>CM060934.1:774127706-776627706 GCA_030765085.1 Allium cepa
TTTCGTGATTTCCATTGATAAGTTTTATCAATATTTGTGCATTGGTGAATTTGTGTGTCATTGACTTTAGTGGTTTCTGGATTTCTTGTGTAGTCTTCTGGAATTTGTGTGTCATTGACTTTTGTGATTGACGTTGATATTATCGTCAATATTTATGGTATGGTGAACGAAATTAGGAGTATGACGTTTCTTTGATTCTTGTGTAGATTTGGTGACATTGATTAATCTCTTGATGATTATCAACTAAGTATATATTTATATATATATATCACAGCTTGGCATTGTGATTATTATGTGTTTAGTCATATCTCTTACTCTATATCGTTTCATCTGATATTTATAGTTAGACTGATCCGTTTATTATTTTCTTATTAAATAATACTCGGGTCAGACCGAGATGTTACAGGTGCTTCTGCTTGACTTCTCATCCGGGATTAACTACTTGACTTTTGGGTTAACTACTTAGATTAGTAGTTATTTTGTTGTATACATTTGAGATATAGACTCCTTATTGTATACTTATTCTTTTGTGTAGTTCGTGTAACTATTCTTTTGTGATATTGTGGATCTTTTTAGACCACTACTCTGATGTACACTTTCTAGTGTAATATTCATATCTTATTCCGCCTTTGTGATATGAATTGTCTGTGACTGATTTATGTTATGTTTATTTCTATATTTGTTTCCGAAGATATTATAGCCATTGTGTAGTAGCTTTGAGTTTGTGTCGGTATGTCGGATTTCCTCTTGAGATGAAAAGTTATATTTTTATCCGGTATATCGGTACTCGCACAAAGCAATTATACAGATGGTCGCTCCTCAACAGCCTTATTCTCCGTGCTAGTCGACAGCATTCACAGTAATGTTCTTGGCTAGCGTGGGTATAGAGGTGGGGCGTCACAGCTTGGTATCAGAGCCAAACTTCGGAACAATATGGAATATTATAACAAGGATCATCGTCCTAAGTCTTTCTTAGGAGTTGTGCTTTAGGATTTTATTCGGGTCTTCGTACCGTTCTATCCTATTTTCTTTATGATTCCTTGTTTTATCTATCAAGATTGCTTGATATTCAATTTGGTGAATAACCTTTTCTTCTTCTTCTTTCTTTCTAAAGGAAGAGAAATGTCTAGACCAGGCCGCCCCAGAGCCGTGCCATCTAGCACTCCGCCCCAGGATGGAGTTTTTATGACTGCTCAACAGCTTCTTGATTTGGTAACAAATGCTCAAGCGGCTGGAGCTAACCCGGAACCTACTCACCCAAAGTCAGGATTTGCACGCTTGTGTAGCGATTACACTAATTTGGGTGGGGAGTCATTCAAAGGTTTCGAAACTGTTATTGAAGTACAGGCTTGGCTAAGAACATGCGATCGCATCTTTTCGCGCATGAATCTTATTGACCTTCACCGAGTTCAGGTGGCCTCTAGTATGCTCCGAGAAAGAGCATTGGACTGGTACGAGCTTCTTATTTCTGAAACTAATGAAGCAGATCTCACTTGGGAGAAATTCCGAGAACGCTTCGAGTTGAAATTCGTACCGAAAGCTGAGAAAGTGACATTGGCTCGATGATTTATAGACCTTGTTCAAGGTGAGTCCTCCGTGACTGATTACGTCGCCTCCTTCGAGTCGCTTTCCAAATATGGGGTTGAATACATCAACACCCCTCTTAAGAAGAATCAGAGATTCGTTTATGGCTTAAACAAATGCCTCAAGAAGCCGTTACTTTTAAAGTTAGAAGTTTCTTTCGACCAACTCGTTGATATCGCTCTTCGTCTTGAAGAGGCGGATAGAGAGAATGATGTTGAAGTGGTGGGTTCCAAACCAAACTTCAACAACAGAAAGAGGTCAAACAAATTTAAAGGCCCTTGTCCCAATAAGAAAGGGAAGCAAGCAACCTCCGTGGCAAAGACTTCTTCCTTTGGTCGTGGGGAATGCTATAATTGTGGTTCAAAGGACCATTATGCGAACAAGTGCCCAAAGTCTCTTTCTTGTCGCTACTGCAAAGTTCCCGGTCATGTTATATCTTCATGCCCCAAGCTTCAGGGGAAGAAGGAGGGAAAGTTAAATGTTGCTCAAGCCCCTGGCAACACATCTCGTGGCCAAGGTATTTCTCATTCTATTCTAGATGGAATTATTTTGTTTCGTGATCATCCTATTCGAGTTCTTTTTGATACGGGTGCGTCCCATTCTTTTATATCAAAAGAACTTGTTGATACTTTTTCCTTGGATGTTTTGTGTTTAATGACTTCTTTGAGAATTGCGAATCCGGTTGGTGGATCCGCAACAATCAGTTTATTGTGTAAAGATGTCGAGATTATTTTGTGTGATTTTTCTTTCCGAGCCGATTTGCATGTCATGCGTTATTTAGGCTTTGGAATGATTTTGGGAATGGATTGGCTTAACCGTTATGAAGCTCATGTCCTATGTCCTGAGCGGACTATTCATCTTCGACATCCTCAATCTGTTAATCAGGTTTCTGTTATTCTTAAAGATTCAGATTCTGCTTTGGTTGCATCTTTATATTCTTTAAATCCTCGTGATGACGATGATGATGATGAGGGTGATATTATTTCTCTTATTCACGTCGTTTGTGAAGTTTCCGACATATTCGAGCCCGTTTTAGGATTACCACCTAAGCGAGCAATTGAGTTCAGAATTAATCTTATTCCGGGAGCTCAACCTATCACTCGTCCTCCTTATCGTATGTCCAATAAAGAAAACGAGGAGATGCGTAAACAATTATCAGAATTGGAGACCAAGCAATTTATTCGCTCTAGTTCCTCGCCTTGGGGAGCTTCGGCTATTTTTGTGAAGAAATCCGATGGTACACTTAGGCTTTGCGTTGACTACCGCAAGCTTAATGATCTTACTATCAAAAATAAATATCCTTTACCTCGGATTGACGATCTATTCGATCAACTTTGTGGTGCTAGAGTCTTTTCACAATTGGACTTGGCTACCGGTTTTCATCAGCTTCGTATTGCAGAGGATAGCATTCCTTTGACATCGTTCCGTACTCGGTATGGATCTTATGAATGGCTTGTGATGCCATTTGGGTTAATGAATGCCCCTGCTTATTTCGTTGACCTTATGAATCGAGTCTTCAAAGATTTTCTTGATCGATTTGTTCTCATCTTTATTGATGATATTCTTGTGTATTCTAAAACCGAGGAGGAGCATGAAAAACATCTTCGGATTGTGTTGGAAACTCTTAGGAGTAATCAATTAAAGGCAAAATTTTCTAAGTGCCACTTTTGGCAATCTCGTGTGAAGTTTCTCGGTCACATTATTTCTGAATCCGGAATTTCCGTGGATCCTTCAAAGATTGAAGCGATTCAAGATTGGAAGAGACCGGAGAATGTGACAGAGATTCGTAGTTTTCTTGGATTGGCGGGCTATTACCGTCGTTTTATCAAAGACTTTTCTAAAATTGTCGTGCCTCTCACTAGCTTGACGAAGAAAGGTGTTAAATACATTTGGTCGGACAAATGTGAAGCTTCTTTTCAGAAATTAAAAGAACTTCTTTCTGATGCTCCTATTCTTGTTATTCCCGAAGGGAATCAAGATTTCGTTGTTTATACCGATGCTAGTCGCATTGGTTTGGGTGCCGTTCTTATGCAAAAGGAACGCGTTATTGCTTATGCTTCTAGGCAATTAAAGCCTGCTGAGACTAGATATGCCACTCATGATTTAGAGCTCGCGGCTATTGTTTTTGCTCTTCGGATGTGGCGCCATTATCTCTTAGGAGAGAAATTTGTTCTTTACACAGATCATAAGTCTTTGAAATATTTATTCTCTCAAAAGGAACTTAATTTGCGTCAACAGCGTTGGCTCGAATTTCTTGCACCATATGATCTTGATATTCTTTATACTCCCGGTAGGGGTAATCTTGTCGCCGATGCTCTTAGCCGTAAACAACAAGCTGTTGTTTCTATGATGATATCCGAATGGAACGATCTCGAGATTTTATCCACTTGCGAAATTCGAGACCGTGTTTCCGATTTATGCTCATCGTTTGTTTTATGTAGCCTTGTGGCTCATCCATCTCTTTTAGACCGCATTCTTGAAGCTCAAGGGCTAGATCCCGACTTGGCTCTTCTTGGCCAAAATATTAGGGATAAAATGGATATTGAAGGTTTGAAAGACTTTGATATCGATTCTCGTGGCGGCATTCGGAATTTGGTAGACTTGTCGTGCCAAATATTGGTGATCTTCGTAAAGATATTTTAGAAGATTCACATCGTTCTAAGTTTACCATTCATCCCGGTAGTAGTAAAATGTACGCGGATATGAAGCGACTTTATTATTGGGAGGGAATGAAACTTGACATCGCTAACTTCGTTAAACGTTGCATGACTTGCCAACTCGTTAAGGCCGAACATCAAAGGCCCGGTGGGTTATTGCAACCTTTAGAAATTCCAGTTTGGAAGTGGGATCAAATTTCCATGGATTTTATAGATGGCCTTCCCCGTTCTCGTTCGGGTCATGATAGCTTATGGGTGATTGTTGATAGGCTTACTAAATCTGCCCATTTTATTCCCGTTCGGTCTAATCGAACCGTTCCTCTTTTGGCCAAAATATTTATCAAAGAAATTGTTAAATTGCATGGTGTTCCTACTTCTATTGTTAGTGATCGTGATCCATTGTTTACTAGTGGATTTTGGAAGAGTCTTCAAAAAGCTTTGGGAACGAAGCTTAATTTTAGCACCGCTTATCATCCCCAGTCCGATGGACAAACCGAGCGTGTGAATCAAACTCTTGAAGATCTTCTTCGTGCTTGTGTTCTTGATTTTGGTGGAGGTTGGGAAGATCATATCTCACTTGTTGAATTTTCCTATAATAATAGCTTCCAATCTAGTATTGGTATGGCACCTTTCGAGGCACTCTACGGAAGGCCATGCCGATCTCCTTCTTGTTGGCTTTGCGGCCGGTGAGAAGCTGGCTTTAGGTCCAGATTTTATTCGTGACTCCACAGAAAAGATTGGTCTTATTCGTCATAGGATGAAAGAAGCCCAGAGTAGACAAAAATCCTATGCCGATAACCGAAGAAGGAAGTTAGAATTTTCTGTGGGAGATCTTGTGTTCATTCGTGTTTCACCTATGAAGGGTGTTGTACGTTTCAGTCGATCGGGAAAGTTAGCTCCTCGATATATTGGGCCATTTCCTATCACTGAACGCATTGGTTCCACGGCTTATCGCCTTTTATTACCGGCTCAGTTTTCTGCTATGCATGACGTGTTTCACGTTTCTCAACTTCGGAAATGTCTTCGAGATTCCGATTCTATTCTTGAGCCCGGTGTTGTGGAAGAGATTGAAGTTTCGCCTAATTTAACTTATGAGCAACATCCTATTCGTATCATTGCTTCGGAAGTCAAGCGACTTCGAAATAAAGATGTTCCGCTTGTTAAAGTTCAATGGTCTTCAAATCCTAAGGATTGTTCTTGGGAATCTAGAGAGTACATCGAGCGTACACATCCGGACTTACTTTCTCGTGCTCTTTAGGTGAACTTCTTGTTTCAAACTTCTTTGTGTTGAATATGCTTTTATGGTTGTTACTATATATCTTCTTCTTGTAATATTGCGAGGACGCAATTTCTTTAAGGAGGGGAGTCTGTAACAACCCGCATATTTATCGATTTTATATTTAAATATTTTATTTAAATATTTTATCGTTAGTCGGATTTTAGTCCGAAAAGCTACCTTTTGCATACGGTCGAATTAGGACTCGGGACCACTCCCATTGAGTTTAAAATGCCGTTTGCGACCTTTTTGAGTATAAGCTTCGATATGTTTGGAGAAAGTTGATTTCTGCTACTTTTTACTTTGGGTTTGGTTTTTGGGCTCAACCCTATGTTAACTTATGCTCAAATCTGAGCCACTCTTCCCCACTCACCCTCATTCTCTTCTCATTTCAGTTTTTAGAGTGTTAATGGTGGGAGAGATTGGAAATTAAAATTCCAAAACCCTAGTTTCCCTTACAAATCAAATTCCTTGCCCCAAACTCAAGAAGAACCCATTGATTCAAGCTCATTTGGGTTGGGTTGAAGAGAGGTTGATTCTCCATTTGCTCTCAAGCTTCTTCTTGTTCGATTTTGTGAAAAGGTGAAATTTTTATCTCACATCTATGACTATAATTATCTTTGGTTGTTAGGTATGAATTCCTAACACTTCTTCATGAGAATTTGCTCTTGATTTGGATTGGTTTTGTAAATATTCCAATTTTTGGGTTTTTAAGTCAAATTTGTGTGAAATCCTTTTATTGATGTTTGATCATGCTTTTGGTGATGCATCGAGGAGCATATAGGGCCAGGTTGCCGTTTAGCATAAACCCTTAGAGCCAATGTTCGTCCGATTGCATTTTGGAAGAGTTTGCTCTTCATTTGTATAAGGCTGAAAAACAGCCCAGGCATGATTCAGTCGACTGAAATCTCTGTTCAATCGACTGAACCTGAAACCCGAGAGTTTCCAGGCATGATTCAGTCGACTGAAAAACTCTGCACAGTCGACTGAAACTGGAAACAGAAAAGTTTCCTGAACCTAGAAAATTTCCATGTACAGGGTCAGTCGACTGAAATTCTCTGTTCAGTCGACTGAACCTGCTGTTTGAGTCCAATTTGCCTTTTTGGATTGGAATTCTAATTTAAATCGATTCGTGATAATCCTATTTGTTGTTATCATCTATTATGATTTTGATGACTCTTTTTAGGGATTTTTGAATATCCATTTCGATGGATTCTTTATCGATTTCTTTGGATTTTATTCACGTCTTCGTATGTGAATTTTTGTGATTGGTTGTTCTTACAATCTTCTTCGTGATTTGTCACTTTAAAAATATAAAGGTTTCCTATACTAGTAGTAAATATCAAAACTCTTTACTCAAACGATTTCAATACTCTTTTAATACCAAATTCGTTTAGAAAACCGTTTTCCAATCTATTAGTATATACAAACCTTTACCTCACTCGTATGAGAAATCTAATTAAACGGCTTAGTAAAACAAGTGGTATGAAACGCTTGCGTTTACTTTGTCGGTTAATTCTTGGACTTGTTCGATTGAACCTCTTGTGACAATTTTCTAGTGGAGATTTACAGTTTGTTCGTAAATATTTAAGTTAAGCAAGTGGTTATGGGACATGAAGCTAAACTCATATATTTACTAGCTTAGTGTAATTGACACTTCTCGCTGATCATGACGATCATCTTTGTGATTTAGACTAGCAATGTGCGATGTCTCTTTGTCTGCGAGGGAGACTAAACCCCGTTTTGTGGAGTTTCGACTCAATTTGTGATGGGGTAGCAACCCATGGTCTTCGGGCCGTTTGTGGAGCTTCGGCTCAATTTGTGATGGTTAGCGACCATGGAATTAGCGTTCCGTTTGTGATACACGTGTTGGTGAGCTTTATGCTCCCGTTTGTGATAGGCCTCCCCCCTTTGTGATTTCTGGATTTCTTGTGTAGATTCCTAGAATTTGTGTTTCACCAATTTTCGTGATTTCCATTGATAAGTTTTATCAATATTTGTGCATTGGTGAATTTGTGTGTCATTGACTTTAGTGGTTTCTGGATTTCTTGTGTAGTCTTCTGGAATTTGTGTGTCATTGACTTTTGTGATTGACGTTGATATTATCGTCAATATTTATGGTATGGTGAACGAAATTAGGAGTATGACGTTTCTTTGATTCTTGTGTAGATTTGGTGACATTGATTAATCTCTTGATGATTATCAACTAAGTATATATTTATATATATATCACAGCTTGGCATTGTGATTATTATGTGTTTAGTCATATCTCTTACTCTATATCGTTTCATCTGATATTTATAGTTAGACTGATCCGTTTATTATTTTCTTATTAAATAATACTCGGGTCAGACCGAGATGTTACAGGTGCTTCTGCTTGACTTCTCATCCGGGATTAACTCCTTGACTTTTGGGTTAACTACTTAGATTAGTAGTTATTTTGTTGTATACATTTGAGATATAGACTCCTTAATGTATACTTATTCTTTTGTGTAGTTCGTGTAACTATTCTTTTGTGATATTGTGGATCTTTTTAGACCACTACTCTGATGTACACTTTCTAGTGTAATATTCATATCTTATTCCGCCTTTGTGATATGAATTGTCTGTGACTGATTTATGTTATGTTTATTTCTATATTTGTTTCCGAAGATATTATAGCCACTGTGTAGTAGCTTTGAGTTTGTGTCGGTATGTCGGATTTCCTCTTGAGATGAAAAGTTATATTTTTATCCGGTATATCGGTACTCGCACAAAGCAATTATACAGATGGTCGCTCCTCAACAGCCTTATTCTCCGTGCTAGTCGACAGCATTCACAGTAATGTTCTTGGCTAGCGTGGGTATAGAGGTGGGGCGTCACAAAATTTCTACATTTATTCTCAATTAGATTAGAAATTATATTAATTCAATTCATTTAATATTATTAATTTAACGGGTCGTTACAATCTCCCCCACTCAAAACTTTTCGTCCCCGAAAAGGAAAAAGAAGGGAGAAGGAAGAATAAACAGTACATCTTATTTCAAATATTAACTTATAAACAATAATTTACTGGATTAATTTCCTTTAATGAAATATACCCGTTTATAATCATTACAACCTTTTATACTTAAATCATTAAAGTTTGGAAAATATTCAACAAAATTCTAAGTCCAACATTTACGAAAATTTTTGGCAGAGTCTCCTTTGTACGGTGAGGCTCGGGAGAAAATATAATATCAAAATATACAAATATATTACATATATTATCAAAATATTATATCCCGACACGGGAAAAATAGCGCTTTAAACGTAATCCGAAAACGTACCTATTTGTCGGGCAATATACGCTTATTATTTTGGAACCAAAAGCAGTAGCAGTTGCTTCCATCACCTGTATTCACTTATATAATCTAAAAGGTTAAATATTTATTTTAAAGTGAACTATTCAAGTGGATTCAATCATTAATCAACCAAACAATTCAACAATCATCAACCTTACAAACAACATACATACACAAACAAAGCAACCATTTAATCCATCAAACAAATAGTTGTTTGGGTTCAAACTTGAAATTTGTATGAAATGAAATTAACTATCAAGTGCATCCTTTGCTCAACAGTCTTAGATGGAACAAAGATAGATACTTATTCATTTAACCACTTCAAATTTCTTACTCAACAGCATAAATCAAACAACACAATTCAAAGCAACACCCAAATTTATTTATTATACATTTATCTCATGCTTCAATGGTTTGATTTTCTTTTTTTCATTTATGGAGTTATTTCTTTATTTCTTACAAATTTTCATTTTCCATTTATCACAAAATTCATTAATTTGTATTCCAATTTATTTACTAAAGTTTCTATCATCTATTTATACTACTTACCTTTACTTATAGTAAAATTTCCAATTTAACTTAAGTCTATACAATTAATTCTTATTAATAATAGCAAATTAATAGAATACCTTTATTACCTTACTCTTCACTTGTAAGATTTCCCCTTACATTTTCCTACTAACATTGCAACTTTTTATTATATGGTAAGTTATGTATGTTTTAAGAATGTAAGTGAAAATTTACAAGTTTCTTCTCCATTCCTTTAATTAATATATATTTGTTTTATAAATTACAATTTGGACTTACCTTTAATCTCATTCATTTATTTAATGTTGAAGTTTCCATTATATTTAATTACAGTAACCCTCTACTTACACTTAATTTATTAACCATATAACTTGCATTCCTATAAGTGAAAGATTTTACTCATTCATTAACTATGGATTGCAGTCATTTATATTAGAATAGGGGGAAATTAAGGCGTACTTAAGTTAATAACCCTACAATCAAACTTTATAAATTAAGGAATTTCATTTTTTACTTTCTTAAGGTTAAAATCACCTTTTAATAATACAACCTTTAATTTTAGTAAAATTCCAATCATCACTTAAGTTAATACCATTAAATTCTTATTTATAACAGTAATTTATTGAATACTTCATTATTTCCAAAAATTCTACTTGCATAATATTCTATTCCACTCTTAATTTACATTTCAACTTTTTATACTTGGTAAGTTATTTATGTTAAAGAAAAAGCAAAAGAACTTATGCAAGTTTAATCTCAACTCTTTTAATTCATTGATTACTTCTTTTATTTTACTAACCTAAATTTTTACAACTAATTAATGGAAATTCAAGAATTAATACCGGCTCAAATTCCAAAATTTCTTTAAAATAATAGATAGTTAATTTCTTACAACTCTTATATCTCTAATTACCTTTAAACAATTAAAATTTTAAATAATTTCAAAACAAATCTGCAGTAGAATTTACTACAGTGGCCTTTCCCTTCGAAACTCGAAAATAAAAGTCGATGATGCGGCCGCCATCACCGAAATTATTTTCCAGCGATAGAGAGGAAAGTACAAACTTATTTTCTTCAAAATCCTCTTAAACCAATTCTTTCGAATTATACTAAAAGAAAATATTTATAAACCAAATCATTATATTTCATAAATCCTTTGAAAGCAGATTTTCAAAATCCCGGACTTAAGTTCTAAAATCTCCAATTTGATTTATTATAATTTCAACTTAGCTTCAATTGTTATAAATATTTTTATTTCCTAACACCCAATCTATAGCAACCAAATATATATATATATATATATATATATCTTTATAAAAATATTTTTATATATAGAAAATATAATAGGCAAAATTATTTCATTCACCTATATTAAAAACAAATATTATGTCGGTCTGTCCTATTAAGTGTTTAGAAATCCCTATTGATGACATAGCGTCCCATGCATCAACCAGAATTTATAAATACAAAGCGGAACAGATTAACACAATATTAAAATCTTTTTATAACACTAACAAGTACGCTCCCTCATATATATACACTCAGAGACTCCCATAGGGTATTACTACCCTATTAATAAAGAGTCAAACCCCACAAAGCCAAAGTTTATCGCTAAACCAAAGCTCCGATACGAACTGTAACATCCACCCTTTTCGCACACTTTAAACCGACACACGTGTCAATTCAAAGCATACGCAAGGGCGGATTGTTATGGGGTAAATAAGAAAAACAGAGAAGAAATAAAAACAAAACAGAATCTCACAGCGGAAGGATAAAATATAATAATAAATATACAGTTCAAACAGTTTACAAACACTTGATTTGCTTTATACAATAAATATCAGAGTTACACATACCAATACAATCAATGCAGCGGAACAGTATGAGTGTGGTGCAATACTATAAATAATAATAATACGGATTCTTCGTCTTCATCCTCCAAAGCTAAAGTCTTCGATCCTGAAACGCTCGGACTGACCCGAGCGAATTTGAAAAGACAAAAACACTCGAGTCAGAACTAAAAGATCTTATGTGAGTTAAATTAACAGAAATAAATATTAGTACAGTAACTCAAGAGATGCTCGGGATTTACATCTCCTAAGGATCCGTTAAACTATTTACTACGTAGTATATTGCGCTATTATAATAGTGTCTATTTATTAAATAAACTTACTTTTAAATAGCGTTAAGGCTTTACATTTTCCACCTTAACACGTAAAATGCCAATAGTCTATACAGTACCGTAATACCTCCTGATTGGGAGGCTACCAGAGGATACTCCATAGGTACGACACAAATAGAAACTCGTAGTAAAGGCTCGGTATGGTAGGTGACAGGGCACAACTAGGCAATGCCAGGGTAGATATACCAATTGCTATCCAGGCTGGTGGAAACGTGTAGCCGCAGTTACCGCCCACCTCGGACTAACTCCCCAAAATCAAAGTAAAAGTGGCCACTGAATCAATCCAAAGTCAAAGTATAATATCGAAGAGGAGGGTCCGATCAGAGGAATGACCTCATTGGCCTGAGAATCGCTCCTGTTTTAGCCACCTTATGCCAACTCACGGCAGTCGGGTCCACGTATTTACCTTACAGGAAACGTCGCCACCACCTACTTCATTCTGGAATCTCCACCGCGTACACGGTTAGTCAAAGTGGTTTTCGGTATCGACAGAGAGTATGTCCATATCCGATCCCGATCTCTTTGCCAACCCATCGTTATTATAACACCGCGGTCATTTAAAAATAGCTCATACTTTAAAACCAGAATAAACATTTCTATTTTAAAATCATGAATACGATATCATTTTAAAACCCAAAACAATATGATATCCTTTATCCCAAATATAAACCTTTTCAAAAATCCAAATGCTTTAAAATTTATAACGTCTAAAAGCCAAATATCCTTTCAAAGCATAATATTTCGAAATTCATAATTTAAAACAATAACTTTTAAAACTTGAATGGTTTGGATATTCAACGGTATATGAATTAAAAGGTTTAACTTAAATGTTACTTTGTAAAGAAAATAGTTCTCATGGCTTTACAAATACATTTCTTTATTAAAGTCTAAACCAAAATTTGTATTATCTCTCTCAAGTTCCAAAACCACTTCAATTTATATATATATATACGTATATCCATTTGGAGTATTAATATTTCAAACTAAAGTTGGATTTTATTCTTTCAACAAATCGAATGTTCTATTTATTAGTCTTGAATATTCACATAAAATCCATAAATAAATAAAAACTCCAATTTCTAGTAATAAAATATATATTTTTTTCAATTCAAATTATACTAGAATATTCATTTTAATTTATCTTGGGAAAAATCCAATTATAAATATCATATCTTAAAATTTCCAAACTTAACATTTAAACATATGATATAAATTATCAAACTCCATTTTCTTAAAAAAAAATTCCATTTTTATTAAAGAGATTTATACACCTTTTAATTTCAAAATTTTCAACTTCATATGTATATATATATGGAAGAAAAATATTTATACAATATAAAATTTAAGATTATTATAAACCGTATTCCATCCAAACCATAGAAATCACATTAAAATAGTTATATATAGACCGCGGTGCCTGTATATAATTTTCTATCCTATGGTCAAGTGATACAGATATTTATCATTTCAATCCGCAATTTAAAAGATATAAAATTTTACGGTTCTATATCATTTCAAACCACAATCCCGAATGAAAGGAAATATGCATGATAATTTGCAATTTAATGATATACAATAAACATCCATTCATCAACATCATCCATCATCCAAATCGCAATCATAAATCAATATCAATCAATAACAATATTATTTTTGGTACTACATAACAGGTAATACTGGCAATTTTATTCAAATTAAATTTAACAGCTATTAATCTACAGTCTATATTCAGTAATAAATTATTTAACTGTTAACTAGCAGTTCATATCCAAACAAATAAATTTTAACTGTAAATTTATACGCAATAAATTAATTAAATTAACAGTTAAATTTAATAAATGCAATTCCACAGATATGAATAAAATAAACATGCCAAATACTCATAAATAAATTTCTATTCATTTCTAAAATTAATTTAACAAACATAAAAGCTTCTAGTAGTTGTGAGTGGGTTAAAACACTCACCTTTTTGAATTTAAATTGAATTCAAATCCAATTTAAACCCAAAATTTGAACAGCCTCCAAATTCATCCAAACAAGTGCCAAAACGTCAGAAATTCCGATACGATCCCATCAAAACAAACCGCGCGCAAATCCGAGCTCGTATGCAAAAGTTATGAAAATTTGAAAAATGGAAATTCTGGTCCTGGGTCGACTTCGGGTTCGACTTCGGTGCGCCGCCTCAATCCCCCGGTGCTTGCTTGGAGTTTTCGCCAAAATGACCCGGAGCGACCCGAGTCATTTTCTTCCTGACCCGAAGTTGCTCTAGGGTTTTCTCCCCTGAAACCCGAAGCGCGACCAGAAGCTGCTGCAGATCCGAATTTTTTTTTTTTTTTTTTTGAATTTGAGAATTAGGTTTTTTTTTTCTGCCATTAGAATGAAGAGTTGAGAAGGAGATCTACGTATAGAAAAATGAAAATAAGGAGTGGCTAGGGTTTATAACAGGTTATATATAGACAAGGCTGAAACATAATAGATGGATCGGATTGGATCTAAACATAAGTTTAAATTTAGGCATAAACATATATGTAATAAACTAGCATTAAATTTTGAAACGTGAATTGATTTTATTAGAAACAAATTACCCAAATGTTCTTATTCCATCAAATTTTATTTACTGAAGGTTGCACTTAATCTAATTTATACATCTTGCCCCTTTTGTCTTTAAATCAATAAATCTTATATAGTATATAGATTTATCATTAATTTTATCTATTCTTCCTTTTTAGGCAGTGTTCTATATATTAGATTTCATTTAAATGCAATAAACCATACTATCGTAGTTATATTCAATTAAATAAATAAATGTTGATTCCTACTCTTTTTATCCAACAATTGTTTACGTTTTATTCCATAAATACTTCTACACACATCCTGCATTTTGTATAAATGGTTGTAACGTTAAATCTTGTCTACTTCCCATTTTATATTTAAGGTTTCTAAAACCGATTAATATTATTCCCTAGTCCAAACACCCTTTTGCCCAATTTATATTAACATATCCTTAAATTAGATTAATTCCTATTGATGTAATAGTTAAACATAAATTTCACTTATTTGAAATAAATCCACAATTTAATTTCAAATAAATCAATAAATTTTGGTTTATCACTTCTTAAATACCCAATCGTCATAATTTAATTAAAACTACATTTATCACATTTTATAGAATTTACCATCTTAAGTGACAAATCAAAACTACCCTAACTGCACAAATTTAGGGTAATCAATTTCAATTGCTTTCCCATTATACTACATAAATTATCCAAATGAAACCTAAGTGAAACGTTTATTTATTTAAAAATCTTACTGTTTAAATGAATTTATCCTTTACGATATAATTTACATTTGACTTGATTTCTCATTTATTTTGCAAAACGGTAAATTCCAATTGCTACCAACATTATATTTAATATAAATTTGAATCCAAATAATTGGTATTGCACAACCTTATTGCGTACATTTACATATAGTTACAACTAAGTCAATACACCGATTTCATGAATTCGTAAATTAATCCACAAATTTCCATTGACTCTTTATATCCAAAATCAATTGCAAAGGTTTAAAAGTTGCTAAATTTCGATTTCAGTAATTCCTTTAATTCCATTCAAAATCAGCAATTATCTATTAAATGTCCCAAAATTTCTATTAAATTAATCTAACGAATCTTTAATATAAATTAGATGAACTAAATATTGCATTCAAACTATTGCGTTAATATTTTCCGTTTCACTTTAAAGTAACTAAATTTGCCAATTATAATACTTATTTCAATTCCTTAAAATAACCCTTTATTTACATTGAACCCAATTTAATTAAGTTTCCAATTGATTAGATTCAATTTCAACATTTAACTACCCTTAAGTTTTAGGTTATAAACAATTTATATGTATTCTTTCTTAATTATTACTTTGCAACTTCTCGTATAAATTTCACAATCAAACATAAATTTTAAAGTAACGCTTAATAAATATGCTCCTATAATTTCTCAACTTTTAAACGAACGTTACTCCACTTTCAATTAGTGTAACATTCATTTAATTATTACCACCTATTACCGATCCTAATCCCATTAACAAATAAGCAGATAGATTTTTATGATAGGTGTTACAATTTTTTTTTTTTTAAATAAATTACTATTCATTACTATTGCCTTAAATTCAGCATTAATTTCCTTGCATTAACATTTTATACTAAAATCTTTGTCCGATTATAATTTATACTCTAAAAAATTTCATTTACACCTTTCGTTGTTTCTTAATTACAATTAAGGCGCATCAACTATCTATATTGGTAAATGATTGAATTTTCTAGTAATCCTACTATTTAATGTTTAGTATATTTGTATATTATTATTTACCCTTTTGTTCTCCATTATTGACTAGACACATTAATTTAGATTCATTTACATCGAATGCCCTTCTTAGCTATATACTCAATACATGTTAAATCTACATAATTTTTACCCTTTTATTCAAATTCACTTATACCATCAATAACAAAATGTTGCCCTAAATTTAGATTCAATTATATACATTAGATAAATGGGTAAACTTTTGTAATTATCCCATATATGAAAATATTTTTATGCATACATTTCCACTTACTTACTATGCATTCATTTATTAAATTACTAATTGCCTTAGTCAACTTATCCCCTATTTACTACCAAATTTCAAATTTAATTATGACTTATCAATACATAAAATTTACATAGGCAAAACAAATTTTATTACTATCTTAAGTCTATTTATTATTGACAACATTCATTAAATTTCCTTATCAACACTTATTGCATTGATTTATTCAGCGGTCACCTTTTATTTAGTTACTATCCATTTTACAATCCAATGTAAGTCTTCCACTATTTATTTTATATTAAATGAATTCCATTCTACTTAAATCTTTTTATTGATATTCACTAATTCAACCCTTATATCAGTTTCTTATATTTAACTTTAAATCAAATTGTGACAATCTACATTATCCAAATCTATTGTCATAAAATTTTATTTTTACACTAAATTACAACTACTATACCAAATTTCTACATTTATTCTCAATTAGATTAGAAATTATATTAATTCAATTCATTTAATATTATTAATTTAACGGGTCGTTACATAGGCCGTCAATTAAATCCATGGATATTTGATCCCATTTCCACAATGGAATCTCAAGAGGCTGAAGAAGACCAGAAGGACGCTGATGTTCGGCCTTAATACGCTGACAAGTTATGCAATTACTCACATAACTAGCCACATTGCGCTTCATGCCTTCCTAATAATAAAGGCGACGCATATCGGCATACATCTTGCTACTACCAGGATGAATAGTATACTTAGAACGGTGACAGTCATCAAGAATGTCATGCCTAAGTGCAAAATCAGAAGGCACAAAAAGACGGTTCTTCTTACGAAGACACCCATGAGAATCAATGCTAAAATCTTGCAACGCCTCATCACAAGATCTAGACTCACAAAGCTGAATAAGATGCAACAAATCAGGATCACGCAGCTGAGCATCGGCAATACGATCCAATAAAATGGGTCGAGCTCCCAAACTAAATAATAGAATAGGAGAATCAGAAGATGAACCTCGACCACGAATTTCACAAAAAGATAGAGTCTCAAGAATATCCCATTCGGAAAGCATCATAGAAACAACAGCCGAATGTTTGCGACTAAGCGCATCTGCAACACGATTACCCTTACCAGGGGTAAATAGGATATCAAAGTCATAGGAGGCAAGAAACTCGAGCCAACGTTGTTGTCTCATATTGAATTCCTTCTGAGTAAACAAATAGTTCAAGGATTTATGATCGGTATAGAGAATGAAACGCTCGTCCAATAAATAGTGTCGCTAAATCTTCAAGGCGAAGACGATGGCGGCTAACTCAAGATCATGAGTGGCATAGCGAACTTCATTCGGACGCAGTTGCCTAGAAGCATACGCAACTACCCGATCCTTCTACATAAGAACAGCACCGAGACCACTACCACAAGCATCGGTGTAGACAACAAGATCATGATTCCCTTCGGGAACCACAAGAATAGGAGCATTTGTGAGAAGTTCCTTCAATGTCTGAAAGGAAGCTTCACACTGGTCAGACCAAACATAACGAATGCTTTTCCGAGTAAGGCTGGTGAGAGGAAGCACAACACGAGAAAAGTCCTTAATGAACCGACGGTAATAACCCGCCAATTCAAGGAAACTACGGATCACATGCACATTCTCAGGCCTCCTCAAATTCTGGATGGCTTCGATCTTTGAGGGATCGACCGAAATGCCATCGGAAGATACAACATGGCCTAAGAACTTAAGCTTATTCTCCCAAAAGTGGCACTTGGAGAATTTGGCTTTAGTTGATGGCGACGTAGAGTACTCAAGACAATACTCAAGTGATTAGCATGCTCGGCTTCAGACTTAGAATAAATAAGGATATCATCAATGAATACAAGGACGAACTTGTCGAGATATTCCTGGAATACTCGATTCATGAGATCAACAAAGAAAGCAGGAGCGTTCGTCAAACCGAACGACATAACGAGCCACTCAAAAGAACCATAACGAGTGCGGAAAGCGGTAAGAGGAATGCTATCTTCCGCGAATCGTAACTAATGAAAACCTGTGGCAAGATCAAGCTGAGAAAAGACCTTAGCACCACTCAATATATCAAACATATCATCGATCCTAGGCAATGGATACCTATTTCTGATGGTCAACTCGTTAAGTTTGCGATGGTCAATGCAAAGCCTAAGAGTTCCATCATACTTCTTCACGAAGACGACCACGGATCCCGACGGAGAAAAACTGGACTGAATCAACTACTTGGACTCAAGCTCTAAAAGCTGCTTCTTGAGTTCCTCATTTTCCTTTGTAGACATCCTCGTAGGAGGACGACTAACTGGCTGCGCACCTGGAATGAGATCAATGCGGAACTCAATTGCCCGCTTGGGTGGCAAACCCGATACAGGCTCAAAAACATCAGAAAAGTCACAAGCAATAGGAATACGAGATATATCACCGTCATCTCGCGAGTCAAGAGAATATAAAGCCATCTTGGAATTATCCACATCCCCAAGAACAAGAGATAGCTGAGTAGGCGAATCCGGATGTCGAAGATATATAATTCTCTTCGAACAAATAATCCTGGCATCATGTCTCACTAGCCAGTCCATACCCAAAATCATATTAAATCCCAAACAAGAGATAACGTGCAGATTCGCACGAAACGAAAAACCACATAAAAAAATCTTAACATCATCACAAAGCAAACTAAGGGTCGCGGATCCCCCAATAGGATTTGTAATCCTTAAAGAAGTAACCATACAAGAAACATCCAAAGATAAATCATCGACGAGCTTTTTCGATATGAAGGAATGTGAAGCACCCGTATTGAAAAGAACTCGAATACTATGATCATGAAATAAAACAGAACCTTCCAAAATAGATGGAGATATACCTTTGGGTTGAGAAGGACCTTTAGAAGCCTTAGCAGCATAAAGCTTGCTAGACTTGGCACCAGCCGGAACAGTAGGGCAAGCTGAAACATGATGACCTTCCTTCTTGCAATAGCGGCAGAAGAGAGGCTTAGGACAAGCTCGAATAATATGATCCGGAGAACCACAATTGAAACATTTCCGAATAAAATGTGTTCCAACAGACTGAGGCTGAGAACTAGAACCACCAGTCTTCTTCTTCTTAGAAGGAAAAGGCCTGGACTTCTGAAATGGAAACTGCCGCTTGTTGGGGTTCTTAGAAACCTCAACATCACTATCACACTCCTTCTCGACGGCTTCGAGATGAAGTGTCGAATCTACTAATTCTTCAAAAGAAAGCTTAAGCTGAAGCAACAAAGACTTCTTAAGATACTTCTTAAGACCAGAGACAAACTTTAAATTCTTCTTATAAGAAGTGCTAATAAATTCAAGACCATACTTAGATAAAGCCTCGAATGATGCAACATACTCAGAAATAGAAGACTTCCCTTGCTTCAACTCAAGGAAGCGACGGGTTAATAAAACTTTTTCAAATTCAGGAACGAACTTGAGTTCGAATCGCTCCCGAAACTGAGTCCAAGAAAGAGTAGACTCATCAATCTCGGCTATAAGAAGCTCATACCAATCAAGGGCATGCTCTTGTAATAAGCTAGAAGTTACAAGAACTCTATCATGGTCACAAAAATCCATTCGAGAGAAGATACGCTCACATGTGCGAAACCAAGCTTGGACTTCAAGAACGGATTCAGAGCCTTTAAACGGCTTTCCTCCAAGATGAGCAAAATCACTGCACTGACGTGCAAAGGCAGACTTGCGAGGTGGAGACAATCGAGGAGGAACTGGAGGCTGAGTGCTCCTAAACAACTCCATAAACTGATCGGGGGACATATAAACGCCATCCGGATGTGTGCCACTGGATTGCCCAGCATTCGAACGTCATCCCCTGCCTCTTCCAGCCATACGCTGAAAGTAAGATAAGAACGAGATTATGCACAAGGTAGATATTACAATATGGAATACTACGGAATAAAATGCATTCTTAGACGTATTCCCAAATTCTATATAACCTTGATGGAATTGAAGGAATAAAGAGACACGATGATTCAAAGATTTGTATCACTTATACACTTTGATGTATCGTAATATGTGCTTCTATTCTGTGTTTATCATACTTTGTTCTGAACTCAGCTTTGATACCACGCTGTGACGCCCCACCTCTATACCCACGCTAGCAAAGAGTATTAATAGATAATACAGTCTGCTAACATGGAGAATAAGGCTGGATAGGAGCGACCATCTATAGTCTTGCTTTAACTATCTATTAAATACGTCGACAATAATCACACCAAACCGATCGACATATCCAATGAATACTTAAAACAAAACCATAGGTGGTTGGAGGATCTATCAGAACAGAATATAACAACTCAAACGTAGGAAACATCACAGAACAGTAAACCATAATATACATATATACCGATACATAGCATAGTATACAAAATAATACATGTCAAGTGGTATAGCCAACCACAGTATACAGACAAATCCAGAAGAATAAATATCAGAGTTTCAACATAATAGGACTACACAAAAGCTATGACAAAAAGAAGCTAGCGAAGTAGTCCATACGGAAGCAAAATAGGCTAAGTCCAAAGTACCTAACCTGAAACATCTCGGTCTGACCCGAGTATAAAATACACGGGTCAGTCTAGCCAAACCAATCAGTTAGATAAACTGAACAACAATAAACCTGTAAGGTTACAAAGTATAACAAATATCTCTAAAAGAGATAACACAATCATCAACAAAAGATGAATCATATAGAACAAGCCTCATATCATCGGCGACATAGATAAACAAAGGATACAATTATCCCAAATCAAGTCAAAAGGCAAATAACAAATACCCATAAGGTATTCAAGTTCCACAAGGTAATCGCTATACTTCATGCGGCTCAAAATGACCAACATCGAAGGGCGATACCAAGGGAATATACATATCAATGAAACATCATAAAATTGCTCGAGCTCAGTACTGTATAAACAAGGATCCATGAGCCCGAAGACTCTAAACCCATTATCACCCATGCGGCTCATAACGACCAACATCGGAAGAGATACTAAAAGGCAACCCAATATCACCCATGTGGCTCATAACGACCAACATCGGAAGCGATACTAAAGGGCAACAAACCCGAACGCACAAACCCGAAGGTACAAACCCGAAGGCAACATACACGAAGGCAAACCGTAGTGGTGAAGGTCCGGAGGCCCAGTATTGGGCACCACTAACTGGCAGAATGTGTTACAACTCTCGAAAGGGAATCCGAAAAGTGTTAACGTATGTCCCATAACCACTCGTTCGCACTAAATGGTATACTATCCGTCAGTCACTTTCACGCTCAAAGCAGTACCAAGTTCACCTCATCTCATCGGTAAACCAGACACAAAGGTCAAAACAATCAACCAAATAGGTCGGGGACTAATCGGAAAGATAAACGCATGGATTCATGGTCCTTGTTTTACCTAACCATTTAATCTTCCTTCCACTTCGCTCTAAGTGCGAAATTGTGTGTGTGCATTATAAATAGAATTTATAATTTGGAAAAGGGAGCTTTTAATACGATTTAGAGAGATTATTTATAAAACCCGTGAATGAAGTCAAAAACAAGTCATCAAAGTCAAATATGCAATAACAACTAATTGGAATCAACACGAATCGATAAAAGTTGAAAATTAACTCAAAATTAGCCAAAATAGGCAAAACTGCGCATTTCAGACGTCTGAAATTACCTTCCAGATGTCTGAACCACTACCAGACATCTGAATGGATTTCCAATCGTCTGGATTTTGTCTCTGCCTTTTTGCGTTTTCCAGGGACCAATTCCAGACGTCTGAATTTTCAAACCAGACGTCTGAATTTGAAACCAGACGTCTGAAATTAGAGCTCAGACGTCTGAAATCCCCCTGTAGGCAAAAAAACAGCCAAGCCCATAAAGGCAAAAATCCAAATGAATTGCAAACGAACGAGCGATGGATGCTATGGGTTTATGCCATACGACAACCCAGCACTATTGGCTCTTTTATACACGTCCAAAAACATGATCAAATATCAAAGTTAGGATCTTTAAAGAATTGAACCCAAACACTAAAAATTTGGATATTCACCAATTCAATCCAAACCAACAGCAACCGCATATGAACAAGGTGTTAGGAATTCATACCCAACATCAGTGAAATCAAGAGAAGTAGATGTGAGTTCAAAACTCACCTTTTTGCACACAAACAAAGATGAGAGCACAAACACAAGAAGGAGGTTAACCACTCTTCACTTCAACTCTACAATCTTCAATCTAAGAACCAAAACATATATTTCCGAAATTAGAGCTTAGGAATTTCTGAAATTGAAGAGGAGACGAGATGGAGAAGATGAAGAGGAGGCTTACCTATCCTTCTCTTTGAATTTCAAGCAAGAATTTGGAGTTTGCAAATGGAACTAGAGCTTGGAGTTTCTAATTCTTCTTTCTTTCCCCCATTTTCAGTTTTCTTAAGCTAAAGGAATGAAATGAGGATGAATGGATGAAGAGTTAGTGAGCTAAAGGTTTAAGAGGAGATTGGGGCTGAACCCAAACTCAAGCCCATGTAGAAAAAGGGGCAAAATTTCACAAACTCCAAACATATCAAAGATTATACTCAAAAAGATCGCAAACGCCAATTTGGACTCAATGGAAGTGGTTTCGAGCTCCAATTCGGCCGTTTGCAAAAAGTAGCTTTTCGGACCCAAAAATCCGACTAACGACGCTATATTCAAATTAAACATTTAAATATAAAATCGTCAAATATACGGGTTGTTACAACTACCCTCAGATTCTTACTAGAAATATTTTAAATCCATTATCCTGCTATTAAGTACAATTTATGTCTATATACCTGAATCCAAAAAGAATCAAGAAAGGAGATATTAAATTTTGATAAATTAGTTTAAAACCTGTAAAACTAAATACAGTATCCATTTTAAATACAGATATGCACACCCATATAAACATATATAAAATTTATATTAGACATACATTCAAACACTTATCATATTTTGTTCCAAGAAATTTATACATGCAACAGGATTTTGAAAACGGGTTCAAAGTTCTGTTTACTCACCTGAATGGATGAATCAGAGGACATGAACAGATGCTTGAAACTGGAATAAAAATGCTTTGATAACATTAAACTGGAAAATACTTGATGTTGCTTGAGAAGGCTGAAACATGTTTGCTGATGGTTGCTTTGAAAATGAGTCTTTGCAATAGGCTTTAATATTCCAGGCTTACAGGTTTTGAATTCGAGTTTGTAAAAATGTTTTACAGTTTTTGAGAAGATTTGAAACAGAGATGAATCTTGATTTACAGGCTTTGTTTTTGAAGATATGCGATAAAAGAAAATGAGAGAAAGGAGAAAAAGTATACCTATAATCTGATTTTATCATCTTTCTGAAAAAAAGAAAACAAAAGAAAAACTTGACACTTGTTCAAATTTTATATTACAAATGTTACTTGTTTAATTTCCAAGTTAAATGATTTACATTTGTTAATTTTGCTTTTTAAATATCTTACACTTGTATCGTTGTAGGTATATTTATGTTCCTCTGCTAATTCATATTTATATTTTTTATTTATTAATTTTATGTATCATCTTTTCTAAATGTTTGTGTGTGTATATATATACACACACAAATTAAACTTTATCTTATGTGAATTTTAAAATACATTAAACCTTTTCTTAAATCTTATTAAAGTTTTTATTTATCCTTGTCTTTTATATTATATTTCCCATTTTAGATAAATACATTTCTTTTAAATCAATTTATGTTTTACTGTTTATTTTCATATATCTTCTAGTATTTATACATATAAATTTTTTAAATAGGTAAATAGGCACAAGGAAGAAGTTGCAAAAAAATTTAGTCTCAGGGACAACAAGTTTGATTTTTAGTTTGAAGGATACTTTTTAGTGTAAACTGAAAATGATAGTTACAACTATCATTCTGCGATTTACACTAAAAAATGTCCTTCAGGCTAAAAAACAAACTTCTTGTCCCTGAAAATAAATTTTTCTCTAACTTTTTCCTTTAGCCTAAAAACCCCTTTTTAAAAGGTAATTAATTTTTAAAATCTTAATTCCACACTAATAATAATCATATATATATATATATTGAATTCCAAATCACAAATTCAGATTTAATTTAAATTAACTCATATATGTATAATAAAAAACACAAATTCAATTTATAATTAATAATTCTATTTAAAATTTATTTATCTATTTATAACTATATTTAAAAAAACATCACATTAATATTATTATTTAAACATAACAATTTTATCAATTTTAGATAATTAATAAAGGAGATTATCAAATAAATATCTATCCAGATATCCTTATCTATTCAATTAATTAAAACAGTTAATTACCCATTTATCAGATGTCTAAAACCTGGGTTATCACATTCCTCCCCCTTTGAATCTTTTCGTCCTCGAAAAGGAATGAAGCCAGAATTTATTAAAATACTTATTGTCAAAAAAATTATTCTTTGATAACTTTTACTATAAACTCTTTTTATTAAGGTATTTTAAAACACTTCTAAAAATCTATATATATTGCCAAAGTAGTTTTATAAAAATACCTTTTATAGCTCGATATTTCAACATGTCCATCCTCGTTCTCATAGAAATTCGGTCATATGTTGATCAGGCGTAGGACTGAAAATCTATAAGTACTTAGCAAACCCATTTTCAACGCCAAGTGAAAATACTTAGATAACATTTTCGAAAAATTTATAAAAATATAGAAAACATTTTGAAATAGAGGAAATATCTTTGGTGAGAATGCTCTGGAAATCATCATCCCCATCCATGGTCGCATTTAACCCGATGGTTACATTGTCGTCCCGGTAAAATCCATAGATAACTGTAGGCCTCTGCGCCCCTCGATTACGCCATGGAACCCGCTACAGATCACAGTTACATCTGGGGTTACGTTGCTGTCACAGCGAAAACCCATATAACTGTAGGCCTCAGCGCCCTCGAATTTCGCTATCAAAAGAATGAAACTCTCCACTCCCACATGGGTCGCAGTCTACCGATGTAAAATCAAACGTAGAATGTTGGCCCTCAGCAGCACACACGACTTTCGCTATGTCGTCATAGGTCGTAGTCTACCTATATAAATCAAACGTAGACTATTGGCTCTCAGTGGCACACACGACATTCGCTATGGTCTACAGTAGATCGCAGTGACGTCGAGTTAAACTGTCGTCACAGTATAACTCAAATGACTCTGTAGGCATCAGCGCCCTCGACTTTCGCTATGCACTACTCATAATCCTCAGGAACTAGTTTGTCCGGACTCCTCACAGGATCAACTTTAGAATCCCCCCTTAGGGTTCAAGGCAGTACCACCTTATGGCACTCCTAATAAGTTCATTTCAAGGGAGCGCCTTTTTCTCCAGAGCTATTTTCAAAACACTTTATACTATACACATATAGTCTCTTCCAAATCATGCACCTAGTACGAATCTCGTATAAATCTCCATTCTCAAAATCGATTATCCCAAAATCGATAATCCTCAAACTAGGCTTTTCAAAATCCAATATTGATTTTACCTAAAAATCAAAAGCCTTTCCAAATCCAAAGGTTCCCAAAACCTTTTTCAAAATCATTCTCATAAGATCCTTCATATATACATATATATATATATATATATATATATATATATATATATATATAACCTTGAAAAATCTTTGGATCATTTCAAACTTGTATAAAACCCTTTTTATACTTCAAATATTTTCAAAAAAACCCTTTAATTCTAGCTAGATTCAACAAGGGGAGATTTATCTTACATAAAAAAGATATAACTTTGTTTATTCCAAATCAAATATTCAAATTTGATTACTATATAAAGTCACTTACCAGTTTACTTACGTCTGTAAGTAAATTTGTACCATAGAAATATCCAATTTTTATTTTATTTCATCATATATTTCACAAAATATATTTTTCACTTCAAAAACCATTTTATAGTTCTTATCCACAAACTCGCAGTATCAATTTCATTCAAATCTGTACGATGTACACATATCATTTATATGTTATATCAATCCGATCGTTCACTCGATCACACAATTTCACTTTCGAACTAGTACCATCCATCCGACTTCCTAGTGCAGACTCAGATCTGGATTCTTGATCAGAAACCGTCATTCTCCTTGCATAGCCATAACTATGATAGAGAATATCCAGAACCAATCAACAATCCATATCCAGGTTCGCCGTCGAAAATCGAGTGAAAAATCCTAACTCGGATCGATATACTACCTCGAAATTTTATGCTCGAATCCGGATCAAATCACTATGCGAATAGAATAATATATGTACATCCTACGTATTTAACTTCATTGATTATTAGCCAAATCAATTCTCTTTCTATTCACATTCTCTTTAATTTCTGTCCACTTACTCACATATGTTTCGATCCTTTGGATTATCACCTCTATTCTTATCTCAATTGGGTATTTAATCACGAATAATTTGCACTCTGACGAGCTTAAATTTTGAAAATTGCTTGAAGAGTTTGAAAATAGATAAATAGTCGAAAAATAATTTTTAGTTTATAAAATATCCGCAAAATAGTTAAGTAATTGTAAAATAGTTGGAAAATAGTCAAATGGTTATAGAAGTAATTGCAAAATAGTTGTAAAATAGAAATTAGTTATAAAGTAGTTGAAAAATAGTAATTAGTTTATAAAAGAGTTGAAAAATTGTTAAATAATTACAAAAATAATTGTAAAATAAGTATAAGATAGTTTTAGGTTTAAAAAGAAAAGTTGTATAGTAAATATTTTGAAAAAGTAGATTTATATTAAAACAATTTATTTTGAAAATAGTCCAGAGTCAAACTGTTCAATTCCAAATCACCAATCCCATCAATTCAATTTAAATTTCCACTTCCATTTAAATTGATTCAATTCCAATTTAAATAACTTCAATTTCCATTGAAATTGATTTAATCCCAATTCAAGTTGAATTAACCTCGATTCTTTCCAAATTCAAATTAAATTCCATTTGAATTTTAAACCTATTCAACATTAAATCACAATTCCAAATTGTTCAAATCAATTTGGACTAATTTCAAATTGAACCCATTTCAATTTCAAATCAATTCCAGTTTGAATTAATCCCAATTTTCATTTGAATTTGAACTCATTCAACTTCAATTTCATTTCAAATTAATCCAATTCAAATTTTCCATTTGAATTTTTAAACTTATACATCAATCACAATTCCAATTTATTCAAATCAAATTCAGTTGGAACTAATTCAATTTCAATCTAAATTTTAAACCATCTTGAATTATATAAATTCGAGTTAAATTCTCAAATGTTGGTTTAACCTTTTAAACCAAATTAACCTTTATTTAAAGTCTTTGAAAAAATTAATTTCTAAGTTCAAATTCCATAATTTCATTTTAAATCAATTTAATCTTTGAAAACCCAATTTATTACCCAAATTCAACCTTAAAACCAATTTTCAATAATTTCACTTGAAATACTATTTTAAACACCCAAATCTCAAGTCCAAAGTGATTTCATTTCTCTAATTTCAAACTAAAGTTTAATTTCCTTTTTATCTCAATAATGGATATTACCATAATCCATGTCTTTATTTATTTAAACAAATCCAATTCACATTTTTAAAGATTATTAATAACAATAGGATGGTATCATGCAAATTATTTTAAAATATTCATCCATTTCCAATTTCTAGATCTCAGACCCATTTTGAGATCACACAAATTTCCAATTCAAATTAACCATTTAACTTCCCAAGTTAAATCCCAATTTCATCTTGAAATTTCCAAATAAATTTATTCATTCAAACTTATTTAACTTCCTCTAAGTTAAATTCAATTTAAATCCTGTTAACCATACTCAAATTTGAATTCCCACTTCAAATTTCAAAATTATTTCCCACTTATAAGTTCAAAACTTATATCATTTGGGTTTTACATCACATTCCAAGGAAAATTCAAAACTCAACCTTAGAGTTTATTTCAAACCATCTTTGATATTATGTATATCCCTCATATATACATATTTATTTCTTAGCCCACCAAGCCAAATTTTAAAATTTAAACCACCTTTGGTTTTAATTCAAAACAAATTCTCTTTAAAATTTTCAAACATTTCTTATTTTAAAATTAGATCATATTCAAAATAATATGAATAATATAATTTCTTTTAACACTTTGGAAACAATTTCAGATGTTTCTATACTTAGGATTCAAAACTTCACAATTTAAAACCCACTTTTATTTAGAAGTTATACTCATTTTAAAAGTTTACTTCATTTTGTTTACTCGTTAATACACATTTTATTATTAAACACAGCAATCATTTATGATAATAACCAAGATTGTCATATCTGAAAACCAATTCATCTTATTCTTACTTCTACATTCAGGATTTAGTTCCAGTTTGGACCTATTTCCTCACTTATCTTCATTTAATTTCAATTTGGTTGTATTTCTATTACCACTTAATTTAATTCCAATAAATTTAACAACCAATTACCTTAATATTTATCAGAAAGAAGTATTGCTTTATATATCAAAATATATTCTTATATAAAATCATTTAAAATCTTTATATAAGAAAATAACAAGTACGCTATCATACACACACACACACACACTCAATTCATTCTAGAGTACTATTGACCCTATCCTTAATGAGTAATCCCACCAGAGCCAAGGTTCTCGCTTAACCTTCAGCTCTGATACCAAATGTAACGACCCGGAATTTTTGATCCTGAAAATTCCAAATAGTTAGGGAAAGGAAGAGAGAGATAAAAGAAAAAGAAGAACAGAAACACCAATGTGACGCCCCACCTCTATACCCACGCTAGCCAAGGACACTACGCGGTAATGCCGTCAACTAGCGCGGAGGATAAGGCTGTTGAGGAGCGACCCTCCGCGTAATTGCCTTATGCGAGCACCGATATGTTAGATAGTACAACATGCGTTTGGTTGAAGGAGGAAATCCGACATACCGATAAAAACTCAAAGCTACTACACAATGGCTACATGTATTCTTCGGAAACAAATATAGAATTAAACATAACACAAATCATTCATAGACATCCATATCAAAAAGGCGGAAATAGATATGAATATATAACACATGAAAGTGTACATCAGAGTAGTGGTCAAACAAGATCCACAATGTCACAAAGGAATAGCTACAAGTACTAGACAAAAGAATATGTATACATAAATGAGTCTATATCTCGAATGTATACAACAAAAACTACTAATCTAAGTAGTTGGCCAAAAATCAGGGTGATGATCCCAGATGTGAAGTCAAGCAGAAGAACCTGTAACATCTCGGTCTGAACCGAGTATCATTTAATAAGAAAATAATAAACGGATCAGTCTAGCTATAAATATCAGATAAAATGATATTGAATAAGAGATATGACATAAATATATAATAACCATAAAGCCATACTGTGATAAGTATGCAATTGAAAAATCAACTAGGGATTAATCAATATCACAAGAATCTTCTAAAGATCAAAAGGAATGTCATACTCCTTATTTACTAAATCACTAAACTATAAATGTTGACAATAATATCAATGTCAATCCTAAAAGTTAAAGACACACAAATTCACCAATGCACAAATATTGATAAAACTTATCAATGTAAATCACGAAAATTGGTGAAACACAAAATTCTAGAAATCATCAATGGAAATCCAGAAATCACAAAAAGGGGAGGAGGCCTATCATAAAGCAGGAGCATGAAAACTCATCGACATGTGTATTACAAAATGGAACGCTATTCCATGGTTGCCAACCATTAATTTTGAGCCGAAGCTCCACAAAACGGCCCGAAGACCATGGGTCGCCACCCCTCCAATTCGAGCCGAAGCTCCACATAAATGGGGTTTAGTCTCCCTCGTAGACGAAGAGACATCACACACTCGCTAGTCTAAATCACAAAAATGATCATCAACGATCATCAAGAAGTGTCAATTACAATAAGCTAATAAATATAAAAGCTTAGCCTCATGTCCCATAACCACTAGCTTAACTTAAATATTTACGAACAAATTGTAGATTTCCACTAGAAAATTGTCACAGGAGATTCAATCGAACAAGTCCAAGAATTAACCGATGAAGTAAACGCAAACATTTCATGCTACTTGTATTACGAAGCCGTTTAATTAGATTTCTCGTACGAGTGAGATGAAATGAAAAATCACAAAAATGGTTGTAGAAACAATAAATCACAAAAATTCACATTCGAAGACGTGAATAAAATCCAAAGAAATTCAATTCCAAATTCATCAAAGTGGAAAGTGCCTAGCGACTCAACACGGCGCGACCTAGCAGCTGAGCGACCTAAGTGGTAGCGGCAATAGTGCAGGCCGAAAGACCTAAGGAATGGTGCGACCTAACACTGACCGACCTAACGTGCAAACGACCTAGGGAAATGGCCGAGCGACCTAACTCATGCACGACCTAACGTGCATACGACCTAAGGAGATGCAACCAAGGTAGTACGACCTAAGGGGTACGCGACTTAAAGAGGTAGCGGCCTAAGAATGGTGCAAGCGGTCATAACGTGACCTAAGGAGTACGCGACCTAAAGAACAAGGCGCGACCTAGCAGTTGCGAGCTAACACGGAGTGACCTAGTAGTAGAAAGCCGAGAAAATGGTGCAACGACCCATCCAAGGCGCGACCTAAGCACGAGCGACCTAGCAGTGGAACGACCTAGCGACTTAGTGGTTGCATGTCGAGCGAATGTAGGCCGAGCGACTTAAGGAAAAGAGGACCGAGCGACCTAGCGACCTATGGGTTACGACCTAAGGCAAAGCAACCTAAGGTGTGTGCGAGCTAAGGAACGAACGACCTAACTGCAGGCCGAGAATCACCATTGTGCAGGCCGAAAATCTTCCCTGTGCAGGCCGAGCGACCTAGTGGTTTGAAGTGCAAAAAATCTTCCAATTTGCATCCGATCGAGCACGGACGCTAGGGGATTATGCCTATAGGCTACCCGGTCGTATTGGCTCCTCGATGCATCACTAAAAACGTGTATAAACATCAAAGATTGGATTTTTAAAGATTTGAAAACAAAACACCAAAAATTGGGATTTTCACCAATTCAATCCAAGTCAATAGCAAATGCACCTGAATAAGTGTTAGGAATTCGCACCCAACAATCAAAGATAGTTATAGACAAAGACGTGAGATAAAAATCTCACCTTTACACAAAATCTATGAAGAAGAAGCTTGAAAGAAAAGGAAGAATCAATGGCTTCTCCTTGAATTTGGAGTTGGATGTTGAATCTACAAATGAACTTGAGCTTGGAGTTTTAATTTCCCATTCCTTCCTCCATTTATGATGATGCTTTAGTGTTAGGAAATGAAAGTGAAGTTATGAAGGAAAGTGGGTTGAGCTAGAGTAAATAGCTTAGGCTAATGTGCTAAACCACCCCCAAAGCCCAAAGTGAAAAAGTGACGAAATTCCACTAACTCCAAACATATCAAAGTTTATACTCAAAAAGATCGCAAACGGTGTTCTGGACTTAATGGAAGGGGATCCGAGTCCTAATTCGACCGTATGCAAAAAAGTAACTTTTCGGACTAAAATCCGACTAACGATAAAATATTAAAATAAAATATTAAAATATTTAATCATAAAATATGCGGGTTGTTACAGACTCCCCTCCTTAAAGAAATTGCGTCCTCGCAATATTTAAGAAGAAAATAAAAGGTAACAACCATGAAAGCATACCAACACAAAAGGAATTTGAAATAAGAAATTTACCTCAATGAGCATGGGAAAGTAAGTCCGGATGTGTTCTCTCTAGATTCCCAAGAGCAATCCTTAGGATTTGAGGACCATTGGACTTTAACAAGCGGAACATCTTTATTTCGAAGGCGCTTGACCTCCGAAGCAATAATACGAATAGGATGTTGCTCATAAGTTAAATTAGGTGAAACTTCAATTTCTTCCACAATATCAGGCTCAAGAATAGAATCGGAATCTCAAAGACATTTCCGTAGTTGAGAAACGTGAAACACATCATGAATAGCAGAAAACTGAGCCGGTAATGAAAGGCGATAAGCCACGGAACCAATACGTTCGGTGAGGGGAAATGGACCAATATATCGAGGTGCTAACTTTCCCGATCGACTGAAACGTACAACACCTTCATAGGTGAAACACGAACAAACACAAGATCTCCCACAGAAAATTCTAATTTCCTTCTCCGGTTATCGGCATAGGATCTTTGCCTGCTCTGGGCTTCTTTCATCCTATGACGAATAAGGTCAATCTTCTTTGTGGAATCACGAATAAAATCTGGACCTCAAGCCAACAAGAAGGAGATCGGCATGGCCTTCCATAGAGTGCCTCGAATGGTGCGATACCAATACTAGCTTGGAAGCTATTATTATAAGAAAATTCAACAAGAGAAATATGATCTTCCCAACTTCTACCAAAATCAAGAACACACGCACGAAGAAGATCTTTAAAAGTTTGATTCACATGCTCAGTTTGTCCATCGGACTAGGGATGATAAGCGGTGCTAAAATTGAGCTTCGTTCCTAAAACTTTTTGAAGACTCTTCCAAAATCCACTAGTAAACAATGGATCACGCTCACTAACAATAGAAGAAGGAACTCCATGCAATTTTACAATTTCTTTAATGAAGAGTTTGGCCAAGAGAGGAACGGTTCGATTGGACCGAACAGGAATAAAATAGGCGGATTTAGTAAGCCTATCGGCTATCACCCATAAGTTATCATGACCCGAACGAGAACGGGGAAGGCCATTTATAAAATCCGTGGAAATTTGATCCCACTTCCAAATTGGAATTTCTAAATGTTGCAATAAACCACCAAGCCTTTGATGTTCGGCCTTAATGAGTTGGCAAGTCATGCAACACTTAACAAAGTTAACAACATCAGATTTCATTCCCTCCCAATAATAAAGTCGCTTCATATCTGCGTATATTTTACTACTACCGGGATGAATGGTAAATTTACAACGATGAGAATCTTCTAAAATGTCCTTACAAAGATTACTAATATTTGGCACGACAAGTCTACCAAATTTTCGAATACCGCCATGAAAATCAATATCAAAGTCTTTCAAACCTTAAATATCAATTTTATCCCTAATATTTTGGCCAAGAAGAGCCAATTCGGGATCTTGCTTTTGAGTTTCAAGAATGCGGTCTAAAAGAGAAGGATGAGCCTCAAGGCTACATAAAACAAGAGATGAACATAAATTGGAAACACGATCTTGAATCTCACAAGTGGATAGAATTCCGAGATCATTCCATTCGGATATCATCATAGAAACAACTGCTTGTTTCTTGCGACTAAGTGCGTCCGCAACACGATTTCCCTTTTCGAAAGTATAAAGAATATCAAGATCATAAGCTGCAAGAAATTCGAACCAACGTTGTTGACGCAAATTAAGTTCCTTTTGAGAAAATAGATACTTCAAGGATTTATGATCGGTATAAAGAATAAATTTTTCTCCCAAAAGATAATGACGCCAAATACGAAGAGGCAAAACAATAGCCGCGAGTTCTAAATCATGAGTGGCATATCTAGTCTCGGCCGGCTTCAATTTCCTAGAAGCATAAGCAATAAAACGTTCTCTTTGCATAAGAACGACACCCAAACCAACGCAACTAGCATCGGTATAAACAATAAAATCTTGATTTCCCTCGGGGATCACAAGAATAGGAGCATCAGAAAGGAGTTCTTTTAATTTCTCAAAAGAAGCTTCACATTTGTCCAACCAAATGTGTTTAACTCCCTTCTTTGTCAAGCTAGTAAGAGGCACGGAAATTTTGGAAAAGTCCTTTATGAAACGGCGGTAATAACCGACCAATCCAAGGAAACTACGAATGTGACGACCCGGAATTTTTAGACATTTGTAATTGGAATATTTAATTGATTTTAAATATTTAAAAGTTAATTATCAACTTACATTACGAATATCATAATTTATTTGACAATTAAATTGTTGAATTAAATAATTTGAATTTGATAAAATATGAAATCTGAGATTTTAAGCCTGTTAAATATAATTTGAAGGCTTATAAAATTTATATTGATAGTACAGAGGGTAATAGAAGTTGTAAAATTTGAAATTAACAGTGGTTGTTCAGTTTTAAAATTTTATTTATTTAAATTGAATTTAAAAACAGCCTTCCGAGGCACAGTCTCAGAATTTGACGAAGCCAGTTCCATTGGGTATCGGATTTCAATTTTCGTAGTGTTCGGAGTTGTGGTGTGAGCGTATGATAAGTAAATGCAATGCAAAAAATTAATTGAGAATAATATATATATATATATAAGGGTTAAATCAGTAGTCTCCTTCCTTCAGTAAGCCGTATTCATGTTTCTCTGTTTACAACAGCACACAGCCTCCTTTCAATTCGTGTTCCTTCTCTTTAAAACATCGAAATAGTCAAAACACGCGACCTTATCCATTCTTCAGTTCAAACTTTTCGAACTAAATGAAAGAAGAAAAAAAACAAAAGAAATGGATTCCATATCTTCTGCAAAACGAGATTTTTATTCCCCCTCTTCAATTTGAATCTTTTTCGAATGATAATGGCCGGTCCTTCTTGTTCAAATAAAATTCGAACGTCGCATCCTATGGTCTTGGCGAGGAAACTTCGAGCGGCTGATGAAGCACGACAATGGAGGGAGGCGGTTCGTACGCATGCTATGAGGCGAGTTGTTTGGGGGAAACTCACGAGACGAGAGGCTGAAGCACTCGTGCTTATTCGTGGCGATTTAGGGTTGGATCTCGAGTGGATTTCGCTTTCGCGAGCGTTTGGAGGTGGCACGGCCTGGGTTTCAGCGAGTTCGGGTTCTTGTGAGGTGTTGGAGGTGCTGTCATCGAGGTTAGGGCTTTGGGTTTTTGGGGTAGTGGCGGTCGTTGATTTAGCGAGGTATTGCTTCCCTCTTCTGTCTTTACTTTTATTTAAGGTGTTTAAAAAAAATTAATTATTGAGATAAGCCGGAAAGGAAAATAGTAATTTTAAATATTGATAGAATTTATATAAGTTAGGGTTTTATGAAAACTATATATGTATAGATATGTGTAGTTGTAAAAGGAAATAAATACATGTATATGTTTTAAAGTATTAGTTGTCTTAGAATAAAATATTATGATGGTTAACTTGTTAAATTAACCTATTCAAATTTTAGTCCATGGAAATATTAAAGAAAATTTACTTATAATCAAATTATTAATCGAGATAAATTATTGGTTAAATAAAATCTCCAATGAAATCTTATTTATTTGTTCGATTAGCTCGTATATTAATAAAAATTTATAAATATTTATACAAGGTCCAAAATTGGGAGGTAATAGACGAGATGGAATTGGATTGCCAAACGAAAAGGAAAAGGTTAGTAAATCTCACTCGGTTAAATTTAAACTTAAATTTAAATGATTAAATTTAAATAATTGTTTGAATGTTTGAATTGTTTGATGTGAGATAGTATGGTATAATTTGAAATTGGCATATTATATTGTGCTAACGTCCGTGGATGCAGGAAAAACAGGTTGGAGGGATCCAACTGGATCCCTCAACATTTATTTATTATTTAATATTCTTTGATGTGATTACTTGATATTCAATGTTGAATATATTGGAATATTGAATGATGTGACTTGATTGGATATAGATTAAGTATAATGAATTATCAAAAATATATAAATTGGATTTTGGGAAGAAAATAAAGGAAGTAAATTTGTAAACGAAATAATCTGAGAGAATTTAATAAATTTAGAATGAATTGAGAAAGAAATGGAAGTATGTTAAATACTAATAACGAACTTCGAATATGAGAAGAAAAAGGTTTGAATAAACCGAGATGAATTGTAAATTTATGTGATATTAATTTAAATGAATGAAGAATTATTTTAAAACCGAAAGTTTTAAATTATCTAAAGGAATAAGAAGCAAATTGAGAAATCTAAATTGGTATTTCAATTAAAAGTATTTTAAATCATAATTAAGGAATAAAATCTGAAATTAAAGGATTTTTGAATAAATAAAATAAACTGGAAATCAATTTGGGGAAATTGATTTAAGTGATTGAAGTTGGAATTTTCTCTGGATGGCCAAGTAAGATTTTCAAGCAATCTTAAATATAAGTTAAAGGTTTTGATGTTGTTTTAAAAGGCATATCTTAGAAAATTTATTATTTTTAAACGTTTAAATTCTAAAGTAAATATTTTTCAAAACTATTATTGTACTAATAATTAAATGACTTGGTATTTGTTTTTAAAGAAAAATCTAGTTTATATTTTATAAAAGTAGCCTTATTTATTAAATATTTCTAAAGTACATATTTTAATTAAGTATTAAAGGAGTTTTAAATTTTTGAGGCTATGAAGTATATTTTATAACTAAGTTCTTTTAAGATTATTTTAAAGCTAAAAATATTTTATACTTGGCGTTTCGGTGGAAATAAATATTGGGAAATTATTCCGGGAAAGGAATATGTTTGAAACTGTTTTCAAAGGGGTTTGAAAGTGGAATATATCTTGTGAAGATATTTTTGAGATAAATAAATAATTTGGGAAATTTATTAGTTGTTTGATGGATGTTTGTGAATATTAATTGATAGTTAAATAACCGACTATCAATATTGGACAAATGCGTTGATCGTTTCGAAGAGACCGGGATCGAGATTTATTTCTCGAAAACCACTTCGATCCGGTTTGTACGTTTCGTGGAAACGATTTTTGGATTCGAAGATGGAGCATTGTAGTGCAAGGGCTAGTCGCTACTAATCCTAAGGATATTTCCAAAATGGATGTAGTAGCAATAGTGCCTTCGGTTCCGTTCGAACCCGGGACGGACTTGTATGGATGAATGCTTGCGAAATATCGCCAGGTGGACGATGGGCATTCTAAGGGATATTGTTCTAAAAAGGTAACGCTTAGCCTCAAGCCTCATCAAATGGGAATGACTGAAAATCAGGGGTTATGCAGCAAGGCTAGGTGGGTAACATCCAAGCAGGGTGAGGTCATTCCAGTCTAGATGTCCCTTATTATTTCGGCTTAGTGGGCGGTTGCTGATCCCAACCGCTGGGTGATCTCACTCGGGATTATCCATTAAGGGGTAGTCCCGGCCTTGTGTTGCAGGGGAGCGAGCGTACTCCTCGGTACGGTGATCTAGGCCCCGTACTGTGACAGGTGGTACCCCAGTGCCTAGTCATTAGTTGGAAATCCATTCTCCCTACAAGCCTTGTATGAGTTTTGTTTGTATTACCCACTTTTGTGGCTAGTAGCTGGAATTTAATAATGTAACAATTTCGGCTATTTTATAAGTAATTGTATATAGACCCTATTGTAATATCAGAGGATTTCTATAAAAAGTGTTTTAGCTATCGTAAGGTAAAAACTCGACATGTTTATTTGTGGCGTGGTCTTACGAGATTCTTTTGTTTTCAAAGGATTTTTGAAACTTTAATAATCAATTGGGTGTGGTTTTCTCACGCTGGTATTCCAGACTGACTCTGGTGTTATTTAGCTGTAATGCTCGGGTCAGACGGAGTATTAGAGGATACAGGTTATGATGTTGTGGAGCTCAGGAGACGAGCAGGATGACGATACGTACTCTCGTACTTGTATATATATATATATATATATATATATATATATATATATATATATTTCCGCTGTGTTGAGTTGTTGTGTATCCATTTGTATGACATTGATGTTGAGCTGTGATTGATGTACTCTGATGATGTAATATATAAACAATGATATTTGATGTTGAGTAAAGAGTATTTATTATCTTTTATATTTTATTCCGCTGCGATGGTTAGATTCTGTTGTTGATTTCTATTTTCTTCTTCTACCTCTTCTTCTTTAATCCAAATGGTTCGTATTTCTGTGCAACTTGAGTTGATTGTTATAGAATAGTGTTGACTCAAGAGGTACGGATTTGCGGGTTGTTACAGTTGGTATCAGAGCATAGGTTGGAGATAACCTTGGCTCTGGTGGGTATTACTCATAAAATAGAGTCTATAGTACTCTAAAATGAGTTTGAGCGTATTAATAGCTATGAGCGCGTATTTGTTAGTGAATATAAATTGTTTTAATATTGTGTTGATTGATTTATTGAGTGGCATATGAACCTTCGTCGACACAGTCTGCGCAACTGTATCGAATGGGTTTCTAAACACTTGAATAGAACAATCGACATGGTATTGTTTTAAACATGGGTAAATGAAATAATTTTACCCAAAAACATATTTTGATTTAAAGAATAGTTTTCGAAAACTATTTAGCTAATATAAGTGGAGTTGGTTGAAATTGGACTATAATAAAAATGGGTTCGCATGGAACCTATGCACTATGAAATAAAATATTATGTAAGATAAATTCATTATAAAATGAAATGTATAAATATGAATTATAAATGAAATTATAAATTGAATTATAATCAAATGGGAAACTATGCAAATAAATTACAGTTAAATTTTTTATTTAAGCAGGCTTTAGAAATTTAAAATCTCGGAGATTTGGAAATGTTTATCGAGGTGTTTGGAGATAAATAATAGTATATTTGTTTTGGAGATATTTTTGAATGAAAATATGTTTTAAATGGATTTTGGAAGTGAAATAGCATTGAAATCACTTGGATTATTGGAAAATAATTCTGATGATGACGGCCGCATCATCAGTATTCATTTTTCAATTTCTAAGTGACAGATTGCTACCAAATTGATTTGTTCAGGAAAACCTGTTTGTTTTTGAAATCTCAAAGGAAATTTGTTGGGAATAAAACCAGGATTGGTTTAACTTTTGAGAAATGTGATTTGAGATGTTGGAGATTTCAAAATGATTTGAAACCAAAGCCGGGTATTTAAAAATCCTGATGAGATAGGTTGTAAGCTTATAAATTAAGATGATTTTTAAATCAGGAATGGAATATAAGCTTTGAAGGTTGGAATTTAAATATAAAGAGAAAAGTTGAAAATGAAATTAACTTGGATTTGGAAATAACAATTTGACTGGACTGAAATTAATTGAATAAGCTAAAAATAATATCCAGTTGTATTCGAGTTAAGTTGAAATCGAAATGGGTTAAATAAATTTGAGTTAGAATTAAATTGAATTGGAATAAGAATTCAATTGAACTAATGAATGGAATGAAATTCTTACCTGAATAAATGGAAAATAAATTAGATAAGGATTGGAATTGGAATAAATAAATAAGAATAACTTATATAAGAATCAGAATTAGAAATCCAAGGAATAAAATATTCTTGGGTTATAAGTAAGCATAAGGCTTGAGTTAAAATAAAAGAAGGATATATTCAAGCCTATGATGAATGGGCATGTGTGAAAATAATAAGTTGTGACTTATAAAATTTGAGAAAAAAAAAGTGGGATAGAAACCCAAAATAAATATTTTTGATGAATTGGAAATAAACTAAATATAAAAACTTGGATTATAAAATAAATTTGAACCTAAAAAAAAAAATTAAATGAAGAGATTTTGGGGTTAAAATTAAGTTCTGGATTATAAGTTGGAGAAAAGACTAATTAGATAATAAATTAGTTAATGAAATTGAATTGTGGGTTTGTGATGAAGTTTGGAAATAAAACTCAAGTGATAAATTGAATTCAACTTAAAATGGTTGGTGAAGAAAATGTAATTGAACTGTGGGTTCATAAAATTAGGTGGTAATTTGAAAATAGATAGTGAATTCAGAACTTGAGTTTTAAAATTAAAATTTAACGTGAAGTGTTAACAAATTAAATATAGTTGGAAAGGTATCGAATAAACTTGGAATTGGATTAAAATAATAATGGTTTGTACTGAGAATAAAATCCAGATATGTGGGAATAAATTGGATATGGCCTTGGAATCAATCGAGTTAAGTTGAGTAATAAAAGAGAAAAATTTACTTGTAAAATGAAAATGAGCTTATGTATAAAATTTGGATAAATTGAGGTTAGTTGACTTAAGCTAAATGAATGAATGAAAGTTGAATTGAATTCGACTTAAGCAAAGTTTAATAATATTGGATTGGTTTTAAACCAAGTAAAAATAAATTTTTAATCGAAATAAAAATTCGGTGAGTTGCAGATAATATTTAATGGAAAGAAAATTCTTTAATAAATTCTTGTAAACCATTTAAATTGTTACGGAATTGAAATAATTAGGGACAAAAGGGAAATGGAATGTTTTTAAGTTGATAGGATGAATGAATGCGGATAAAGAATGAAATGCAATGGAATAGATCGTGAATTAAATTGAAATAGTTATTGGATGAAATGGCTTGGATTGTCTTCGAGCTAAATATAATAGTTTGGAATAAACAAATATGGAATGAAATGTAAATAAATGTATTGTAAATGAAATTTAAATGGTATGTGTCAAGCTAAATAAATGGTCGTGAATGAATTGAAATAAAAGAAAATTTAACTGGTAATGCAGATGAACCTAAGTTGTTATTTGTTTTGAATGGACTAGTTTGGTTAATAAAATTGAAATGTAATGAAAATGAGAATATATAGATTGTGAATAAATTTAAAAATGGAATAGAATTAAGTATGAATTGAGTTGAAATCCATTTAAATTGGTTGCAAAACATAATAATTATTTATTCACATAGATCTCGTCAAATTGCATAGAATAAATTATCATTTGATGTAAATGGAAGTAATTAAAAATTCTATGAATTGATAGGAGTAAAATAAAATTGACTTTGAGAGCAATTGAATTAAATATGAGTTCAGATTGCTTAATAATAAATTACATGTAAGTTTGTGAGTTGTTAACCATTCGGATTAAGTGGAACGATATATGAATTGTTTGTCAACAATTAAGAATTATGTTGGAACATTGGAAATGAAACAGAATAAAGTATAAATTGAATTGGTATCAATTTTAAGTAGTTATAAAATAGAATGGATATTCTATTAAGTGAACATCATTGAATTTGCATAAAAATGGTCGTCGTTGACGCAAATGAGATTGCATAAAAATCTACGAGTTAATATAAGCAATGAAATTGATTTTTGAATCAATTGAGATAAATATGTGTTCGTTTGGATTAAGATGAATAGAATGTAAGAAATGAAGTGTAAACCATTTAAATGGAATGAAATTGATGGGTGATTTAGTTGTAAACAACTAAATTTGTATCGGAACCTTATTAATTTGCTTTTGGAAGTGTTCAGTGTATATTGTTTATATTATACATGTGTTTAACTACTAAAATTAAGTGAAATGCTATAAACTTTGTATATTTGTCACTTACATGTTTAAATTGAGTAAGTACAGGTTTTTGGAAGCCGTGTGGCTGGATTTGGGTTGCATTAACTGCTAAATATATAAGCTGCTTGCTTAAAAATGCTAAATAAGGTACGCCTACGCAATAAAATTAGGAAATATGAACTGTTTTTGGTTTTTCCGACCGTGTGGGTCGATGTATATATATTATATCTTTTGTCAAATTGCAAAAGCCCCTCCGTACAAAGGGGACTCTACCAAAAATTTTCAGAAATTTTGGGAGTTAGAAATTTTTGGAAAATTTTGTTAACGACAAACAAATTCAAATTAGAAATTAAAATAAGTTAGTAAATGAACCCAATTTAAAGTAATGACATGAATTAGTAATAAATGACAAATAAAATTTATATATGCAGAGTTAAAGATAAATTGAATTCATATGGAAATGAAAGAATCAATTTGAATAGTAATGGATATAAATTAAAGGAGTAAAGCGAAAATAAATATAAGAAACATATAAAATGCTTATGTTAACTTAAGTAAGGAATGGTGAATTTCTTAATTGGAAGTTGATAATACAAATATATTCCAAGTTAATATTTGGATGAATAGATATTGGCATTTTGTGAAAAAGTCGATGAATTGTTTTGGGATATTGTGATTGGATATTAGTACTAAGCAGGATATGCAGGTATTATAAATGGAAAAGAGATTTGATTTTGATTTCAGAAAGATAAATATGAATTGCCCGACAAAAGGTATGTATTTTAAATTTGGTGTGAAATTTGATTGGGATTTGGATTGAGCCACTTGGCGTTTTGTTTTCTTTTTGGATTTGGGAGCCCGTAGAGGCCTTTTGTAGTAGTACCAAGCTAGCCGCGCAAAGGAGACGCTGGCGAAATTTTTCGGGAATTTAGGGAGTTAGAAAAATTTTGAGAAAATTTTTGATAATTCAAAATTTAGTTTTGAATTATAATTTGAATGATTGTATAAATAAAGTTGTTAGGGAATTAAGGGAAAAGTTTGGGAAGTTAGTAAGAATTGTAATTGGCCTTCTATTAAAAAGATAGTTGGTAAGATGTTGAATTGTTAAGAACTGTTTGGTTTTGGGAAAAGTAAACGGGTATTGGATCATTCTTCCTAACTGGTAATTTCGGGGACGAAATTCTTTTAAGGGGGAAGGAATGTGACGACTCAAAATTTTTAAACATTTGTAATTGGAATATTTAATTGATTTTAAATATTTAAAAGTTAATTATTAACTTACATTACGAATATCATAATTTATTTGACAATTAAATTGTTGAATTAAATAATTTGAATTTGATAAAACATGAAATCTGAGATTTTAAGCCTGTTAAATATAATTTGAAGGCTTATAAAATTTATATTGATAGTACAGAGGGTAATAGAAGTTGTAAAATTTGAAATTAACAGTGGTTGTTCAGTTTTATAATTTTATTTATTTAAATTGAATTTAAAAACAGCCTTCCGAGGCACAGTCTCGGAATTTGACGAAGCCAGTTCCATTGGGTATCGGATTTCAATTTTCGTAGTGTTCGGAGTTGTGGTGTGAGCGTATGATAAGTAAATGCAATGCAAAAATTTAATTGAGAAAAATAATAATAATAATATATATATATATATATATATATAAGGGTTAAATCAGCAGTCTCCTTCCCTGAGTAAGCCGTATTCATGTTTCTCTTTTTACAATGGCATGCAACCTCCTTTCAAATCGTGTTCCTTCTCTTTAAAACATCGAAATGGTCAAAACACGCGACCTTATCCATTCTTCAGTTCAAACTTTTCGAACTAAATGAAAGAAAGAAAAAACGAAAGAAATGGATTCCTTATCTTCTGCAAAACGAGATTTTTTCCCCCTCTTCAATTTGAATCTTTTTCGAATGATAATGGCCGGTCCTTCTTGTTCAAATAAAATTCGAACGCCGCATCCTATGGTCCTTGGCGAGGCAACTTTGAGCGGCTGATGAAGCATGACAATGGAGGGAGGCGGTTCGTACGCATGCTATGAGGCGAGTTTTTTGGGGGAAACTCGCGAGACGAGAGGCTGAAACACTCGTGCTTGTTCGTGGCGATTTAGGGTTAGATCTCGAGTGGATTTCGCTTTTGCGAGCGTTTGGAGGTGGCATGACCTGGGTTTCAGCGAGTTCGGGTTCTTGTGAGGTGTTGGAGGTGCTGCGATCGAGGTTAGGGCTTTGGGATTTTGGGGTAGTGGCGGTCGTTGATTGAGCGAGGTATTGCTTCCCTCTTCTGTCTTTACTTTTATTTAAGATGTTTAAAAAAAATTAATTATAGAGATAAGCCGGAAAGGAAAATAGTAATTTTAAATATTGATAAAATTTATATAAGTTAGGGTTTTATGAAAACTATATATGTATAGATATATGTAGCTGTAAAAGGAAATAAATACATGTATATGTTTTAAAGTATTAGTTGTCTTAGAATAAAATATTATGATGGTTAACTTGTTAAATTAACCTATTCAAATTTTAGTCCATGGAAATATTAAAGAAAATTTACTTATAATCAAATTATTAATCGAGATAAATTATTGGTTAAATAAAATCTCCAATGAAATTTTATTTATTTGTTCGATTAGCTCGTATATTAATAAAAATTTATAAATATTTATACAAGGTCCAAAATTGGGAGGTAATAGACGAGATGGAATTGGATTGCCAAATGAAAAGGAAAAGGTGAGTAAATCTCACTCGGTTAAATTTAAACATAAATTTAAATGATTAAATTTAAATAATTGTTCGAATGTTTGAATTGTTTGATGTGAGATAGCATAGTATAATTTGAAATTGGCATATTATATTGTGCTAACGTCTATGGATGCAGGAAAAACAGGTTGGAAGGATCCAACTGGATCCCTCAACATTTATTTATTATTTAATATTCTCTGATGTGATTACTTGATATTCAATGTTGAATATATTGGAATATTGAATGATGCAACTTGATTGGATATAGATTAGGTATAATGAATTATCAAAAATATATAAATTGGATTTTGGGAAGAAAATAAAGTAAGTAAATTTGTAAACGAAATAATCTGAGAGAATTTAATAAATTTAGAATGAATTGAGAAAGAAATGGAAGTATGTTAAATACTAATAACGAACTTCGAATATGAGAAGAAAAAGGTTTGAATAAACCGAGATGAATTGTAAATTTATGTGATATTAATTTAAATGAATGAAGAATTATTTTAAAACTGAAAGTTTTAAATTATCTAAAGGAATAAGAAGCAAATTGAGAAATATAAATTGGTATTTCAATTAAATGTATTTTAAATCATAATTAAGGAATAAAATCTGAAATTAAAGGATTTTTGAATAAATAAAATAAACTGGAAATCAATTTGGGGAAATTGATTTAAGTGATTGAAGTTGGAATTTTCTCTGGATAGCCAAGTACGATTTTCAAGCAATCTTAAATATAAGTTAAAGGTTTTGATGTTGTTTTAAAAGGAATATCTTAGAAAATTTATTATTTTTAAATGTTTAAATTCTAAAGTAAATATTTTTCAAAACTATTATCGTAGTAATTATTAAATGACTTGGTATTTGTTTTTAAAGAAAAATCTAGTTTATATTTTATAAAAGTAGCCTTATTTATTGAATATTTCTAAAGTACATATTTTAATTAAGTATTAAAGTAGTTTTAAATTTTTGAGGCCATGAAGTATATTTTATAACTAAGTGCTTTTAAGATTATTTTAAAGCTAAAAATATTTTATACTTGGCGTTTCAGTGGAAATAAATATTGGGAAATTATTCCGGGAAAGGAATATGTTTGAAACTGTTTTCAAAGGGGTTTGAAAGTGGAATATATCTTGTGAAGATATTATTGAGATAAATAAATAATTTGGAAAATTTATTTATTGTTTGATGGATATTTGTGAATATTAATTGATAGTTAAATAACCGGCTATCAATATTGGACAAATGCGTTGATCGTTTCGAAGAGACTGGGATCGAGATTTATTTTTCGAAAACCACTTCGATCCGGTTTGTACGTTTCGTGGAAACGATTTTTGGATTCGAAGATGGAGCATTGAAGTGCAAGGGCTAGTCGCTACTAATCCTGAGGATATTTCCAAAATGGATGTAGTAGGAATAGTGCCTTTGGTTCCATTCGAACCCGGGACGGACTTGTATGGATGAATGCTTGCGAAACATCGTCAGGTGGACGATGGGCATTCTAAGGGATATTGTTCTAAAACGGTAACGCTTAGCCTCAAGCCTCATCAAACGGGAATGACTGAAAATCAGGGGTTATGCAGTAAGGCTAGGTGGGTAGCATCCAAGTAGGGTGAGGTCATTCCAGTCTAGATGTCCCTTATTATTTCGGCTTAGTGGACGGTTGCTGATCCCAACCGCGGGGTGATCTCAGTCGGGATTATCCAGTAAGGGGTAGTCCCGGCCTTGTGTTGCAGGAGAGCGGGCGTACTCCTCGGTACGGTGATCTAGGCCCCGTACTATGACAGGTGGTACCCCAGTGCCTAGTCATTAGTTGGAAATCCATTCTCCCTACGAGCCTTGTACGAGTTTTGTTTTTATTACCCACTTTTGTGGCTAGTAGCTGGAATTTAATAATGTAACAATTTCGGCTATTTTATAAGTAATTGTATATAGACCTTATTGTAATATCAGGGGATTTCTATAAAAAGTGTTTTAGCTATCGTAAGGTAAAAACCCGACATGTTTATTTGTGGCGTGGTCTTACGAGATGCTTTTGTTTTCAAAGGATTTTTGAAACTTTAATAATCAATTGGGTGTGGTTTTCTCACGCTGGTATTCCAGACTGACTCGGGTGTTATTTAGCTGTAATGCTCGGGTCAGACCAAGTATTATAGGATACAGGATATGATGCTGTGGAGCTCAGGAGACGAGCTGGATGATGATACGTACTCTCATACTTATGTGTGTGTGTGTGTATATATATATATATATATATGTATATATATATTTCCACTGTGTTGAGTTGTTGTGTATCCATTTGTATGACATTGATGTTGAGCTCTGATTGATGTACTCTGATGATGTAATATATAAACAAAGACATTTGATGTTGAGTAAAGAGTATTTATTATCTATTATATTTTATTCCGCTGCGATGGTTAGATTCTGTTGTTGATTTCTATTTTCTTCTTCTGCCTCTTCTTCTTTAACCCAAATGGTTCGTATTTCTGTGCAACTTGAGTTGATTGTTGTATAATAGTGTTGACTCAAGAGGTACGGATTTGCGGGTTGTCACAACGAATTTCCGTCTCACTCTCCGATCTCTTCCAATTTTGAATCGCTTCACTCTTTGAAGGATGCACGGAAATTCTGGATTCGGAAATAATATGACCGAGAAACTTCACACGAGATTGCCAAAAGTGGCATTTAGAAAATTTTGCTTTTAATTGATTGCTCCTAAGAGTTTCTAACACAATCCGAAGATGCTATTCATGCTCCTCCTCGGTTTTAGAATACACAAGAATATCATCAATAAAGATGAGAAACCGATCGAGGAAGTCTTTGAAAACTCTATTCATAAGGTCAACGAAATAAGCCGGAGCATTCGTTAAACCAAATGGCATAAAAAGCCATTCATAAGATCCATAACGAGTACGTAACGATGTCAAAGGAATGCTATCATCTGCAATACGAAGCTGATGAAAACCGGTAGCTAAGTCTAACTGTGAAAAGACTCTAGCACCACTAAGTTGACCGAATAGATCATCAATCCGAGGTAAAGGATATTTGTTTTTGATGGTAAGATCATTAAGTTTGCGATAGTCAACAAGCCTAAGTGTACCATCGGATTTCTTCACAAAAATAGCCGAAGCTCCCCAAGGCGAGGAACTAGAACGAATAAATTGCTTCGTCTCCAATTCGGATAATTGTTTACGCATCTCCTCATTTTCTTTATTGGACATACGATAAGGAGGACGAGTAATAGGTTGAGCTCCAGGGATGAGATTAATTCTAAACTCAATTTTCTCACTTATGTAGTAATCCTAAAATGGGCTCAAATATGTCGGAAAATTCACGAACAACGTGAATAAGAGAAATAATATATTCCTCATCATCATTATCGTCATCATGAGGATTTAAATAATAAAAAGATGCAACTAAGCTGGAATCCGAATCTTTAAGGTCAATAGAAATCTGCTTAACGGATTGAGGATGTCGAAGATAAATAGTCCGCTCAGGACATAGGATTTGGGCTTTACAATGGTTAAGCCAATCCATTCCCAAATCATTCCAAAGCCTAAGTAGCGCATAACATGCAAATCGGCTCGGGAAGAAAAATCACACAAAATAATCTCGACGTCTTTACATAATAAACTGATTGTTGCAGATATACCAACCGGATTCGCAATTCTCAAAGAAGTCATTAAACAAAAATCATCGAAAGAAAAAGTATCAACAAGTTCTTTTGAAATAAAAGAATGGAACGCACCCGTATCAAAAAGAACTCGAATAGGATGATCACGAAATAAAATAATGCCATCAAGGATAGAATGAGAAATACCTTTACCACGAGATGCGTTGCCAGGGGCTTGAGCAACATTAAGCTTTCCCTCCTTACTATTTTGAAGTTTGGGACAAGAAGTCAAATAATGATCCGGGCTTTTGTAATAGCGGCAAGTACGAGGCTTTGAACACTTGTTCGCATAATGGTCCTTAGAACCACAGTTGTAGCATTACCCACCACTTGAGGTAGAAGTCTCAGTTGCCGGAGGGGCTTGCTTCCCTTTCTTATTGTTGGGATAAGGTCCTTTAAACTTATTAGGCCTTTTCTTGTTGTTGAATTTTGGTTTTGCTCCCATAACTTAAACGTCACTTTCTTTATCTGCCTCTTCGAGTCGAAGAGCGATATCAACGAGTTGATCAAAAGAAACTTCTAACTTTAGAAGTAATGGCTTCTTGAGATTTTTATTCAAGCCATAGACCAATCATTGGTTTTTCTTCAATGGGGTGTTTATATATTCGACCCCGTATTTAGAAAGTGACTCGAAAGATGCGACATAATCTGCCACGGAGGATTCACCTTGAACAAGGTCAATGAATCGGCGAGCCAAAGTCAACTTCTCAGCTTTTGGCATAAATTTTAATTCGAAGCATTCCCGGAATTTCTCCCAAGTAAGACCTGCTTCATTTATTTTAGAAATCAGAAGCTCATACCAATCTAATGCTCTCTCTTGGAGCATACTTGAGGCCACCTGAACACGGTGAAGATCAATAAGATTCATGCGAGAAAAAATTTGATCGCACGATCTCAGCCAAGCCTGGACTTCAATAATGGTTTCAGAACCTTTGAATGGCTTTCCACTCAAATTGGTATAATCGCTGCATAAACGTGCAAATCCATACCTAGGGTGAGTAGACTTCGGATTAGATCCGGATGCTTGAGCATTCCTTACTAGATCAAGAAGCTGTTGGGCAGACATAAATACTCCATCTTGGGGAGTAACACGAGATTAACCGGCGCTGGAACGGCCAGGTCTAACCTTTTCTCTTCCTTTAGAAAGAAAGAAAGAAGAAGGGTATAAGGTTATTCACCAAATGAATATCAAGCAATCTTTATAGATAAACAAGGAATCATAAAGAAAATAGGATGAATCGATACAAAGACTCGAATTAAATCCTAAAGTACGACTCCGAAGATGGACTTAGGATGATGATCCTTGCTAGATTATTCTACATTGTTCCGAAGTTTGGCTCTAATACCAAGCTGTGACGTCCCACCTCTATACCCACGCTAGCGAAGGACATTATGGGGTAATGCCGTCAACTAGCATGGAGGATAAGGCTGTTGAGGAGCGATCCTCGGCGTGATTGCCTTGTGCGAGCACCGATATGTCAGATAGTACAACATGCGTTTGGTTGAAGGAGGAAATCCGACATACCGATACAAATTCAAAGCTACTGCACAGTGGCTATATGTATTCTTCTGAAACAAATATAAAAGTAAACATAACACAAATCAGTCACAGACATCCATATCACAAAGGCGGAAATAGATATGAATATATAACACATGAAAGTGTACATCAGAGTAGTGGTCAAACAAGATCCACAATGTCACAAAGGAATAGCTATAAGTACTAGACAAAAGAATATGGATACGTAAATGATTTTATATCTCGAATGCATACAACAAAAACTATTAATCTAAGTAGTTAGCCAAAAATCAGGGTGATGATCCTAGATGTGAAGTCAAGCAGAAGCACCTATAACATCTCAGTCTGACCCGAGTATTATTTAATAAGAAAATAATAAACGGATCAGTCTAGCTATAAATATCAGATAAAGATATAGAATAAGAGATATGACATAAATATATAATAACCATAAAGCCATACTGTGATAAGTATGCAATTGAAAAATCAATTAGGGATTAGTCAATATCACAAGAATCTTCTCAAAGATCAAAAGGAATGCCATACTCCTTATTTACTAAATCACCAAACTATAAATGTTGACAATAATATCAATGTCAATCCTAAAAGTTAATGACACACAAATTCACCAATGCACAAATATTGATATAACTTATCAATGTAAATCACGAAAATTGGTGAAACACAAAATTCTAGAAATCATCAATGGAAATCCAGAAATCACAAAAAGGGGGGAGGCTTATCACAAAGCGGGAGCATGAAAACTCATCAACACGTGTATCACAAAATGAAACGCTATTCCATGGTTGCTAACCATTAATTTTGAGCCGAAGCTCCACAAAACGGCCCGAAGACCATGGGTCGCTACCCCACAATTTGAGCCGAAGCTCCACAGAAACAGGGTTTAGTCTCCCTCGTAGACGAAGAGACATCGCACATTCGCTAGTCTAAACCACAAAAATGATCATCAACGATCATCAAGAAGTGTCAATTACAATAAGCTAGTAAGTATAAAAGCTTAGCCTTATGTCCCATAACCACTAGCTTAACTTAAATATTTATGAACAAATTGTAGATTTCCACTAGAAAATTGTCACAAGAGATTCGATCGAACAAGTCCAAGAATTAACCGACGAAGTAAACGCAAGCGTTTCATACCACTTGTTTTACGCAGCCGTTCAATTAGATTTCTCGTATGAGTGAGATGAAATGGAAAATCACAAAAATGGTTGTAGAAACAATAAATCACAAAAATTCACATTCGAAGACGTGAATAAAATCCAAAGAAATTCAATTCCAAATTCATCAAAGTGAAAATGGCCTGGCGACTCAGCACGGCGCGACCTAGCAGCTGAGTGACCTAAGTGGTAGCGGCAATAGTGCAGGCCGAAAGAACGAAGGAATGGTGCGACCCAACAGATGGCTGATCTAATGTGCAAACAACCTAGGGAAATGGCCGAGCGACCTAACTCATGCACGACCTAACGTGCATACGACCTAAGGAGATGCAGCCAAGGTAGTGCGACATAAAGGTACGCGACCTAAAGAGGTAGCGGCCTAAGAATGGTGCAAGCGGTCATAATGCGACCTAAGGAGTACGCGACCTAAAGAACAAGGCGCGACCTAGCAGTTGTGAGCTAACACGGAGCGACCTTGTTGCATAAAGTCGAGAAAATGGTGCAACTACCCATCTAAGGCGCGACCTAAGCACGAGCGACCTGGCAGTGGAACGACCTAGCGACTTAGTGGTTGCATGCCGAGCGAATGTAGGTCGAGCGACTTAAGGAAAAGAGGACCGAGCGACCTAGCGACCTATGGGTTACGACCTAAGGCCAAGCGACCTAAGGGGCGTGCGAGCAAAGGAACGAATGACCTAACTGCAGGCCGAGAATCACCATTGTGTAGTATAACGTTTCGGATTTTGCCCGCTCGAAAATCGACATCCATACTTCAAATCGTATTCGAATGCCATAGATTCGACCGTTCAAATCCGATTCGCCGGAGCTTATAACAACATTAAGTAAATAACACAGCGGAATAAAAGAATAATACATTGATATACAGCTTGATACAATATCTGATACAACAGATGATCCAATAGATATCAATATACATCAGAGATATGATACAATAAAATAGCAGCGGAAAAGAAAAATAGATAACATCTAGCAGCGGAACAATATAACTCTAAGATAGTCTTCAAAAGAGAACTCCAAGAACTGCAACTCCATTTCCAAGAATCAATCCAGCAATAGCTCGAACCCCCAATAACAATGCACCAAGCTAAGCAAGACTGGTGTGATCCAAAGACTGAACTAACTCCAGATAATCCACTATATCTAACTATCTGAAAACCTAACTCTAGACTGCTCGTGTAGAAATATAATGAGCACCCAGAGTTTAGGAAAGAAACAATAAACTCCGGATCAGTCGTGGGACTGGTGTGAGCAACAAAAACAGTTTATCTTTTAAAACATTCAACAAAAGATTTTCAAAGTCAATTCGCAATGCTTTTTAAAAATGAGACTACCATAAGGCCTCCCGCACACACACACAATGCAAACGCAGAATTAGAGGAGATTTCTCCTTATGATAGTCAAAGATGCTTGATACGCATTAAAAGAAACATTTGATATTATTACTAGTGCATAGTGTAGGAAAAATTCGTTTCGAAAATAAAGATATAAATCTTAGCCAGCATAGACATTTCGAACTATGCCTACTATAGCTACCATCTAAACAGTGGTGACCACCATAAGTAAATGGCAGGTTCTACAACTAAAACCGTATAGGGTTTCGTATTGGGAATTGGATTTCCAACAAATGGTCAGGCCAAGGAACTTCCCATTGCCACATGAGAATGCCTCTGGAAGGACATCCCCGAGAACCAAACCGGATCTCTGCCAACACAAGGCCGGGTTACCCCTAACTAAGTAACAACTGACCGAATATGCCATCCCCCGGTCCTTTGGGAACTTTTACTGAGCGCTCGTAATCAATTCACACAATCATAAAGTGTTTTCAACATGAGTAAGTATCTGGGCTCCATACCATGATACCACCCTTTTCCAGAAGGAAATGCACATACCCTAAAGGGCGCTACCCCTCATAACCTTGCCGCATCTTTCCTGTTTTGACCATTTCCGGGGTGTGAGGCTCGACGAAGTCTCGTCCACAAAAACACACTTTATACAAAAGTCGTGCTTTGGGTCAACAAATGATCATAGAAATGATCACAAAGATAAACGATCAAACAAATGATCCTATCACAAATGATCAACACTATGATCATTTCACAGCAACACTCAGCATGTCACATTACCAAATTGGGAATATATCGCTGATAACCTTCAACTACATAACCTCTGAGCTCGTACGTCTCAGAGAAGGGTGTTAAGCTAAGAGAATAAATTCTCCGCCACCAACAAAAATATATTTGAAAGGAATCAGCTTTATATCTCAACTTGTAATGTCAGACATACTATCCATACAAGTCTGTTCTGGGTTTGAACAGAACCGAAGGCACTTACAAAGAAGTCCTTGCAATCCGGATATTCACAATCCCGATCGGATTTCCCATCACTTAGGGAGTCTCTATACCGGCGCGACTCGGTGCAGAAACAATCGATAGGTCATCCTATCGCTTTCGCAAATACCCGGTCTTCACCACCGGTCTTCAAATGATATCCATAACGTCGAATCACATATTCGGAATGGGTTATACGACACAAAGGTCCTTTCCCGGCTAAACCGAATAGTGAGCGAAAATATTTTAAAACATATGGATATGGGATTTCGATTAAGTCACAACTTAATAATTCAAAACTTCCTTTCAAATGGTTTAAATCAATTACCATTTCAAATCTTTTAAACAAAGGATTTATTTTACCAACCTACAACGGTTTAAACAATTTCCACATTTTTACCTTTTAAACAAAGATTCATTCCCAGATTTTCCAAATCAATTTCCATTTCAATTTAACTCGTTAAATCTTTAAATCAAAGATTTAACTTATAGCTTTCAAAACAATTTCATTTCGTATGGTTTAAATAAATCATCATTTTAAATCTGTTAAAAATAAACAGATTTAATTCATAGCTTTCAAAACGAATTCATTCATAACTTGAAAAATCATTTTTCAATTCAATCTTGAAATTCCTTTAACATAATTTTGAAATTCGTTTCTCTTATGAAAGCTTTTTATCATTTACAAACACAATCTTTTTTCAGAAAAACTCTATTTCATTTATACAAGTTACAGTCTTTGGGTTAAATCAAATTCCAAAGGAACAATACTTTGAAAATGGTTTGACTCATATATAACTAGTATAATATCGTTAATCCCTAGTTTCAAATCATAGAATTCAATTTTAAGCATTGAATTCAAATTTTAAATCAAATTATTTAAATTCCTAAACTCAATAAAGTTATTCAAAATATATTTCATCTTTGAAATTCCATTTCAAAAGCTTTTCACTTTAAACCCACTCCATTTCCAAAAATATTTGAATTAAAATATTCAACTTTAAAAATCATTTCAAAAATCTGCGACTTAACTGATTTCCTCGTGAAATCCATAATTGTGTGTGTATGGTGTGGTCCAGGGGTTTAACACAATAGTGCAACATCATTCAATCATCACAGATTAAAACAAAAATATAGTTGATAAGCGATATAAACTATAACGCTTATCGTCTATTCACAGATTCACAGATAATATACCACAGATAAGTAAATTTCAGATCACAACATAAATCAGACATATCACAAATCATCAATATCAGGGATATTAACAATTCAACATTCAATAAAATCCAAACATCTATAAGTAGGATTAATTTAATTATCTGATAAATTTCAATCAGATTAAATTTTTATGAATAATTCTTTTCACCTTTATTATCAAATAAATTTCAAGTAAATGATCCTTATTAACTATTCATAATTATTTAATTACTATTCTTAAGTAATTAAAATCAATTTAATTATTGTTAATTATCATTTAATTAACCTTTAAAATCATATATTCAATCACTGATTATTTAATTAATTAAGTTCTAAACTGTAACTTAATAAATCTTAATTACTTGATTAAATAACCTCAAGCATTTGTTTAAAAGACAACTCTTTATTAAACTAATGAATCTTATTTACAAATTAATTTACTTAATTAATTTAACTCAAATCTTAATTTCTTGATTAAATAAATTAATCAATTATTCACCTAAAGTAATTTAATGAATGCATATCATTTTATCTTTACTAATTCAAATTTAAAACATTTTCTAACTAATGTTTTAATTATCACCACAAAGCAAATTTAAATATTAAAACTTCTTTGATTTCTGAATTAGGATTCAAATTATCTTTAAGATAAACATCATTTTAGTAATGATTTAATTATCATACTCAAGCACATTTGAAAACATTTAGTTTCAAATTCACTTTTAAATTCCATTTCAAATTAAAAAGAATTTGAAATAGCTACAAATTTAACTTTACAATTTTAATTTATTTTAAATTCAAATTTTTTCTCATACAATCAATTGCTTTTACATCATTAAAACGAATTGAATTTAAAGTTTTATTCACGTCCAAACCAAATTCTAATTCAACTTGAATTTATGTTTACATTTTCATTTGAACTCAGTTTTTTTTTTTTTTTACTTTGGTTTAAAATTAAAATTTGGTTTAAAAATTTTCAAAACAGAAAAACAGGTTTCAGGTTAAAAATTGAAACAGGAATTCGACCCGAGACCCCCTGCTAATGCTTCGAGTTAGATACCTGAACAACTCGAGTCAAATACAAAACTTCTCGATACCATCCCCGAGGCATATCTTCCTCTTCTTCCCAAACACTACAGCCTCTCCAAACTTCGACGTGCACCGCGTGCACGTGTACCAGCGCCATAGCCACTTCTGACCTCCGACGAACCCTCCGGCAAGTCACAAATCCACACCGCAGTTGATTCAAGTCATCGATTCGACAAAACCCAACCCAAAACGAGAACGAGTATCCCAGTTCAAAACTGGAAATCGACATCATCTGGAAATCTTATCACGCAACCACGTTCCGACCATCAGAACGTCATTCTCTCCGGCCACGTCTTCGTGGATCTCCCACGTAGCCATTCCCCAAACCCCAAGCGACTCGATCCCTCCACGGCAACGAACGAACTCGAGAACCATCACTGACGAAAACGTGGTTTTAAACCCTAAATCTCTCTCGTCTGTTCCCCATGATAAATTATGAAACAATCGAACATTTTTATAACGATCTTTGACCTCCAAACATACTTCCTTCTTAAGCCCAAGATTTAAAATTAATTTGATTTCCAGATTTTGACAAATTAATGTTTCACGTTCATCTTATGATTTCTTGCTCATAAACGAATTAAAAATCTGGATTATTTCTTTGAAATTCATGATTTAGGAAGTAGAATATGATTCTGTAAATCAAGCTCTTATTTAAATCAACTAAATTTTCTTACAAAATTTCAGTTCTATTGTGTTTACATCCTGTCCAGAAATTCTTTAACTAATTATACTTATAGTTAATTTTAAAATTTAGTTTACATTCTTACCATCGTCTTTTATTCGAAAATCAAAGCTTCTAATTGATGGTATAAAAGAAATCGAATTGAATTTAAGTATGGTGAAACCTGAAAAATGACAGAGGTTTGTGTTTTTTTTTTCCTTTTATACTCAAACATATATACTCTTATACTTTGCATCAATACCAACATGCAATAATGGTTTCAATCACAAGCATCAGGAAACTCATCACAATCAAGATATGAACGGAGTTGAAAACAGAAAGTGGGTAGTTTGCTCACCTGGAAAATCTGACAGCAAGGAACAGAAGAAGAACTTGATATTTAGTTTGATTTTATTTCCAGTTGAATCTTTGCTTTATATTTTTGAGTTGAATCACTTGCTGTTTGATTTACCTTTAAACCGAGTTGAATCTTGCATGCACCTTTAAACTATATTACAAAGCTTGATTTACTCTTTGCTCTGAGTTGATCATCTCAGATATAGAGCTTCAGGTTGAAGTTGCTTTGCCTGATTCCAGGCTTTGGTTTCGAGGCTATGAGAAGTTATGAAATAGTATTACTTCGGTTTTTGCTTAGCTTTGAGGGAATGAACTGAAGTGAGGAGTTGATGCATATACAAAGGAAGCATGCAGTTTGAAGTTCTTTGCAAGTACAGGATGTAACCATTTGGAATGACTTGTGTATGGCTGAGGTGCATTAGTTATGGGCTAGAGATGATCTTGCATTAAATGAGAAAGTCCTTTGCCTAGTGCTTAGCTTACTACATACACTTTATTGTCTGATGAGGAACAAAATGTTGTGTACTTTAGATTTTCATGTGCAAGCACTTTTGTTTACCACTTGCTTGTATAGTAATACTTGGATTTCTTTTTCTTTGTTTATTATTTTTTGTACAAATTTAATTTGTCTTGCATACTTTATAATATAAATGAATTCTATTCTTTATATGTTGTTACATTTTTAGCTAAGGTGTTACTTCGTACTCATTTTATAGTTTAATTCATTTTATATTTAACTTATACTTTGGAATATGAATAAATTTCTATTGTTAACTTAAAATATTATTTTACTTGTCTTTATTACTTTGAAATAAAATGAAGTTCTACTTTTGTTATGTTGTTATAGTTTATTCTTTTATGTATTTACTTCCTATTTTACACTAATGTGTTACTATATATGTTATTTCTTTTGTTTATTAATATTATTTGTTTCTAACTTAAATAGTTAATTTAACTTACATGTTATTTTTTTTCAACTTAATTTATCAAATATTAAATTATTATTTTTTTCTATTTATTTTTAAAACCTTTTATTTGAGATTTTATTTCAAATCCAATATATTCACATATATACAAATTTTCAAATTCATATGACTTAATATATATTTTCTATTTGAATCGGAGAAACTCGCTGCCATTTATAATCAATTTTATAAATTTAATTCAAAAATTCATTTAAATTATAAATTTAAATTCATAAAAATTCGGGGACGTTACAAACTTCCCCCCTTAAAAGAATTTCGTCCTCGAAATTCGCAGGCACGAAAGCAACAAAGATAGATAAAAGATAGAGAAATATTTTTTCAGATCAAACTGGATATCAGTTCTGCATTTGACTTACCAAATTAGAATATCAACAATAGATACAAGAAATTATAATAGGATTTCAAATTTTGATTTTAAACGAAATCGTTTTATCGATACTATTCAAATTTATCCTTCATATTCCATTAATCAATTTAACTCAATTCAAAATTTCCAATTTATTTAAATTTCTAATTCATATTCATTAAGGTTTAAATCAAAAACTGATAAGAAACCGATGAAGATACAAGGTAAGAATTTCCTACAACGACTTGTAGGCCACAATCACACCGAAACTTCTTTCTGGAGCTGTCACGAAGAATTCAAAAGAATTTGAAAATGAATCAAAGGAGATTGATAGAGAAAGTTATTTCCACTGTTGTTACAGAGTTTTGACTAATTATAGTCGTATTTTCCTGTCCCCTATCTCGTTCTCTTCTTGCACTCATACTCACTATCAGTGAATAGTAAGAGAATTTACTGAGGCATTCAAACGGATATCTTAGGGATTACTCATTCTAGGATTTACTTCATCCTATCTCTAATGAGCTACTTAATGTGTTACACTCCTGAGCTAAAGTTCAACCTTAGCTCTGATACCAAATGTAACGTTTCGGATTTTGCCCGCTCGAAAATCGACATCCATACTTCAAATCGTATTCGAATGCCATAGATTCGACCGTTCAAATCCGATTCGCCGGAGCTTATAACAACATTAAGTAAATAACACAGCGGAATAAAAGAATAATACATTGATATACAGCTTTGATACAATATCTGATACAACAGATGATCCAATAGATATCAATATACATCAGAGATATGATACAATAAAATAGCAGCGGAAAAGAAAAATAGATAACATCTAGCAGCGGAACAATATAACTCTAAGATAGTCTTCAAAAGAGAACTCCAAGAACTGCAACTCCATTTCCAAGAATCAATCCAGCAATAGCTCGAACCCCCAATAACAATGCACCAAGCTAAGCAAGACTGGTGTGATCCAAAGACTGAACTAACTCCAGATAATCCACTATATCTAACTATCTGAAAACCTAACTCTAGACTGCTCGTGTAGAAATATAATGAGCACCCAGGTTTAGTAAAGAAACAATAAACTCCGGATCAGTCGTGGGACTGGTGTGAGCAACAAAAACAGTTTATCTTTTAAAACATTCAACAAAAGATTTTCAAAGTCAATTCGCAATGCTTTTTAAAAATGAGACTACCATAAGGCCTCCCGCACACACACACAATGCAAACGCAGAATCGGAGGAGATTTCTCCTTATGATAGTCAAAGATGCTTGATACGCATTAAAAGAAACATTTGATATTATTACTAGTGCATAGTGTAGGAAAAATTCATTTCGAAAATAAAGATATAAATCTTAGCCAGCATAGACATTTCGAACTATGCCTACTATAGCTACCATCTAAACAGTGGTGACCACCATAAGTAAATGGCAGGTTCTACAACTAAAACCGTATAGGGTTTCGTATTGGGAATTGGATTTCCAACAAATGGTCAGGCCAAGGAACTTCCCATTGCCACATGAGAATGCCTCTGGAAGGACATCCCCGAGAACCAAACCGGATCTCTGCCAACACAAGGCCGGGTTACCCCTAACTGAGTAACAACTGACCGAATATGCCATCCCCCGGTCCTTTGGGACCTTTCACCGAGCGCTCGTAATCAATTCACACAATCATAAAGTGTTTTCAACATGAATAAGTATCTGGGCTCCATACCATGATATCACCCTTTTCCAGAAGGAAATGCACATACCCTAAAGGGCGCTACCCCTCATAACCTTGCCGCATCTTTCCTGTTTTGACCATTTCCGGGGTGTGAGGCTCGACGAAGTCTCGTCCACAAAAACACACTTTATACAAAAGCCGTGCTTTGGGTCAACAAATGATCATAGAAATGATCACAAAGATAAACGATCAAAAAAAATGATCCTATCACAAATGATCAACACTATGATCATTTCACAGCAACACTCAGCATGTCACATTACCAAATTGGGAATATATCGCTGATAACCTTCAACTACATAACCTCTAAGCTCGTACGTCTCATAGAAGGGTGTTAAGCAAAGAGAATAAATTCTCCGCCACCAACAGAAATATATTTGAAAGGAATCAGCTTTATATCTCAACTTGTAATGTCAGACATACTATCCATACAAGTCTGTTCTAGGTTTGAACAGAACCGAAGGCACTTACAAAGAAGTCCTTGCAATCCGGATATTCACAATCCCGATCGGATTTCCCATCACTTAGGGAGTATCTATACCGGCACAACTCGGTACAGAAACAATCGATAGGTCATCCTATCGCTTTCGCAAATACCCGGTCTTCACCACCGGTCTTCAAATGCTATCTATAACGTCGAATCACATATTCGGAATGGGTTATACGACACAAAGATCCTTTCCCGGCAAAACCGAATAGTGAGCGAAAATATTTTAAAACATATGGATATGGGGTTTCGATTAAGTCGCAACTTAATAAATCAAAACTTCCTTTCAAATGGTTTAAATCAATTACCATTTCAAATCTTTTAAACAAAGGATTTATTTTACCAACCTACAACGGTTTAAACAATTTCCACATTTTTACCTTTTAAACAAAAGATTCATTCCCAGATTTTCCAAATCAATTTCCATTTCAATTTAACTCGTTAAATCTTTAAATCAAAGATTTAACTTATAGCTTTCAAAACAATTTCATTTCGAATGGTTTAAATAAATCATCATTTTAAATCTGTTAAAAATAAACAGATTTAATTCATAGCTTTCAAAAAGAATTCATTCATAACTTGAAAAATCATTTTTCAATTCAATCTTGAAATTCCTTTAACATAATTTTGAAATTCGTTTCTCTTATGAAAGATTTTTATCATTTAGAAACACAATCTTTTTTCAGAAAAACTCTATTTCATTTATACAAGTTACAGTCTTTGGGTTAAATCAAATTCCAAAGGAACAATACTTTGAAAATGGTTTGACTCATATATAACTATTATAATATCGTTAATCCCTAGTTTCAAATCATAGAATTCAATTTTAAGCATTGAATTCAAATTTTAAATCAAATTATTTAAATTCCTAAACTCAATAAAGTTATTCAAAATATATTTCATTTTTGAAATTCCATTTCAAAAGCTTTTCACTTTAAACCCACTCCATTTCCAAAAATATTTGAATTAAAATATTCAACTTTAAAAATCATTTCAAAAATCTGCGACTTAACTGATTTCCTCGTGAAATCCATAATTGTGTGTGTATGGTGTGGTCCAGGGGTTTGACACAATAGTGCAACATCATTCAATCATCACAGATTAAAACAAAAATATAGTTGATAAGCGATATAAACTATAACGCTTATCGTCTATTCACAGATTCACAGATAATATACCATAGATAAGTAAATTTCAGATCACAACATAAATCAGACATATCACAAATCATCAATATCAGGGATATTAACAATTCAACATTCAATAAAATCCAAACATCTATAAGTAGGATTAATTTAATTATCTGATAAATTTCAATCAGATTAAATTTTTATGAATAATTCTTTTCACCTTTATTATCAAATAAATTTCAAGTAAATGATCCTTATTAACTATTCATAATTATTTAATTACTATTCTTAAGTAATTAAAATCAATTTAATTATTGTTAATTATCATTTAATTAACCTTTAAAATCATATATTCAATCACTGATTATTTAATTAATTAAGTTCTAAACTGTAACTTAATAAATCTTAATTACTTGATTAAATAACCTCAAGCATTTGTTTAAAAGACAACTCTTTATTAAACTAATGAATCTTATTTACAAATTAATTTACTTAATTAATTTAACTCAAATCTTAATTTCTTGATTAAATAAATTAATCAATTATTCACCTGAACTAATTTAATGAATGCATATCATTTTATCTTTACTAATTCAAATTTAAAACATTTTCTAACTAATGTTTTAATTATCACCACAAAGCAAATTTAAACAATTTAAATATTAAAGCTTCTTTGATTTCTGAATTAGGATTCAAATTATCTTTAAGATAAACATCATTGTAGTAATGATTTAATTATCATACTCAAGCACATTTGAAAACATTTTGTTTCAAATTCACTTTTAAATTCCATTTCAAATTAAAAAGAATTTGAAATAGCTACAAATTTAACTTTACAATTTTAATTTATTTTAAATTCAAATTTTTTCTCATACAATCAATTGCTTTTACATCATTAAAACGAATTGAATTTAAAGTTTTATTCACGTCCAAACTAAATTCTAATTCAACTTGAATTTATGTTTACATTTTCATTTGAACTCAGTTTTTTTTTTTTACTTTGGTTTAAAATTAAAATTTGGTTTTAAAATTTTCAAAACAGAAAAACAGGTTTCAGGTTAAAAATTGAAACAGGAATTCGACCCGAGACCCCCTGCTAATGCTTCGAGTTAGATACCTGAACAACTCGAGTCAAATACAAAACTTCTCGTTACCATCCCCGAGGCATATCTTCCTCTTCTTCCCAAACACTACAGCCTCTCCAAACTTCGACGTGCACCGCGTGCACGTGTACCAGCGCCATAGCCACTTCTGACCTCCGACGAACCCTCCGGCAAGTCACAAATCCACACCGCAGTTGATTCAAGTCATCGATTCGACAAAAACCAACCCAAAACGAGAACGAGTATCCCAGTTCAAAACTGGAAATCGACATCATCTGGAAATCTTATCACGCAACCACGTTCCGACCATCAGAACGTCATCGCCTCCGGCCACGTCTTCGTGGATCTCCCACGTAGCCATTCCCTAAACCCCAAGCGACTCGATCCCTCCACGGCAACGAACGAACTCGAGAACCATCACTGACGAAAACGTGGTTTTAAACCCTAAATCTCTCTCGTCTGTTCCCCATGATAAATTATGAAACAATCGAACATTTTTCTAACGATCTTTGACCTCCAAACATACTTCCTTCTTAAGCCCAAGATTTAAAATTACTTTGATTTCCAGATTTTGACAAATTAATGTTTCACGTTCATCTTATGATTTCTTTCTCATAAACGAATTAAAAATCTGGATTATTTCTTTGAAATTCATGATTTAGGAAGTAGAATATGATTCTGTAAATCAAGCTCTTATTTAAATCAACTAAATTTTCTTACAAAATTTCGGTTCTATTGTGTTTACATCCTGTCCAGAAATTCTTTAACTAATTATACTTATAGTTAATTTTAAAATTTAGTTTACATTCTTACCATCGTCTTTTATTCGAAAATCAAAGCTTCTAATTGATGGTATAAAAGAAATCGAATTGAATTTAAGTATGGTGAAACCTGAAAAATGACAGAGGTTTGTGTTTTTTTTTTTCCTTTTATACTCAAACATATATACTCTTATACTTTGCATCAATACCAACATGCAATAATGGTTTCAATCACAAGCATCAAGAAACTCATCACAATCAAGATATGAACGGAGTTGAAAACTGAAAGTGGGTAGTTTGCTCACCTGGAAAATCTGACAGCAAGGAACAGAGGAAGAACTTGATATTTAGTTTGATTTTATTTCCAGTTGAATCTTTGCTTTATATTTTTGAGTTGAATCACTTGCTGTTTGATTTACCTTTAAACTGAGTTGAATCTTGCATGCACCTTTAAACTATATTACAAAGCTTGATTTACTCTTTGCTCTGAGTTGATCATCTCAGATATAGAGCTTCAGGTTGAAGTTGCTTTGCCTGATTCCAGGCTTTGGTTTCGAGGCTATGCGAAGTTATGAAATAGTATTACTTCGGTTTTTGCTTAGCTTTGAGGGAATGAACTGAAGTGAGGAGTTGATGCATATACAAAGGAAGCATGCAGTTTGAAGTTCTTTGCAAGTACAGGATGTAACTATTTGGAATGACTTGTGTATGGCTGAGGTGCATTAGTTATGGGCTAGAGATGATCTTGCATTAAATGAGAAAGTCCTTTGCCTACTGCTTAGCTTACTACATATACTTTATTGTCTGATGAGGAACAAAATGTTGTGTACTTTAGATTTTCATGTGCAAGCACTTTTGTTTACCACTTGCTTGTACAGTAATACTTGGATTTCTTTTTCTTTGTTTATTATTTTTTGTACAAATTTAATTTGCCTTGCATACTTTATAATATAAATGAATTCTATTCTTTATATGTTGTTATATTTTTAGCTAAGGTGTTACTTCGTACTCATTTTATAGTTTAATTCATTTTATATTTAACTTATACTTTGGAATATGAATAAATTTCTATTGTTAACTTAAAATATTATTTTACTTGTCTTTATTACTTTGAAATAAAATGAGGTTCTACTTTTGTTATGTTGTTATAGTTTATTCTTTTATGTATTTACTTCCTATTTTACACTAATGTGTTACTATATATGTTATTTCTTTTGTTTATTAATATTATTTGTTTCTAACTTAAATAGTTAATTTAACTTACATGTTATTTTTTTTCAACTTAATTTATCAAATATTAAATTATTATTTTTTTCTATTTATTTTTAAAACCTTTTATTTGAGATTTTATTTCAAATCCAATATATTCACATATATACAAATTTTCAAATTCGTATGACTTAATATATATTTTCTATTTGAATCGGGGAAACTCGCTGCCATTTATAATCAATTTTACAAATTTAATTCAAAAATTCATTTAAATTATAAATTTAAATTCATAAAAATTCGGGGTCGTTACATGTAGGCCGAAAATATTCCCTGTGCAGGTCGACCGACCTAGGGGTTTGAAGTGCAAAAACTCTCCCAATTTGCAACCGATCGAGCATGGACGCTAGGGATTATGCCTATAGGCTACCCAGTCATATTGGCTCCTCGATGCATCACCAAAAACGTGTTTAAACATCAAAGATTGGATTTTTAAAGATTTGAAACCAAAACACCAAAAATTGGGATTTTCACCAATTCAATCCAAGTCAATAGAAAATGCACATGAATAAGTGTTAGGAATTCATACCCAACAATCAAAGATAGTTATAGACAAAGATGTGATATAAAAATCTCACCTTTACACAAAATCTATGAAGAAGAAGCTTGAAAGCAAAGGAAGAATCAATGGCTTCTCCTTGAATTTTGAGTTGGATGTTGAATTTGCAAATGAACTTGAGCTTGGAGTTTTAATTTCCCATTCCTTCCTCCATTTATGATGGAGCTTTAGTGTTAGGAAATGAAAGTGAAGTTATGAAGTGAAGGGGATTGAGCTAGAGTAAATAGCTTAGGCTAATGGGCTAAACCAAACCCAAAGCCCAAAGTGAAAAAGTGACAAAATTCCACTAACTCCAAACATATCAAAGTTTATACTCAAAAAGATCGCAAACGGTGTTTTGGACTTAATGGAAGGGGTTCTGAGTCCTAATTCGACCGTATGCAAAAAAGTAACCTTTCGAACTAAAATCCGACTAATGATAAAATATTAAAATAAAATATTTAAATATTTAATCGTAAAATATGCGGGTTGTTACAACCAACATCTCACATTCGCAGCGGATAAAATACAATATCAATGATATCAGTTTACAATGAAAATGTACTTGTCAAATTTCACTGTAGTATATCAGAGTTACAACATATATACAAACACTGGACATATACAATCAATATGTCTCAGATATACAACAATATAATACAGCGGAAATACTCCATACGTTGCTGCCATACAGCTCGCCTCCTGAGCTCCAGAACGTCCTTACCTGAAAATCTGTGATACTCTGTCTGACCCGAGCATTGCATCAAAGTAACACCCGGGTCAGGCTGGAAACCAGCGTGAGTAAACCCATCTAACAAGAAATACCAATGCATTCTGCTTAAAATAAAATCCGGGTAACTCGTACTTCACTACGAGTTCTCGACTTGTTATAGTCAATACTTATTTCGCACATTAATATCTATGTACCTCTACATAGTTTAAATGGTCCAATTATTTAAATCATTCCATTCCATCCACATGATTTCACATATCAATCTATAAAGAATCAAAGTGGTTTCGGGTATTCACTAATACTCGATTCCGGTCTCTTCGAGTCCAATGTCATCTTAACCCAAATTATTCAAGTGAATACAATTTACTTTTAATCACTGAATGTCACTTTATACAGCATTTCATCATAGATAACCACATATCACTGTTCAACCCAACATATCATATTACAGAAACATTTCATATCACATAGCATCACGATCACATACCAGGGATAACAAATAATCCAAGGCATTCAAATATCATTCAATCATCCATAAGCAAGATAAATTAGTCATAACATTTCTAATTAATTTAATTATCTACCAATGAATTAAATTAATTACTTATTACTTATAAATCTTGCTTATTTAACATTAATTAATTATATTCAATTAATTAATCATTCCTTAATTATTCATCTTGATTAATCATCCTTGATTAATCATTCTTTAATTACGATAAGTAATTAGCTCTCAATTGATTACACATATTAATTATTCTTTACACATCCATACCAATTAAATTGATCCTTGATTAATCACTCAAATTAATTATCTCATATTCACTTCATTGATCAATTATCCCTTAATAAATCATACTCATTATTCAACAATCATTGATTAGTTTCCTTAATCCATCAATCCTTAATTAATTACACTAAGTAATTAATCCTTAATTACTTCCATTAAGTAATTAATTAGTCACCAATTTCAAATTAATTATTTAATTAATTATCTCTAACTATTAATTAATAAATCTTACACATTACTAAATTAAACTAATTAATTACTCTTAATTACCTTATTTAATTAGTTAGTCGTTTATTATCCAAATCTTAATTATCTCTTAAGGTATATCTTTATTTTTATTAATGAATTACGTGTCATTAAGAAAATTTAAATACATTTCAAAACATTCCACTTTTAGATTAAACTTTAAATTGAAATTTTATATTTAAAGTAACTTACCATTCAACTTAGCAAATTTAAGTTAAACAAACTTCAAATCTTCTAAATCAAATGTTTTAGAAAAAACATTTATTTTACATAATAGTTTTAAAATTAAATTCAATTTAAATTTTAAAACTTGTTTTGTAATAACCTTTTTAAATTCCTGCATTTTAAACTTACTTCAAGTTTTAGCCGAGAATAGCTCGATTCTAGACTTCGGGTTTCTTCATCTTCTACTTTAATTTTCAAAAACTTGTTAGTTCAGTATAATTTAATTTCAAAACCTTGTTAACTACAGTAAAAGAAATTAAAACACTTCAAGCCCAAAGCCCAAGATCCCATTCATAAACCCGAGCCAACACTTGATCACCCCGACCCATCCTCCTTCTTCCTTGATCAAAGTTTAGAAAATGACACAACCAGACAAGCGCTGACATATGTGCACATGCACAAATGATCGACCCCCCTCCAACCATCGCCGCTACCCCCAGCAGGTCATCATCGACCATATTAACCCTATCAACTACTCAGCATCAACAATTCCACCTTAAAACAAAAAGGAGAAGAACGAGGCCCTCAGGATAGAACTGATCACCAAAAAATCACTTCGACAAAACACCACCCACCACCAGGAAGTTCGACTCTTCGACCATAACTTCGTCGAAGACTCACACATAATTTGTTCCATTCGTGAACCACTCCGGTGGCACCGAGACATCAAAATCGATCGACGATCCGACTAAAGCTTTGCCTCAGACCCTAGTTTGACGAACCTTTGTCGCCACGGTGATCGTTAAATTCCCAAAAAAATTTCCTACAACCATCTACCCACTAGCCACCACTGACATGAACCCCGACCACCCAAATGCCGCTAATCACCAGGATTTGCTCAAAACCACACATTCCGATCATCAAACAATTCCACTTAAATTACACAATCAAAATTCGTGATTTCAATTTTAAAAATCCTAGATTTCGAAAACGAAGAAGATTATATACAAGAAAGCAGAATTCTTTTAAATTGAAATTTTGATATGAACTGAATTACACTATTTTTCTTCCTTTTTATTATAACTACCCTCAGATTCTTACAAGAAATATTTTTAAATCCATTATCCTGTAATTAAGTACAAATTTTGTTTATAAAACTAAATCCAAAAAGAATTAGGAAAGGAGATATTAAATTTTGATAAATTTCTGAAGCCTGTAAAACTAAATAGAGTATCCATTTTAAATATAGATATGCACACCCATATAATCATATATAAAATTCATATTAGACATACATGCAAACACTTATCATATTTTGTTCCAAGAAATTTCTACATGGAAAAGGATTTTGAAAACTGGTTCAAAGTTCTGTTTACTCACCTGAATGGATGAATCAGAGGACATTAATAGATGCTTGAAACTGGAAAATAAATGCTTTGATAACTTTAAACTGGAAAATACTTGATGTTGCTTGAGAAGGCTGAAACTTGTTTGCTGATGGTTACTTTGGAAAATGAATCTTTGTAACAGGCTTTAATATTTTCAGGTTTACAGGTTTTGAACTTGAGTTGTAAAAATGTTTTACAGTTTTTGAGAAGATTTGAAACAGAGATGAATCTTGATTTACAGGCTTTGTTTTTGAAAATATGTGATAAAAGAAAATGAGAGAAAGGAGAAAAAGCATACCTATAATCTGATTTTATCATCTTTCTAAAATAAAAGGAAAAAAATGAAAAACTTGACACTTGTTCAAATTTTATATTACAAATGTTACACTTGTTTATTTCCAAGTTAATCGATTTAAATTTGTTAATTTTGCTTTTTAAAAATCTTACACTTGTATCTTTGTAGGTATATTAATGTTCCTCTACTAATTCTTACTTATATTTTGTATTTATTAATTTTGTGTATCATGTTTTCTAAATGTTTGTGTGTGTATTTATATATATATGCACACAAATTAAACTTTATCTCATGCAAATTTTAAAATGTATTAAACCTTTTATTAAATCTTATTAAAGCTTTTTATTATCCTTGTCTTTTATATTATATTTCCCATTTAGATAAATAAATTTCTTTTAAATCAATATATGTTTTACTATTTTTATTCATATATCTTCTAGTATTTATACATATAAATTTTTTAAAAGGGAATTGATTTTTAAAATCTTAATTCCACAATAATAATAATATTATATATATATTTTTTATTTTTTTGTTGAATTCCAAATCACAAATTCAAATTTAATTTAAATTAACTCATATTGTATATTAAAAAACACAAATTCAATTTATAGTTAATAATTCTATTTAAAATTTATTTATCTATTTATAACTGTATTTAAAAAGAACATCGTATTAATATTATTATTTGAACATAACAATTTTACCAATTTTAAATAATTAATAAAGGACATTATCAAATAAATATTTGTCCATATATCCTTATATGTTCAATTGATTAAAACAATTAATTAACCATTTATCAGATGTCTAAAACCCGGGCTATCACATTATCGATATTGATGTGCCTGAATCTGTAATGATTGTTGATGCTACACTATACACACACAAATATGGATTTCACGAGGAAATCGGTTAAGCCATAGATATTTAAATTTAATTCTATTTTATTCAAAATGGTTTTAAAAGTTGAATTTTGAATCCAAATGGTTTTGAAAATGGAATTGGGTTAAATATGAAAACTTTTGATAGGGAGTTTTCAAAGTTAAAAGTTATTTTGAATAACTGGATAGAGTTTTGAACTTTAAATAGTTTGATTTGAATTTAAATTCAAGATTGGAAATTGAATTCTATGTTCGGAAATTATGGTTTAAAAGGGTTATACAAGTTATATAAAGTATTTATATGGGTTTTAAACCATTTTAAAAATATTATTTTTGAGAATTTAAATTCAACCCAAGTTTATAATTGAAAGGTTTTAACTTGACAAAATGTAATCGGATTTTCCTGAAATAAAAACTCTTGCTTTTCAAATAATACTAGCTTTCATATAAAGAAAGGATTTCCAATTTGTTTTGAAATGATTTCAAGTTTGAAATGAAACTGTTTTAAAAGCTATGAATGAATCTTTGGAAATGGTTTTGAAAGCTATGAATTAGGTCTTTGATTTAAAGATTGGATGAGTTAATCCAATTTGAAAGGGGAATTGTTCTGAAAGGCTATGAATGAATCTTTGTGAATGATGGTTGAACTTTATGAAGAGGATCTTAAAGGTGTACCTTTTGTATAAAAGATATGAAATGGAATTGTTTGGAAAGCTATGAATTAGTCTTTGTGAAAGATGGGTGAACTTTGGGAAGTAAATCTTTTTGTTTAAAGATTTGAAATGATGATTTGTTTAAACTATATGAAGAAAGGTTTTGGGTAATAAGTGGTGATTTAACTGAGATCCCATATATCCATATGCTTTTTAAAATTAAGCGCTCATTATTCGATTTAGTCGGGAAAGGACTTTGTGTCATATAACCCATTCCGAATAATGATACGACGAAATGGACAACATTTGAAGACAGGGGTGAAGACCGGGTGTCTTCGAGAATGATAGTATAACTTGTTGAATGACTCTTCACTTAGTTGCTTCAGTATAGAGATCTTCATATGTGATGGGGAGTCCGATCGGGGTTGAGGATGCCCAGATTGCTAGGGCTTCTTTGAAGTGCCTTCGGTTCTGTTCGAACCCAGAACAGACTGGTATGGATATGTGTCTAACATTAGACTTTGAGATGTAAAACTGGTTTCTATCAAATACATTTCTATTTGGTGGAGGAGAATTTATTCTTTTAGCTTAACACCCTTCTCTGAGACGTACGAGCTCAGACGTTATGCAGTTGATGGTTACTAGTGATACATTCCCAATTTGGTAATGTGGCATACGAATTGCTGCTGATCATTTGTTGATCAAAGCATGGTTTTGTGTAAAGCGTAGCTTTGTGGACGAGAATTCATCGACCCTCACAACCCGGTAATGGTCGAAACAAGAATCGTTGCAGCAAGGTCATTTGAGGGTAGCGCCCCCTGAGTGTATGTCCATTTCCTTCTGGATAAATGGTGGTATCATAGTTTGGGGCCCAAATATTTACCTATGTGGTTGCTGCAAACTTATTGCTTTGTGGTTGTTGATGTAGAGATACCTCGAATAATGGTTGGTATCGACCAGGGGATGGCATGCTCGTGTCAGTAGTAACCTAGTTACAGAGGTAACATGGCCTTGTGTTGGCAGAGATCCGGTTAGGTTCTTGGGAGCATCCCTCCAGAGGCGTTTCATTCGGTGTGGGAAGTTCTTTCGCATGACCATTGTTGGAAATCCAAACAAAACAATACGAGCCCTTTACGATTGCAATTGTATAACCTACCACCTAAGGTAGTAGCTATAGCTGGCATAATATAATGGTACCTATGCTGGTTAAGATTTATATTATACCTATGAAAGGTTTTCTGCACTATGCACTAATAATAATATCAAAAAGATTTTGCGTAGTAAGCATGTTTGACTATCATAAGGAGAAATCTCCTCCAATTCCGCGTTTGCATTGTGTGTGCAGTGGGAGGCCTTATGGTAGTTTCATTTTCCAAAAAGCATTGCGGATTTCCTTTTATTTCTTTTGTTGATTGTTGTTTATAAGATAAAACTGTTTTCGTTTGCTCACACTAGTCCCATGACTGAACTGGAGTTTATTATTCCCTTTCTAACTCTGGGTGCCCACAATTTTCCACACGGGCAGTCTGGAGTTAGATTTTTCAGATAGTCAGATAATAGGTGTAGATTCGATATCTTTGGATTCGTTCCTTGGATTTGGCTATCGCTTTGTGCTTCTGTTCAACATTCTGGATTGACCTGACTTAACAAAGCGTGATAGCAGTGGTTCAAGCTTGTGGTTTGGATATACCTGCTTTTGGATTGGAGATCTTTGGAGTATTGATTTGGAGTCTTTTGAGTTTTGGAAATGGAAATTGCTGATATTTAATGCTATCTTGGAAGATCACTTTGAAGTTATTTTCACTGTCGTGTATATGTATTTATCTGATATTAGTAGTCAAGTATTGTTGTACAGAGATGTTGTATTCATGGAATTGTATCAATGTTATTCATTTTCTTCCGTTATGTTGTTGTACATAATGTGTTATAAGCTACGGTGAACTGGATTCGACGTTTGAATCTGCGGCTGAATACGGGTGATGTATTCGATGCCGATTTTTGAAGGTCGAGTCGGGGTCGTTATAAGTGGTATCAGAGCTGAAGCTTGAGCTTTAGCTCAGGCTTATAACACATTAAGTAGCTCATTAGAGATAGGGTAAAGAATACCCTAGAACGAGTATCCCTAAGATATCCGTTCGTGTGCTTTGGTAAATTCTCTTACTACCCACTGATAGTAAGTATGAGTGCAAGAAGAGGAAGAGGTGGGGGACAGGGGAATACTACTACAAATAGCCAATACCCTAAAATGACCATGGAAACAACTTTTTCTGTCGATCTATTTTGATCTTCATCCGATCTCGATCCTTTGATGACTTCGTGGCAGCTCCATAAAGAAGTTTTGGTGTGATGGTGTCTCTATGAATCGTTGTTGATAAGTTCCTATCTCATTTTCTCGTACCAGCTTTTAATTATAACTTAAATAAATTTGAAATTTTAAATTGAAATAAATTCATTAACAAAAGATGAAGTTAAATTGAATTATATCGATAAAACGATTTCGGTTAAAACCAAAGTTTTAAATTTTATTGTGATTTTTTGTGAAGATCAAAGTCCAAAAATGGACGAGCTAGTGAATACTTTGGGATATTCCAACCCGAATTGGATTGTATCCATTAGTCTATTCTTTGGGGTCCAGATTCATTCTACGAACGGTTAGTTATTCCTTCGAACTAACCAGTGCCCTAACATATTTCGTAGATCTGGTGACCCGAGTATCTTGTGAAGTATTGAACAAGTTGTACTTGAATTTATTGTTGATATTTTGATTTGGTAAGCCAAATGTTGAATATATATTCAATTTAATTTGGAAAGATATTTCTCTATCTTTCATCTGTTATTTATTGTCTCCCTGGCTTTCGGGGATGAAGTTTTCTTTAGGGGGAATCTATAATGATCTTGATTTTTGAGTTAAATTTAAATTGATAATTAAAATAAAATTTTGGATTAAATTGTGAATAAATTTGAATATTTCCAAATGAAATAAAATATTTGTTTGTTTATTCTTATATATATATATATATATATATATATATATATATATATGTTTATAAATGGGTTTTTAATTTAGATAGAATTTCTAATTGGAAATTCAGAAAAAATATTTTGAATAATATATTAATTATAAATTTGATTGAGGATTAGTTTGAAAATTTTGAATAAATATATTTATGAATATATAGATTAAAAGTTAAATTGTAAATGAAATTTTGATTTTAGAAAATTCTAAATGTAAATATTTATAAATAAATTGAATTTATTATATAAATTAAGTTTTAAAACATTTTCCTTAAGAAGTTATATAAGATTAAAAAAATAGGAAATGTATAAATATAAAACTTCATTCAAGTTAAAAAGAATAATAACTTGAATTTAAAATGAACTTTAATTAAAAAAAATACACATACCTTTTTGTAATTAATAAGAAAACATATATATGAATAAAACTAGTTAGTAAACATATAAGTAAGATTTAAATTAAACATGAATTATAAATAAATTAAGATAAAGGGCTAAACCACAAATTTTAAATAAATTAGAGGAAAGGTCTTTACATAAATTTAATTGAATTTAGCAAGTGTAAATTAAAGAAAGAGATAAACTAACAAGTGTTAATAATCCTAACATGCAAATTTACAAATGTCACTTGAATTCTTATGTTTATAAAATAAATAATAAAAGAAAAATCAAAGCCATATATATATACACACACACACACATTCCTCTAACCCCTCTCTCATTTTTCTTTCTCAAAAGCTTTCAAACTAAAAAAATCTGAAAGTAAAATGCAGATCAAACAAAACTGTAAACAAGAATTCAAATCAAACAAATAATAAAAACCAAAACCAGTAGAATGAAACTCAGATTGAAATCAAAACCTGAATGCAAGTTATACCATTCAAGCTTCATTCAATCTGAAATCTGGAAGCAATCAAACAAGCTTTATTTCCATTAGCAATCATATTCAGATCATCAATATTGAGCGCTCAGAAAAATTTCAAACATGGAAAACAAATACAATCAAACAAACTTCAAACTGGAGGCTTTAAACAAATCAAGCATGCAAGTTCCAGGCCTAAAATCTGTCTCTGTTCTTCCCAAAACGATTGAAATCTGATTGAATCTTGCAAGTATGTTGTGAAAATTTCTGGTATAAATATGAATATGTTTGTATGTGAATAAATTTAATCATGCATGTCTGATATACAGGCTATGTTGGCCTCTGTTTGATTACATGCTTTCAAACCCTGTTTCATAAATCAAAATCTCCTTCTCAGATTCTTTTTATGCGTTAGGATATGAACGAAACTTGTTTGGTTGATCAAGATATAGGTCTTAAAAATAATTTTAAGAAGAATTAAATCGAATTTATCTGGAAATATATATAGACAGTGAAAGATTTCATAAAACATGATAAATTTGAATCTCATAATTTATGGATTCACCTACATCACTGGATTCGACATCAAAACCCTTGTAAAACAAAATTCATGATTTTTAACGTAATAAATTGCAAGAATTTGTAAAATGAACGTGAAATGAGTTTTGGCAAATTTTCGTTGATCGATGAATTGGTGGATGTCGAGATCGTGACCGGAGGTACCTCGGTGGTTGTCGAGCTAGGGAAAAATCATTGGAGATTTTTTTCGATCATTGTGGCGACAGTGTGGTGGAGTTATAGGGTTTAAACCCATATTTGGTCGAAGTAGAAAATTCTGGTTGCTGAAACTTCGTCATCACACCAGTGGCAATCGAAGCATTGAAGGTGACGAAGCTTGGCCGGAGTTTCATGGCCACGGTGATTAGTGGTGGTGATCCTGAGAAGTTTTGTTGATCGGAATTAGTTCTAGTGGGGAGTTGAGATGCTCGATTTTTATTACAGGTTCGAATAAGATTTTTGGGTGGACGCGAGGCTTGAGGGGATCGTCGGCGACTTGCTGAAGGTCGTGGTGATGGTCAGAAGCGATCGGGTTGGTCGTGCACGTGCGCGTGATATCATCAGTGTATGATGATGTTGAAATTTGAATAAGAAAGGAAATACTCGGGTTCCAGCTCAAGATTGAAGTAGGGTTGCCTCGAAGTAATGTAATGATCGAGAGTTTCCCGGGTATTGTCTCAGGTTAAATAAGATTTGGCTCGGGCTTGTTTAAGTTGTTACCAGATTTCAATTGAAATGGAAAAAAGAAAAACATGTTTCCAGTTTTATAATACAACAGTTTTTTTTAAGTTACAAAGTAAATTTTTATTTAAGCAAAGTTTAAAAGTATATTTAAACTAAATAAGTTTTGAAAGGAAAATAAATCAAGTCTCAGATTGAAAACAAGTTTTAAACAAGGTTTCAAAGTTAAAATTTAAAATAAACAAAATTTTTAAGGTAAATTTATTTAAAAATGTTTTCAAATAAGTTTTAAATGATTGACGGCTTAATTAATTAAAGGACATTTGGTGGAGATGAGTAATTAATCAATCCAGAAGTTAACCTATTTACGTGGTTAATTAATTTATGAAAGGAAAATATTTGTCAATGTGATTAATAAAAGAAATTAAGGACAATTACTTAATATAAAAGGGTTAATTTGTTAATAAATTTAGGATTAATTAATTTATTATCTGAAATTTAAAGGTTAATTAAAGACGGATTTGTCCATGTGATTAGTTTATTTATGTAATTATTACTTAATGTAATTAAGGGATGATTACTTTGTGTAATTACAATAAAGGATAATTAATAATTAATTAATTAAGATTAGTAATGATAAGCAATTAATGGCAATTAATTTCTTAAAGATAATTACTTAATTAAAAGTAATTAATTAATAATTAAAGTTAATTAATTAAGTGATTAAAGAATAATTACTCAAAGTAATTAATTTGTGATTTATTAAAATAAGTGATTAGGATAATCACTTATTGTAATTAATAATGGATAATTAATTTAATCGTAATTAATTAAGGCTTAATTAATTAATTACTTAAGGATATTAATTAAAGAATAATTAAATAATTAAAGGTTAATTGTTTAATGAATAAAGGTGGATTGATTATTAATTAAGGTTGATTACTTTATAATTAAAGGTTAATTATTTAATGATTAAAGGTGGATTGATTTATTTATTAAGGTTGATTAATTTATAATTAAAGGTTTATTATTTAGTGATTAAAGGTTGATTTATTTACTAATCAAGGTTGATTAATTAATAATTAAGGGTTGATTAATTTATGATTAAAGGATAATTAATTAAGATGGTTTGTAATTAATTAATATTAATTAACCAGGTTTAGTAGTTTATTTATAAGTAATCGATCTGATTTACATTAATCAGATAATGAATTGATCTTACTTATGGATGTTTGGATTCCATTGAATGTTGACTTATTTGATATCCCTGATGTGTGATGCATGGTTTTGATTTGAGCTGTGATGAATGTATTTTACTTATCTGTGATGAATTTATATCTGTAAATTTGTGAATGAAGATAAGCGTTATAGGAATATATTGCTTATCAATATTAATGTCCTTAAATCTATAATGATTGATGATGCTGCACTATTGTGTAAAACCCCTAGACTACACTATACACACAAATATGGATTTCACAGGGAAATCGGTTAAGTCAAAGTTATTTGAAATTAATTTAATTTTATTCAAAACGGTTTTAAAAGTTGAATTTTATATCCAAATGGTTTTGGAAATGGAATTGGGTTAAATATGAAAAGCTTTTGAAAGGGAGTTTTCAAAGATAAAAGTTATTTTTTTGAATAACTAGATATTAGTTTTGAAATTTAAATAGTTTGATTTGAATTTAAATTCTAGATTTGAAATTGAAATCTATGTTTGGAAATTATGGTTTAAAAGGGTTATACAAGTTATATAAAGTATTTATATGGTTTTTAAACCATTTTAAAAATAATAATTTTGAGAATTTAAATTCAACCCAAGTTTATAATTGAAAGGTTCTAACTTGAGCAAATGTAATCGGATTTTCCTAAAAGGAAAACTCTTGCTTTTCAAATAATAATAGCTTTCATATAAAGAAAGGATTTCCAATTTTTTTTGGAAGCATTTCAAGTTTGAAATGAAATTGTTTTAAAAAGCTATGAATTAATCATTGGAAATGGTTTAGAAAGCTATGAATTATATCTTTGATTTAAAGATTGGATGAGTTAATCCAATTTGAGAAGGGAATTGTTCTAAAAGGCTATGAATGAATCTTTGTGAAAGATGATTGAACTTTGTTTTGAAATTGAAGAGGATCTTAAAGGTGTATATTTTTTATAAAATATTTGAAATGGAATTGTTTCAAAAGCTATGAATTAATCTTTGTGAAAGATTGGTGAACATTGTGAACTAAATCTTTTTGTTTAAAGATTTGAAATGGTGATTTTTTTAAACCATTTGAAGAAAGGTTTTGGGTAATAAGTTGTGACTTAACTGAGATCCCATATATCCATATGCTTTTTAAATAAGCGCTCATTATTCGGTTTAGCCGAGAGAGGACTTTGTGTCATATAACCCATTTCGAATAATGATACAACAAAATGGATAGCATTTGAAGACGGAGGTGAAGACCGGCTGTCTTAGAGAATGATATGATAACCTGTCGAATGAATCTGCACTGAGTTGCTCCGGATAGAGATCTCCACATGTGATGGAGAGTGCGATCGGGATTGAGGATTCTCGGATTGCAAGGGCTTCTTTTGAAGTACCTTCGATTCTATTCGAACCCGGAACCGACTTGTATGGACATATGTCTGATATTACACTTTGAGATGTAAAACCGATTTCTATCAAATACATTTTTGTTTAGTGGTGGATAATTTATTCTCTTAGCTTAACACCCTTCTCTGAGACGTGCGAGTTCATAGGTTATGTAGTTGATGGTTACTAGTGATATATTCCCAAATTGGTAATGTGGCATACGAAGTGCTGCTAATCATTTGTTTATCAAAGCATGGCTTTTGTGTAAAGCGTAGTTTTGTGGACGAGACTTCGTCGAGCCTCACTACCCGGTAATTGTCGAAACAGGAATCATTGCAGCAAGGTTATTTGGGGGTAGTGCTCCTTGAGGGTATGTTCATTTCCTTCTAGATAAAAGGTAGTTTCATGGTATGGAGCCCAGATATTTACCTATGTGGTTGCTGCAAACTTATTGCTTTGTCGTTGTTGGTGTAGAGGTACCTTGGATAAAGGTTGGTATTTACCGGGGGATGACATGCTCATGTCAGTAGTTACCTAGTTACAGAGGTAACCCGGCCTTATGTTGGCAAAGATCCGGGTAGGTTCTCGGGGGCGTCCCTCCAGAGGCATTCCATTCGGTGTGGGAAGTTCCCTTGCCTGACCATTGTTGGAAATCCAAGCAAAACAATGCGAGCCCTTTATGATTGCAATTGTACAACCTGCCACCTCAGGTGGTAGTTATAACTGGTATAATATAATGTCACCTATGCTGGTTAAGATTTATATTATACCTTCGAAACATTTTCTGCACTATGCACTAATAATAATATCAAAAAGATTTTGCATAGTAAGCATGTTTGACTATCACAAGGAGAAATCTCCTCCAATTCTGGGTTTGCATTGTGTGCGGTGAGAGGCCTTATGGTAGTTTCATTTTCCAAAAAGCGTTGTGGATTTCCTTTTATTTCTTTTGTTGATTGTTGTTTAAAAGATAAAACTGTTTTCGTTTGCTCACACCAGTCCCATGACTGACCTAGAGTTTATTGTTCCCTTTCTAAACTCTGGGTGCCCACAATTTTCCACACGAGCAGCCTAGAGTTAGATTTTTCAGATAGTCAGATAATAGGTGTAGATTCGATATCTTTGGAGTCGTTCCTTGGATTTGGCTATCACTTTGTGCTTCTCTACAACATTCTAGACCGAGCTTGCTTAATAAAGCGTGATGGTGGTGGTTCAAGCTTGTGGTTTGGATATAACTGCTTTGGGCTTGGAGATCTTTAGAGTATTGGTTTGGAGTCTTTCAAGTTTTGGAAATGGAAATTGCTGATATTGAATGCTATCTTGGAAGATCACTTCGAAGTTATTTCTGTTGGAATGTATTATATTGCTCTGATATTAGTAGTCAAGTATTGTTGTCTAGAGATGTTGTATTCATGGAATTGTATCATTGTTATTTATTTTTTTCCATTGTGTTGTTGTACTTAATGTGTTATAAGCTCCGACAAACCAGATTCAACGTTTGAATCTACGTCATTTGAATATGGGTGATGTATTCGGTGCCTATTTTGGAAGGTCGAGTCAGGATCGTTATATTAAGGCTAATTTAACACTAGCGGGGGAGGGGGGGAACAGTGTTTAATGGATTCTAAGACTTATATGAACTAACTTAAAAATTATTACACAAACAAATGCAAAACTTAATCGCAGAACAATTACAGAATCAAACACAGACGTAGAAAGTAAATAATAAGCAGTAAAGTGAAAGAACACACCGGATTTTATAGTGGTTCGGAGTTACCCAACATCAGTCCAATACCAAGGCAAACTACCTTATACAGATTTTTATTATACCAATGCCGAGATTACATTCCTCAATTTCTAAGGTCTTGAGGTACCCTCCTACCTCACGAGTTCGGGGCTAACTCTCTTGATTTATGGGCCACAAGATTACCCAATTAATTTCCAGGCACAGCACACCTTATAGAGAGACTCGATAAACTTTTGATTACAAATTGGCCATATAACTCTGAATAGCACTTTGATCTCCGAGAGTGGGTAGAGTATCAAACAAGATTGAGATTCTAATTTGTTTCACTTGAGAATTTGGCATAATTTCGGCATGATCTTAAAAATATGAAAATTATAAAATAAGGATTTGTAGAGAAGAAGAAGTGAAGAAAATAAGAAATTAGTTGGTTAAAAAATTCGTTTGTGGAGGCTATTTATAAAGCAGCAACGGTCATAACCATTCGTGAAGAGATTTAATTGAATAGGCACTTCTTTTGAAAATTGAAACTTTTGAATTCAACGGCCACCATGTCGACATGGGTATCCCATGATGTCGAATCCCTTTGTAAAAAAAAATGTAAAATTTATTTTTTTAAATGAAGTTTAAAATAAGAGTTTATTTTTAAACAAAAACAAATAATATTTTAAGGATAAAACATCTTTTTGAAAAATCATTTGAAAAGATAATTTTAAGGCTAAAATATTTTGAAAAGCAGTTTTGAAAATCATTTTGAAAATCCATTTTGAAGTAATATTGCAAGCTTCTTCTTGTAGAATATCGCATCACATCAAGACTCGAGAACTTGTACAAAACCATGATGTTCGTGAGTTTATAAGCCACCTGTCGTAGGTTTAAGCTACTTGTCGTGGGTTTGTAAGCCACTAAGAAGGAAGAAATGGGTTCCATCCCAAATGAAATTCGGAATGAAGATTTCCATGCTATTATGAAGTTTTAACAAAAACTAGACACATATCTTGAAACCTTGATCTTGATACTCTAGAGTCTTCAATCTTGAGTCGTGAGTCTTTATACTCATCAGCCTTTAGTAATCAATAGCTGCATACATACATATATATATATATATATATATATATATATATATATATATCCTGTATATACATATCTATCTAGACAACATTGTTAGTACATATTTTATAATAAGTTAAAAAGGTTGTTTCATCAACACCAACATCTTAGTTCCTAACAATCTCCCCTTTTTGACGATGATGACCTGTATTTGTAAAATATACTTAGCATACCATAACTCCTATCATAACTCCCCCTTACTCCAAGCCAACTATTATTTTATAACTTCTCCCCCTTTGTCATCAACAAAACTTCTTAAAAATCCCTGAACTTGTTGTAAGATAATCAACTATAATAAAATGGGGTAAACCTTGTATAAGTGTAATAAGTGCCAAGTGTGATCATAAATGTAATCAAAAAAGTAAATCAATCATCAACCAATCATATTTACAGTAATTATTCATTCCAAACATATATACAAACCTTACCAAATAAATTATGTCAATCGAGTTTAAAACACATCAATCAAATCAAACAAATAACATACAGAATGACTAGACATTTCTTGGTAATTCCACCCATCGATCTTCTCCAAAGATAGGGTCTGCTTTGATGGCATCCCATTCTTCTTTATCTTTGTCGAGAGTGGTGGATTTTTTTGAGATCGTCATTGTTAAGGGATGAGATCATCCAACGAAGGGCATCGAAATGTCTCTCTTGCTCCTTGATCATCAGTATTTGACTCAATTTTAACTGTCACTGACTATGAAGTATGAATGTAAGAATATTCTTGAGGGAAGTGAAAGTTTCTTCAAGATTATCACTTAGATTCTTAATCGGAGAAGCCATAATTCAAGAAATAGGAAGAACTATGAAAGAGAGTGATTAGAGATGAGGTTTGAAAATTTATTCTGGAAGAAACAGGTATAAACAGAGGTAGAAAGTCGTTTGAAATGAATAGAAGGAAGTTAGTTACATGAAATTAAAATTTGAATGTGTTACTACTTTCTACCCATTGGATACCGATATGGGGGGATGGTTTATGTCAACATGCCTCTCCTTAAAATGACATTTTGCTTTGTTTTGAATATTATGAACAAATCTATTAAACTAAAATTGGTATAATATAAAAACAAGCAATTACAGAGACAAGTGAAGTTGAATAACAGGAAATGAAATATTCCATTAATAATTCTAGTCAACATTACACAAGATAATAAAATATTAACTAAATTAAAGGAAATAAAAAGATAGAACTTAAGATAACATAATCTAAAACTAGTTAGATGAAGATGAAGAAGATGATAGTCCAAGCTTTCTACTAATTTTCCTGAATAACTAGTCGATTTTAGTGGAAATCTTATCATTTTTCTTACTCGTTGATCATTTAAGTGTATTTTGATTTTCCACTTTAATTCTTTGACTATTGAGAATGGTCTTGTTGGATGGATTAGTAAGATTAGTGGGATATTCAACACTTTCTAAGGAGGTTTCTTGATCTTCCTCTTCCTCCTCCTCAATTTCCATTCCTTCCTCGTCCTCTTCCTCGTCCTCTTCTTCTTCCTTCATTTCCTCCATTTCTTCATGAGCTAGCCTTTTTCTTTTTCTGTAAGGGTTTCATATGGTTGAAACGCTAATGGAATTTGCATAAGGGAAATGTTTCCATGGTTGAACACTTTTCTAGTTATAAATTCTTCCCTTTTGAAATCAACTTCAAAGTAATTAAAAATCCAGGTGAGATAAATTCCATGATATAATGTGTTTTCACCCATAGTAAAATTCTTGAGCCTTAGCTCATCCAAAATAACTTGGGCCAAATTAATATCATAATTTCCAAAAATTGCAAAAAGATCTTTGCAAACTATTAAAGTCGGGTTGTTGTAGTTTTCCGATATTGGTATAAAAGTGTATTGGATAAGAAGATTAACCATTTTTGCTTTTGGACGAAAATAACAATTTTTGAATTCGAAATTGTCATTGCCTTCAAAGATGTTATGAAATGTCTCTCGATCATTTTCATTGATTTGATATTTCGGGAGATTCATTTCGGTATGCTTACATCCCAAAATATTTCCCAAAATTTCATAATCCGAAAGAATTTGTGTTCCTTTACACTACTCTAAATTTGTCCTTCTTCCCCATCATAAAAACCCCGATTCAAATTCGCATAAAACATCTTAACAAGATTTGGATAACATACAAAATCATTTTGTTTTCTATCAACTAAACTAAGAATACAACAATATTGAAAAACATTTTCAATTTCATAAGAAGGAAAATCTTCAAAAATAGAAAATTTCCCGTATGAATTTTACCAAAGTTTACATGTTTGATGTAAGCTTTGATAGTTCTGGGTCATTAAAGAGAAAGTTTTTGACAAATTTTGGAAGCCTAATGGTGTTAGGAGTGCTTGAAGAGACCATTGAAGAAGTTTGAGAGGAGTTGAAGATCATGAAGATAAGTTTGAAATTTGAAATAAAAGTGAAAAGTGATGATAAAGATATTGAGATAAATAGAGATTATATAGACATGTTCTCTGGTCAAGGGACATCTTTCTAAAGCATTAAAGTTGGTGAAAAGGAGGAGGAAAACTCAAAAGTTTGAATTCAAATTTTGAAATCAAATTCTGAGAGGCATGTAGATATGACGTATCTGGTTATGTCGGCATGTGCCTATTGAATCAAAGAACAAGTTTCTATTCCTAATTCCTAATATATATATATATATATATATAGATCCTATATTCTAATTATATAATTCCTATGTTAACATTAAATATAATAATAATTAAATATTAATAATTCAATATTTGAAATATTATTAAAATAATATTATTTTGATTTAAAATTCAAATTTCGAGAGATAAAATTGAATTTAAAAATTCAAGGAATTTTGAAACAATCAAGCAAACAAACAAGCGTCCATTCAAACAAGAAAATCAAAAATAATGTAAATATGTAATTATTTTTAGATCCATACTCCAATCGTCATCTGATTAATGAATAGCAGTGAAACATAGATTTGAATTATCCGTCTTCTTTTCATCATCACTGGATGATGAGTATGAGTCATCAAGAGTTGCTATGAATGCTTTCTTTCTTTTCCTTGACGGGTCATTGTTTGGGGTGAACAACTGTTTGTCTGGATACGAACAATCTTTTCTATAATGCCCGACCTAATTGCAATTGTAGCATCTATCATTTTCAACGTTCTCCGTATTATTTTTGGAATTCTTTTGATAATTTCTTTTGTAATTATTCATTTTTCTATATTTTAGGAATTTTCAAAAGTTTCTTATCATGAAGGAAATCTCCTCATTACTATCTGGTTTCGAATCTTCTGTTGTTGCATTGAATGCTAATGACTTCTTTTCTGTAGCCTTGTTTTCTCTTCTTCCATGTAGTTGAACTTTATAAGACACTAGATTCCCAATCAGTTCTTCTATTTTCATAAGATTGATGTCATTTGCTTCTTCGATTGCAAGTGTCTTTTGATCCTATTCTGGAGTGAGTGAATTTAGAATTTTTCTAACTTGGTCTTCCTCTGAAAAGTTTTTCCCAATGCAATTAGTGAATGCACAATATCTTGAAATCGACAGTACATGTCGGAAATGGACTCATTTACATGCATTTTAAACAATTGAAACTGATTAGTTAATTTGGAAATTTTAGTCTGTTTAACTTTACTTGATCCTTCATGAGTAACTTGCATAGTTTTCCAGATTTCAAATGCAGATTTACAAATAGACGCTCTTTTAAACTCATTCCTATCTAGTGAACAAAATAATATATTCATGGCCTTTGATTTATTTTGTGCAACACCCTTTTGCTCAAGGTCCATTGGGAAAAATTGGTAGTTGGTTCAATATACTTCATTTGTGTGATATTCCAAGTGTCTAATCCTATAGATTGTAAATAAATTTTCATTTGACAAGCCCAATATCCATAATTACTGGCACTGAAATAGTGGTCTGACAGTAGACAAACCTTCTACAAATGAACAAGTGTTAGTGATAACAGAACTAGTGCCAGGGTTGACATTACCAGTGTTGGTAGCCATTAAAACAATTTCCAAGTTTCAGATTATGAAAACTATGAAAACCAATGCTTTGATACCAATTGTAAGGGACAGTAGATTAAGGATCTTAAGGCTAATTTAACGCTGGAGGGGCGAATGGTTTTAATGGATTCTAAGACTTATATGCACTAACTTAAAAATTATGGCACAAACAAATGCAAAACATAATCACAGAACAATTACAGAATAAGAACAGATGCAGAAAGTAAATAAAAAGCAATAAAGGGAAAGAATACGCTGGATTTTATATAGTTTGGAGATACCCTACATCCAGTCATGTACCAAGGAAAACCACCTCATATAGATTTTTATTATATCAATGTCGAGATTACATTCCTCAATTTCTAAGGCCTTGAGGTACCCTCCTATCTCACGACTCCGAGGCAAACTCTCTTGATTTATGGGCTATAAGATTACCCAATTGATTTCTAGCATAACCACACCTTATAGAGAGACTCGATAAACTTTTGATTACAAATTGGCCTTATAACTGTGTATAGCATTTTGGTCTCCGAGAGAGGGTAGAGAATCAAACTAGAATGAGATTCTAATTTGATTTACTTGAGAATTTGGCAGAATTTCGGCATGATCTTAAAAATATGAAAATTATAGAATATGGATTTGTGGAGAAGTAGTGAAGAAAATAAGAAATTAGTTGATTAAAAATTCGTTTGTGAAGGCTATTTATAAAGCACAAATGTTCATAACCATTCGCAAGAAGATTTAAATGAATAGACACTTATTTTGAAAATTGAAACCTTTGAATTCAGCGGCCACCATGTCAACATGGTGTATGCCATGATGTCAACATCCCTATGTAAATTACAATGTAAACTTTGGTTCTGAAAAAGAAGTTTAAAACAATAGTTTATTTTAAAAAAAAATATTTTAAGGCTAAAACAACTTTTTGAAATATCATTTGAAAAGATAATTTTAAGACTAAAATATTTGAAAAGCAGTTTTGGAAATCATTTTGAAAAACCATTTTGAAGTAGTTTTGCAAGCTTCTTCCTACAGAATATCTCATCACATCAGGGCTCGAAAACTTGTACAAAACCAGGATGTTCGTGGATTTGTAAGCCACTTGTCATAGTTTTGTAAGCTACTTGTCGTGTGTTTGTATGCCACTAAGAAGGTAGCAATGGGTTCCATCCCAAATGAAATTCAAAATCAAGATTTCCATGCTATTATAAAATTTTAACAAAAACTAGACACATATCGTAAAATCTTGATATTGATACTCTAAAGTCTTCAATCTTGAGTCTTGAGTCTTGAGTCTTTATATTGATCAGTCTTCAGTAATCAATACCTGCATATATATATATATATATATATATATATATATATATATATATATCCTACATAAACATATCTATCTAGACAATAGTGTTGGTATATATATTTATAATAAGTTAAAATGGTTGTTGTCATCAAAACCAACACCTTAGTTCCTAACAACAATGTGTTGTGATCATGAGAAATTTGTCGCATTTAAAATAACATATTATATATTCATCGTCAAGATGTTTCAAGAAGGGATACCGATATATCCTTGAGACTATAGTGCATACGCTTTCCAAATGGTTGGCAGTTTATTGCTCACGATTACTGGTGGTCCAAACGGGTTAGGTACTGATAGTTATTGGGTAACTACAGAATGACTCACCTGAGTGTTCTTATTTGGTTAATATAACTAAGTTCAAACTAAGAATCTCACGGTAACGATGTGACACAGTTCCTATGACATGAGAATAATGCCGAACTTCAATATGGACTTTCCACTTTGATTATAGTTAAATTGTGGCATGACATCCGTCGAATGACTATGGTTGGGTTGGAAGCATTGAAAGTAAAACACTATTATAGAAAATTCGTCTCCTTAGTTATATGAAGTTAGTGTCATAGTTTACCGTAATAAATATGATTAATAATAAATGTTATCATTAAATCAAGGATTTTGCGTTTAAACTTACAAAGTTGAATATGGATAATGTTGGAATTTTGGCCAAAATTAAGTTCCATAAATCTTAATGTGGTATAGTTCTGATGAAGAAAACTGGGGAAAATAATCGTTACTACTAGGGATCGCTTGTAATAAGTATTATTGGATTTTACCAAAAAGATGTGGAATCAATAAAGTTAGCCAAATGTCATACCACTAGCAATGGTGACATGTGAACGTTAATATCAGTATTGTTCGATATTAAACGCTGACTGAATTTACACCTTTAAATCACACAACTATAATGATGCATGATTTAATTAATTTACAGTTATTATAAATTAATTAACGTAATTAATATTTATGAAATTTTAATTATTACATTTTATTTTATTTGTTTTAGCACCATTAGCATTTTAAAAAAATGCATTTATAAAAGTTATAAATGCGCGTATTGCTACACAATACCGGTAGTATATTTAAATTGGATTTAAATACTATAAATTCTGAGTGGGCTTTTTAAATAAACTAAGTTAATTAATATTTGCAAAATATTACTTATTAAATTGTTAACCCAAAAAATGTATCAACACCTTGATATGATTGTGAAGCACCAGCCCTATTTATTAGGACAAATAAAGTAGAGCAAAACACCCTCCAAATTGCAGAAAAAAAGTAGAGAAACACAAGATATTTATGGTGTTTCGGCTGTTAATCAAGCCTACATCCACATTATAGATTTTATTGATAGATTGACTGTTGATCACAAGTACAAGCTGTTTACACTTTTAATAATTGAAGGAAGAAAGACCAAACCACCATTGATAGAGACAAAAGAAAGGATCTCGATTGTCCCCTGGTAGCCATTGTGAGAAAGAGGAAGGTTGAAGAATCTTAGTAGCAAAGTTTCCCCAGTTATCAGAGTAGCCAACCTCCTTTCTGTTGAAGATACGATGGTATTTATAGGATTTAGATAGAACTTGGATCGGAACTATAGTACCAGAAGCCTGTAGTCTCCATAGGAGGAGGCATGTAAATTTTAGGGTTATTTTGAAGTAACCTTTTGGATCGATATCGATCCAATTTAGTCAAAACGGTACCGTTCCGAAATGTTATGCAATTTTCGCATAACTCCTACTTCGTTGGTTTCCTTTCTTGCATGTGATGTTGCCTATGTGGTTTCATAGCTTGTGACTTATTTTGATGATGGTTCACCTGCAAGTTAGATTAAACTGTAATGTGAATGGGATAAGTCTTGACTTCTTCAAATTGGATGCTCAAAATGTTATCAAACTTGGTAGATAAGTTTAGGAGAGTGTAAGAATATAATGCATGTGATTAGAGAATCCAAAAGTCAATAATTTGGATCAGTACCGATCCAATTGGATCGGATTGGTGCCGATCCAAATACTTGGCGTATTTTTGGTTCAAACTCCCAGGGTTTCTTTGTCATGTAGTTTTAGGTCTTCCAATAAAGTTTCGAGTTGCTCTGACTCGGTTTGAATGTTCTAACACCTTTTGAATTCTGCTGGGTTAAAAATCAGATTAACTGGAGCATGCTTTTTTTTGGAAACAAGGCATGCTCTAGAATAATTTATCTTGCGGTTTCCGTTTCATGAAGCTTTATTGGTCGTATCTAGCTTCCTTGAGTAGCCGCCAATGACATTTTGGCTAACTATCCAGCCCTTAATGGAAATCTTCATTAGCTGGAATTATGAAATGATCGTGACTTGATAACAGCATGAATACGAACATCGAGATGGCAAACAAGGAAAGTTTAAGGCCATTTAGGGAAAATAAATTGGATCGGTGCCGATCTAATTGTATCAAATTGGCAACGATCCAAGCACTCAAGAAAATTTTCTGCCTTTCTCGTTTTTTATACAAGCGGTGTTGGTCTCCATTTCTTCATTTTACATTCTCTAGCCAAGCCGATCCAGAGGGAATCGAACTTTCACCGATCCGCGTTCTGCCATCATCGAAGCATGGTCTCTATTAATCCTTGCTTCTAGCGCCAGTTATTACCATGATTTTGTCTGTCTTGAAGCACTGCCGATCCAAAGCAACCTAATCCGAGTGATCTTAGATTGAAGACCTCGACATTTTTCTCATTTCAAAGGTCGATGTAGTGGATTTTGACGTGATATTGCATCGTCGATCGATGGTTGAGGTTATATTGATGACGGATGCAGTGGAAGATTCAAATTGATTGTAATTTTTTGGAAGAAAATAGCGAATCGAGTCCAAATTTCTTCATGGAACGAAGTCAGGGTTTTTCCCCAGTGCTCGACATGTTTTGCTATCTTCATCCACAAAATCAGAATTAACTCGTACCACATTTCATAGTCAATTACGACATGACATCTTGCGGATTGCAGATTGATTTGGGTTTTTATAAGAGGTGATTAAAGCTAAGGATAGCGTTTTACATGCGGCTTAGGTTGTTATCACTTTCGAAGAAACTAAAATTGACTTATGTTGATAATTTTCTTTTCGATTTGGACTCATCAGTCTATAGTTGCTCGTATTGATTTGATCTTATCATTACATAGTCCGCGTATCTAGAATAGAAAGAGCTTTCCGTGTCGCTTCGGACAACGGATCCATTATCGACCATTGATCGGTAACAGATAAGTATAGAAGAAAAGACATTATTTCCTAATATGGATCGCTTTTTTTGATGTGAGTGAGCCAACTACACGTAATGGTCTGTTCATGGCATTCAAGATGTCAAGCCTGTTCTTACGTAGATTACACATCACACACTCACGGTTAATTTAAGATCCGATCGGTGATTGGTGTACATCAATTACCTTCCAAATTCCAAGTATCGACCATGTTAGGTGTTTATAGTTTAAGGATTAGTGCATCTGACCATTTTGAACATAAGCTTTCTTATATAGAATGAACACAAATCCTCTCAGCGCAATTCAGTTGAACAATGCACACTTATTTCTAAAGCGGAGTCTTGGTCAATCCTGACTGGACCTGCTACTTCCAAAGATTCGGGGCAATATGGCCGTCAGATCCCAGTTGGCCCCGTCATCGACCACATTCCCCCAATTTTAGGGTATTTCTTGATCCTGCTCAATTTCCTCTTCCCATGATTCTGATGAAGGTGACTCGTCCGACGGATCAGAGAAAACTTCTGAAGAGACCCATGTTTAAGTTGGGGTTGAAAGTCCGCCCAAGACGCCTTCGATCCTAGAGGAAAAAGAAGAAGAGTTTGTACATCTGATGGGCAAAGCTCTATTGATTGATAAAAAGTAGTAAGGAGAGATCAATGAGGGGCTCCCGTTAATCGAAAAAGAAATAATATGGGATACAGATACTGACAAAGGCGACGTTGATTTAGGTGATAAGGCCCTGGAGTTGAGTCTCGAACATACTCCTTCACCTCCTTCGAAAGAATGTTTTTAAGAAACTCCTCCCAAGAAAGATCCCATTCCCAGCTCTTTGCTAGAGGGCGCCGATTTTGACTTGAGAGATGCGAGCGACATTTTAGTAGATATGGGTGCCCTGATGGGTGACTTCACTTTGGAAGGCTTGCCTTCCCAGCCTACCAAAATCATTCTTACAGAAATTAATGTTCTGACGTTAGTTGGCTATCGATCGTGTTTGTGTATTCTGTTCAGGTCGTTAAATTGTAGCACACAATTCACTAGGATCGTGCATTTCACCGTTGTTCTATTAGGATATTTTAATCAATCAAATGAATTTTTCCCAAAGTTGTTTTGTTATTTGCTGCAGTGATCATATCTCATGGCTTCTATAACGATCTTAACTGAGTACTTGAGTCTCAGCGTTTGCAAAGGCATTTATCCAAATACTACGCCTCCCATGAAACTGACGAAGAGAGAAGAAGGAGAAAAGATAAGGAGGTAAAAGATTGCCATCAAGCTAGGAAGGATGAAGACCTTGACAGAAGAAGAGGCGATGAGAAAAGGAAAAGCCTGATTGATTGGGAAGACCATCCAAAAATTCTAATAAAAGATCAAGAACATATACCCGCCGTGCAGCTTCGTACTTCTACTGGGATAGTCGTTCCCGCTTCTAAGTCATGACCTCTTCCACTCTTGCGGTTGTGGCCTCTTCTCTCCTAATTTCAAGGCGAGCCCCTTAATTCTTCCTATTGGTCTACCGCTTCTGCATGCTGCATTTCCTAACTAGTTCTTAAGGGAGGTTGTTTCGATAAACCTAAGTTGAAGTTGGTTCATGTGGAATCTTGTTCACCCTATCTCCATGCGATTCAGAGCGGCTTGGAGCAAGCTGGAGGGCAGGAGAATTTGTGAAAACTTTCTACCATTAATTGAAACAACACCAGGAGATTCTCTCATTCAAGTCCAGAAAAGATGAATACGAGAAGCATCTTACGGATCATGACTTGGAGATTGGGAGATTGAAGAAGGAGAGGGATGACACCCTAAAGAGAGAAAGTAAGAGTGCTTCTTTATTCAAGGAGCTGAAGGAGTCTATCAACCAAACTGCACTCATACCTAGAGATGAAATAAAGAAGTGCCACACCGATAAGTTGGATCTGAAAGAAAACCAAAGGCAAGCGAGACGATGGTTGAGGCGGAGAAGAAAGTTGTCGTCAAACAATCCCAAGAAAATGTGTCTTTGCATGCGCAAATTTTGATTTTGGATGCCGAGAAAAATAAATTGGGAGTAAAGAAGGCTAGCATGGAAGCCGACTTTTTAGAGCTCCAAGATACTTCCACTAGGAAAATGGAAGGCTTGCATGCTACCATTTTAGGCTTCCATGTTAATTTCATGCTTAATCAGGGTAGCCTATTACTTGGGTCCATTGTTTCCTCGCATGCTCGCTGTAGTTTGGGAAGAAGTTCTGGCCTGGTTTTAAGACATAGGTGGCGATTACTTCGAAAAGGAGTGATTCAGACCTACTTCAATGAAAAATCCAGCCGAGCTCTAGTGGAAGGATAGAAAATCTTAATGCTGGAGAGGGAGCATGAAACCATCAATGTCACGGCCACTACCGAGGCTACGATTGAACATTTTCCTTTGGGCCTGGGCGAGCCGTCTTTGCATCTTCATACCGGCAAGGGGAATATTGCCACTTCTCCTGTAGTTGTGCAACCATCGAAGGAAGGCAATAAGGAAGGCTTTGAAGTCGTTGCACATGAACAAACCCCCATAATGGGTAACTTTCTTATCTCTCCCGTGCTTGAAGATTTTCAATTCACGCCTGATGAAATTGCCGAGATAACCTCCCTTTGTTCTAATATTGTAAATTAACTTTCTCTTTTTACTGAATTGCCTTCTCGTCATGATGCCAGGTACGCCACTATTTTAATTGCGTCAATGTTGTCTTCGCTTCCGGCACGCAACCAGGTCCATGTTCTAAGAAAATTATGGCGCTGCATGGTTTGGACGACCCCTTTGTTTTTGAAGAGGAGAGCCTAGTAGCTCGTGATACATGACAGCAAGCAGAACAAGGCAGCCAACCAGACAGGGTAAAGGTCAAGCAGCCAAAGACCAAGCAATAGATGATCGCGATCACAAAGGAGAAGGTTGAAGCACAGAAGAGGTCATCGAAGAGCTTTAACCAATCCTGCAAGCATAAAAGGAAAGAAGGGTCTGCCAACAGCTATGCTTCGGAGACTGACAATGTCCTAGGAAAGGATAAGCCCGAGAAATTACAAATTAAAGGTGCAAAAAGCAACCGGGAAGTAGTGAGAAGACTTCTTGATTTTTCTTTTCCTTATTTCATTGTTTTTTGATAACCTTTTTTACAAGTGCAGAGTCTACACTTAGCATTTTTCTTGTTGTTCTCACAATGATATTTTGTATTTTTCTATTTTTAGCCGATATTATGTGAGCACGACACCAGTTATTTGTTGTTGTACATTGAAAATTTTATAAGTAATATGATGTTGACATTCTGATTATAACTTTACTTGTCTACTTATCCACGTTTCATGACTTATGCCACCTCTATTTATCACCATTTTATCTAGTCCTTTAATCACGGCCAAATTCTTTGTTTGAAGTGACAAGACTATGAAGTATTTGGTTTTTTGGTTGAGTATCGATGTGTGACCCCCAGTTCACGGGGTTGTTTACTTCAAACATTGACATGAGATAGGGTGCTTTATGTGTTCTTTTGGATTCCCCTAGTCAGATCTGTACTGCAACTCCTATCTTTAGGAATTTCTAATTTGAGATATTCATGAAGCTCTTTTAGCGGCCTCACGGCGAGCACTTTACACACTCTATTGATTTGTGTGCTTAAATGATTGACAACACCGGTTTCTTAATTATTTGTTAAAGTTACTTCATTGTGATGCTGAAATTTAGGTTATCGCGCACGCATATCACTACCAGGAGTGCTCTTTTCTTGGCTCCGAGGGAGTAATGTGATTTTTGTGGTGTATGAATTCCTAGTCTTTAGATGCAATTTTGCTGATCCAAGTAGTAGCGTGCGGCTTACGAAATGCACACGGTGAAATCAAGGCTTGCATTGTCGTAGTTTCACGAACCAAAGCGATGCACGGCTTACGAGATGCGTAGCTTAGGTAGTTATGCTTGCTTAGATGTGATTCACAATCCAAGAAGCAGTGCATGGCTTACGAAATGCATGGCTTTGGTAATTTTGCTTGCTTGGTTTGATTCCACAATCCAAGAAGCGATGCGCGGCTTATGAAATGCACGGCTTTGGTAATTGTGCTTGCTTGGATGTGATTCCACAATCCAAGAAGCAATGCACGACTTACGAAATGCATGACTTTGGTAGTTGTGCTTTCTTTGATGTGATTCCACATCCAAAAAATGGTGTGTGGCTTACGGAATGCACAGCTTTGATTTGGGCCTTCGCGGTGTTGCCAGAGCAACATTGGTTCCTAGAAAGTAGGGATTTACTTCCACCGATCCAACGATTTGAGTCAATTTGCTTCCTTCAACTCGGTAGGTAGGGCATACTTGAGCATGGTTCCACTATCTCAAGTAGGGATGGATGGTTTTGAGTTAATTTGGCCCCCTTGACTCAGCAGGTTACTTTTATGAATATGGCTTTACTAGTTTAGAATACAAAGCGATTCAAAAGTTGGGCAAGTTCTGTCTGTTTACTGTGCCCCTAGTACTCCAGGATGGATTATTTGCAAAAAATAGGAAATACATGAGATAGTCTTAGATAAAGTAACGACATAACGATCCATTGTTCCATGAACGGGGAATTTGGCTCCATTAATGCTTGTTAGCTTGAATGTGCCATCCCTTAGCTTCTAACCGATCACATAGGGACCTTCCCAGTTTGGTCCGAATGCTCCTGGTACAATGTTGATCCCCTTGAGGACAAGGTCTCCTACTTTGAAGGTGCGATTATGAACTTTGGAGTTGAAGTACCGTGTAACCTTTTCTGGTGAGCGATAATCCTCAATTCGGCTTCTTCCCTCTTCTCTTCCCCTATATCAAGCGACTCGAGTAGAAGCTGCTCGTTTTGCCTTTGATCGAAATTTTTCATTCGATGAGAAGAGACTTCTAGCTCAATTAGGATCATTGCTTCTGAACCATATGCCAAGGCGAACGGTGAGTGCTCAATTGTAGATTTGTGCGTTGTCCTGTAAGCCTATAGTGCGAGTGGAAGTTTATCGATCCAAATTTCCTTTCTCTTTAGTTAGCTGCTTTTTGATAGTGGACTTGATGATCTTGTTTATTGCTTCCACTTGCCTATTTTCTAGCGGATGTGCGATAGTGGAAAAGCTTTTCTTGATTCGAAAGTGTTTGCCAAAATCTTCGAACTTAGCGCTTTCGGATAGAGTGCTGTTATCCGTGATAAATTTTTATGGCATCCAAATCTGCAAATAATGTTTTCAGTAATAAAGTTAATAACTTTCTTTGTGGTAATAGTGGGCAGTGGTTCCGCTTCGGCCCATTTAGTGAAATAGTCAACAACAATGATAGCATAATTGGCTCCTTCATTAGCCATTGACAACACGCCAATCAAACTGATTCCCCAGATTGCAAATGGCCATGGGATGACCATCAATGTTAGCTCCATTGAAGGAGTACTTTTTATCTTGTCGAATTTGATCGCACCGTCTAGGATAATCTGCTGCATCGCGGTTTACTATTGGCCAAAAATACCTATGCCTGAGAACTTTCTTTGCAACGGTTTACCCCCCAGTATGATCTCCGCAGTCGCCTTCATGGACTTCTCTTAGGATCATTCAAGCTTCGTCATTGGTCATACATCTGAGAAAGGGGGTAGAGAGTCCCATCCCATCCTGTATTGTGAATCGTGTTGCCTTTCAAAGATGTTTTTTCCATTGATTCCTGTCTACATAGAGAGTTCCTTGGAGCAGGTAGTTCTTGATAGGCGTCACCCATGTTTTTGGTTCCTCGGTTATCTCAAAAATCCAGTCAATGCCCATCTCGCTTATGCTTGGAGTGATCATGGTTTCAACTAGGCTAGCATCAATGATTGTTCTTCTTCGAAATTGGTCGATTTGGCTAGATAATCGCCTTCGTGTTCTGTTCCCTCGGGTTATGAGTTCTGGTGTAATGCTCTATGTCTTTCAGTAGTGCCTACACTTTAGATAAATATGGGGTAAGGTTCACCTCCTGAGCCTGGTAGTCTCCTTTCACCTGATAGACGACTAGCCAAGAGTCCCTACAGATGTGTATAGATTTTATCTTATGTTCCTTCACAATCTTTAGCCTAGCTATCAATTCTTCGTATTCTACTTCGTTATTTGTTATGGGGAGTTCCAAGCGTAAGGCATATCAAACAGATCATCCTCCAGGAGTCTCAAGCTCTACCCCTGCTCTCAAGCAGAAGTTGTTAGATGCACCATCAACAAACAGCTTCCAATATGTTTCCACTTCCAAAGTAATTTCTTCTTCATTATCCTATATAGTTAATTCGACAACGAAATCTTCTAATGTCTGCATTAATCACCTTTCGAAGATGGTAAGTTACTTCATATTGACTCAATTCGATGTTCCATTTGATAAGCCATAGGAGGTCTCCAGGCAGCACAACACTTGCTTCAAGGGTTGATCTATTAGTACTTTGATCGGGTGTGCTTGGAAAATGGCTATAATTTTCTAGATGCGATCAAGAGGCAACATGCTAGCTTTTCCAATTTCAGATACTTCTTCTTGGCACAAATGAACCGTTTACTTGTTGTATACGAGTCGCTGGACCAAGCTTTTTCACGTACACTACACCAAAAATTTCTTTTGGTGGCGCACAAAAAATGCAACCATAATTTATGGTGGTATTTTAGAGAACGCCACCATACGACATGCAACTAGGTTGCGTTTTTGTAAATGCCGTTATAATTTGCCTTATTGCAGCGGCCAAAAAAGGCCACCGTAAATCTTTTTTTTTTAGCATGTTGAAACGCCATCAAAAGTGATGTTTGGGTTACAACTTAAACTCAAACCTTATAGCTGCGTTTATTATATTCCACAATATATATTTCGCCGCAACAATATTTTTTTTCGTTGTGTTTCTTTTTTGCCACCATATTCTTTTGCAGTGATTTTTTTCAACATATTTTTTCCGTAGCGTTTTCTAAATGCCACCAAATAGACGCTGTTATAGATTGATCATTTTAAAGGCTGTATATTTCAACGTAGCAATATTTTTTTGTTGTGTTTTTTCTGCCATTATATTTTTTCCATAGCGTTTGATAAACGCCACTAAATATTTTTGCTTTTCTTTGTCTATTTCTCACATTCTACTAGCTCATTCACTCTCCAATTCACTTTATTCATAATTTACATTAAACAGTAATAATAAATAATTCAATAATAAACAAAAAAATACATGAACAAATGAACTACCATAAACACAAGTAGTACATTACCATACATTGATACAGAAGTAGTACATAACCGTACATAGTCACACAACTAGTACATAAATACAGTAATTTTCAGACAAAAGTTAACATAAAATCCATACATAGAGAAGTTTATACAACTGAAATACTAGAAACCAAATGAAATAAACAACTGAACTACCATAAAATCCATATATAGATGGCTAGCTAAAAAAATACCATAAACAACTAGCTAAGCAAATACCATAAGCAACCGGTAATTTCTTCGGAGAAGTTCATCCACCTGTAGACAAGTAATAATTAACAATGAGGATCTAAAACTTGAATATTGGAATAAAAAAGGTATTACCATAATTTTCTAGTGTTCTTAGCTACCCTATTTGAAATGTACAACCACTACAAAAAGGACGCGACTTAACTATGTGCAAGTCCAAAGATTCATCTGCGAAATTCAATAAAATATATTTAAAGCAGGCAAGAAACATGTTGTTTAAGGTATACACTCAAAGTATCAGGAATATTTTTGTAAAGGGACTTGTGTACATGGTAAGGCAAGTCCAGAACACACTCATTCAAATACAATGCAAAAGCTACAGAGGTTCTTCCCTCAAAACAGTCTCAGTTCACTCCAGGCATTTATTTATCACTTTCACAATTATATGCCATAATGTCGAGCTCAGTACCTTTTTCCCTTATATCATAATATTAGCGCTACTTGTATAATAAGAACTTCAAACTTTCTGATGTGAAAAATAACAAATATTTTCTATCTATGAAAATCGATTAGGTAAAGGTATGTAACAACTTACTTTAATTCACCTAAATATATATGTGGAACAAAATGGATTGCATGGTTATCTAAATTTGTACAAGGTGATAATTCAAATAGTTCCAATCAACTTATTCTGAAAATCTTCTAACTTTCCTACCGAGAAACCCCTATGTAGGTTATGAAAGAGAAATGTACATATATAGTATGTATATATATATGTCTTCGGTTCAACAATGTTATCGACAAAAAATTTATTCTTGCAATGTTAAATGTTGTGTATTTAAAAGTCTTTAACAAATGCACCTCTAGCTCTATGTAATTTTTTTGTAAATAACATTCCATCTATGTATTACATATCTACCAAAATGTAATTTACAACACTTTTCTAGCATCAATAACCAGACAAATTGTTTCCCAGGTGCATTCATTTTCATTCCTACTGTAAACTCTACATCTACCTTCTACTTTGTTTCGATTGATAAACTTCAATAGTTAATTAAAATCAAGCTCACATATGTCCTCCCCAGATCAAATATTTAGTGCAATGAAATATGACAGCAATATTAACCCAAGGTTAATAACTTTTGTTATCGGTTATAAAATTCAACATTACAAATATACTAGATAACTATACGAACTTGAAATTATTTCAATCAAAACAACTTCAAATATGTTTAGAGTATCAAATCCATAATCAATTGCATATATGTCATAATGTCAATACTGGCATGCCTTTGTTAAACTATGAGTTAAAGAAATTTCCAATATCAGGATACAATCCATGTGTTATAGGGTCTTCAAACTTAAAAATACACACCCTAGAACATTCACTTTGTACACACACCTGAAGACACACACACACACACACACTATTTACTTACACAGGCACATGGCTGCCATGGTTGCAGCATTTATAAAACACAACAACCATATATATTAGGATTTATAAACACAATAGCTATACATCAAAATTTATAAACGCGGAAACTATATGTTTTAGGATCACTAAATTTTGAAACAACACTGTAATCAATTTCTATTTCAAGTAACCAAATCATATTTCAGGCTATTAAATTATGTTTCAGATCATCCTAAAAAGTACAAACATCAAACACATGTGAATTTGTCCCAGTTGAAGGTGCTAAAATTAATTCAGAATGCACTAATTCTTCACTAGAAAATTTAACAACTGAAGATCAGAGTTTCACCAATCAAATGGCAACAAAAATTCAGGATTTACTAAAATTTTCCCAAGATTTACTAAAATTTCTGCCTGAAATCATAGTTCACTTTTTAGAAAATTAACGAAATACCATTTGTATAATCAATATATGCAATTATTAAAAAATATTGATATGGAAAAGTTAAACTCCCCATAGTCAATTGTTCTAAACGATGGATGGCTCCAAATATAAAAGCATGTGTGCTAATTTTGTTTTTGTTTATTGTCCAAATTTTTGATTGGTCTTTTCAAATGCTTATTTTTTTTGTAAATAATTTACTAAATTACCGTTTCATCTTGGTATTTAGAATATCATATATCTGTAGGTTATTATTATGTAGTAAAGGCTATAACTATAATTCTGATATTTCACCAGTATAATTCGAATTTTCCCTGTATTGTAGATATCTTATATCAGTACTTGCTTGATAAGTATCCAATAACGATATTAACAACATCATTGTACATTATCTTCAATATTTTTAATTTTTATTCCTAGCAAAGAAAATAATTTTTTGTTTAATTTATTATCATTATGTGTATAATTGAAATTACTAAAAAATTGCAATATATATGTTTTTTCTTCTTTGCTATGGTTGAACTTTGAAACAACCAACTGATAGATCAACAAACAGTCGATTTTATGCAGATATTATCAATCAAATATATGATATTCAGTAGAGTTCTTGGATGAAACATACGATAACTTATTCCTATATTTGTACTGTTTTATATATATGACACTACTAAGCAATCAACTCACTCATGAATATTTTTCCAACATAAATATATTAAAAATCACAACTTTTATAGATGAAAAACTTTGCAAAAAGTTGGAGGCTAACTATCAAAATGATAAAACTTTTCATATATAATAGAAATCACACCTTTTATTTTGTTTCCCCAATGACTTTTGAGATCGGCCAAGCTATAGTGATAGCAAAAGCATCTTGCATGCATGTCAACTCCGATGTAGGTCTCCATAGCACTGCATTTGAAACTCTTACGAAGTCTACCCAAACTTTTACAACATCGCATCCCAATGGACGACAATGGACCATCGTTGTTGGATCAGCTGAAGCGAAGTTCCTTCAACCACCACTTCATTTGTTTCACCCACATCAATTATCTTGCATTTATTATTTGTTATCAACTTTGAAATTGGCTGGCAAAAAACGAGGTTATTATGCAGAATACATATTACAAAAAAATACTTCAAAATATATACTTACATATTGGTGTGGTTTCTTCGGGATCATGGGTCCAAGTCCAGAAGAAGAAGTCGCAACAATTCCTTTTTCAGCTTCAACTTTTGATTTGGCCATGCTACTTTCCTACCAACTGCATCTCTAATACATAACATATCAGTTGTGGGTCGCCATAAGTAAGCATCTCCTTTTTTTACATTGTCGACCAAAACCACAACGGCAGATGGACCAAGCGGAATACCATTATCAATATGTCATGAATCACCAGAGTAGATTCTTCCTTCGGCAACTATCACATCACCCTCATTCCAACCATAAATCTTGCATCTATTGTCTTGGACGCTGCTGTTACTCTAAAAAGGAAAAATATAAACATATAGTATGCACAGAAAAGTTAAATATTTCATTTCTTATTGGAAAATGTTGAGTGAAATGAATAAAAAAAGTCAAGGTACAATTGTTGGTTGATAGTATGCACAGAAAATTTACCGTACTAACTTCATTCAAGTGTCCTTACAGCGTCATCTTAACGCAAGTAGCTAGCCATGATACCACCTTATTCTCAGCGTTTCCTAATACTGACATGAGGTGTAGATCTCCATAAATAAGCATCTGGTTTATCCATGCAATCTATAACAACGCTCACAGCATTAGGTCCAATAAGAATGCCAGCGACAACCTCATTTGGGTCAGTAGACACCACTCTCCCTTCGGCGACAACTTCAGATGTCCCATCCCAATTCAATAGCTCACAAATGTTGGCATTGCCCTATAATTATTCCAATGGAAATTATATTAATTACTAGATAAAAAACAAAAATCCAAATGTTGTTTCTTCAGTAATATATTTATTTTTTACCAACTCATGTATGCTCCCTTCTTTTGAAGTTTTTTTTATCCTGTGCCAAAGCATTTAGAAAACCTTAGTATATAACAACACATACGTCTTTGTATATTTTACTATGATAACCCGAATTCCTGGGCATCAGTTAATTCGAAATTAACAGGATTTAAAATTGTTAAAATATTTTTTTTGCTAATTGAGCAAATGAAATTCTGATATATATATATGGATATCTGAATATGTATATATGAATTTAAACTATAACAAATGCTAAATTATAAATATATGGATAAATGTTCATTTAATAATCTCCTAAGATAATTATTTAAATTTTTATAAGTTATTCTTTTGAAACAAATAATAATGGTTGTTTATATTTATATATAGATATAAGAAGAATTTAAATAGAAATATTATTATTTCCAAACAAATTGAATCCTTGTTTGTGTAAATGAAATATTTGTGTAGGTTGATTTCAAATTGGATTTTTAAATTGTATTTGAATTTGAATTTAAATTTGGGATTCAAAGATAGATATATATATATATCTTAAATAAATTTGGATTTCTTTTAAAATATATTATATATGCTTTTATTTAGAATGGAGTTTGTTTTATATTATTTTCTTTTAAAGGGTTATACATATACAAATTAAGAAATGTATGTATAAATTAGGAAATTAAATATAAATATATATCTATGAGAGTTTATTAAAAAAAATCATTTATAAAATTTATTAACTCTAGGAAATTACACTTGTAAGTTAAATGTATTCATGATTTAGCAAATGTAAATCAAATGTTTCATGCAAATGACATTCGTATGTAAAACCAACAAGTGTCATTATTTTTAGAAAATAAGAAAATAAAAGATATTTAAGATATGTACATCTCCACCCTTTCACATTTTTTACCATTTTATCTTTATTATGAAAGGAAAAGAAAATCTAAATAAACCTGAAATCAACCTGAAAACAAGTTAAAACAGAAATCAACTTAGCTTCAAATTTTAAAAACAACAGTTCAAAGTTCAAGACCAGAGAGCAAATTCGAATTTCCATAAAAAAAATCAAATTCAAGTGCATTCCAGCTTTCAAATCTCTACAACAAGCTAAGCAAGTATTTTTAGATGCAAATCAAAATTTTTCCAGATATTCAAACCTGGTTCGCTGATCTTTGAGAAGCAGGTGAGTAATCTACTTCTCTAGTTGAATGCTTAAATCTGTTTGAAAATTTATGTTTGTGAGTAAAACAATCACATTTAAGTTTTTTTAATTTTATTTAAAAATCTGATGCATCCAATTTATTATCTGAACATAAGGATGTATATGTTGTATGTAGAGTGATGCTGCTTTGATATCAGGATACCAACTTGAAAAATATCATACTTCTCCCTCTCTGTTACTTATTAGACTTAGATTTAAAAGCAAATATGTTTGTAAACACATGATGGTGAAATTAAAAATACTTCCAGCAAGAAGTTGATGGTAGTTGAATTATAAGGGAAGAAGAACAGTGAGAACTTGGTTTTTGTCTAAAGTTCAACATGATTAAATTGTAGATACAAGTTTATACTCTGATGTATCTATAAAAAATAGGATTTTTAAAATGAAAATTTAGATTTTTAGTGGAGTTTTGAATGAGAATGTCGAAGATAATCAAGAATTGCATTTCGACCTTTTTCTGTAGATCGAAGAACTTTTAGGGGTCAGGGTTTTGGTCGAAGGTGACCACGGGGTTGTTTTGCATGGGAAAAATGGTGATTGATGTTATTGATCATCAGAGGGGTCGAATGGCGATGATCTAGGATTTTGAAAGGAGTGTTGTACTGAGTGTAATGACGAGGAGATCTCGTCTAAATGGAGTTATCGAGTGCCATCGCGAGTGATGGAATAGCTGCGTGGGTCGATGACGAGGTTGATGTCAGAGGGTCGTGGATTCCAGTCGCCGTAATCGCCATGGCGAACATCTTCTTGGTCGAGGAAGTTGAGTCTGGGTTGTTCAGAATTGCTCGATTTGTCTTGGTGTGGTGATTTTGTGATTTGGGTGGTCGGAACGTGGGTAGGGGTCGTTAGCGACTCAGGGAGATCGCCAGAGGTGATTGGATCAGTGGCGCTCATGTGTACACGTGCACCGTGGTGACACGAGGTACTGGGTTTGGGAAGGATGGCGTTGTCTCGGGGCGTACTCGTGTGTTTTTATGCTTTGACTCGAAGAAATTGAAGACGAGAGAAACTCGTGAGTTTCTCGCGATTTTGATGTATGAGCTCAGGTAAGTCTTGATGCCCAGAATCGTTAATAGATAAGCATGTATAGGATATTTAAGTTAAAGATAAGCAGAAGCCAGATTTCTTTTGGCAAGAAAACCATAGTTATGTAAGTGGAAATTAAAGGAGATAAAAGGGTTTTGAAGAATAATTTAATGAAAGGTTGAATTACTTAATGAAGTAATTAAATAATAATTGTTTGACGGAAGTAAATCAAAGAATGATCACTTAATGTAAGGACTAATTGAGATTAATCAATTATTAATTTAAGGTTTATTAATTTACAGATAAAGAATAATTAATCTATAATCAAAGATTGATTGATTAATTATGGATATATTAATTTGTATTGGGAAATACAGATTAATAATTAGGATTATTAATCAATAGTTAATGGACAAAAAATAAGTTAATTAAAGGTTAATTAATTGATCTTAAAAGTACTTAAGGATTGAGTACTTTGTATTCAAAGAGATTAATTGATAATTAAGGTTAATTCATTAATAATTTAAGATTAATTAATTGGTTTATAGGATAATTAAGGGATGAATTACCAGTTGTAATTAATGAAATGAATGTGATTTATTAATTTGTTAAAAGTCACTTGATAATTGATTTAGCATAATTACTTGAGGAGATTGATAAGTGTAATTACTTAGTGAAGTAATTGATGGATAAATTACCGAATGTAATTAATATAAGGAAGGTTACTTAATGGAAAGTAATTAGAGGTTAATTACTGTAAATGGTTGAGAATAATTAATTTGTGTAAATAAATTAAAAGATAATTACTTTATGTAATTGAAAATAATTAATCAAGGTTGATTAATTAAAATGGATAATTAAAGGATGATCAATTAAGTTGTTTGTAATTAATTAATGTTAAAGAGTATTAAGGGAGATTGACGTAATTAATTTAATTTGATTGAATTAATTAGAAATGGTAAGACTAATTTATCTTGCTTAGGAATGATTGAATAATATTGTACGCCTTAGATTGATTGGTATCTTGGGTATGTGTTTTGAGATGCTATGTGATGTGATATGATTGGATTTAAACTGAGATAATGTGGTCATTCTTTGATGATGAATTAATGCATATAGGTGACACCCTGTATGTGAAGTTTTAATTGTGCTTCACTTGAATAATTTGAGATAAGATGGTATTGAATTCGAAGAGACCGGAGTCAGGTATTAGAAAATGCCCGAAATCGCTTTGATTCATTATAAATTGACATGTGGAATCAATAGGCTGAAATGGAATGATTTAAGTGAATTGGACCATTTAATTTAAGTTCGGCACTTAGAAATTGATGTATGTAATATGCATTGATTATACCAAACTTGTGAATTTGTAAATTGATGCGAGTTACCCCGGTTTTTATTCAAGTTGTATGCTTTTGTATTCCATGTTAAATGAGTTTACTCACGCTGGTTTCCAGCCAGACCCGGGTGTTACTTTGATGTAATGCTCGGGTTAGACTGAGTACTACAGATATTCAGGTAAGGACGTTTTGGAGCTCAGGAGGCGAGCTAGATGGCAGGAACTTATGGAGCATATACTGCTATATATATTATAGCTGTCTTGGACATGTTCTTTTAAACTGTCCAGTGTATTGAATGGTTGTAACTCTAATGTATAAAAATATATAATTGTACTGAGGCAGTTTTTCTTTGTAAAACCGTTATTTATGCTATATTATATTTTGATCTTGCTGCAAATGTGAGGTTTCTGTTGAAAATGCGGTGTGTATATGATTATATGTGCTAATATAGTATACACGGATCGTGTAATATGGACTATAATATAAATGCGGAAATAGATGATAATAGCATAGTAAATAAAAATAGAAAAATCACACCAGAGATTTTTATACTGGTTCGGAGCACCGTCCTACGTCCAGTCCCAGACTCCTATCTGGATTTTCACTATTAACTACCTCGCTTCACCCGGAGGAACAGGTTTACAATACCCGAACAGCCGAACGGGATTTCACGCCTCTAATACACTGAGGACTTCAACACTTGCCTCTTACAACACCGAGGACTTCAACACTTGCCTCTTACAACACGAGGACTTCAACAAAAACAAATACAATTGTTGTTGACAACTTGTGTTCTTGAAAACACGGATTTGTCACTAGTAGTACACCCTTCCTATAATCTTATCCTCAAAGAATATGAATGATGTTTTGTAAAGATTAAAGAAGGTATTTACTTATTGAATCAAAAGATATGAAATAATTTCAATGATTCAATAAGCTAAATTAATTTTTAGAATGCAGGGGTGTTAGAGATTAGATTAGAGAGCATATATGATCGTGTAAAAACTTGTTTTTAATCAATGATATTGATGTGTATTTATAGAGAGAAAATAGTTATAACCCTTGGTGAAAAGTTGCAGTCAAAAGTTATGATCATTGATGAAGAAGAAGAGACGCAACCATTGAAGAAAGATGTGTCTTTTGGAAGAAGTTGCTCTCTGTTTAAAAACGGTCGACAGGTCAAAAACTAACCGGTAGACAGGTTTTTAAAAATATAGTCGTTATGTGCATGTGTGCACGTTTATTGTGCACATCCAACAGGAACGGTCGACCGCCTATATTTGGACCGGTCGACCGGTCTCTGTTAAATTGCACAATAAAGTGCACAACCTATATAAATGTGTGTGTATATATATATTATATTTTGTGCATGATTATTTGAGGATAGATTTTGACAATTTTATTACTATTATAACATCAAATAATCAACCTATAATCTAGAGTACCATATGTAGGTCTTGATTTGTCGATCGCTTTAATATTGTTGTCAGCAATCAAAATCTTCATAGAAGCTGTGACTCAACATTCTCCCCCTTTTTGATTGATGACAATATAAAAACTCAAGTATAGAATCTCCCCCTGAATATGTGATTTCCTGCAGACAATTATTAGCTCCTTTCATCCTGCAAACAATTATTAGCACCTTTCTCCCCCTTTGTCATCGACAAAAAGGAATAATAGATAATGGAATAATATAGGAGTATATCAGCCAGAATATCCATTTTCCTCTTTTCTTAAGTAGGACCTGCAAAAAATAGAATTAAGTCCATGGTACCCACTTTTTATAGGGTCCGGGGGGTTAGGTCTTTGGAAACCATACCCATTTGGGTGTGGTTGAACCTTTATAAATATAATTTTTATTACAAATTACATTCTTATAATAGTTGCTAATATAAAGTTGTTTATCATGATCAATCATATCAGCTGGAATCCATATCTTAATACTATTAGTCATTAGCTTAGTACTTGAAGAATAATTTCTATCATTTCTAAACAAAGTACTATTATGACTATAACTGGTTTTAAAACTATCTTGATTACTAGTACTAGCACTAAAGTTAGTATACATGAATGCATATCTAGTACTATTTTTACTTTTAGCTTGTTTATAGCCTACACCACTTATATCATTGTGAGCTTTTGAATTCTTAACATAACCTATTCCCTTCTTATTTGAAGCAGGTTGAGAATTTTCAATAATCCTGGATAAATTTTCTCTCCCTTTATTAAAATTGGAAATATTTTTAGTAATGTCATCAAGCTTAGTTTTGAGACTAGTGTTATCTAACTCAACAATTTTAATTTTTGTTTTTAACTCATGATTTTCAGAAGCTAGAGCATTATTCTTTTCTTTTTGAGCTTCTATTTCTTGACTTAATAGAGCGAGTTGAGAATTGTCTGAATCTTGAATTTTCTCAAGTTCTTCTTCTAATATTCTCTTCTCGTCTTTAAGCATATCTCTTTCGAATTCTGCTTTCTTCTGATTTTCCAGAGCTTCCTTATATTTTCTTTTGAGACTTTTTAAAGTGTCTAGAAGTTCTGAATTTATTTCTATCATATCATCAAAAGTTAGATCACTAACCTCGTTATCTTTTGCCATGAAGCATTTGTTTGTTTGCTTCTTTGATTGTTCTTTATTGCTCTTCCTCTTCTTATTGCCTTGACTAGATCTCTTTGTAGCCATTTATTCTAGGATGTTGTTACGATCTCTAGAAAACCAGGCTCTGATACCAAATGAAAATGCGGTGTGTATATGATTATATGTGCTAATATAGTATACACGGATCGTGTAATATGGACTATAATATAAATGCGGAAATAGATGATAATAGCATAGTAAATAAAAATAGAAAAATCACACCAGAGATTTTTATACTGGTTCGGAGCACCGTCCTACGTCCAGTCCCAGACTCCTATCTGGATTTTCACTATTAACTACCTCGCTTCACCCGGAGGAACAGGTTTACAATACCCGAACAGCCGAACGGGATTTCACGCCTCTAATACACTGAGGACTTCAACACTTGCCTCTTACAACACCGAGGACTTCAACACTTGCCTCTTACAACACGAGGACTTCAACAAAAACAAATACAATTGTTGTTGACAACTTGTGTTCTTGAAAACACGGATTTGTCACTAGTAGTACACCCTTCCTATAATCTTATCCTCAAAGAATATGAATGATGTTTTGTAAAGATTAAAGAAGGTATTTACTTATTGAATCAAAAGATATGAAATAATTTCAATGATTCAATAAGCTAAATTAATTTTTAGAATGCAGGAGTGTTAGAGATTAGATTAGAGAGCATATATGATCGTGTAAAAACTTGTTTTTAATCAATGATATTGATGTGTATTTATAGAGAGAAAATAGTTATAACCCTTGGTGAAAAGTTGCAGTCAAAAGTTATGATCATTGATGAAGAAGAAGAGACGCAACCATTGAAGAAAGATGTGTCTTTTGGAAGAAGTTGCTCTCTGTTTAAAAACGGTCGACAGGTCAAAAACTAACCGGTAGACAGGTTTTTAAAAATATAGTCGTTATGTGCATGTGTGCACGTTTATTGTGCACATCCAACAGGAACGGTCGACCGCCTATATTTGGACCGGTCGACCGGTCTCTGTTAAATTGCACAATAAAGTGCACAACCTATATAAATGTGTGTTTTTATATATTATATTTTGTGCATGATTATTTGAGGATAGATTTTGACAATTTTATTACTATTATAACATCAAATAATCAACCTATAATCTAGAGTACCATATGTAGGTCTTGATTTGTCGATCGCTTTAATATTGTTGTCAGCAATCAAAATCTTCATAGAAGCTGTGACTCAACATTGACTTGTTTCTGTTTCCTCTTCTTTCTCTTTTCTTCTTTTCCTAACTATCTGGAATTTTCAGGATCGAAATTTTCGGGTCGTGAAATTTGGTATCAGAGCCAGGTTAAGCGAGAACCATGGCTCTGGTGGGGAATACTCATTAAGGATAGGGTCAATGGTACCCTAGAATGAGTTGAGTGTGTGTGTGTGTCTATATATATATATATATATATATATATATATATATATATATATATATGAGAGCGTACTTGTTATTTTCTAATATAAAGATTTTAAATGATTTTATATAAGAATATATTTTTATTTATAGAGCAATATTTCTTTCTAATAAATATTAAGGTAATTGGTTGTTAAATTATTGGAATTAAATTAAGTGGTAATAAGAATACAACCAAATTGAAATTAAATTAAAGATAAGTTTGAAATGGATTTAAACTAAAACTAAATCTTGAAGTTGGGGAATAATTTCAAATTAAGATGATTTAGAATTGGTTTCAAACCGGAGAACTAGAATGGTTATTGTGTTTAATAATGGGATGATTGTTTTCCAATAAACAATATAATGTTTTAAGGAAGAAACCATTTAAAGAGAGTAATTTGTAAATTTGAAAGGTTGTAATTAAAGTGCGTTTCAAATTGTGAAGTTCTGAATTCTAAATATTAAACATTTGAATTGGTTTCAAATGTTAAAGGAAATAATATTATTCAATCTATTTTGAATATGACCTTATTTTGAAATAAGATATGTTATTCAATATATTTGAATTAAAGGGTCCTATTTCAATCAAGGGTTGTTTGAAATTTGAAAGGAATTCGTTTGAATTTAAAAGCAAAGGTGGTTTAAAATTTAAAAAACCCGGTATGTAAAGCAAATAAGTTGAGTTTTAAATTTTCCTTGGAATGTGATGTGAAATCCAAGGTGAAGTAGGTTTTAAACTTAAGTGGGAAGGATATTAATCTGAAGTTTAAAGATTTGAATGGGAATTCAAATTGTGTAAATTTGTCTGGATTAAATAAATTGAATTTAACTTGGAAGAAGTTAAATAAGTTTGAACGATTAACCTGATTTGGAAATTTCAAGATGAAATTAGAATTTAACTTGGGAAGTTAAATGGTTAATCTGAATTGGGAGTTTGTGGGATATCAAAATGGGTTTGAGATCTAGAAATTGGAAATGGATGGTTGTTTTAAAATAATTGGATGATATTACCCTATTGTTACTAATAATCTTTAAACTATGAATTGGATTTGTTTAAAGAAATGGGGTGTGGTAATATATCCATTATTAAGGTAAAATGGAATCATTTTGGACTTAAATTTTGAATGTTTAAAATAAAACTTCAAAGGTTTGGTTTCAAAACTGAAATTTGGTTTCAAAACTAAATTTCAAAGATTCAGTTTTTTAAAAAGGGATTTAAAATTATTATTTGAACTTTGAAATAAGTTAAAAATGGAATTTGGATACAGAATTAAATGGTTTAAAAGATATAAGTTAATTTGATTTAAAGGATTTAATCAATATTTGAAAATTTAACTCGAATTTATATAATTTGGGATGGTTTAAATTTGAAATGTGAATTGAATTAGTTCAAATTAAATTTGATTTGAATTAATTAGAATTGTGATTGAAGATGGATAAGTTTAAAAAAATTCAAAGGGAAATTTGAATTGGATTGATTTGAAATGAAATGGAAGTTGAATAAGTTCCAATTCAAATGGGAATTGGGATTTATTCAAACAGGAATCGAGATGATTTGAAATTGAAGTGGGTTCAAATTGAAATTAGTCCAAATTGATTTGAATAATTTGGAATTGCAATTGAAGTCGAATAGTTTTAAATTCAAATGAAATTTGAAATGAATTTGGGAGGAAATCAAGAATAATTCAACTTGATTTGGAAAGGAGGTTGGGAATTGTACAGTTTGACTCTGGATTATTTTCAAAATAAGCTGTTTTAGTACAAACCTATTTTTTCAAACTATTTACTTTACAACTTTTCTATTTAAACCTAAAACTATCTTACACTTGCTTTACAATTATTTTTGGAACTATGTAACAATTTTTCAACTGTTTTACAAAATAGTTACTATTTTATAGCTATTTTGCAATTATTTAAAAAATTTCTATAAGTATTTGACTATTTTCCAACTATTTCACAATTACTTAACTATTTTGCAGCTATTTTACAAACTAATAATTATTTTTCAATTACTTATATATTTCTAACTTTTCAAGCTATTTTCTAAATTTAAACTGAACAGAGTTTAAACTGTTTATGATTGAATACCCAATTGAGATAAGAATAGAGGTGATAATCCAAATGGGATTGAAGCAATTGTGAACAAGTGAATGAAAATTTAAGTGAATGTGAATAGAAAAGAAATTGATTTGGCTAATAATCAATGAGATAAAAACGTAGGATGTACGTATATTATTCTATTCGTATAGTGATTTGATCCAGATTCGAGCATAGAATTTCGAGATAATTATGTCGATCCGAGTTGAGGTTTTTCAGTCGATTTTCGACGGCGAACCAGGATATTGATTGTTGATTGGTTATGGATATTCTCTATCATAGTTATGACTATGCAAGAAGAATGACGGTTTCTGATCAAGAAACCACATCTGAGTCCGCACTAGGAAGTCGGGTAGACGATACTAGTTCGGTAATGAAATTGTGTGATCGAGTGAGCAATTAGATTGATATAGCGTATGAATGATATGTGTACGTCGTACGGGTTTAAATGAAATTGATACTGGGAATTTGTGGATAAGAAAGGTGAGATGGTTTTTGAAATAAAAGATATATTTTGTGAAATATATGATGAAGTAAAAGTGGAAATTGGATATTACTATGGTAGAAATTTACTTTATGCAAGTATGTAAGTGACTTTATAAAGTAATCAAATTTGAATACTTGATTTGGAATAAACAAAGTTATATATCTTTGTTTTATAAGATTAATCTCCCCTTGTTGAATTTAAGCCAGAAGATTGGGTTATGGAAGATATTTGAAGCATAAAAAGGATTTTTAGACAATTTTGAAATGATCCAAAGATTTTTATAGTTATATTTATCTATATATAGATATAAAGGTCTTATGAGGATTTTAGAAAAAAGGTTTTGGGAACTGTGACGCCCCACCTCTATACTCACGCTAGCCAAGCATACTACGGGGTAATGCCGTCAACTAGCGAGGAGAATAAGGCTGTTGAGGAGCGACCATACGTGTAATTGCTTTGTGCGAGCCCCGATATGTCAGATAGTTTAAGATGCATTTCATTTCAAGTGGAAATCCGACATGCCGATACAAACTCAAAGCTACTACACAGTGGCTATATATATAATCTCCGGAAACGAATATTGAAATAAGCATAACATAAATCAGTCACAGATATCCATATCACAAAGGCGGAAACAAATATGAATATAACACATGAAAGTGTACATCATAGTATTGGTCAACAAGATCCACTAAAAACGGGGTTTAGTCTCCCTTGCAGACAAAGAGACATCGCACATTGCTAGTCTAAATCACAAAATGGTCATCATTGATCAATCAGTGTAAATTACAGTAAGCTAGTAAATAAATGAGTTTAGCTTCATGTCCCATAACCACTAGCTTAACTTAATTATTTATGAAAAATTGTAGACATCCATGAGAGGTTAAGTGTAAATTACACAAAGCTAGTAAATCTATGAGTTTAGCTTCATGTCCCATAACCACTAGCTTAACTTAAATATTTACGAACAGATTGTAGATTTCCACTTGAAAATTATCACAAGAGATTCAATCGAACAATTCCAAGAATCAACCGACGAAGTAAACGCAAGCATTTCATACCACTTATTTTACTAAGCCGTTTAATTAGATTTCTCATACGAACGAGGTAAAGGTTTATATATGCTAGTAGATTGGAAAATGGTTTAAGAAACGAGCTTTGTAATAAAATAGTGTTGAAATCGTTTTGATGAAAGAATTTTGATATTTACTACCAGTATTGAAAACCTTTATATTTTGAAGTGACAAATCACAAAAATGATTGTAGGAACAATCAGTCACTAAAATTCACATTCGAAGACGTGAATAAAAATCCAAAGAAATCGATACCGAATCCATCAAAGTGGAAATACCCAAAAATTCCAAAAATAGAAGTTATCAAAGTCGACAAAGGTGATAATAACTAATCGGAGAAGAAGAATCGATTAAAGATTGGAAAACCAAAGCAAAATGAGCATAAATAGGAAAAATAGGGAAACGGCAGCAGGTCGGTCGAAGGAACTCTCCGAGTCGGTCGACCGGACCAGAAACAGAGAAGTGTTCTGGTAGCAGGTCGGTCGACCGGCTAATTGAGTTCGGTCGACCGAAAATAGACCAGAAAGGTTTCGGCTACAGCTTCGGTCGACCGACTGAGAGAGTTCGGTCGACCGAACCCCAAATCCTGCACTTTCTACCCCATTTAATAGAAGTACAAACTCACTCAATTTGCAACCGGTCGAGCACGGATGCTAGTGGATTACGCCCATCGGCTACCCGGTCCTATTGGCTCCTCGATGCATCACCAAAAACATGTTCAAACATCAAAGTTAGGATTTTAAAGATTTGAACCCAAAACACTAAAAATTGGAATATTCACAAAACCAATCCGAATCAAAATCAAATGCACATGAATAAGTGTTAGGAATTCATACCTAACAATCAAAGATAATCATAGACTTAGATGTGAGATAAAAATCTCATCTTTTGACAAAATCAATGAAGGAGAAGCTTGAAAGAAAAGGAAGAACCAACCATACTTCAACACAACCCAAATGAAATTGAACCTATGCTCAAAAGAAGAACATTTCCAAAGTTAGGCTTAGGAATTTTTGAAAATTGAAAGGAGAATGAGCTGGAGAAGAAGAAGATGATGCATACCAATAGCTTCTCTTTGGATTTGGAGCAAGAATTTGAGTTTGCAAAGGAACTAGGGCTTAGGAAATCTAACTTCCAATCTTTTCTCCCATTATTCTCTTGAGCTTGAGAGAGTTAGGAAATGAGGAATGAATGAAGAGAAATGGAGAGGGGTTGGGTTGATATAGCCAGAATTGGGCAAATGGGCTGAACCCAAACCCAAAGCCCTATAGAAAAAGTATCCAAAATCAACTTACTCCAAACATATCGAAGCTTATACTAAAAAAGGTTGCAAACGGCATTTTGAACTTAATGGAAGTGGTCCCGAGTCCTACTTCGACTGTTTGTAAAAAGTAGCTTTTCGGACAAAAATCCGACTAACGATGAAATATTTAAATACTCAATCGTAAAATATGCAGGTTGTTACAGATCCCCTCCTTAAAGAAATTACGTCCTCGCAATACTTAAGAAGAAAAATAAAAAGTAACAACCATAAAAGCATATCAACACAAAAGAAAATTTAAAATAAGAAGTTCACCATAAATAGCACGAAAGAGTAAGCCCGAACGAGATTGCTCGATGAATTCTCTGGATTCCCAAGAGCAATCCTTAGGATTTGGGAACCATTAAACTTTCACAAAAGGAACATCTTTATTTCGAAACCGCTCAACCTCCGAAGCAATGATGCGAATAGAATATTGCTCCTAAGTCAAATCGGATGAAACTTCACTTTCTTTAATAATACCGGGCACAAAGATAAAAAACCGGATTCCCTAAGGCATTTCCATAGAAGAAAGACGTGAGAAAACGTCATGAATAACAGAAAATTGAGCCGGTGCAACGACATAGTATAAAAACGGTACGCCAAATGAACCGAACACCATAAAAGAACATCGGATGCAAGCCCATAAAGAAATGAGATGAAGCTCAATAAAACGAAGTATATCGAAACGTCCGATGTTGGTAAAATGATCATTCCATTTGGACATCATCAAAGAAACAACCACTTGTTGTTTACAACAAAGTGCATTGGCAAGACGATTCCCCTTTCCGGGAATGTACAAAGATTATAAGGATCATAAGATGCAAGGAATTCTATCTAATAATAAGTTCCTTATGAGAAAATAAATATTCCAAAGATTTATGATCAGGGTAGAGAACAAATTTCTCACCCAAAAATAATGATGCCAAATTTTTAAAAGCGAAATCAATAGCCATGAGAACTAGATCATGAGTGGCATATCTAGTCTCAATAGGCATTAATGACTTAGAAGCACAAGAGATAGAATGTTCTCATTCGCAAGAGAGCAGCACCCAAACCAATACAACTAGCATCGGTAGAAACAGTGAAATCTTGGTTCCCCTCGGGAATCACAAGAATAAGAGTACCGAAAAAGAGTTCTTTTAAGTAATCTTCTTTCCCGTAAAGCTAAAACTTTCAAAATCACAATTATCTTTATGTAATAATCTTTCTAGGAAAATTAACTTTTTTACAAGTAAATTTATTGTGTCAAATTGTCTCATCTAAGCATTTAGGAAATTCCTATCGATAACGTTGATCAAGCGCATCGACCAGAATTCTTAAAGCACTTAGTAGGCAATACAATCACCAAATCATCTTCTATATGATAAATAAGTCTCCTAAATTTTTTAAGAATATTCTTTGTACGTTTTAAGAACAAAATCTAATTATACTTATAGATACTCGATACATAAAATGGATGAAATAAGCTGGACAAACTGAAGACATAATTAGTCATTCATAAGAATCATAACGAGTTCGGAATGCGATAAGTGGAATGCTGACTGCCGCAACTCGTAGCAAATGAAAACCGTGGCAAGGTCGAGCTGAAAAAACCTTAACACCACACAAGATATTGCTTAGGTGATGATCCTAAGACAAACTTCAAAAATACCAAAAAATTCTCAAACTACATGAATGAGAGAAATAACACTTTTTCCATGATGAGGGCTTAAAGAATAAAATGATGCCACCAAAAATTTGAAACCGGAATCACAAAGAAAAATAGAAATCTACTTAACAGATAGGAAATGTCGAAGGTCAATTTTCGAAGCCTAAGTAACGCATAACATGAAAATTGGCTCGGAAAGAAAAATCACATAAAATAATCTCGACATCCAAACAAAGCAGATTGAGTGTTGCGGATCCACTAAGCGGATTCGCAATTCTCAAAGAAGTCATCAAGCCCAAAATATTTAAAGAAAAAGAATCAACAAGTTCTTTTGATATAAAATAATAAGATGAACCCATATCAAAAAGAACTCGAAAAGGATAATCACAGAACAAATGAAATCAAGGATTGAATGTAAAATACCTTGACCAAGAGAAGAGTTGCTAGGAGCTTGCACTACATTGAGCTTTCCCTCCTTCCTACTTTGAAGTATGGGACATGCAGTTATATGGTGACCCGAATTTTTGCAATAGCGATAATAAAGAGGTTTCGGACACTCCCTTTCTTGTTGGGAATGGGGCCTTTGAATTTAATTGGCCTCTTCTTGGAAATCTCAATATCACCTTCAATTCCTTTATCAGCCTCTTCATGTCGAAGAGTGATATCCGCAAGCTGATGGAAAGGAACTTCAAGTTTCAAAGGTAGAACCATTTCGGGGTTCTTACTCAAAGCACAGATAAACTCTTAATCTTTACAAGATCCAAAAGTTGTTGGCCAAACATGAATACGCCATCCAAAGAAGGGCTACTGGATTGACCAACGCTAGGATTGCCAGAAATAACCATCTCTTCTTGTTTAAGAAAGAAATAAAGAAGTAGAAAAAGGTTATTCTCAAAATGAATATCAAACAAACTTGATTGATAAAACAAGGAATCACAAAAGAAAATAGGATAGGACGGTTCAAAGACCCGAATAAAATCCTAAGGCACGACTCCTAAGATGGACTTAGAACGATGATCCTTGCTAGATTATTCTACATTGTTTCGAAGTTTGGCTTTGATACCAAGCTGTGACGCCCAACCTCTATACTCACGCTAGCCAAGGACACTACGGGGTAATATCGTCAACTAGCGCGGAGAATAAGGCTATTGAGGAGCGACCATCCTTGTAATTGCTTTGTGCGAGCACCGATATGTCAGATAGTTTAAGATGCATTTCATTTCAAGAGGAAATCCGACATGCCGATACAAACTGTAACGACCCGTAAATTTTCGATAATTAAAATAGCTAATTTAATAAGATTTCGTGTTTTAGTGTTAGAAAAAAAATTGTAAGTCGTTTGGAATAATAATAAATGTTGAATTCATTGGGTATAATAGAGTAATTGATTGATAAGTGAAATCTATTTAAATCAAATATTGAATATTGAACAGGTAAATTGTTTAAATTAAATATTTAAAACTTGTTGAATAATTGAATAACTGTAAAATGAAAATAGTGTTCTAAAATTGTGAATTGGTTAAAGGTTGAATCTTATAAGTTCAATTTCAATATTTCAAAAGATAATGAATTATTGGATAAGCGAAATAGTTTAAATTTGATATTTGGAATTTATTGAATAATTTAATAATGGGAATTGAATAACCGTATAATGGAAATAGTTGTTCTATAATTTTAATTCGTTTCAAAAGTTAAATTTTTAAGTTCGTTTTGAATATCTCAAAAGATAGTGATTTAAGAATAATCAAATTGTTTAAATTTAATATTACAGATGTTTGAAGAATTAAATTCCGAATTTGATATGATCAATTTGATATTGAAATTTAATATTTGAAAATAGAGTGAATAATTGAAATTTGACTTAATATGATTCAGATTGGTTTCCAAAGTGAATATATGTTATATTGGGATCATAGTAGAGTTAATAAGATTTTAAAATTGAAATTTATGGGATAATTGAATAACGGATTTAATATGATTAAAAAATGATTTGTAAAATTTTATTTTATCATATTGGAGTTATAATGATGTTATAGAACTTTTAAAACTGAATTTAAAAATTATTTGTGAAAATTGAATATTTTAATATTTAATTATCGACTGAAAAATAGCCAATTTTCAAACAGTCTCAAAATTGGACGAAACTAGTTCCATTGGGTCCGTCGTAATTTGTTATTAGTGGATTTCAATTTTCGTAACAATTGGAGTTTTCGTTTGACCGTGGCAGCTCGAAACGCATCGAAATTGTTTTAATATTAATTTGGTGAGTTAAAATAGTCATTTTTCAAACAGTCTCGGATTTTGACGAAACTAGTTTCATCGGATCCGTAATATTATATTATTGCATAGTTTCAAATTTCGTGTCAATCGAATTTACCGTTTGTCCGGGGCAAGCCAAAACGCCTAGAAATTCGTTAATCGGTTTAATTTAAAATCGATCGTTTATTTCCATAACTCTCACATACGATTGAATTAGCCTCCGAAACACGTTCCATTGTGTTTGGAACGTGGGGTAAACCTTAGAAACGCCTGCCGGCACGCTTCGTTGGAGTTCGTCTGAAAAGTCGAAAAAATATATTAAAATAATTTGTATGCGTATATATACGCGTTTACAACAGAAACCCTAGCCATTACATTCATAGCCGCCACGTTATAAGCCAATTGCCGAAATGCTCCCAGGTTCTTCCTCGTTTTTCTCTCTATCCACACATTTTCAGCCAAATGTTCCAACTAGGAAGTCGAAAAGCACACCGAGACGAGCATATCCAACGGTGGTGATGGTCTATCGTTCACCAATGGCGACAGAATCAAGCCGCATTCGTCTTCGTGTTCGCGCGCGTTTTCTCGGCCAGTGGAGCACCGAGCTTGGTCGGCCTCTAGCCGAGGGTGTAGCGTGCGTGGGGATTTCAAATGCTAGTCCCCGATCGCGGTACGACTACCTGAGGTGGTGGCGGCAAGTGAAGATGTGGCGCGGTGTTGGGTTGGTTCGTTCAACCCTAGAACGTGAGGAGGAAGAAGATAACTTCGGCCCAGATTCTCCAACCCAGAAGTCAACGGCTGTGATTTTTTTTTGAGGTTAAAAAAATAAAATAAAAGTTGTTAATTTTTGTATTAAAATTCGTATAGAACTTTGTAAACTCATATCTCATCCATACGAGGTCGGAATTGGACGAAACCGGCAGCGTCGGAATCGTGTGGACGAGCACACCGCGATGCAACTGGATTGGAATCGTTTGGAGCTAGTGAAAATTTCGGGTAAAATTAAACACACGTTTAATTTTATTCGAAATAAAACGCTGGAACTGCATTGAAATCAAGGTGAGTGTTTTATAACGCTCACAACGTACTGAATATCTTTATGCTAGTTAAATTTGACATTATGAAGTGTTATGATTTTATTTGTCGTTATTTGATAAAAAAATTAAATTGTCATATAGCTTGTCATTTGAATTAACCGTTGGAAAATTAAATTGACAGTTAAACTGGAATTAAAATTTAATTGCGATTAAATTACCTGACATTGATAACTATGAAACTGCCATGCATTGTATTGTTTGTTGGATGATGTATTTTGATGGATGTTATTGGTTGATATTTAAATGTTTGGATGTTTATTTGCTCATATATACTGTTATGCGTACATATGATACTGTGATTGGTTTAAGTAAAATATACTCATCCCTGACATTTAATTTAAATAAATAATTACTTGGCCATAGGATAGAAAATTATATACGGACACCGAATTGGCTAAATTAATAATTTTTAAAATCGTCGATTTGAAATTTATTTAAATGTTTTGATTTAAAAGTTATAAATAGAAATCAATTTATAGAAATCGAATTTATCGAAAAATTGAGTTTGGAATGTTGAAATAAATTTTGGTTAAAAGAAATTGTTAATAATTAAAGTGGAGACTTTGGAATTTAAAAATCGGGATATGATTGAATTTCGAAAATTGATTTGTTTAAAGATTGAAACTAAATTCGAGCTTTGAATATTACTGAGTAAAAGCGATATAAAAATGATATTTTGAAATCGAGCTTGGAATTGAATCATATTCGAAATTGGATTTAAACTTGAATATTATTGGAGAATTTTGTTAAGTATTATAAATTGATATTGTGAAAAATCAAGCTAAAATCGATATACATTGGAATTGAATAAGTTGAAGGTGAATATAAAATTGAATAAATTTGAAGTCAAAGTTGACGTTGATTGAATCGAAATCGAAATTGAATCGGTAGAAGGGAAATTGAAATTGTTTTGAATTGGGAAGTTATAATTGAAATAGTTTGGTTTTGAAGCTGGATTATTTTGTTTTCCAAATTACTCGGTTATATAAACCATTTTGAATACTTAAACTATTTTAATCTATTTTAAATCTACTTAACCCAATTTAAATTATTTTAAACTAATTTATCTATTTTAAATCCATTTTAAGACCTTAAGTATTTTTTTAACTACTTTAATTATTTAAACTACTTTTAAACGCCTGCCGCCACGTATATATACGCGTTTACAACAGAAACCCTAGCCATTACATTCACAGCCGCCACGTTATAAGCCAATGGCCGAAATGCTCCCAGGTTCTTCCTCGTTTTTCTCTCTATCCACACATTTTTAGCCAAATGTTCCAACCAGGAAGTCGAAAAGCACACCGAGACGAGCATATCCAACGGTGGTGATGGTCTATCGTTCACCAATGGCGACAGAATCGAGCCGCATTCGTCTTCGTGTTCGCCCTCGTTTTCTCGGCCTGTGGAGCACCGAGCTTGGTCGGCCTCTAGTCGAGGGTGTAGCGTGTGTGGGGCTTTCAAATGCTAGTCCCCGATCGTGGTACGACTGCCTGAGGTGGTGACGGCAAGTGAAGATGTGGCGCGGTGTTGGGTTGGTTCGTTCAACCCTAGAACGTGAGGACGAAGAAGATAACTTCGGCCCAGATTCTCCAACCCTGAAGTCAACGGCTGTGAATTTTTTTGAGGTTAAAAAAATAAAATAAAAGTTGTTAATTTTTGTATTAAAATTCGTATAGAACTTTGTAAACTCGTATCTCATCCATACGAGGTCGGAATTGGACGAAACCGACAGCGCCGGAATCGTATGGACGAGCACACCGCGATGCGACTGGATTGGAATCGTTTGGAACTAGTGAAAATTTTGGGTAAAATTAAACGCACGTTTAATTTTATTCGAAATAAAACGCTGGAACTGCATTGAAATCAAGGTGAGTGTTTTATATCGCTCACAACGTACTGAATATCTTTATGCTAGTTAAATTTGACATTATGAAGTGTTATGATTTTATTTGTCGTTGTTTGATAAAAATTTGAATTGTCATATAGCTTGTCATTTGAATTAACCGTTGGAAAATTAAATTGACAGTTAAATTGAAATTAAAATTTAATTGCGATTAAATTACCTAACATTGATAACTATGAAACTGCCATGTCTATTGGATGATGTATTTTGATGGATGTTATTGGTTGATATTTAAATGTTTGGATGTTTATTTGCTCATATATACTGTTATGCGTACATATGATACTGTGATTGGTTTAAGTAAAATATACTCATCCGTGACATTTAATTTAAATAAATAATTACTTGGCCATAGGATAGAAAATTATATACGGACACCGAATTGGCTAAATTAATAAATTTTAAAATCGTCGATTTGAAATTTATTTAAATGTTTTGATTTAAAAGTTATAAATAGAAATCAATTTATAGAAATCGAATTTATCGAAAAATTGAGTTTGGAATGTTGAAATAAATTTTGGTTAAAAGAAATTGTTAATAATTAAAGTGGAGACTTTGGAATTTAAAAATCGGGATATGATTGAATTTCGAAAATTGATTTGTTTAAACATTGAACCTAAATTCGAGCTTTGAATATTACTGAGTAAAAGCGATATAAAAATGATATTTTAAAATCGAGCTTGGAATTGAATCATATTCGAAATTGGATTTAAACTTGAATATTATTGGAAAATTTTGTTAAGTATTATAAATTGATATTGTGAAAAATCAAGCTAAAAATCGATATACATTGGAATTGAATAAGTTGAAGGTGAATATGAAATTGAATAAATTTGAAGTCAAAGTTGACGTTGATTGAATCGAAATCGAAATCGAATCGGTAGAAGGGAAATTGAAATTGTTTTGAATTGGGAAGTTATAATTGAAATAGTTTGGTTTTGAAGCTGGTTTATTTTGTTTTCCAAATTACTCAGTTATATAAACCATTTTGAATACTTAAACTATTTTAATCTATTTTGAATCTACTTAACCCAAATTAAATTATTTTAAACTAATTTATCTATTTTAAATCCATTTTAAGACTTAAGTATTTTTTTAACTACTTTAATTATTTAAACTACTTAAAACTATTTTTCTAAAATTCAAGCTGGTCAATAAGGTGAAATGTTTATATTTAAATCTTGAATTTAAATATGAATCGAGTTAAATGAAGTTGCAACCTAAATTGAAATTCGAAATGATTTTGAAATCGAAATGAGATATTGAGGCGAAAAATGATTTTTGAAACAGAATCTTACATTTGAATAGATACGATGATATTTGAAATGGATTTGATTTTTGAAGCGAATATGATATTTTGATATCAATTACGAATCGATTTGAAATGTAAAAGAGCCAATGGTGTAATAATACGTAGTTATTAAAGAGACCAGGATCAGATATGGACATACTCTCTGTCGATACCGAAAAGCACTTCAATAACTATTATACGCGGAGTGTTGATCTAGAATGAAGTGGATGGTTTGGTGAATGCGTTGACTGAAGAAAGAGAACGATATTGGATGACCCTTGACATGACTAAAACAGGAGCCGCGCCGGGCCATTGAGGTTCGCCACCTCTAGCGGACACACTTCTTCGATACCATATCTATTACATTTGTGATGCGATTTGGGTGCAACCCTTGATTTGGGAGTGTTGTTTCGCGGTGTTGGGGTAGCTGCTGGCTATGCTCAACATCAGTCCGGATCACGCAACTACTAGTATCCTAGTTGGTATCGCCTCATGTACCTTGTCATACTGATTATCCTATTCGCGACCACTACGTTATGTTTTGTGTTATACCTATGGGGCACCCTCTGTAACCACCAGTTTACGGTAGGGCTTACGGTGCTGTATAGACTATGACATTATAAAAATGTGTTAAGGGGGATTATGGTAACGCCTTAACGCTATTTTGATACTTTATATTACTGATAGACATTATCTACTTAGCGTACATTACTACATAGTAGATAGTTTAACGATCCTTAGGAGATGGAAAATCCCGTAACATCTCTTGAGTTATTGCACGCACGTTGACACTGGATATGAGATGTCAAACCCCGTAAACATCTCTGACGCCGTCACACTCATATTTATTTACGATTGGTTTAACTTTCATAAGGATGTTTTAGTCCTGACTCGAGTGTTTTGTCTTTTCATTACGCTCGGGTCAGTCCTGAGTTTTTCAGATTTTTGAAGATCTATTTTGGAGGATAAAGACGAAGATTTGGTATACCATTACTATTATTACCCTTGCATCATGCTATCTGCTGCATTATTTTAATTGTTCTGTTGTATATGTATAACTCTGATAAATGTTGTATAAATAATTGTCAAAGTATAGTAAACAGCTTCATGAACTGTTTATTTGACTATTATATTTTATCGTTCCGCTGCGAGATTCTGTGTTGTTTCATTTCCTTTATTTCTCTTTCTTTTCTTTTCTTATTTAACCCAATAACTATCTGCCCTTTTGAATGGTTTGGAATCGACATGGGTATTTGATCGTCGATTTAAATTGTCCAAAAAGGCGGGTCGTTACACAAACTCAAAGCTACTACACAGTGGCAATATATATAATCTCCGAAAACAAATATAGAAATAAGCATAACATAAATCAGTCACAGCTATCCATATCACAAAGGCGGAAACAGATATGAATATAACACATGAAAGTGTACATAAGAGTAGTGGTCAACAAGATCCACAATATCATAAAAGAATAGAACAAAAACTACTCGAATGTATACAGAACAAAAACTACTAATCTAAAGTAGTTAGCCAAAAGTCAAGTGATTGTCCCTGATAAGAAGTCAAGAGGAAGCACCTATAACATCTCGGTCTGACCCGAGTATTATTTAATAAGAAAATAATAAATGGATCAGTCTAACTATAAATATCAGATGAAATGATATAGAATAATAGATATGACTAAAACGTATAATAACAATAATACCATATTATGGTAAGTATGTAATTGAAAATCAACTATAGATTAATCAATATCACAAGAATCTTCTCAAAGAACAAAAGAATGTCATACTCTTTATTTTTATTCACCAAATCATACATATTGACAATTATATCAGTGCCAATCACAAAAGTTCATAACAATCAAATTCACCAATGCACAAATAATGATAAAGCTTACCAATGTAAATCACGAAAATTGATGAAACACAAATTCTAGAAATCAATCAATAGAAATCCAGAAATCACAAAAAGGGGAAAGAGGCCTGTCACTAGAACCGGAGCATGAAAACTCACCAACACATGTATCACAAAACGGAAAGCTATTCCATGGTTGCTAACCATTAATTTTGAGCCGAGGCTCCACTAAAAATGCCCGAAGACCATGAGCCGAAGCTCCACTAAAACGACGAGAAGACCATGAGCCGAAGCTCCACTAAAATGGCCGGAAGACCATGGGTCGGTACCCCACCAAGCTGAAGCTCCACTACAAACGGGGTTTAGTCTCCCTTGTAGACAAAGAGACATCACACATTGCTAGTCTAAATCACAAAATGATCATCATTGATCGATAAGTATAAATTACACTACGCTAGTAAATAAATGAGTTTAGCTTTATGTCCCATAACCACTAGCTTAACTTAATTATTTACGAACAAATTGTAGACTTCCACGCGAGGTTAAGTGTAAATTACACTAAGCTAGTAAATATATGAGTTTAGCTTCATGTCCCATAACCACTAGCTTAACTTAAATATTTACGAACAGATTGTAGATTTCCACTCGAAGTAAAAGTGGAAATTGGATATTACTATGGTAGAAATTTACTTTATGGAAGTATGTAAGTGAGTTTATAAAGTAATCAAATTTGAATATTTGATTTGGAATAAACAAAGTTATATATCTTTGTTTTATAAGATAAATCTCCCCTTGTTGAATCTAAGCCAGAAGAATGGGCTTTGGAAGATATTTGAAGTATAAAAAGGAGTTTTATACAAGTTTGAAATGATCCAAAGTTTTTTAAAGTTATATATGTCTATATATAGATATAAAGGATCTTATGAGGATTTTAGAAAAAAGGTTTTGGGAACCTTTGGATTTGGAAAGGCTTTTGATTTTTGGGTAAAATCAATATTGAAATTTGGAAAGCCTAGTTTGAGAATTATCGATTTTGGGATAATCGATTTTGTGTAAAGAAGCTTTGTATAAGATCATACTAGGTGTATGATTTGAAAGATACTATATGTGTATAGTATAAAATGTTTTGATGATGGCTCTGGGGAAAAAGGCGCTCCCTTGAAATGAACTTCTCACGAGTGCCACCGGATGGTGCTGCCTTGAGCCCCAACGGTGGTTTTAAAGTTGATCCTGTGAGGAGTCCAGATAAAACTAGTTCCCGAGGATTATGAGTAGAGTATACCATAGAGAAAGTCGTGTGTGCCGCTGAGAGCCAAAAGTCTTCGTTTGATTTTATATCGGTAGATTGCGACCTATGGTAACATAGCGAAAGTCGTGTGTGCCGCTGAGAGCCAATAGTCTGCGTTTGATTTTATATCGGTAGACTACGACATATGTAGGGGTGGAGAAGTTTCATTTTGACCGCGAAAATCGTATGTGCCGCTGAGAGCCAACAGTTACATGGACTTTTGCTGCGATGGCAACGTAACCCTGGAACGTAACTGCAATCTGTTGTGGGTTCCATGGTGTAACCGAGGGGCGCGGAGTGCCTACAGTTACATGGACTTTTGCTATGATGTCAACATAACCCAGGATGTAACTGCGACCATGGATGGGGGTGATGATTTCCAGAGCATTCTCACCAAAGATATATCCTCTACTTTCAAAACTGTTTTCGATATTTTCCACAAAATTATTTTCCAAATATTTTTCACTAAGTTTTGTAAACTGGTCTGCTAACTACTTATAGATCTTCAGTTCTACGCCTGATCAACGTATGACCGAATTTCTGTAAGCATAAGGATGGACTGTTGAAACATCAAGTTATAAAAAGTATTTTTATATATAAAGCTATTTTGATAATACTATGTAGATTTCAAAAGTGTTTTAAAATAATCAAAGGGAAATTTATCCGATTGCAAGCATTTTAATAATCTGGCTTTGTTCCTTTTCAAGGACTAAAAGATTTTAAGGGGGAAGGAATGTGATAACCCGAATTTCTGGGCATCAGTTAATTGGAAATTAACAGGATTCAAAATTGTCAAAATATTTATTTTCTAATTGAAAAAATGAAATTCTGATATATATATATATATATATATATATATATATGGATATCTAAATATGTATATATGAATTTAAACTATAACAAATGCTAAATTTTAAATATATGGATAAATATTCATTTAATAATCTCCTAAGATAATTATTTATTTACAAATTATTCTTTTGAAACAAATAATAATGGTTGTTTATATTTATATATAGATATAGGAAGAATTTAAATAGGAATATTATTATTTCCAAACAAATTGAATCTGTGTTTGTGTTTATGAAATATTTGTGTAGGTTGATTTCAAATTGGATTTTTAAATTGTATTTGAATTTGAATTTGAATTTGGGATTCAAAGATAGATATGTATATATATCTTAAATAAATTTGGATTTCTTTTAAAATATATTATATATGCTTTTATTTAGAATAGAGTTTGTTTTATATTATTTCCATTTAAAGGGTTATATATATACAAATTAAGAAATGTATGTATAAATTAGGAAATTAAATATAAACATATATGTGAGAGTTTATAAAAAATCATTTATAAAATTTATTAACTCTAGGAAAATATACTTGTAAGTTAAATGTATTCATGATTCAACAAATGTAAATCAAATGTTTCATGCAAATGACATTTGTATGTAAAATCAACAAATGTCATTATTTTTAGAAAATAAGAAAATAAAAGATATTTAAGATATACACATCGCCACCCTTTCTCATTTTTTCTTACCTCCTTATCTTCATTATGAAAGGCAACGAAAATCTAAAGAAACCTGAAATCAACCTGAAAACAAGTTAAAAACAGAAATCAACTAAGCTTCAAATTTTAAAAATAGCAGTTCAAAGTTCAAGACCCAAGAGCAAATTCGAATTTCCGTAAAAATTCAAATTCAAGTGCATTCCAGCTTTCAAATCTCAACAACAAGCTAAGCAAGTTTTTTCAGATGCAAATCAAAAAATTTCCACATATCCAAACTTGGTTCGCTGGTCTTTGAGAAGTAGGTGAGTAATCTACTTCTCTGGTTAAATGCTTAAATCTGTTTGAAATTTTCTTTTTGTGAGTAAAACAATCACATTTAAGTTTATTTTATTTTATTTAAGAATCTGATACATGCAATTTATTATCTGAACATAGGGATGTATATGTTGTATGCAGAGTGATGCTACTTTGATATCAGGATACAAACTTGAAAAAATCATACTTCTCCCTCTCTGTTACTTATTAGACTTAGATTTAAAAGCAAAATATGTTTGTTAACACATGATGGTGAAATTAAAAATACTTCCAGCAAGAAGTTGATGGTAGTTGAATTATAAGGGGAGAAGAACAGTGAGAACTTGGTTTTTGTCTAGCGTTCAACATGATTAAATTGTAGATACAGGTTTATAATCTGATGTATCTATAAAAACTAGGGTTTTTAAAACGAAAATTTAGATTTTTAGTGGAGTTTTGAATGAGAATGTCGAAGATAATCAAAAATTGGATTTCGACCTTTTTCTGTTGATCGAAGAACTTTTAGGTGCCAGGGTTTTGGTCGAAGGTGACCACGGGGTTGTTTTTCATGGGAAGAATGGTGATTGATGTTATTGATCATCAGAGGGGTCGAATCGCAACGATCTAGGGCTTTGAAAGGAGTGTTCTGCTGAGTGTAATGATGAGGTGATCTCGTCTAAATCGAGGTGTTCGATCGCGAGTGATGAAATAGCTGCGTGGGTTGATGATGAGGTTGATGTCAGAGGGGTGTGGATTCCAATCGCCGTGGCGAACTTCTTCTTGGTCGAGGAAGTTGAGTCTGGTTTGTTCAGAATTGCTCGATTTGTCTTGGCATGGTGATTTTCTGATCTGGGTGGTCGGAACGTGTGTTGGGGTCGTTAGCGACTCAGGGACATCGCCAGAGGTGATTGGATCGATGGCGCTTATGTGTACACGTGCACCGTGGTGATACAAGGAACTGGGTTTGGGAAGGATGGCGTTGTCTCGGGGCATGCTCGTGTGTTTTTATGCTTTGACTCGAAGAAATTGAAGACGAGAGAAACTCATGAGTTTCTCGGGATTTTGATGTATGTGCTCGGGTAAGTCTTGATGCCAGAATCGTTAATAGATAAGCATGTATAGGATATTTAAGTTAAAGATAAGCAGAACCCAGATTTCTTTTGGCAAGAAAACAATGGTTATGTAAGTGGTAATTAAAGGAGATAAAAGGGTTTTGAAGAATAATTTAATGAAAGGTTGAATTACTTAATGAAGTAATTAAATAATAATTGTTTGATGGAAGTAAATCAAAGAATGATCACTTAATGTAAGGATTAATTAAGATTAATCAATTACTTATTTAAGGTTTATTACTTTACAGATAAAGAATAATTAATATATAATTAAAGATTGATTAATTAATTATGGATTTATTAATTTGTATTGGGAAATATTGATTAATAATTAGGGTTATTAATCAATAGATAATGGATAATAAATTGGTTAATTAAAGGTTAATTAATTGATTTTAAAAGTACTTCAGTATTGAGTACTTTGTATTCAAAGAGATTAATTGATAATTAAGGTTAATTCATTAATAATTTAAGATTAATTAATTGGTTTATACGGTAATTAAGGGATGAATTACCAGTTGTAATTAATGGAATGAATGTGATTTATTAATTTGTTAATAGTCACTTGATAATTGATTTAGCATAATTACTTAAGGAGATTGATAAGTGTAATTACATAATGAAGTAATTGATGGATAAATTACTGAATGTAATTAATATAAGGAAAATTACTTAATGGAAAGTAATTAAAGGTTAATTACTATAAATGGTTGAGAATAATTAATTTGTGTAAATAAATTAAAAGATAATTACTTTATGTAATTGAAAATAATTAATCAAGGATGATTAATCAAAATGGATAATTAAAGGATGATCAATTAAGTTGTTTGTAATTAATTAATGTTAAACAGTATTAAGGGAGATTGAAGTAATTAATTTAATTTGTTTGAATTAATTAGAAATGGTAAGACTAATTTATCTTGCTTAGGAATGATTGAATAATATTGTATGCCTTAGATTGATTGGTATCTTGGGTATGTGTTTTGAGATGCTATGTGATGTGATATGATTGGATTTAAACTGAAATAATGTGGTCATTCTTTGATGATGAATTAATGCGTATAGGTGACACCCTGTATGTGAAGTTTGAATTGTATTTCACTTGAATAATTTAAGATAAGATGGTATTGAATTCGAAGAGACCGGAGTTGGGTATTAGAAAATACCCGAAACCACTTTGATACCTTATAAATTGATATGTGGAATCAATAGGCTGAAATGGAATGATTTAAGTGAATTGGACCATTTAATCTAAGTTCGGTACTTAGAAATCGATGTGTGTAATACGTATTGATTATACCAAACTTGTGAATTTGTAAATTGATGTGAGTTTCCCTAGGTTTTCTTTAAGTTGTATGCTTTTGTATTCCATGTTAGATGAATTTACTCACGCTGGTTTCCAGCCTGACCCGGCTGTTACTTTGATGTAATGCTCGGGTTAGACCAAGTATTATATATTTTCAAGTAAGGACGTTTTAGAGCTCAGGAGGCGAGCTAGATGGCAGGAACGTATGGAGTATATACCGCTGTATATATTATAGTTGTCATGGACATGTTGTTTTAAACTGTCTAGTGTATTAAATGGTTGTAACTCTGATGTATAAAAATATATAATTGTACTGAGGCATTTTTTCTTTGTAAAAACCGTTATTTATGTTATATTATATTTTGATCTGCTGCGAATGTGAGGTTTCTGTGACTTGTTTCTGTTTCTTCTTCTTTATCTTTTCTTCTTTTCCTAACTATCTGGAATTTTCGGGATCGAAATTTCCGGGTCATGAAATTTGGTATCAGGGCCAGGTTAAGTGAGAACCTAGGCTCTGATGGGGAATACTCATTAAGGATAGGGTCAATGGTACCCTGGAATGAGTTGAGCGTATATATATATGAGAGCGTACTTGTTATTTTCTTATATAGAGATTTTAAATGATTTTATATAAGAATATATTTTGATATATATAGCAATATTTCTTTCTAATAAATATTGTTAAATTATTGGAATTAAATTAAGTGGTAATAGGAATACAACCAAATTGAAATTAAATTAAAGTTAGGTTTGAAATGGATTCAAACTGATATTAAATCTTGAAGTTGGGGAAGAATTTCAAAATAAGATGAATTAGAATTGGTTTCAAACTAGAGAAATAGAAAGGTTATTGTGTTTAATAATGGGATGATTGTTTTCCAATAAACAATATAATGTTTTAAGGAAGTAACCTTTTAAAGAGAGTAATTTGTAAATTTGAAAGGTTGTAAATTAAAGTGAGTTTCAAATTGTGAAGTTCTGAATTCTAAATATTAAAAATTTGAATTGGTTTCGAATGTTAAAGGAAATAATATTATTCAAACTATTTTGAACATGACCTTATTTTAAAATAAGAGATGTTATTTAATATATTTGAATGAAAGGGTCCTATTTCAAGCAAGGGTTGTTTGAAATTTTAAAGGAATTTGTTTGAATTTAAAAGAAAAGGTGGTTTAAAATTTAAAAGTAACCAGGTGTGTAAAGGAAATAAACTCTAAGGTTGAGTTTTAAATTTTCCTTGGAATGTGATGTGAAACCCAAAGTGAAGTAGGTTTTAAACTTAAGTGGGAAGGATATTAATCTGAAATTTAAAGATTTGAATGGGAATTCAAATTGTGTAAATTTGACTGGATTAAATAAATTAAATTTAACTTGGAAGAAGTTAAATAAATTTGAATGATCGACCTGATTTGGAAATTTCAAGATGAAATTGGAATTTAACTTGGGAAGTTAAATGGTTAATCTAAATTGGGAGTTTGTGTGATATCAAAATGGGTTTGAGATCTTGAAATTGCAAATGGATGGATGTTTTAAAATAATTGGATGATTTTACCATATTTTTATTAATAATCTTTAAACTATGAATTGGATTTGTTTAAAGAAATGGGGTGTGGTAATATATCCATTATTAAGGTAAAGTGGATTCATTTTGGACTTATATTTTGAAATTTTAAGATAAAACTTCAAAGGTTTGGTTTCAAAACTGAAATTTGGTTTCAAAACTGAATTTCAAAGATTTAGTTTTTTAAAAAGGGATTTAAAATTATTATTTGAGCTTTGAAATAAGTTAGAAATGGAATTTGGATTTAGAATTAAATGGTTTAAAAGACATAAGTTAATTTGATTTAAAGGATTTAATCAACATTTGAAAATTTAACTCGAATTTATATAATTTGGGATTGTTTAAATTTGAAATTTGAATTGAATTAGTTCAAATTAAATTTGATTTGTATTAATTAGAATTATGATTGAAGATGGATAAGTTTAAAAAAATTCAAATGGAAATTTGAATTGGATTGATTTGAAATGAAATTGAAGTTGAATAAGCTCAAATTCAAATGGGAAAACAGGAATTGAGATGATTTGAAATTGAAGTGGGTTCAATTTGAAATTAGTCCAAATTGATTTGAATAATTTGGAATTGTAATTAAAGTTGAATAGTTTTAAATTCAAATGAAATTTGAAATCAATTTGGGAGGAAATCAAGAATAATTCAACTTGATTTGGAAATGAAGGTTGGGAATTGAACAGTTTGACTTTGGATTATTTTCAAAATAAGTTGTTTAAGTACAAATCTATTTTTCCAAACTATTTACTATACAACTTTTCTTTTTAAACCTAAAACTATCTTATACTTGCTTTACAATTATTTTTGGAACTATGTTACAATTTTTCAACTATTTTATAAACTAATTGCTATTTTATAGCTATTTTGCAATTATTTAAAAAAAATTCTATAACTATTTGACTATTTTCCAACTATTTCACAATTACTTAACTATTTTGCAGCTATTTTACAAACTAATAATTATTTTTCAATTACTTATATATTTCTAACTTTTCAAGCTATTTTCTAAATTTAAACTGGACAGAGATTAAACTGTTTATGATTGAATACCCAATTGAGATAAGAATAGAGGTGATAATCCAAATGGGATTGAAGCAATTGTGAACAAGCGAATGAAAATTTAAGTGAATGTGAAAGAAAAGAAATTGATTTGGCTAATAATCAATGAGATAAATATGTAGGACGTATGTATATTAGTCTATTCGCATAGTGATTTGATCCAGATTCGAGCACAGAATTTCGAGATAATTATGTCGATCCGAGTTGGGATTTTTCACTCGATTTTCGACCGCGAACCTGGATATGGATTGTTGATTGGTTCTGGATATTCTCTATCATAGTTATGACTATGTAAGGAGAATGACATTTTCTGATCAAGAAACCAGATCTGAGTCTGCACTAGGAAGTCGGGTGGACGGTACAAGTTCGTTAATGAAATTGTGTGATGGAGTGAGCGATCAGATTGATATAGCGTATGAATGATATGTGTACATCGTACGGTTTTAAATGAAATTGATACTGGGAATTTGTGGATAAGAAAGGCGAGATGGTTTTTGAAATGAAGGATATATTTTGTGAAATATATAATGAAGTAAAAGTGGAAATTGGATATTACTATGGTAGAAATTTACTTTATGGAAGTAAATAATTGACTTTATAAAGTAATCAAATTTGAATATTTGATTTGGAATAAACAATGTTATATATCTTTGTTTTGTAAGAAAAATCTCCCCTTGTTGAATCTAAGCCAGAAGAATGGGTTTTAGAAGATATTTGAAGTATAAAAGGGAGTTTTATACAAGTTTGAAATGATCTAAAGATTTTTAAAGTTACATATCACTAGTTCACCATTCTTTCTAATGTGAGATTTAATCCAAACATCAACTCTAGTTATGGAAGATGGATCTAAACTCTGCTCTTTCTAAATTTAGAATAACATTAAATAAATAAACTGATAGTATTAAATACCTAGGAAAATAATGCTATAGTTAATTAACTAACCAGGTCCTCGGTCAATCTAGCCATTCCTCTACGACTAGATGTATGTGGAAGTTGTTTATTCCTAAGGGTCGTATATTTCTCACTTCGTTTCTGGAAATATTGGAAGGTGTTAGAACTTAGTAACTAGTATAAAAACATATTGAAAATAACATATAAAAGAAAGAATGTAATTATACTTGTTTTCCTTTATGTTACCTTAAACTCCACACCTGTTTTTGCCTTTACAAACTTTCTCCATTCTATTATGCTTTTGATTTTGGCCGGTTTCAGATTAAGTCTTTCCTCTGTTATCTCTGCTTTATTAATTTTTTGAACAATTTTCTTTTCGAGGATCTCCAAAGTATTCCCATTTGTTGAAATACAACTCTTTTTTGCCAATCCTCTTCCAATTTAAATCTAGTCTGCAACAGTACATGAAAATATTTGAATTTATCCAAAGGATTCCCATTTCGAGGTTGTTGTATGTTACATCCTGTAAATGTATATAAAGTTTGAAGTTTAATGCTAAAGACCACAATTAACCTCATAGTCGGAGTATTCGCACATAAATGTATATGACAGACTAAAACTGTACAGGACATTTATGAATTATGTATGGATTATAAAGTTTGTGTACCATATAAGAGCGCCTGTCAAAATTATCACTCATTGAAAATCTTATATGTATATACACCTGCAATTTTAGAGTTTAAGATGTATTCACTTGAAAGCAGGCATCTTTGAATCTGGTGTACTTGAAAATAAAATACTTTGAAATCATGTGCACACTTTGTTATTATAAAATTTTGTGTAAATTTACACGTTCAAGAGGTAACATGTTTAAAGCCATACATGACATTTCATGCATCATATATATGCATTCAAAACCAAATTTTCACGAAAATAAGTATATACAAGCTCACCCGCACATTCAGAATTGATACTTGTCTATATGAAATCATTTGTATATAAAAATTCTCGCATCCAAAAGCTCATACTTATAAAATTTAATGTGACTAGACTCCAAAGAGGTTAACTGTTTGCACTTCCTATATACTTAAATTCATACGTGTACTCATAACTGTTTATATATTCAAGGCCGCAAATCTTAAAACTCCAAAGAGGTTAAACTGTATAAGAAACTATATTTATGTATATATGGAACCAAACACACTTGAAGTCCTAAAACCCGGCATATCAGATTAATTGAAATTCAAATCAAATGAAGATACAACCTTTGAAATTTGGATTAATCGAAATCCCTTTATATCCCAAACCATTTGCACTAAACAATTCGTATTTGCAGTTGAAGCACTATATGCTCAAAGCCATTATTCTTTGAATTATAAACCAAACATATAACACTCACATTTACAATACCTGGTATACACACACAAACATTTGACTAGTGAAATTATCTAAATAGTGCCTAGATGAAATTGCAAAACAACTTTTAACTAGTGCTAATATTTACTTTTCCATACCTGAATCGATTCCCATAAAACAGTTTTCAACTCATCACTTAGAAGCCTCCAATCATCAAGCGTGTATGGAACGTGCTTCCGCACAAGCGGCCAAAGAAAAGACGACAAATATACCGATCATGGTCCTATGGGTATGGCTACATCATTCAACCCAACTTCAATTCTACTTTGATAGGTTAACGAGAGTCTTTTTCCTTTTGTTGGACCTCTACCAAATCTTTTTCGAGATGTATTTGCAGTTTCAGCTTCACTTGGTCTTTCAAATTCCATCTCAGCATCAGCATTTAGGTCAAAAGGCCTTTCATTTTTTGAGCAGAGTCTTTCTTGGTCTACATTGAAATCATCGATTTCTTGGTCTTGGTCTACATTGAAACCATCGATTGCTTGTTCTTCGCCTTCATTGCAAGCACCAACTGGCTTGTTAGCATTGACTAATTGTTCTTGGCCTTCATTGCAATCATTTCTCCACTTCTTAGCATTGGCTGTTTTTTCTTGCCATTCATTGCAAACATCGGTTGGCTTCTTGAATTTGACATTTGAATTATACTTCCGCTTTGAATTATACTTTCGGGATTCCTCTCCTGTCTTTCTCTAGTTACGTGTATGTACAGAGCTTCGAAACATCCCTTTTCTGCAAATGAAACATAATACAATATTGTTTAGATGTACATCTCGTAAAAGAAGTAAACGACATGTAGTTACTAGAATATTATGGTGCATCCTACACAACTAATGCACAAATTTTGAAAAATTAAATGAGGTTTATATAATACAGTGTTGTGCGTCTCAGAGGATCACAAATACAGTCATGAACAAAGGGAGTTAAATTACTACCAAAACACTAAAAAACAAAAAAACAAAATCACTACAGTTATCAACTCAAGCAAGTACAGCGCTACCATATGAATAATCCAAATATAAAAATATTTTCTCAGGAAAGAACCACACAAATTGAAGTTTGTCATGAGTATGAACAAACTGCTAAAGCTTACTAATTACAGATGAAAGTACTTCTGTATTGTTCCCTACATATCAGTGGTTATAGCGTTATGCAACTACAGTTGATTAAATTATCTGAATAAAAGAATATCATTAAAGGAAATACAATGTTCTAGTTCATATTTCATAGACACACTACTTTTGCCATTATGAGTCAAATAGAGCTATGTTTATCTGAGTACAAGCTTTGAAACATTTTTCATCATCCAAATAATGATATGATTAAACTTCATAAAACAATACTGATAATTTTATACATATAATGATCGGCTCATATGGTATATCGTATTTGCTTTTATTTCTTAAAGATCGGCTCATAAACTTCACAACTAATTTATACATTTCAAACAGAGACAAATATAGGTTAAAAACAAAAAAAACCAGTCAATATTCCTCTAAGCTCGTATGCTTCATTTTTAACTTATAGAAGACACATCCTACCAGGCCAAACAACCATTGGAATTCCCAAATTTGGAATATCACAAGTCCTATTTATTCCACACAAAATTAGAAATAAAATAATGGTGCACATCCATTTATCCCAAATTCAAGGCATCATTTTGAAAAATTAAAAGAAGTAAACTGCAGGACTGTAATTAAATGAGCAAGTTTCAAATATTCCAAAATAAAAACCTCAAGTATCATATTTAGGTCTTAAAACAAAACAAAAACATAACATAAAAACCACCTAAACCAAACTTCTTCCTTGCAAAAACAAATTTAACGTGTAATCTACTCAAGCGTGCATGAAATTCAATGCTCCTTTTTGGAACTCTATACTGGTTCTACGACAAAAAATAAAAACAAAAATGTTTGAGTTTTAATATTAGAATACATGTTTTGATTCTCAAAATATATATTAAGTTAAGAATTGTATTGTCACCTTTTTAAAAAACACAATCTTTTTCCATCATTGATATAAGAAGGCAAATAAGTTTCCAAACTTTGACGTTGAAATTGATTAATTGTTATAATCAAAGAAAGAACTATTAAAAACCCAGATAGTTGCACCCAATCTAATATTATGAACTACAGAAACTAAGATGAAGTATTCATCTTTACTTGTATGATTCAATGTGGAGTTTGATTTGCATGCGTGCTTTATACTTCAAGTTTCTAATCTCTAACTACTTGTTTCAGAACAATGCAGATAGTGGGAATGTGGGATCACCTAATATTATTAAAATGATATCTACTTATTGAGAGCCCAAAAACTAAAGCTTAATTCGTTGGCAACATTCTTAACAAATTATTCTTGTTTCCTTACAAGTTTTGGTTCATTGCCTTAAGTTTTAGATTTGTGCAACTAGAAGAAAAGGAGAAGTGGTTGATTAATACACTCCAATACTTATAATATTAATAGTATTTTGGTAGTAAAACGTTATTATAAGGACAATTTTCTGTTTTGGTAGGATAATTAAATATTTAAGTTACTTTTGTACAATCTGAATCAATAACTTGGCACCCACTATCTCATATACTTTTAACTTAACCCATTATAATATATATGATTGTCATATGACTCATACCACAAGAAAATTTATAGAAATCATCAGGTATGTAGTTTGCAAAATCATGGTATGATTATATAGAAAGAGAGAGAAAAACTTAGTAAAAGTTTGCAAAATATATCTAAATTTGTCCAATTTCAACATTGTACATGAGTATGGACCTTAGGTTCTGTCTGTCAGGCGAATTACAAAAGTATACATTGAAAATGCAAAACACAAAACATGTTTTTAAATCAAATGCTACCTAAGTATTTTATAGATGCAAACATAACAAACATAAAACAATGCTATATATATTTATTTATATGTGTGTGCTTACAAGAATTAGTAGTCACCAACAAACTATAAAATATAAATATTAGATCACAAGAAGTCGGCGGTTGTTCTTAAATTGAATATACAGTTAATCATTGAGCTCTGCTTAAGTGCTGTTATACTATATAAAAAAAGGTATACATAAAATAAAAATGAAAGATAATCTACAAACATTTTTATAAGGAATTTATTCAAAATAACTGTACAAAACAGACATAATACCATCTGCCCATAGTTCTCCAGATAACAATAACACAGTATTAGATTTAACAATAACACAAAACAGATAAATATGATTACAAATATTTATGAGGAAGATATTTTCTGCTAGTTTGATAAGAAAACATTAGTGGGAAACTTAGAGAAAATGACTTCTTAGCTACCTCTGTTATCGATTGAAGGGAAACAAGCTTAAGAAACAACAAGCACTCAATATCAGTTGCAAATTAAGTCGTTACGAGTTGTAAATTGATGAAAAATAAGGAGAATGCAATATCATAATCCTTAATGACACATGCATTTGCTTGAATATGTAAATATCAGGTGTAATCAGTTAATTATCAATTTAATAATCATGTTTCTTAGAAAAAGTTATACTCAAGCAATCAATATAGAAAGGTTAGTAGGCAGAAAGGTAGTCAATTAACTTCTCTTCTTTGCTACGAAAATTTCAAATTGTTGAAAGTTAACCTTTATCCACTCTTTGGCAACAAGAAAACTCTTATTACTGGACTAGAGATCTCTTATTCCAGAAATGTAAGCAACCACAGCGGTTAAAGTATCCTTAACTAAGTCAGCAATTCAAGAAACTCAACTAAATCAACTTAATTTGGGTTAACGACAAATCAAAATAACCTATTTAATAATGAGTAGGAAACAGCTCAGAAACAAAACAGAAATGTATAACTGTTGTTTATGTAATTAAGATAAGGTATGAAACTAATGCGTCAACGGATTTTATTCAAAGCAAATGAAGAACACATGCTAAAATAAAATTTGGATTGTTACAACTACTAATTGTGGCTATAAATATTAGAGTACAAAAAAGTTGGATAATTAATTAATAAAGGAATATATATACACGCACATATATATATATATATATAATATTTAAAATTTCGATGGAGCAACCTTCTAACTTGAAAAAACTGAACTTTCTTTATGAAAAATCTATTAATTTCATGAATTTTCAAAAGAGTTTGATGCAAATTTATCAGTAGAAATGATTATGTCTTAAACATTAAAGTAACAGCAAAACCACATGTTCCATTAGAGATCAATATAATACATCAAATTTATCACAATGGACTTGAACATTGGAAATAAAAGAATAATTGAACATGAGAAAGACATACTTCTAACAATGTAAATTCAGAAAGGCTTTTGAGCACAAATTATAATCTTTTCTTTTTATAAAATAAGAAACATATTTTTCCCTTACTACATCAAAAAATCATTCAAAAACCCCTCAAAGAAAAGGAAAAAAGGTCCTACCTTTATGAAAAAGCCCTAAATTCAAAATACACTTCAACAATCACCTCCCATGCACGTATGCCTCTTCTTTATGTAACCATTTGTGTAAAGCAAATTCTACATCCAAAGGTCCTAATCCCAAATTTGAATAAGTAGCTTAGTGCACTCTTTAGCTGTCGATAAACCATATAAAATCTCTTGTCTGGTGCAAACCATATAAAATCAACTATTCCAATAAGGGATTATTCCAATTAGGCGTAAATCAACTATTCCAATTGGGATTTACGCAGAAATTCGAATAGAATACGGATATAGAATCATATAAAATCCATATAGAATCACAAAATCGGTTTATAAAATTCATACCTAAATATACCTGATAAGGGTACCGCGAGGAGAGCACGTTGATTGATGGGCTACGCGACGATGTTGAGCGAAGTAGAATGAAGGAGGGCTCCCACGATGATGATAATGAAGCGAGGTGGATTCTGCTGGAGGGCGAGGTGGATTATTCTAGAGCGAAAAGGAAAGCGGAAGAACAAAAATTTTGAAGTAACGAAGATGAAGGGAAATGTGACGACAGAAATTAAAAGTTTCCAGAAATTTTTTTAGTTAGGGCGGCAACTTTTTATTGCGTTAATAATATATCACTACGCCATAGATGGCCTATTGCAATGAAAATACGAGATGTTGCTAGCTACAATGTAACGATAGCTATGCTGATTTTTGTCTATTACAACATTAGCTTCAGGATGTTAGCGTAGATATCGACACTATGTTGAAATAGCTATAGAGTTATAAAAATATTATAAAAAATGAGTGCAGGCTGAAAAAAAGCGGGATGAAATAATTTTTAACGTGGTGGCAAGAAAAAACAAAGCGACAAAAGTTAAATTAGAAGCCGTCGACTTCTGTTGCTCGAGAAAATATGGCCGCTTTCTTTATCGTTCCATCCACTTTCAGTTTTTAGGGCTTTGTCAAATTAGAAGCCGCCGACTTCAATTGCTCGATCGAATGAATATTCCACGTTACTTGCTTACTCTGTCGATCGATCGTAGTCGATTTCGATTCCGTCTAATCCGTACGTTTTGATGATTGGTGTTAGGGTTATGACTGCGTTCTTCACCCCAAGTGATTACGGAGGTTGGTTGAAAGTAGGCATATTGATTTTCTTCTACCGTGTCTCCTCCTAGACTTACTGCGAGTCTTACGTTCTTACTTTGGTTTTTGATTGTGGATGCTTGTTCTGGATCGAGGTTTTTAGGGTTCCAAAATGTGTCGAATTTGCCGTGGTTGGGGTTGGGTTTGGGCCTTTTGTGTAGTCGATTGTGAAGGAGAGGATGAAGTGGAATTCCACAGATTGATTTATCGGGATGTCTGTGAATTTGGTGTCATTTGAATCTGCGCCTATGTACTCACGAAAAAGATTTGTTGTTGCCCCTGTATTACAACATTAGTATGATGACTAAATTTCTTTATTATTAACTCACAATTTCTTAGAAATTTGCAGGCAATGTCCAACTTCTGTGGGTATTCAACTGAACTAAAACAGAATATTGAAAATATTGAAGTTTACTCACCATGGCTAATAGACAAGAGAAGCATGAAGATTGGCAGGCAGAAGGTGTTAATGTATGTACCTATATTTTATCTGTTGATATGTGGTAAGAATCAATAGAGCTAATAAGGTTTATATAAGAATTGAATTTTCTTTTTATATTTGGATATGATTGATATACAAGCTTTGTCCAGTTTATCTCTTCTTTCGGGAGTTATATAGTATAGAATTCAATGCTACGGTGATCTTTATGATCTTAGAGTTGTTATGATAGTTTTTTTGTAATTGTAAGCTTTGTTCATGCTTATTTAAAAGACATTTTAATCTAGAATAAGATTAGATCAACAATTACTAGCCAGCAGCTTGATCCTGACACTCATTGCATTACAAGCACATACACCAAATACAGCAGTTGCTAAGTACTAGCTAATTGTATAGGTGCAATGTTATGATCACTATCATGTTCCATTAATGAAAAGATAGTTTTATTACAATAATGTTTCATTCAAAATCTACAAAAGATGCACAAACTCTGGGCAGAATAAGAACAAAACACATTCACTCATTTGGAAAGAAAACCATATGCAATATACATATATAGCATGTATATTAGTAGGTAAACTGGATCATGTAACTAAGTTGATGCTTGCAACAATCAAAGAATCTGTAATGACTTGATTTGCAGCTTCAGTTGGATGTACACTATCCCAAAACACGTAACTACTTGCATTCACGCATGTTCCAACTAATTTTGGATTGCACAGAATAGCAGTCTCAACAACTCCAGTCCCGTAGCACCCTTTCCTTGCCTTCGAAAATCCTATTCAGGTGTGGTAAAATGATCATAAATAGAGTTTTAAATCCATAATTTTATATAACAAAGAATTTTGATATATACACACCATTTTTGGATGGATAGACCACAATATCGTAAAAAGGGGTGTAGATGTCCAAGATGGCGTGTAACGACCCAGGATTTTGGACATTCCGAGTTGTGAATATTATTTATAATATTCAATGATATTGTATTTTAATATACAATATGTGTACTCATCAATGATTTATCATTATAAAAAATTTATTTTTTCTAAAAACAATATAACATGGGTTTTCAAAACTACATTAAATTATGAAATTGATTTAAATAAAATTTCTTAAATATATATACTTTGTTTCAAAGTGAAATATGTATATGTTGTTTAGATTTAATGTATGTTATTATTTCAAGGATAAATATATATATTTATTCTAAAAATTGAAATAAAATAAGAATTTAAATTTATTGTGAATCCATTGTTTTCATATATAGAATGATAAATTAGAAAGAAAATTTATAATTGTTGTTTGAGAGAAACGTTATAAATTAATATGTATAAAAATCACATAAATAAATAAGAGAAACTATTTATACATAAATATTTATGAAACTTAGTTGTTTGAAGCTATATATTTTTATATTACAAAAGGAGAGTGACTTGATTTATTTTAAGATTTAATCTATGTTATATATTTTTATTTCTTTCAAAGTTTCATTTGATATAAATTATATGAAAATATAATTGTTATTTTATTTCTTTTGGTTTAAAGTAACAATATATTTATGAAAAAGTATTAATCAAAAGGAGGGTTTATTTTAATTGCTTTATGCCTCATCTTTATTTTAAAATAAATAAGAATACATGCCATAAATCTTATTTAATTAAGTTTTTTATTTCTGTTTAAAATTTAAAAATGACAATCACATTTATACTTGATTTAATCTTAAGAATGGGCTGATAGTAATTTTAAATATAATAGCATATGTATTAATATGATATGGCTTATGTGAACAATATAATAAGGAACCTCCAAACTATATACTATAAATGTAAGTTTAGATTAACAAAAAGGAGTAAATAAATTAAATTTATCTAATTTAAACTATGGGAAAAAAGGTAGGAAATTACATAAGTAAATCAAACTTACACTTGGCATTTAAAAGAAAATGGAATCTAACATAATCATGAATGTTTCTTTTCAAATATTTTGTTTGTTTAAAAAAAAATACTACTTCAGCCTTTAAAGGCTATTTTTGTTCAACATTCATATTGAAAAGAAATTACAACTATATAAATAATTAATCAGTAGCTTATGAAACATCACAGTTCATATATTTTTTTTTAAAAATATCAAACATAAATAAATAAAAAGGAATGGCAGCACTTGGAAAAAATTCTGCAAGTTAAATTTTGCTCTGTAAAATCAAAATATGGATCTATAGAAGAAGATCTTGAAGCAAGCTCCTGAAGAACTCATTTTCTTGGAAGCAAGTCAAAGATTACAAGCTTTTAAAATTCAAATTTCAAGTTTAAAGGAAGCTAGAACCAGATGTTTAAGGTGAGAAAACTATAGACTTCAACTTAAAATTGCATGCATGCTCTGTACAGTGAAAATTATGCTTAACTTCACTTTCTAAATTCCTATCTGTCGAATTAGCTTGAATTTGAAGATATTGTGAACTGGAAGTGTGTTCATTTACTATAATAGCTTAAGATAAAATTGATTATTTAAAATTTTATGCTGTATAGTTAGTATATGTAGAGTTTTACAGTAAAAATCGAATTTTTATGAAATTTCAAAATGTTTGAATCGAAGATTCAAACATGCATGTTAGATTCTCTGAAAAAAGTAGGATTTTTTATGGTTGAATTATGATTTTTAATCACTTAGATTGTGATAAATGTGAAGTTGAACTTTTCCGGTTCAAAAATTATTTTCCGGCGAATTCTTCGTCGAGGGGTGGTGCGGCCTGGACAGGTCGGTGCTGGGTGACATGGGTAAGGCGATGACCGTGGCGGAATTTGCGATTTCTCTTTTGATTAAGTGCGCATAGGGGTTTTAGGGTTTAAGGGATGGTCGAAGTACTGTGTACAACGCGGTGGGTTTGAGGAGCAAGGGGGCGACAGGAAGTTCTGCGATTTGGTTCATAGGTCACTGCATGTGTTAGCTTTCGATGATGGTGGGTGACGTACGTGATTGAGGTTAGGATTCGATGTAGTAGTTGGATTTGTGGGGGTGTGTGAATTTTTCGGCCTGGAAATCTTCGGCCTGAACACGAATTTTTGATCTTCAGTGATTTTTGCTTTGGCGTATGGCTTGATGCACTTGAGCATGGTTGTAGAGTTGTTTGGGGCTTCGCGACAAGGTGTTGGCCGAAGACACTACTGTGCACGTACACACATATTTGTGCATGCGTTTTCTGTTGGTTTTGGGTTGTACGACAAGACGTTGGAGGTAGGTGACTTTGGTTTTTTGGTTTGGCATCGTGTTTCGAATTGGTGATTTGAGCGTGTTCTCGGTTGTTTCGATTCGAATATTTTCCTGAAGGTGATTGTTGGGTTCAGCAAGTTTGGGAAGAAGAGATTGGGGAGGGTGCGTGCTTTTGTATTTTGGCTTGGGCTTCGACCCAAAACTGCCGTATGTTTGATTTTGACTCGAGTAGTTTGATTGTGAAATGGGTTTCTGCACAACTGAGTAATGTATCATTTGTTTTTGGGTATCGGTTTGAATTTTAGGGCTTGTGTTGCGAGCCTGTGTGCTTTGGGCTAATAGTTCTAGGGTTCGGTTGTTTTATATAAGACTATTATTTTACATAAGTGGTATCTAAAAAGTTTTCAAATTATAATATTCCTCACATCTAACAATTATAATAATTTACGTGAACCTTTAAAACAATATCTTTACTATTAAATATTTTATAAGTTTGGATTAGAGATAATGATTTTTAATAATAAACAAATTGTTTATATTAATACTTAAATATAGTTATTAAGTAAGATTGATATTAGTATTTGATTTACTTTAAATCATTAAATTCTTTTACTTAAGTTATTCGAATAAATTAAGTAAAGTAAAAATGATTTAGGAAATCATTATAATTGAGCTTTGAATTAATCAAGTGTTTAAGATTTTTAATTTTATAATAATTAATGGAGGAATTAAGGGTTGTTTAGTTAAGAAATAAGAAATCAAATAATTGATTATAATTAATTAAGGAATTACGTAATTAATTACAAAATTGAGGGTTAATTGCTGAAATGGTTAAATTAATTAATTTGTATAGTTAATTAAGAGTTAATTACCGAATGTAATTAGAAAATAATTAATCTAGGATGATTAATTTAAAAATGAAATATAATTGAAATAATAAAGGGAAATAATTACTTATAATTGGAAGAGAATTCAAGTTCTTAAGTCATATTTTATTTTAATTTAATTATTTCATAAATAAAATGTTATGAAATAAATGGTTTGTATCGACGAATGTTATGTCGTCATATGATCCATTGTAAAGTTGATATGTGAGATTGTATAAGCTTGTTTAGATAGGATCTAATTTGTCAATCGGGATGAATGCCATTTAATAATTTTATGGCCAAACCGTTGAAATGATTCCAAATTGATTAGTTGCATTTGTTTAGATTGTTTAATCGAAATGACTTTGGGACAGCGGGAACTGACACTATTCCGTTGTATATTGATATATTATTGTGTAGGGTGTAAGCCGTTGACTGTATTGTGTTGAATGATTTTTATGGAATGAAATCTCTAATCTGTTGTTATTGCATATGTTTGTTATGTGCCTGTTAATTATATTAAGAATATATGGTGAATCGATCTATGGAAATGGATTGATTTGAATATCTGAGATTGTGAATTATGAAATGTGAATTGATAAATACCGTTTGAACTGATAAGTCTTGTTTGATTTGAATTTATTTATGAAATTAATTTTGTGGTAAAAATAAAGTAATATAATTATTTTTAGAAATGTTTTTAAGCTATATAAATATCTGGAATATTTAAGGTAGCTATTTATTTCTTCCTTTGAAAATCTTTTTAAGTTATAATTTTCAAATTGTTTCAAGTATTAACTCATTTTGTAAAGATACTTTAAAGAACAATTTTTATTAGTATTTAAGTTTATTTTCTTTAAATTAAAAATTCTCTTTAATAAAAGTAGTTTAAATAATTATAATAATCTTTATAAAGAATATTTTATCTATAACTTGAAATAATATTTGTAAATTTATTAGTATGATTTGGAAGGAAATAGTTTTATATATATTTCAAATGAAATAAGTTTTCTTAAATAAATGATAATTTACTTAGATTTTTAAAGGTGGACAAGGTTTAACGGTTAAAATGGGAAAGAACTTTGTGTGTTGATTGATTGCTTTGATAGTTAAATAACCGACTATCAAAATTGGACAAAATCTGACTTTGGAAATATCTAGAGGAGACTCGAGAATTATATGGTATGGTTACCGATCGAGGTGTTATACCGTACATATAAAATCGTTTGTTCTCTAGGACGGATTATAAGGAGAGCCGTATAGTAACGGTTAGAAGTGAACTCCGATCTTGTATTTCGTCGGAGTATTTCCTAAAGAACCGGGGTTGAGTTTACCAGAAAATAGCGAATGTTGTTTCGAACAGACCGGAATCGGATTTGAAATCCGAAAACCACTTCGATCCAACAATACGTTTTCGGGATGAAGACAAGAGTTTGGAGTCGAAGATGGAGAAGTGAAGTGCATGGGCTACTCGCTACTAATCCTGAGGGTAATTCCAAAATGCATGTAGTAGGAATAGTGCCTTCGGTTCCGTTCGAACCCGGAACGGACTTGTATGGACGAATGCTTTCAGACTATCGTCAGGTGGACGATGAGCATTCCAAGGGATATGTTCTAAAAAGGTAACGCTTAGCCTCGAGCCTCATCAACCGGGAATGACTGAAAATCAGAGGTTATGCAGCAAGGCTTCATGGGTAGCCCCCACTTGAGAGTAAGGTCATCCCTGTCTAGATGTCCCTTTTTATTTCGGCTTAGTGGTGCAGTTGCTGATCCCAACCGTGGGGTGATCTTATTTGGAATTGTCCGGTAAGGGATGGTTCCTGTCTTGTGTTGCAGGGGAGCGGGCGTACTCCTCGGTACCGGGATCTAGACCACATACTGTGATAGGTGGTACCCCAGTGCCTAGTCATTAGTTGGAAATCCATACTTCCTACGTGCCTTGTATGAGTTTTGTTTGTATTACCCACTTTGTGGCTAGTAGCTGTAATTTAATCATGTAACAATTTCGGCTATTTTAATAAGTATATGTGTGTAGACCCTATTATAATATCAGAGGATTTCATAAAAATGTTTTAGCTATCGTAAGGTAAAACCCGACATGTTTATTTATGGCGTGGTCTTACGAGATGCTTTTGTTTTCAAAAGGAATTTTCAAATTTAATAATCAAGTTGATTGTGTTTTCTCACGCTGGTATACCAGACTGACCCGCGCTTTGGTGTTTTCCTATATGCTCGGGTCAGACCGAGCATATTTCCAGGTTTAGCTGGAAGAGGAGAAGTTTCAGAAGGAAGAGCTGGATCGGGAGACGTATTCTCGTAATTCTTTATATGTAATCCTTTGGTCGTATGATTATGATTGTAAGGACAGATTTGATATAACTGTCTGAGTTGTATGGTTGTAATCCTGATGTGAAACTTGTATATGATATATATATAAAGGTAACTGATTTGGTTTCATGTAAAGATTGTTCATATTATAAATTATTCATTCCGTTGTGAGATTCTGATTTGTTCTCTTTTCTTCTATCTTCTTTCTATTTATATCTTCTTTCTTTCTTTCATTATCCGTCTTTCTGTACGATTTAACTGACAAGAGTAGTTCAATGTCGGTTTAAATTGGTATGGAAAAATGGGTTGTGACATGGCGATTTTGAGATTATGGTACTTCTTCCCTATTGAGTTTGCAGCTGCATTGATTTTCTTGTTAAATCCTTGTGCATCTTCGTTGAGTCTTGACACACATTCATTGCTTCCATATCCAAATAGAGTGATTGCTGCTGGCACACAACCTAATGGAGGTAATGAAGTGACCCCTATTCTTCTTACTCCTAATCCATATAACTCCTGTGATATAATTGATAAATTCTTGTTTATAACGGTCCCAAATATGAAATTTTGATTATATGATTTTCAGCTTGTAGCTCGGGTTTGACCTTGTGCTGATATCATGACTTAACTTGAGTTGAACCTGGCTTTTGATTTGGGTTTCACCTTGTGCTCACCTGTTCTTGTAACTTTATCAAGTGTGTATCGGTGTGCACTGCCTGGTGGCATATACAGTGATGCACTGCGTATGTCACAAGTTGTTCATGTTTGATGAATTCAAAATTAAATGATGACGAACAACCCAAATAACTGAGGCAAATAATATTTTCAAAATCAAATTTTATTTTACACTGCATAAATATTTTCTTTTCAATTTTACTACATCAGTGTGTATTTTTGCAGATTGCCCAGTTGCTGGATTCAATCTGGAATGAAGTTGAAGATAAATTATGAGTGAACGAGCGATATGTAGTGAGGACATTTGTAAATGAAAGATTGTGATGTAATTGTATTTGTATTGTAATCAAAATTGTGTGTTATAGTGAGAGCTTGAATTTGTACTATTCAAAATTATTATAAATATTTGTTTGAATAAAATATCTGTTTGAATTTAGACTCTGTGTTATTTATTTTGTTCAGCAAATATTTATTTAATTCTGTGAAAATCATATACTCGCATATTCAATAATTGTGGGGACCACTTTTTAGTAAATTTGGTATCTATGGAAACAACAGAACCGATGTCGCCCTATGGCCGTAAAGATGTTGCCTTTGACTCTAGGGAAACGCGGCAAAATGCATCACCGAGAAAGTGTTTCCTTTGCCCTTTTTTAGCCTACAAAAATATTTTTTGGCACTTCCTGCATCACTTCTGGGTGTTGCAGTATGCAATCTATGGCGTAGTGTAGGGTAAAGTATTTTTAGTTGCACTTAGGTGTCACACGCCACTAATTAATGCAACCAAAAGCTAATTTTCTTGTAGTGGTACAAGCGCATCACTTAATGCATGAGGTGAAACTGCTAAGTAGATGAACAAGTCTTCTCCATTCACTAGCTTGGATAGGATTAGTGAGGTTTCCATATGTCGTAGTAACTCTTCAAATGCAGTTTAACAAGCCTGATTCTATTCAAAGTTCTTCTTCTCCCTTCTTTAGTGCGTCAAAGAACGGTATACATTTGTCGGGGTCTTTTGAGATGAACCGGCTTAGTGCTGCAAGTTTTCCATTCAAGCTTTGTAACTCCTTCTTGTTTTTTGGGGCCTTGAATTCTCATAGAGCAGTAATTTGTTTTGCATTTTCTTCAATGCCTCTAGCGCTTATGATGAATGCCAAGAACTTTCCACAGGCTACTCCGAAGTGAAAATTAAATAAATAGAGTTTCATTCCATATTTGTGGAACATTTCAAACATTTTGGCGATATTATCGAAGTGGTTTGCGGCTATATGCGATTTAACCAACATTTCATCCACATAGACTTTCATAGTTTTCTCGATCCGATGCTTGAACATGGCATTCACTAATCGTTGGTAGGATGCCCCAGCATTTTTTAAGCTAAATGGAATCACTTTATAATAGTATAACACCAGATCGGTAATGAAACTGGTGTTTTCCTAATCAAGTTTAGGTATCATGGTCTGGTTCTGCTTGAGTATGCATTCATAAACGATAACAATTCATGTCCAGCCATCTTGTCCATAAGCTCATCAATTTTGGATAGAGGAAAGCTATCTTTTGGCAAGCTTTGTTTAGATCTAAGTAGTTGATACAAGTTTTCCATTTCCTATTGAAATTCTTGACTAAGACCAGGTTGGATACCTATTCAGGGTAGGTTGTTTCATGGATAAAACCATTTTCCGTCAGCTTATCCACTTCTTCGTTTAGCACTTTGGACCGCTCAGGTCCTAAGCTGTGCGTTTTCTGCTTCACTAGCGTATACTTAGGATCAATGTTAACTACATGGCATGCAATCTCCGACATCACCCTGCACATATCGAAATTTGTCCAAGCGAATACATCCAGATTGGTGCAAAGAAATTTGATGAGTTCCGATCGCATCTTGTTTCCAAGATGTGACCCAATTTTCAAGACCAATATTGGATCGTCCATATCAACTGGGACAGACACCGTCAATTCTACCAATGCATCCCATTCCCCCCCTGAACTGTTCTTTCTAAGGTCCAAAACCTTATCGAATCAGCCATGGTCCTTAAGCCAAGGAGATCTGTAGTTGCTATTCGACAGGTTCACGAATGTGGAGAGGTCTCCTCATATTCTTTCCTTTTCCTTTCTTTTAGACTCGTGTAGTTCTATGATATAGCATTCTCTAGTGGCAATTTGTCTCCTCTGATCACCCCGACTCCATTCTCTGTCGGAAATTTCATAGTTAGACATCATTGAGCTAAAGCAATTCTGAATTTGCCAAGGCGGGCCACCCCAGGAAGACATTGCAGGTGGAAATTTCATCTACAATTACAAAGGTTTGAATGAAGGTGACTCTTCAGTCGCCTTCCCCATGTTCCATGGAAACCAATTGTTCTGACAGGTTGTTTGGGTTCACCGGTGAATCCCTAATCTTTATTCGGTAAGCAGATACATCTTTCATATTGATCTTCATCTGATCAAAGATACGTTTGAAAAGGATATTCATAGAACTGCCATTGTCTATCAATACTCATCGGACCATGTCGGGTCCAATTGCTACTATCATTGCCATGGGGTCGAGAGTTGGAGCTTCTATCTCTTTAGTGTCTCGGTTCTGAAATGCCATGTCACTGTTCTGGGCTCTCTGCTACTTGGTAGAGGTTCCATCTTCGATCGCAAAGCATGAATTTTTTGGATCGTACTTTAGTAAGCTTGCAGACCACTCCATTTCTCCCCAACTAATCTGTGTGGGATAGGGTCCTCTAGATATTGTTCCAATGATGAGTCTTTGGTCAGTTCGTCTAGGTCCCTCTTCGTCGATTCCAGCTTGATTCTCTTAATCTCTAACAGTTTAGGGCGCTATGGGTTGGTCAAGATTCTATGATTTCCTTACATACCGCTGAAGCTTGTTTTCCCGAATCAGCTCCTCAATCACGTTCTTCGGGGGATGACATTCATTTGTGTTGTGCCATGTGTCTCATGGAAGTAGTAGTACTTTTTGAAACACTTTGTTATTTAGTTTCTTCCTTTTTAGGTGGCTTCATGTACTCTTCCGTCCCCTGTGTCGTGAGATAGATGTTTTCTAGAGTATCGTTGAATGGTGTGTATTCTTCAGGCCTCAAACCTTTAAGTTGCTTGTTTGAATTCTGGTTCTTCCTTTTTTGATTTCCATATTTTCTCGTGTTTCCTCCAACAGTCCCGGAGGTATTTATGTCTTGGTTTGTCTCCATACCACTCTGCCCATTGTTATTCGGTTTTAAGTTAGCAGATTTACTTTCTAATTCCTACGCCTCTTCTAATCTCAAATATTGGCTAGCATTTCGGTAGAAGTCCTTCCTAGTGGTAGCTTCATTTAATCCATTTTTCGAATTCAGCTTTAGGGTGGATAGCACGGACCAAGGCCATGGAAACCATATCCTCGTTTGGATTACTTACTTCAGTGATCGCTTTGTTGAATCGATTCATGAAGGACTTCAAAGGTTCATTCCATCCCTGGAATAGGCCAGATAAGGACATCACGTCTTTTGGTTGTGCTAGTGAAGCCTATATTGATCAAGGAATCTTATTGCTTGTTGATTGAAGGTGGAGATGGATCTTAGCAGAAGCCTGGTAAACCACATGGAAGCATTCCCTCCAGGTAAATCGAGAAACATCAACATCGAATGGAATTCGAAGCATTTGCTCCATCCATGCACCAAGTGTACTTATACAAGTTGGGTATCGGGTTTCTCGTTCTATCGTAAGATGGAATAGTTGGCATAGTGAACTTTTCAGAGTACTGCTCTTTCAGAATGTCATCAGTAAAGGGAGTCCGACTTGAAGCAAATCCACATTCATCATCCCTTCTATCCTTACTTTCATCCATTAGTCGCTTGACCATGTCCATGATAGATGCCTTAGATGTCCGATAATCTACAGGTTGGCTATCAGCGACTACACCAAGTGTTTGATTTTGCAAACGATCTTGGTAAGTGGAATAAAGCCTAGGCTCTCCTCTCTTCGGGAGTGCCACTCCCTCAGAGTTCTGTTGGCTTGCGGTTGGTCTAGTAAGGGCAGTTTGGATCTCTCTGGCATTATTGAATGCTTTGGTATTACCTTCCAACTAGTCGTCATCAAGTCGCTCACCATCATATGAGTCAAAGAGATCCATTGTTATATCTTCTCGTGCAGTTTTCGCCCTTAGATTCAAGTTTGTTGCCACTACCCTCATAGTTGATGGATTGCTTATGTTTCCTTCCATATTAATTCCTATAGTTCCACTGATCACTCCTTTCTGCTTTTGCTTTCTATTTCTCCTGTTTAGGCCACCGACAGGAGAATTTTCTTGTTCCATGGCAGCTGCGGGTTTTTATGGTTCTTGGAGTAGCATGTGAGTATAAGGTCAATTGAGCATTCAATTTTTCCATAATAGTTCTTTCGTTGTTTTCCATCCTCTGATTAATTTCATTAACCATTTTATTTAATTCATCTCTAATGACAACTTCACGCTAATAAGAGGATCCTAGCACCTTGTCTTTTGTATTAGCGCCATGACATCAATTTGCTGAGGATTGATCTCTTCTCTAGAAATTACAATTCCTAAGGATCTTTCAAAAGCAATACTTCTTCTTCTTCCTGGTGCCATTGATTCTCGCAGCAGACCTTCTGAGCAGAGATTGAGGATCTAACTTGTGAACCTATCTGATCCAAAGTATATAGCTAGATCCAAGCCTAAGTTTAATTCTTAGTGGAAGCACCAAAATGTTAACTAGAAAAGGGATCAGTTCCTTATATGATTATGAAAGCACCGGCCCTATTTATCGGGACAAATAAAGTAGAGTAAAACACTCTCTAAATTGCAGAAAAGATAAATAAAGTAGAGAAACATAAGATTTTTACAGTGGTCTGGCTGTTAACGAAGCCTACATCCAGTTTATAGATTTTATTAATAGATTGACTGTTGATCATAGGTACAAGCTGTTTACAATTCTAATAATTGAATAACGAAATATCATACCACCATTGATAGAGACAAAAGGAAGGATCTCAATGGTCCTTTGGCAACTATTGTGCGGAGGAAGAAGGTTGAAGAATCTTAGTAGTAGAGTTTTCTCAGTGATCAGAGCAGCTAGCCCCTTTTCTGTTGAAGATAGGATGGTATTTATAGGAGTTAAATAACACTTGGATTGGAACCAGAGTACAAAAAGCCTGTAGTCATCCATAGGAGGAGCAACGTAAAATTTGGGGTGACTTTGAGCCAACTTTTTTGATCGATACTAATCCGAAATGTTGGGCAATTTGTGCATAACTCCTACTTCATTTGTTTCTTTTCTTACATATGGGGTTCCCGATGTGATTTCGTAGCTTGCTGACTTGTTTTGACAATGGTTCACCTGTAAATTAGATTGGACAGTAATCCAAATCGGACAAGTCTTGACTTCTTCCACTCGAATGCTCCGAATGTTACCAAAATTTGGTAGATAAATTTCGAAGAGATGTAGGAATATAATGAATGTTGATTGGAGAATCCACAAGTCAATAATTTGGATCGGTACTGATCCGACTAGATCGGATCATTGTCGAATCAAATACTTGGCGTATTTTTGGTTCAAACTCCCGAGGTTTCTTTGTTATGTACTTTTAGGTCTTTTGGTCAATTTTCGAGTCGATCTGGCTTAGTTTGAATGTTCTAACTCCTTCTGAATTATGTTGGGTAAAAAAACCTGGTTAACAAAATTTTTATTTGATTTGTTTTAATACCATTAGTATTTATAAAGTGCGCATGTAAAAGTTATAAACATGCATATCGATATACGATATTGATAAGATGTTTAAATTGGATTTAAATGGATTAAATGCTAAGTGTTTTTGGAGAAAATGGTATGGTATCACCTATAATGGCTTGCCATAGATAATAAAGAGAGAAAGAGGATTTATGTGACTTATTTGGGAATTAAATAGAGAAAGTTTTAAAGGGGGGAATTGAACGGTTTCAATGTTTCCTTTAAAACATATTCTCTATTATTCATGTCATTGCTCTCTATAGACAACTCTCATTATATCGTCTTTCTTCCTCCCAATCAAGTTATGGATGAAACTTTAATATATTCCATGGCTAAAAAATTCCCAAAACAAAATAAAACTAAAATAAAAAATAAAAGATGGTATTTATTTTTTAATTCCTACAAAATATGGAGGTTGATCTAAGAATCTAGGAGCTATTATTCAATGTTCAACATGTTATTCTTTGGCCACATTCTAAAGTGATTTTCAGTTCTATTTATTTATGTGTTAACCATGCTCATATGCTTTAATCCTTAACTTGTTGCACATCAAATGTTTGTATGTTCTTATTGTAGCACAATTTCAGGCCCCCTAGTTTACATCTCAATTAACTACTGTTAATACTATATTCACCTTCTTGCTGCCTTAATTAACTATATGAAAAATATGTTAATATAATTTGGATCCTTCATCTTAAATGATTATTTATTCATATTTTTTATATATTTTGGTATTGAATCATTTATAATAAATTTAAATTTGCTTAAGTTATCCGATCTAATTTAGTTGTTGCTTTGAAATCATTTTGATTGAATTCCCTTTAATTAAATATATATTTATATGCGTGTTACATAGTTGATTTATTTTTTTGCTTAAAAATAATTTTATTTAACTTTCATTTAATTTTTGATTAATTTTTTGATTGAATCAACTTTAATTACTTGAACTTGTTTTAAAATGAAAACATGTATTACATAATTATTGTTTGAATAAATTTGTTTAGTTGTTTCTTGTACAAGTGTAAGAGTTTTTCATTTTAAAACAATAAGTGTATTTTATGTAAAATTTTAATTTAATAGATTCCTTTCCTAAATTGAAAGTTTGGATTTAAAATTATCAACTTTAGATTCACATATGTATATATTAAATTTCAATCTTTAAATACACATGTTGTTTATATATCAAAAACATTGTTTACAAATAAACATATGTATGTGTATCCTTTTTAACTTTAATTTTAAAATAGACTTTTGTGTAAAACTATAAAATCTATTTTAAACCCTTCCTTTATTATATATATGCATGTGTGTATGTGCATACACACACGTGTGTGTGTGTGTGTGTATTAATCAAAACGTTGGATAGTAAAGACGTAGGTAAATATAGTTTTAGATGGCATTTAATAAATCAATCAATTGAATTACAGAGAGAGAGAGAGAGAGAGAGAGAGAGAGAGAGAGAGAAAGGTCTCTCTTATAGATAAGGCCATATCTTCCCTTAACAAATTGTATAAGTTAAAAGAGAGAAATGAGAGGTTTCATTGTCAATATTATTTTTTCATGTTTCTATTGCACACAAACACTTCTTATACGTCGCTCTTACATTTTACTTATATGAATGTATTAGACACATTCAATGTAATACAAGTAAATTCAAATTAAATCTAAAACACCATTCTAACAATTTACATAAATTAAGATTTTATTTAAACTATATTTTAGATTGGATCTAAAATCCTTTCAGACTTAGTTGGCCCAATAGATCCGAAATATTATTTTTTTCAAATCTACCCATTTCACTCACTTTCAATTGGCCTAATTCCAACATATAGATATATGAAATCCAAGGTCTAACGATACCAAAGCAGATCCATTATCTTCATTTAATTCACCAATAAATTATCATGGACCCAAAGATATATGTTTAAGACATAAATAGTATGTCCATGATTAGTTCATAGAATAAAAAATGGAAGTAGAAAATATAACGTGTAAAGGAAGTAAAATAATTCAATTTGATCGAATATGCAAGTTTATTGGAAAACAGTACCAAAGTACCTAAAAAGAATAAGATTCAACGTCAAAATTCACTCCTCCCTATATACATAATGATAGTACAGATATATAGGGTAATCGAACTTATTAGACAAAGTACGATTGATACCGAGTAAAATAACTATGAGTTTCTTATCATTGTAAAAAATAGGATTGTTTGTGACTCCAGTCTCCTCAATTATCAATAAGTCAGGAAGAGTATGAACACTAAACTATGGAACAATGCATGAATCTGAAATAGATTTCAAGTGCATTGTCAAAATAATATTCTTATAGTTATACCTGAAGGGATATAATCCACTGGCATAGGTGCGTCTTCAAAAGGAAGATCGATGCAGTCAGAATAAAGTAAGCGACATTAATGACATATACTCAGTTATTGAAATTAATGTAATAGATTCTCATTCAACGTGGTTATATTAATTATATTTAACCCACAAAATTGTCGCTTGACATGATTTTTAATTTTTTGTTTCACTACTGAAACAAAAATTTGAAATAATGATTTAGAATAGACTATTTGCACATGATAACCAAAATGCCACCATGTTAGTGGGAGTGATAACTAAATTTGTAAGTATTGGACAAGATCCAAGAACTAATATAACTATATCACTCGAAAAATATCAAAATTGAGCAAATATTTTGATAGAGAAATTAAATAGTTTAATTATCAGTTTAAATGTTGAGGAAACATGTGCTTGAAAGAAGGAATATTTAAGAGGTGCTAAAATATTTCTAACCCTACAAGTAGGATTGTCACAAATAATATACATAGATATAATATTAGAATGTTTAGTGTGGAACTTATGTAATTGATGCACTGAGAGAGCATCTTATTTGAACAAATGTGGCCAAATGGTAGTTATAAGCATTAATGAGTATTTACAAAATACTAAAAATTGCTTATCAAAACAACGAACTCCTTATGACGGAATATTCAAACTTGAACTTCATAAATAATACAAAAGATAATATGTCGATCCTATATTCATATTTAGCCTTAATTAAGAAGCTTTGAGTTAGGAATATTCCAAATGAGCAGGGGTGGTTGATTCAACCTAAAAGCTAAGTGCATCTTCATAAATAGCATTGCATTGAAAGCAGTAAAATATAAATTCACGGATCTATAACTAAGCTAGGATTGATTCTAAATATTGAGAACCCCATAAAATTTTTATATGAAAATAATGTCACGATGTATATAATAAATGAAAATAAGGCTCACAAGATGCCTAGAAACGTGATCCAAGAGGTCCACATAAAAAAGATAGTTTATCAATGATGAAGAAATGTTGGCTGGTAGAGTATATTACAATATTATATAACAGATCCGTTCACTAAGGGAATAGCTCAATTAGCTCTGAATTATGTGACGGAATTGGATTATGATTTAGTAATTGAACCCAAGTTCGAGTAGGAGATTAAAATAGTTAGTGGTAGCTCTATGTAACGACCCAGAATTTCATTCATTTGAAATTCGGATATTTAATTTATTTTAAATACTCAAAAGTAAATTTTATAAGCGGATAACTTATATTTCGAATATAAGGATTTAATTGGATAATTAAATTATTAAATTAATATTTGAAATTTTAGAAATAATTGAAATTTGAATTTAATGTGAATAAAAATGATTTATAAAGTTGAATTAAATTCTATTTGAATTAGAATGATGTTAGTAAACTTTTAAATTAAAATTAAAAGTTGATTTGTAGAAATTGTTTATTTAATCAACGTGTAAAAATATTCATTCTTCATATAGTCTTCAATTTTGACGAAACCAGTTTTATTGGATCTGTAATGTTATATTATTGTAAGATTTTAAATTTTGTGTCAATCGGATTTACGGTTTGTCTGGGGCAAGCTAAAACGCGTAGAACTCTATTTAAGTTAAATTTTAAATTTAAATAGTTGATTCGAAAACCTATCTTCCAAATACGATCGAATTGGCTCTCGATATATATTTCATCATGTTCGGAATAGGGCTAAAACACTATAAATGCCAGACGACACGCTTCATTTCGAGTTTGAAAAATTTTCAGGTGAATAGTGTCGTGAAATTTTCTATAGAAGGCCAAACTTTTTTTCTATTTTCACTAAAACCCTAAGGCTAGGGCAGGCTGCCACTTATATTTCAATGGCCGTAAACATTCGAGCTTTTTACCTTAATCTTTCTAAATCCATCAACAATTATCGAATACTTTCAACTACAATGTTGTAGATCTAGGTGAGACCATCACATCCATACGGCCATGATCATTATCGACGTTGCGTGTTGGTCGAAACCGTGGTTTGAAGGCTGGAGTTTGCCTACGTTTTTCGAAGCATATATGCGACTGAGTGGAATGGTGTTCACAACGATGATAGAGGTGGCAATGGCCTTTCGAATGAAGGAGATTTATCGTGTTATAAGTAAGCATTGGTGGAGCGAAAATTCAAGGAAGAAGGCGGCTAGGTTTTGTCTTATTAATGACCTGAATGATGGGAAGAGGAAATAGAAGTGTGGTCGAGATCTCTTCAAAGCAAATGAACGACTATGATCTATTTTAGGTTAAAATAAAATAAATTTTGAAAATGATTTTATATATAAATTTGTTTAAACTTTAAATGTCATAACTTTGTCATACGAGGTCCCATTTTAACGAAACAAGTTGTGTTGGGTCCGTATTGATGAGCATTACATTTTTGAGCTATTTTGGAGTTGATTGGAGCTAGTGTAAATTTTGAGTAAAATTAAACGGTGGTTTAATTTTATTTAGAATAAAACACTACAACTGTTATTGGAAGCAATGTGAGTACAACTCACTCTTTCTAACTCACTAATATTTTTATATAAGTAAGAATTAATGTTATTTATGCTAATTGATGATTGTTTGGATGATATATGATATATTACCTATATATTGATTGGTATTTGAATATATTCTTGCCTATTGGAGCAGATGAGACCCTATATGTTCCCGTGTATGAGTGAATGACCCTTTGTACACGTACCTCGAAGCGGACATTGCACATATATTTCGAATATGTATGTTTTTGTAGGTAACAGGTTGGAGGGTTCCCATTGGATTCCTCACCAGTATTGGTCTTATTTACAAATATTGTGATATATGCTGTTGTCATATGATACGTGATGTTTTGGTTGCCATGATTGATGCATTTAGTGTTATTGCATCATTGGGCCTATTTTGGTAATTTAATAATTATTAAAGTGACGATTTCAAATTAAAAGGATTTTGGAGTGATTTGAAAAGAAATATTTTTGAATGGTTAAGGAAATGAATTTATTTTGAATAAATAAAGTATTAATTTTTATGTATAAAAATTATGATTTTTCTGAAATATAACCAAATTGTGATTTTTGAAATATGGAGATAACTATTTTGTAAATAGTTTAAATTGGGATTTTTGAATTATTATAAATGGTTTATATATAAGATTTATAAAATTGATATTTTATAAATCAAATGATGGAATGGTAAAGGAATTTTGTAAGTGTTAAAATGGAGTTGTAAATGAATCTTATAAGTGAATAAGATTTATAAATTTTTGAAGTTATAAAAGAATGGTTTATTTATACAAGAGAATTATATTTGGATGTTGGCATATAAGTGAGATATAAATGGAATTGGTTAATAAAGGAATTTTGTATACTGAAGTTTCTATAAAACAGGAATGGAATTTATAAAACAGTTTTATAAATCCGAAATCAACTTATTTTGATAAGTTAAATACAGATGTTTATTAAAGGAAATATATTCACGATTTTGGTGAATTATCCATTACATTAAATGTGTAGAAACATTGAATTTCATGAATAAACTATGTTCATGATTTTGGATAGTGAATTATAATTTAAATAAAATGGATATTTTTGGAAGGTGATATCTTAAAATAAGTTAAACAATTTGAAGATGTTTTAAAATGTGTTAAGTATCGAAACCATAGATTTCAACATTCATTGTTGAAATAGACGTTTTCGAGAAATAAGGAAATGATGGACTATAATACTATTGTTATAGTAAATGATTTTAGAAAGGAAATGTTTTATATTGTATATGGGGTTTATATATCTATCTAATTTCTGAATCCTTATACAAGTGATTTTGGGTTGTCATAATGATGTTTAATGTAACATTCGTTTTAACCCCCATAAACTCGTTTAAAGAGAATGTTTTCCTTAAAGAATAAAATATATACTTAATCGTTATTTAAGTATATGGAATATTTTTTTGTGTCGAAAATAAATTGAATTGTGAATTACTTATTATTAAATAAGTATGTGGAAATGTTTTCCAATATTTAAATGGTTTTGAGATTATATCCTTTTTAAAGATAATTTGAAGTGAATATGTGACGCCCCACCTCTATACCCACGCCAGCCAAGGAAACTACAGGGTAATGCCGTCAACTAACACGGAGAATAAGGCTAGTTACGAGCGACCATCTATAGCCTTGCTCTAACTATCTATTGAAGACATCGACAATAGTCATACCAAGCAGGTCGACATATCCAATGAATACTTAAAACAAAACCATAGGTGGTTGGAGGATCTATCAGAACAGAATATAACAACTCACATGTAATATACATCACAGAACAGTAGATCATCATATACACATATATTGATACATAACAGAGTATACAAACTGATACGCGTCAAATGGTATAGCAAACCACAATATACAGAAGAATCCAAAAGAATACATATATCAGAGTTACAACAAAAAGGACTACACAAAAAGCTTTAACAAAAAGAAGCAAGCAGGATAGTCCATGCGGAAGCAAAATAGGCTATCCAAAAGCACCTAACCTGAAACATCTCGGTCTGACCCAAGTATAAAATACACGGGTCAGTCTAGCTAAAAAAATCAGTTAGATATACCGAACAACAATAACCTGCAAGGTCCCAAAGTATAATAAATATCTCTAAAAGAGATAACACAATTATCTAACAAAAGATGAATCATAGCAAGACAAGCCTCATATCATCGGCAACACAAATAAACAAAGGATATGAATATCCCAAAACAAGCCAAAAAGGCAAATATCAAATACCAATGAAGGTAATCCAAGTTCCACAAGGTAACAGCAATATATCGTGCGGCTCGAAAAGACCAACACCGAAGGGCGATACCTAGGGAATATACATATCAATGAAACAACAGAAAATTTGCATGTGCTCGGTACTGTATAAACAAGGATCCATAAGCCCGAAGACTCCTAACCCAATATCACTCGAGTAGTAACGAATGACCAACTCCGAAAACGATACAATAAGGCAACAAACGCGAAGGCACAAACCCGAAGGTACAAACCCGAAGGCAACATACCCGAAGGCAACAAACCTGAAGGAGATAGTCCGAAGACACTATCCCAAAGGCAACAAACCGTAGTGGTGAAGGGCCGGAGGCCCAGTACTGGACACCAATAACTGGCAGAATGTGTCATAACACTCAAAAAGGAATCCGAAAAGTGGTAACGTGAGTCCCATAACCACTCGTTCGCACTAAACGGTTTACTGTCCGTTAGTTAATTTCACACTCAAAGCAGTACAAAGTTTACCTTATCTCATCGATAAACCAGACCAAAAGGCCAAAACGATCAATCGAATAGGGCGGGGATTAATCGGAAAGATAAACGCATGGATTCATGGTTCGTGTTTTACTTAACCATTTAATCTCCCTTCCACTCCGCTCGAAGTGCAAAATTGTGTGTGTGCGTTTTAAAATAAGATTCATAAATTGGAGAAGCAACCTTTTAATACAATTTAAAAGATTATTTTATGAAAACCCATGGATGAAGTCAAAGAGGAATCATCAAGGTCAAATATGCATAAATAACTAATTGGAATCAACTTAGATCGATAAAAGTTGGAACCACAAACAAATAGGCACACTAGGCAAAACAGGGAAACAAGAGCAGGTCGGTCGACTGAACTTTCTGAGTTGGTCGACCGAAAATAGCCCAGAAAGATTTCGTGCTCCAGCTCGGTCGACCGAATTCTCTGGGTCGGTCGACCGAACCCCAATTCCTGCATTTTCTACCTTATTAATTGAAGTGCAAACTCTCACAATTCGCAACCGGTCGAGCAAGGACGCTAGGGGATTACGCCCAACGGCTACCCGGTCCTATTGGCTCCTCGATGCATCACCAAAAACATGTTCAAACATCAAAGTTAGAATTTTAAAGATTTGAACCCAAAACACTAAAAATTGGGATATTCACTAATTCAATCCAAACCAAAAGCAAGTGCACATGAATAAGTGTTAGGAATTCATAGCCAACAATCAAAGATAGTTATAGATAAAGATGTGAGATAAAAATCTCATCTTTTAACTCACAAACAAAGAAGAAGAAGCTGAATTGCAAGGAGAAGACCAACCACTCTCCACTTCAACTCAACTAGCTTCAATCTAAGATCAAAACAAGTATTTTCCTAAGTTAGGTTTAGGAAACTTTGTGAAATTGAAGAAGTAAGAGTTGGAGAAGATAAAGAGAAGGCTTACTAATAGCTTCACTTTGATTTTGGAGCAAGAATTCAAGTTTGCAAGAAGAACTAGGGCTTGAATTCTTCTTCCTTTCGCCCATTTTCAGTTTTAGCTTGAGATTAGAAGTGAAAATGAGTGAATGGAAGGATAGGCACTGAGTTAGGGTATTTAGTTGGCTAGTGGGTTGAACCCAAATCCAAAACCCAACTAGAAAAAGTAGCAAAATTCAACTTACTCCAAACATATCAAGCTTATACTTAAAAGGTCGCAAACGCCATTTTGAACTCAATGGATGTGGTTTCGAGCCCCAATTCGGCCGTTTGCAAAAAGTAACATTTCGGATCCAAACATCCGACTACGACGCTATATTTAAATAAAACATTTAAATATATAACCGTTAAATATGCGAGTTGCTGCAGATCTCCCCTCCTTACAAAATTGCGTCCTCACAATTCCCAGAGACGATATTTGTAACAACTACATAACTACATACATACATCATTCAAAAGGAAAAGGAAAAAAGCTTGAGATGAAAAGATATTCTCTCCGTTGCCAAGCAAAGATAGAAAACTCGGATAAGATCGCTCGATAAACTCTCTGGTTTCCCAAGTACAGTCACTGGGGTTAGCTGACCATTGAACTTTAACTAGCGGCATGTCCTTGCTCCGAAGGTGTCGCACCTCCGTGTCAAGCACGCGATAGGCTGTTGTATATAAGTCCGGTGAGATCTCAAGCTCTTGCAAATCAGGAGAATCGATAACAGAATCCGACTCCCGAAGACACTTTCGAAGTTGAGAGACGTGAAACACGTCATGAATGCCAGATAAATGAGCAGGAAGTGAAACCCTATAAGCCACAAGGCAATACGTTCAGTAATAGAAAATTGTCCTATAAAGCGAGGAGCCAATTTCCCAGTCGTACTGAAGCGCATCACCCCTTTAGAGGAGAAACACGAATAAAGACAAGATCACCAACCGAGAATTCGAGAGGCTTCCTACGGTTGTCCGCTTAAGATTTCTGGTGGCTCTGTGCCTCTTTCATTCTCAAACGAATCAAACCAATCTTCTCGGAAGAATCACGAACAAAATCTGGGCCAAGGATAAGCTTCTCCCCAGATTCCAACCAACAATAAGGTGATCAACATGGCCTTCCGTATAAGGCTTCGAAAGGAGCCATACGATACTAGACTGAAAACTATTATTGTAGAAGAACTCTACAAGAGGTAGGTGATCCTCCCAACTACCACCAAAATCAAAAATACAGATACGGAGGAGATCTTCCAAGATATGATTCACCCGTTCAGTCTGTCCGTCAGACTGCGGATGATAAGCTGTACTAAAATTTAGCTTTGTTCCCAAAGCTTGCAGAAGATTCTGCCGAAAATGACTCATGCATAAAGGATCACGGTCACTCACAATAGAACTAGGAACACCTAAGCAGTCCTATTAGACTTAATAGGAATAAAATGAGCAGACTTGGTGAGGCGATCAACAATAACCCAGATTCTAGAATGGCCTGATCTCGAACGAGGTAGGCCGTCAATGAAATCCATAGAAATCTGATCCCATTTCCACAATGGAATCTCTAGAGGTCGAAGAAGACCCGAAGGACGCTGATGTTCGGCCTTAATACGCTGACAAGTTATGCAACTACTCACATAACTCGCCACATCGCGCTTCATGCCTTCCCAATAATAAAGACGATGCATATCGGCATACATCTTACTACTACCAGGATGAATGTATACTTAGAATGGTGACAGTCATCAAGAATGTCATGTCTTAGTGAAAAATCAAAAGGCACAAAAAGATGGTTCTTCTTATGAAGACATCCATGAGAATCAATGCTGAAATCCTACAACGCCTCATCACAGGATCCAGACTCACAAAGCTGAATAAGATGCAACAAATCAGGATCACGCCACTGAGTATTGGCAATACGATCCAACAAAATGGGTCGAGCCACCAAACTAAATAATAGAATAGGAGAGTCAGAAAATGAAGCTCGATCACGAATTTCACAAAAAGATAGAGTCTCAAGAACATTCCATTCGGCAAGCATCGTAGAAACAACAGCCGAATGTTTGCGACTAAGCGCATCAGCAACACGATTACCCTTACCAGGGGTATATTGGATATCGAAGTCATAGGAAGCAAGAAACTCGAGCCAACACTGTTGTCTCATATTGAGTTCCTTCTGATTGAACAAATACTTCAAGGATTTATGATCGGTATAGAGAATGAAGCGATCGCCCAATAAATAGTGTCGCCAAATTTTTAAGGCAAAGACAATGGCGGCCAACTCAAGGTCATGTGTGGCATAGCGAACTTCATTCGGACGTAGTTGCCTAGAAGCATAAGCAACTACTCGATCCTTCTGCATAAGTATAGCACCGAGACCACTACCACAAGCATCGGTGTAGACAACAAGATCATGATTCCCCTCGGGAACCACAAGAATAGGAGCATTAGTGAGAAGTTCCTTTAATGTCAGAAAGGAAGCTTCACACTTGTCGGACCAAATATAACGAATGCCTTTCCGAGTAAGGCTGGTGAGAGGAAGCACAACACGGGAAAAATCCTTAATGAACCGACGGTAATAACCCGCTAATCCAAGGAAATTACGAATCTCATGTACATTCTTAGGCTTCTTCCAATTCTGGATGGCTTCGATCTTTGAGGGATCGAAGGAAATGCCATCGAAAGATACAACATGGCCTAAGAACTTAACCCTATTCTCCCAAAAATGGTACTTGGAGAATTTGGCTCTAAGCTGATGGTGACGAAGAGTACTCAAGACAATTCTCAAGTGATTAGCATGCTCAGCTTCAGACTTAGAATAAATAAGGATGTCATCAATAAACACAAGGACGAACTTATCGAGATATTCCCAGAATACTCGATTCATGAGATCGACAAAGAAAGCAGGAGCGTTCGTCAAACCAAACGGCATAACGAGCCACTCAAAAGAACCATAATGAGTGCGGAAAGCGGTAAGAGGTATGCTATCCTCCGCGACTCATAACTGATGAAAACCCATGGCATGGTCGAGCTGAGAAAAGACCTTAGCACCACTCAATAAATCGAACATATCATCGATCCTAGGCAATGGATACCTATTCCTAATGGTTAACTCGTTAAGCTTGCGATAGTCAATGCAAAGCCTAAGAGTTCCATCGGACTTCTTCATGAAAACGACCGCGGATCCCAATGGAGAAAAACTGGACTGAATCAACCGCTTGGACTCAAGCTCTAAAAGTTGCTTATTGAGTTCCTCATTTTCCTTTGTAGACATCCTCGTGGGAGGACGACTAACAGGCTGGGCTTCTGAAATGAGATCAATATGGAACTCAATTGCCCGCTTGGGTGGCAAACCCGAAACATGTTCAAAAACATCAAAAAAGTCACAAGTAATAGGAATACGAGATATATCATCATCATCTCGTGAGTCAAGAGAATATAAAGCCATTTCGGAATTATCCACATTCCAAAGAACAAGTGATAGCTGAGTAAATGAATTTTGATGTCGAAGATATAAAATCCTCTTAGAACAAATAATCCTGGCATCGTATCTCACTAGCCAGTCCATTCCCAAAATCATATCAAATCCCAGACAAGAAATAACATTCAGATTCGCACGAAAAGAAAAGTCACATAAAACAATCTCAACATGATCACAAAGCATACTAAGGGTCGTGGATCCCCAATAGGATTCACAATCCTTAAAGAAGTAACCAAACAAGAAACATCCAAAGATAAATCATCGATGAGCTTTTTCCCTATGAAAGAATGTGAAGCATCTGTAACGAAAAGAACTCGAATACTATGGTTATGAAATAAAATAGAACCTTCCAAAATAGATGGAGATATACCTTTAGGTTGAGAAGAACCTTCAGAAGCCTTAGCAGCATAAAGCTTGCTAGACTTGGCACCAGCCGGAATAGTAGGGCAGGTGGAAACATAATGACCATCCTTCTTGCAATAGCGGCAGAAGAGAGGGTTAGGACAAGCTCGAATCATATGATCAGGAGAACCACAATTGAAACACTTTCGAATGAAAGGTGTTCCGACAGACTGAGGCTGAGAATTAGAACCATCGGTTTTCTTCTTCTTAGAAGGAAAAGGCCTGGACTTCTGAAATGGAAACTGCTTCTTGTTGGGGTTCCTAGAAACCTCAACATCCTCACCACTATCACACTCCTTCTCGACGGTTTCAAGAGGAAGTGCAGAATCTACCAACTCCTCAAAAGAAAGCTTAAGCTGGAGCAACAAAGACTTCTTAAGATATTTCTTAAGACCGGAAACAAACTTCAAATTCTTTTTATAAGAAGTGCTAATGAATTCAAGACCATACTTAGATAAAGAATCGAATGATGCAACATACTCAGAAACAGAAGATTCCCTTGCTTCAACTCAAGGAAGTGACGGGTCAATAAAACTTTTCAGATTCGGGAATGAACTTGAGTTCGAACCTCAAAACTGAGTCCAAGAAAGAGTAGACTCATCAATTTCAGCTATAAGAAGCTCATACCAATCAAGGGCACGCTCTTGTAATAAGCTAGAAGTTACAAGAACTCTATCATGATCAGAAAGATCCATGCGAGAGAAAATACGCTCACACGTGCGAAGCCAAGCTTGGACTTCAAGAGCAGACTCAGTGCCTTTAAACGGCTTTCCCCCAAGATAAGAAAAATCACTGCACAGACGTGCAAAGGCAGACTTGCGAGGTGGAGATACTCGAGGAGGAACTGGAGGCTGAGTGCTCCTAAACAATTCCAAAAACTGATCGGAAGATATATAAACGCCATCCGGATGTGAGCCACTGGATTGCCCAGCATCCGAATGTCGTCCCCTGCCTCTTCCAGCCATACGCTGAAAGTTAAGATAAGAACTATATTATTCACAAGGTAGATATCACCAATCCAAATATGGAATACTACGAAACAAAATGCATTCCTAGACGTATTCCTAAAATTCTATCTACCACCTACGGCACAAAAGGAATATAGAGGCACGATGGTTCAACGGTCTGTATCACTTATTACACTTTGATGTATCGTAATATGTGCTTCTATTATGTGTTTATCATATTTTGTTCTGAACCTTGCTCTGATACTAAGCTGTGACGCCCCACCTCTGTACCCATGCTAGCCAAGGACACTACAGGGTAATGCCGTCAACTAACACGGAGAATAAGGCTGGTTAGGAACGACCATCTATATCCTTGCTCTAACTATCTATTGAATACATCGACAATAGTCATACCAAGCAGGTCGACATATCCAATGATACTTAAAACAAAACCATAGGTGGTTGGAGGATCTATCAGAACAGAATATAACAACTCACATGTAGTATACATCACAGAACAGTAGATCACCATATACACATATATTGATACATAACAGAGTATACAAACTGATACACGTCAAGTGGTATAGCAAACCACAATATACAGACGAATCCAAAAGAATACATATATCAGAGTTACAGCAAAAAGGACTACACAAAAAGCTTTAACAAAAAGAAGCAAGCAGGATAGTCCATGCGGAAGCAAAATAGACTAAGTCCAAAAGCACCTAACCTGAAACATCTCGGTCTGACCCGAGTATAAAATACATGGGTCAGTCTAGCTAAACAAATCAGTTAGATAAACTGAACAATAATAACCTGCAAGGTCCCAAAGTATAACAAATATTTCTAAAAGAGATAACACAATTATCTAACAAAAGATGAATCATAGCAAGACAAGCCTCATATCATCGGCAACACAAATAAACAAAGGATATGAATATCCCAAAACAAGCCAAAAAGGCAAATATCAAATGCCAATGAAGGTAACACAAGTTCCACAAGGTAACTGTGATATATCGTGCGGCTTGAAAAGACCAATACCGAAGGGCGATACCTAGGGAATATACATATCAATGAAACAACATAAAATTTGCACGTGCTCCGTACTTCATAAACAAGGATCCATGAGCCCGAAGACTCCAAACCCAATATCACTCGAGCGTTAACGAATGACCAACTCCGAAAGCGATACAATAGGGCAACAAACCCGAAGGCACAAACCCGAAGGCAACATACCCGAAGGCAACAAACCTAAAGGAGACAGTCTGAAGACACTATCCCAAAGGCAACAAATGTAGTGGTGAAGGTCCGGAGGCCCAGTACTGGACACCACTAACTGGCAGAATGTGTCATAACTCTCAAAAATAAATCCGAAAAGTGGGAACATGAGTCTCATAACCACTCGGTCGCACTAAACGGTTTACTACCCGTTAGTTAATTTCACACTCAAAGTAGTACAAAGTTACCTCATCTCTCGGTAAACCAGACCAAAAGGCAAAAACAATCAATCGAATAGGGCGGGGATTAATCGAAAAGATAAATGCATGGATTCAAGGTCCATGTTTTACCTAACCATTTAATCTCCCTTCCACTCTGCTCGAAGTGCGAAATTGTGTGTGTGCGTTTTAAAATAAAATTTATAAATTGAAGAAGCAAGCTTTTAATACAATTTAAAAGATTATTTTATAAAAACCCGTGGATGAAGTCAAAAAGGAATCATCAAGGTCAAATATGCATAAATAACTAATTGGAATCAAATTAGATCGATAAAAAGTTGGAATCACAAACAAATAGGTACACTGGGCAAAACAGAGAAACATGAGCAGGTCGGTCGACTGAACTTTCTGAGTTGGTTGACCGAAAATAGCCTAGAAAGATTTCGTGCTCCAGCTTGGTCGACCGACCTAGAGAGTTCGGTCGACCGAACCCCAATTCTTGCATTTTCTACCCTATTAATTGAAGTGCAAACTCTCACAATTCGCAACTGGTCGAGCACGGACGCTAGAGGATTACGCCCATCGGCTACCCGGTCCTATTAGCTCCTCGATGCATCACCAAAAACATGTTCAAACATCAAAGTTAGGATTTTAAAGATTTGAACCCAAAACGCTAAAAATTGGGATATTCACCAATTCAATCCAAACCAAAAGCAAGTGCACATGAATAAATGTTAGGAATTCTTACCGAACAATCAAAGATAGTTATAGACAAAGATGTGAGATAAAAATCTCACCTTTTAACTCACAAACAAAGAAGAAGAAGATCAATTGCAAGGAGAAGACCAACCACTCTCCACTTCAACTCTACTAACTTCAATCTATGATCAAAACAAGTATTTTCCTAAGTTAGGTTTAGGAAACTTTTTGAAATTGAAGAAGTACGAGTTGGAGAAGACGAAGAGAAGACTTACCAATAGCTTCACTTTGATTTTGAAGCAAGAATTCATGTTTGCAAGAAGAACTAGGGCTTGGAATTTCTCATTCTTCTTCCTTTCCCCCATTTTCAGTTTTAGCTTGAGTTTAGAAGTGAAAATGAGTGAATGGAAGGAGAGGGACTGAGTTAGGGTATTTAGTTGGCTAGTGGGCTGAACCCAAAACCCAACTAGAAAAAGTAGCAAGATTCAACTTACTCCAAACATATCAAAAGCTTATACTTAAAAAGATTGGAAAGACCATTTTGAACTCAATAGAGGTGGTTTCGAGCCCCAATTCGGCCGTTTGCAAAAAGTAACATTTCGGATCCAAAAATCCGACTAACGATGCTATATTTAAATAAAACATTTAAATATATAACCGTTAATTATGCGGGTTGTTACAGAATATTTAGCAAGTGATTTAATTAGTAAAAGATAAATTAGAAGGGCCTAGTGATTGCTTATGGTGCTAAGTATTTATTTGTTTGTTTTGATAGTTAAATAATCGACTATCAAATTTGGCCATTTTAGTTCCTTGACTTGATGTGGGAACTATTTAGTCATACATTTATTTGTGTTGAGGATGTTGATTCATATAATGTGGAGTGTTACTCCAATCTATCAAGCTTTCTACTTGGCCGAAGGATAGCAAGGTGAATGTTGGAGATGTGATAAGTTTATGAGACTTAGTTTCTGTGTGAGGTTAAGAAAAGCTATTGCGTTGTTGATGCGTAGAGATTGGGATCAAATTTATTTGAAAACCACTTCGGACCAATGTATATGCGTTCGATTGTGTATGTTATTGATGATATTGATATTAAGGAATTTCATAGTGGGGGACTGTTTGTTAATCGTTTGGGGTTAAAATCCTAATATACATATAGTAGCAGTAGTCTCTTCATTATGAAATATCCAATGAAAGGACTATTCGCTACTAATCCTAGAGATTTTTCGACAGGGTGTGGTAGGAAATTACCTTCGGTTTGTCCTGTTCCAGGACAACTTGTATGGATGTTTGTTTGACATTGCATTTCTAAAGATTACGTACATTGATTTTTACAAATGTACATCAGTGGTGGCGGAGAAGGCAACTTATTTTAGCTTAGCACCCTCATTAAGACGTATGTGCTTAAGGGTTGTATTTTTATGAAAGGCAGTTAGTCGTCAATGGAAATGGCCGTGTGACATTCAAAGTGATGTGATATGTGATATGTGATATGTGATATGTGAAAGGTAATCGTTACCTCAGGCCTCATCAACCGAAAATGACCAAAACATGGTTAGATGCAGTAGGGCTAAGTGGGTCACTCCCAAGTAGGATATGATCATCCCCTTCTAGATATGTCATTACACATGATGACGTCGTGTATCTGATTATTGTAGTTTGTGTGCTATAAGGGCCCTCGGAAAAGGTCGGTTCGACCGTAGGATGATATATTTGGTACCATCTAGTTATAGAGGTGGGTCGTTCTTGTGTTGGTAGAGGGCAGATGTTCTGTGCCTTGGGACATCCATCTAGAGGTGTACCCATCGAAAGGTAGTCCATTAACCTGGTTATTTGTATGGAAATCCAAACTCCACTACATATCTGCCATTTTATTTTTAGATCCTAGTATGCTGCAATTTAACAATGGTAACAATTTCGGCTACTTTGAATATTATTTGTGAATAGACACTATTATAATATCAGAGGATTTGATATGAAAGGATTTAGTTATCGTAAGGTAAAAACTTATCCGTGCTTATTTGTGGGCCGGTCTTACAAGATACTTTTGTTAGGATAAAGGAAAAGTTTGGTAATTTAAATAAATTCAGTTGAGCGTGTTTCTCATGCTGGTTTACCAGACTAATCCAGATGTTCTTCCCTTTCAATGCTCGGGTCAGACGGAGTATATTTATAGGTTTAGAGTTGGTGCTTTGTAGCTTCACTACGAGAGCTGGAGATCTTCATTTTCGTATACACGTATCTATTTTGATTATCCATTTCTCAGTTCTGTATATTATCTGTAACGACCCGATTTTTTCGATGCCCGAAAATCGACATCAAAACGTCCAACGTATCAAATGCCGAATAATCGAATTCCAGAAAACCAAACTGTTAAGGTTAAAAAAGAAGAAGATAGAAGAAGAAATAAAACAATATCAGAATCTCATAATCGCAACGAAACAATATATAATAAACAAATGACTAATATTTAAAAAAAGAACTATATATGTTTATACGTTACATCATCAGAGTCACATACAACACAACAACGGAATATAACATAATAGAGGAAAAAATAATATCATATACGTATGACACGTCTCGCCATCTAGCTTGTCTCCTGATCTCCATAGCATACTTTCCTGACTTCACTCTAGAACAACTGATAACCTGACTCTAGGCTGCTTATGTGGAAAATTATGGGCATCCAGAGTTTAGAAAGGGAACATTGAACTCCAGGTAAGCCATGGGACTGGTGTGAGATCTTAAAACAGTTATTTTCACAAAAAGAAATAAAAAGAATTCCGTTATGCTTTGTGGAAAATGAAAGTACCATAAGGCCTACCGGCACACACACAATGCAATCACACACTTGGGGGAGATTTCTCCTTATAGCAGTCAAACATGCTTGATACGCAAAAATCCTTTTGATATTGTTATTAGCGTATAGTGTGGAAAACATTTCGAAAGTATAATATTAATCTTAGCCAGCATATGTACCATTATATTATGCCTACTATAGCTACCACCTGAGGTGGAAGGTTCTACAACTGCAATCGTAATGGTCTCGTATTGTTTTGTTTGAATTTTCAACAAATGATCAAGGCTAAGGAACTTCCTTTCCAAAAAGGGTACGCCTTTGGAGGGATGCCCCAAGAACCTAATCGGATCTCTGCCAACACAAGGCCGAGTTACCTCTGTAACTAAGTAACTAACTGTCACGAGTATGCCATCCCTCGGGCGTAACCGACCTTTACCGAGGCGCCTCAACAACCAACAACCACATAAGTAAAATAATCTGGGCTCCATATCAGAACACTACTTTTTTATCCACATATGTTAAATATTTGGACTCCATACCAGATACCACTTTTTAACCAGAAGGAAATGCACATACCCTGAGAGGTGTGACCCCCATAACCTTGCTGCATCCATTCTAGTTTTGACCATTACAGGGTGTGAGTTTCGATGAAGTCTCGTCCCACAAAGCTACGCTTTTCACAAAATCCATGCTTCGATCAACCAATGATCAATACTTAGCATGCCACATTACCAAATTGGAAATAAATCACTAGTAACTATCAACTACATAATCTATGAGCTCGTACGTCTCAGAGAAGAGTGTTAAGATAAGAGAATAAATTCTCCGCCATCAAGAGAAATGTATTTGATAGAAACCAGTTTTATCTCTCAAAATGTAATGTCAGACATACATCAATACAAGCCCATCCTGGGTCTGAATGGAACCGAAGGCACTTCGTCCAGTTAAGGAAAGAAGTCCTTGCAAATCCGAATATCAATTAATCATGTCCGGACTTCCCATCACATAGGATAATCTCTATACCAGAGCAACTCAGCGCAGAGACAATCGACAGGTAATCCTTTCGTTCTCGAAAATACCCGATCTTCAACCACCATCTTCAAATGCAATCTCATTTCGTCGTATCATTATTCGAAAATGGTTTTATGACTCAATGTCCTTTCCCGGCTAATCTGGACAATGAGCGCCCATTTTAAAAATAAGTGGACACAGTCATAACAAATTTCCATTTTTGATCCTTTAAACAAAAGATCGATCATTAAGATTCGATGTGGTTTTCGAATAACCATTTGGAATCCGTCCCCGGTCGCATCGAAATTCAAATGCCATCTTAAAGGCCAATATTGATAGTTGGTTATTTAACTATCAAACAACATTCGCAAACAACCATCAGATTTAAATAATTTCCCCAAATTATTTATTGCAAATATCTTCGCAAGATATATTTTCACACTTCAATCCTATGAAAACAATTTTCAAACTACTTTTCTCTTGCGGAATAATTACCAAACATTGTTTATTTCCACTGAAAATTTTCCAAGACTAAATGCTTTGGATTTTAAAATAATTTAAATTACTTTATCTAAAAATTATACTTTAAAATACTTAAAATAAAAATATTTAAAACACTTTATTTAAAATACGAGTTATGAAATTTAATAATAATTTTTCATGAAAACTTAAGCCAAACAAATTTAAAAATAAAGTTATTGAATTCTATACAAGTTTTCCAAGTAAAAACTTTAACCAATTTATATTTAAAAAACTACTTTTTAAAATATAAATATTAATAATTATCTTTTAAAATCATAATACCGATTTGCCTTTTAAAATTATTACTAATATAACTAATTTAATAAAATGTTCACCTTTAAAATTTTAAACAAATTAAATAATAATTTCTCAAAGAAACATCCTTTTAAACAACTTTAGAAACTTTTAACTTCTACTTAAAAATCTGCTTGAAATAGTACTTGGCTTATCTAGGAAATATGCTTTTCTTTCACACGTTTAAAAATAAACCACTATTTATTTTTTTGAACTGAAGTACCCATTCCATTATAAATTCCCACCGTGAATTTACACTTCCAAATTATCCTCTGATATATATCTCATTTTATTTATAAACACGTTTATAAATTTCACAATCTCAGTTTTCTTTCTTAAAACATAGTTTCAAATACTAAATCAATTTTCAAATCGATTTCTAAAATTTATTATCTTTTAAAATAAATTCCTGTATTTCTCCCAAACCATTTAAAATCCGAATTTTAAATAAATTCTTCAGCTTTTAAACAATACTGCTTAAGTTCTCAAAATCCATTTATTTCCATTTCTTAAAATCTTTTCCTCATACTTGGAATTAATTCGATAGGATTTCAGAAATCAACTTTTATCCTTTTCCAAATTTCTTCTTTATTTATGTAATTTTCTAAAATTATTTACTTAAAATTCTCTACTTTAATTTCCTTCCAACCGTCCAATTTTTTATATTTCTGGTATTCTAAAAATACCAGAATATATTCGGCCAAATCATAGCCTTCAATAATTTCAATTACCAGTATAATCAGTCACGGATTACCAATAAATCATATGACAGCATATGAAATAAATTCAAACATCTAAGGAATCCAGTTGGATCCCTCCAACCTGTTTCCCTGCATCCACAGGTATTAGCACAGCAAATTAAATACCAATCCCGCTTTAAGGCAGGATATCGCGGTATAAATGGTCATCCGCTATTATGCAGGACGCATAGGGTCTCATCTGCTATATAATACGGGAAATCGATCACTCCAATATATATATACTACTATATATAATACCACATCAATTCAAGCAATCAACCAATATTTTAAATTTTAACTATTTAAACTGTATCTAGATGTGAGTGAGAAGATCTCATCTTTGATTTTTTTTTTTTTTTGCAATTCCGATCCAAACCAGCTTGTTCCCTTTCAGATTTTGACCTTGTATAACAACTATATGATTTTATTAATATTAAACTAATCAAACAATTAAGTTCCTTTAAATAGATCTAATTAACTAACAATTTGATTTTAAACTAATACTTTTAATTTTAAACTAATTTCCTGTTAATAAAATATTTTTAGCAACTAAAACAATTAAATAAGTTTTATTAAACAAGTTAATTACTATAATACCTTATTTAAAAATAAACTAGCAGATTTTCAATGTATATATGTATATTTATGCTTCTTTGTACTACATGTATAAAATAAATAATTTATGGATTCCAAAAATCTAATTTTATATAAATGTCACATTTTAAAATTCTGTATTTCCAAAATCTTACATATATACTTATTCTATTTTATTTTTACAAAATTCTTTCTGTATAAAATTTTCTTCTGTTTGTCTACATATTATTTAAACTAAAATAGATATATATATGTATGTTCATAATTATACTATACCTTTTTTAAAATTTAATTAACAATACCTTCACTTCCGAGTTCAGAATTTGAGCGAAACCCTAGCCGATCCTTCTGATAATCGTTGAACCCAAACCACAGACATCGCCGAACACCCCTGGCTTCACCAACGACCCTAGCCGTGCCCATTGCCCACGACCCCCAAGTATCTGTGTGAATTACCCTGACAACGTCGCGAACACTACCTCGCGCTCGCCTCGTCAAATCGCATACACAAACCCGACTTATCACCAATTTCGTCGCTACTCCAGCCTTGAGTGCCATGACCGATTCAAGCTTCGCTCCTCCCTTTCCCAAAATAGAGCGAAGTCGATTCTCCAATTAAAGATCGAATGCAAGACGAAGCCTAGATTTTGACTGCGTCTGATTTATTTACGAATTGAAAAAAATATGGTATAACGCATGAGAGATAGACGCGATAATCTATAGCCACCATTATATACATATTTTTCGTGTTTGATTCTATTTTGAAGATGAAAAAGGCTTGGCCATTAATAGATTTAAAGTGAAGACGAGAAGTTTAGTTTTCTTTGTTCGTATTTTTTTTATTTGAACGAGCTTGCAAATATCATTATATTTTTGACGAAAGCGTGTGAAATTATCAGAGAAAACGAAACACGTGTTTGAATTTTACTCTACGTGTCCTTGCTTCCAGCGGTATTTTAATTTTATTATTTTATATTCAAATTTAAATCGTCTCTGTAAATGCAAATCAAAATCTCGATCTCCTATCGAAGTGTGCCGCTAGACGTTTATAATGTTAAACCCCTATGTTGAACGCAAAGGAAAAGGTTTCGAGGCCTAACTAGATCATGGAGAAGATAGCTTTTTGGACCCAGTTATAATATTAAATTCCGATATAGATTTCAACGTGTTTATCTATCGTACGTCCAAACGATCAGTCCAAACATTTCTAAAATTGAAATATGATAATAATATAGTATTACGATTCAAATAGAACTGATTTCGTCAAAATCCAAGACCGTGCCTTGAAATGCTATTTTTAAATATTGATTTAAACGGTATAAATTCAAAACTGAAAAAATACTTTCAAATTCATTTTAAAAGCTCGATTGTCTTCCATATTGTTAACAAAGATTTTTTTTATGCTATTAAAATATTTTAAGCAGCTTAAAAATCAAGATTCAATATTTTACCCAACTTTCAATAATTAAATTCAATAATTTAATTGCCAAATAAATAGTAATATTTGAAATTCAAGTTAAACTAACTTTCAAATATTTAAAATCAATTAAATATTCCAACTTCAAATGTCTAAAAATTCAGGGTCATCACATTCTTTCCCCCTTAAAAGAATTTCGTCCTCGAAATTACTAGTTAAGAAGAATGATCCATAACCCGTTCACTATTTTCCCAATCCAAATAGTTTTTAAAAACTTCCTAAAACCCAACAGTTTCAACTTTCCAACACAACTTTTTTATCAAAGATACTATCATTCTTACTAACTCCCCAAACACAACCATTAATTCCAAATAATATTAGTTTCTCAACAATTCAAATTTAAATTTAAATTCAAATTTTAAATTATCCAAACTTCTCAAAAAATTTCTAACTCCCTAAATTTTCGAAAAATTTCGCCAGCGTCTCCTTTGCGTGGCTAGCTCGGTACAACTACAAAATGCCACAACGAGTCCTTAGATTTCAAAAAGAAAACAAAACGCCGAGTGGCTAGTCCAGAAAATCATCAAATTTCATATAGAAATTTAAATACATACCTTTTTTCGAACAATTTAATTTATCTTCAAAATCAAAAATCCCAATTTCCTTTTGCTTATATAATGTACAATTACAACACTCAAAATCATTTTATACATTTCTTTACAAAATTTCAATATATATTTCATTCGCGTCCGTATGATGCACATATATCATCCGCACGCAACATCAAATTCAATCGCTCACATGATCACAAAATTTCACTTCCAAATTAGTGTCATCCACCGACTTCCTAGTCCGGACTCAGATCTGGTTTCTTGATCAGAAACCATCATTCTTCTTGCATAGTCCTAAAATATGATAGAGAATTTCTAGAATCAACCAAAAATCCATATCCAGGGTTTACCGTCGAAAATCGAGCGAAAAACCCCAACTTGGATCGGTATAACTACCTCAAAATCCTGTGCTTGAATTCTGGATCGATTCGCTATGCGAATAAAATAATATACGTATGTCCTACATATTTATTCCAATTGATTGTTAGCTATATCAATTTTCTTTTTATTCACATTTATTTTGATTTCTATCCACTTATTCACCATTATTCATTTCACAACTTTACTGGATCCTCATTCAAAATTTACTTAGAAAATTTCTTCAATATATACTTCTTATATTATTTCACTTCACCACTTTGGTTTGTTTATACTTTTATTCAAGTTGAATTCCACTTCCACATAATTCAATTTGCTTTAATCTACTAAATAATTTCAAATCTCAATACTTTTATTTCCAACTTTTATCCAAATTTTCATTTTCATTTCTACTTGAATTCAATTTATCTTAGAACTTTGAATATTGAATTTTATTTATCCTTTCTCAAACCCTTATAGGTTTTTAAACTTATAAAATATTCCATAACCATTTCTAAATAATATTCCAAAGTTTTAATTAATCACTTAAGTATTCCAAAATTACTTTTGAAATCAATCATATCCAAAATCAAACTTTTTCAAAATCAATCTTAATTTCGCAAATATTTCCAATACAAAAACAATCTGATAGCAACCCCTCCCTTGGTAACTCGAAAATGAACACCGATGATGTCGCGATCATCATCGGATTTATTTTCCAGCGGTCGAAAAGAGTTTAGTGCTTTTATCCCTTCAAAAATATTTTCAATATATTTTAAATTCCAAGTCCCAGTAGATTTCATATCCAATTTAAAAAAATATTTCCCAAACAATTTCACATTATTTTTCCAAAACCTTTGAAAATCATTTTCAAACTCAAAGGGGATTTAAATTTCCAAAATCTGAAAATTTCAAATCCTTTCAAAAAAAATAACAAATATTTCTCTGGAATTCTATTTCAAATTATAAATTACATTTACAAATCCCATTTGTGTATATATTTATTTCTTAGCTTTATGATTTCAATTTCTTATTCAATCTTTTACACAACAATGATAATAATTTAATATTATCACTTTCTAACAACCAAGCAACCAAATATAATAATAATTTATGGAAAATTGTTTCTTTTATACAAAAACATTTGGGTAAAATTATTTCATTTACCCTACTTTAAAATAATACTATGTCTGTTTATCTTATTTAAGACATAGAAACCCCAATCGATAAAATGGCGTCCCATATATCGACCAGTTTTCATAAACACTGACCAATTTTCATAAACACTCAACCGACAAGTCAACACAATATAAAAACAAATTTTTTATATTCACCAACAAATACGCGCTCATCTATTAGTACACTCAAACTCATTCTATATTACTACTGACTCCATCTCTAACGAGTAATCCCCACTTGAGCCAAGGTTCTCCCTTAACCTTCAGCACTGATACCACATTGTAACGACCCAATTTTTTTCAATGCTTGAAAATCAACATCAATGCGTCCACTGTATCAAATGTTGAATAATTGAATGCCGAAAAACCGAACCATAAGGGTTAAAGAAGAAGAAGATTGAAGAAGAAATAGAAACAATATCATAATCTCATAATCGCAGCGTAACAATATATAATAAATAAATGACTAATCTTTAAAATAAAAGAACTATATCTGTTTATACTTTACATCATCAGAGTCATATACAACATAACAACGGAATATAACATAACAGCGTAAAAAATAATATCATATACGTATGATGCGTCTTGCAATCCATCTTGTCTCCAGATCTCCATAGCATACTTTCCTGACTTCCCTCTAGAACAACTGATAACCTGACTCAAGGTTGCCCGTGTGGAAAATTATGGGCATCCAGAGTTTAGAAAGGAAACACTAAACTCCAGGTCAGTCATGAGACTGTTGTGAGATCTTAAAACAGTTATTTGCACAAAAAGAAATAAAAAGAAATCTGTTATGCCTTTTGGAAAATGAAACTACCATAAGGGCTCCCGGCGCACACACATAATGCAATCGCATACTGGGGGATATTTCTCCTTATAGCATTTAAACATGCTTGATATGCGGAAATCCTTTTGATATTATTATTAGTGCATAATGTGGAAAACATTTTGAAAGTATAATATTAATCTTAGACAGCACAGGTACCATTATATTATGCCTACTATTGCTACCACATGAGGTGGCAGGTACTACAACTGCAATCGTAAAGGGCTCGTATTGTTTTGTTTGGATTTCCAACAAATGGTCAAGGCTAAGAAACTTTCTTTTTGAAAAGGGTACGCCTCTGGAGGGACGCCCCGAGAACCTAACCGGATCTCTGCCAACACAAGGCCGGGTTACCTCTATAACTAGGTAACTAACTGTCATAAGTATGCCATCCCCCGGTCGTAACCGACCTTTATCGAGGCGCCTCAACAACCAACAACCACATAAGTAAAGTAATATGGGCTCCATACCAGAATACCACTTTTTTTTATCCACATAAGTTAAATATTTGGAGTCCATACTAGATACCAGTTTTTATCCAGAAGGAAATGCACATACCCTGAGGGGCGTGACCCCCGTAGCCTTGCTGCATCCATTCCTGTTTCGACCATTTTCGCGGTGTGAGGTTCGATGATGTCTCGTCCCACAAAGCTACACTTTTCACAAAAGCCATGCTTCGGTCAACCAACGATCAACACTTAGCATGCCACATTACCAAATTGGGAATATATTACTAGTAAGTATCTACTACATAGCCTCTGAGCTCGTACGTCTCAAAGAAGGGTATTAAGCTAAAAGGATAAATTCTCCATCACCAACAGAAATGTATTTGATAGGAACCAATTTTGTCTCTCAAAGTGTAAATTCAGACATACATCCACACAAGGCCATCCTGGGTCTGAATGGAACCGAAGGCACTTCGCCCAATTAAGGAAAGAAGTCCTTGCAAATCTGGTTATCACTTTTGTCATGTCCGGACTCCCCATCACATAGGATAATCTCTATACCGGAGCAACTCGGTTAAGTGACAATCGATAGGTAATCCTTTCATTTTCGAAAATACCCGATCTTCAAACACCGTCTTCAAATGCAATCCCATTTCGTCGTATCATTATTCGGAATGGGTTTTATGACTCAATGTCCTCTTCTGGCTAATCTGAATAATGAGCGCTTATTTTAAAAACAAGTGGATACAGTCGCAACAAATTTCAATTTTTGATCCTTTAAACAAAAGATCCATTATTAAGATTTGATGTGGTTTACGGATAACCATTTGGAATCCGACCCCCGGTCGCATCGAAATTCAAATGTCGTCTTCAAGGCCAATATTGACGGTCGGTTATTTTACTATCAAACAACATTCACAAACAACCATCAGATTTAACTAATTTCCCTAAATTATTTATTTCAAAATATCTTTGCAAGATATATTTTGACACTTCAATCCTTTGAAAAAAAATTCAAACTACTTTTCTCTTGTAGAATAAATTCCCAAACATTGTTTATTTCCACTGAAAATTTGCCAAGACTAAATGCTTTGGATTTTAAAATAATTTAAACTACTTTATCTAAAAATATATACTTTAAAATACTTAAAATAAAACTATTTAAAACACTTTATTTAAAATACTAGTTATGAAATTTAATAATAATTTTTCATGAAAACTTAAGCCAGACAAATTTAAAAATAAAGTTATTGAATTCTATACAAGTTTTCCAAATAAAAACTTTAGCCAATCAAATAAAACTACTTTTTAAAATTATTACTAATATGACTAATTTAATAAAATGTTTACTTTTAAAATTTTAAACAAATTAAATAATAATTTCTCAAAGAAACATCCTTATAAACAACTTTAAAGACTTTAAATTCTACTTAAGAATCTGCTTGAAATCGTACTTGGCTTATCAAGGAAATATGCTTTTCTTTCACACCTTCAAAAATAAACCACTATTTATTTTTAAAATGAATTACCCATTCCATTATAAATTCCCACCGTGAATTTACACTTCCAAATTATCCTCTGATAAATATTTCATTTTATTTATAAATCCCATTTTTAAATTTCATAATCTTAGTTTTCTTTCTTAAAACACAGTTCCAAATATTAAATCGATTTTCAAATCGATTTTCAAAATTTACTATCTTTTAAAGTAAATTCCTTTATTCCTCCCAAACCATTTAAAATCCGAAATTGAAATAAACTCTTCATCTTTCAAACAATACTGCTTAAGTTCTCAAAATCCATTTATTTCTATTTCTTAAAATCTTTTCCCTATATTTGGAATTAATTCGATAGGATTTCAAAAATCAACTTTTATCCTTTTCTAAATTTCTTCTTTTATTTTTATAATTTTCTAAAATTATTTTACTTAAAATTCTCTACTTTAATTTCCTTCCAACAATCCAATTTTTTATATTTCTGGTATTTTAAAAATACCAGAATATATTCGGCCAAACAATAGCCTTCAATAATTTCAATTACCAGTATAATCAGTCACAAATTATCAATAAATCATATCACATCATATGAAAGAAGTTCAAATATTTAAGGAATCCAGTTAGATCCCTCCAACCTATTTCCCTGCATCCACAGATGTTAGCACAACAAATTAAATACCAATCCCGCTTCATGGCGAGATATCACGGTATAAAGAGTCATCCGCTATTATGCGGGGCATATAGGGCCTCATCCGCAATATAATGCGGGAAATCAATCACTCCAATATATATATATATACACACACACACACATACAACTATATATAATACCACATCAATTCAAGCAATCAACCAATATTTTAAATTTTAACTATTTAAATTAGGTATATCTAGATGTGAGTGAGAAGATCTCATCTTTGATTTTGTTTTGCAATTTCGATCCAAACCACCTTGTTCCCTTTCAGATTTTGACCTTGTATAACAATTATATGATTTTATTAATATTGAACTAATCAAACGATTAATTCTCTTTAAATAGATTTAATTAACTAACAATTTGATTTTAAACTAATACTTTTAATTTTAAACTAATTTCATGTTAATAAAATATTTTTAGCAACTAAAATAATTAAATAAGTTTTATTAAACAAGTTAAGTACTATAATATTTTATTTAAAAATAAACTAGTAGATTTTCAATGTATATATGTATATTTATGCTTCTTTGAACTATATGTATAAAATAAATAACTTATGGATTCCAAAAATCTAATTTTATATGAAATGTCACATTTTAAAATTATGTATTTTCAAAATCTTACATATATACTTATTTTATTTTATTTTAACAAAATCCTTTATGTATAAAGTTTTCTTATGTTTGTCTGCACATTATTTAAACTAAAACAGATATATATGTATGTTCATAATTATACCATACCTTTTAAATTTTGATTTAAAATAGAAATAACAATACCTTCACCACCAAGTTTAGAATTTGAGCAAAAACCTAGCCGATCCTTTTGATGATCGTCGAGCCCAAACCTCTGACATCGCCGAACACGCCTGGCTTCACCAACGACCCCAACCTTGCTCATAGCCTTGCGACCCCCAAGTATCTGTGCGAACCACCCTGACGACGTCATGAACACTACCTCATGCTCACCTCGTCCAATTGCACACACAAACCCTACTTGTCGCCAACTCCGCTGCTCCTCCAGCCTCGAGTGCCACGACCGATTCAAGCTTCGCTCCTCCCCTTTCCAAAATCAAACGAGGTTGATTCTCTAATTCGAGATCGAATGCAAGACGAAGTCGAGATTTTGACTGCGTACGATTTATTTACGAATCAAAAAAAAATTAGGTAGAATGCACGAGAGATAGACACGATTATCTATAGCCACCAATATATATGTATATATATTTTGAGTTTGATTCTACTTTGAAGATGAACAAGGCTCGGCCATCAATATATTTAAAATGATTACAAGAAGTATAGTTTTCTTTGTTCGCATTTTTTTATTTGAACGAGCTTGCAAATATTATTATATTATTAACGAACGCGTGTGAAATTATCGGAGAAAATAAAAAACACATGTTTGAATTTTACTCTACGTGCCTTGCTTGCAGTAGTATTTTAATTTTATTATTTTATATCCAAATTCAAATTCAAATTTAAATTGTCTCTGTAAATGCAACTCAAAATCATGATCTCAATTGAAGCATGCTGCTAGGCATTTATAATGTTAAACCCCTACTCCGAATACAAAGGAAAAGGTTTTAAGGCCCAACTCGATCATATGGAGAAGATAGCTTTTTGGACCCAGTTATAATATTAAATTCCAATATAGATTTCAGCGCATTTATCTATCATACGGCCAAACAATCACTCCAAACATTTCAAAACTTGAAATCAGATAATAATACAATATTACAGTCCAATGGATGTGGTTTCGTCGAAATCCGAGAATATGCCTCGGAAGGCTATTTTTAAATATCGATTTAAACGATATAAATTCAAAACTAAACAAATCGCTTTCAAATTCATTTTTAAAAGTTCTATTATCTTCCGTATAGTTAATATAGTTTTTCTAAGCCATTAAAATATTGTTAACTAGCTTAAAAATCAAGATTCAATATTTTGCCCAACTATCAATAATTTAATTCAATTATTTAATTGCCAAATAAATAGTGATATTTGAAATTCAAGTTAAACTAACTTTCAAATATTTAAAATCAATTAAATATTCCAATTTCAAATGTCAAAAAATTCCAGGTCGTCACATTATCGGCAATTGCGAGGATAGGTTATTATAACTGTCCAGACTGATAAGTAGTGATTGATTGTTGGACGCAAATATTTAAAATCAATTATAACCGTCCAATATTGAGATTCTGTATCGCCCTGTTTTGTTCTGTCTTCTCACTTTCTTGTTTTCTCTTCTTCTCTCTTCTTTTCCTTCTTTTGACTTTCCATCAGTCGATGCTTTTTGGATCGGACATGTGTGGATTATTGTTGATTCAAAAGGTACGGATTTGCGGGTCGTCACATGTGGTATCCGAGCTTAGATTTTGTATATTCCTAAGCTTTGATGTGTACTCAGTGTAGATAGGGAGTTTAGCATCCTAGATTGAGCTGAGTGTATTATATATATGAGCACGTATTTGTTAGTGAATATAAAATATTTTGTATTGTGTTTACTTATCCGTTGAGTTGTTTCTGAATTCTGGTCGATGCATGGGACGCCATGTTATCGATAGAGATTCCCAAACACTTAAACGAGGCAAGTCGACATAGTATCATTTTAAATTGGGTAAATGAAATAATTTTACCTATATTATATTTTATATATAAAGGAAATAATTCATTAAAATTATTAAATTGTGAATAAATTGATTGTTTCGTTGTTAAAAATGTGTGTATGTATGTATGTATGTATAAGTTAATAAAAGTTGTTTGAATAATCCAAATAAAAACAACAATTGTAAAAGAATAAATTATATAAGCAAATGAATAATATAATACGAATTATAATTACTATGATTTACAATTGTGGAATAATCTTATATATAAGAAACGAAACTATATGAATATATTTATAAATATGAGTTATAAATAAAAATGAATTTTAAACTAAGAATTTGAAATTTTGAATCCCTTTTATTTTGAAAGTTATTTTTCAAAGTAAAAGTGATTATATTATAAATCTAAATAAGATAAATAAATTTGAAATGATCTTATTTAAGTGAAGTAAAATAGTGAAATTATATAAGTAAAAGATTTACAAATATAAAAAGAATTTTAAAAAGAGTATAAAGCACTGAATTCACTGCTGTTGCTGGAAAATAATAAGGGTGATGACTGCAACGTCACTAGTATCATTTTCAAGTTTCTATGTGATGGATTTGCTATCAATAGTAAACTGAAATTGAAATTTTGTTTTGATAAAAATTTGAATTTAAATCAAAGTTGTAATTGATAAATATAATTAAAATGAGTTTTAGATTTATAATATGAAATAAGAATTTACTTTAGTAAAGTTGAACTTGAGTTAGCATAATAAAATGTGCGATTTGAAATTTAACTAAAGGAAAGTTAAATAAATTGAATTGGATTTGAATCAGATTTGATTAGTTATTGGAATGAAAATTTAACCTAAGGGGTAAATGGTCATATAATATGAATTTGGAAGTTTAGATAATTAAGTTGTATAACTTAGAAAATGGAAAAGATGCAAGCAAAACCAATTGTTAAAATGGGAAATTAGTGTCAAGGACAAAATTTCTAGCCGTTTTAGCGTCAAGGACAGACCATCGGTATTTTTGCCCGTAGGATAACTTTCGTTAGGTATCAATTTTTAGTTATTGATAGCAGTTTTTAGGTATTATTTTGTAGTTATCGGTAGCATATTTTAGGTATCAGTTTTTATTTCGGTAGTAGTTGTAACGACCAGGAATTTTAGTCGTTAGTTTTTGAACATTTAATTGTTTTAAATGTTGAGTGTGATTTGTTAGTTGATTTTGAAATATGGAGATTTGGGTTTAAATAATAATATGAGTTAAAATTTCAAATATAGCAATTTAATTAGATTTGGATAAATGATAATTTAATATTTGGAATTGAGAAAATATGTAAATCTGGAAAAGTTGGATATGAAAATGGTTTCTAAAATTTTATTTAAGTCTAGTTGGATTTGAATTTTAATATTGGATGTTTGGATGGAATCAAAAGTCGATAAGTCAAATTGGAATTTTTATATTAATTTAATAATGGAATTTAATACATAGTAATAATTTAAATAATCAGATTTTGATTTAAATTGAATCAGAATGATTTCTAAGGTGAATATAAATTCTATATGATTTATAATTAAGCCAACATAGTTTTAGGAGTGAAATTTTAAATGATTTCAACGATTTTGAAAATAGCTCGATTCAATCGACGAGTTAAATAGTCTTCCAAGGAAAAGTCTTGGAATTCGACGAAACCATTTCCATTGGATCGTGATAGTGTATTATTTTCAGATTTCAAATTTTGTGATATTTGAAGTTGCCATTTGTTCGTGCAGGTGAGAAACGCATTGAAATTAAAATCGAAAATTTAATATTTATACTCGATTCAAAAAGCTATCTTCCACATACAATCAAAGTAGCCTCCAAAACACGTTCCATTGTGTTCGGAATACAGGTAAAACCTTATAAACGCCTGTCAACATGTTTCAATTGGAATTCATTTGAAAGTTAAGTAATTTGTGAAGGTATTAATAAATTAACAAACATAATCCTATATATATTAAAATTAAACCCTAAGACTATTTTGTGACCGTCGTTCTAAGCTATAAATGGCTCAAAAGCATTAGTCTTCTTCCTCGTTTATCTCGAAATCCATCAATTTCTTCAAAAATCATCAGCTAGGGAATCGAAGAGCTCCACGACCTCTTAGATGCAACGACTGCGATCGATTTATACGCAGCATAAAGGAAGGATTTGCTTCGCATTCATGGCCGGTTCTAAGGGTCATTGCGAGGCGTAGGGTGGATGGCGATGTGTGATCGTTGGTATGGAGGTGCGGTTGTTATAGGGTGTTTGTTTGGGAAAGGTTGATCGTCCTTGAAAAGAACATGGAGGTGGCGATTTTTTTGTTGATAATTGGCTAGCGGCATGGGTTTGTTATCCCTGGGCGTGCGTTGTACGAAGACGAAGGATATAAGGAAAGTGTGGCATGGATTTTACCTTGGAATCTAATGGTGTAGATTTGATTTTAAATAGAAAAAAAGAAATTGTTTATATAAATTATATTCAACCGTTTAAAAATTCATATATAATGCATGGAAGGTCAAAATCAAAAGAAATTGGCAACGTCGGAACCCCAATGATGAGCTCTACGCGTTGCAGCAGATCTGGAGGCAATTTGAGCGAGTGGAAATTTTAGATTAAATCGAACGAGCTCGATTTAATTTAAAATTGAAACTCCGATGCAAGGTGAGTTAATCTCACTCACATCTGGATAACTAGTTAATTTAAAATAGTTTAAATTTCAAAGTATTGATTGATTGACTGAATGTGATATTATATATAGTAGTAGTAAATATATATATAGTACTGGAGTGATTGATATTCCCGCATTATATAGCGGATGAGACCTTATGCGCCCCGCATAATTGCGGATGACCCTTTATACCGCGATATCCCCCTCAAAGTGGGATTTGGTATAATTGTTATGCTAACATCCATAGATGCAGGTAAATGGGTTATAGGGATCCAACTGGATTCCTCAAAGTATTAAAATTATTTCCGTAATCTGTGTTATGTTTTATTGATATCCTATGATAGATTGAAATGGAAATCTTGATTATTCGGTGCTATGATTTGGATGAAAATATTTTGGTATTTTAAAATATAGAATAGAATGAATTGGGTTTTTAAAGGGAAATGCAAAGAAAATTTTTAAGTAAATAATTATTGGGCATTTGAATAAATCGCGTAATAAATGTAAAGGGAATTGAAACCAGGATATCAGTACGAAATTGATTACGTGTTTTGGAAACTGTAATTTAAAAGGAAATGAGAAATGGAAATTTATAGACTGGGTTTATTAATGAAGTGGAATATTTATCTGTGGATGAATTTGGAAGTATTAGATTTCCGGTGGGAAATTATAAGGAAAGGTGAAATTCATTTTTTTAAATAAAAAGGGGATTTTACTTTTAAAGGTTGGAAAGTATATTTTTCTTGGAAACTAAGTATATTTTCAAAGAAAAGATTTCAAAGTATAAACTAGAAGTTTAGAAATGTTTTTTTAAGAATGTTTTAGAAAATTTATTATTTTAATTATTTTTAAGTGAAAAGTAAATATTTATTTAAGTTAATTATGGTAGTTAATTATTTTTAAAGGTAAATTAGTGTTATGATTTTTAAAAGAGAAATTTAACATAAATATTTGATATAATAAATTTATTTTAAAAAGAAATTTTAGTTTAAGTTTTACTCAAGAAACTCGTATAGAACTTCATAAGTACTATTTTAAATAAAGAATTTAGTGGCTTTATTCTAAATAAATAATTTAAGTATATATTTTTTGAAAGTGATTATAAGGAGATGGGAAATGTATTTAAAAAAAATAAAAAGTGATTTTATTTTTGAAGTGTTGAAAGGAATTTATAGGATCGGGACGCAAATTAAATTGGGGTACATCAAGCAGGATTTATAAAGGATTATGTGGGTTATATTGAAATGGAAAGTGTATTTCCCTTAAAAACAAAGTATATTCTCAAAAGGAGATTTTTTTTTGTATAATTTTAAGGTTTTAAAATTTGTTTTAAAAATATTTTTTGGAAAATTATTATTTTAAATTGTTTTGGAATTTTAAAGTAAATCTTATACAAATTAATTTTAATGGAAATTATTTTAAAGGTTAGACTAGTATTATGTTCTTAAAATAAAAATTTCTAATATTCATACTTTATATAGAAATTTTATTTTAAAAATAGTTTGTGGATTATGTTTTACTTGGAAATTTATTATAGAATTTCGTAACTATTTTTTTGAGTAAAGTTATTCAAGTGGTTTTAATTTTTAAATGTTTTAAGTATATATTTTTGGGTAGAGTGATTTAAATTATTAAAAATATAATTTAATAAGATTTGGAGTTTTTCAGTGGAAATAAAATAATAGGTTGAATTGATTGTTTATTTAATAGTTAAATAACCGACTACAAAATTTGGACCCAAATATGACTTTGGAAACTCTAGGAGGAGTATGGTAATTATATGGTACAGTTACCGTTCAAGGTGTTATACTGTACGTATAAAATCATTCAGTTTTCTGGGATGTTTATAAGAAAATCCGTCCACTAACGGTTAGGAGGTGATCTCCGATCTTATATTCGTCTGTGTATTTCCAAAAGAAACAGGGTTGAGTTTACGGAGAAATAGCGAACGTTGTTTGTAACAATCCCAATTTTTATGCTAAATTTAAATTGGTAATTAATTTAATTTTTTAATTTAATTGTGAATTAATGGTGAGTTAATTTGAATTTTTTCTATATTTTATAAAGAAACTTATATTTGAAACAAAAATATAATAAGTACGATTACTTAAGTTTAAAATGAAAATTTTACATAAGTATTTTTAATATCTTAAGTTTATAAATATAAAAGTATTGAAAAAAAATTGTATTTACTTACTTATAAATATTGGCTAGTAATGTATAATTTTGTAGCGACCCGACTTTCCACTTCCGGAAAATCACATCACTAATTAAGAAAGAAAAGGATAGAAGAAGAAAAGAAAGAGAAGAAAGAGAAAAACAACACATCAGAATCTCACAGCGGAACGATTTAATTATAATATAGAACATATACATAGTATCATATACATCAGAGTACACATCAAAATATCTTAATTTAGACAGTTATATCATTTCTGTCTAATACAATACAAGAACAGCAACACAGAGTAACACACAGCGGAAACTCTAACCATATATCTACACGCTGAAGCCTCCTGCTCCAAAGCTCCTCCAGATTTCGTCAAGGATAACCTGAATCACTTGACTACTCATACATAATATCAGTACCCAAGAGTTTAATAAAACAGAAAATAAACACTCGGGTCAGACAGGGGTCTGGTGTGAGTAAACGGTTTAAATTTGCTTAACTTTTAGAAAAACCTTTGAAAAGAAAGGTATCACGTAAGACTTCCCACACATAAACATGGAAAAGTTTTTACCTTACGCTAACCAAAACATTTGATAGGAAATCCAGTGATATTATAATAGTGTCTACGGTTTTCAAGTAAATAAGAAAATAGCCGAAATTGTTACATGATTAAATTCCAGCTACTAGCCACAAAAGTGGGTAATACAAACAAAACCGTAGGGTCTCGTAGGGAAAATTGGGTTTCCATCAATGGCAGGGCTACTGGGGTACCGCCCGTCACAGTACGTGGCCTAGATCACCGTACTGAGGATTACTCCCTTCATCCCCTGCAACACAAGGCCGTAACCATTCCTTACTGAACAGTCCCGAACAAGACCACCCCGCAGTTGGCTGCAGTTCCAACTGCCCACACAGCCGAAATATAAAGGGACTTCTAGACAGGGATGTATCTCGCTCTCCAGTGGGAGCGACCCACGAAGCCTTGCTGCACCTCTCCTGTTTTAACCATTCCCGGTTGATGAGGCTTGAGGCTGCGATTACCTTTATAGGACCAATTATCTTAGAATGCTCATCGTCCGCCTGACGATGTGCTGAAAGCATTCAATCCATACAAGTTCGTTCCGGGTTCGAACGAAACCGAAGGCACTATCTCGTTGCACTCATTTTGGAATCACCCTCAGAGTCAACGACCATAGCCCTTGCACTCTAAATCACCATCTCGAATCTATAAGCACTATTCCGTCAAACTCATTACGGAATCACCCATAGAGTTATACTGACGTATAGCCCTTACACCTCGAGTCTTCACTTGCTCCACTTGGATTAACGACCTACGTTTAATTGGAATCGATGTGGTTTTCGGATATCCAAATATGGAAACCCGATCCCGGTCTCACCGAAACCAAACACCATTTTAATGTCCAAGTTGTACTTAAGGGATTTAAACAATAGATATTTCAGAAAATATCACTTAACATATGATAGATAAGCATCTATTATCACATGCATCTATACATATCACATAGCAGCATATATATCACAATCAGATATAGCATATTCACATCATCAACCATCAATCAATGTCATCCAACAACAACCAATATCATTAATTCATCCAATGATATATCATCCAATCATTAATCATTTATAAACAAGTTTGATTCAAACTTGATTAATTTAATTAATCCTTAAATTAAATTAATCCTTACTTCATCACTTGTATTATCTTCAATTCAACTTCTTATTCATTAATTAATTACAAATTAATTAACTAACATCACTTAATTATCCATCTCAATTAATCTTCCCTAATTAATTATTACTTAATTACTTTAAGTAATCTTACTTAATTACCATATTAATTAATCATCCTGATTAATTACTTCCAAATTATACTAAGTAATTACCTCTCAATTACTTTCTGAATTAATCAACCTTGATTAATTATTCTTTAATTATCCTGATAATTATTCCTTAATTACCTTTAATTAATTACACCTGATTAATCACTTTTAATTAATCATATTGATTAATTACTTTTAATTAATCATATTTAATTAATTACTTTTAATTAATCATCTTTGATTAATTACTTTAATTACATTAGTAATTATAAATTAATTATTCTTAAATTATTAATTAACAATTAATTAATTATTTATATTAATTAATGATTACTTCATTAATTAAGATCCTTTCTTAATTAATTACCTTAACATGTAATTAATCACTTAATTAATTTCTCTTAATACTTTTATTAATTAATCATTAATCAAAAAAAATTTAAACCTTAAACTAATTATTTATTAATTCTTTAATTAATAGCTCAAGTGATTAACTTTAATCACATTACTTAATTACTTTCCATAAAGTAATTATCCTTTACTTAATTACCTTCTAAATTAATCACTTAATTACTTAAGTTACTTCCCTGAGTAATTAGATTAGATTAATCCAAAGTGATTATCCTAATTAATCACAAGTTATTTACTTAATTAACTATTTAACTTAATCATTTAAAATTAATTAAATGATTCTTAACTTCTTATATAATAATGGTTCTTGATTTAGAAAACATCATCTTAATTAAATTATTTATGAGCAATAAAACTTGATAATTAAAAATGATTTAATTATCTCAATTATCTTTACAAATTTAATTATCTTTAAATAAATCAAATTCAAACTTACTAAAGATAATCTTTATTACAATTGATTATCAAATTCTAAATCATTAAACTTCATTTAAATAAAATATAATAATTAGAAATCAATTAAATTTAGACATATTTTAAATTGAACCTTTAAGACTTTTTTAAAAAAAACTTTCCAAATTTATTTAATAAAGTTTAATATAAACTTTATTTCAAATCCACTTATTTCCCTTTAAAACTCCCATATTTAAAATAAGTAAACTTGTTTTAAAACATAATTTTGGAACAAATTTAACTTTGAAACTTGTTCAACCTTTGTTTTAAAGACTTTAATTTCCAAAATCAAATATTCTTTGCATTATCAACATAAAACATCCAGTTCTAGCCTGGATATATTAATGCTCGAGTAACCCCTACTAAAACCCGAGTAAACCAGCAAAACACCCTGTGACCTTCCCGAGTAAAACATGAAAAGACCCCGAGTCTACCCCCTGCTTTTCCCTTTCTTCTTGCTTCGAGTCAGCACGCCAAAAACACGCTACATTCTTCGAGTCTCCTTTCCCCCTCGTTCCAGAACCCAGCTTCCTGATACCCCTTTGCACCGTGCAACGTGCACCGTGCACCCTTCCACCAGCGACCATCGCCGCAACTCCGATGAGTCTCTCTCGACCCCAATGTTCAAATTCGACACACAGAAACTAGAACAAAAACGAGATTCAAAAATTAACCTTCCAACCCAAAAACATTCGAAAGTCATATCATCATTCTCGACCACCCCGGCCATCCCCTTCACCGAAGACAGCGCCACCATCACCGAAGCTTTCCCATCGATCTCCTGCACCTATATCCTGCCTCGCGATGGTTCCGGTCTTTCCTCGACACCACAATTGCCGATAGAACCCGTCGACCCAACAACAGGTACTAAAACCCTATTTCTTCGATTCAAGATCAACTCGACTAATAGAAAATTCCAACAGTATTTTTATGATGAACTACAACCTACCCTCCACCTTCAAGTCCAACGGCGATGTCCAATTCGCCGTGGTTTGCCGTAAGTTGATCAAAATACCCAAAACATCAAAATCTTAAATTCACATCAAAAACTAATCTAAAAATTTTGATTCAACCATTAAAATTCATCATTTAACATCACGAATCAAATTATATAATCAAAACTTAAATTTGTTTTAATAAATTTTTGACCAAGTTTAAATTTTACTGTATATTTAAAAATTTAGAACCATCTATTCACTTCAAAATCCTATAACTATTTTTAACTGATAGATTACTTGATTACAAGCAACTATCATTTACAATTCAAAGTCAATTTCGAATTCAAAAACTAGTTATTGAATTTTATTAAAAAAATGGAAACTGTTATTATATATACAGAGCCTAAATTCTAACATCACAGGTAATTTTAGATTCATCAATCAGATATGCATCAGTATACTTCTAGCAATTTCAGATAACATCAAGTTATTCAATCATAAGATCAAGTTGAGAAAAATTTTAAATCTGTTTTTAAAATCTTAGTTTACTCACCTGTAATTTGCAGAAAACAGAGAATTTTTTTCCAGGTTTAATTTTACTGCATGTTGAATTTTTTTCCAGTTGCATGTTGAATACAATCCTAATGCTGTTGAATCTGCATTGTTTGTTGAAGTTTACATCTGGATGCTTGATTCCAGTTTTTCATATTGATGTATCTTCCTGCTGCATTTTTCAGATTCCAACAGTTCATGATTTTTTTCAGATTTCTTTTCATTTTGTATTCATCTCCCTGATCTTTGTTTTGCATTATTGTTGAAAGAAGAAAGAAATTTTTACTGAAGATTAATTTCTTCTTTCAATTTTACAATTTACATTTTAAATTTAATTTTACAAGGAAGAGACATTTGTCGCTTAATGCTCTCAAGATCTTACACATATGCACCATGCTTCACAAGTGTCTTAACATGTATATTAATTGTTTTACAAGTGTTATTTATTGTTTATTAATATTTTACAAATGTTCTTAATATTTAATTAATATTTACAAAAGTTATTTCTAATGTTTTATTAATGTTTTAAATGTTATCTTCTTTTTTAATAACCTATTTAAGTTATATACAATGTATTTATGAAATATTATAAAAATGTTTTTATCATATAATAATAAACTTTAGAATTAAACAAATATTTCAAAAGTAAATTCATATAGACATTTTTAAATAACTTATGTTTTAATTAATTTAATTCTATCATTTGTTTATAAATTGAGAAACTTAGTTTAATTCTTTATATAAGTATTTGTAAAACAAATTTTATCTAATTTAAAACAGAAACTAAAATTTATATTTATAAAATAAGAAATTAACTTTGTTATTTAAAATTTAAATCTCAAATATTATTTTCAAAAGCACTAAATCAGATTAATATATTAAATTACAAATTATATATTTATTAAAGTTTGAAAACTCTTATTAAATTTAAATTAATAAAATTCCTATTTCAAATATATATATATATATATATACACTAATACATATACACATTTCAAATAGAAAAACATTTTATAATTAGATTTAATAATTACCATATTAAATTTTAAAACAAATCTCAAATGACAATATGTACATTCATATACATTACAATTTGAATATAAAGTTTTATTACATTAAAAAATTCTTATTTACCAAAATAGATATTCCCAAATCAAATTATTATAATCTTCAAAAGAATTTAATCTTGCCTATTTATATTGCAAAGAATAATATTAATAGATATTAACAAACTATTATTATCAATCTTTAAAAAAAAAATCTTAACTGTCAATTTATAATATAAAATGATCAAATCAATTTAATTATTATCAAAGATTATTAAATTGATATTGCTCAAAATTCCGGGTCGTCACATTCCTCCCCCCTTAAAAGAATTTCGTCCCCGAAATTTAAAAGCAAAGATAATTTAATAACTCAGCTAAAGAATTTAAATTAGCAATCATACAATCAATCATACACTACCAATCATAGCAACCAATTCAACCAATTCAAACAAACAATTTTATCTACCCAGACAAAATTCTGAATAGAATCTCCTAATATTATCTAGAGTTTCCAGGTACCTATACTGGAATACTCGCTCTACAAATCTTAAGTAACTACACTACTAAAACCAAGAACTCCCTCATCTGATTCTACAAATCTGAACAAGATATCAGACTAAACTCAAAACCAGCTCAACTACCAAATCCTTCTTAACTACTGATTCTATCACTCAAAGAATCATACACATATTCCTGAGAGATATGTGAAATACAATGAATTCCAGCTATCCAAACTGGTAATTCAATCCTGTAGATAAAATTTTAATCTCTAGAGAACACAGGAAAACTCAAAATACTTCCAGAGCGAACTCTCCAGTTTTACCTAGTCTTATATCTCCTTTGATTGGATAAAACAAAAACAATATCCAAACTCTAACTGCACATTCCAAAATTTCTCATTTCTTAACTGCACAACCTTTCAGATGATCCTGAGTCACCTCTAATATTCCTGATCAGCCTAACCCCTGCCGATTGCTCCATGAAACAACAACACCAACTAAGACCAAATCTCTAGGTCCTACTCAACAAAATGGCTTTCCCAAAAATAATTTGCTGAAATCCAAAATACAACTCTATACCACAAACATCAATGGACTGCAAACCTACATCTCTTATCTGGAATAACCAAACAGTTGCACTTAACAACCTTGCCCTCCAAATCCAGAAAATTCTTTCATACTTGAATTTCCAGTAGAAATTCCTTACTGCAACTCCTGGTTGCTCTCATTCTAGAATAGCTGCCAAACTCGCTTCCGCTGCACAACTCTGATCTAGAGCAGATAAGAATGCTATCGAAGAACATAAACAAAATCTTTCTCCATACACAGTTCATCCGACTCATAAAAATCTAAGTGACCATTCCACTTGGTCAAAACTTTCCAACAAAATCTCAACTTAGAATAAGATGATCAATCCTTCTCCAAAGAATCCTGAGCTGCCTCACCAAACTCTTCTCGCTCCAAGAGTCATCCCACTATATGGTTGAACCATCAAAATTGCTCTTGGAAATCCAAGTCGATAAGAAAACTCAATCCAAAGAATACTCAAAGATTTCCAAACTAATCGCAAGTCACTTTTGCGATTCCTCTCAGTTCTGGTTCCAAAGAACTATCTCCCCAACTAGAACAGCTTTCCTAATCAAGATAAATCTTTCCAGAATGGCTCACCTATCAGAAAAAATGATAGATCACTTCCAACAGATATCTTGCTCTGCTGAGCCTCCAAAGAAATGGATAAGCTTTCACCATCTGCCTGGTCTGCTGATAGTAGAATCCCAAAGATTACTGAATCATCGAAGAAACAGATCCACGCTGCTACTTCCAAACTTCACTTCAATGATATTACTAAGCCAAAAGATCTTCCATAACCAAAAGCTTCATGGAACACCAAACTAACATCCAATTTCTCTAAAAATCCTTGAGACGAGTAGACATCTCCTCAAAGAAACTCGGCTCCAAACCAAACACCAACCACTTATCTTCTTATAAGGAAAACAAATGAGACCATGTCTGAAATGAGGTAACTCATCGACCTTAGTCTCAAACTTCAATAAAGATAAGACACCCTTACTTGAGATCCAGAAAATCTCCAAACATTCGAATCTTCATTGCAGTAGGCATCAATGCTCTTCCAAAACCATCTTAATCTGGCTTCAAAAAAAAACATCTTCAGAACCATCTATGGATACTGCATCTCATCACACAGCTATTCCTTCTTGAATCTATCAAGATACCACCACTGCTTCTGCTCAGTTGACGACTCAACTCTAGGAAACCCCGCTCACTCGAGAGCAAATCAACCTCACACTTCAAGAATATACTCCAATTCTTGAAAATACTTCCTTTGGACTCAAAGAAATCCTCTCACCAATCTACACAACTTATTCGAGACGGTATTAGGTCTACAATCTCGATAAATACATCTCCAACCACAACATATAAACCTCTTCCAATTATAGTAGTTGTGTTCCACACACTCCTACCTCATCTACCTTTATAACCTATGTTGGAAAATCCAAACAGATAACCCAACAGATTAGGTAGTTATATAAATATATATTTATATATAAAAATTACAAGTACTCTCTCTCAAGATAGACACCACTCCAGAGCCTAGGTATTCACTCAACCTAACGCTCTGATACCAACTGTAGCGACCCGACTTTCCACTTTCGGAAAATCGCATCACTAATTAAGAAAGAAAGGGATAGAAGAAGAAAAGAAAGAGAAGAAAGAGAAAAACAACACATCAGAATCTCACAGCGGAACGATTTAATTATAATATAGAACATATACATTGTATCATATACATCAGAGTACACATCAAAATATCTTAATTTAGACAGTTATATCATTTCTGTCTAATACAATACAAGAACAGCAACACAGAATAACACACCGCGGAAACTCTAACCATATATCTACACGCTGAAGCCTCCTGCTCCAAAGCTCCTCCAGATTTCGTGAAGGATAACCTGAATCACTTGACTACTCATACATAATATGAGTACCCAAGAGTTTAATAAAACAGAAAATAAACACTCGGGTCAGACAGGGATCTGGTGTGAGTAAACGGTTTAAGATTGCTTAACTTTTAGAAAAACCTTTGAAAAGAAAGGTATCACGTAAGACTTCCCACACATAAACATGGAAAAGTTTTTACCTTACGCTAACCAAAACATTTGATAGGAAATCCAGTGATATTATAATAGTGTCTAGGGTTTTCAAGTAAATAAGAAAATAGCCGAAATTATTACATGATTAAATTCCAGCTACTAGCCACAAAAGTGGGTAATACAAACAAAACCGTAGGGTCTCGTAGGGAAAATTGGGTTTCCATCAATGGCAGGGCTACTGGGGTACCGCCCGTCACATTACGTGGCCTAGATCACCGTACCGAGGATTACTCCCTTCATCCCCTGCAACACAAGGCCGTAACCATTCCTTACTGAACAGTCCCGAACAAGACCACCCCGCAGTTGGCTGTAGTTCCAACTGCCCACACAGCCGAAATATAAAGGGACTTCTAAACAGGGATGTATCTCGCTCTCCAGTGGGAGCGACCCACGAAGCCTTGCTGCACCTCCCCTGTTTTAACCATTCCCGGTTGATGAGGCTTGAGGCTGCGATTACCTTTATAGGACCAATTATCTTAGAATGCTCATCGTCCGCCTGACGATGTGCTGAAAGCATTCAATCCATACAAGTTCGTTCCGGGTTCGAACGAAACCGAAGGCACTATCTCGTTGCAATTATTTTGGAATCACCCTCAGAGTCAACGACCATATCCCTTGCACTCTAAATCACCATCTCGAATCTATAAGCACTATTCCGTCAAACTCATTACGGAATCACCCACCTAGTTATACTGACGTATAGCCCTTACACCTCGAGTCTTCACTTGCTCCACTTGGATTAACGACCTACGTTTAATTGGAATCGATGTGGTTTTCGGATAACCAAATATGGAAACCCGATCCCGGTCTCACCGAAACCAAACGCCATTTTAATGTCCAAGTTGTACTTAAGGGATTTAAACAATAGATATTTCAGAAAATATCACTTAACATAAATGGATGTATCATATTACACAGATAGATAAGCATTTATTATCACATGCATCTATACATATCACATAGCAGCATATATATCACAATCAGATATAGCATATTCACATCATGAACCATCAATCAATGTCATCCAACAACAACCAATATCATTAATTCATCCAATGATATATCATCCAATCATTAATCATTTATAAACAAGTTTGATTCAAACTTGATTAATTTAATTAATCCTTAAATTAAATTAATCCTTACTTCATCACTTGTATTATCTTCAATTCAACTTCTTATTCATTAATTAATTACAAATTAATTAACTAACATCACTTAATTATCCATCTCAATTAATCTTCCCTGATTAATTATTACTTAATTACTTTAAGTAATTCTTACTTAATTACCATATTAATTAATCATCCTGATTAATTACTTCCAAATTATACTAAGTAATTACCTCTCAATTACTTTCTGAATTAATCAACCTTGATTAATTATTCTTTAATTATCCTGATAATTATTCCTTAATTACCTTTAATTAATTACACCTGATTAATCACTTTTAATTAATCATATTTATTAATTACTTTTAATTAATCATATTCAATTAATTACTTTTAATTAATCATCTTTGTTTAATTACTTTAATTACATTTAGTAATTATAAATTAATTATTCTTAAATTATTAATTAACAATTAATTAATTATTTATATTAATTAATGATTACTTCATTAATTAAGATCCTTTCTTAATTAATTACCTTAACATGTAATTAATCACTTAATTAATTTCTCTTGATACTTTTATTAATTAATCATTAATCAAAAAAAATTTAAACCTTAAACTAATTATCGATTAATTCTTTAATTAATAGCTCAAGTGATTAACTTTAATCACATTACTTAATTACTTTCCATAAAGTAATTATCCTTTACTTAATTACCTTCTAAATTAATCACTTAATTACTTAAGTTACTTCCCTAAGTAATTAGATTAGATTAATCCAAAGTGATTATCCTAATTAATCACTAGTTATTTACTTAATTAACTATTTAACTTAATCATTTAAAATTAATTAAATGATTATTAACTTCTTATATAATAATGGTTCTTGATTTAGAAAACATCATCTTAATTAAATTATTTATGAGCAATAAAACTTGATAATTAAAAATGATTTAATTATCTCAATTATCTTTACAAATTTAGTTATCTTTAAATAAATCAAATTCAAACTTACTAAAGATAATCTTTATTACAATTGATTATCAAATTCTAAATCATTAAACTTCATTTAACTAAAATATAATAATTAGAAATCAATTAAATTTAGACATATTTTAAATTGAACCTTTAAGACTTTTAAAAAAAAAACTTTCCAAATTTATTTAATAAAGTTTAATATAAACTTTATTTCAAATCCACTTATTTCCCTTTAAAACTCCCATATTTAAAATATGTAAACTTGTTTTAAAACATAATTTTGGAACAAATTTAATTTTGAAACTTGTTCAACCTTTGTTTTAAAGACTTTAATTTCCAAAATCAAATATTCTTTGCATTATCAACATAAAACATCCTGTTCTAGCCTGGATATATTAATGCTCGAGTAACCCCTACTAAAACCCGAGTAAACCAGCAAAACACCCCGTGACCTTCCCGAGTAAAACATGAAAAGACCCGGAGTCTAACCCCTGCTTTTCCCTTTCTTCTTGCTTCGAGTCAGCACGCCAAAAACACGCTACATTCTTCGAGTCTCCTTTCCCCCTCGTTCCAGAACCCAGCTTCCTGATACCCCTTTGCACCGTGCAACGTGCACCGTCCACCCTTCCACCAGCGACCATCGCCGCAACTCCGATGAGTCTCTCTCGACCCCAATGTTCAAATTCGAAACACAGAAACTAGAACAAAAACGAGATTCAAAAATTAACCTTCCAACCCAAAAACAGTCGAAAGCCATATCATCATTCTCGACCACCCCGGCCATCCCCTTCACCGGAGACAGTGCCACCATCACCGAAGCTTTCCCACCGATCTCCTGCACCTATATCCTGCCTCGCGATGGTTCCGGTCTTGCCTTGACACCATAATTGCCGATAGAACCCGTCGACCCAACAACAGGTACTAAAACCCTATTTCTTCGATTCAAGATCAACTCGACTAATAGAAAATTCCAACAGTATTTTTATGATGAACTACAACCTACCCTCCACCTTCAAGTCCAACGGCGATGTCCAATTCGCCGTGGTTTGCCGTAAGTTGATCAAAATACCCAAAACATCAAAATCTTAAATTCACATCAAAAACTAATCTAAAAATTTTGATTCAACCATTAAAATTCATCATTTAACATCACGAATCAAATTATATAATCAAAACTTAAATTTGTTTTAATAAATTTTTGACCAAGTTTAAATTTTACTGTATATTTAAAAATTTAGAACCATCTATTCACTTCAAAATCCTATAACTATTTTTAACTGATAGATTACTTGATTACAAGCAACTATCATTTACAATTCAAAGTCAATTTCGAATTCAAAAACTAGTTATTGAATTTTATTAAAAAAAATGGAAACTGTTATTATATATACAGAGCCTTAATTCTAACATCACAGGTAATTTTAGATTCATCAATCAGATATGCATCAGTATACTTCTAGCAATTTCAGATAACATCAAGTTATTCAATCATAAGATCAAGTTGAGAAAAATTTTAAATCTGTTTTTAAAATCTTAGTTTACTCACCTGTAATTTGCCGAAAACAGAGAATTTTTTTCCAGGTTTGATTTTACTGCATGTTGAATTTTTTTCCAGTTGCATGTTGAATACAATCCTAATGCTGTTGAATCTGCATTGTTTGTTGAAGTTTACATCTGGATGCTTGATTCCAGTTTTGCATATTGATGTATCTTCCTGCTGCATTTTCCAGAATCCAACAGTTCATGATTTTTTTCAGATTTCTTTTCATTTTGTATTCATCTCCCTGATCTTTGTTTTGCATTATTGTTGAAAGAAGAAAGAAATTTTTACTGAAGATTAATTTCTTCTTTCAATTTTACAATTTACATTTTAAATTTAATTTTACAAGGAAGAGACATTTGTCACTTAATGCTCTCAAGATCTTACACATATGCACCATGCTTCACAAGTGTCTTAACATGTATATTAATTGTTTTACAAGTGTTATTTATTGTTTATTAATATTTTACAAATGTTCTTAATATTTAATTAATATTTACAATAGTTATTTCTAATGTTTTAAATGTTATCTTCTTTTTTAATAACCTATTTAAGTTATATACAATTGTAACAACCCGCGTATTTATCGATTTTATATTTAAATATTTTATTTAAATATTTTATCGTTAGTCGGATTTTTGTCCGAAAAGCTACTTTTTGCATACGGTCGAATTAGGACTCGAGACCACCTCCATTGAGTTCAAAATACCGTTTGCGACCTTTTTGAGTATAAGCTTCGATATGTTTGGAGAAAGTTGAATTTTGCTACTTTTTGCTTAGGGTTTTGGTTTGGGCTGAGCCAATTAACCACTTATGTATTCAGTCCCAATCCCCCTCTGATCTTCATTCACTTCTCTTCTATTTTCCTAACACTCAAGCTCAAGCAAAAATGGAGGAAGAGAATGGGAAATAGAAATTCCTAAGCCCTAGCTTGCTTTGCAAATCCATCTCCTTGCTCCAAAGTTCATGAGAACCCATTGGTAAGCTTCCTCTTCTTCTTCTCCAACTCATTCTCTCTTTGAATTTCAGAAATTTCCTAAACCTAATTTAGGGAATGTTTCTCTTTTAAGCTTAGATTCAAACTTGTTGAGTTGGAATTGAAGAGTGCTTGTTCTTGCCATTGCTTTCAAGCTTCATCTTCATAAATTTTAGTTCAAAGGTGAGACTTTTATCTCACATCTATGACTATAATTATCTTTGGTTGTTGGATATGAATTCCTAACACTTCTTCATGAGAATTTGCTCTTGATTTGGATTGGTTTTGTAAATATTCCAATTTTGGGTTTTTAAGTCAAATTTGTGTAAAATCCTTTTATGGATGTTTGATCATGCTTTTGGTGACGCATCGAGGAGCATATAGGGCCGGGTTGCCGTTTGGCATAAACCCTTAGAGCCAATGTTCGTCCGATTGCATTTTGGAAGAGTTTGCTCTTCATTTGTATAAGGCTGAAAAACAGCCCAGGAATGATTCAGTCGACTGAAATCTCTGTTCAGTCGACTGAACCTGAAACCCGAGAGTTTCCAGGCATGATTCAGTCGACTGAAAAACTCTGCACAGTCGACTGAAACTGGAAACAGAAAGTTTTCTGAACCTGGAAAATTTCCATGTACAGGGTCAGTCGACTGAAATTCTCTGTTCAGTCGACTGAACCTACTGTTTGAGTCCAATTTGCCTTTTTGGATTGAATTTCCAATTTAAATCGATTCGTGATGATCCTATTTATTGTCATCATTTATTATCATCTTTGATGACTTATTTTCTTTGGGAATTTTAGATATATCCACTTCGATGGATCCTTTATCGATTTCATTGGATTTTATTCACATCTTCGAATATGATCTTTGTGATTGATTGTTTCTACAATCCCTCTTGTGCTTTGTCACTTTAAAAATATAAAGGTTTTCTATACTAGTAGTAAATATCAAAACTCTTTCCTCAAACGATTTCAATACTCTTTTAATACCAAATTCGTTTATAAAACCGTTTTCCAATCTATTAGTATATACAAACCTTTACCTCACTCGTATGAGAAATCTAATTAAACGGCTTAGTAAAACAAGTGGTATGAAACGCTTGCGTTTACTTCGTCGGTTAATTCTTGGACTTGTTCGATTGAATCTCTTGTGACAATTTTCTAGTGGAGATCTACAATTTGTTCGTAAATATTTAAGTTAAGCTACTGGTTATGGGACATGAAGCTAAGCTCATATATTTACTAGCTTAGTGTAATCGACACTTCTCTTTGATCATGACGATCATTTTAGTTTCTATACTAGCATCGTGCTATGTCTTTGTGATTTGGTTCATCGGACGTCCCGCTGTACGACGTCGTTGTTCCCTTTGATTGTGATTTGGTTCATCGGATGTCCCGCTGTACGACATCGTTGATCCTTTCCTTGTGATTTCTGGATTTCGTGTGTTGATTTCTGGAATTTGTGTTTCACCAACTTTTACGATGGGCATTGATGTATATGTCATTTTTTGTGGCTTGGTGAATGAAATTAGGAGTATGACATTCCTTTTTATCTTGAGTAGATTATTGTGATATTGATTAATCTCTTGTTGATTTTCAATTACTTATTTATCACAGCTTGGCATTGTGATTATTATATGTTTATGTCATATCTCTTATTATATATCACTTCATCTGATATTTATAGCTAGACTGATCCGTTTATTATTTTCTTATAAATAATACTCAGGTCAGACTGAGATTTAACAGGTGCTTCTGCTTGACTCCTCATCGGACTATCATCCCAACTTTTGGTTAACTACTTTAGTTTAGTAGTCTTTTGTTGTATACATTTGAGATACAGACTCTATGATGTATACTTATTCTTTTGTATAGCACGTGTTGCTATTTCTTTGTATTATTGTGGATCCTTTTTGACCACTACTCTGATGTACACTTTCATGTGTAATATTCATATCTATTTCCGCCTTTGTGATATGAATTGGCTCTGACTGATTTACGTTATGTTTATTTCTATATTTGTTTCCGAAGATATTATAGCCACTGTGTAGTAGCTTTGAGTTTGTGTCGGTATGTCGGATTTCCTCTTGAGATGAAAAGTTATATTTTATCTGGCGTATCGGTACTCGCACAAAGCAATTATACAGATGGTCGCTCCTCAACAGCCTTATTCTCCGTGCTAGTTGACAGCATTCACAGTAGTGTTCTTGGCTAGCGTGGGTATAGAGGTGGGGCGTCACAGCTTGGTATCAGAGCCAAACTTCGGAACAATGTAGAATAATTTAACAAGGATCATCGTCCTAAGTCCATCTTAGGAGTCGTGCTTTAGGATTTTATTTGGGTCTTCGTACCGATTCATCCTATTTTCTTTATGATTCCTTGTTTTACCAATCAAGTTTGATTGAAATTTATTCTGAGAATAACTTTTTCCTCTTCTTTCTTTCTTTCTTAAAGAAGAGAAATGGTTAGACCATGTCGTTCCAGCGCCGGTCAATCTAGCGCTACTCCTCAGGATGGAGTATTCATGTCTGCTCAGCAGCTTCTAGATCTTGTTAAGAACGCTCAAGCAGCCGGACCCAATCCAGAGCCTACTCATCGTAGATCCGGTTTTGCACGCTTGTGCCGAGACTATACCGATTTGGGTGGAGGGCCATTCAAGGGATCCGAGAGTGTTATAGAAATTCAAGCTTGGCTCAAATCATGCGATCGCATCTTTTCTCGCATGAACCTTATTGACCTTCATCGAGTCCAAGTAGCTTCTAGCATGCTCCAAGAAAGAGCATTGGATTGGTATGAGCTTTTAATTTCTGAAATCGTTGAGGCGGATCTTACTTGGGAGCAATTCCGGGGAAGATTCAAATTGAAATTTGTGCCGGAGGCTGAAAAAGTAACTTTAGCCCGGCGTTTCATAGACCTTGTTCAAGGTGAATCTTCTGTGACAGACTATGTCGCATCTTTCGAATTTCTTTCCAAATACGGGGTTGAGTATATTAACACCCCAATGAAGAAAAATCAAAGATTTGTCTATGGCTTGAATAAGAATCTTAAGAAGCCATTACTCCTGAAACTTGAGGTTTCGTTTGATCAGCTTATTGATATCGCTCTTCGTCTTGAAGAGGCCGATAATGAAGGTGATGTTGAAGTTGTGCGTGCCCAACAGAACTTCGACAATAGCTTGAAGAGGCCTATCAAATTCAAAGGCTTCGATTCTAATAAGAAAGGGAAGCAACAAACTCTGGTAGCAAATGTTCCTACCTCTAGTCATGGACGATGCTACAATTGTGGTTCCACAGACCACCATGTAGGGGAGTGCCCGAAATCCCTCTTTTGCCGTTATTGCAAAGGTTCGGGTCATCTTTTATCTTCGTGTCCTAAGCTTCCAAGCAAGTGAGAAGGAAAGCTGCAACTTTTGGCCAAGGTATTTTCATTCAATCCTCGATGGCATTGTTTTAATTCGTGAGCTTTCTATTTGAGTTCTTTTTGATATGGGTTTCATCTCATTATTTTTATATCAAAAGAACTTGTCAATTCTTTTTCTTTAAATATTTTGGGCTTGTTGACTTCATTGAGAATTGTGTATCCGGATGGTAGATCCGCAACACTCAATTCGCTTTTGTTTTGATGTCGAGATTGTTTTATGTGACTTTTCTTTCCGAGCCGATATTTACTTTGGCTTCGAAATTGATTTTTTCTGTAAGGAGTGGCCTAAATTGTGAAGCCCATATCCTATTTTTCCGAGTGGATTATTCATCTTCGACATTTTCAATCTGTTAAGCAGATTTCTATTTTTCTTTGTGATTCCGATTTCAAATTTTTGGTGGAATCATTTTATTCCTTAAGCCCACTTATAAGGAAAGTGTTATTTCTCTCATTCATGTAGTTTGAGAAATTTTCCGGTATTTTTGAGTTTGTGTGACGACCGCCCATGACTCCCGCACCATAACAAGGAAATAATGCGCTGAAAGGCGTGCCAGGTAGCCATGGACGATAGTCGGGGTAAAAATAAAACAGAAACTCTAGCGTACAACTCACAGCGCATGGATAAAATACAATAGAGACATATAATATAGTGAAGCTCTATAGAACATAACATCATCATATAAGCAACATAGCAGTTTTATACAAACATATGAATCATTCATACATCAAAGCCTCACTACAACACTCAATCAGATACAACAGCGGAACACCCAGTACACATAGTAAGAAAACTAATATGCAAAGCCTCCTGCTCGTCTTCGTCATCATCAGCGGAGAACTCTAAGCACAGCACCTGCCACCTGCTACCTAGTCTGCCCATCCCAACATGGATGAACAGCCCAAGGTAATAAGAGGAGACATAAAACCTTGAGTCAGACAAAGTCTTAGTGAGTAGTAAATCAACTATCAAACATACCAAAAGAGCATAAGGAATAAAAGGAATAGGAACCAAACCATCCCACTCCACCTCTTTCTACAGTGATAGCCCCCAGACACACACTAAGGAAAAGCAAGCATAATATAGCAGATAATTAAAGTAAAGCAATAATCACTCGAGTCAAGGGCGATGCTTTCCAAATACAAACCCCCAAGGCCTAAACCAAGATCAGATAAGCACCCAGAAAATACCGCTCTTGAGACCGAATGATAATACAACCAAACATCCATGACTCTGGCTATCACTGTTATCTTTGCCGTGATTTCACCGTTAATTGAATGACCACCTGTCAAGGGCTAATGGTAACCCTGGTTCTAGACATAACTCCGCACGTCGTCGCAGCCCGTGCCTAGGAATTTTCGCAACTACCCAGAGTACTAACACGTCGTCGCAGCCCGTGCTTGGAACGTCGTCGCAGCCCGTTCCAACGTACTCTTGCTTTGAGCATGCTAGAACCTTCAACAACGATAAGATCTCAGCCTCCTAGCCATCCTCCTCGACGACTATTCCCATACTAGCTCAAGCGCCTCTCAAGCTAACCATTATCACCAACCCGGATCGCATCACCGAGTTATCAACATAACTTTGCACGTCGTCGTAGCCCGTGCTTGGCACGTCATCATGACCCGTCCCATCTCAACATCACACTTTGCCTCATCGCACCATAGCAAAGTCCCATCTCAATCTCATGCTTTGCCTTCTCGCATCATGGTAAAGTCCATCATCATCGAATCCATCCATATGAGCTTCCACATCCGCTTCATATGCCATAGGCAGCTTTCAACATTCAAGAGCCTTTCCACTTAGCTTTTGAATCACCTTCAACCCTCTTGTTCCAAATCAACTACTAGCTAACTTGAAACAATCAAATCAATCATTCGTCCAAACAATCAATCATTCAAACAAGATCTAATGAGCAATATTAACTATAATGGCAATTTCGTAAATAAATGAGCATAAGTCCAAAATGCATGATTCATAGGTTTTTAGCATAGATCTATCAAATATAAAACATGGGTTTTGTTTCTATAACTTAATAAATGAACTTGCATAGGTAAACATCTTCACAACAATGGATCTATACTTGGATCTAAGGAAAATGCACAAAATCACTATCTACAACACTCCAACAAACCACCAATCCAATATACTCCTTTGGGTCCGCGTGAGAGATAACTACCACTCACCAAAACACCCAAACACTTCACCAATAATCAACTACAGATCTGGACAGCGAAGATCAAAGCTTGATCCGGCAAAGTCTCGCTTCAATCGATGAAATCTAGCTCGGACGGATGAAGATCTTCAACTTTGGCTCTTGGATCTTGGATCTCAATCTTCGATCTTGGATGGATGTTAGAACTAGATTGGAATGGAGAAAAGAAGATGAAGAAATGTTGTAGTCGAGTTCCCAAAATGGCAGCACTTCGTCGCTTCAAAAACCGGTGCCAAAAAGTGAGCCAAACCCCTCTATTTATAGGCTGAAATCTCCCTGACTCGGCCGCTCTTAAGTCGTTGCCGACTCATCTCCCTGAGTCGCCCCCCGACCTAAAACTTACGACTCATGCCACTTGCCGACTCAACACAGCATGCTTCAACACGGCTCACGACCTATACGACTCATCAACCTACGACTTAACCCCAAGACACTACACAACACACACACAGGGCCACACGACCTACCGACCTAACCAAACACGGCACAGCATGCTAACGACTCAAGTCCCTGCCGACTTAACAACACAAACGACTCAATGGCTTACGACATAAGACACTGTCGTATTTTCCTAAGTCCTAAGTCGTATGGCGACTCAACTAACATGCCGATTCAACTACACTAAGCTATACTGGGTACTTGTCGACCTAACCCCTAGCCGACTCAACACACGTCCTAGGCCTTAACTCCTTAAGCCGCTAGCCGCTAGGTCGGTCCAACCCAAAAACTCGCCAACTCATAAGTCGTTAACCCCTTAACTCGGCAACCATCCTTAAGTCGCTCTATCTATAGGTCGGTCAAGTCTTCTTAAGTCGCTATACCTTAAGTCGGCAACCCTTATCTCGGCTGACTACCCTAACTCGGTCATCCCTTTTAAGTCGGCCAATCACCTTAAGTCGTTGATTCTTAACTCGGCCACAATCTTAGGTCGGCAACACCTATGAGTCGGCCATACTTTTAACTCGGTGCCAACCCTATAAGCCATTAGCTCCTAGGTCTTTCTAACTCCTATAGGTCGCTGCGTATCACTAACTTGCTCACGACCTATCTCTTATCTCGTCTACGACTTAAGCTCTCTCTCACAACTTAAGCACCACACGAGCTAGCTTCCATATGACTTAAGCATATAGTCGACTCAACTCTAAACAACTTAACAATACCAACGACCTAATGCAACTATTTAACGATTTATCGACACGTAAAATACGGGTCGTTACATTCTCTCCCCCTTAGGAATTTCGCCCCCGAAATTCCAAGCAAACATCAGCGATCAAAATTATTCTGCATGCCTACCATCCATATCAGTCAACAAACCATGCATCCAATTCTAGCCTATCATGCAGAATTCTAAAACTTAGAACAAGCTACAAATTCATGAGATGTCACGACACTTTAGGGCCATACCTCAAAGAGTCCGGGATGAGCTGCCTTCATCCTCTCTTCCTCCTCCCATGTACAGTCGTTAACATCATCACTCCATTGTACCTTGAGCAACGTAATCGTCTTCCTCCTAAGCTGTTTCGTATCGGTTTCAACAATACGAAGCGGCTTACGAGGTTTCGTAACCACTGGATCAACCTCCAAATCTTCACAGCTATCAGCAGAAACCACTGTAGTTGGATCATGCACATACTTCCGTAGATAAGATACATGAGAAACATTGTGCACACCCGCCATCTTTTCCGGTAACTTTAATCTATAAGCGAGCTTTCCAATTCGCTCTATAATCGGGAATGGTCCAACAAATCTCGGAGTTAACTTTCCTTTCTTTCCGAATCTAATAGCACTCTTTAATGGAGAAATCTTCACAAAAACCATCTCACCTACGTCGAATTCCAAATCCTTACGACGATTATCGGCATAACTTTTCTGACGATCTTGGGCTGCTTTCATTCGTTGCCGAATGATCTCTATACAATCCGAAGTCTGTCGAATCATCTCTGGCCCAAGTATCAGCTTTTCTCCAGTTTCCAACCAACATGTCGGAGAGTTACACGGTCTTCCATATAATGCCTCATATGGTGCCATACCAATACTCGACTGATAACTGTTATTATATGCAAACTCCACCAAATGAAGATGATCTTCCCATGATCCTCCGAAGTCCAAAACACAAGCTCTGAGAAGATCTTCCAAAACTCGGTTAACTCTCTCGGTCTGACCATCTGTTTGAGGGTGATAAGCTGTACTCAAACACAACTCAGTTCCCAAAACTTCCTGGAAGCTCTTCCAAAATCCACTAGTGAACAATGGGTCTCGATCGCTCACTATACTCTTCGGAATACCATGGAATCGAACTATCCACTTAACATACAATTCAGCCAACTTCGATGCAGTCCTAGTTGATCGAACAGGAATGAACCTTGCACTCTTTGTCAAACGATCTACTGTGACCCAAATCCCTTCATTTCCTGCTCTTGTCCTAGGTAGACCATCGATAAAATCCATTGACACTTGCTCCCACTTCCATGTAGGAACTTCTAATGGCTGAAGCAATCCACTGGGCTTCTTCTGCTCAGCTTTCACCAACTGGCAGTTCATACACTTGGAAATAAAATTTCCAACATCCTTCTTCATACCTTCCCAGTAGTAGCCTCTCTTCATGTCCCGATACATCTTATTTCCACCTGGATGAATCGTCAACTTCGAGTGATGACTTTCCCTTAGAACTTCATCTCTCAATCCATCTATATCGGGAACAACCAGTCGTCCTTGCTTTCGAAGCCGACCCTCTCGATCGATCTCGAATCCTTTATCCTTCTCTGGTTCCAATCCAGATTCCAAACCACGGATAATCCTGACAAGCTTATCGTCTTGCTTTTGGCTCTCGCCAATCCTTTCCACAAGAGTAGGTCTTATCGATAAGTTTGCCAACATCTCAGGTTCCAATTCACATCTAGGCCTGAAGTCAAACTCAGCCAAATACTCGAGACTCTTCCACTCCGAAAACATGGCTCCCAATCCTGCATGTCTTCGACTTAACGCATCTGCCACTGCATTTCCTTTTCCCGGGGTATAGGCTATAACAAAATCATATGATGCTAGGAACTCTAGCCATCTTTGCTGTCGAAGATTCAAATCCTTTTGGGAGAACAGATACTTCAACGACTTATGATCCGTAAACAACTCAAATCGAACTCCCAATAGGTAATGTCTCCATATCTTCAAAGCAAACACAATCGCTGCTAACTCTAAATCATGAGTCGGATAATTCCTTTCATGCGGCTTCAGTTGTCGACTAGCATACGCAACAACTTTATCCTTCTGCATTAGCACTGCTCCAAGTCCAGTGCCACATGCATCGGTGTAAACCACCATCTCATCATTCCCACTAGGAATAGTCAAAACAGGAGCACTCGTCAGTCGCTCTTTCAGGATTACGAAAGCTTGCTCACACTTATCATCCCATCTGAACACTTGGTTCTTTTTCGTCAATCCTGTCAACGGTGCAGCTATCTTGGAAAAGTCTTTAACAAACCGACGATAATATCCTGCTAATCCAAGAAAACTTCTTACATCAGATGCATTCTTAGGTCTAACCCAATCCTGGATTGCTGCCACCTTAGCGGGGTCAACTGCTATTCCATTTCCAGAGATAACATGACCTAAGAACCTCACTTCACTCTTGCAGAAGTGACACTTCGAAAACTTAGCCTTCAGCTGATGTTTCCGCAAAATTTCCAAAACAATCCTCAAGTGCGTCTTGTGCTCTTCTTCAGTTCTGGAATAAATCAGAATATCATCCACGAACACAAGCACGAACTTATTCAACTGATCTCTGAACACTCTATTCATAAGATCCACAAAATATGCTGGTGCGTTAGTCAACCCAAACGGCATTACCAGCCACTCATAAAACCCGGACGGTGTCCTGAAAGCAGTCTTCGGCACACTATCCTTAGCCACTCTCAACTGGTGAAATCCCGTTGCCAAATCCATCTGAGAAAACACCTTGGCCTCGTGAAGCTGATCAAACAAGTCATCTATTCTCGGCAATGGATACTTGTTCTTCTTAGTCACCTTGTTCAGCTCACGGTAATCCACACACAACCTCAACGATCCATCCGCTTTGGTTGCGAACACAACTGGTGCACCCCATTTGGACACACTTCTCCGAATGAATCCTTTCTGCAAAAGGTCATCAACCTGCACCCTCAACTCTAGCTGCTCCCTAGGCGCCATCCGCCTAAGAGGCATCACAACAGGTCTGGCTCCCTCAACTAGATCGATACGAAACTCGATCTCCCTATGCGGCGGCAACCCTTTGACTTCGTCAAAGACATCCTCAAATCCATTCACAATAGGCACTGATGACAGTCCATCCCGTGGAACAACCAGCGAATACATGAAGCTCATGAAGACGCCTTCCTCATGCTTACATCGTATCACAACCTTTCGCCCTTCCACATTCCCGACTGTCACCTCCAGCCTCTCACAATCAATCCTAGCCGCATACTTCCTAAGCCAGTCCATACCCAAAATAATTCCGAACCCCGCAAAGTTCAGAACAAAGCAATCACAAACAAACGAGCAATCATGACTCGACACAACTAGACCACGGCATATCATACACAAACATGACGAACCCCCAACTGGATTAGTCACAACCAATGGCCTATCAACAATATCCGGTTCTAAACCTAACCGGCCCACCAAATCATCACAAACAAAAGAATGCGATGCTCCAGTATCAAACAACACTCTAACTGGAACACCACAAATAGAAAGAGTACCTTGAACCACCACACCCTTCCCCTTCTCTTCAGCAGTAGGAGCTTTTGAAGACGACGGCACAGCTCCCAAAGCATAAGCTTGCACAATCTGCCTGTCCTTCCTCGGTTCTGGACAGTCCTTCCTGAAATGCCCTGGCTTATCACAGTTGTGGCATTTCGCCGGTGCCCTTGGATTCCTACAATCCTTGGAGAGATGGCCCTTCTGCTGACAATTATAGCAAATCACCTCGCCCTTCGGCTTCTTCTGGCCATCCCTACCCTTCTGTTGCTGCTGCTTCCTCTTCCTATTTTCACTCCGCTGTGGTTTAGATCCTTCCCTGGTTACAGCAACAACAGAACTTTCCTTAGGAAACAAACTCTCATGCCTGAGAGCTTTCTCCACAAGCTTCTCAAACGGATCATCCAAGTGATCCACCAACTGCCTCCCAAGATAAGCATCCAAACCGGTCACAAACTTCTCGTTCTTCTGATATGGAGAATCAATATACGATCTGGCATACTTGGACAAAGCTTCGAACTCAGAAATATACTCAAGAACAGGCCTTCCACCTTGCTTGAGCTCCACAAACCTCTTAAACAAGACAGACTTCTGAGCCGTAGAGATGAACTTAGCTTCAAATCTAACTTGGAATTGCTCCCAAGTAATCTCTTCTTCTGGTGTATCTATGGTGATAGAATTCCACCAATCCGCAGCTCTCTCTTGAAGCTGTCTCGATGCAAGCTTCCTCTTAGTTGCATCCTCAATCCCTAAATCACCAAAGATCCTTCGACATGCATCAATCCATCTCTGCACCTCAATAGTCGACTCCGTCCCCAAGAAAGCTTTTCCTCCAAGAGAAGTATAATCCTTGCAAAGCTTAGCAAAATCCACCGGTCTTGGAGCTTGGACTTGAACTCCCACATCCACTGATGATCCTGAAGCTGGTATCCTTCTCATGATCGAAGTCATCATCGCTTCGAACATAGTTCCATAATCAACAGCTCCTTCAGTAGCACGGCTTTCCCTTGCAGCTGGTCTCCCTCTTCGACTCATCCTTAATATCTGTAATAAGAATGATTAGAACACCTTAAGTAACAACTGCATAAGGAGTTCAAATCCTTCTAAACTACTATATTATATATAGTAATCATCCATCAAAATACAATTACGTCTCTCTTACGTAGTTGTGTCAGCGAGCGTTGGCTAAAATCGATTAACCTGGGCTTTGATACCAAATGTGACGACCGCCCATGACTCCCGCACCATAACAAGGAAATAATGCGCTGAAAGGCGTGCCAGGTAGCCATGGATGATAGTCGGGGTAAAAATAAAACAGAAACTCTAGCGTACAACTCACAGCGCATGGATAAAATACAATAGAGACATATAATATAGTGAATCTCTATAGAACATAACATCATCATATAAGCAACATAGCAGTTTTATACAAACATATGAATCATTCATACATCAAAGCCTCACTACAACACTCAATCAGATACAACAGCGGAACACCCAGTACACATAGTAAGAAAACTAATATGCAAAGCCTCCTGCTCGTCTTCGTCATCATCAGCGGAGAACTCTAAGCACAGCACCTGCCACCTGCTACCTAGTCTGCCCATCCCAACATGGATGAACAGCCCAAGGTAATAAGAGGAGACATAAAACCTTGAGTCAGACAAAGTCTTAGTGAGTAGTAAATCAACTATCAAACATACCAAAAGAGCATAAGGAATAAAAGGAATAGGAACCAAACCATCCCACTCCACCTCTTTCTACAGTGATAGCCCCCAGACACACACTAAGGAAAAGCAAGCATAATATAGCAGATAATTAAAGTAAAGCAATAATCACTCGAGTCAAGGGCGATGCTTTCCAAATACAAACCCCCAAGGCCTAAACCAAGATCAGATAAGCACCTAGAAAATACCGCTCTTGAGACCGAATGATAATACAACCAAACATCCATGACTCTGGCTATCACTGTTATCTTTGCCATGATTTCACCGTTAATTGAATGACCACCTGTCAAGGGCTAATGGTAACCCTGGTTCTAGACATAACTCCGCACGTCGTCGCAGCCCGTGCCTAGGAATTTTCGCAACTACCCAGAGTACTAACACGTCGTCGCAGCCCGTGCTTGGAACGTCGTCGCAGCCCGTTCCAACGTACTCTTGCTTTGAGCATGCTAGAACCTTCAACAACGATAAGATCTCAGCCTCCTAGCCATCCTCCTCGACGACTATTCCCATACTAGCTCAAGCGCCTCTCAAGCTAACCATTATCACCAACCCGGATCGCATCACCGAGTTATCAACATAACTTTGCACGTCGTCGTAGCCCGTGCTTGGAACGTCATCATGACCCGTCCCATCTCAACATCACACTTTGCCTCATCGCACCATAGCAAAGTCCCATCTCAATCTCATGCTTTGCCTTCTCGCATCATGGTAAAGTCCATCATCATCGAATCCATCCATATGAGCTTCCACATCCGCTTCATATGCCATAGGCAGCTTTCAACATTCAAGAGCCTTTCCACTTAGCTTTTGAATCACCTTCAACCCTCTTGTTCCAAATCAACTACTAGCTAACTTAAAACAATCAAATCAATCATTCGTCCAAACAATCAATCATTCAAACAAGATCTAATGAGCAATATTAACTATAATGGCAATTTCGTAAATAAATGAGCATAAGTCCAAAATGCATGATTCATAGGTTTTTAGCATAGATCTATCAAATATAAAACATGGGTTTTGTTTCTATAACTTAATAAATGAACTTGCATAGGTAAACATCTTCACAACAATGGATCTATACTTGGATCTAAGGAAAATGCACAAAATCACTATCTACAACACTCCAACAAACCACCAATCCAATATACTCCTTTGGGTCCGCGTGAGAGATAACTACCACTCACCAAAACACCCAAACACTTCACCAATAATCAACTACAGATCTGGACAGCGAAGATCAAAGCTTGATCCGGCAAAGTCTCGCTTCAATCGATGAAATCTAGCTCGGACGGATGAAGATCTTCAACTTTGGCTCTTGGATCTTCGATCTCAATCTTCGATCTTGGATGGATGTTAGAACTAGATTGGAATGGAGAAAAGAAGATGAAGAAATGTTGTAGTCGAGTTCCCAAAATGGCAGCACTTCGTCGCTTCAAAAACCGGTGCCAAAAAGTGAGCCAAACCCCTCTATTTATAGGCTGAAATCTCCCTGACTCGGCCGCTCTTAAGTCGTTGCCGACTCATCTCCCTGAGTCGCCCCCCGACCTAAAACTTACGACTCATGCCACTTGCCGACTCAACACAGCATGCTTCAACACGGCTCACGACCTATACGACTCATCAACCTACGACTTAACCTCAAGACACTACACAACACACACACAGGGCCACACGACCTACCGACCTAACCAAACACGGCACAGCATGCTAACGACTCAAGTCCCTGCCGACTTAACAACACACACGACTCAATGGCTTACGACATAAGACACTGTCGTATTTTCCTAAGTCCTAAGTCGTATGGCGACTCAACTAACATGCCGATTCAACTACACTAAGCTATACTGGGTACTTGCCGACCTAACCCCTAGCCGACTCAACACACGTCCTAGGCCTTAACTCCTTAAGCCGCTAGCCGCTAGGTCGGTCCAACCCAAAAACTCGCCAACTCATAAGTCGTTAACCCCTTAACTCGGCAACCATCCTTAAGTCGCTCTATCTGTAGGTCGGTCAAGTCTTCTTAAGTCGCTATACCTTAAGTCGGCAACCCTTATCTCGGCTGACTACCCTAACTCGGTCATCCCTTTTAAGTCGGCCAATCACCTTAAGTCGTTGATTCTTAACTCGGCCACAATCTTAGGTCGGCAACACCTATGAGTCGGCCATACTTTTAACTCGGTGCCAACCCTATAAGCCATTAGCTCCTAGGTCTTTCTAACTCCTATAGGTCGCTGCGTATCACTAACTTGCTCACGACCTATCTCTTATCTCGTCTACGACTTAAGCTCTCTCTCACAACTTAAGCACCACACGAGCTAGCTTCCATATGACTTAAGCATATAGTCGACTCAACTCTAAACAACTTAATAATACCAACGACCTAATGCAACTATTTAACAATTTATCGACACGTAAAATACGGGTCGTTACAGTTTGCCTTAGGATTATCACCTAAGAAATCTTTTGTGTGGTGTTAAGGTCTTTTCAGTTTGACTTTACCACCGGTTTTCGTTTGCTACGAGTTGCGGAAATTAGCATTCCACTTACCGCATTCCGCACTCGTTATGATTCCTATGAATGAATTATTATGTCATTCAATTTGTCCAACTCATTTCATCCATTTTATAAATCGAATATTCTATGAATATTTCGATGAGACCATTCTTGTATTTATTGATTTTGGATGAAAATAGTAATTTAAAATTTTGCAAATCTTTTTCATAAGATTAATTATAAGTGCAATTTGATTTTGTTCTTGAAACGAGCAAAGAATATTCTTAAAACTTTTTAAGAAATTTATTTATCCTATAAAATATGATTTTGTGATCGTATTGCCCGTTGAGTGCTTTAAGAATTTTGGTCGATGCGCTTGATCAACGTTATCGATAGGAATCTCCTAAACGCTTTGATGAGACAGTCAGACACGATATATTGGCTTGTAAAAATGTAAATTTTTCTAGAAAGATTATTACATAATGATAAATGTAATTTTGAAAGTTTTAACTTTTCAGAGAAGAGAATTATTTTGAAAGAAGTTCTTTCTTTTCGATACTCTTATTCCTTCTTGCGATTCCTGAAGGGGAACCAAGACTTTGCTATTTGTACCGATACTAGTCGTATTGGTTTGGATGCCATTCTCTTTCCATAGAGAACGTGCTATCACTTGTGCTTCTAAATCATTGTAGCTTCTCGAGACTAGATAGCCACTTATGATCTAGTGCTCTCGGCTAATGTTTTTGCTTTTGGAATTTGGCATCATCATCTTTGGGGAAGAAATTTGTTCTCTACCTCGATCATAAATCTTTGGAATAATTATTTTCTCACAAGGAACTTCATGTTGACTCGAGTTCCTGACATCTTATGATCTTGATATTCCTTTTTATTCCCGAAGGGGAAATCGTGTTGCCAATGCGCTTTGTCGTAGGCAACAAGTGGTTGATTCTTTGATGTTGTCTGAATGGAATTATTTTTCTATCAAGTTCATCGGACGTTTTGGTATACTTCGTTTATTGAGCTTTATCTCATTCCTTTTAAGTACTTGCGTCTGATGTCCTTTTATTGTGTTCGGTTCATTGGACGTACCGTTTTTGTACTGCGTCAGTGTTCCGAATTATTTGGGATTTGATTCATCGGATGTACCGTTGTACTACAACGATGTCTTTGCTTCTTATTCATCGGATGTACCGTTGTACTACATCGATGTCTTTGCTTTTGATTCATCGGATGTACCGTTGTACTACATCGATGTCTTTTCATTTGATTCATCGGATGTACCGTTTGTACTACATCGATGTCTTTGCTATTTGATTCATCGGATGTACCGTTGTACTACATCGATGTCTTTGCTTTTGATTCATCGGATGTACCGTTGTACTACATCGATGTCTTTTCTTTTGATTCATCGGATGTACCGTTGTACTACATCGATGTCTTTTCTTTTGATTCATCGGATGTACCGTTGTACTACATCGATGTCTTTGCTATTTGATTCATCGGATGTACCGTTGTACTACATCGATGTCTTTGCTTTTGATTCATCGGATGTACCGTTGTACTACATCGATGTCTTTTCTTTTGATTCATCGGATGTACCGTTGTACTACATCGATGTCTTTTCTTTTGATTCATCGGATGTACCGTTGTACTACATCGATGTCTTTGCGTTTGATTCATCGGATGTACCGTTGTACTACATCGATGTCTTTTCTTTTGATTCATCGGATGTACCGTTGTACTACATCGATGTCTTTTCTTTTGATTCATCGGATGTACCGTTGTACTACATCGATGTCTTTGCTATTTGATTCATCGGATGTACCGTTGTACTACATCGATGTCTTTGCTTTTGATTCATCGGATGTACCGTTGTACTACATCGATGTCTTTTCTTTTGATTCATCGGATGTACCGTTGTACTACATCGATGTCTTTGCTATTTGATTCATCGGATGTACCGTTGTACTACATCGATGTCTTTCCTTTTGATTCATCAGATGTACCGTTGTACTACATCGATGTCTTTGCTATTTGATTCATCGGATGTACCGTTGTACTACATCGATGTCTTTTCTTTTGATTCATCGGATGTACCGTTGTACTACATCGATGTCTTTGCTATTTGATTCATCGGATGTACCGTTGTACTACATCGATGTCTTTGCTATTTGATTCATCGGATGTACCGTTGTACTACATCGATGTCTTTGCTTTTGATTCATCGGATGTACCGTTGTACTACATCGATGTCTTTTCTTTTGATTCATCGGATGTACCGTTGTACTACATCGATGTCTTTGCTATTTGATTCATCGGATGTACCGTTGTACTACATCGATGTCTTTGCTTTTGATTCATCGGATGTACCGTTGTACTACATCGATGTCTTTTCTTTTGATTCATCGGATGTACCGTTGTACTACATCGATGTCTTTTCTTTTGATTCATCGGATGTACCGTTGTACTACATCGATGTCTTTGCTATTTGATTCATCGGATGTACCGTTGTACCACATCGATGTCTTTGCGTTTGATTCATCGGATGTACCGTTGTACTACATCGATGTCTTTGCTATTTGATTCATCGGATGTACCGTTGTACTACATCGATGTCTTTGCGTTTGATTCATCGGATGTACCGTTGTACTACATCGATGTCTTTGCTATTTGATTCATCGGATGTACCGTTGTACTACATCGATGTCTTTGCGTTTGATTCATCGGATGTACCGTTGTACTACATCGATGTCTTTTCTTTTGATTCATCGGGCGTACCGTTTTTGTACTACGCCGTTGCACCGGCTCAATTTTCTGCTATTCTTGACGTTCCCCACGTCTTTTATCTACGGGAATGCCTTAGGGATTCCGGTTTTTATTCTTGAGCCCGGTGTTATTGTGGAAATTGAAGTTTCACAGATTTCTTGCTAACTCTTTTGTGCACTTTAGGGTGAACTTCCTATTTCAAATTTTCTTTTGTGTTAATATGCTTCTATGGTTGTTACTTCATGTATTTCCTTCTTACTTATTGCGAGGACGCAATTTCTTTAAGGAGGGGAGTCTGTAACAACCCGCGTATTTATCGATTTTATATTTAAATATTTTATTTAAATATTTTATCGTTAGTCGGATTTTTGTCCGAAAAGCTACTTTTTGCATACGGTCGAATTAGGACTCGAGACCACCTCCATTGAGTTCAAAATGCCGTTTGCGACCTTTTTGAGTATAAGCTTCGATATGTTTGGAGAAAGTTGAATTTTGCTACTTTTTGCTTAGGGTTTTGGTTTGGGCTGAGCCAATTAACCACTTATGTATTCAGTCCCAATCCCCCTCTCCTCTTCATTCACTTCTCTTCTATTTTCCTAACACTCAAGCTCAAGCAAAAATGGAGGAAGAGAATGGGAAATAGAAATTCCTAAGCCCTAGCTTGCTTTGCAAATCCATCTCCTTGCTCCAAAGTTCATGAGAACCCATTGGTAAGCTTCCTCTTCTTCTTCTCCAACTCATTCTCTCTTTGAATTTCAGAAATTTCCTAAACCTAATTTAGGGAATGTTTCTCTTTTAAGCTTAGATTCAAACTTGTTGAGTTGGAATTGAAGAGTGCTTGTTCTTGCCATTGCTTTCAAGCTTCATCTTCATAAATTTTAGTTCAAAGGTGAGATTTTTATCTCACATCTATGACTATAATTATCTTTGGTTGTTGGATATGAATTCCTAACACTTCTTCATGAGAATTTGCTCTTGATTTGGATTGGTTTTGTAAATATTCCAATTTTGGGTTTTTAAGTCAAATTTGTGTAAAATCCTTTTATGGATGTTTGATCATGCTTTTGGTGACGCATCGAGGAGCATATAGGGCCGGGTTGCCGTTTGGCATAAACCCTTAGAGCCAATGTTCGTCCGATTGCATTTTGGAAGAGTTTGCTCTTCATTTGTATAAGGCTGAAAAACAGCCCAGGCATGATTCAGTCGACTGAAATCTCTGTTCAGTCGACTGAACCTGAAACCCGAGAGTTTCCAGGCATGATTCAGTCGACTGAAAAACTCTGCACAGTCGACTGAAACTGGAAACAGAAAGTTTCCTGAACCTGAAAAATTTCCATGTACAGGGTCAGTCGACTGAAATTCTCTGTTCAGTCGACTGAACCTGCTGTTTGAGTCCAATTTGCCTTTTTGGATTGAATTTCCAATTTAAATCGATTCGTGATGATCCTATTTAGTGTCATCATTTATTATCATCTTTGATGACTTATTTTCTTTGGGAATTTTAGATATATCCACTTCGATGGATCCTTTATCGATTTCATTGGATTTTATTCACATCTTCGAATGTGATCTTTGTGATTGATTGTTTCTACAATCCCTCTTGTGCTTTGTCACTTTAAAAATATAAAGGTTTTCTATACTAGTAGTAAATATCAAAACTCTTTCCTCAAACGATTTCAATACTCTTTTAATACCAAATTCGTTTATAAAACCGTTTTCCAATCTATTAGTATATACAAACCTTTACCTCACTCGTATGAGAAATCTAATTAAACGGCTTAGTAAAACAAGTGGTATGAAACGCTTGCGTTTACTTCGTCGGTTAATTCTTGGACTTGTTCGATTGAATCTCTTGTGACAATTTTCTAGTGGAGATCTACAATTTGTTCGTAAATATTTAAGTTAAGCTAGTGGTTATGGGACATGAAGCTAAGCTCATATATTTACTAGCTTAGTGTAATCGACACTTCTCTTTGATCATGACGATCATTTTAGGTTCTAGACTAGCATCGTGCTATGTCTTTGTGATTTCGTTCATCGGACGTCCCGCTGTACGACGTCGTTGTTCCCTTTGATTGTGATTTGGTTCATCGGATGTCCCGCTGTACGACGTCGTTGATCCTTTCCTTGTGATTTCTGGATTTCGTGTGTTGATTTCTGGAATTTGTGTTTCACCAACTTTTACGATGGGCATTGATGTATATGTCATTTTTTGTGGCTTGGTGAATGAAATTAGGAGTATGACATTCCTTTTTATCTTGAGTAGATTATTGTGATATTGATTAATCTCTTGTTGATTTTCAATTACTTATTTATCACAGCTTGGCATTGTGATTATTATATGTTTATGTCATATCTCTTATTATATATCACTTCATCTGATATTTATAGCTAGACTGATCCGTTTATTATTTTCTTATAAATAATACTCGGGTCAGACTGAGATTTAACAGGTGCTTCTGCTTGACTCCTCATCGGACTATCATCCCAACTTTTGGTTAACTACTTTAGTTTAGTAGTCTTTTGTTGTATACATTTGAGATACAGACTCTATGATGTATACTTATTCTTTTGTATAGCACGTGTTGCTATTTCCTTGTATTATTGTGGATCCTTTTTGACCACTACTCTGATGTACACTTTCATGTGCAATATTCATATCTATTTCCGCCTTTGTGATATGAATTGGCTCTGACTGATTTACGTTATGTTTATTTCTATATTTGTTTCCGAAGATATTATAGCCACTGTGTAGTAGCTTTGAGTTTGTGTCGGTATGTCGGATTTCCTCTTGAGATGAAAAGTTATATTTTATCTGGCATATCGGTACTCGCACAAAGCAATTATACAGATGGTCGCTCCTCAACAGCCTTATTCTCCGTGCTAGTCGAAAGCATTCACCGTAATGTTCTTGTCTAGCGTGGGTATAGAGGTGGGGCGTCACGACAATGTATTTATGAAATAGTATAAAAATGTTTTTATCATATAAAAATAAACTTTAGGCTTAAACAAATATTTCAAAAGTAAATTCATATAGACATTTTTAAATAACTTATGTTTTAATTAATTTAATTCTATCATTTGTTTATAAATTGAGAAACTTAGTTTAATTCTTTATATAAGTATTTGTAAAACAAATTTTATCTAATTTAAAACAGAAACTAAAATTTATATTTATAAAATAAGAAATTAACTTTGTTATTTAAAATTTAAATCTCAAATATTATTTTCAAAAGCACTAAATCAGATTAATATATTAAATTACAAATTATATATTTATTAAAGTTTGAAAACTCTTATTAAAGTTAAATTAATAAAATTCCTATTTCAAATATATATATACAAATATATATACACATTTCAAATAGCATTTTATAATTAGATTTAATAATTACCATATTAAATTTTAAAACAAATCTCAAATCACAATATGTACATTCATATACATTACAATTTGAATATAAAGTTTTATTACATTAAAAACTTCTTATTTACCAAAATAGATATTCCCATATCAAATTATTATAATCTTCAAAAGAATTTAATCTTGCCTATTTATATTGCAAAGAATAATATTAATAGATATTAACAAACTATTATTATCAATCTTTAAAAAAAAATCTTAACTGTCAATTTATAATTTAAAATGATCAAATCAATTTAATTATTATCAAAGATTATTAAATTGATATTGCTCAAAATTCTGGGTCGTCACAAATTTAATTTCAAATTATTTTACTTTAATTTGTATACGTATAATTTGCTCAATAAAAAGTTTAAATTACTTTTATTTATGCTTGGAATAAATTAGTTTGTACATACTTAAATTAATCTTGGATTTGAAAACATTACATTTTAAAATTTATGAAAGAAAATGGATTTTTATTTAATTAAAACTACAAATAGGAAATATAATACATATGTGGATAACATGCTTATAAAAACCTGATTTATAAATAAATTTACATAAGGATTTAAAAATGTATTACAAATTTAAGTTTAACAAGGATATAAACACAAATTTTAAATAAATTTAACGAGAGGGATTTAAACATAATTTAGTTAAATAAAACATGTGTAAGAAAACTAACAAATGAAATTACAAGTGTTAATATTTTATACAAGTGTCAAATTGTTTATTTTTATATTTTCTTTGATTTTTAATTTATCATAAATATAGATACATAAACATATACATTCTTCCTTTCCTATTCTTTTCTCATTTTCAATTCATTAACTAAAGAAATTTTTCAGCTGAAACTTAAGACTTTAAGCAATCCTCAAAACCAAATTTTCTCATTAATTCCCTGAAACCACTTTCAAAATTGAAATCAAACTCCTGTGATCACCCTTCAAAAATGAAAAGCATTTTTTCAAAACAAATCATGCAAATCTGCGAATCAAACATTTTTTGAAATCTGGAAATAAAGTTATCTACGTGCATGAAGTTTTTAAATCTGAAGCAACAAGATCAAAGCAAACAAAGTGATTCAACGTCTTCAACTTGGAGTTTAAAATCAGAGGAGAAGAAAATCAAAACTTTTGCATTTTAAAAACCTGAAATGGATTCAACTAAGCAAGCTAAAGATCTAAAGCAAATTGGAAACCTGTAAACCAAATCAGTACAAAAGAAATCAAAAAAATGGAAAACATTTGCAAAGCAAAAAAATCTGTTTCAACCTGATACTGATCTGAGACATGCAAGTTTAAGAAGCATCAGTTATAAAATTTCAAATTCTAGGCCTTTGTCTTCATCCACAAAAATGTGAGAAAACACACTCGAACCCATTTATACGTTTTAATATTTGAGATGAATGCTTGAATGGATTTTCTTCATTGAGTTTAAACTTCAGTTTTTAAAACAAAATAAAGTTTAAATTTAAATTGTTAAATACTTTAAAAATAATAGATAAGGATTTGAGTTTAAAATTAAATTTTAAAATGTAAGTAAGTCTTGAATCTGAGTAGTTTGGAATCAAATTTAATTTGTATTCCAGTTTGAAATAAATGAAAGGTTTTTTTTAATTTGAAATGATTTAAACAATCTTGTTTGAAAAGTGTATGATTAAATTGATTTGAATTTTAAAATGAATGTGGTCTAAATTCTTCTAAACTTACTTTATAAAATGGTTATTTCTTTAACATATGTGATAAAAAGATTTTGAATTGTTTTTTTTTTACTTTGTTAAGATAAGTTTGTATTCATTTTAAAATCTTGATTTTAAAATGGGATTTAAAGTAAATTTAAAACAAACTGTTAGTAAATAATTTGATTAAGTAAGAAATGTTTATCTTAAATATAAATACAATTTAATGTTTTGGATTCATTACATTATTAAGTTAATTTAAATGGATGATTAATTTTTTAATTAATTAATGATTTGGGTGATTAATTAAGTAATTAAGAGTTTTTAAATTAATTAATTAATGATTGAGATTTATTAATTAAGGTTAACTAATCTGTAATTAAGAATTATTAAATAGATTTTAACTAATGATTAAGGATTAATTAATCAAGCAATTAAGGATTAATTAAGTTATAATTAACACTTAGTTAATTAAAAAATTAAAGAAATGATTTTATCTTAAAGTTAAAATCATTAAATCTTTAAGGCAATTAAAAATGGTTTAAATAATTTAATTAATTAATGATTTGGATAAATTTATTAAGTAATTAAGGGTTTAAATTTATTAATTAATTGAGGAATGATTAATTAATTAGAGTTTAATTAAATAATTTATGGTTGATTATTTAAATAATTAAAGGTTGATTTATTTGTAATCAAGATTGATTTATTAATTAAAGGTCAATTAATAAATGATTTAAGTTTAATTAATTTAAACACTAAATGATTTAATAATAATTACTTAATGTAATTAATGGATGATAATTACTTAGTAAAGTAATTAATTGATAATTACTTGATAATGGAAGTAATTAAGAGTAATTATTAATTAAGGAGTAATTAGTTAGTTATTGTAATTAATTAAGAATAATTAATTAAGGATAATTATTAATTAAAGGTAAATTAATTATTGTAATCAATTAAGAATAATTAATTAAGATGGTTTGTAGTTAATTAACATTAATTAACTAAGATTAGTGACTAATCTGATTTGAATTAATTAGATGATTAATTGTTATTGCTTAGGGATGTTTGGGTTCTACTGAATGATTGAACTGATTGATATTCCTGATTGAGATGTCCTGTATTGATTTGGGCAATGTTTACTGTGATATATTATCTATGATATGTACCTGTGATCTGTGAATGTAAGATAAGTGTTACAATTGGTTTGTACCGCTTGTCAAATATAAGCGTTATAATTTATACCGCTTATTAAATAGATTGCTTTATTTAAATATGTGCTGATTGATGTTGTGCACTATTGTATAAACCCCTGGACCACACTTATACATGCACAAATATGGATTTCAAATGGAAATCGGTTAAGTCACAGATTTTTAAAATAAGCTTTGAATTTGAATTTTTAAATCCATATAGTTTTTGGAAATAAATTAATTTTAATAAGGAAAGCTTTGAAAAGGTGTTTTAAGAATGAAAGTTATTTTGAATAACTAATAGAGATTTGGAATTTGAATAATTTGATTTAAATTGGAATTCAATATCTAGAATTGAATTCTGTATTCGGTATTTATGATTTAAAAAGGGGTATACAAGCTTATATCTATTTAAACCAATTTTAAAAATGTTGTTTTGGAAATTTGAATTAACCAAGGATTTTAACCTGTATAAATGAAATCGGGTTTTCCGAAATAAAACTGTTTGATTTCAAATGATAAAAGCTTTCGCATAAGTAATGAATTTCCAATTCATAAGAAATTTCAAGTTTGAATTGGAATAGTTTTCCAAGTTACCAATGAATCTTTGGAAATAACTTTGAAAGCTATGAAATGAGTCTTTGATTTAAAGACCCGATGAGTTAATCCAATTTGGAATTGAATTGTTTTGAAAAGCTATGAATGAATCTTTGTGACAGATTGATGAACCTTGTTTTAAAATTGAAGGGGGTCTTAAAAGTGAATCTTTTGTTAAAAGATTTAAGTGTGGAAATTGTTTAAACCATTGAAGGTTTTTGAAATGAATCTTTTTGTTTAAAAGATTGGAAATGGTGTGATTTGTTTTAACCATTTGAATGAAAGGTTTTGGGTTTTAAGTTGTGACTTAACTGAGACCCCATATCCATATATTTTTAAATATTACGCTCACTATTCGGTTTAGCCAGGAGAGGACCTTTGTGTCATATAGCCCATTCCAAATACGTGATACGACGTTATGGATAGCATTTGAACACCGGTGGTGAAGACCGGGTGTTTGCGAGAAGGATAGGATGACCTATCGATTGTCTCTGCACTGAGTAGCTACGGTATAGAGATTCCATAAGTGATGGGAAGTCCGATCGGGATTGTGAATACCCGGATTGCAAGGGCTTCTTCGGAAGTGCCTTCGGTTCTGTTCGAACCCGGAACAGACTTGTATGGATGTGCGTAGACATTAAACTTTGAGATGTAAAACCAGTTTCTATCAAATACATTTCTGTTTGGTGGCGGAGATTTATTCTCTTAGCTTAACACCCTTCTCTGAGACGTACGAGTTCAGAGGTTATGTAGTTGATGGTTACTAGTGATACATTCCCAATTTGGTAATGCGGCATACGAAGTGTTGTTGATCATTTGTTGATTAAAGCAAGGCTTTGCGAAAAGCGTAGCTTTGTGGACGAAACTACATCAGGACCTCACACCCCAGAAATGGTCGAAACAGGAAAGATGCAGCAAGGTTTTAGGGGTAGCGCCCCTAGGGTATGACCATTCCTTCTGGAAAAGGGTAGTATCATGGTATGGAGCCCAGATACTTACTCGTGTGGACACTGTATATTTACTACCGTGTGATGTTGTTGTTGGAGGGCCCTCGGATGAAAGGTCCCAAAGGACAGGGGTGGCATATCTTAGGTTTTATTCCCTGTGAAGGGGGTAGCCGGTCCTGTGTTAGCAGAGAATGAAGGATATTTCTCGGGACGTCCCTCTGGCTACCTATGTGGCAATGTTAAGTTCCTCGGCCTGACCATTTGTTGGAAATCCAAAGAAACAATGCGCGCCCGGTACGGTTTTAGTTGTAGAACCTGCCATTTAAAATGGTAGCTATAGCAGGCATAATATAATCGTACCTATGCTGTAAGATTAATATTGTATCTTCGAAATGATTTTCTACACCGTGCACTTATAATAATAATATCAAATGGTTTTCGCGTATCAAGCATTTTTGACCGTCATAAGGAGAATCTCCTCCAAGTGTGCGTTGCATTGTGTGTGTGGCGGGAGGCCTTATGGCAGTTTCACTTTCTAAAAAAAGCATTATGGATTTCAAAATCTAAATTCCTTTGTTGTTTTCAAAGACAAAATTGTTTTGTTTGCTCATACCAGTCCCATGACTGACCCGGAGTTTATTGTTTCCTTCCTAAACTCTAGGTGGCCGCTATTTTCTACACGGGCATTCTAGAGTTGGGTTTTTCAGATAGTAGATATAGATATCGATTCGATACTCTTCAGCATTCTCTTTGGTATTCTTGGAGATCTTGGATATTTGGAGTCTACGGATTCATGACTGACCTTGCTTGGCTTGGTGAAAATTGATGGTGGTTCGAGCTTATGGCTTGGAGTTTGGCTTTGGAGCATCGGCTTGGAGTTGCAGTTGCTGTTTGGAGTTTTGGTTCCGCTGCTTGTTCACTTTGTTTTCCGCTTTAGCAATTGTTCCTTGTATCACATTGATTATTGTTGTATATTGGATATTGTATTCATTTGTGATGTCCCAGAAATTTAGGCAATATTTATTTAATAATTTCATTTAAATTATTTTAAAATGTGAAATATTAATTTAATAATTTAATTCAAACATGAATTTTCTTTTGAAGATTAATAATCATTTTTTGTCAAATGATATTCTTTTCAAAAAAAATTAATAATGATAGTTTAATATGAAAATCTTATTGTTTTCAAATGTAAAAAATATTTAGATGATAAAATTATCTTTCTAAGCTGATTCAAAGATATTTTATTTATAATGTATATATGTGTATACATTGTAAATAGGAGTTTTGATTTAATTTAATAAGAATATTTTCAAATTATTATATATATAAATGTATAAATTATGAGTTGATTAATTTGATTTAAAATTAGTATTGAACACTTTTCAAAGGTAAAATTTAAAAGTCTTTCTTACATTATCAAAGAAATACAAGCAAGTATTTATTTTGTTTATAAAAATAGATATAGTTTAAATTTTGTTTTATAATAAAGGTTTGTTTCATCTTATTTTAAAGGAAAATGTTTTTCTTTTGAAATAAAATTTAATTTAATTATATTAAAGTATAGTATTTTGGTTTGAAAACTTTTGAATAAAATTGAATTCAACATTCTTCTTTTTTTTCCAAATTTTCTCTTTTGAAAATTAGCTTTAAAATATTATTTTCAAGCAAACATTTAAAATGTATAATTTTATAAAGAAGTTTATAAGTAAACATGTAATCATTTTAAAGGCTAATGTTCATAAATATTTAAAACATGCTAAATTAAATAAGAAATGGTTTTAGAATAAATTTAAATACATTTTTAAATTAAAGATATTTCTTTTCAAATTTAGATAAACACGTGTTAGATTCTTAAACCATAAAGTGGACACTTGTAAACATTTGTTATTACTAAACATAACAAGTGGCATGTTATTTATTTTTGAAATTTAATTATTAGGTAAGAAAACGTAGCAATACATTTGTTAAAACATTATCTTCAAAAGAAATCAGATTCTCAGTAAAAATCAACTTCAGAAATAAAAAATTGGAAGTAAATTCATCAAGAAAAGTTACAACATCAAACTGGAGTTCAACTTCAAATCTGCAAAACCTATCTACATCTAATTCTGCAAAACCAAATTCTATTCAAAATCTGCAAATTACAACATCAATTTGAGATCAATTTCAATCTTCAAATCTGAGCATATGAAGGTGGATCTGCATGCAATATTTCAGTAATCAAATCTGGAAGAAACTCATCAATCAAAATACAAGTTAAAATCAACTGCAACTAGCTAATGCAAGCCCGGATTTCTGCATGCAAGTTCAATATGCAGGTTCCAGGAATAATGCAATTGCATCTCTGTAATTTGTGCTTTGCATCTTTAATAAACAAGTGAGTAAACTTTTATTTAAAAAAAACAGTTTCTCTTTTAAAATAAATGCTTAAGCAAGTATAAGCACTAAAGACTTTAATGGAAACTATTTTTAAAAGAATCAAAACTGCAGTGCCTTTATTTGGTGAATTACTTCACAATTTAGAAACTTAAGTTTCTGTCCATGTGAATTGGTAGAAATATGTATGTTTGTGTGATTTCATAATGATAAATATTCTGTGTATACATATACAAATATGTATATATATGTGTGTTGCTGTTGCAGGTATCTGCAAACCAGCTTTGTTTTTTTTTTAAAAAACTAAGATTGTATTTGGAATTCATTATCACCTGATTTGATCACAACTAGAATTTGAAAACGTAAACAAACTTTGTTTGTTTAGAATGAAATTTGGTTATAAATCAAAATTTAGTTATATTAAAATTCTGTTGTCTCTGGAAACATTTACAACAGTCAATATTTTCTAGAAGCGAGTATATCAAACATCTTAAATCAATAAAACAGTTAGTAACCTAAATTCATGTTTAGAAACATGAATTTTAAAACAAATAGTACATTTTTTAAATAAGCTGTTGGAATGAGTATTTTTGTTTTGAACAGAATTGGGTCTTTTTGGGTTTGTTTGAATTTGTAATGGATTTTGGTGGCTATGGGTCTTCCTGGAGGTAGAATACAGATGGAGGGGTAGGGGAAAAATGGTCAGAAATTTTGTCAGTAGGTGGTGGCAATGGCAGTAGTGATTGCCAGCTTCTAGCCCTAGTTTTTAAAGGGGTTGATTATTTTTGAATTCTTGTTTACTGTAGTACTTCGAGTGATTCGAGGTTTTGGGAAGTTGCAGAGGAGACATAGAGGGAAGGTTTGCGGAGTCTCAGGGTTGATGATGGTCGGGGGCGAGTTTATGTGATGTTGACAGGTTTTGATAAGGGCGTAGTTATGTTTTAGGTTGCATTGATCAACCTGAAATTTTGGAATTTGAACTGCAGAGGAAAATTAGGTGATCGTACCCATGTTGGGAGATGGTCGACGACTAGGAGGAGTAGCCTAGGATGGCTGGAGTTGATCAGAGCATTGGTGCATGTGCACCGTACATGTTGAAGTCTGGTGAACTTTTGGGTTGTGCAGGGTTATTGACTCGAAGTAATACTCGGGTGTTTTTTATTCTGTCTCGAAGCTGGGGGGTTGGAAACTCAAAGTAGGTATGGGAAGTTCTAGGGTTAGTGTGTTGCAGGTTTAAAACCTGTCATTTTGCAGTTTATTTTGAAATTTGAATGGAGTTCATATTTTAAAGCTGAAACTTGATTCAAGTGTAAGTTGAATTTGAATTCAAATGAAGTTTTGAATTTAAAGTTTTTAAAAACGATAATTTTAAATTTTATGCAAGATTTAAATTAGTTTTGAAATCAAGTTAAAAACAGTTTTCAGGTTTACTTTGGAAACCAGTTTTAAATTCAAAACAGTTTGTAAATTTTTTAAAAAAAAATGAACAGATTCAAATGTTTTAAAGTAGATTTAAAAATGAATTTGATTTTAGTAAGGTTTAAGCTTGAAAGAATTTATTTCCTTAATATTTGAATTTAAGATATGAAGTGTTTAACTTTAATTTGAAAAGTTAAATAATCATTTTAAAACTTGTTTCTTTAATAAATTTAAGTAATTTGGGTTTTAAACTTTCCTTATATATTTAGGTAATGAATGTTCTTTAACATTTATTTTTATTTTAAGGTTTATAATTATTTAAATTTGGATTAATGATTAAATATTTAAACATTTTAAATATTAAATTTTTATTGGAATTTGAATTTAATTTTAGAAATGTATTGTTTAAATATATTTTGAATGTAAATGAAGTCATTTTATAAATAAATAAATTACTTTGAAAATAATTAAAATAATTAAGGATTTACTTAATTATTTGGTTTTAAATAATGGTTTAGAATAATTTTTAATTAGAGATGATTTATTGATAATTAATCAAAGATAATTTTTCTTAAGTAAGTAATTATTGAAAATGTTGTTAATTAATAAAGATAATTATCTAAGGATAATTAGGTAGTTAATTGATGTAATTAATTTTGATGATTAACTAGATTAATTAATTGAATATAATCAATTATAATTTTTTAAGTACAATTCATTGATAAAAGTAATTAAGGAATTAATTACTTATTGTAATTAATTTTGATATTGTGTTTTGTTTAACGTAATTAATTTAGTTTAATTAATTTAAGTAAATCATTTAATGATTTAATGGAAGTAATTACTAAATGTAATTAATGGAGCACGATTTCTTAGAAAGGTAATAATGATAAATTACTGGAATGTAATTAGCGAAAGGTGATTTGTTTTAATAAAGTAATTTGGATAATTACTTTTGAAATTAATCAAGGATTAATTAATGAAGATAATTAATTATTGGATAATTTATTTATTAATGAGTAATTAAAGATAGTTAATTACTTAATTGAATATTAATCAAGGTGATTAATAATTAGATTAATTGCTAAATGAAATTAATTTTAATTAAGTAATTTATTTAAATATTAGAGATCATTAATTATTATAATTAATGATGTAATTAATGATTATTTAATTAAGATTAATTAATTGTAAATAATTAAAGATAAATATAATTAATTGTAGTTAATTAATAAATGAGTGATTAAATGTTAATTACTTATTATTAAGGTTAATAAATTTAGGAAATTAATTAAAGACTAATTACTTATTGTAATTAGTAAATTATTAATCAAATGTGATTAATCAAGTTGAATACTTAAGAAGTGATTAATTAACTGGGTTAATTAATTAATGGATATTAAGCAGGATTTAAATGTGGTAATTAATTTAATTTAATTTAAATTAATTAGAGATAGAAGTAATTAATTTAGTTCATTTTAAATTATTTATAATTGATGGTTAATAAATCATTTCTTATGGATGTTATTGATTGAATGGTTGTGATCTCAGTAATAAGATGAGTTGTATCTGTATGATATGGATGCTTGGATTAAAGTATGATGTTTTATGATGGTTTATCTTGTTGTGATGATTATATGTTTGTGATGATGATATAGATTATCTGTTATGATGAGAATGTGATTATCTAGTGTGATATGTAATTTATCTATCTGTGTGAAATAGATAACAATGAAATGATATTGATTAAAACCCTAAAGTATAACTTGGATGTTAAGATGGCGTTTGGATTTTGGTGATACCGGGATCGGATTTCCATATTTGGATATCCGAAAACCACATCGATTCCAATTAAACAGAGGTCGTTAATCCAAGTGGAGCAAGTGAAGACTCGAGGTGTAAGAACTATACGTCAGTATAACTCTGTGGGTGATCCCGTAATGAGTTTGACAGAATAGTACTTATAGGTTCGAGATGGTGATTTAGAGTGCAAGGGTATGGTCATTGACTCTGAGGGTGATTCCAAAATGAGTGCAATGAGATAGTGCCTTCGGTTTCGTTCGAACCCGGAACGAACTTGTATGGATTGAGTGCTTTCAGAACATCGTCAGGTGGACGATGAGCATTCTAAGATTAATGTGTCCTATAAAGGTAATCGTAGCCTCAAGCCTCATCAACTGGGAATGGCTAAAACAGGGGAGGTGCAGCAAGGCTTCGTGGGTAGCCCCCACTGGAGAGCAAGATTTACCCCTGTCTAGAGGTCCCTTTTTATTTCGGCTGGGTGGGGCAGTTGATCATGACAACTGTCGGGGTGGTCTTGTTCGAGACTGTCCTGTAAGGGATGGTTCCGGCTTTGTGTTGCAGGGGAGCGAGCGTGCTCCTCGGTACGGTGATCTAGGCCACGTACTGTGACGGGCGGTACCCCAGTAGCCCTGCCATTGATGGAATACATAATCCAATAAGTACCTGTACGGTTTTGATTGTTCCCAACTATGTTGGAACGTGAGATGTAAGCATTCCAGCTATTTCTGTATTTTATTTTGAAAACCCTAGACACTATTATAATATCACTAGATTTCCTATCAAATGTTTTGGTTAGCGTAAGGTAAAAGCTTTTCCATGTTTATATGTGGGAAATCTTACGTGATACCTTTTCTTTTCAAAAGATTTTCTAAAGTTAAGCAAGTTTAAACCCGTTTACTCACACCAGACCCCTGTCTTACCCAAATGTTTATTTTCTGTTTTATTAAACTCTTGGGTACTCATATTACGTATGAGTAGTCAAGTGTTTCAGGATTTCTTTGACGAGTTTCAGGAGGAGATAATGGAGCAGGAGGCTTCAGCGTGTAGATATATTTAGTGGTTCCGCTGTGTTTTGAGTTGTACCTGTTTCTCTGATGTACTTGAATTGTAATTGCTAGACAGGCGTTTATAACTTTCTAGTTTGTGTTGTATTAGCTATTTAACTATGATGTATATGCTACTATGTAAAGTTTTATGTAATATAATATAATTTATTCGTTCCGCTGTAAGTTCTGATGTTGTCTGTTTCTTTCTTTCCTTTCTTTTCTCTTTTATGTCCCTTTCTTTCCTTTCTTTTCTCTTTTCTGTCCCTTTCTTTCTTCTTAATGATGCGTCTTTCTATGGATGAAAGGCGGGTCGTTACATTGTGGTATCAGAGCACTAGGTTGAGCGAATGCCTATGCTCTGGAGTGGTGTCCTTCTTGAGAGAGCGTATTTGTAATATTGAATATATATATATATATATATATATATATATATATATATATATATATATATATATATATATTTCTACCTATTAGATTGGGTTACTTGTTCAGGTTTTCCAATATAAGTAATAAAGGTAGATAGGGTAGTGGTGTGTGTAACACAACTACCAAGGTTGGAGTCCGAGTATTTGAGGTTGGAAATGATCTGCTAGGGAAGTATTGGGCATCTTGAGTAGTTTTGCAGTTTAGTGTGAAGGATTTCACCAATCTCTGAAGGAAATCTTTTCAAGATTCGGAGTTCATCTTTGGATTGTAAGCTGGATTGCACTCGTGTGAGTGGTTTTTCTTGAGTTTGGATCAGTTAGGAGTACAGAAGCCGGAAATGGTATTTTGGCAACCTTAGGAAGGAGTTTTGTCTATATTTGAGTTTGAGACTCAGTTTGGCAGAGTGCTTTGTGCTTGGTTTGGAAGCGAGTTTCCTGAAAGATATCTGTCTATCTGGAAGGCTCTATTGAGAAGTGGCTGATGTAGCTTTGTGATTCGATAAGCTTTTGGATAAGAAGACATTGGCAGTAGTAGCAGCAATGAGTGGCCTGTTCTTCGATGGCTTAGAAATCTCTGTGGTTCTTCTGTCAGAAGTCCGGGCAGATGGCGGAGCTTGTCCATTTCTTCTGGAAGCTCGGTTGGGTGTGATGTTTGTGGTTAGAGGTGGACCATTAGTTCTTCTTTTGGATAGAAGGCTTTAGCTGTTCTTATTGTTGAAGTGAGAACAATTTCTTGGGATCTGAACTAGGTGGAATCGCAAAAGTGACTCGCGATGGTTCGGAAGTTATCTAAGTGATCTTTGTTTGGATTTAAACATCTCTAGAGGATGTTTGAGTTATTAAAATGGTTTGACTTCCTGGATATCTTCGAAGGAGTTAAAACTTGCATCCGCATCAAAAGTTTGAGTTCTGTTTGGACTTGATTCTTGGAGCTTTACCGATGATTCAACATAGTAAGAGGTTCTTTGAGAGAAATCTGTTTAAGCTGGCAGGATTGATCGGATCTAGAATTCTGGTCAAATTTTTGTTGTATTTGTGACCGAGTCAGACACGTCACTGAGATTTTATGGAATTTGATGAACAATGTTTCCGGGATAAGTTGATCAAGTTTATACTTGTGTTCATCAACAGCATTCTCAAATCAGAGTTACGTAGTGGAAGCATGGTGGCAGCTATTCCAGAAGAGAAGCAACACCCGATCCTTTGGGAATTTGAGTTTTGACTTGGATCAGAGGATTTCTACAGGAAATTTATTCTGAATCTAGAGGGTTGATTGTCTTGTGCATCTGTTCTGTTTTAGAATAAGAATAGTATGTTTGAAGTCTTCTGATATTTGAGTAGTAAAGTTTGTGTGGTAGATTTGATTGATCTAGAAGGTTGAAGGCAGCCCAGGATCGACAGGAGAGATTTGTGGATATGAGTATTGGATCTTTCTATTTTCTCTTGAGAGTTAAGTGTTGGATCTACAGGGTTGAATTTCCAGTTCGGATGGCTGGAATTTGTTTTATTTTCCATGTATCTCTAAGGAAGTACGTGTATGGTTTATCGCTGGTTAGAATCAGTAGTTCTGGGAGATTTGGAAGTTGATCAGGACTTGTCTGTGGTCCAGTGTTCTATTTAGATTAGTAGATCTAGATTTATAGGAGCTCTAGATCTGAGTAGTGTAGTTAGTTTAGATTCTGTAGAGCGAGTGTCCCGGTATTTGTACATGGGAAAACTCTAGAGAATCCTATCTAGAATTTTGTCGAGATAGTTAGAATTGTTTGTTTGAATTGGTTGCTAATATTTGGTTGATAGCATATGTTTGCTATTTTAAAATTTAAAATCTATATAGGATTATTAAATTACCTTTGCTTTTAAATTTCGGGGACGAAATTCTTTTAAGGGGGGAGGAATGTGATGTCCCGGAAATTTAGGCAATATTTATTTAATAATTCCATTTAAATTGTTTTAAAATGTGAAATATTGATTTAATAATTTAATTCAAACAGGAATTTTCTTTTGAAGATTAATAATCATTTTTTGTCAAATGATATTCTTTTCAAAAAATTTAATAATGATAGTTTAATTTGAAAATCTTGTTGTTTTCAAATGTTAAAAATATTTAGATGATAAAATTATCTTTCTAAGCTGATTCAAAGATATTTTATTTATAATGTATATATGTGTATACATTGTAAATAGGAGTTTTAATTTTAATTTAATAAGAATATTTTCAAATTATTATATATATAAATGTATAAATTATGAATTGATTAATTTGATTTAAAATTAGTATTGAAAACTTTTCAAAGGTAAAATTTAAAAGTCTTTCTTACATTATCAAAGAAATACAAGTAAGTATTTATTTTGTTTATAAAAATAAATATAGTTTAAATTTTGTTTAATAATAAAAGTTTGTTTTGTTTTATTTTAAAGGAAATTACTTTTCTTTTGAAATAAGATTTAATTCAATTATATTAGAGTATAGTATTTTGATCTGAAAACTTTTGAATAAAATTGAATTCAACATTCTTGTTTTTTTTAAATTTTCTCTTTTGAAAATTAGCTTTAAAATATTATTTTCAAGCAAACATTTAGAATGTATAATTTTATAAAGAAGTTTATAAGTAAACATGTAATCATTTTAAAGGCTAATGTTAATAAATATTTAAAACATGCTAAATTAAATTAGAAATGGTTTTAGAATAAATTTAAATACATTTTTAAATTAAAGATATTTCTTTTAAAATTTAGATAAACATGTGTTAGATTCTTAAACCATAAAGTGGACACTTGTAAACATTTGTTATTACTAAACATTACAAGTGGCATGTTATTTATTTTTGAAATTTAATTTATTAGGTAAGAAAACATAGCAATACATTTTTTAAAACATTATCTTTAAAAGAAATCAGACTCTAAGTAAAAATCAACTTCAGAAATAAAAACCTGGAAGTAAATCCATAAAGAAAAGTTACAACATCAAACTAGAGTTCAACTTCAAATCTGCAAAACCTATCTACATCTAATTCTGCAAAACCAAATTCTATTCAAAATCTGCAAATTACAACATCAATTTGAGATCAATTTCAATCTTCAAATCTGAGAATATGAAGGTGGATCTGCATGCAATATTTCAGTAATCAAATCTGGAAGAAACTCAGCAATCAAAATGCAAGTTAAAATCAACTGCAACTAGCTAATGCAAGCCCTGATTTCTGCATGCAAGTTCAATATGCAGGTTCCAGGAATAATGCAATTGCATCTCTGGAATTTGTGCTCTGCATCTTCAATAAACAAGTGAGTAAACTTTTATTTAAAAAAAAAACAGTTTCTCTTTTAAAATAAATGCTTAAGCAAGTATAAGCACTAAAGACTTTAATGCAAACTATTTTTAAAAGAATCAAAACTGCAGTGCCTTTATTTGGTGAATAACTTCACAATTTAGAAACTTAAGTTTCTGTGCATGTGAATTGGTAGATATATGTATGTTTGTGTGATTTCATAATGATAAATATTCTGTGTATACATATACAAATATGTATTTATATGTGTGTTGCTGTTGCAGGTATCTGCAAACCTGCTTTGTTTTAAAAAAAAACTAAGATTGTATTTGGAATTCATTATCACCTGATTTGATCACAACTAGAATTTGAAAACGTAAACAAACTTTGTTTGTTTAGAATGAAATTTGGTTATAAATCAAAATTTAGTTATATTAAAATTCTGTTGTCTCTGGAAACATTTACAACAGTCAATATTTTCTAGAAGCGAGTATATCAAACATCTTAAATCAATAAAACAGTTAGTAACCTAAATTCATGTTTAGAAACATGAATTTTAAAACAAATAGTACATTTTTTAAATAAGTTGTTGGAATGAGTATTTCTGTTTTGAACAGAATTGGGTCTTTTTGGGTTTGTTTGAATTTGTTATGGATTTTGGTGGCTATGGGTCTTCCTGGAGGTAGAATACAGATGGAGGGGTAGGGGAAAAATGGTCAGAAGTTTTGTCAGTAGGTGGTGGGAATGGCAGTAGTGATTGTTATTTCTAGCCCTAGTTTTTAAAGGGTTGATTATTTTTGAATTCTTGTTTACTGTAGTACTTCGAGTGATTCGAGGTTTTGGGAAGTTGCAGAGGAGACATAGAGGGAAGGTTTGTCGGTGTCTCAGGGTTGATGATGGTCGGAGGCGAGTTTATGTGATGTTAACAGGTTTTGATAAGGGCGTAGTTGTGTTTCAGGTTGCATTGATCAACCTGAAATTTTGGAATTTGAACTGCAGAGGAAAATTAGGTGATCGTTCCCATGTTGGGAGATGGTCGGCGACTAGGAGGAGTAGCCTAGGGTGGCTGAAGTTGATCAGAGCATTGATGCATGTGCACCGTACATGTTGAAGTCTGGTGAACTTTTGGGATGTGCAGGGTTATTAACTCGAAGTAATACTCGGGTGTTTTTTATTCTGTCTCGAAGCTGGGGGGGTTGGAAACTCGAAGTAGGTATGGGAAGTTCTCGGGTTAGTGTGTTGCAGGTTTAAAACCTGTCATTTTGCAGTTTTTTTTTGAAATTTGAATGGAGTTCATATTTTAAAGCTGAAACTTGATTCAAGTGTAAGTTGAATTTGAATTCAAATGAAGTTTTGAATTAAAAACGATAATTTTAAATTTTAAGCAAGATTTAAATTAGTTTTGAAATCAAGTTAAAAACAGTTTTCAGGCTTACTTTGGAAACCAGTTTTGAACTCAAAACAGTTTGTAAATTTTAAAAAAAAAACGAACAGATTCAAATGTTTAAAAGTAGATTTAAAAATGAATTTGAATTCAGTAAGGTTTAAACTTGAAAGAATTTATTTCCTTAATATTTGAATTTAAGATATGAAGTGTTTAACTTTAATTTGAAAAGTTAAATAATCATTTTAAAACTTGTTTCTTTAATAAATTTAAGTAATTTGGGTTGTAAACTTTCCTTATATATTTAGGTAATGAACGTTCTTTAACATTTATTTTTATTTTAAGGTTCATAATTATTTAAATTTGGATTAATGATTAAATAGTTAAACATTTTAAATATTAAATTTTTAAATGGAATTTGAATTTAATTTTAGAAATGTGTCGTTTAAATATATTTTGAATGTAAATGAAGTCATTTGATAAATAAATAAATTACTTTGAAAATAAGTAAAATAATTAAGAATTTACTTAATTATTTGGTTTTAAATAATGGTTTAGAATAATTTTTAATTAGAGATGATTTATTGATAATTAATCTAAGATAATTTTTCTTAAGTAAGTAATTATTGAAAATGTTGTTAATTAATAAAAATAATTATCTAAGTATAATTAAGTAATTAATTGATGTAATTAATTTTGATGATTAACTAGATTAATTAATTGAATATAATCAATTGTAATTTGTTAAGTATAATTCATTTATAAAAGTAATTAAAGAATTAATTACTTACTGTAATTAATTTTGATATTGTGTTTTGTTGAAGTTAATTAATTTAGTTTAATTAATTTGAGTAAATCATTTAATGATTTAATGGAAGTAATTACTAAATGTAATTAATGGAGCACGATTCCTTAGAAAGGTAATAATGATAAATTACTGGAATGTAATTAATGAAAGGTGATTTTTTTAATAAAGTAATTTGGATAATTACTTTTGAAATTAATCAAGGATTAATTAATGAAGATAATTAATTATTAGGTAATTGATTTGTTAATGAGTAAATAAAGATGGTTAATTACTTAATTGAATATTAATCAAGGTGATTAATAATTAGATTAATTACTAAATGAAATTAATTTTAATTAAGTAATTTATTTAAATATTAGAGATCATTAATTATTATAATTACTGATGTAATTGATGATTATTTAATTAAGAAATACTTAATTAATTAAGTGATTAATTAATTGTAATTAATTAAAGATAAATATAATTAATTGTAGTTAATTAATAAATGAGTGATTAAATGTTAATTACTTATTATTAAGGTTAATAAATTTAGGAAATTAATTAAAGACTAATTACTTATTGTAATTAGTAAATTATTAATCAAATGTGATTAATCAAGTTCAGGACTTAAGAAGTGATTAATTAACCGGGTTAATTAATTAATGGATATTAAGCAGGATTTAAATGTGGTAATTAATTTAATTTAAATTAATTAGAGATAGAAGTAATTAATTTAGTTCATTTTAAATTAACTATAGTTTCAATCATTTCTTATGGATGTTATTGATTGAATGGTTGTGATCTCAGTAATGATATGAGTTGTATCTGTATGATATGGATGCTTGGATTAAAGTATGATGTTTTATGATGGTTTATCTGGTTGTGATGATTATCTATTTGTGATTATGATATAGATTATCTGTTATGATGAGAATGTGATTATCTAGTGTGATATGTAATTTATCTATTTGTGTGAAATAGATAACAATGAAATGAGTTAATTGATTAAAACCCTTAAGTACAACTTAGACATTAAGATGGCGTTTGGATTTCGGTGAGACCGGGATCGGATTTCCATATTTGGATATCCGAAAACCACATCGATTCCAATTAAACGTAGGTCGTTAATCCAAGTGGAGCAAGTGAAGACTCGAGGTGTAAGAACTATACGTCAGTATAACTCTGTGGTTGACTCCGTAATGAGTTTGACGGAATAGTACTTATAGGTTCGAGATGGTGATTTAGAGTGCAAGGGTCATTGACTCTAAGGGTGATTCTAAAATGAGTGCAACGAGATAGTGCCTTCGGTTTCGTTCGAACCCGGAACGAACTTGTATGGATTGAATGCTTTCAGAACATCGTCAGGTGGACGATGAGCATTCTAATATTGATGTGTCCTATAAAGGTAATCGTAGCCTCAAGCCTCATCAACCGGGAATGGCTAAAACAGGGGAGGTGCAGCAAGGCTTCGTGGGTAGCCCCCACGGGAGAGCAAGATTTACCCCTGTCGAGAGGTCCCTTTTTATTTCGGCTGTGTGGGGCGGTTGATCATGGCAACTGCCGTGGTGGTCTTGTTCGGGACTGTCCAGTAAGGGATGGTTCCAGCTTTGTGTTGCAGGGGAGCGGGCGTACTCCTCGGTACGGTGATCTAGGCCACGTACTGTGACAGGCGGTACCCCAGTAGCCCTGCCATTGATGGAATCCATAATCCAATAAGTGCCTGTACGGTTTTGATTGTGCCCAACTATGTTGGAACGTGAGATGTAAGCATTCCAGCTATTTCTGTATTTTATTTTGAAAACCTAGACACTATTATAATATCACTGGATTTCCTATCAAATGTTTTGGTTAGCGTAAGGTAAAAACATTTCCATGTTTATGTGTGGGAAGTTTTACGTGATACCTTTTCTTTTCAAAAGATTTTCTAAAGTTAAGCAAGTTTAAACACATTTACTCACACCAGACCCCTGTCTGACCTGAGTGTTTATTTTCTATTTTATTAAACTCTTGGGTACTCATATTACGTATGAGTAGTCAAGTGTTTCAGGATTTCTGTGGCGAGTTTCTGGAGGAGATAATGAAGCAGGAGGCTTCAGCGTGTAGATATATTTAGTGGTTCCGCTGTGTTTTGAGTTGTACCTGTTTCTCTGATGTACTTGAATTGTAATTTCTAGACAGACGTTTATAACTGTCTAGTTTGTGTTGTATTAGCTGTTTAACTCTGACGTATATGATACTATGTAAAGTTTTATGTAATATAATATAATTTATTCGTTTCGCTGTAAGATTCTGATGTTGTCTGTTTCTTTCTTTCCTTTCTTTTCTCTTTTCTGTCCCTTTCTTTCTTCTTAATGATGCGTCTTTCTATGGAATGAAAGGCGGGTCGTTACATTGTGGTATCAGAGCACTAGGTTGAGCGAATACCTATGCTCTGGAGTGGTATCCTTCTTGAGAGAGCGTATTTATAATATTGAATATATATATATATATATATATATATATATATATATATATTTCTACCTATTAGATTGGGTTACCTGTTCAGGTTTTCCAACATAAGTAATAAAGGTAGATAGGGTAGTGGTGTGTGTAACACAACTACCAAGGTTGGAGTCCGAGTATTTGAGGTTGGAAATGATCTGCTAGGGAAGTATTGGGCATCTTGAGTAGTTTTGTAGTTTAGTGTGAAGGATTTCACCAATCTCTGAAGGAAATCTTTTCAAGATTCGGAGTTTATCTTTGGATTGTAAGCTAGATTGCACTCGTTTGAGTGATTTTTCTTGAGTTTGGATTAGTTGGGAGTACAGAAGCTAGAAATGGTATTTTGGCAACCTTAGGATGGAGTTCTGCCTATATTTGAGTTTGAGACTCAGTTTGGCAGAGTGTTTTGTGCTTGGTTTGGAAGCGAGTTTCCTGAAAGATATCTGTGTATCTGGAAGGCTCTATTGAGAAGTGGTTGATGTAGTTTTGTGATTCGATGAGCTTTTGGATAAGAAGACATTGGCAGTAGTAGCAGCAGTGAGCGGCCTGTTCTTCGATGGTTAAGAAATCTCTGTGATTCTTCTGTCAGAAGTCCGGGCAGATGGTGGAGCTTGTCCATTTCTTTTGGAAGCTCAGTTGGGTGTGATGTTTGTGGTTAGAGGTGGACCATTAGTTCTTCTTTTGGATAGAAGGCTTTAGCTGTTCTGATTGTTGAAGTGAGAATGATTTCTAGGGATCTGAACTAGGTGGAATCGCAAAAGTGGCTCGCGATGGTTCGGAAGTTCTCTAAGTGATCTTTGTTTGGATTTAAACATCTCTAGAGGATTCAGGAAGTTCGGCATTCAGGGTGTTCGGCATTCAGGGTGTTCGGCTTCGCTTTGTTCGGCCTGATTCCATACTGTTCGGCCTACAAAGTGTTCGGCACCACTTCGTTCAGCATGAGAATGTCGTTCGGTATTCAGGGTGTTCGGCATCACTTCGTTCAGCATGAGGATATCGTTTGGTATTCATGCCTTTCTCGGCATTTTTTCCGTTCGGCCTCTCTGGATTGACACACAGAGATCACTCTATTTGGGCCGAGATACCTAGCTGCTAGGCACTCCAGAGAAGCCCAACCTACCTTCGTCTATAAATAGAAAGGCAGAGGCACAGTGAAATGGACCTTTTTTGGGAGAACACCGGGGAGACTCTGCCACATTCAAGACTCTTTCTGGACTTAATATTTTTTGCTTAGCAATTGTATTTGAGTGATTGACATATAGATTGTATTTGTAATCGATTATCGAGAATAGCAATAAAGATCTACCTCAAAGTGGACGTAGGCAATTACGCTGAACCACTATAAATCTGGTGTTCGTTATTTCTGCATTTAAATTTACGTATTGTCTTCTGTTTAACTTTACTTTCTTCATTAATCTCTCTTGATAATCTCTCTTAAGGGTGTTAGTGATGAATTCTGGTGCTAACATTTTGGTGCTTTTACTGAGAATCGAATTCTCGGGACGATAGGATCTACTTTGCAGCTAGTGGATGAAAAAAATCCCTGAAGGAGATCCAAATCATTCAAAAGACATCTGTTCATTCTACTCAGAGTTACAACCAACAACTCTACCATGGGGAGACCACGAACTAGATCGGCCTCTCACAACGCAGATGTCCACGAAACTGCTAGTGTACAACAGATAGTACCTAACAACCAACCAGCAATTCACGGCACAGGAACCTCCACCCAGAACCAAGCGGAGGTCGTTTCCCGAACAGAGTTCAATGACTTGATAAGAGAACTCAGGGAATGTAGAAGGCAACTTGCTGAGCAGATTCAAGCCATTACTAATCTCATGACTCAGTTTGCCCAACTGCAGCATCAGAATGCTGGAAGTAGTCCTGCTCCTTATTCTGAATCTGATAGCTCAACCTCAGCTGATAAACCTCCTAGGCATAGACGCTGTAAGGATGAAGCTGCACAAGCAGGTACCACTGATCGATCCGCCAGGGATCAGGCACGTGATGAGACCAGAAGCCCGGATCACCAAGAGCCAAATCAAGCGGGACATCAACCCGCACGGTCCCGTGGAACGGAACCCAACCTCCCACCCTCCATACAAACTTCGGATTTATCAGCCATGGTCAGGCAGTTGATGAGAGAGAACCAAGGCCTGAACAACGAGGATTGGGCGAGTGTCTAGAAGTCATACTCCCTTCATAGATGTTATCCTACAGGCTGAGTACCCCAAGAAATTCAATATGCCAACTATTCCAGCCTAAGAAGGGAAGACTGACCCTAGCCAACACGTGATAAGGTACGAATGGATGATGGATTTGGCAAGGGTAAATGATGTAACTAACTATAGGTGTTTCCCAATCACTCTGTCCGGAATTTCCACTATGTGGTTTACTCGGCTTCCTCCGCGATCTATATCGAACTTTGACGAGTTAGCGAAGAAATTTGTTGAACAATTCAGGATACATGCTACCCGTCCAAAGGACGTTATGTTATTATCAAGCATAATCCAAGCTCCGGGAGAGCCTTTGAAAGCATACTTACAGAGGTTTCATGTTGCCGCCACTGAAATTAGCAAACCTAACAACCACGCGATTTTGATGGCGGTAATGCGAGGTGTTGAGCGAGACTCGAAATTTGGAGATTGGTTTGCGAGAAAGCCACCAGCTACATTGGAACGATTCTATTCCAAAGCTCATCAGTTCATACGAAGGGAGGAGGCTCAATGGACGAGATGAGATAAGGCAGCAGGGCCTATTTAGGAGATTGTGAAAAGTAACATCGCCGTGAAGCAGTCCGGTGATAGTTCGCGAAATGTTCAAGTCAACATCCAGAAGAAGCCTGAGCAGTTTAAAGGATCCGGAGGTGGAAATCCCAAAAAGAAAGGAGAAGCAGGGAAATGGAAGTCAAGGATTCCGACCTACAACGAATACACCCCGCTGAATACTTCTCTTGAAAACATTTATCTATCTACCTGTAACACTTTTGAATACACAAAGCCACGTCCAAAGGAGTCCACTGAAGAATAGGAACGGACATGGAAGTATTGTCGCTTCTATGAGACCTATGGGCACAATACTGAGGAGTGTAGACACCTCCATGACGCCATAGAAAAGTTAATAAGATAGAAAAATTGCAGGAAATTGTCAAAAACTCGCAAGATGGAAAGCAAGGAACGTCAGACCCTGGACGAGGGCCGGCTCCATGCCAACCAGAACAACCTGCTCGCACAGTGGGTAGATTGATTATAAACACTATTGTCGGAAGACCTCATCCTGCAGATAAGAATTGGAAGGAGATGGAACAATATGCTATCTCCTTAAGGCATGCGTATTACGAATGTTGTTCGAGTATGGAAGTTGGAACCCCCGCAAAGCAACAACGCAAGATGACTGACGATATAGTGTTTAAGAGTTGAGACGTGGACAAGGTGGAGGCTCCTACTATCGACCCGATGGTTATATCTGCAATAATCGGGCCAACTTACGTGAAGAGAATCCTGATTGATTGCGGGAGCTCCGTTAACATCATCTTCAAGAAAGAGAATGACCAAATGAAGATGGAAACGAAAGATTTGAAACCATGCAAAGCCCGTATCCACGGCTTTAACGGTGCTGTAACGGACGCGATGGGGTACATAGAGCTACCAGTCGAACTGTGGGAAGGTGACCGCAGGAGAGTGCAAGTCCTACCGTTCATAGTAATGGATGTTGACTCTCAATACAATGTCTTTTTGGGTCGTCCAGCCTTGGCAGAATTTAGGGCTGCTTTGGCCCCATGGTGTTGACATTAAAATTTCTAACAGACAAAGGAGTCGGTATTGTACATGGCAATCAGGCGATCGGTCGCGCAAGTTATGTGGTGGAATTAGAGAAGCTCAACGGAGAGAGAAGGGAAAGGTTGCGGACAGCTCCGTCCACATCATAAAGACTAATGATTGACAAGTAGTGCCCAAGCCCTGGCTCAGGCAGCATTCTCGGATCCTTAGTGACATAGATCCAAGAGATGATGATGGGGAACCCAGGGAAACGAATGCAGCACCGGCTGAGCTGACGATCGACATCCCAGTCAGCCAGGATGACCCATTACGAGTTCTTAAGATCGTATCACAACTCGACCCCTCAGGGGCCGAGGATCTTACTGATTTCCTCCGAGCGAATCTGGACGTTTTCGCTTGGACGCATTCTGATATGTACGGGATTTCTCCAGCAATTGCGAGTTATATGTTGAACATACACCCAAAATATGTTCCCGTAAAACAGAAAAGGAGAGGCATGGACCTGGAAAGGTCCACGGCTCTCAAAGAGGAGGTGGACAAACTCAAAACTAATGGGTTCACCCGCGACGCCCTCTACCCTGAATAGGTATCTAACCCAATGCTGGTGAAGAAAGCAAATGGAAAGTGGAGAACTTGTGTTGATTACTCCGATCTGAATCAAGCATGCCCGAAGGATAGTTTCCCATTACCTAGAATCGACCAGCTCGTCAACTCTACCGTCGGACACGAATTATTGTCATTTATGGATGCGTATTCAGGATACAATTAGATCCCGATGCATATTCTAGACCAAGAGCACACCAGTTTTGTCACAAATATGGGGTTGTATTGTTATGTAGTATTGCCCTTTGGATTGAAAAACGTTGGAGCAACTTATCAACGTCTGGTGAATCGAATGTTTAAAGACCAGATCGGTAAGACGATGGAAGTCTATGTGGATGACATGCTCGTGAAGTCGCGACAGTCAAACGACCACATTCGAGACTTGGCAGAAATGTTTGATATACTTAGACATTATGGTATGAAGATCAACCCCTTGAAGTGTTCTTTTGGTGTGGCATCAGGAAAGTTCTTGGGTTTCATTGTGAATGCACGTGGAACTGAAGCTAACTCGAAAAAGATTCAGCCTATTCGGGACATACAAGTGCCCAGAACTATAAAGCAAGTACAAAGCTTGAACGGAAAGGTGGCAGTGCTGAGCCGATTCATATCCAGAGCCACTGATAAATGCATTCCCTTCTTCGACGTGATAAAGAAGGAAAAAAGGAATTTCGAGTGGACATCCGACTGTGAGGAAGCATTTCGAGCTCTGGTAAGGCATTTGGAGAGCCCCCCTATGCTATCAAAACTAATCGACCATGAAATGCTGTATTTATACTTGGCAGTATCCCAGCACGCTATCAGTACGGCTCTGGTTCGCGAGGAGGACCGAGTCAAAAGCCTGTATATTATGTCAGTGAACGCTTGACGGGGGGCAGAAAGAAATTATCCCATGATCGAGAAATTAGCTTATTGCTTAGTGATTGCATCACGCAAGCTTCGCCCATACTTTCATACACACTCAGTTAGTGTTTACACTGATCAACCTCTACGACAGGTACTCCAACGATAGAAAACTTCTGAAAGGATGTTAAAATGGAATATTGAATTAAGTCAATTCAATATTACTTACCTACCGCGAAAGGACATACAAGGACAAGCGCTAGCGGATTTCATCGCTGAATTCACCATGACAGACTTATCAAATGGCCGCAATGTCATACCTCCCGTCCGATGGAAGATGTACACCGATGGGGCATCTAACGATTGTTGTTCGGGGGTTGGCATAGTTCTGATAAATCCTGAAAACTGATCATCTTGCTACGCTTCGAAGTTCGAGTTCACAGCAACAAATAACGAAGCCTAGTATGAAGCATTGATTGCCGGCTTAAGACTCGTCAAAGAACTGGGAATAAGATCGGTTGAAATCTTTTGTGACTCGCAACTAGTGGTGTATCAAGTGCGTGGAGACTACTAAGCGAGGGGCAGAGACTTGCCCCATATTTGGCCCAAGTTCATGAGCTGCTAGCGAATCTCGAATACTATGATATTTCACATGTTCCACGCAAACAGAACAGGGCAGCTGATTCATTGGCAGAATTTGCAAGCACTAGCGATGCGCGGCAGATGGGATTGTTTCCCGTTGAAACCCTACATGTTCCAAGCGTAACTATGATGGAGGTAGATTTCATGTTAGAAACAGAAATCTAGAAGGAGTCTTGGTTGACCCCATTCAAGCAATACTTGTTACACGGAGCCGTGCCCGAAAGAAGGAGAGAAAGACGACAAGTCATTCGTAAGGCTTCTCGTTATGTAATGCAGGATGGAATAATGTATCGGAGGGGATTCTCGACCCCATTACTCCGATGTATTTCCTATGATGAAATAAAACGAGTCCTGAAGGAAGTCCATGAAGGTGAATGTGGCGACCATACCGGAGGGCAGACGTTAGCAAAGAAAATCCTCCGCTATTGATACCATTGGCCAACTGTAAATCGGGATGACACAGATTACGTGAGAAGATGTGACAAATGTCAGAAGTATGCGCAAATCCCAAGAGCTTCGACATCAGAACTCACACAAATGGTTGCCCTTTCCATTTGGGATATGGGGAATCGACATAGTCGGTTCCTTGCCTCTATCCAAAGGTGGTGAAAAATACGCAATTGTTGCGGTCGATTACTTTACTAAGTGGGCAGAAGCAGAACCTTTGGCCAATATTACCACCAAAAAGGTCATTAACTTCGTTGTACGAAATATTATATGCCGTTTTGGCCTTCCACGAACCATTTCACAGACAACGGAACTCAGTTTGAAAGCAAAGAGTTCAAAGAGTTTCGCCAAAAATATGGTATTGAGAAAAAGTTTGCAGCAGTTGCTCATCCGAAAGCTAATAGACAAGTGGAGGCCGTAAACAAGATAATCAAATCCATGTTGAAAAAATGTTTGGAAAAGGCTAAAGGCAAGTGGCTGGATGAGCTTCCAACAGCACTTTGGGCTTACGGAACTACCCATAAGTCCACGACTGGCCACACTCCGTTCGCATTAGCATATGGCATGGAAGCTGTCACACCCATGGAACTTGAAGTCTCATCACATCGGGTAACTTATTATGACCCAGAGTCAAATCAAGATCTCTTGCTGGAATCTTTGGACTTCATCGATGAAAAACACAAAGAAGCTAATTTAAGAGCGGTCGCGTACAGGCACCGAGTTGCTCGATATTGTAATGAAAAAGTTCGATCAAGAATCTTTGGAGTAGGCAATCTCGTTTTGAAACGAGTTTTCCCAGTTCTGTCACACATGATCCCCACATGGGAAGGTCCGTACGTCATTGAACGGAAGCTTGGAGAAGGAACTTTCAAGCTAGCGACTGTTGATGGTGCAACACTCCCCCGAGCATGGAATAGTGAACATTTGCGGCACTATTACACTTAGTTCATTTCTATCATATTTTAGTTGCATTTATTTCCAGCAAGTTTTTAGTCTTAGTTTACGGCATGTGAAAAGACGATTTAGCTTATTTACATTAATAAAGGCTTGAAGCCATTTTCTTTTCCCATGAATTGTCGATGTTTCTGTGTATGATAACGATGTAACAATTGACTAAGAGATACATTACTTTGTCTGACGTGCAAATGAGTATAAATGACTCGAAACCTCCAAGTCCTTGAACTGCAGACTGGAGTACTCTAAGTGCCCAGAGCGCGGACTCGGGTATGAAAGACTCGAAACCTCCAAGTCCTCGGAGTGCGGACTGGAGTCCCCCAGAGCGCGGGCTCGAGTACTCTAAGTCCCCAGAGCGTGGACTCGAGTATGAACGACTTGAAACCTCCAAGTCCCTGGAGTGCGGACTGGAGTACTCTAAGTCCCCAGAGCACGGACTCGATTATAAACGACTCGAAACCTCCAAGTCCCCGAAGTGCGGACTAGAGTACTCTAAGTCCCCAGAGCGCGGACTCGAGTATAAACGATTCAAAACCACCAAGTCCTCGGAGTGTGGACTGGAGTGTTCTAAGTCCCCAGAGTGCGGACTCGAGTATAAACGATTCAAAACCGCTAAGTCCCCGGAGTGTGGACTGGAGCACTCTAACTCCCCAGAGCGCGGACTCCAGTATAAACGACTTGAAACCTCCAAGTCCCCAGAGTGCGGACTGGAGTACTCTAAGTCCTAGAGCGCGGACTCGAGTATGAACGACTCGAAACCTCCATGTCCCCGGAGTGTGGACTGGAGTGCTCTAAGTCCCAGAGCGCGGACTCGAGTATAAATGGCTCGAAACCTCCAAGTCCTCGGAGTGCGACATGAAGTACTCTAAGTCCCAAGAGAGCGGACACGAGTATAAACGATTCAAAACCTCCAAGTCCCCAGAGTGCGGACTGGAGTACTCTAAGGCCCCATAGTGCGGACTCGAGCATAAATGATTCAAACTTCCAAGCCCATGGAGTGCGGACTGGAGTGCTCTAAGTCCCCAGAGTGCAGGCTCGAGTATAAATAATTCGAAATCTTTAAGTCCCCAGAGTGCGGACTGGAGTATTATAAGTCCCCAGAGCGTGGACTTAAGTATAAACGACTCAAAACCTCCAAGTCCGCTGAGTGCGGACTGGTGAGGTACTGGATACTCTTTCGGATAGGCCCTGAAAAGAGAAGGAAAGCTGGAATGCCAACAGGCGTCTGTCTATTCTCTAATTCACCCGACCCGATAGTACCCATTTTGGGAACGTCCAGTGCCAAAGTCACTGAATGGGTAAGTCGCCAATCCCTAAAATGTACTATGTAATGTACTTTATCTGCTGGGTTACGGGTACTGGTGGGTATTTTACTAGAGGTTTCTATCAATCTACCCCTGTGTGATTAAGTCCTCAGAGCGTGGACTCAAGTATAAATGATTTAAATGACCAAGTCCCCTGAAGGCGGACTGGACATAAAATGACTTGACGTCATCAAGCCCTTGGCGTATGGACTAGAAAATATTCTAAGTACCCGGAGCGTAGAATAAAAAATGTGTAATGCCAAAAGATTATCAACTTATTTGAAGATGAATTGAGAAGCTAATCTAACTCGCAATAGCTTAGGTTTCGGCCATGATTATACAGAAAACCAGACAATAGAAATCTTCCAAAAGGCAAAAAGAACTAAGTTTTATTCATCAAAAATAAGTTTCTACTACAACTCCTTCGAAGCTCGGAGTCAAAAGTTTATTTACATAAAATATGAAAACAAAATAATTACATAATCCAAACTGTCTCTTGTTGAAAAAGAGCGAAGACTATTTCCTTGACTTCTTCGACTTTTTGCCTGATGACTCCTCCCCGGTATGTTTACCCTTGATGGCTTTCTTTGAAGGAGGAGTGACAGGCGAAGAAGTATGAGCAACATCAATGGGTTTGGACCCGCCTGAGAGGATGACCATCAACGGCTTGTTCAAAGGATCGTCTGGGTCCACAGCTTGAGGTTCGACCTTGATCTTGTTCGTCTTTTCCTTCCCTTTATCAAGCTGCTCCTTCATGCTCAATTCGGACATGTGCTCAGAGACGCCTGTAACCTCAACTTCATAACTCCCATCAATAGGGGACGAAGTCTCAGATTTGTCATCGTCAAGCACTCCGATCACCTAAGCATCGGGATCGAAAGCCTCTCCTATGTGAGTGGCTTCACTCTTTTTTCCCTAACCTCCTTATCGACATTGCTTCTCGGAGTGGGCTCAAGATCAGTACGGCCTGCATAAAATCACAAAAAATATGTAGCAGAATGCGATATCTTCTGGTGGAAAGCGAAAACTCTTGGAATGCTAAAGTGAAAGAGTTGCCTACCAGTTTCCGGCTGGCTCTCAACCGTCACGGGGGTCTCGCCCTCTGGAATAGGTGAAAAACATGAACTCTAAGGCCGGGGTCCTTCGGGTCATAGCCGATGGCTATTCAAGGGATTGAGTATCGACGACTGGTAGGCTGGATAGGCGCACGAGCTGGAGACTCAATCTCGGATGGACCGGTGATAACTTCTTTTCGTTTTGTTAAAGGGGAGCCTTTGCAATAAATAGCTTTAGCCGCTGACAGGTTCCAGGGCTCATTTACCCTGAGGAATTCTTTTATCAAGGCCCCCTCATCAACCTCCACGATACCGTGTCGGCCTTATTGATTTCAATTAAAATCTCCCACGCCTCGGCCAAATATTCGAGAAAGCCCTTGCCGAGAAAAGTTAAGTTCCGGTGCATGAGAACGCAGGCATTGAATTTGGCAATAAGCGGGTCGAACATGGTTTTGATTTCTTCTCTACCTTCTTCCTTGGCCTCCTCAAGATGGGAGTCGATTTCCGCAGAAGCTTTCTTTTTGCCCTCTTCACGGGTTTCATTCTTTAACGCCTCAACTTTAGAAAGCTCACCCTCAAGTTTCGTCTTTAGGAGTCGCGTTGCAATAATCTCGTCGCAATACCATTGCGACTCTTCTTAGGCAGCAACCTTCTCCACTTGTTCTTTGCGGAGTCGCTCTTCAAGTTCTTTAACCCGGAGACAGAATGCATCCATTTCTTTTTTCACCGAATCTTTTTCCAAAGCCAAAGCCCCACAGCACTGTACTGCCTCATCGAGTTCTTTTTTGTGAGTCGATTCTAGACGAATTACGGCTTCGGCGGTATCCTTGGCGCTCTGCTTGGCAGCCTCAAGTTCATATTTGTAAGTCGCAATCTCTTCGTCTTGAGCTTTAATGATATCTTTGTCGTGGATAGCCTCAAGCTTCAGGCAATCGATCTCATGTTGGCGCTCCATGTAGACTCTGAAAGTTTTTCAGCTAAATGAACAAACGCGTCATGTTGAACATAGACGTCGTTGGTGCAGGCGATGGCGCTCTGTTTAACATCTCCAGGTATATGGTGGATCGCGGGGAGGAACTTTAGACCATCAAAGAAAATCTTTGGAAATTTAGCTTTAAGCTCGACTAGCCTCTCTGATACTATTAGATCTGTTGCGGGAACAAGAGGAGACGGCTTTGAAAGTTCAGCTCTCCTGTGAGGATCCCGTGATTGTCGTGTGGAAGAAGAATCGGATTGTTGGTCTCGGGGTATATCGGATTGCGACCCCTTATAGCCGTGCTTATCTCTGCTTTGCTCCAAATGAGAATAGGGATGTTGGAGGTACTTGGACTGATAATGTGTTTTCTTCTGAGATGATGAGTCCCGGGAATGATAATCCATATCGCTATCATCGTCTCTGTCCCAACGTCTCCCGGAACCTGAGTCACGACCAGAGTGATGGAAGACAAATGACCCACGGAGGCGATCAATTCCGTGTGTACGCCCCATGTCGCCTGCATAGAATTTAAATAATAACAAATTATCAAAGAGTAGTGTGACGACGAAAATGTAAGTGTGAGGCAAGGTGCATGTGTTTGTGTATGTCCTAGTGTTTCCTCCCAACGGACCAGTTTCTTTACTAATAGGAGTTTTTTCTCCCAGAGTTTGGGCTAGAATGCTTGCGTCGCCTCTGATGGGCGAGTGAAGTTTAAGCGCCTCCGGATCATCGAAATCATAATTAAGTAGATCGTCAGTTATCGAGAGGTTCGAGAGGCCCTTTAAAGAACTTTCCAAATGTTGTGAGGAGGCCTCTATCTCTATCGGAATAAGAGTTACTTTAGAGGTTGCACCAACTTTTTCCCTCCTTATCTTGTACGTCAGTTTCTTTTTCCTCTTCAAAGGGGAGGATGACGTTTCGATATCATGAATTTCAACTATTGGGTCCTGAGTAGGCCCAACGTTCTCATCTTGTGCTTCGGGTATTTCATTTTCTTTGATTTCTCCTTCTTCTGGTGCGCCAGGAGCGTTGCGTGCTGAATACTTAGCTTGTTTTTTCCCTCTATCGGAGGCGGGCCTGGGTATGGGAAAGCCCTGAGGAAGGCTTACTCGACAACCTTCTGCTAACAGTCCGAACCTCGAAAGTGACTCATTTGAAATGAGAGTGCGGATGTCCCGCTCGTCGGCAGGAAGGGCTCTAATTGCTTCGACGGCTTTGGAATACCCGCGACCTTCAGGACATGGATTGATACCTAAAAAGATGGAAAAAAGAATTAGAAGAGGCACCGCTTTAACCAAGCATGAATATCAATACAGAGAAAAGACTTACTTGCTTCCACCCATCTCTTTGCGAAACCAGGAGGGCAATGCACGTAAAACCATTCCTATTTATACAAGCGAACTTGCTGCATGCCCCAGTTAAGATTTGGCATTTATTGTGCGGCTCGAGAAACATGAAAGAGGGGCTATCCCTCCGCTTCTTCATCATATATATATATATATATATATACATCTGATGTCACCCGGAGTTGGAGGCCTAAAGAGGACAGTCATGAAGAGACGTAGGTACCGTAGATGAAGGCGTGACCGCTCGGGTGCAATTGAGACGGGGCAATGTCAATGTATTGCAGCACATCCCGAAGAAACAAGTTGAATGGTGGCACACTGCCAACCCAACACACTGCCAATTAGACGATCGCACCCCGATGGGACTAATACGTCGTCGATGGGGATTCCGTGGATGGAGCATAACCGTCTCCAAAAACCTACCCTATGGTATTTACAGTTTCGGACTCAAACATTGGTGCTAAATGTTAGAGGAAATTATCCATTTTTGTCGATTAGGTTCAGGCTTATGACTACTGAAACTAGGAAGGTATCAGTCTAGATTAGTTCGGTATGCTAGTTGGCGTAGGTCCTTGTCCTTGTTTCTGTCATAGGATTAGGAAAAGTAAATGTTGTTCGGCCTAACTATCGTTCGGCCAAATTATCATTCGGCCTAAATGTTGTTGTCCTAAGTGGTTATCGGCCAAACTATTGGTCGGCCTAATTATCGTTTGGCCTAAACCTTGGTTGGCCTAAGTATCGTTAGGCCAAACTATTGGTTGGCCTAATTATCGTTCGGCCTAAACCTTGATTGGCCTAAGTATCATTCGGGCAAACTATTGCTCGGCCTAACTATCATTCGGCATTCATGACCGTTCGGCCTACGCGCTGTTCGGCCGAAACACCGTTCGGCATCCTGTCCATTCCCCTCTTTCCTTTAATTTTTCCACTCCAATTTCGTTCAGCAAGGGGAGGTCAGGTCGGACCATGGCCGTATCGACCTACACAACAGGCCTGACCTTTAACTTCATTGTCATGCTACCATAGGACCGCTCGGCATTGAAAGATCATGCCGAGTCGCTACAGTGACCGTCCACCTTTCTCTTCTCCGATCCATCTACCTCGAAACCACCTAAGAGCGTACTAAGTTCCATCCCTAGAACACGACCGAGCCTCAATTCATCACCCTTATTCGCACGCCCCTACTTTCTACGGCCTATGAAAAATTTGCAAATTCGAGTAATTTCTAGTGTCTCCTAATTTGAGAGGGTGATCGAAAGCTTCTTACCAAAGAATACGGAGAGAGCTCAGGGATCTGTGAGTTTAGGATTGAAGGTTGTTTGAACCTAACTTAGGAAAGGCTTGATGGATTCCACGGAGGTAAGTTACGAGTTATTGGAAGTAACGGAGGTAAAAAGTGAAAAGAGAAGAAGAAAGAAAATGCTAACTTTTATAGGAGAAGAGGGAAAGTCGAAGAGACTATGATCGGTAGAACCCGTCAAGATGGCCTCATTCAGCATCGGCTTTAAAATTCGTTTGGTATACTTGGAGTGTTTGGCTTCGGCTATACCATTCGGCATTCGCATGACGTTCGGCATGCATCACCTCAATTAATGATCAAGGGAAGTCACCATCAAGGAAACTAAACCACATCTCAAAGTAAAGCACAGTGGACACGTGATTCAAAGCGCACCACGTTCGACCTCGTGATGCACTTTGGGGAGGAAGTGTTACCTGGATATTTGACCAGGCAACTAAGTACTCGGCATTCAGTAATGCTCGGCATTTAGAGAGCGTTCGGCATTAGAAAATTCTTGGCATTTAGAGAACGCTCGGCATTAGAAGGCGCTCGGCATCCAAACTTTGTTCGGCGTGATTCCATACTGTTCGGCATTCAGGATGTTTGGCTTCGCTTTGTTCGGCGTGATTCCATATTGTTCGGCATTCAGGGTGTTCGGCATTCAGGGTGTTCGGCTTTGCTTTATTCGGCATGATCCCCTACCGCTCGGCATCCACGGTGTTTGGCATTCAAGATATTCGGCTTCGCTTTGTTCGGCATGATCCCATACAGTTTGGCATCTAGGGTGTTCGGCATTATGGATGTTCGGCTTCGCTTTGTTCGGCGTGAATCCATATTGTTCAGCATTCAGGGTGTTCGGCTTCGTTTTGTTCGGCATGATTCCATACTATTCAGCATTCAAGGTGTTCGGCACCATTTCGTTTGGCATGAGAATGTCGTTCAGTATTTAGGGTGTTCGGCATCAGGGTGTTCGGCATGAGGATATCATTCGGCATTCATGCCTTGTTTGGCATTTTTGTCGTTCGGCCTCTCTGGATCGGCACACAAAGATCACTCTATTTGGGCCGAGATACCAAGCTGCTAGGCCCACCAAAGAAGTCCAACCTACCTTCATCTATAAATAGAGAGGAGGGGGCACAGTGAAATGGACCTTTTTTGGGAGAACACCGGGGAGACACTGCCGCATTCAAGACTCATTTTAGACTTAAACTTTTTTGCTTAGCAATTTTATTTGAGTGATTGACATACATATTGTATCTGTAATCGATTATCGAGAAAATAAATAAAGATCTACCTCAAAGTGGATGTAGGCAATTACGCTGAACCACTATAAATCTCGTGTTCGTTGTTTCTGCATTTAAATTTACGTATTGTCTTCTATTTAACTTTACTTTCTTCATTAATCTCTCTACATAATCTCTCTTAAGGGTGTTAGTGACCAATTCTGGTGCTAACAGACACCATTATAATATCAGAGGATTTTATAAGAAATGTTTTGGTTATCGTAAGGTAAAAACCCGGCATGTTTATTTTTGGCGTGGTCATACGAGAAACCATTGATTTTCAAAGGATTTTTGAAAACTTTAATAATTAAACTGAGTGTATTTTCTCACGCTGGTTTTCCAGACTAACTCGGGTGTTATTTTATTATAATCCTTAGGTCAGACCGAGTATTATAAATACCGGATAGGATGCTGTGGAGCTCAAGAAATGAGCTGTATGGCGAGACGTATCACATGTGTGTGACGTATAGTCCGTTGTGCAGTATTAGATTTATAGTCATCTTTTGTGACGACAAGTTAGCATAACTATCCAGTAACTGTTTTAATTGTGATGCATTCTGATGATATAATGTATAAAATAGATATAGTTTCTTTTTGTATAAAGATCTGTCATTTATCTATTATATATTGTTCCGCTGCGATTGTGAGATTCTGATGTTGTTTTGCTTTCTCTTCTTCTACCTCCTTCTTTCTTTCCCTCAGCAAACTATTTTTTCTGGCACGCGATCTCGACACATTATACAGTGGCGTATTTGTTTCGATTTTCGAGGGTCGGGTAGGGCGGGTCATCACTTATGCTATCGGAGCATAGGCTGGCAATAACCTAGGCTTTAGTAATGAATTACTCATTAGAGATAGAGTTAATAGTACCCTAGAATGAGTTGAGTGTATTAATAGCTATGAGCGCGTAATTATTAGTGAATACAAAAGAAATTTGAAATTGTGTTGACTTATCGGTTGAGTGTTTATGAATTTGGTCGGTACGGGAAGTACAACCGTGTCGATAGGGATTCCAAACTCTTAAACAAGATAAACCGATATAGTATTGTTTTCTAATTGGGTAAATGAAATAATTTTACCCAAAATTATATTTTCATATAAAAGAAATAATTTTCTAAAAATTATTATATATATATTTGGATGTCTGGTTGTTAATTTTATAATCAAATAAGAAGTCTAAAAATTGAAACGGTTTATATTTAAAACCAAATATAATTATGTAAGTAAGGAATAGTACAATGGAACATAACCAAAATTTGATTTAAACCAGAATTTAAATCCCGAAAATTTTAAAAAATATTTTTAAATGAATTTGAACAAAAAGTTTAGGAATTTTAAATCTTGGAAATTTTGGAAATGTCTTCCAAAGTGTTTGAAGGAAATAATGGAGTATTATTTTGGAAAATATTTTCAAATAGAAATTGTTTCAAAATGTCTTTGGAAAGTAGGAAGCATTGAACTCACTTCAATCGTTGGAAAATAATCCTGGTGATGATGGCCACATCATCAGTATTCATTTTCGAGTTTCTAAGAGATGGACTGCTACCGGGTGGTTGGGTATAATTATTTATTTGGACTTGTTTGATAAACAAGTTTTTTCAAAAATTTAAAAAAGGAAAATTATTCATAAAACCAAGTTGTCTGGAAATCAGGAGGTTTGATTTGTTATACCAAGAGGGTATGTGTTAATTATGATTTGAAAATGGTTTTGAAATAAACCGTGTAATTGAATTCTGGGAATTCTATTTAAATGGTGTGAAAAGTCAAGGGGAAATCAAAATTTAATTTATAAAGTTAAGTTGATATAAGTAAGTAAGAAAATGAAAATTTTAATCTTGGAATTAAAATTTAACTTGAGTGATAAAAGTGGATAAAGATATATTGGGATTTAACATAAGATAAGTTAAATGAAATCAAAGTTTGGTTTGAATTGAATTTTATATTAAGTGGAAAAGGTAGGATAATTGTATAACTATGAGTTACAATTATTGAATGAGATAACACACTTAAGTCCCTAAGTGAAATAAATAATCCAGAATTATGGATATAAGATGTAAATGAACTCAAGTGAGTAATATAGGGTTTTAAGCAAATAAACAAGGTGAACTTATGAATAGAGAAATGGGATTGTAAAACCTAAATAAATTGGTTGAATTTATGGTAAAATGAACGGAAAATTTAAAATTTTGAATTCTAAGTGAAATGTGAGTTGAAATGAGATAAAATAAAATATAAAATATGAATGGGCTTGGTAAGTAAATAAGTTTTGAACTTATAGATTGGAAAATAAAAATTTTAACTGGATTGATGAATAGATTGGATCGAATTTAAATTTAACTTAAATTAAATGAAATTGAGTTAAATTTGGTTTGAATTGAAATCAAAATTCAAATGAGCTATAAATAATATTGAATGGAATTAATTCTTATTTAAATTAGTTAAAGAAATGGTATGGATTTGAGTTGGTTAAACAAAATTTATTTGAACTTGAATTAAATTGAAATAGAATTGAATTGAAAGGAAATTAAATTTAATTGAAATGATATTGAATAATACTTGTTTGGATAATGAAACTAAAATGTAAGAGTAGGGATTTAAATTAATAATGTAATGGAAATGAGAATGTATGGGTTGTGTATAATTCAGAATGGAATGAAATTAATATAAATTGAGTGGGAACTGATTTGAAATGGTTATAAGCTTAAGAAATTGTTATTTGCTTGAATAACAACAAACTTGCATAGAAATTTGTCATTTTTTTGTAAACTAAGCAAATTAATTAAAAGAAGTAAATAAAATTGGTTTTTGAAACAATTGGAATGGATTGAAATTTAGTAAAATGGATTGTATATAAATAAAAGAGAATCATAAATGTGATGCGAAAAAATAAATTTGGTTGTAGATCTTTTGAATCAAATGAAATAATATATATATAAATCCATGGAAAGAGATTAAATTAGTGATGGGAACCTAATTTATTGTTGAAAATTATGTTGGGCATGTTTGGGCTATTTAGTTAATGTGTTTGGCTTGTTAAATGAATGGAATGTTGTTAAAAATTTCATACTGTTGAAACTTATGTGCTTGTTGAGTAAGTACATGTACAGGAGGAAATCGGATAGAGTTTGGAGCGCGTAAATGCATATATTAAGCTGCTCGCTTAAAAATGCTAATATGACGTACGCCTACACAAGAAAAGTTAAGAATGATAATATATTGCTATATATTTTGTTTTCCAACCGTACGGGTTGATGTATATATATTTATATATCTTGTGATATTGTAAAACGCTCTCCGTACAAAGAAGACACTGTCAAAAAATTTCAAAAACTTTGGAAGCTAGAAATGTTTTTGAAAGTTTTGAAATTTTTGGATAACTAGAAAGTTGATTTTTGGAACGGTATGAGAAGTCTATGTTTTTAAGTTAGAAATGAAAGCTAAGAGTTTTGGATTAAACTAAGAGGTTTTTGAGAAGTGAATGTAAGTTTTAATTAAGTGGATTTTGGGTATGTTAATGGATTTGGGACCATTTTTCCTACCTTAGCAAATTTCGAGGATGAAATTTTTATAACGGGGGAGGAATGTAACAACTCGAAATTTTGGTCGTTAGGTTTTGAACATTTAATTGTTTTAAATGATTTTTAAATATGGAGATTTGGGTTGAATTAATAAAATGAGTTAAAATTTCAAATGTAGCAATTTAATTGGATTTGGATAAATAATAATTTAATATTTGGAATTGAGATAATTTATAAATCTGGAAATAAATAGATATGAAAATGGTTTCTAAAATTTATTTAAGTCTAGTAGGATTTGAATTTTAATATTGGATCTTTGGATGGAATCAAAAGTCGATATGTTAAATTGGTTATATTAATTTAATAATGGAATTTAATATATAGTAATAATATAAATAATCAGATTTTGATTTAAATTGAATCAGATGATTTCTATTGTGAATATAAATTCTATATGATTTATAATTAAGCTAATATAGTTTTAAGAGTGAAGTTTTAAATGATCTCGATGATTTTGAAAATCGCTCGATTCAATCGACGAGTTAAAATAGCCTCCCGGGGGGCAGTCTTGGAATGCGACGAAACCAGTTCCATTGGATCCGTAATAGTGTATTATTATTAGATTTCAAATTTCGTAACATTTGGAGTTACCGTTTGTTCGTATGGGTGAGAAACTCGCTGAAATTAAAATCGAAAATTTGATATTTAAACTCGATTCAAAAATCTATCTTTCACATACAATCAAATTAGCCTCCGAAACACGTTCCATTATGTTCGGAATATAGGTAAAACCTTATAAACACTTGTCGGCACGTTTCAATTGGAATTCATTTGAAAGTCAAGTAATTTGTGAAGATATTAATAAATTAATAAATATAATCCTATATATATATATATATCCTTAACAGTTAAACCCTAAGATTATTGTGTGGCCGCCATTCTAAGCTATGAATGGCCGAAAAGCATTAGTCTTCTTCCTCGTTTATCTCGAAATCCATCAACTTTCTTTAAAAATCATAAACTAGGGAATCGAAGATCTCCTCAACCTCTTTAGATCCAACGGCTGCAATCGATTTATGCGCAGCATAGAGGGAGGATTTGCTTCGCATTCGTGGTCGGTCCTAGGGGTCATTGCGAGGCCTAGGGTGGATTGCGATGTGTGATCTTTGGCGTGGAGGTGCGGCAGTTGTATGGTGTTCGTATGGGAAAGGTTGATCATCCTCGAAAAGAACGTGGAGGTGGCATTTTTTTTGATAATCAGCGGTGGAAAAGGTTTCTTATCCCTAGACGTGCGTTGTACGATGACAAATGTAACGACCCCGACTCGACCTTCGAAAATTGGCACTGAATACGTCACTCGTATTCAAATGCCGCAGATCCAAACGTCGAATCTGGTTCGCCGAAGCTTATAACACATTAAGTATACAAAACAGCGAAAGAAATGAATAATATCATTGATACAACAATGAATACAATATCCGATGATACAATGAATATCGATGTACATCAAAGATACAAGAAATAGCAGCGGAATGAAACAATAGCAGAAGACAAAGCAAACTAGGCAACTGCAGATGAAAGATAATGTCTTCAATGCCAAACTCCAAAGATCCCAATCCAATAAGCAAGAACCATCATCAAGTTGACTTAAGCAAATACGATCTCGAAATGCAATCGCCAAAATCCAAAGGCTGAAATCTATCGACTCTACTCCTACTACTTGACTATCTGAAAAACCCAACTCTAGACTGCCCGTGTGGAAAATTGTGGGCATCCAGAGTTTAGGAAGGGAACAATAAACTCCGGATCAGTCATGGGACTGGTGTGAGCAAATAAAAATAATTTTATCTTTAAAACAAACAAAAGAATTTGAAACTGAAATCTGCAATGCTTTTGGAAAATGAAACTACCATAAAGCCTCCCGGCATACACACCATGCAATCGCACACTTGGGGCAGATTTCTCCTTATGATAGTCAAAAATGCTTGATACGCGTAAACCATTTGATATTATTATTAGTGCATAGTGGAAAACATTTGCAAGTATAATATTAATCTTAGCCTGCATACGTACCCTTATAGTATGCCTATTATAGCTACAATGTTAAATGGCAGGTACTACAATTAAAACCGTACAGGGCGCGTATTGGATGATTGGATTTCCAACAAATGGTCAGGCCAAGGAACTTCCCATTGCCACATGGGTACGCCTCTGGAGGGACACCCCGAGAACTTAACCAGCTCTCTACTAACTCAAGGATGGGTAACCTCTGTAACTAGGTAACTATTACACGAGTATGCCACCCCCCATCGTTTGCGACCTTTATCCGAGGGCCCTCAATCACAAAGCAACAAATCACAAAGTAATGAATTTGAAGAAACCACACAGGTTAATTATTTGGGCTCCATACCATGATACCACCTTTTTCCAGAAGGGAGTGACGTATCCTAAAGGGCACGGTCCTCAAAACCTTGCCGCATCTTTCCTGTTTTGAACTTTTCCAGGGTGTGAGGTCCTGATGTAGTCTCGCCCACAAAGCTACACTTTTCACAAAGTCATGCTTTGGTCAAAAAATGATCAACAGCACTTCATATGCCACATTACCAATTTGGGAATGTATCACTAGTAGCCATCAACTACATAACCTCTGAGCTCGTACGTCTCAAAGAAGGGTGTTAAGCTAAGAGAATAAATCTCTACCACCAAACATAAATGTATTTGATAGAAACCGGTTTTACATCTCAAAGTGTAATGTCAGACACACATCCATACAAGTCTGTTCCAGGTTCGAACAGAACTGAAGGCACTTCCAAAGAAGCCCTTGCAAATCCAGATATTCACTATCCCGATCAGACTTCCCATCACTTAAGGAATCTCTATACCGGCGCGACTCAGTGCAGAGACAATCGACGTGTTATCCTTTCGTTCTTGGAAATACCCGATCTTCACCACCAGTCTTCAAGTGCTATCCATATCATCGTATCATTATTTGGAATAGGTTATATGACACAAGGTCCTCTCACGGCTAAACCGAATAATGAGCGCAATATTTAAAAATATATGGATATTGGGATTTCAGTTAAGTCACAACATTAAAATCCAAAACTTTCCTTTCAAATGGTTTAAACAAATTATCATTTTCAAATCTTTTAAACAAAAACATTCATTTCACAAAGCTCACCCACCTTTCACAAAGATTCATTCACAGATTTCAAAACATTTCCATTTCAATTTGGATTAACTCATTCGATCTTTAAATCAAAGATTTAATAGCTTTCAAACCCATTTTCCAAAGATTTATTCATAATTTGGAAAACCATTTTTATTTCAAACTCGAAATCCCTTTAACATAAATTGGAAATTTATTCCTTATATTGAAGCTTTTATTATTTGAAAACAAATAGTTTTCATTTTGGGAAAAACTGATTACATTTACATAAGTTAAAGCCATTCAAGTATAAACTTGGATTTAAATTTAAATTCCCAAAACAATACTTTTAAAATGGTCTAAAACCCATATAAACACCTTTATAACTTGTATAACCTTTTTAAACCATAGTTTCCAAACATAGAATTCAAATTTTGAATTCAAATTTAAATCAAATTATTTAAATTTCAAAATTTTATCAAGTTATTCAAAATAACTTCCACCTTCAAAACTTCTTTTCAAAATTTTTCACATTTAATCAAATTCCATTTCCAGAATCATTTGAATTCAAAATTCACTTTTAAAACCATTTCAAAAATCTATGACTTAACCAATTTCCTCGTGCAATCCCATATTTGTGTGTGTATAGTGTGGTCCACGGGTTTTACACAATAGTGCGATAACATCAATCATCACATCACACACTAAAACACATCAACATCGATAAGCAGTATATTCCTATAACGCTTATCTTTATTCACAGACTCACAAATAAATACATAAGTGCATCATAGATAAATAAATTACATTCGTCACAGATAAATTACATTCATCACATCTCAAATCAAATCGATTCATATCACAAAGCAGCACCAATCAAGAATAACAAACAATTCAGCATTCAATAGAAATGCAAACATTCATAGGTAAGATTAATTAATATCTGATTAATTTAAATCAGATTAATTACTTATAAATAAATTACAGATTTTGCTTAATTGATATTACTTAATTACTAATCATTTTGATTAGTAATTCTTTAATCATTTATTAATTAACTATTAATAATTAATTAACCTTTAGTTAATAATCCTTAATTAATTACAATAATTAATTAACCCATAATTAATGGATCATTCCTTAGTTACTTCCATTAATTAATTAATCTTTAAATTAATTAATTATCCTTAAATTAATTACCTTAATTAATTAGTCAAATAAATTTATTTTTATTACTAACACATCAATAATAATCCTTTAATTAAGTCCTTGATTTATCAACATAAATTCTTATCTTAACGATCACTTTATTTCAACATTTAAATCTCATTAAAAATAAAGAGTTCATTTAAAAATAAAGGATATACATATGCATTAAAACACTTTAACTCTATTTAATTAAAAATGATTATTTTCAAACTTTAACTATTTAATCAAAACTGGTACAAAACCTTTAATTAAGAAAGTGTTTTTAAACTTGATTTAAATTTAAAATTTGAAAGACTTGTTAAATTTTAAATACAAGAACTGTTTACAACACACCCCGAGAGGACTTCGGATTTTAACCCGAGTCAGATATCCATTTCCCCGAGCCAAACCTCATGTCACTCCCTTTTCTTCTTTCCCTTTTCTTTTTAAATTTGTCTAAATTTAAATTTGTCAAACCCACTCACGTTTGTTTCGAACACCAACCCGAGCCATCAACTAGTTTTCTCGAGCACAAACCCGAGGCATCTTCTTCCTCTTAGCATCAAATCTAACCTTATTCACACTGACACCACGTGCACCTGCATCAGTGATCGCGGCGACTTCCACCATTAATCCCATCATCGGCATGTCATCGATCATTTGCTTTAACAATCCGGCCACTCGGAACATCTAAACAAGCCAAAAACCAAAATCGAGCAGCCCTGGTACCCTTTGAATCAAAACTGGATTACCACTATCACCCTAAACTTCCACCTCCGGCCATCAAAACCGCTACCAACTCACCCAAACCCTCTTCACCATTCTACGAATCAATTCCCCTTAGACCGGATGACTCCGATCATCCCACGTTGATACAAGAGCACGCTGAACAGTACTGACCAAATTGGGTTCTTAAACCCTAAACGTTGCCGACTAGCCACCATGGCCAATAGAAAAAACTCCTGTTATTTTTCCGATGATCGTTACCCTTCAAACTACCCTCGACAAAATTCACGACCCACAATTCGGCATAAATCACCAGTATTTTGAAAAAATGTGAATTCCGTTCAGCCTATGAATTCTCGACATATACTTACTTAAAAATCATGAGACTTGTTTCAAAAATCACTATTTCGTAATAAAAACATGATTATGCAACCAGATCTTTAAAATTAAGATGTTTTTGCTGATTTATATTGATTTTACTGTAAATTGTTATTTTCCAGAATATTTACTTAATAATTTTAACCTAACATTATTTTTAAAAATAACCTTACCTTGTTATCAACAACTTCCTTTCAGGAATCATACTCTAAAATGTTTTAAATATGAAGATATGACTGTATTTCTCTGATGGATTTTGGGTTTGTCACATAGAGTATATACATATATACATTCACAGGCATGCATAACACAATCCATACCATATATCATCATTTTTCACAGCAACCACATCACATCATAAAAATATACTCAAATTCAAACTAGAACAGGTTAGTTTGCTCACCTGAGTTGTCTATCAGAGAAGAAGCAAAGCTTGGAACTGTTGAGACAGAGGATTTTGCTTTTGAGTTTGAGTGCTAGCATTTTTTATCTGTATCCTTACTCGTTGAAGTCAATCTTTGCGTTGAGTTTGTAGTTTTATTTACAGGTTTTCATTTTCTGGTTTCCAGATTTTCTCTTGATTTTCCAGATTTTGCTCCTTTATTTCTCAGGTTTGAAGATTTTCTCCTTTGATCAAGTTTGTTTACAGGTTGAATTTGCATTTTAATTTCCTGGTTGAAGCTTATTGATTGCTTCAAATTGATTTCTCAGTTGAACCGCTGCATGTTTTTTTTCAAACTTCCAGGTTTTGTTTTGAAACTTTTCTTTGATCTAGATTTTGTTTACATTGAATCCATTTTGGTTTTGTTTTTTTCTAATTTTCAGGTTTGTAGAGAAAAATGTTTTTAACTTTGGAACTGAAATAAATAACTAGTTTTCTACACTATTAATCAATAAATGTTTTCTATAATTTCTAAATAAAAAGAGAAATTTATCTTTGCCACTTGTCTTTCTTTAGCTAACACTTGTCTATGTTATATTAACACTTGTATTTACATATTATTACTTATTTTACAAATGTCTATTTCTATCTAAATTGTGTTCAAACCCTTTTTTTATAAATTTATTATAAATTTTGTTAAAACCCTTTACTTTAAATAATTTATAGATTTAACTTTAAACCCTCTCATTAATTTACTTATATTTTTTAATTATTTTTACTTACATAACTTTTTAAAGAAAAATGAATTGGAAACAATGTATACACCTAATGAATAATCATACATACATACATTTTTAACTTCAATTTATTTACAAAATATTTATTATTTGAATTCCAAATCAAATTTCTATTTTACAATTTTTTTTATATATTGATTTCCTAAATATTTATTGAATTAAATCAAATTCCAAATTAAAAATCCATTTATATAAATAAATAAACATACATCTTATTCAAACATAATATATATTTTTTATTCAATTCCTCAATCCAAATTTGCTTTTAAAATTTACTTATTCATTTATTCCAAGTATTCGAATTAATTCTCAATTAATTCACAATTAATTCCAAATTAAACCAAAAATATATATTAATACTAATTTAATTCTGGCCTAAAAACTAGGAATGTTACAACGAAGGAGATAAGGAAAGTGCGGCCTGAATTTGTCTTGGAATCTAGTATAGATTTGATTTTAAATAAAAAAGAAATTTTATATAAATTATACTCAAACGTTTGCAAATTCATATACAATGCATGCGAGGTGGAAATCGGACGAAACTGGTGTAACGACCCGTAAAATTTCGACAATTAAATTATTAAATATAAGGGGTTTTGAAGTTTAAATCTTGTAGAAAAGTAAATTTTATATATATAAAAGAGATAGAATTAATACTGGGATGAACGCTAAAGAGAAATTTTAGCAACGACAATTAAAGCTTAATTATTGTTAAATTTAATGAAAATCTAATGATTAAGATAGCGTAAGATGTATACCCTTGTGTAAGTTGAAGATAAGGGAGATTTAAATGTATAATTAATAATGAATTGTAGAAACGGTTATCTAACCTAATTGTTGAAAATTTAAGTAAATTATTAATAAAGAAATAGTGTAAATTGGTTGCACCTGAATTAAAGAATTAAAGACAAGAATTTAAATTTCCTATGTATTTATATATATTGATAAAACTGTAACCGTATGTGAATTAAGGTAGAAAATAAATGGCAGTTGAGGGACAATCAATTATATACAAATTCAAGTGTGATTGAAACGACCGTTTGAGTTTTATGTAGTGCAAATGGAAATAGTTAAAAGCATGATAATTTCTTAATTGAATATGTTTGTTTAATTAATGCTGAAAGAAACAAAATTGAAAAATTTATTTATAAGATATGAATTGCAATTGTATAATGAAATTAAATTGTTAATTTGTGGATGTAAACATTGGATAAATTAATGGAAGTGAAGTTTTAATGTATGTTGGATAGAACATAGGTGATTGCAATTCGGTAGTATGTATTGAATATAAAGTTCATTCAATTGTGGAGAAAGTTTTAATTAAGAAAAACGTTACTTTAGCAATTATTAATATAGTAACGGAAGAGTGAATATAAATTTATAGTAACATAAAACGTATTGTAAGGTAATAATTAAGTGTAGACTTATAAAATAGATTTATGACAATAAATTTTGTAAGTTATCTATTCTATTAGTTTGTTAAGTTTATTTTGATCAATCTCAATTAATGCACTAAATTATTGCAGTTAGTGTGGATTACATATGGTTAAGTAAAGAATGTGAATCCAATAAGATGTAACCTAGGTAAATTTCCATTCATAATATGATAATTAGTGTAATCTTAAGAATGGAACCAAAGAGGAATGAATTAATTGAGGTTCTAAGTTTTATGTGTAAAGTTCCAATAAAATTGAGATAAGGTAATTTATGCAAATAAAAGATGAAATTTGGGAAATATTTATGTATTGGAATATAAAAGAAATGTTGACTATGAAGTTGAGTAATAATTGATTTATTTTGAGTTGTAATCCAATAAAAATCAAATTTATTAGAATTTATTGCAATTAATTGGATTAATTGCAGTAACCTTTGGAAATTGAAACTTAGTAAAAATAATCTGGATTGGATTTCAAATAAATAGGTTAGGGTGAGTAACTGAATTACATACTATGAATAAGTAAACCAGGAAGATTAAATTTAATTAATATAAAATAGTTGATTTATTGCAAATAAAAGATTATGTAAATATTTAGTTAGGTGGAATTAAAGTTAATTACATAATAAGGTATGAATCCACTGCTAATTTTATTTATGGAAATGAAAAGAGTACCAAAAACAAGCTTTGTCAGTATATTTAAGTTTAATGTATAATAATAAGTTAATGGTAATAAAAGAAGTTTAAACATCTAAATATTCTGTTAATAGAGAGTTGAGTTTAAATCTAAGAATATTAAGAAGTAGATTTTTGAATACAACATTTGATCCATCCACTTAAAATGTATAGATAGGATAATCGCTGATTTTTGATTTAAGTAGTGCAAACGGAGATTTATCTATTTATTTGGAATTGGAATTTATAAGTGTATAAATAGGAAATAAGTGAAATTTATTTTTTTATTCATAAATGAAGATTTAGATGAAGGTGAGAATGGTAATGCTTTTAATAGTAGAGACGTACACAAATCAATGTAGGTAATTAGAAATAAAATGTTGTCGAAACGATAAAACGTTTCTTGTGAAAAATGGATGACATAACGAAAAAGGGTAATGTATTCACTTGAATATAAATTGAAACTTATTTAAGGTATTAATTACAGTGGATAGAGATTTTGGGTAACATTGTAAATGATATGTAAGTAATGCAAATGTATGTCAATAGTAAGGGATTAGGATGAATTAAAAATTTGTAACATAGGAATTACCTGCCTATTTGTTAATAAAAATTTGAATGGTTAGTAAGTGATAATAGAATAAGTGTACATTTGTGGAATTGAGGTAACGTTGGTTTTAATGTTGAGAAAATAAATGGGTATAGTAAAGTTTAAGTGGAATTGTAAGTATGTATAGGGGAATGAATTATTGCAGGGAAATATTTGGTAACCATTGCAATAAATGTAAATTAGTGTGCATTAATATGAAATTTAGTAATAGGTGGGAATAACTTTAATTTCTTCATAGGATAAAGAATGATGGAAATAACGTTTATTTAATATATCGGGATTTAATTGATCATAAAAGGTTGATTGCAAATCAAATGAAAAATGCTTAAATGGGAATTAAGTTATTTATTCATTTGGATTTAAAGCATGATTAAAATTATTGGAAACTGAATAAAACGTTTTATGTTGATTGAAATTTAAGTTGGAAGTAATTAAGATAAATAAAATATGTATAATATGGAATTCAAATGTACATAGAAATGTGGATTTTAGTATGTAAACGTAAATCTATTGAGAATGGATAGAAATTTAATCTGTAATTATTACAGTAATTTAGAATTTTAGTTGAAATTGGAAATTTATCTATGTATTTGGAAATTTATGGAATTGTGAATATATATATGGAAATTTAAATGAAGCATCTAATTATACATGTGTGAATACGCTTAAAATGCAATGTAAATGTTGAGAAAGAAATAATTTAATCCGTAACGTGTATAATTAATATCCTTTTGGGACCACTTCTGTTTGCACGTTAAAATTCGTGCACACCTATCCTTTTGCGATCTATCTATAAATATGCTGTGATAAACCCTAGCCTCCTTTCTATTGTCAAATTGGTTGTACGTTCATTTTTCTTCATCTCTTTCTCTTCCTCAATGGTTACAAAACCTAATCTATCTACAATTCAAATTTTCTAATAAAATTCAAACTCTCCACAAAATTTCCAGAAAATTTTATGATAAAGTTCTCGAGACACGTAATCTGATGGTACAATTCGTTTTCTGTTTTGGATATTCGTTTGACCAGAAAAAAATTCGATGATGTGCTGTAGCTTTTAGCTGACGTGGCCATTGAAGTTAAGTGGGTTTTGTTTTATTTTATTTTATTTTATTTTTATTTTTATTTTCAAATCGTTTAAAATGAATATCTTTTTCATACGTTCTCCGATTCACGTGAAATTTCTTTTGCTAGGATCGTAATTTAATTCCAGATCCATTGACGCTGGTTTGGACAAATTCTGATACCATCGAATTTTTGGGTTTAAATCGGATTTAAATTCGATTTAAATTCAAAAGGTGAGTGTTTAAACCCACTCACAACTACTAGAAGCTTTTATGTTTGTTAAATTAATTTTAGAAATAAATAGAAATTTATTTATGAGTATTTGGCATGTTTATTTCACTCATATTTGTTGAATTGCATTTATTAAATTTAACTGTTAATTTAATTTATTTATTGCGTATTAATTGATAGTTAGAATTTATTTGTTTGCCTATAAACTGCTAGTTAACAGTTATATAGCTTATTACTGAATATAAACTGTTAGATTAATAGTTGTTAAATTTAATCTGAATAAAATTGCCAGTTATTACCTGTTATATATTATCAATGTAACGTACGCGGATTTTCGTTGCCGAAAAACCGAATAGTTATGGGTTTTTAAAAGATTTTAAGAAAAGAAAAGAGTAGAAAAGAAGAGATTAGGGAGGAGAGAAGACAGAAGATAGAAAATTTAGATAGGGAAAAGAAGATAGAAAATTTTAAAATTGAAAGAAAAGAGAATAGAGGAAAAAGAAAACAGAAGAAAATAGAACGGGACAGAAAACAAAAGAACAACATCAGAATCTCACAATTCGCAGCGGAACAACATATAATAATAAATGAATAATCTTTAAACAAAGAACTATATCAGTTATTACATTACATCACATTACATTACATCATATCATCAGAGTGTACAACATCAACAACAACAAACAATGCAGCGGAAAAAGAAATACTATATAAGTAATATGCCATGCCATCCAGCTTGCCTCCAGCAACTCCAGAATATCCAGAATATCCTGATAAACCTTAACTCTTGACTGCCCGTGTGAAAATTGGTGGGCACCCAGAGTTTAGGAAGGAAAACAATAAACTCCAAGTCAGTCATGTGACTCGTGTGAGAACTCAAAACAGTTTATTTATCTTTAAAATCAAAATAGAGGAATATTTTTAAATTCAATTCGCAATGGCTTTAAAAATGAGACTACCATAAGGCCTCCCGCACACACACACATGCAAACGCAGAATCGGAGGAGATTTCTCCTTATGATAGTCAAAGATGCTTGATACGCATTTAAAATAATATTTGATATTATTACTAGTGTATAGTGTGGAAAAAATTTATTTCGAAAGTAGAATATAAATCTTAGCCAGCATAGACATTTCGAACTATGCCTACTATAGCTAACTATGTTCAATAGCAGGTTACCGCCACATTCCATAGCAGGTTATACAACTAAAACCGTACAAGTCACGTATTGTTTCTTTGGATTTCCAACAAATGGTCAGGCCAAGGAACTTCCCATTGCCACATGAGAATGCCTCTGGAAAGACATCCCCGAGAACCAAACCGGAACCCTTCCAACACAAGGCCGGGTTACCCCTAACTGGGTAACTACTGACACGAGCACGCCATTCCCCGATCGTAAACGACCTTTCTCACGGGATCTCGAAAACCAACAACCACAAAGTAATAAATTCGTAGTAACCACATAGGTTAAATATCTGGGCTCCATACCATGATACCACCTCTATCCAGAAGGAAATGTACATACCCTAAAGGGTGCTACCCCTCATAACCTTGCCGCATCTTTCCTGTTTTGACCATTTCCGGGGTGTGAGGTTCGACGAAGTCACGTCCACAAAAACATACTTTATACAAAAGCCATGCTTTGGGTCAACAAATGATCAACACAATGATCACTAAGATAGACGATCAAATAAACGATCCTATCACAATAATCAACACAATGATCATTTCAGCATCACTCAGCATATCACATTACCAAATTGGGAATATATCGCTGATAACTTCAACTATATAACCTCTGAGCTCGTACGTCTCAGAGAAGGGTATTAAGCTAAAAGAATAAATTCTTCGCCACCAACAGAAATATATTTGAAAGAAATCGGCTTTATATCTCAACTTGTAATGTCAGACACACAATCCATACAAGTTTGTTCCGGGATCGAACAAAACCGAAGGCACTTACAAAGAAGTCCTTGCAATCCGGATATTCACAATCCTGATCGGATTCACCATCACATATGGAGAACTCTATACCGGAGCAACTCGGTGCAGAGTAAATCGACAGGTAATCCTATCGCTCTCGCAAATACCGGGTCTTCAACACCGATCTTCAATGCAATTCACAACGACGTATCACATATTCGGAATGGGTTATATGACCCCATGGTCCTTTCCCGGTTAACCCGAATAGTGAGCGCTTATTCAAAAATAAGTGTAGCATTCACATTCAAACAAATCACATCAAATACCCATTCAAAGGGAAATATTGATAGTCGGTTATTGAACTATCACTGGATATGCACACATCACCAGTTTCCAAATAATTTTCCGAATTATTTATTTTCCAAAATATCTTCACTAGATATATAATTTCAATACTTCAAAAATAAATCAATATTTATTTTTAAACAAGTTTCCCCTTTCATTTATAAATTCCTTAGTGAATTTATATCTCAAAATATCCATGCATATTATTTCAATTATCCATTTCAATTTATCTTCAAAAAGATAAATTTTAATTATTCACTTCATATTGGAAAACAATTCCATACTTATTAAATAAGTAATCCACAAATCTTTTATTTTCTACACTTGGAAAATATTCAATATACTTAAATCGAATTAAGTATATATTTCATTCTATTAAGGAAATCATTCACTTAAACATATTTATTTGGGTCAAAACGAATGTTGCGTAAAACATCGTTACGACAACCCAAATTCACTAGTATAGGGATTCGAAGTTAAAATAGATATATAAATCCCAATACCATACAAAACATTTCCTTTCGGAAATCATTTACTATAACAACAGTGTTATAGTCCATCATCTCCTTCTATTTTTCGAAAACGTCTATTTCAACAATTAATGTTGAAATCTATGGTTTCGAATCTCAACACATTTTAAAACATTGAACATCTCATTCAAAACATTTCCTTTAACATGTTATTCACTATTCAAAAACGTGAATATACTACGTTAATAAATTTCATTCTTTTATTCATTTTATTTCAAAGGATTATTCACAGTCAAACGTGAATATATCTCCATAAATAAATCATAACAATTTACTTATCAAAATAAGTCGTTTGTGAATTTATAAAACAATGTTTATAAATTCCATTTCTATTTATTTATAAAAACTTCCTTTTTATAATTTCCATATTAACCTATTCCAGTTTATAACTAAATTATAAACTAAACGTTCATATTATAAGTTAATTACTTATAAAACGATTATTTTACAAAATCGTTCTTCTAAACTTCATAATTATAAATCTTATATCTTATAAGATTCAATTATTTATCCAAAATTCATTCTTTCAATAACTTTATAAATTTTATAAACCTACTGTTTATAAAATTCCATTTATAACTTCACTGTTTATAATCCTGTAAATTTCATTCATTTACTAAATTCATCTTCACTTTATTCAAATACTTATAAAAACTCGTTTTATAATGTCTATATTTCAGTTTATAAATGTCCATTTATAAATCTCTTAATATAAATCAATTTATATTATTCTTTTAAAACGTCTTCAAATTCCTTTATTATTTCACCATTTTGATTCATAAAATAATTAAATTTTATAAATCCTATATTTAAACTTTTCACAAAAAATTCTAAAATCCCGATTTAAACTATTTATAAAATCACTAGCATCGTATTCTCAAAAATCAGCTTTTAACTGTATTTCACAAAAACCATAATTTTATAACTTGAAAAATTATAACGTTTATTTATTTAAAATGAATCTATTCCAAAAATATAGTATATTTTCAAAAAAATCACTTTATAAATCATTTTAAAATTCCAAAATCTGGGTTTAATGATGCTACACACCAAATAGTCAATCACGACTACAACGATATCATATATCGATACGATAATCCATCAAATATCAAAATATCTGAAATCAAATAAATACTGTTGAGGAATCCCGTTGGATCCCTCCAACCTGTTTTCCTGCATCCAAAAACATTAGCACAATACCAATTTCGCTCCAGTACGAAATTATCGCGGTACATGTTCTTATTAAATATTATCCGCTTAATAACGGCGTAATAGGGTCTCATCCGCTAAACAAATAATGCGGGAAATCAATCAACTGCAATATATACATATGCCAATATATATATATATATATTGATATTATATATAATACCAATTTCACTGTTTATGAAATATTCGCGGTATATGTTTTTAATAAATAACATCCGCTTACTAACGGCGTATAATGTTTATTTTAACAATCAATAGATAACAATCAACATTCAAACATGCATTCAAATATTTTAAATCTAACTATTTAAAATAAAATCGAAACTGATTCGATTGAGTGAGAAGTTCTCACCTTGGTTTTAAATTCCGTTTTAGCGATTTATTTCGAATAAAATTAAACGGACGTTTAATTTTACCCAAAATTTTCACTAACTCCAAACGACTCCAAACCAACTCCATCGCGTAGTGCTCGTCCATACGATTCCAACGCAACTGGTTTCGCGCGTTTTCGACCTCGTATGAAAAAGTTATGAATTATTGAAGTTTGTACACGATTTATATAAACAAATCAACATAAACTTTAAATTTTTAAACCCCAACTCATCTCAGCCCTTCAATCCATCACCTGCAGATCTTGGCCGTCCCCATCTCTCCCTCTCCCTCACGCAACAAGCTCCAGTAAATCACGTTTGAGGTCGAACCCAAATATAGAAACTAGGGTTAAATTATTCATCTTCCTCGTTGAATTCTAGCATGATCAGGAAGTTGCAACGCGCTCGTCATCATCTCCTCTAGGTTCGGCCCCAAGGATGAGAAGCTCGGCCACCTAGGTTGCTTGGAAATGCGTGCGCAGCTCCCCCCTGTCGGCCCCCTGTAGCTTCCTCCACACGACTCCGTTTCCGATCATCTCCGTATGAAATTAAAGCTCTCGTCGAGCTCTACAAGTTTCATGTTGAAACCTAAGGCTAATTCTTTGTAGATTGAGAGAGATTGAGGGGAAAGTGAGAGACAATTCTGGCCATACATTGCTAAAGTGGCGGCTAGGGTTTCATTATATTTTTTTTTTTTTTTTTTTGTGAATTAAAGGGGTATTTATAGGAAAAAATTCGAACACTATTCATCCCGGAAATTCCGAACTCCGATTTAGGCGCCGTAACCAGCGTTTCTAGGGTTTACCCCGCGTTCCGGACACAATGGAACAGGTTTCGGAAGCTAATTCGGACATCTGTGCGAGTTATGGCTGTAAACGCTCAATTTGAATTAAACCGATTTAAGTCGATTTCTAGGCGTTTTAATTTGTACCGGACAAACGGTAAATCCAATTGATACGAAATTTGAAACCTTACAATAATATCACATTACGGATCCGATGAAACTGGTTTCGTCGAAATCCGGGACTTTTTGAAAAATGGCTATTTTAGCTCGTCAAATTTAAATTAAAAATAAATCGATGCGTTTCGAGCTGCCACGATCAAACGATAGCTCCGATTGACACGAAAATTGGAATCCGGTAATAACTAACTATTACGGATCCAATGGAACTGGTTTCGTTCAATTCTGAGACTGTTCAAAAGTTGACTATTTTCACTAGTCGATTTAAATATTAAAATATTCAATTTTCACAAATTAACTTTTAATTTGATTTTAAAAGTTCTAAAATATCATTCTAACTTCCATATGATAAAATAAAATTTTACAAATCATTTTCAATCATATTTAACTATATTTTCAATTATTTCCATAATTTAACATATTAAATTATCGATTTAATTATTCAATTAAATCCAATAATTCAAATAAAAATTTATTTGACTTATAAATTCACTTATTAATATTCAAAATTAATTAAATATTAAATTTTAATAAATTAAAAATTCTGGGTCGTTACAATCTTCCCCACTTAAAAGAATTTCGTCCCGAAATTAACAAGTAAGAAAAGTTATAGAATTTATTAACTTTCCCAAAATTCATAATTAAACTTCTTACAATACTTTACTAAGTTTTCCAAATCATACTTAGTTATTTTTTCAAAAACAACTACTATTGTTTAACTTTCAATTCTAAATCAAAGTTAAAGTTTTCAAAACTTTCCAATTTTTCTCAAAATTTTTCTAACGCCTTAAATTTTCGGAAAAATTCGCCATAGTCTCCTTTGCGTGGCTCGATCCGAAAAAAAATGACAGTATATATATCACAAATATACATCTCATCAAGTAATGAGGCATCCCGCAGGGAAAAAAGTGTAAAAGTACGGTATGTAATCCGAGATATGTACCTTATATTTTATTAGCAAGCATATACGGCTAATATAGCGCGAAAGCGAGCTCCAAATGCGAAGCAAACGCGATCCGCACCTACTAATCACTCAACAAACAACATGAGAACATGCATATATGAAAATAATCTCAATATACAACATATAGTAACATAATAACTATATATGTCAACATAGCAAATGAAACAAAACAGCAAATGCAAACATCAACCAACTCTCATCCAACTAACATCCATAACTAAATAAATATTCATTCATATTCTCATTAATATTAATGAATTGGTTTTCAATTTAATCACATTTGATTTATTGCAGTGGATGTTCTTACTAACATTCACTTTCAATTAGTTTATATTCACTAATTCATATCCAAGTTGGTTCACTTCCAATTCAAATTCAATTCTATTCAAGTTTATTTACTTCTAATTTGAATTCAATTACATAGCTTTAAATTTCATTAATCAATTTCATTAACACTTACTGAATTATATACAATCAACCAACAATCAAATAACAACCAATGTATATTAATTACAACCAAATTCTTTTGCTTACAATTGGTTTAATTTAATTGATTTTCATTCAATTATTCAACTTTCTAATAACATTAGATTTTAATGAATCAACACTTATATCCATTATTTCATATCAACTTAAATTTACATTTAATTTATTATTATTCAATCCATTCATTCAATTCAATTACAAAAGTTGAATTTCATTTACATAACTCAAGTTCATAAATATATTCATATAGTTTCACTTCTTATATATATAAGTTTATTTCGCAATTGTAAATTACTTTAATTATAATTCAATTCTTATAATTCTTTATACTTATACAATTATTTCTTTATTTAGATTATTCAAACAACCTAACAATCAACTTATATACACTTTAATAATTCTGAAAAATTATTTCTTTATATATAAAAATATAATCAAGGTAAAATTATTTCATTTACCCAATTTTAAACAATATTGTGCCGAATTGTTCTATTCAAGTGTTTAGAAACCCCTTCGGCATAGTCTTGCGGACCACGCTGACGAAAGTTCATATGCCACTCAATAAACCAATCATCACAATATAAAACAATTTTATATTCACTAACAAATACGCTCTCATAGCTATTATTACTCTCAAATTCATTCTAGAGTACTGCTGACTCTATCTCTAATGAATAATACCCAACAGAACCATGGTTGTCGCTTAACCATATGCTCTGATACCAACTGTAAAGACCCGTAAGTCCGTACTCCTTGAATAGACACTAATCTCCTTTGTTTAATTCAAGATGAACGAAAATACGAACCCTTAGGGGTTTTAAAAGGATTTTAAGAAAAGAAAAGGTAGAAAAGAAGGTAAAAATAGAAGAAAAAGAGAATAGAACATAAAGAAAATAGAACAGGACAGAAAACAACAGAACAACATCAGAATCTCACAATTCGCAGCGGAACAACATATAATAATAAATGAATAATCTTTAAACAAAGAACTATATCAGTTATTACATTACATCACATTACATTACATCATATCATTAGAGTGTACAACATCAACAACAACAAACAATGGAGCGGAAAAAGAAATACTATATAAGTAATATGCCATGCCATCCAGCTTGCCTCCAGCAACTCCAGAATATCCAGAATATCCTGATAAACCTTAACTCTTGACTGCCCGTGTGAAAATTGGTGGGCACCCAGAGTTTAGGAAGGAAAACAATAAACTCCAAGTCAGTCATGTGACTGGTGTGAGAACTCAAAACAGTTTATTTATCTTTAAAATCAAAATAGAGGAATATTTTTAAATTCAATTCGCAATGCTTTTAAAAATGAGACTACCATAAGGCCTCCCGCACACACACACATGCAAACGCAGAATCGGAGGAGATTTCTCCTTATGATAGTCAAAGATGCTTGATACGCATTTAAAATAATATTTGATATTATTACTAGTGTATAGTGGGGAAAAAATTTATTTCGAAAGTAGAATATAAATCTTAGCCAGCATAGACATTTCGAACTATGCCTACTATAGCTAACTATGTTCAATAGCAGGTTACCGCCACATTCCATAGCAGGTTATACAACTAAAACCGTACAAGTCACGTATTGTTTCTTTGGATTTCCAACAAATGGTCAGGCCAAGGAACTTCCCATTGCCACATGAGAATGCCTCTGGAAAGACATCCCCGAGAACCAAACCGGAACTCTTCCAACACAAGGCCGGGTTACCCCTAACTGGGTAACTACTGACACGAGCACGCCATTCCCCGATCGTAAACGACCTTTCTCACGGGATCCCGAAAACCAACAACCACAAAGTAATAAATTCGTAGTAACCACATAGGTTAAATATCTGGGCTCCATACCATGATACCACCTCTATCCAGAAGGAAATGTACATACCCTAAAGGGTGCTACCCCTCATAACCTTGCCGCATCTTTTCTGTTTTGACCATTTCCGGGGTGTGAGGTTCGACGAAGTCACGTCCACAAAAACATACTTTATACAAAAGCCATGCTTTGGGTCAACAAATGATCAACACAATGATCACTAAGATAGACGATCAAATAAACGATCCTATCACAATAATCAACACAATGATCATTTCAGCATCACTCAGCATATCACATTACCAAATTGGGAATATATCGCTGATAACTTCAACTATATAACCTCTGAGCTCGTACGTCTCAGAGAAGGGTGTTAAGCTAAAAGAATAAATTCTTCGCCACCAACAGAAATATATTTGAAAGAAATCGGCTTTATATCTCAACTTGTAATGTCAGACACACAATCCATACAAGTTTGTTCCGGGATCGAACAAAACCGAAGGCACTTACAAAGAAGTCCTTGCAATCCAGATATTCACAATCCTGATCGGATTCACCATCACATATGGAGAACTCTATACCGGAGCAACTCGGTGCAGAGTAAATCGACAGGTCATCCTATCGCTCTCGCAAATACCGGGTCTTCAACACCGATCTTCAATGCAATTCACAACGACGTATCACATATTCGGAATGGGTTATATGACCCCATGGTCCTTTCCCGGTTAACCCGAATAGTGAGCGCTTATTCAAAAATAAGTGTAGCATTCACATTCAAACAAATCACATCAAATACCCATTCAAAGGGAAATATTGATAGTCGGTTATTGAACTATCACTGGATATGCACACATCACCAGTTTCCAAATAATTTTCCGAATTATTTATTTTCCAAAATATCTTCACTAGATATATAATTTCAATACTTCAAAAATAAATCAATATTTATTTTTAAACAAGTTTCCCCTTTCATTTATAAATTCCTTAGTGAATTTATATCTCAAAATATCCATGCATATCATTTCAATTATCCATTTCAATTTATCTTCAAAAAGATAAATTTTAATTATTCACTTCATATTGGAAAACAATTCCATACTTATTAAATAAGTAATCCACAAATCTTTTATTTTCTACACTTGGAAAATATTCAATATACTTAAATCGAATTAAGTATATATTTCATTCTATTAAGGAAATCATTCACTTAAACATATTTATTTGGGTCAAAACGAATGTTGCGTAAAACATCGTTACGACAACCCAAATTCACTAGTATAGGGATTCGAAGTTAAAATAGATATATAAATCCCAATACCATACAAAACATTTCCTTTCGGAAATCATTTACTATAACAACAGTGTTATAGTCCATCATCTCCTTCTATTTTTCGAAAACGTCTATTTCAACAATTAATGTTGAAATCTATGGTTTCGAATCTCAACACATTTTAAAACATTGAACATCTCATTCAAAACATTTCCTTTAACATGTTATTCACTATTCAAAAACGTGAATATACTACGTTAATAAATTTCATTCTTTTATTCATTTTATTTCAAAGGATTATTCACAGTCAAACGTGAATATATCTCCATAAATAAATCATAACAATTTACTTATCAAAATAAGTCGTTTGTGAATTTATAAAACAATGTTTATAAATTCCATTTCTATTTATTTATAAAAACTTCCTTTTTATAATTTCCATATTAACCTATTCCAGTTTATAACTAAATTATAAACTAAACGTTCATATTATAAGTTAATTACTTATAAAACGATTATTTTACAAAATCGTTCTTCTAAACTTCATAATTATAAATCTTATATCTTATAAGATTCAATTATTTATCCAAAATTCATTCTTTCAATAACTTTATAAATTTTATAAACCTACTGTTTATAAAATTCCATTTATAACTTCACTGTTTATAATCCTGTAAATTTCATTCATTTACTAAATTCATCTTCACTTTATTCAAACACTTATAAAAACTCGTTTTATAATGTCTATATTTCAATTTATAAATGTCCATTTATAAATCTCTTAATATAAATCGATTTATATTATTCTTTTAAAACGTCTTCAAATTCCTTTATTATTTCACCATTTTGATTCATAAAATAATTAAATTTTATAAATCCTATATTTAAACTTTTCACAAAAAATTCTAAAATCCCGATTTAAACTATTTATAAAATCACTAGCATCGTATTCTCAAAAATCAGCTTTTAACTGTATTTCACAAAAACCATAATTTTATAACTTTAAAAATTATAACGTTTATTTATTTAAAATGAATCTATTCCAAAAATATAGTATATTTTCAAAAAAATCACTTTATAAATCATTTTAAAATTCCAAAATCTGGGTCTAATGATGCTACACACCAAATAGTCAATCACGACTACAACGATATCATATATCGATACGATAATCCATCAAATATCAAAATATCTGAAATCAAATAAATACTGTTGAGGAATCCCGTTGGATCCCTCCAACCTGTTTTCCTGCATCCAAAAACATTAGCACAATACCAATTTCGCTCCAGTACGAAATTATCGCGGTACATGTTCTTATTAAATATTATCCGCTTAATAACGGCGTAATAGGGTCTCATCCGCTAAACAAATAATGCGGGAAATCAATCAACTGCAATATATACATATGCCAATATATATATATTGATATTATATATAATACCAATTTCACTGTTTATGAAATATTCGCGGTATATGTTTTTAATAAATAACATCCGCTTACTAACGGCGTATAATGTCTATTTTAACAATCAATAGATAACAATCAACATTCAAACATGCATTCAAATATTTTAAATCTAACTATTTAAAATAAAATCGAAACTGATTCGATTGAGTGAGAAGTTCTCACCTTGGTTTTAAATTCCGTTTTAGCGATTTATTTCGAATAAAATTAAACGGACGTTTAATTTTACCCAAAATTTTCACTAACTCCAAACGACTCCAAACCAACTCCATCGCGTAGTGCTCGTCCATACGATTCCAACGCAACTGGTTTCGCGCGTTTTCGACCTCGTATGAAAAAGTTATGAATTATTGAAGTTTGTACACGATTTATATAAACAAATCAACATAAACTTTAAATTTTTAAACCCCAACTCATCTCAGCCCTTCAATCCATCACCTGCAGATCTTGGCCGTCCCCATCTCTCCCTCTCCCTCACGGAACAAGCTCCAGTAAATCACGTTTGAGGCCGAACCCAAATATAGAAACTAGGGTTAAATTATTCATCTTCCTCGTTGAATTCTAGCATGATCCGGAAGTTGCAACGCGCTCGTCATCATCTCCTCTAGGTTCGGCCCCAAGGATGAGAAGCTCGGCCACCTAGGTTGCTTGGAAATGCATGCGCAGCTCCCCCCTGTCGGCCCCCTGTAGCTTCCTCCACACGACTCCGTTTCCGATCATCTCCGTATGAAATTAAAGCTCTCGTCGAGCTCTACAAGTTTCATGTTGAAACCTAAGGCTAATTCTTTGTAGATTGAGAGAGATTGAGGGGAAAGTGAGAGACAATTCTGGCCATACATTGCTAAAGTGGCGGCTAGGGTTTCATTATATTTTTTTTTTTTTTTGTGAATTAAAGGGGTATTTATAGGAAAAAATTCGAACACTATTCATCCCGGAAATTCCGAACTCCGATTTAGGCACCGTAACCAGCGTTTCTAGGGTTTACCCCGCGTTCCGGACACAATGGAATAGGTTTCGGATGCTAATTCGGACATCTGTGCGAGTTATGGCTGTAAACGCTCAATTTGAATTAAACCGATTTAAGTCGATTTCTAGGCGTTTTAATTTGTACCGGACAAACGGTAAATCCAATTGATACGAAATTTGAAACCTTACAATAATATCACATTACGGATCCGATGAAACTGGTTTCGTCGAAATTCGAGACTTTTTGAAAAATGGCTATTTTAGCTCGTCAAATTTAAATTAAAAATAAATCGATGCGTTTCGAGCTGCCACGATCAAACGATAGCTCCGATTGACACGAAAATTGAAATCCGGTAATAACTAACTATTATGGATCCAATGGAACTGGTTTCGTTCAATTCTGAGACTGTTCAAAAGTTGACTATTTTCACTAGTCGATTTAAATATTAAAATATTCAATTTTCACAAATTAACTTTTAATTTGATTTTAAAAGTTCTAAAATATCATTCTAACTTCCATATGATAAAATAAAATTTTACAAATCATTTTCAATCATATTTAACTATATTTTCAATTATTTCCATAATTTAACATATTAAATTATCGATTTAATTATTCAATTAAATCCAATAATTCAAATAAAAATTTATTTGACTTATAAATTCACTTATTAATATTCAAAATTAATTAAATATTAAATTTTAATAAATTAAAAATTCTGGGTCGTTACAATCAAATATAAATTGTTATTGATTGATATTGCTTGATGATTATGATTGGATGATGGGTGATGTTGATGGATGTTTTATTGTATATCATTAAATTGCAAATTATCATGCATATTTCCTTTCATTCGGGATTGTGGTTTGAAATGATATACAACCGCAAAATTTTATATCTTTTAAATTGCGGATTGAAATGATAAATATCCGTATCACTTGACCATAGGATAGAAAATTATATACAGGCACCGCGGTCTATATATAACTATTTTAATGTGATTTCTATGGTTTGGATGGAATACGGTTTATAATAATCTTAAATTTTATATTGTATAAATATTTTTCTTCCATATATATATACATATGAAGTTGAAAATTTTGAAATTAAAAGGTGTATAAAAATCTTTATTAAAAATGGAAGAAAATTAAGAAAATGGAGTTTAATAATTTATATCATATGTTTAAATGTTAAGTTTGGAAATTTTAAGATATGATATTTATAATTGGATTTTTCCCAAAATAAATTGAAATAAATATTCTAGTATAATTTGAACTGGGAAAATATATATATTTTATTACTAGAAATTGAAGTCTTATTATTTATGGATTTTATGTGAATATTCAAGACTAATTAATAGAACAATTGATCTGTTGAAAGAATAAAATCCAATTTTAGTTTGAAATATTGTTACTCAAAATGGATATACGTATATATAAATAAATTGAAGTGGTTTTGGAACTTGAGAGAGATAATATAAATTTTGGTTTAGACTTTAATAAAGAAATGTATTTGTAAAGCCATGAGAACTATTTTCTTTACAAAGTAACATTTAAGTTAAACCATTTATTTCATATACCGTTGAATGTCCAAACCATTCAAGTTTTTTTTTAGAAGTTATGGTTTTAAATTATGATTTTCAAAATATTATGCTTTGAAAATATTTGATTTTCAGACGTTATGAAGTTAAAGCATTATGATTTTGGAAAAGAATTATATTTGGGATAAGTGATAAAATATGGTTTTGGGTTTTGAAATGATATCGTATTCATGGTTATGAAATGAAATGTTTATTCTGATTTTTAAAGTATAACCGATTTTTAAATGACCGCGGTGTTATAATAACGATGGGTTGGCAAAGAGACCGGGATCAGATATGTACATACTCTCTGTCGATACCGAAAACCACTTTGACTAACCGTGTACGCGGTGGAGATTCCAGAATGAAGTAGGTGGTGGTGACGTTTCCTGTAAGGTAAATACGTGGACCCGACTCCCGTGAGTTGGCATAAGGTGGCTAAAACAGGAGCGATTCTCAGGCCAATGAGGTCATTCCTCTGATCGGACCCTCCTCTTCGATATTATACTTTGATTTTGGATTGATTCAGTGGCCACTTCTATATTTTGATTTTGGGGAGTTAGTCCGAGGTGGGCGGTAACTGCGGCTACGCGTTTCCACCAGCTTGGATAGCAATTGGTATATCTACCCTGGCATTGCCTAGTTGTGCCGTGTCACCTACCATACCGAGCCTTTACTACGAGTTTCTATTTGTGTCGTACCTATGGAGTATCCTCTGGTAGCTTCCCGATCAGGAGGTATTACGGTACTGTATAGACTATTGGCATTATTTGTGTTAAGGGCTATATGGGTAACCCCTTAACGCTATTAAAAAGTAAGTTTATTTTACTATAGGCACTATTATAATAGCGCAATATACTACATAGTAAATAGTTTAACGGATCCTTAGGAGATGTGAATCCCGAGCATCTCTTGAGTTACTGCACTCATATTTAATTCTGTTAATTTAACTTACATAAGATCTTTTAGTTCTGACTCGAGTGTTTTTGTCTTTTCAAATTCGCTCGGGTCAGTCCGAGCGTTTCAGGATTTGAAGATTTTGCTTTGGAGGACGAAGACGAAGATTTGTATTATTATTATTTATACTAGTGCACTACATACTGTTCCGCTGCATTGATATTTTGGTATGTGAACTCTGATAATTATTATATAAAGAAGAAGCAAATGTTTTGTAAACAGTTATATAAACTGTATATTTTATTATTATATTTTATCCTTCCGCTGTGAGATTCTGTTTAGTTTTTTTCTTCTCTGTTTTTTTCTTATTTACCCCATAACAATCCGCCCTTCCGTATGGTTTGAATTGGCACGTGTGTCGGTTTAAATCGTGCGAAAAGGCGGGACGTTACAGTTGGTATCAGAGCTTTGGTTTAGCGATAAACTTGGCTTTGTGGGGTTTGACTCTTTGTTAATATGGTAGTAATACCCTATGGGAGTCGCTGAGTGTGTATATATATATATGAGAGAGCGTACTTGTTAGTTTTATAAAAAGTTTTATATTGTGTTAATCTGTTCCGTTTTGTATTTATAAATTCCGGTTGATGCATGGGACGTTGTGACATCAATAGGGGTTTCTAAACACTTAATAGGACAGACCGACAGAATATTTGTTTTAATATAGGCGGATGAAATAATTTTTCCTAATCTATTTTCTATATATATATAAAATAAAATTTTCAAATTATATCTATAATTGGTTGCTATAGATTGGTTGTTAGGAAATAGAGTACATAATAATAGAAATAAAATTGAAGAAAATAGATAAATGAATTTGGAAATTTAGAACTGAAGTTCCGGGGGTCTTGAAAATTCTTTCGAATAAATTTTGGAATATAATAATATTATTTATAAGTATTTTCTAATATAAGTATTTCAATATATTTCGAAAGAATTGTTTTAAAGGAAGATTTTGGAAAATAAATTTGTACTTTCCTCTCTATCGCTGGAAAATAAATTTCGGTGATGAGTGCACGCATCATCGACATTCATTTTCGAGTTTCGAAGAGGAAAGGCCACTGTAGAAATTTACTGCAAATTTGTTTAAGAGAACTTTATCGTTTGATTATAATTAAAGTTATATAAGTAAAAAGAATATGTTTATCTACTATTTTAAATAATTTGAAATTAAACCCGGTATTTGGTTCTTAAGTTCCAATCAATCAATAGTTCAATTTAATGTAGAAATTTGAACCTTTAATTAAAGAAAATCTAATACAATAGGAAGATAGGTAATGTAATTAAAACGATTGTAAACAGTTATAAATGAATTAGCAAACTTCTTTATTTTTAATGTTATAGGGTAGCAAATCTAGTGTAATTAAATGGTTACTATTGTTAAATATAATAGAAACGTAATTACATTCATTTATTGAATGTTTACGTTCAATATGTAATTAAAGGTAAGTTGAAATTTTAATTTATAAAACGAATATATATTTATTGAACCATTAATTAATTAATGGAATTGAGAAGAAACTTGTAAATTTTCACTTACATTTTTAAAACATATATATAACTTACCACGTAATAAAAGTTGAAATGTTAATAAGAAAATGTAAGAGAAAACTTACAAGTGAAGCTTGAGGGAATGAATAATTCACTGAATTTGCTATAATTAATGAGGATTAAATGTATAAACCCAAGTTAAATTGGAAATTTTACTATATAAAAAGGTAAGATTTTAAATAGATGATATAAGCTTAAGTAAATAAAATGGAATACCAATATAATGAATATTGTAATAAATGAAAAATGAAGTTGTAAGTGATGAGGAAATCACTCCATAAATAGAAGAAATAAACATTGTTAAAGGATTGAAGCTAATTGTTAACAAATAAGTATTAAGGATAAATGTAATAAGGATGTAAGTATTAAATAAATTAATGAAAATAAAAAGTGCATAGGTGTAATGCAATAAAAGAAACTTACAAGACCTAAATTAATGGAAAGGAATAATTATAAGTAATAAGTAAATTAACGAAACAAACATTAATGAGTAAATGAAATTTAAAGTTTATGTGAATCATAAAAGGGAAATCAAACAACTAAAGCATGAAATGAATGTATAATAAGTGAATTTGGTTGTTGGTTTGAAATTATTATTGGTTGATTTATGGTTGGTTGGGTAAAGAAATATGAAGTTGTTGGATAAATAAATAATCTATCTTTGTTCCATCTAAGACTGTCGAGTAAAGGATGCACTTGATAGTTATTTTCATTCCATACAAATTTCAAGTTTTGAACCCGAACAACTATTTGTTTGATGAATTAAATGGTTGCTTTGTCTTGTGTATGTATGCTGTTTGTAAGGTTGATGGTTGTTGTATTGATTGGTTGATTTATGGTTGAATCCACTTAAACATTTTACTGTATATAAATTTGTACATTTAAGCTAAATTAACTAATTTTGTAAATTTAAAATATTGATTTCGAAATACTTCTTTTCCCTTCTTTTCCTTTTCGGGGATGAAAAGTTTTGAGTGGGGGAGAGTGTAACGACCCGTAAAATTTCGACAATTAAATTATTAAATATAAGGGGTTTTGAAGTTTAAATCTTGTAGAAAAGTAAATTTTATATATATAAAAGAGATAGAATTAATACTGGGATGAACGCTAAAGAGAAATTTTAGCAACGACAATTAAAGCTTAATTATTGTTAAATTTAATGAAAATCTAATGATTAAGATAGCGTAAGATGTATACCCTTGTGTAAGTTGAAGATAAGGGAGATTTAAATGTATAATTAATAATGAATTGTAGAAACGGTTATCTAACCTAATTGTTGAAAATTTAAGTAAATTATTAATAAAGAAATAGTGTAAATTGGTTGCACCTGAATTAAAGAATTAAAGACAAGAATTTAAATTTCCTATGTATTTATATATATTGATAAAACTGTAACCGTATGTGAATTAAGGTAGAAAATAAATGGCAGTTGAGGGACAATCAATTATATACAAATTCAAGTGTGATTGAAACGACCGTTTGAGTTTTATGTAGTGCAAATGGAAATAGTTAAAAGCATGATAATTTCTTAATTGAATATGTTTGTTTAATTAATGCTGAAAGAAACAAAATTGAAAATTTTATTTATAAGATATGAATTGCAATTGTATAATGAAATTAAATTGTTAATTTGTGGATGTAAACATTGGATAAATTAATGGAAGTGAAGTTTTAATGTATGTTGGATAGAACATAGGTGATTGCAATTCGGTAGTATGTATTGAATATAAAGTTCATTCAATTGTGGAGAAAGTTTTAATTAAGAAAAACGTTACTTTAGCAATTATTAATATAGTAACGGAAGAGTGAATATAAATTTATAGTAACATAAAACGTATTGTAAGGTAATAATTAAGTGTAGACTTATAAAATAGATTTATGACAATAAATTTTGTAAGTTATCTATTCTATTAGTTTGTTAAGTTTATTTTGATCAATCTCAATTAATGCACTAAATTATTGCAGTTAGTGTGGATTACATATGGGTAAGTAAAGAATGTGAATCCAATAAGATGTAACCTAGGTAAATTTCCATTCATAATATGATAATTAGTGTAATCTTAAGAATGGAACCAAAGAGGAATGAATTAATTGAGGTTCTAAGTTTTATGTGTAAAGTTCCAATAAAATTGAGATAAGGTAATTTATGCAAATAAAAGATGAAATTTGGGAAATATTTATGTATTGGAATATAAAAGAAATGTTGACTATGAAGTTGAGTAATAATTGATTTATTTTGAGTTGTAATCCAATAAAAATCAAATTTAATAGAATTTATTGCAATTAATTGGATTAATTGCAGTAACCTTTGGAAATTGGAACTTAGTAAAAATAATCTGGATTGGATTTCAAATAAATAGGTTAGGGTGAGTAACTGAATTACATACTATGAATAAGTAAACCAGGAAGATTAAATTTAATTAATATAAAATAGTTGATTTATTGCAAATAAAAGATTATGTAAATATTTAGTTAGGTGGAATTAAAGTTAATTACATAATAAGGTATGAATCCACTGCTAATTTTATTTATGGAAATGAAAAGAGTACCAAAAACAAGCTTTGTCAGTATATTTAAGTTTAATGTATAATAATAAGTTAATGGTAATAAAAGAAGTTTAAACATCTAAATATTCTGTTAATAGAGAGTTGAGTTTAAATCTAAGAATATTAAGAAGTAGATTTTTGAATACAACATTTGATCCATCCACTTAAAATGTATAGATAGGATAATCGCTGATTTTTGATTTAAGTAGTGCAAACGGAGATTTATCTATTTATTTGGAATTGGAATTTATAAGTGTATAAATAGGAAATAAGTGAAATTTATTTTTTTATTCATAAATGAAGATTTAGATGAAGGTGAGAATGGTAATGCTTTTAATAGTAGAGACGTACACAAATCAATGTAGGTAATTAGAAATAAAATGTTGTCGAAACGATAAAACGTTTCTTGTGAAAAATGGATGACATAACGAAAAAGGGTAATGTATTCACTTGAATATAAATTGAAACTTATTTAAGGTATTAATTACAGTGGATAGAGATTTTGGGTAACATTGTAAATGATATGTAAGTAATGCAAATGTATGTCAATAGTAAGGGATTAGGATGAATTAAAAATTTGTAACATAGGAATTACCTGCCTATTTGTTAATAAAAATTTGAATGGTTAGTAAGTGATAATAGAATAAGTGTACATTTGTGGAATTGAGGTAACGTTGGTTTTAATGTTGAGAAAATAAATGGGTATAGTAAAGTTTAAGTGGAATTGTAAGTATGTATAGGGGAATGAATTATTGCAGGGAAATATTTGGTAACCATTGCAATAAATGTAAATTAGTGTGCATTAATATGAAATTTAGTAATAGGTGTGAATAACTTTAATTTCTTCATAGGATAAAGAATGATGGAAATAACGTTTATTTAATATATCGGGATTTAATTGATCATAAAAGGTTGATTGCAAATCAAATGAAAAATGCTTAAATGGGAATTAAGTTATTTATTCATTTGGATTTAAAGCATGATTAAAATTATTGGAAACTGAATAAAACGTTTTATGTTGATTGAAATTTAAGTTGGAAGTAATTAAGATAAATAAAATATGTATAATATGGAATTCAAATGTACATAGAAATGTGGATTTTAGTATGTAAACGTAAATCTATTGAGAATGGATAGAAATTTAATCTGTAATTATTACAGTAATTTAGAATTTTAGTTGAAATTGGAAATTTATCTATGTATTTGGAAATTTATGGAATTGTGAATATATATATGGAAATTTAAATGAAGCATCTAATTATACATGTGTGAATACGCTTAAAATGCAATGTAAATGTTGAGAAAGAAATAATTTAATCCGTAACGTGTATAATTAATATCCTTTTGGGACCACTTCTGTTTGCACGTTAAAATTCGTGCACACCTATCCTTTTGCGATCTATCTATAAATATGCTGTGATAAACCCTAGCCTCCTTTCTATTGTCAAATTGGTTGTACGTTCATTTTTCTTCATCTCTTTCTCTTCCTCAATGGTTACAAAACCTAATCTATCTACAATTCAAATTTTCTAATAAAATTCAAACTCTCCACAAAATTTCCAGAAAATTTTATGATAAAGTTCTCGAGACACGTAATCTGATGGTACAATTCGTTTTCTGTTTTGGATATTCGTTTGACCAGAAAAAAATTCGATGATGTGCTGTAGCTTTTAGCTGACGTGGCCATTGAAGTTAAGTGGGTTTTGTTTTATTTTATTTTATTTTATTTTTATTTTTATTTTCAAATCGTTTAAAATGAATATCTTTTTCATACGTTCTCCGATTCACGCGAAATTTCTTTTGTTAGGATCGTAATTTAATTCCAGAACCATTGACGCTGGTTTGGACAAATTCTGAGACCGTCGAATTTTTGGGTTTAAATCGGATTTAAATTCGATTTAAATTCAAAAGGTAAGTGTTTAAACCCACTCACAACTACTAGAAGCTTTTATGTTTGTTAAATTAATTTTAGAAATAAATAGAAATTTATTTATGAGTATTTGGCATGTTTATTTCACTCATATTTGTTGAATTGCATTTATTAAATTTAACTGTTAATTTAATTTATTTATTGCGTATTAATTAATAGTTAGAATTTATTTGTTTGCCTATAAACTGCTAGTTAACAGTTATATAGATTATTACTGAATATAAACTGTTAGATTAATAGTTGTTAAATTTAATCTGAATAAAATTGCCAGTTATTACCTGTTATATATTATCAAATATAAATTGTTATTGATTGATATTGCTTGATGATTATGATTGGATGATGGGTGATGTTGATGGATGTTTTATTGTATATCATTAAATTGCAAATTATCATGCATATTTCCTTTCATTCGGGATTGTGGTTTGAAATGATATACAACCGCAAAATTTTATATCTTTTAAATTGCGGATTGAAATGATAAATATCCGTATCACTTGACCATAGGATAGAAAATTATATACAGGCACCGCGGTCTATATATAACTATTTTAATGTGATTTCTATGGTTTGGATGGAATACGGTTTATAATAATCTTAAATTTTATATTGTATAAATATTTTTCTTCCATATATATATACATATGAAGTTGAAAATTTTGAAATTAAAAGGTGTATAAAAATCTTTATTAAAAATGGAAGAAAATTAAGAAAATGGAGTTTAATAATTTATATCATATGTTTAAATGTTAAGTTTGGAAATTTTAAGATATGATATTTATAATTGGATTTTTCCCAAAATAAATTGAAATAAATATTCTAGTATAATTTGAACTGGGAAAATATATATATTTTATTACTAGAAATTGAAGTCTTATTATTTATGGATTTTATGTGAATATTCAAGACTAATTAATAGAACAATTGATCTGTTGAAAGAATAAAATCCAATTTTAGTTTGAAATATTGTTACTCAAAATGGATATACGTATATATAAATAAATTGAAGTGGTTTTGGAACTTGAGAGAGATAATATAAATTTTGGTTTAGACTTTAATAAAGAAATGTATTTGTAAAGCCATGAGAACTATTTTCTTTACAAAGTAACATTTAAGTTAAACCATTTATTTCATATACCGTTGAATGTCCAAACCATTCAAGTTTTTTTTTAGAAGTTATGGTTTTAAATTATGATTTTCAAAATATTATGCTTTGAAAATATTTGATTTTCAGACGTTATGAAGTTAAAGCATTATGATTTTGGAAAAGAATTATATTTGGGATAAGTGATAAAATATGGTTTTGGGTTTTGAAATGATATCGTATTCATGGTTATGAAATGGAATGTTTATTCTGATTTTTAAAGTATAACCGATTTTTAAATGACCGCGGTGTTATAATAACGATGGGTTGGCAAAGAGACCGGGATCAGATATGGACATACTCTCTGTCGATACCGAAAACCACTTTGACTAACCGTGTACGCGGTGGAGATTCCAGAATGAAGTAGGTGGTGGTGACGTTTCCTGTAAGGTAAATACGTGGACCCGACTCCCGTGAGTTGGCATAAGGTGGCTAAAACAGGAGCGATTCTCAGGCCAATGAGGTCATTCCTCTGATCGGACCCTCCTCTTCGATATTATACTTTGATTTTGGATTGATTCAGTGGCCACTTCTATATTTTGATTTTGGGGAGTTAGTCCGAGGTGGGCGGTAACTGCGGCTACGCATTTCCACCAGCCTGGATAGCAATTGGTATATCTACCCTGGCATTGCCTAGTTGTGCCGTGTCACCTACCATACCGAGCCTTTACTACGAGTTTCTATTTGTGTCGTACCTATGGAGTATCCTCTGGTAGCTTCCCGATCAGGAGGTATTACGGTACTGTATAGACTATTGGCATTATTTGTGTTAAGGGCTATATGGGTAACCCCTTAACGCTATTAAAAAGTAAGTTTATTTTACTATAGACACTATTATAATAGCGCAATATACTACATAGTAAATAGTTTAACGGATCCTTAGGAGATGTGAATCCCGAGCATCTCTTGAGTTACTGCACTCATATTTAATTCTGTTAATTTAACTTACATAAGATCTTTTAGTTCTGACTCGAGTGTTTTTGTCTTTTCAAATTCGCTCGGGTCAGTCCGAGCGTTTCAGGATTTGAAGATTTTGCTTTGGAGGACGAAGACGAAGATTTGTATTATTATTATTTATACTAGTGCACTACATACTGTTCCGCTGCATTGATATTTTGGTATGTGAACTCTGATAATTATTATATAAAGAAGAAGCAAATGTTTTGTAAACAGTTATATAAACTGTATATTTTATTATTATATTTTATCCTTCCGCTGTGAGATTCTGTTTAGTTTTTTTCTTCTCTGTTTTTTTCTTATTTACCCCATAACAATCCGCCCTTCCATATGGTTTGAATTGGCACGTGTGTCGGTTTAAATCGTGCGAAAAGGCGGGACGTTACAACTGGCAACGCCGGAACCCCATCGACGAGCTCTACGTGTTGTATTAGATCTGGAGGCAATTTGAGCGAGTGGAAATTTTAGATTAAATCAAACGAGCTCGATTTAATTTAAAATTGAAACGTCGATGCAAAGGAAGTTAATCTCACTCACAAATGGATGACTAGTTAATTCAAAATAGTTTAAATTTTAAGTTATTGTTTGATTGACTGAATGTGATATTACATATAGTAGTAGTGTATATACATATAAATATATATATATATATATATATATATATATATATACGTTGGAGTGATTGATATTTTCGCATTATATAGCCGATTAGACCTTATGCGCCCTGCATAATAACGGATGACTCTTTATTCCGCGATATCCCCCTCGAAGTGGGATTTGGTATTTTATTGTTATGCTAATATCTATGGATGCAAGGAAACAGGTTGGAGGGATCCAACTGGATTCCTCAAAATATTGAAATTATTTCCACAATTTGTGTTATGTTTCATTGATATCCTATGATATATTGAATTGGAAATCTAAATTATTCGGTGCCATGGTTTGGATGAAAATAATTTGGTATTTTAAAATATAGAATAGAATGAATTGGGTTTTTAAAGGGAAATGAAAATAAATTTTTTCAAGTAAATAATTATTGGGCATTTGAATAAATCGAGTAATAAATTTAAAGGGAATTGAAACCGGATATCAATATGAAATTGATTAAGTGTTTTGGAAACTGTGATTTAAAAGGAAATGAGAAATGGAAATTTGTAAACTGGGTTTATAAATGAAGTGGAATATTTATCAGTGGATAAATTTGGAAGTGTAGATTTTCGGTGGGAATTTATAAGGAAAGGTGAAATTCATATTTAAAAATAAAAAGGTGATTTTATTTTTAAAAGTTGGAAAGTATATTTTCAAAGAAAAGATTTCAAAGTATAAACTAGAAGTTTAGAAATGTTTTTTTAAGAATGTTTTAGAAAATTTATTATTTTAATTATATTTTAGGTGAAAAGTAAATATTTATTTAAGTTAATTATGGTAGTTAATTATTTTTAATGGTAAATTAGTATTATGATTTCTAAAAGGGAATTTTATCATAAATATTTGAAATAATAACTTTATTTTAAAAAGAAATTTTAGTTTAAGTTTTATTTAGGAAACTCTTATAGAACTTCATAAGTATTATCTTAAATAAAGAATTTAATGGCTTTATTCTAAATAAATAATTTTAGTATATTTTTTTTGAAAGTGATTATAAAGAGATCGGAAATGTATTTAAAAAAAATAAAAATTGAATTTATTTTTAAAGTGTTTAAAGGAATTTATGGGATTGGGACGTAAATTAAATTGGGATACACAGAGCAAGATTTATAAAGGATTATATGGGTTATATTGAAATGGAAAGTGTATTTCCCTAAAAAGCAAAATATATTCTCAAAGGAGATTTCTACATATAAGTTTAAGGTTTTAAAATTTGTTTTAAAATTTGTTTTAAAAGAATGTTTTAGGGAAATTTATTATTTTAAATTATTATGGAATTTAAAAGTAAATCTTATTCAAATTAATTTTAGTGGTAATTATTTTAAAGGTTAAATTAGTATTATGTTCTTAGAAGAAAATTTTCTAATATTTATACTTTATATAGAATTTTTATTTTAAAAATAGTTTGTGGCTTAAGTTTTACTTGGAAATTTATTATAAAATTTCATAACTATTATTCTAAGTAAAGTGATTTAAGCAGATTTATTTTTTAAATGTTTTAAGTATATATTTTTGGGTAAAGTGATTACAATTATTAAAAATCTAATTTAATAAGATTTGGAGTTTTCAGTAGAAATAAAATAATTGGTTGAATTGATTGTTTATTTGTAGTTAAATAACCGATTATCAAATCTGGACCCAAATATGACTTTGGAAATTCTAGGAGGAGTATAGGAATTCTATGGTACAGTTACCGTTCGAGGTGCTATACTATACAAATAAACTCGTTCGTTCTTCTAGGATGTTTATAAGGAAATCCGTCCACTAATGGTTAGGAGGTGATCTCCAATCTTATATTCGTCCATGTAATTCCTAGAGAACCGGGGTTGAGTTTACCGAGAAATCGCGAATGTGGTTTCAAAGAGACCAGGATAAGATTGTGAGTCGAAAATCATTTCGATCCAACAAATACGTTTTCGTGATGAAGACAAGAGCTTAGAGTCGAAGATGGAGCAGTTAAGTGCAAGGGCTAATCGCTACTAATCCTGAGGGTGATTCCAAAATGGATATAGCATGAGTAGTGCCTTCGGCTCCGTTCGAACCCAGAATGGACTTGTATGGGTAAATGCTTTCAGAACATCGTCAGGAGGACGATAAGCATTCTAAGTGAGATTTGTTCTAAAAAGGTAATGCTTAGCCTCGAGCCTCATCAACCAGGAATGACTGAAAATCAGGGGTTAGCAGCAAGGCTAAGTGGCTAGCAACCAATTAGGGTAAGGTCACCCCTGTTTGGATGTCCCTTTTATTCGATTGTGTGGGAGGTTACTGATCTCAACTGCGGGGTGATCTTATTCGGGCTATCCAGTAAGGGGTAATCCGGTCTTGTGTTGTAGAGGATCAGCGTGGATCCTTGGTATGCTTATCTAGACTAGATACCGTGACCGGTGGAACCCCAGTGCCTAGTTATTTGTTGGAAATCCATTCTCCCTACGTGCCTTTATGGTTTTGATTGTAGAACTTGGCAATTGTTAGAATTTAATGAATGTAACAATTTCAGCTATTTGATTTATGTATTTGTGCTTATTATAATATCAGAGGATTTTATAAGAAATGTTTTGGTTATCGTAAGGTAAAAATCCGCCATGTTTATTTGTGGCGTGGTCTTAAGAGATACCTTTGATTTTCAAAGGATTTTGAAAACTTTAACAGTTAAATTGAGTTCATTTTCTCACGCTGGTTTTCCAGACTGACTTGGGTGTTATTTTATTATAATGCTCGGGTCAGACCGAGTATTATAAATACAGGATAGGATGTTATGGAGCTCATGAGATGAGCTGGATGGCGAGACGTATCACACGTACTTGAAGTATATTCTGCTATGCAGTATAAGCTGTATAGTTATCTTTTGTGAGGACAAGTTAATATAACTGTCCAGTATTGTTTTGATTGTGATGTACACTAATGATGTAATATATAAAACAGATATAGTTTCTTTTTGTATAAAGATAAGTCATTTATCTATTATATATTGTTCTGCAGCGATTGTGAGATTCTGATGTTGTTTTGTTTTCTCTTCTTCTACCTCCTTTTTTCTTTCCCTCGGCAATTGTCTTTTTCGGCAAGCAATCGTCGACACATTATACAGTAGCGTATTTGTGTCGATTTTCGAGGGTCGAAAAGGGGGGGCCGTCACATGTGCTATTGGAGCATATATTGGCGATAATCTAGGCTTTGGTGAGGAATTACTCATTAGAGATAGAGTCAATAGTACTCTAAAATTAGTTGAGCGTATTAATAACTATGAGAGCACAATTGTTAGTGAATACAAAAATTGTTTTGATATTGCTCTGACTTATCGGTTGAGTTTTTATGAATTCTGGTCGGTACGGGAAGTAGAACCGTATCGATAAGTATTTCTAAACCCTTAAACAAGACAAACCGGCATAGTATTTTTTTAAGTGGGTAAATGAAATAATTTTACCCACAATAATATTTTGATATAAAAGAAATAATTTTCTGAAATTATTACATGTGTATATATATATATATACATATATATCTTGATGTTTGGTTGTTAATATTATAATCAAATAAGAAATCTAAAAATTGAAATGGTTTATATTTATAACCAAATAGAATTATGTAAGGAATAGTATAATGGAACATAACCAAAATTTGATTTAAACCAGAATTTAAATCCCAAAAATTTTGGAAAATGTTTTTAAATGAATTTGAACAAAAAATTTGGGAATTTTAAATCATGGAAATTTTTGAAATGTTTTCCAAAGTGTTTGAAGGAAATAATGGAGTATTATTTTGGAAAATATTTTCATATAGAAATTATTTCAAAATGTATCTTTGGAAAGTAGGAAGCACTAAACTCACTTCAGTCGCTGGAAAATAATCCTAGTGATGATGGCACATCATTAATATTCATTTTCAAGTTTCTAAGTGATGGATTGCTACTGGATGGTTGGGTATAATTATTTGTTTGGACTTGTTTGATAAACAAGTTTGTTTGGAAATTTCAAAAAAGAAAATTATTGGCAAAACCAAGTTATTGGTAATCGAGAGGTTTGATTTGATATACCAAGAGGGTATGTGTTAATTATGATTTCAAAATGGTTTTGAAATAAAACCGGGCAATTGAATTCTGTGAATTCTATTTAAATGATATGAAAAGTCAAGTGGAAGTCAGTATTTAATTTAAAGTGACATTGATATAAGTAAGTAAGGAAAATGAAAAATAATCCTAGAATTAAAATTCAACTTGAGTAATAAAAGTGGATAAGATATCCAGGGTTTAACCTAAGATAAGTTAAATGAAATTAAAGTTTGGTTTGAATTTAATTTGATATTACGTAGAAAGGTAGGATAATTGTATAAGTATAATTTACAATTTTTGAATTAAATAACACACTTAAGTCCTTAAGTGAAATAAATAATCCAGAATTATGGATATAAGTTGTAAATGAACTCAAGTGAGTAATATAGGATTTTAAGCAAATAAGCAAGGTGAACTTATGAATAGAGAAATGGAATTGTAAAACCTAAATAAATTGGTTGTGTTATGGTAAAAAGAACGAAAAATTTAAAAATTTGAATTCTAAGTGAAATGTGAATTAAAATGAGATAAAGTAAAATATAATATGAATGGACTTAGGTAAGTAAATAAGTTCTAAACTTATAGATTGGAAAATAAAAATTTAACTAAATTGGGGAATAGATTGGATCGAATTTAAATTTAATTTAAATTAAATGAAATTGAGTTGATTTTGGAGTGAATTGAAATCAAAATTCAAATGAGCTACATGGAATTAATTCTTATTCAAATTAGTAAAAGAAATGGTATGGATTTGAGTTGGTTAAATAAAATTTAATTGATCTTGAATTAAATTGAAATAGAATTGAATTGAAAGGAAATTAATTTAATTTAAATGATACTGAGTAAAACTTGTTTGGATAATGAAACTAAAATGCAAGAGTAGGGATTTAAATTAATAATGCAATGGAAATGAGAATGTATGGGTTGTGTATAATTCAGAATGGAATGAAATTAACGTAAATTGAGTTGGAATTAATTTAAAATGGTTATAAGCTTAAGAAAATGTTATTTTCTTGAATAACAGCAAACTTGCATACAAATTTGTCGTTTTGTTGTAAACTAAGCAAATGAATTAAAAGAAGTAAATAAAATTGTTTTTTTAATCAAATTGGAATGGTTGAAATTTAATAAAGTGCGTTGCATATAAATAAAAGAGAATCATAAATGTGATGCAAATAAATAAATGGTTGTAGATCTTTTAAATAAAATGAAATAATATATATAAATCCATGGAAGGAGATTAAATTAGTGATGGGAATCTAATTTATTATTGAGAATTATGTTGGGCATGTTTGGGCTATGTAGTTGATGTGTTTGGCTTGTTAAATGAATGGAATGTTATTAAAATTTCATATTGTTGAAACTTATGTGCTTGTTGAGTAAGTATAGGTATAGGGGGCAATCAGATAGAGTTAGGAGCGCGTAAATGCATAAATTAAGCAGCTCGCTTAAAAATGCTAATATGAGGTATGCATATGCAATAAAAGTTAAGAATGACAATATATTGCTATATTTTTTGTTTTTCGACTGTATGGGTCGGTGTATATATATTTATATCTCTTGTGATATTGTAAAACGCTCTCCGTACAAAGGAGACGCTATCAAAAAATTTCAAAATTTTTGGGAGTTAGAATTTTTTTTAAAAAAATTTTGAAATTTTTGGATAACTAGAAAGTTGATTTTTGAAACAGTATGAGAAATCTAAGTTTTTAAGTTTGAAATGAAAGCTAAGGGTTTTGGATTAAACTAAGAGGTTTTTGGGAAGTGAATGTAAATTTTAATTAAGTGGATTTTTGGGTAAGTTAATGGACTTGGGAGCATTTTTCATACCTTAGCAAATTTCGAGGATGAAATTTTTGTAAGGGGGGAGGAATGTAACGACCCGAATTTTGGTCGTTAGTTCTTAAACATTCAATTGTTTTAAATGTTGAGTGTAGTTTGTTAATTGATTTGAATTATATGTAGTTTTGGGTTGAATTAATAAAATGAGTTAAAATTTCAAATATAGCAAATTAATTGGATTTGGATAAATAATAATTTAATATTTGGGATTGAGATAATTTGTAAATCTAGAAATAAATGGATATGAAAATGGTTTCTAAAATTTATTTAAATCTAGTTGGATTTGAACTTTAATATTGGACTTTGGATGGAATCAAAAGTCGATAAGTCAAATTGGAATTTTTATATTAATTTAATAATGGAATTTAATATATAGTAATAATATAAATAATCAAATTTTGATTTAAATTGAATCAGAATGATTTCTAATGTGAATGTAAATTATATATGATTTATAATTAATCTAATATAGGTTTGAGAGCGAAGTTCTAAATGATTTCGACAATTTTGAAAATCGCTCGATTTAATCGGCGAGTTAAAATAGCCTTCCGGAGGACAGTCTCGGAACTCGACGAAACCAGTTCCATTGGATCCGTAATAGCGTATTATTATTGGGTTTTAAACTTCGTAAGATGTGGAGTTACCTGTTCGTATGGGTGAGAAACACTTGAAAGTAAAATCGAAAATTTAATATTTAAACTCGATTCAAAAAGCTATCTTCCACATACAATCAAATTATCCTCCAAAACACGTTCCATTGTGTTCGGAATACAGGTAAAACCTTATAAATGCCTGTTGGCATGTTTCAATTGGAATTCATTTGAAAGTCAAGTAATTTGTGAAGATATTAATAAATTAATAAATATAATCCTATATATATATCCTAAACAGTTTACCCTAAGACAATTGTGTGGCCGCCGTTTTAAGCTATGAACGGCCAAAAAGCTTTAGTCTTCTTCCTCGTTTCTCTCGAAATCCATCAATTCTTCAAAAATCATCAACTAGGGAATCGAAGAGCTCCTCACCTCTTTAGATCGAATGGCAGCGATCGATTTATATGCAGCATAGAGGGAGGATTTGCTTTGAGTTCATGGCCAGTTTGAATGGTCGTTGCAAGGCATAGAGTGGATCATGATGTGTGACCTTTGGCCTGGAGGTGCGGCAGTTGTAGGGTGTTCGTATGGGAAAGGTTGATCGTCCTCGAAATAAACGTGGAGGTGGCCATTTTTTTTGATAATCGGCGGTGGCATGGGTTTGTTATCCCAGGGCATGCGTTGTACGAAGACGAAGGAGATAAGGGAAGTGCGACCTGAATTTTGCCTTAGAATCTAACCGTATAGATTTGATTTTAAATAAAAAAAGAAATTGTTTATATAAATTATATTCAAACGTTTAAAAATTCAAATATAATGCATGCGAGGCCGAAATCGAATGAAACTAGCGACGCTGGAACCCAGCGACGAGCTCTACGCGTTGCAGCAGATCTGGAGGCAATTTGAGTGAGTGGGAATTTTAGATTAATTTGAACGGGCTTGATTTAGTTTAAAATTGAAACGCCGACGCAAGGTGAGTTAATCTCACTCACATTTGGATGACTAGTTAATTTAAAATAGTTTAAATTTTAAATTATTGATTGATTGACTGAATGTGATATTAAATATAGTAGCGTGTGTGCCTATATATATATATATATATATATATATATATATTGGGGTGATTGATATTCCTACATTATATAGTGAATGAGACCCTATGCCCCCCGTATAATAGCGGATGACGCTTTATTCCGTGATATCCCCCTCGAAGTGGGATTTGGTATTTTATTGTTGTGCTAACATCTATGGATGCAGGGAAACAGGTTGGAGGGATCCAACTAGATTCCTCAAAATATTGAAATTATTTCCATAATTTGTGTTATGTTTTGTTGATATCCTGTGATAGATTGAATTGGAAATCTATATTATTCGGTGATACGGTTTGGATGAAAATAATTTGGCATTTTAAAATATAGAATAGAATGCATTGGGTTTTTAAAGGGAAATGAAAAGATAATTTTAAGTAAATAATTATTGGGCATTTGAATAAATCAAGTAATAAATTTAAAGGGAATTGAAACCTGGATATCAGTTTGAAATTGATTAAGTTTTTTAGAAACTGTGATTTAAAAGGAAATGAGAAATGGAAAATTATAAACTGGGTTTGTAAAAGAAATGGAATATTTATCAGTGGATAAATTTGGAAGTATACATTTCTGGTGGGAATTTATAAGGAAAGGTGAAATTCATTTTTAAAAATAAAAGGTGATTCTATTTTTAAAAGTTGGAAAGTATATTTTTCCTGGAAAACTAGTATGTTTACAAAGAAAAGATTTCAAATTATAAACTAAAAGTTTAAAAATGTTATTTTTAAGAATGTTTTAGAAAATTTATTATTTTAATTATTTTTAAGTGAAAAGTAAATATTTATTTAAGTTAATTATGGTAGTAATTGTTTTTAAAGGTAAATTAGTATTATGATTTTTAAAAGGGAACTTTAACATAAATATTTGATATAATAACTTTATTTTAAAAAGAAATTTTAGTTTAAGTTTTATTCAGGAAACTTTTATAGAATTTCATTAGTATTATTTTAAATAAAGAATTTAGTGGCTTTATTTTAAATAAATAATTTAAGTATATATTTTTTTGAAAATGATTATAAGCATGGGCAATGTATTTAAAAAAATAAAAAGTGATTTTATTTTTAAAGTGTTGAAAGGAATTTACGGGATTGGGATGCAAATTAAAGTGGGATACATTGAGCAGGACTTATAAAGGATTATATGGGTTATATTGAAAATGGAAAGAGTATTTCCCTAAAAAGCAAAGTATATTCTCAAAGGAGATTTTTATGTATAAGTTTATGGCTTTAAAAATTTTTTTAAAATAATTTTTTAGGGAAATTTATTATTTTAAATTGTTTTGGAATTTTAAAGTAAATATTATTCAAATTAATTTTAGTGGTAATTATTTTAAAGGTTAAACTAGTATTATGTTCTTAAAAGAAAATTTTCTAATATTTACACTTTATATAAAAAATTTATTTTAAAAATAGTTTGTGGCTTATGTTTTACTTGGAAATTTGTTATAGAATTTCATAACTACTATTTTGAGTAAAGTGATTTAAGTAGTTTTATTTTTTAAATGTTTTAAGTATATATTTTTGGCTGAAGTGATTTAAATTATTAAAAATCTAATTCATTAATATTTGGAGTTTTTAAGTGGAAATAAAATAATTGGTTGAATTGATTGTTTATTTGATAGTTAAATAACCAACTATCAAATCTGGACCCAAATATAACTTTGGAATTTCTAGGAGGAGTACAGGAATTATATGGTACAGTTACCATTCGAGGTGACAAACTATACGTATAAACTCGTTCGTTCTTCTTGGACGTTTATAAAGAAACCCACCCACTAAGAGTTAGAAGGTGGTCTCCAATCTTATATTCATCTGTGTTTTCCTAAAGAACCGGGGTTGAGTTTACCGAGAAATAGCGAATGTTGTTTCGAGGGACCAGGATCAGATTGTGATCCGAAAACCACTTCGATCCAACGAGTACATTTTTGTGATGAAGACAAGAGCTTGGAGTCGAAGATGGAGCAGTGAAGTGCAAGGGCTAATCGCTACTAATCCTGAGGGTGATTCCAAAATGGATGTAGTAGGAGTAGTGCCTTTGGTTCCGTTCGAACCATGAACGGACTTGTATGGATGAATGCTTTCAGAACATCGTCAGGAGGACGATGAGCATTCTAAGTAAGACATGTTCTAAAAAGGTAACGCTTAGCCTCGAACCTCATCAACCAGGAATGACTGAAAATCAGGGGTTATGCAGCATGGCTAAGTGGCTAGCAACTAATCAGGGTAAGGTCATCCCTGTCTAGATGTTCCTTTTATTCGGTTGTGTGGACGGTTGTTGATCCCAACCTAGGGTGATCTTATTCGGGCTATCCGGTAAGGGGTAGTCCGGTCTTGTGTTGCAGAGGATTAGGGTGGATCCTCGATATGCTGATCTAGACCAGATAACGTTACAGGTGGTACCCCAGTGCCTAGTCATTAGTTGAAAATCTATTCTCCCTACGTGCGTTTACGGTTTTGATTGTAGAACCTAGTAATTGCTAGAATTTAATGAATGTAACAATTTCGGTTGTTTGATTTAAGTATTTGTACTTAGCTACTATTATAATAATGGAGGATTTTATAAGAAATGTTTTGGCTAACGTAAGGTAAAAACCCGGCATGTTTATTTGTGGCGTGGTCTTACGAGATACTTTTGATTTACAAAGGATTTTGAAAACTTTAATAATTAAATTCAGTGTATTTTTTCACGTTGGTTTTCCAGACCAACTCGGGTGTTATTTTATTATAATGCTTTGGTTAGACTGAGTATTATAAATATAGGATAGGATGTTATGGAATCCCGAAGACGAGTTGAATGGCGAGACGTATCACACGTACTTAAAGTATATTCCACTGTGTAGTATAAGCTGTATAGTAAGCTTTTGCGAGGATAAGTTAATGTAATTGTCCAGTAATTGTTTTTATTGTGATGTACTCTGATGATGTAATGTATAAAATAGATATAGTTTCTTTTGCACAAAGGTCGGTCATTTATCTATTATATATTGTTCCGCAGCGATCATGATATTATGATGTTGTTTTGTTTTCTCTTCTTCTACCTCCTTCTTTCTTTCCCTCAGCAATCATGATATTATCTATTAGACAGTGGCATATTTGTTTCGATTTTCAAGGGTCAAGAAGGACGGGTCGTCACAGAAGTTTTGGAAGAATATTTGTGTTAAACCGCCTTTCGGCAAGGCCACGGACAAGCGGATTTAACTAATTCGACTTCACGATTATCGAGGTTGGAATGTGATGGATTCGATTTAAAAGGATGAAGTTCACTTGGATACGCCGCTCGGTCGAGAAGTGGAGAAGTTGCACGGCTCAATCTAGAAGTTGTGGGTCGTTCGGCATGGATGGCTCGGTCTAGATGTTCTAGGTCGCTCGGCATTAATACGAGAGCAGGGTGATTAGGCATTGGTGGGACCTTTCGGCATAAGGAAGTGGCTTGGTAAATGCCACTCAGCATAAGGTAGTGGCTCGAAAAATGCCGCTTGGCCTTGGGCAGTGGCTCGGCAAATGCCGCTCAGCATAAGGTGTGGTTCGACATTGGTCATCGCTCGACAAAAGGTGTGGTTCGACGTTGGATGTCGCTCAACATTGTACCTCGCTCGGCATTAGAAGTTGCTCAGCATTGTACCTCGCAAAACATTGGACATCGCTCCGCATTGGTGAGACGACTCGGCATTGGCGAGGTCAGGGTTTCTCGGCATTGGTGAGATGGCTCGGCATTGGCGAGGTTAGGGTCACTCGACATTGGTAAGACGACTCGGCTTGGGTGGCTCGGAAAATGCCGCTCAGTTAGGGATGAAGGATGTACATGGCTTGGTCATCGATGGTGTGGGCCGTTCGGCATGGATCAGTTGAGACGGGAAGTATGGCTCGGCTATGGCCTTAATGGGCCCGGACTACTAAGGAAGCCCAACAACTCGAGATTTGTCTATAAATACAGCATGTGGCAGTTCAGAAAAGGGATCTTCTTTCTGCTCTCGGACTCTCTCTTCTCTAAGGCTAGGGCACTTACCCATTATCAAACTTTGGATTGTAACTGTAATCCATTATTATAGCAATAAAAAGGAAATTTCTAGAGTGGATGTAGGCCGGAGTTTGCCGAACTACTATAAAATTTGTTGCTCTTTACTGCTTTCGTATTAATTTTTATTGTTCTTCACATTTATACTCTCTACACACAATCTATCTGTGAGCTGTGACTAGTACATGGTGCTTTCATCTAGATTTGGGTGTTAATGACCAATTTTAGCCCTAATATTTTCGTGCTTTCACTAAGAAAGCTAGCACTCAGGAATTTTGGAGCTTGGATTTTGGATTGAAAAGCTTAGGGACTTGGATTTTGGAAAGCAATGGCTTGACCACCAACAAAGAAGCAAGCAACGGTAAGGAGTAAGCAGGAAGGAAGTCAAGCGGCCTCTTTTGGAGCTGGAGAGGATCATGCGTCTGTCTACATAACTCGGGACGAGATGTAGGTTATGATGAACCCTATGCAGGAGCAGATGATGAAATGGCAAGAGGAGATGATGCAGACCCTTCTAAGGAAATTTGGACAATGAGGAACTACAGGTGCTCAAGTTCTAGGAACTGGACCAGAGGAATGCGACCAGCAGGTGGATGGAGTGATTCAGCTGGGGGCAGCTCCCAATCAACAAAAATTAACAATGTGGATGGACCAAGACTTGGGGGCACAACACCAGGTAATGTTGGACCAGTTCATGGAGGGATACCGGATGACACTACGCAGCCCGACGCCAACAAGAATACAGGAGTACGTGATGAGGAATATGTGCCAGAATTTCCTTAGGGACTTGGAGGGCAGTTTGGAAACATGGATAGGGGAAACCCTTGGTTGGAAACGCTGGATTGGCTGACATTATCAGGCATACTATTCGCGGAGGTCTAACAAACAGGGATTCAAAGGAAGTCAACAAAAGTCCATTTACCCGAAACATCAGGATGGTTAGAAATCTGCCCGATTTCGAACTGCCCACTCTAGAAGTGTTCAACGGGAAGACGGATCCAACTGACCATTTGATGAGGTACACTAGGCATATGGAAGTGCCGGGGGAAACAAAGGAGGTTATGGCCCGATATTTCCCCCGTACTTGGCTGATATAGCTGCCATATGGTTTAGGCAGCTGGAGGATGGATCCATTGGAACATGGATGGAACTAGTGGACAGGTACTTAAGTCAGATTTGAGTTCACATAAAAAGGCCAAAGAACATGATGATGTTGACATCGGTTAAACGGGGGGCGGATGAATTGCTCAGGATATTCTTAACTCCGTTTAATGCAGCAGTTGCTTCGGTAGATCGGCCGGATCCATTAATGGTTCTAATGGCTGCGGTATCAGGAGTCAAAGATAATTCAGATTTCAAAGTATCATTAATACGGGACCCACCGTTGGATCTTGGGGAATTCTTCCATGAAGCTGAGAGATTTCTCCGACAAGAGGATGCATGTTTGGACATGAGGTCAAAGGAAGTAAACCTGATTAAGGATGGAGGACTATCCGGCAAAATCTCGGTTAAGGACAAGGATAATGGGAAAAGGAAGCGCTGGGGAGAACCAAAGTTCTCCACTTACACAGACTGAACGCAACATTGGAACGGATATCCTTGGATACTCGAGATCGCCTTCCGTATCGAATGCCGATGAGGAGGGAGCCTTCAGAATGCGGTAACGCACTGTCTTTTTCATGACCTGGATGGGCATGATACTAACAGCTGTCGGCATTTGAAGGACATAATCGAGGAGCATGTTAGAAATGGTCAGTTGTGACAATATGTCGAAACTCGGAATATGGTGGTGGAACAGGAGCAACCACCGTCAACCTTAAACGACGAGGGCATGAGGCCTAGGAATAGTGGTTGGTTGGTTATCAACTAATCTTGGTGGTTTGGAATAAGTAACAAACTTCGGGCAATCGGCTAAATCACATATTCATGTACGGGGTCGGAGATAACCCTCAGGCATGCTTTGAGATGATGGTTTACCCAGATGCCTTGGTTTGTGAAATCTATTTTTTCCTTTGACTTAGACATTTTCTTTTTCTGATTTGGTTTTGGAGTTTGGTTTGAACTCCCTATTTTGTTCGTTTTTTGGTTTGGATTTTTGATATGGATTTCTGGTTTTCTGGTTGGATTTGGATTTGGATTTCGGATTGGATTTTCTTTTGGATTTTGGCTAAAACATCGTCGAGCATAGACTATGCTCGGCAAGGTTCTGGAGAGACCCGGATTCGACCTAAGACTTAGGCCATATATCACTGGTTATTATTTCAGGTCGTCGAGCATGGACTATGCTCGGTAAGGGTTCGGAGAGACCAGGATTCGGCCTAAGATTTAGGACCTATCTTATCAGTTATTATTACAGGTCATCGAGTATGGACTATGCTCGGCAAGGGTCGGAGCGGCCAGGATTTGGCTTTAGACTTAAGCCATGGCATTATTTGGTGTTTGGGGACACTGAACTAGGAACACCATGGAATTACTTAAAATAGGTCGTCAAGTGTGGATTGCATTTGGCAAGAACCCGGAGAGGTTACGGATTTGGATACTGGCTATGAACAGCTAAAGATTCGAGCATAGACCCGAAACGGTCCAGGATTTGGACATCGACCAGGAGAGGTCACGGACGTGGTTATTGGTTGTTAGATATGGGTGGATAAGAACTCTGTTTTCAAGTTCAGATGGATATGAATTTGTCTAAGGATTTGGTTACTCGATTATGAAACGGATGTCGACTAAGAGTAGTCATAGACTCGGATAAGGATACGGTGATGGCATTTGGATAAAATGGATCGGATTATGAATCGGAAAGTATGGATGTAACTAACATACATACTTCGGATATCGGACTTGATGCTACTCAAAACACACCTTCCAACAGCAAGGCTTGTTTTGGGGGGCAAATGTTAACCCGCCTTTTGGCAAGGCCACAGATAGGCGGATTTAACTAAGTCGACTTCACGATTATCGAGGTTGGAATGTGATGGATTCATTTTGAAAGGATGAAGTTCACCTGGATATGCCACTCGGTCGAGAAGTGGAGAAGTTGCACGGCTCGGTCTGCAAGCTGTGGGTCGTTCGGCAAGGATGGCTCGGTCTGGATTTCTAGGTCGCTTGGCATTGAGGCGAGAGCAGGTTGATTTGGCATTGGTGGGACCGTTCGACGTAAGGAAGTGGCTTAGCAAATGCCGCTCGGCATAAGGTAGTGGCTCGGCAAATGCCGCTCGGCATAGGGCAGTGGCTCGGCAAATGCTGCTCGGCATAAGGTGTGGTTCGACATTGGTCATCGCTTGGCAAAAGGTGTGTTTCGGCATTGGATGTCGCTCGGCATTGTACCTCGCTTGGCATTGGACGTCCCTCGGCATTGTACCACGCTCAGCATTGGACGTCGCTTGGCATTGGTGAGAAGGCTCAGCATTGGCGAGGTCAGGGTCACTCGGCATTGGTGAGATGGCTCGGCATTGGCGAGGTCAGGGTCGCTCGGCATTGGTAAGACGGCTCGGCTTGGGTGGTTCGGAAAATGCCGCTCGGTCAGGGACGAAGGATGTACATGGCTTGGTCATTAATAGTGTGGGCCGTTCGACATGGGTCAGTTGGGACGGGAAGTATGGCTCGGCTATGGCGTTAATGGGCTCGGACTACTAAGGAAGCCCAACAACTCAAGATTTGCCTATAAATACAGCATGTGGGAGTTCAGAAAAGGGATCTTCTTTCTGCTCTCGGACTTTCTCTTCTCTAAGGCTAGGGCACTTAGCCATTATCAAACTTTGGATTGTAACTATAATTGATTATTATAGCAATAAAAAGGAAATTTCTAGAGTGGACGTAGGCCGGAGTTTGCCGAATCACTATAAAATCTGTTGCTCTTTACTGCTTTCGTATTAATTTTTTACTTTTCTTTACATTTATACTCTCTACACACAACCTATCTGTGAGCTGTGACTGGTACTTGTTGCTTTCGTCTGTATTTGGGTGTTAATGACCAATTTTGGCCCTAATAATTTGTCCTTATGAATATTTTTGGAAGAATTTTGCCCTTATGAATAAATTTTAGGAGCATGTTTGTTCTTGTGGTTCAAATATTGAGACCGTGTCCTTGAGGCTAAAAATATACAAATTTTTGTTCTTTAAATTAATTACCCCTTGTTGAAATGGTTAAACAATTTGGTTAAGCAAAACAAAATTTGAATTTGAATGGTGATATGAAATTTAACTTACGTTGAATCAAGTTAGTTTTGATAAATAAAAGGAATATGCAAAGTAAAGTTGAATAATAAGAAGTTAATGAACTGAAATAGTTAAAGGAATATGAATTTAAGTTATATAATGAAATTCAACTTTAGTGGTTAAATGAATCGGCAATTGAATTAATGAATAAATTGGAAGCTAATCAATCAAATGTAAATGAATTGTTATGGAATGATATATGTAAGTGTTAATTTATTTAAAGCTAATTAAAAGTGTAGAGCCAAATTGAATGGAAATGAAGTAAATATGAATGTTGAATGCAAAGTAAATAAATTTGGTTATGTTGGTTATACATCGATGGTTAGATGAATGTTAATTGATTGTGTGGAAATTCATATGAAGTTAAGTTAATGAAATTGAAAGATAAATAATAGAATTCAAATGGAATAAGTAAATCTAAATAGACTTGAAAGTAAACAAACTTGAATATGAATTAGTGAATATAAACTAATTGAATTTGAATAAATGAATGTTAGTGAAGTCCAATGTTAAAAATCAAATATGATTCAATTGAAAATCAATTCAAGGAATATTAATGAAAATGATGCATATTGATTTGGTTATGGATTGATTGGAAAGATATGGATTGTTTGGATGTTAGTTGGATGATAGTTGTTTGTTGCATTTGATTGCATTTGCTATATTGGCATATATAGTTGTTGTATTGGTATATGCTGTATATTGATATTACTTTCATATATACATGCTTCTCATTTGTTGTTGAGTGTTTAGTAGGTGCGTATGGCATATGCTTTGCATTTGGAGCTCCCTTTCGCGCTATATTAGTCGTATATGCTCGCTAATAATATATAAGGTACATATCTTGGATTACATATCGTACTTTTATACCTTTTTCCCTACGGGATGCCTCATCCTCGAAGATGAGATGTACATTTGTGATATATATATATATATATATGTTGTGATCCTACTATGATCGAACCATGCAAAGGAGACGTTGGCGAATTTTTTTGAAAATTTAAGGCGTTAGAAAATTTTAGGAAAATTGAAAAAATTTTGATAACAAAGATTTTGATTTTGAGTTATAATTTGAAACGATGTTAGTTGGTTTTGAAAAGATAACTATATATGAATTTGAAAACTTAGTAAAGCTTTTATATGGAGTTTAACGAATGGATTTTGAAAAAAGTTAAAATGTTTAAATGAATTTGATATCTAATTTGAATAAATTATTTTTGAAAAGTTAATGGATTTTGTGACTTTTTCTTACTTGGTAATTTCGATGACGAAGTTCTCTTAAGTAGTGGAGAATGTATCGACCTAGAATTTCATTCATTTGAAATTAGAATATTTAATTTATTTTGAATATTCAAAAGTAAATTTTATAAGATGAATAACTTATATTTCGAATATAAGGATTTAATTGGATAATTAAATTGTTAAACTAATATTTGAAATTGTAGAAATAATTGAAAATTGAATTTAATGTGAATAAAAATGATTTATAAAGTTGAATTAAATTCTACTTGAATTAGAATTATGTTAGTAAACTTTTAAATTGAATCAAAAGTTAATTTGTAGAAATTGAATATTTTAGTATTTAATTAATGCGTAAAAATAGTCATTTTTCATATAGTCTTGGATTTCTATGAAACTAATTTCACTGGATCTGTAATGTTATATTATTGTAAGATTTCAAATTTTGTGTCAATCGGATTTACGGTTTGTTTGAGGTAAGCTAAAACGCGTAGAAATCTGTTTAAGTGAAATTTTAAATTTAAATAATCGATTCGAAAACCTATCTTTCAAATACGATCAAATTGGCTCTCGATATATATTCCATCGTGTTCGGAATAGCGGTAAAACATTATAAACGCCAGGCGGCATGCTTTATTTCGAGTTCGAAAATTTTTCGGGTGAATAGCATAGGGAAATTTTCTATATAAGGCCAAACTTTTTTTCTATTTTCACTAAAACCCTAAGAGCTAGGGCAGGCCGCCACTTATATTTCAATGGCCCTAAACATTCGATCGCTTTCCCTTAATCTCTCTCAATGCATCAACAATTATCGAACACTTTCAACTACAATGTTGTAGATCTGGGTGAGACCTTCACACCCATACGGCCGTGATTGTTATCGACGATGCGTGTTGGTCAAAATCATGGTTTGAAGGCTGGCATTTACACACGTTTTTCGAAGCATATAGGCAACCGAGTGCAATGGCGTTCACGGCGATGACGGAGGTGGCGATGGCCTTTCGAATGAAGGAGGTTGATCGTGTTATAAGCAAGCTTTGGTGGAAAGAAAATTCAAGGACGAAGGCGGCTAGCTTGGATCTCGTTCGCGACTTGAATGATGGGAAGAAGAAATAGAAGTGCGGCCGAGATCTCTTCAAAGAAAATGAACAGCTATGATCTATTTTAGGTAAAAATAAAATAAAATTTGAAATTGATTTTATATATAAATTCGTTTAAACTTTAAAATGCCGTAACTTTGTCATATGAAGTCCGTTTTTGACGAAACAAGTTGTATTAGGTCCGTATTAACGAGCATTACATTATAGAGTTAGTTTGGAGTTGATTGAAGCTAGTGTAAATTTTGGGTAAAATTAAATGGTTGTTTAATTTTATTCGGAATAAAATACTATAACTGCTATTGGAAGCAATGTGAGTACAACTCACTCTTTCTGATTTACTGATATTTTTATATAAGTGAGAATAAATGTTGTTTATACTGATTGATGATTGTTTGGATGATATATGATATATTTTCTATATATTAGTTGGTATTTGGATGTATCATGCCCATTGGAGCAGATGAGACCCTATATGTTCCCTATATAAGCGGATGATCCTTTGTACGCGCTTTTGCCTCGAAGCGGACATTATGTATATATATTTAATATGTATATTTGTTGCAAGTAACATGTTATAGGGATCCAACCGGATTCCTCACCAGCACTGGTTTTATTTACAGATATTGTGATATATGCTGTTGTCATATGATATATGATATTTTGGTTGTTGTGATTGATGTATTTAGTGATGCTGCAACATTGGGCCTATTTTGGTAATTTAATAATTATTAAAGTGATGATTTCAAATTAAAAAGGATTTTCAAGTGATTTTAAAATATATTTTTGAATGGTTAAGGAAATGAATTTATTTTGAATAAATAAAAGTTATATTTTTTATGTTATAAGAATTATGATTTTTGTGAAATATAACTAAAGTGTGATTTTTGAAATATGGAGATAACTATTTTGTAAATAGTTTAAATTGGGATTTTTGAATTATTATAGATGGTTTATATACAAGATTTATAAAATTTATATTTTATAAATACAAATGATGGAATTATAAAGGAATTTTATAAGTCTTAAAATGGAGTAGTAAATGAATCTTATATGTGAATAAGATTTATAAATTTGTAAAGTTATAAAAGAATGATTTTTTTAATAAGAGAATTATAAGTAATTAACTTATAATTGGATTTCGGCATATAAGTGACATATAAACAGAATTGGTTAATAAAGGAATTTTGTGTATTGAAGTTTTTATAAAATCAAAATGGAATTATAAAAATTATTTTATAAATCTAAAATCAACTTATTTCGATAAGTTAATATATAAATTTATTATAGGAAATATATTCACGATTTGGGAAAGTAATTACCATTTAAATTAAATGTGTAGAAACATTGAATTTCGTAAATGAACTATATTCACGGTTTTGGACAGTGAATAATAATTTAAACAAAATGGATATTTTTGGAAGATGATATTTTAAAGTGAATTAAACGGTTTGAAGATGTTTTAAAATGTGTTAAGTATCGCAACCATAGATTTCAAAATTCATTGTTGAAATAGATGTTTTCAAGAAATAAGGAAATGATGGACTATAATACTATTGTTATAGTAAATGATTTTCGGAAGGAAATGTTTTGTATAGTATATGGGATTTATATGTCTATCTAATTTTCAAATACCTATGTAAGTGATTTTGGGTTGTCATAATGATGTTTTACGCAACATTCGTTTTGACCCGAATAAATACGTTTAAAGAGAATGTTTTCCTTAAAGAATAAAATATATACTTAATCATCATTTAAGTATATGGAATATTTTCTTAGTGTTGAAATAAATTGAATCGTGAATTACATATTATTAAATAAATATGTGGAAATGTTTTCCAATATTGAAATGGTTTTGGGGTTATATCTTTTTTAAAGATAATATGAAGTGAATATTTGACAATTGATTTAATTATTAAAAGATTAATTAAAAGGGCCTAGTGATTGCTTATGGTGCTAAATATTTGTTTATTTGTTTTGATAGTTAAAAAACCGACTACCAAATTTGGCCATTTTAGTTCCTCGACTTGATGTGGGAACTATTTAGTCGTACACTTAGTGCGCCTTTTGTATAGGTTTGATTATCATTTGTGTTGAGAATGTTGATTCTATAGTGCGGAATGTTACCCTAATCTATTGAGCTTCCTTCTTGGCCAAAGGACAGCAAGTTGAAAGCTGGAGACGTGATAAGTCTATAAGACCTAGTTTCTATGTGAGGTTGAGAAACGCTTTTGCTTGTTGGTGCGAAGAGACCAGGATTAGATTTATTTGAAAACCATTTCGGACCAACATATATGCGGTTGATTGTGCAGGCTATTGATGATATTGATATTCAGGATTTTCATACTGGGGGACTGCTTATTGATTGTTTGGGGTTAAAATCCTAATATACATATAGTAGTAGTAGTCTCTTCGTTATGAAATATCCAATGCAAGGACTATTCACTACTAATCCTACGGATTTCCCGACAGGATGTGGTAGGAAAGTATCTTCGATTTGTCTTGTTCCTGAACAACTTGTAAGGATGTTTGTCTGACATTGCATTTCTAAAGAATACGTACATTGGTTTTTACAAACATACATCAGTGGTGGCGGAGATGGCAGTTTCTCTTAGCTTAACACCCTCCTTGAGACGTATGAACTTAAGGGTTGCATTTTATGGAAGGCAATTAGTAGTCAACATAAATGGCCATGTGGCATTCAAAGTGATGTGATATGTGATATGTGAAAGGTAATCGTTACCTCAGGTCTCATCAACCAAAAATGACCAAAACAGGGTTAGATGCAGCAGGGCTAAGTGGGCTCCTAAGTAGGATATGATCATCCTCTTCTAGATATATCTTTACACACTATGACGTTGTGTATCTGATTATTGTGGTTTGTATGCTATGAGGGCCCTCAAAAAGATCGGTAACGGTCGGAGGATGACATATTCAGTACCATCTAGTTATAGAGGTGGGCCAGTCTTGTGTTGGTAGAGGATAGATGTTCTATGCCTCGGGACATCCATCTAGAGGTGTACCCCTTGGAAGGTAGTCCCTTCATATGGATATTTGTATGGAAATCCAAAATCCACTAGTATCTGCCTTTTTATTTGTAGAGCCTAGTATGCTGGAATTTAATAATGGTAACAATTTTGGCTATTTTGAATATTATTTGTGCAATATGCACTATTATAATATAAGAGGATTTGATATGAAAGGTTTAATTTATCGTAAGGTAAAAACATGTCGGTGTTTATGTGTGGGCGTGTCTTACAAGATACTTTTGTTTTGATAGATGAAAAGTTTGGTAATTTAAATAAATCCAGTTGCGTGTGTTTCTCACGCTGGTTTACCAGACTAATTCGGGTGTTCTTTCCTTTCAATGCTCGGTCATACCGAGTATATTTACAAGTTAAGAGTTAGTGCTTTTGGAGCTTCAGCAGGAGAGCTGGAGATCTTCATTTTCGTATACACGTATCTATTTTGATTATCCGTTGCTTAGTTGTGTATATTATCAACAATTGTGAGGATAGGTTATTATAACTATCAGGTAGATAATTAGCGATTGATTGTTGAACTCTGATTGATGTCTGTATATACAGTTTTTGTTTTGTAAAGATCATTGATATGATATTATATGTTTTCTGCTACTGTGTGAGATTCTGTATGGTTCTGTTTTGCTCTATCTTCTCTCTTTCTTCTCTTCTCTTCTTCTCTCTTCTTTTCTTTCACTTCACTTTCCGTCAGTCGGTGCTTTTGGGGTCGGACATGTGCGGATTATTGTCGATCAACTGGTATGGATTAGCAGGTCGTCACAGGGCGATTACAAAATTGTTAATATATTTATCTATAGTCAATCTTGTTCGTGATAACAATTTTTGTTTTCTTTTATATATTTTGTTATACTATGATATAAATAATTAAGCAATTAGTTAAAAGTGTACAATAAAGAAATCCTTTAAAAAATGCTATGTGATTATAGTTAAAAAGAGTTGCAATCACGAGTAGTTAATCACAATATAAGATAACATTTTGTGTTAAATATTCCTGGTCAAGATGTTACAATAAAGGATATCGATACATCTACTACGATTAGAGTGCATAACACTCTCTATATTTTGGGCAGTGTATTACACATGACTACTGGGGTAACGGGATAGTGTATTAATCATGATCACAGGTTAATATTAGGTCAATAGTGCTCCATGCACTGTTCAGCTGCGGTAGTGCCTAGTTTTTCGATCAAATCTGAGGCATCTTTGTGCTTCGACATTGCCAGAGCGAGGATCAAGTCACGCTTCAATGTCCTTCGCTTCATTCTTTCTAAGCCTCAACACATAGTACTAAATCACTTTTCATGCAATAAATAATGTTTAAAATCCCTTTTCAAATTACTACTCAAACAAACACCACTACTTTAGTCATTTTATACAATTATAGTTTTAGTAACTAACATTAAGCAAGAAATTATTTCCGTTATCTATTAACATTTACAAAAACCTATTTTTCACTTCAAATTAGTTATATGTTTGATTTCATCTAAATATAGTTCATACCATAGATCAATTATTAGAAATCAGACATTCGGTGTATAAATTTTCAATCACTTACTAACTTTCTCAAATGCCTAACTTTTATCAATATCACTTCAAGTTAACTTCACATATATACTACAAGTAATTAATTTAGTTAGGTGATTTATATCTCTCATGGTGGCTTAGTACTTTTCACAATTCATTTATCCACTATTAGTACTTCCATATCAATTATTGAAAATCAGTTATTAAGTGGATATTGTCCCATTGACCACTAACTTCATTAGAAACCCAACTTTTATAAATATTACAACAACTCTCTTTTCCATTGTTGTAACGATCCCGGATTTTTGCCAAGTTTAAATTGTTAATTAATTTAATTTTTGAATAAAAATTATGAAATTAATTCTTAAATTGATTTGAGTCTCCCCAAATTTAAATAAAAAATAGGTGTGTTTATTTTATTGAAATATAATTAGGTTTTAAAAACGATTCCTTTAGAAGTTAAATATCTATATAAAATAGATTGAAAATAGAATTTGAAATTGGAATGTAAATTTCAAATATGTATAGTGTTAATAAGACAAATTTAAGAAAGAATATAAATATCCTTAGGCTTGCATAAGCAGGCAGATATATATATTTAAGTATGATTTAAAACTAGGATAAATATAGATTTGTACAAAGCAATTAATGCTTGGATCTTTAGACACCACAACAATATCATATTAGCACACAAAAGAAACATATCAGCCTCCAAACCAAAGAAAAAAATCTCTGGTGAATTGTAGAAAACATAATATAATTCCCCTGTACAAAATAATATCTCCTACAACTTCATTTCCTATATATATCAATCAACTTCATTCCAGTTCGTCCATAAGCTGAGAAAAAAAAAATCTGAAATGATATCATCTGAAACTTAAAACAAAACTTCAATAAAAACAACAATACAACTCAGATCAAACCAGAGATCAAGATAAAGACTTCAACTTGCAAAATTTAACAACTCTATGTCAAAAAGGAAGGCTCTGTTCATCCCAAAACCACGGTGAGTAACAACACTTTTTAAAACTTAAGAATGAATATGGTTGCATGTGTTTTGTGATAAATATTTGTAGTGTGTATATATGTGAATGCAATCTGCTGTATGCATGTTTATGTCCATATGAGTATTCACTGTTTAAGGTTTACAGTTTTCTGTTTTGATTTAAGTTCATATCCTCTTGAATCAATTTTTGTTAGGACTTAGTACAAACCAAAGATAGCTTGAGTTAGCATAGATAAATGTTTAAAAATTATAAGTAAAGATAAATATAAATTTAAGTGTCTTTGGGAACAGAAAGCAACTAAGCTAATCTTCAAAGTCAAAATTCAAACTAAGTAATTCATTGATTCAGGATTATAATTTGAATTCATAAACTAAAACATGATTTTTAACACTAAAATCATAATTGTTAGTCTGGGATTAAAGGTGTAGTTCTGGGTTGAACAAAATATGGGCATTTGTGATTTTCTGGTGATCTACTTGGATGTGGAGGTCGGGGCTTCGCGTGGAGGTGGAGGAGCCTACGGCGATGGTGGGAAAAATCATCGGAAGTGTTCCAGTTCACTGTGGTGACGGCGGCGAGGGGATTTAATATCAAAACCTAGTTTGGTTGTGGTCGGGAAAATTGGTTGAAGTGTCATCGTTCGTGCATTGAGTTTCACGTGGACTTGGGAGGTGATAGCTGGTTGGGTGATGGAGTCGTGGACGGAGTTGCACGATTTTTGGTGGTCGGTGTTGCGAGCACGGCGCGTTGACGGGTTTAGGTAGGGTTGCTGAAGTTGTTTTCCAGGTTTTGGTTTGAACTCTCGAATTCGATTTCAAGTTGAAGATGATGTTTTGATGCTTGCAAGAGGGTGTTTGGGTGATGGATGATGTGGGAAGATCATCGATGATGATCAGCGACAACCATCGCCACCGTTCATATGCACGGTGCACTGTGTTGTGCCTGGAGAAGTTTAGTTTGAAGCAGTAGATACTCGAGTTTCACTCGAGTTAATTCGCGATTTGCTCAAAGTCAGATGGGGTTTGACTTGATGCCAGTTTTGTTTGGCTTGAGTAAATTATTTTGTTACAGGTTTTGACCTGACGGTGTTTAAGTTTCTTAACTTAAACTAAATTCAAGAGTGTAAAGGCAAGTTTAAATTAAAGTTTTAAATACTGTAAAGATCCCGGATTTTTTTCAAGTTTAAATTGCTAATTAATTTAATTTCTGAATAAAAATTGTGAAATTAATTCGTAAATTGATTTATGTCTCTCCAAATTTAAATAAAAATAGGTGTGTTTTTTTTGTTGAAGCATAATCAAGTTCTAAAAACGATTCCTTTAGAAGTTAAATATCTATATAAAATAGATTAGAAATAGAATTTGAAATTGGAATGTAAATTTCAAGTATGTATAGTGTTAAAAAGACAAATGTAAGCAAGAATATAAATATCCTTAGGCGTGCATAAGAAGGTAGATATATATATATATATATATATATATATATATATATATATTCATGTATGATTTAAAATACGGATAAGTATAGATTTGTACAAAGCAATTAATGCTTGGATCTTTAGCCACCACAACAATATCATATCAACACACAAAAGAAACATATCAGCCTCCAAACCAAAGAAAAAATCTCTGGTGAATTGTACAAAACATAATGTACAAAATAATATCTCCTGCAACTTCATTTCCTATATATATCAATCAACTTCATTCCAGTTCATCCATAAGCTGAGAAAAAAAAATCTAAAATGATATCATTTGAAACTTAAAACAAAACTTCAATAAAAACAACAATACAACTAAGATCAAACCAGAGATCAAGATAAAGACTTCAGCTTGCAAAATTTAACAACTCTGTGTCAAAAAGGAAGGCTCTGTTCATCCCAAAACCACGGTGAGTAACATCATTTTTTAAAACTTAAGAATGAATATGGTTGCATGTGTTTCTGTGATAAATATTTGTAGTGTGTATATATGTGAATGCAATCTGTTGTATGCATGTTTATGTCCATATGAGTATTCGCTGTTTATAGTTTACAGTTTTCTATTTTGATTTAAGTTCATATCTTCTTGAATCAATTTTTGTTAGGACTTAGTACAAACCAAAGATTTCTTAAGTTAGCATAGATAAATGTTTAAAAATTATAAGTAAAGATAAATATTAATTTAAGTGCCTCTAGGAACAGAAAGCAACTAAGCTAATCTTCAAAGTCAAAATTCAAACTTAGTAATTCATTGATTCAAGATTATAATTTGAATTCATAAACTAAAACATGATTTTTAACACTAAAATCATAATTGTTAGTCTGGGATTGAAGGTGTAGTTTTGGGTTGAACAAAATATGGGCATTTGTGATTTTCTGGTGATCTACTTGGATGTGGAGGTCGGGGCTTCGTATGGAGGTGGAGGAGCCTACGGCGATGGTGGGAAAAATCATCGGAAGCTTTCCAGTTCACTGTGGTGACGGCGGCGAGGGGATTTAATATCTAAACCTAGTTTGGCTATGGTTGGGAAAATTGGTCAAAGTGGCCTCGTTCGCGCATCGAGTTGCACGTGGCCTTGGGAGGTGATAGCTGGGTGGGTGATGGAGTCGTGGCCGGAGTTGCACGATTTCTGGTGGTTGGTGTTGCGATCACGGCGTGTCGACAGGTTTTGGGGTGAGTTTCTGTCTCGAGTTCTAGGTTTTGCTCGAGGACTCGATTTTGATTCGATTTGTTGTGGTGAATTTGGGTGATTGTGATCATACCTGGAGATGGTCGGCGATGTGTGAAGGCTATCGAAGGTGGATGGAGTTAGCCAGAGCCACGGTGCATGCGCATCGTGTAGATAAATTCTGGTGAACTTGTTTTGTACAGAAGATTTGAAAATAGACATGGGTTTTACTCGAGTTGTTCGGGTAGTTTACTCGAAGCATTTGGTGGTCTGACTCGAAGCAAGCTTGGTTTGTCTCGGGTTAGTTTAGTCTGGGTATAGATTTTTGTAAACCTGTCTGCAAATTTAAATTTAAAACCAATTTAAATGAATTTAAATTTGTAAGCTAGATGTAAACAAAGTTTAAATCTAGTATGAAGTCAGATTCAAATGGAACTTTGAATCTTAAAGTTTTAAAATGAAATTTGGATTTTAAATTAAAGTTTTAAATCAAGATTTTAAAATAAAGTTTAGAATCAAAGTTTAAATCAAAATTAAATATGGATTCAAGTCTCTTTGAATCCAAATCTGGAAATTTAAATTAGTTTTCAATGTGAATGTGTTTTAAACAAGTTTAAATTAAGTAGCTTTTAAAAGTATATTTGCTTTCAAACAAAAGTTTAACTTGAGTTTCATAAAATTCTTTTATAAAGGTTTTCTTAAGTTTGAGTGAAGAGTTAAATAAATTGTTTTAACTTGAATTTGCAAGTTAGAATGAAATGTATTTTAAAGCTTAAATTTTAAATAAAAATTTAAGTAAATTAGTTAGAACTTTTCTTATATAGGTTTATAAATGGATATTTAAATTTGATAAATGTTTAAATATATAATCATTTTGAATCTTAAATTCAAAATGGAATTTGAATTTAAATTTAAAGTGTAATGTTTAAAATACACTTAAATGTTAATGAAATCATTAATAAAGAAATTAATTATCTAGAGATAATTAATGTAATAAAATCATTTAATTAATAAGGTAAGTAAAGAATGATTTATTTTAATTTATAAATAAATAATTTAGATTAATTTATAATTAGAAATGATTAATAATGAATAATCTAAGATAACTTCTTAAAAAAGTAATTAAAGAAATGTTATTAGTTAATGAAGATAATTAACTAGGGATTATTAAGTAATTAAATTAATGTGATTAATTTTGATAATTAATTAGATTAATTAATTTAGATAAACAATTATACATTTTTAAATGTAAATACTTAATGAAAGTAGTTAAGGGATTAATTACTTATTGTAATTAATTTTGATAATGTTATTAATTTAAGTTAATTAATTAATTTAGTTTATTTAATTTAAGAAAATCATTTGATAATTGGATAAGTGTAATTAATTAGTGTAATTAATGGAGATAATTACTTAGGGAAGTAATAGATGATAATTACTGGGATGTAATTAGTGAATATGATTTATAAATGAAGTAATTTGGGTAATTACTTTTGTAATTAATCAAGGGATTATGGAGATAATTAATTATGGGATAATTAATTTATTTAATAATTAATTAAGGATAGTTAATTTCGGGTTTGTTATTAATCAAGGGTGATTAATAATTGTGTTTAATTAAAGATTAATTACTTAATGTAATTAATTTAAATAACGTAATTTAATTTAAATATACTTAGAGATCATTAATTAATTAATATTATTAATGATGTAATTTATAATGGACTAATTAAGGAATAATTAATAATGAGGTGATTGATGTAACTGATTAAGGTGATTGATTGATTAATTTATATCAAATGATTTGTAATTAATTAATCAGGATTGGATTGATTCATAAGTAATTAATTTAATTGGAAATAAATTGAATTATTTAGGATTAAACAATTAATTAATCTTTCTTATAAATGTTTATTGAATGCTTGACCTTATTTATGGATGATTGTATTGTATGAGATGCCTTGAATTGATTGTCCTATCTGATCTATGATATTTTGTTTTGTGGATTGAGCTGTGTATTTTATTCATTTATTTGTGATACCTTTTGTATTATCTATGAATCTGTGAATGAACGATGAGCATTATAGTTTATACCGCTTATCAACTATATTTCTGTGCTTTGATCTGTGATGATGATGTTGCTGCACTATTGTGTTAAACCCTTGGATCACACCATACACACACAAATATGGATTTCACGAGGAAATCGATTAAGTCATAGATTTTTGAAATGATTTTTTAATAGACAACTTGAATTCAAATGGTTTGGGAATGGAATCGGGTTAAATGTGAAAGCTTTTGAAATGAAAGCTCAAGATAAAATTTATTTTTGAATAATTTGATAAAGTTTTGAAATTAAATAATTTGATATAAATTTGAATTCAAAATTTAAAACTGAATCGTATGATTTGGAACTAGGGATTAAAGATGTTATACAAGTTATATATCTTCGTAGCAGCCACGAGGAGAAGTTTCGGTGTGATGGTGACCCTACGAATCGTTGTAGAAAATCCTTACTTCGTATCTTCATTGGTTTCTTATCAGTTTTTTCGATCTAAACTTTAATGTTTTTGAAATTTGAAATTTAAATTTAAATAAAATGGAAATTTTAAATTGAGTCAAATTTATTAATGGAATATGAAGCTAAATTTGAATTGAATCGATAAAACGATTTCGTTTAAAACCAAATTTGAAATTCTATGGTAATTTCTTGGGTAGATCGAAGTCCGAAGGGGGACATGTTGGTATATAATTTGGGTTATTCCGATTTGAATTTGGAATCCATATCTAGTGTTTGAGAAATTATGGTAAATCGAATCCATTTATCTATTCTCTGAAATCCGATATATTCTATGAGTGGTTAGTTATCCCTTCGAACTAACCTATGCCCTGCATATTCGTAGATTCGGATAAACCGAGTGTCCTTTGTAGTATTGAATGAGTTTCTTCTCATATTGTCAATATTCTGATTTGGTAAGCCAAATACAGAATAGATATCCAGTTTAACCTAAAAAATTATTTCTCTGTCTTTGTGTATCTATCTTTGTTGTTTTCGTGCCTGCAAATTTTGGGGACGAAATTTCTTGAGGGGGGGAAACTGTAACGATCCCTGATTTTTGCCAAGTTTAAATTGCTAATTAATTTAACTTTCAAATAAAAATTGTGAAATTAATTCGTAAATTGATTTGAATCTCTCCAAATTTAAATAAAAAATAGTTGTGTTTATTTTATTGAAATATAATTAAGTTTTAAAAATGACTGAAGTTAAATATCTATATAAAATAGATTGGAAATAGAATTTGAAATTGGAATGTAAATTTCAAATATGTATAGTGTTAACAAGACAAATGTAAGCAAGAATATAAATATCCTTAGGCTTGCATAAGAAGGCAGATATATATATATATATATATATATATATATATATATATATATATGAATTCAAGTATGATTTAAAATTAGGATAAGTATAGATTTGTACAAAGCAATTAATGCTTGGATCTTTAGCCACCACAATAATATCATATCAGCACACAAAAGAAACATATCAGCCTCCAAACCAAAGAAAAAATCTCTGGTGAATTGTACAAAACATAATATAATTCCCCTGTACAAATAATATCTCCTGCAACTTCATTTCCTATATATATCGATCAACTTCATTCCAGTTCGTCCATAAGCTAAGAAAAAAAATCTGAAATGATATCATCTGTAACTTAAAACAAAACTTCAACAAAGAAAAACAACAATACAACTCAGATCAAACCAGAGATCAAGATAAAGACTTCAGCTTGCAAATTTAACAATTCTGCGTCAAAAAGGAAGGCTCTGTTCATCCCAAAACCACGGTGAGTAACATCACTTTTTAAAACTTAAGAATGAATATGGTTGCATGTCTTTCTGTGATAAATATTTGTAGTGTGTATATATGTGAATGCAATCTGTTGTATGCATGTTTATGTCCATATGAGTATTCACTGTTTATAGTTTACAGTTTTCTGTTTTGATTTAATTTCATATCCTCTTGAATCAATTTTTGTTAGGACTTAATACAAACAAAAGATTGCTTGAGTTAGCATAGATAAATGTTTAAAAATCATATGTAAAGATAAATATAATTTTAGTGTCCCTAGGAACAGAAAGTAACTAAGCTAATCTTCAAAGTCAAAATTCAAACTTAGTAATTCATTGATTCAGAGTTATAATTTGAATTCATAAACTAAAACATGATTTTTAACACTAAAATCATAATTGTTAGTCTGGGATTAAAGGTGTAGTTCTGGGTTGAACAAAATATGGGCATTTGTGATTTTCTGGTGATCTACTTGGATGTGGAGGTCGGGGCTTCGCGTGGAGGTGGAGGAGCCTACGGCGATGGTGGGAAAAATCATCGAAAGCATTCCAGTTCACTGTGGTGATGGAGGCGAGGGGATTTAATATCTAAACCTAGTTTGGCTGTGGTCGGGAAAATTGGTCGAAGTGGCCTCGTTCGTGCATCGAGTTGCACGTGGCCTTGGGAGGTGATAGCTGGGTGGGTGATGGAGTCGTGGCCGGAGTTACACGATTTCTGGTGGTCGGTGTTGCGAGCACGGCGCGTTGACAGGTTTTGGGGTGAGTTTCTGTCTCGACTTCCAGGTTTTGCTGGAGGACTCGATTTTGATTCGAGTTGCTATGGTGAATTTGGGTGATAATGATCATACCTGGAGATGGACGGCGATGTGTGAAGGCTGTCGAAGGTGGCTGGAGTTCGCTAGTGCAGATGAATTCTTGTGAACTTGTTTTGTACAGAAGATTTGAAAATAGACTCGGGTTTTATTCGAGTTGTTCGAGTAGTTTACTCGAAGCATTTGGGGACCTGACTCGAAGCAAGCTTGGTTTGCCTCGGGTTAGTTTAGTCTGGGTATAGATTTTCGTAAACCTGTCTGCAAATTTAAATTTAAAACAAATTTAAATGAATTTAAATTTGTAAGCTAGATGTAAACAAAGTTTAAATCTAGTATGAAGTTAGATTCAAATGGAACTTTGAATCTTAAAGTTTTAAAATGAAATTTGGAGTTTAAATTAAAGTTTTAAATCAAGATTTTAAAACAAAGTTTAAATCAAAGTTTAAATCAAAATTAAAATATGGATTCAAGTCTCTTTGAATCATAATCAGGAAATTTAAATTAGTTTTAAATCTGAATGTGTTTTAAACAAGTTTAAATCAAATTGCTTTTAAAAGTATATTTGTTTTCAAACAAATGTTCAACTTGATTTTGATAAAATTCTTTTATAAAGGTTTTCTTAAGTTTGAGTGAAGAGTTAAATAAATTGTTTTAACTTGAATTTGCAAGTTAAAATGAAATGTATTTTAAAGCTTAAATTTTAAATAAAAATTTAAGTAAATTAGTTAGAACTTGTCTTATATAGGTTTATAAGTGGATATTTAAATTTGGTAAATGTTTAAATATATAATCATTTTGAATCTTAAATTCAAAATGGAATTTGAGTTTAAATTTAAAGTGTAATGTTTAAAATACACTTAAATGTTAATGAAATCATTAATAAAGAAATTAATTATCTTATAAATAATTAAGGTAATAAAATGATTTAATTAATAAGGCAATTAAAGAATTATTATTTTTAATTTATAAATAAATAATTTAGATTAATTTATAATTTTTTTTGGCAAGGCAGATTAATTTATAATTAGAAATGATTAATAGTGAATTAATCTACGGTAACTTCTTAAGAAATAACTAAAGAAATGTTATTAGTTAATGAAGATAATTAACTAGGGATTATTAAGTAATTAAAATAATGTGATTAGTTTTGATAATTAATTAGATTAATTAATTTAGATAATCAATTATACATTTTTAAATGTAATTACTTAATGAAAGTAGTTAAGGGATTAATTACTTATTGTAATTAATTTTGATAATGTGATTAATTTAAGTTAATTAATTAATTTAGTTTAATTAATTTAAGAAAATCATTTGATAATTAGATAAGTGTAATTACTTAGTGTAATTAATGGAGATAATTACTTAGGGAAGTAATACATGATAATTACTGGGATGTAATTAGTGAATATGATTTATAAATTAAGTAATTTGGGTAATTACTTTTGTAATTAATCAAAGGATTAATTAATGGAGATAATTAATTACGGGATAATTAATTTATTTAATAAGTAATTAAGGATAGTTAATTTCTGGTTTGTTATTAATAAAGGGTGATTAATAATTGTGTATAACTAAAGATTAATTACTTAATGTAATTAATTTAAATAAAGTAATTTAATTTAAATATTATTAGAGATCATTAATTAATTAATATAATTAATGATGTAATTTATAATGGACTAATTAAGGAATAATTAATAATGAGGTGATTAATTGATGTAATTGATTAAGGTGATTGATTAATTAATTTATATCAAATGATTTATAATTAATTAATCAGGATTGGATTGATTCATAAGTAATTAATTTAATTGGAAATAAATTGAATTAATTAGGATTAAACAATTAATTAGTCCTGCTTATAAATATTTATTGAATGCTTGACCTTACTTATGAATGATTGTGTTGTATGAGATGCCTTGAATTGATTGTCCTATCTGATCTGTGATATTTTGTTCTGTGGATTGAGCTGTGTATTTTATTCATTTATTTGTGATACCTTTGTATATTATCTGTGAATCGGTGAATGAATGATGAGCGTTATAGTTTATACCGCTTATCAACTATATTTTTGTGTTTTGATATGTGATGCTGATGTTGTTGCACTGTTGTGTTAAACCCCTGGACCACACCATATACACACAAATATGGATTTCACGAGGAAATCGATTAAGTCACAGATTTTTGAAATGATTTTTTAATAGACAACTTGAATTCAAATGGTTTGGGAATGGAATCGGGTTAAATGTGAAAGCTTTTGAAATGAAATCTCAAGATAAAATTTATTTTTGAATAATTTGATAAAGTTTTGAAATTAAATAATTTAATTTAAATTTGAGTTCAAAATTTGAAACCGAATCCTATGATTTGGAACTAGGGATTAAAGATGTTATACAAGTTATACATGGGTTAAACCATCTTAAATGTATTGATTTGGGAATTTGAATTTAAATTCAAGGGCTTTAACTCGTGCAAATAAAATTGGATTTTTATGAAATGAAAACTATTTGTTTTCAAATTGTAAAAGCTTTCATATAAGAAATGAACTTCCAAATTGTGTTAAAAGGATTTCAAGTCGGAAATGAAAATAATTTCCAAGTTTGGAGACGGTTTGAAAGCTATAAGTTAAATCTTTACTTAAAGATTAGATGAGTTATTCCTAATTGAAATGGGAATTGTTTTGAAACCCATAAACGGATTTTTGTGAAATTGGGTGAACTTCGTGAAATAAATCTTTTTGTTTAAAGATTTTAAATGGTAAATTTGTTAAACCATTTGAAGGAAGGTTTTGGTTTTCTGTGAAGTTGTGACTTAACTGAAATCCTATATCCATATATTTTTTAAATATTGCGCTCATTATTCAGTTTAGTCGAGAGAGGACCTTGTGTCATATAACCCATTCCGAATAATGATACATCGATATAGATAGCATTTGAAGATCGGTGGTGAAGACCGGGTATTTGTGAGAACGATAGGATAACCTATCGATTGTCTCTGCATTGAGTCACGCCGGTATAGAGATTCACTAAGTGATGGGAAGTCCGATCGGGATTGTGAATACCCGGATTTGCAAGGGCTTCTTCGAAAGTGCCTTCGGTTCTGTTCGAACCCGGGACAGACTTGTATGGTTGTATGTCTGACACTACACTCTGAGATATAAAGAAGATTTCTTTCAAATACATATCTGTTGGTGGCGGAGAATTTATTCTCTTAGCTTAACACCCTTCTCTGAGACGTGTGAGCTCAGAGGTTATGTAGTTGAAGGTTATCAACGATATATTCCCAATTTGGTAGTGTGGCATGCTGAGTGCTACTGTGTGTTGATGATCATTTGTTGATCATTTGTGATCAGAGCATGGCTTCTGTATGAAGCATAGCTTTGTGGACGAGACTGCATCAGGACCTCACACCTTGAAAATGGTCGAAACGGGAAAGATGTGGCAAGGTTATGAGGGTCGCGCCCTCTAGGGTGTGTCATTCCCTTCTGTAAAGGGTGGTATCATGGTATGGAGCCTAGATATTTACCTATGTGGTAGGCTTCAATCTCATTTTCTGTGTGGTTATTGCTTTGTGGTTTAGAGGCGCCTCAGATAAAGGTCCCAAAGGACCGGGGGTGGCATGCTCGAGAAGTAGTTACCTAGTTACAGAGGTAACCCGGTCTTGTGTTGGCAGAGAGCTGGTTAAGTTCTCGGGACGTCCCGCCAGTGGCGTACCCATTGACAGTGGGAAGTTCCTTAGCCCGACCATTTATTGGAAATCCAAACAAAACAATACGCGCCCTGTACGGTTTTAGTTGTATTACCTGCCATGGAATGTGGTGGTAACCTGCTATTGAACATGGTAGCTATAGTAGGCATACGATAATGGTCGTATGCTGGCTTAGATTTATATTATACTTTCGAAATGTTTTCCACTGTGCACCTATAATAATAATATTGCAAAGGAAATTTCTCGTATCAAGCATGTTTGACTATCATAAGGAGAAATCTCCTCCAATTCTGCGTTTGCATGGTGTGTGCGGTGGGAGGCCTTATGGTATTTTCATTTTTCAAAAAGCATTGCGAATTTATTTTAAATTCTCTTGTTGTCTGTTTTAAAGACCAACTGTTTTTGTTACTCATACCAGTCCCATACTGACTCGGAGTTTATTGTTCCTTTTCTAAACTTTGGGTGCCCACAATTTTCCACACGGGCAGTCTAGAGTTGGGTTTTCAGATAGTCAGGCTTATAGATTATCTGGAGTTAGTCCAGTCTTTGGATCAGGACGAACTTGCTTATCTAGGTGACAGGTGATGTTGGTTCGAGCTAACTTTGGATTGGAGCATTGGATTTGGGATGCAATATATTGAAGATATTCTTTCCGCTATGTCTTGTATCTCTGATAGTATTGATATATGTTGTATCATTCTATTGTGTCATATTATGTCAGATGTTGTATCTGTCATTGTATCAATGATATATATTGATATTCATTTTCTTCCGATGTGTTGTACTTAATGGTGTTATAAGCTCCGGCGAACCAGATTCGACATTTGGATCTATGGCATTTTAATTTAAATGCCGTAACCGATGCCGATTTTCAAAGGTCGAGTCAGGGCCGCTACAATTGTAAGCTACCATTTAACCAATTTCTGACACTTACAAATCCTAATTTCAACCTTACTACCTATCATACTTTTTACACATTTTCAATTATAGTAGTTAGGTGAGTTTATAATCATTTAATGGTCGTTATAACTATTAGCATTATGCACCTAAGTTACTAAAATTTTCAACTTCATATATCAGTTTACTACAATTCTAGTATGCTTACTACTTCATTAAAAATCACATTTTAAACATTATTCCTCCACATAAACATCGCACATATGTTTATTTATGATAATATAAACTATACCATATATAACCAAGCAACCATTCATACTTATGTTTATTAATTCTAACATATGTCAACTTTTCATCATAAATCAACCTTGTGATGGTTTCCTCTTCATACCAAACACCAAATCAAGTCTTACTTCAAAGAAACCTAACCTACATCCTTTATTTAACATTTCGTAACAAAACATGCATCTTTATATAACTACAAGCTATAAGTTTTAGTATCCACTCACCTAGAAACCGTTCAAAACCCAAAAGCAAAATGAAACACATTTTTTAGCTCTCTTTCTCTTCATAGACGAAAATCAAATCACCACTCAATGATTCTATTTTAATTGAGGATGCAGAGGATGGTAAGAGAAGAATTTATGTTACTTTATTTTAATTTTTGAGAATTTATTTCATCGGTTTTAATTGAATATGGATTGAGGCTTTAGGTTCTTCTCTGGAAGAGAAGGAGGGGAAGCACCATGAATGAAAAGGGAAACAGAGAGGTGCGGCTATTATAAAGAAAGAAAATAGGGCTTACGCCCAACTCCGTCCTCTTTAATCAACAACAAACTATTTTTCTTCATAACTCAAAATCCATAACTCTAAACACATCAATGTTTATAGGCAAAAGAATCGAAAATATCATTCCAGACATGATGAAAGTTGCCTCAAGTACCAATTCCATTGTATGAAAAAGCTGGCTTTTTGGGTCATTTATCAATGAACTCCTGATACATTACTAATAATCCTATATCTCAAACATATCGATGTTTATACTCAAAAAGATCGGCAACTGCATTTCGAAAGCAATGGAAGTCTTCTCAGACCTTGATCCATTATCTTTAAAATCTAACTTTTTGGGCCATTGATTTTTAATATTCAAAATCGATCATTTAAATATCTAGGCCTTTAAAAATACAAGTTGTTACATTCTCTTCCCTGAAGAATTTCATCCCCGAAATCCTATAGACCAGAACCATATAAAATGGCCTTTGTTTACCAAAAGCTACACCATATTAAACCAAAATATAGCAGTAGCAATGATAAAAACCAACAGATATGCCTACATAACACAAACTCCTAGCAATCAACATATAAGAAACAATTAGAAAGTAAACCATCAGTCCAATAAGCCATAGGCCTACATCATGCACTTCTCCCATGTATGATACATGGTAAACTAGATGCACTCAGCTACCAAAAAGGTAAGATGGATTATAAATCAGATTATTGATTCACATAGACAATGGGTAAGTACTACTATCTTCCTGCAAACTTCTCTTCCCTCTAAAATAGAACTCATTGAGAAGTACTTCTCCAACTACTCCAAAGGTAACCAAATAATAACTTTTAAAAAATCATTTATATAAAGTATTACTTCCAGTTGGTCTTGTCTGAATGTTTGCATTGTGAAGATAGATCTCTAACTCTTATGCATTGATCCCATAGACCATATAACACTAAGTTAGAGACCTATCTCATACCTTGCCTTAGTACTATATAGGTAGACCACCATCTATGGATCAACTACAGTGACCTCTAAGATATCCCAGTTAGAGTCCTACCTGCCAACTATGTTATTTAAAATAAAACTTGACTAATCACCTAATTTGCAGTTCGGTAAATCAAGGCAAACTCTCCAACTAAGCCAACTCCCATGATAAAATCAAGATCCCCATGCTCATTTACCACTCTTAGCCATGAATCTAACGATCCTTATTTGTAATTTTAATAACAAACTAACCCACACGGATTATTACCACTAAACTCAAGTGCTCTTGCAAAAAATATGAATGGTAGAGTCTTACGATCCACTCAGCCTAAGGCTAACAAAAGAAATAAGAAAGAGTGAAAATAAAAGGGAAAAAAAAACAAATAGTCTCCTAAAAGCGACCAACTCACTTTGACATGCCATACCATAAATAACAACCCTGACTACACTGCATGGTTAATGTGGCCTAATGCTCTTTTGGAAACCACTACTCCCTTTTGGTGGTTATAGCGTCGCTATACTTTATCTTATCCACTAAAGCTTACTTCTACTGCTTTTAATACACCCATTCAACCTTTCCTAAGATGACCAGTATTTCAATCTGCCACCTATAACACCCCGATTCATGCATAAAATGACGTGGACGCCGCAGACCTGACAGATGGTCGATTGTTTTGAGGTAAAATATATAACATATCTCAGAGTTATCTATTCTACACTTTTTGATACTCATAGTGGAAGGAATAAAATATAATAACCAATAATATAATAATCCCAAATGAATAAAATAATACAATATTGAATAAATTTAACTTGCAACATTTCTTTCACTGGTAACAAAATCAACCTAATATATGGGAATTAATGAAATGAAATATTGGATGGCTAATAGACAAATAAATATGCATCTCTGTCATATCATCATGGCTCCAAGTCATCACTGGTCCTCTCCATCAACCTATCAGAGTATAACTAAAAATAAAAAAATGATAGAGGAGTTCAAACATATGTTTAGTGAGCAAAACGCATCATATAAGTGTATGATACTAATATGCTAGTAAAACAACACATATGCTCAAAATCCGCACCTTTACTTGTGTCGCCTGCACTAAGTTAGCTAAACATAATATAATACTAGTGATATCATATGTTATGGTCTCATTCTATGCCAAAACATATATATACTTACGCTCACTACTATAAATCAATGTTTCTTAATCAGCTATCGCCAGATCGTATATGACGTGCTACTGAAGATCTACATGCCCCAATCCACTATTGCCAAACCATATGTGACTTGCTATTGAAGATCTACGCATCTCAGCCTACTATCACAAAATCGTATGCGATTCGCTAATGAAGATCAACGTGTCTTAGCCCCCCATTGTAAAATCATATGCGGCTCGCTACTAAAGATCTACATTCTCAACTGCTATCGTAAAATCATATATACAATATTAAGCTCAAAGTCCCAACTCGTATATCGCCAACTGCGACATTATTTGGCCGAAAGTCCCAACTAGTGTATCGCTAACTGTGACATTGTTGGGCTCAAAGTCCCAACTTGCCATTGCTGTATGTAACTTGGCCCCACTGAACTGCACTTGACATCTACCATATACCATAATATTAAGCTCAAAGTCTCAACTCATGTGACCCATATGCGAAACAATCGTAGCGGTCATACATGACTATTAAGGTCAAGTCCATGCTAGACATTCATCTAATGGTCTGAGGCACTATTGGAATCAAGCCCAAAACTCATCATCGCCCTACCATTTACGAAGCTACTGGATCAAGCCTCAACATGTAAGCACAAAACCAAATAACGAACTTGTTCAACTAAGACAATTTTCTAAAATACCTCAAAACACATCAAACAATGTACCAAAATGTTCCACGTCTCGCTATGATTTCGATGCAATGAACCGCGCATGAAGCAGATGTTATGTGAGAGTTATAAGAGTTTAAAGTTAAGAGGCATTTTCGTAATTTATAATTATATATATATATATATTCTTTTATCTTCTTCCTAGTTTTGTGTTAATACGTTACTTGTACCCAAAGTCATTGTTCCTCTTCGTCCACTGCCGCCATCAAGGGCCTTTCGACAATGATCTGAAACCACCAATAGCTTCCTCTCCCCATGTGCTACTCCTCCATGTCTCTCCAACCATCTAAAACTGACCATGACACGATAAAATTTTCATATTAGGGTTCATTGATCTGGCGAATTCCAGCCATGTTGGGTCGATCGGACCCCATCCTCGTGATCCACTTGACATCATCTTCATGTCTATGATATCTAGTCAATGTATTATCTTCATTTGACCATTGAATCAAATGGACGGTCCATATTCATTAAACTTTCCATGCATTTTTTGATCAATCAAGATACTCATTCGATGAATGAATACCGCCAGTGGATTCATGTGATCAAGAACTATAATTTTAATATATAATATGTCTAATTTGGAACACTTTTGTATGTCATACTTTTTAATTATAGGGAGATTAACCTTTTCTAATTATAATCGATAAAAATTATATTTTTAACCATCTAGCCATGACATACTACATCCTAATCAGGAGTATATAAAAAATTAGTTTTTAATTATTAACTAGTGCGAACCCGTGCTATGCATGTGGGGTTTGCATAAATTTTTAACTGGGCATTTTTAAAAATTCTTTGGTTACATGAAGGTGGAATGTAAACTTTTGGACTGTAATTTTTTTGGATTGGTTTCTTTTGAAAAACTTTTAAAAGCCTTAAATGATAAATATGTTTGAATAATTTCAAAGGGTACAAAGTATAAACATTTTTGGATACAATTGTGTTATGCAACAAACACTAACATCAACTATAAGCCATCTTAATTTGGAACCATAACATTAGTAATAATATCAATTTTCTAAATTAAATCAATAGTTTAATTCCTTCTTGTGTATTATATAGCAGTACTATTAGGTATGTATTTAGTTTAAACTAGAATTGAATTAGAGGGTTAAAATTATAATTAACTATAATTAACCGTATTTTATTCTAACCAAAATTTAAAAATGATAAATATGTTTATCATAGTTGAAAATGTGAAATAAATAACATTAAACCTTAATTTGCAGATAAATATTGAAACATATAAAAAAAATCATTAATAAACAACATAAAATAAGGTGCCACATGAGAACAAACATATATTTATTGGTATATGCAGCATGAATAAATTATAATAAATATATTTATATTTTAGTTTGAAATAAATAGAAAATTAAATACAATTAACTATGGTTAAATTATTTATATTTTTTAATTGTTTGAGTCCAATATGAATCAGAAAACTAATTATATACCAATTCAATATTAATACTCTTCCTAATTAATGAATTAACTACCATTAATGGGCATATTCATTCTATAAAAATTAAGCGATTTAATTTCAAAGATGGAAAAATACGATATTATTCATTTGTAATGTCAACCAAACCAAGAAATAAACATGTTATTTAATTTTTAGATTAACTAAATTACACTTCCCTTATGAAGTTTATGCAAAATATTTTTTATAACCTAAGAATTTTGGTTTAAATTATTAAAAGCATAAAATGAGTCAAACTTTACATTATTTTTTAAAATGAAACCATATAAGTGAATATTTTTTCGCTTTTACTACAAACATGGCAGCTAGTTCATCACTTGAATTTTTAGATTATGCACAAATTATGTGCATTACTAAAGGCAGCCTTTTTGTTCTTATTAGTACCACTGTGATTCAAATATATCCATTTAAAATTTAATCTTTTTAATACTACAATTAAATTTCATCATTTAATAATTAATTAAAAGATAGTAAAATATAATTTTACCAACTAAAATTCATGGGTAGTTTTGCCACCAACCATTAGAGCTTTGATAGTGAAATCAACAATGCTCGATATAACAACGCCTCTACTCACCAAATTCTAGTAAAGCTTTTTAAAATGATTTACTAACAATTATTTTGTTTAAATATTTACTAATAACAACCTTTTTGAAAGAAAACTTCCGTGAAGACTATGAAAATTCAAAATCATTGAATTTTTTTGAATTTTAGAAAACTCATGTAAATATACTATTTTTTACAAAACTTCATATACCTATATAGAGATTTATTGAAGCATCTTCTCATAGTTCTCGCTCATTGGTAATTGAGTGAATCGATTACTAATGCATTCAAAATACTTTACAAATTAAGGAGGAAGATGAATTTTGTTTATTCAACTGTTTATTTAAGGAATATTGGTAAAATTTTAAACAATAAATACATGTAATTGTGGTCCAAAAAGCACCACTAATGATATTATGAAGTATAATAAATATTTTTGTTGGTATCTAAAGATACGGTATTAATAGGAGAAAATCAAAGTATGTTTCTATAGTGCCTTAAATTGTGAACTAACAATTTTTATACTCGACAAGCACCATTGTCTCAGTAGTTAAGTGATTCAATTTTGATGCGAGTGGTCACAAGTTCAATACTTGTGTAGCGTGATTCGAACATATATATTGACATATGATATGTGTTATGTTGTCCCAGTGACATGTTGTGTCTAAGTATCAATTCAAAAAAAAAAAACAATTTTTTATACTCTAGTGGCCATCGTACATTTTACAATATTAGGTTTGCAAAGAAACTTGACTCTTAACCATGCATTTTCCTACCTTAATGATCACAACTATTTAAGCACGATCATACTTTGTAAGAAAATATGTAAATATATTTAATAAAAAGTGTTCAACATGATTAATGAAATCATACCTTGGAGAATATATAATGAAGTAAAAGTTAAAAACCAATTTTGTCCATTGTAAAATCAAATATTACATTGAAATAAAGTGCAATTAATTTAAGCATTAAAATGAATTAGTATATAGTTAGTCCTCCTATAGATTCAATCAAAATGAATTAATTACTATTAATTATCTTATTTGTCCGAATTGAAATTAAATTAAATTAGAGGCAAATAATTTATTTTATCAATTGAATCTCAATAAGGTATGATATGACTCTTCTGGTTCTAAATTAGTTTACTTATAAACATTATAAGTAAGAACATCTCTAATCCATGATTATCTACAAACATTTCTAGATTACAAATTTAAACTAATATAACATCAAATACACCGTGTAAGAAATAAATTACCTTACATTTTTCTGAGGTTTTCAAAAAATGATGACAGTCATGCATTGAATGGAAATTATGTATTGTTTATAAATATTTCACGGTCTATCAAATAACACCATAAAAAATATCAAACCATATATTGACAAAGATGAATAATATTAGATTTAAAATTTTTTTTTACATAAAGTACGATAAAACATTTAAATAAGAAGTATAAGTTCGTAAAGCAAATATTTACAACTAAATTTAAAAAACTACACTCCTCTACTGTAACCAAATATATAAGCTAATTGTACATTTATATATTTCATAACATACTATAAAAATTATCATTTGAATATTCTTGTGTCGCATGTTTTTTTTTATAATTTAATTTTCTTATATACTTATGTTTAATAATAGAAAAAGGATCGCTTTGCTACTGATAGACTATACAAAAAACTTAAGATTTGTTTGCTATCTATGCATTAATAAACGAATTTTGCCTTACAAAATAATATAGGTAAATGAAATTCATAATGTAGAAATAGAATAAAAATTAATAAAAGTAACATTGGATGCAAATGTTAACACTGAACAAAATAGTTAGTATAACCTATAATAAATTTTGTCAAACAAGCGAAGATTTTGTGTTACCAATCTATTTGTAAATTCAGCAACTCCTATAAAAAAGAAGGAAATTCATAATCATACTAACACTGATATTATAACATGATTAACTTTAAACAATAATTATTATAAATATATCCTTCGACTTGTAGCTATAGTATAACATAATAGATGATTATCATGGCATACATTTCCATATATTATGTCATTTTTGTTTTCTTTAACTACTAAGGGAAACGAAAGGTTTTACCAAAACTATCCAAATAAGAAATTAGTTTTAAAATTCATGAATGTCTGTAAAGTACGTAATGGCAGTTCACGTGGTAGATTCAGGAATATCTATAATGTAATGCCTATGCGAAATAATGTTATTTGGTTAATCGCATAAATTATAATATTCTGCTAGTTTATTTCTAAGAGATGCATAACAACATGTACTTAGAATGTAAAATTCAAATCAAAATTAGAATGAAAAACTCAACATATTTACATTACTCTACATGTAAAAACTTAAATCAGAATTAGAACTAAATGCATGAAAGGATTTTAAGCAATTATAGTGAGAATTGAAAATTTAAGAAATGATTAAGTGCTAGTTTGATTTAAAAATGTAGGAGATTTATATAGCAATAACATTTACATTAATGTTAGTTAGTATTCTTTATGGAAGAATAAATTTTTATAAGTGACTAAAAATAAATTAGTCATTGAACTAAAGATATTAATGTATTTAGGCTGAGTAAAACACGGAAACTAATTAACATTTGATAGGGATTAAACAGTTTATTGCATTAGTTCAATAAAACCTACAATTAATTTTCTACCAATAAAATATCAATCCTAAATAAAAAAATGAATATAATGAAATGAACTAAAAATCATTCTTTAGTTATTAAATTAAGAAAAAAAATACTCAATGCATTTATATTATTGAGGATGTCAAACTAAACTAGAATTAGAACTAAGTAAATTGTTGGTGATTAGCAAAAAATGGTGCTAAATAAAATAGTTAATTTTTACTTTGCAATAAAAAACCTTAAAATGGAGAAATAGAGATAAGTTACCACAAAAGTGAACAACCATCACTCTTTTTCATTATTCCAATCTCAAACCTGCAACAATTTTAGAAATGAAAAGGTTGGTACTAAGTAAAAGACATAAACATAAAAAAATGAATTGGATTTTCGATAGTTATCAATTTTAGAACAGAACTCAACATATTTACATTATTTAGATTATAAAGCACAAATTCAATTCAAAATTAAATATATAAAAGTAGGTTAAGTGATTTTAGTTTGAAACAAAAACATAAAGAAATGGCTAATTCGGATTAAGTTTCGTTTTTTAATTAATAAAAAGAGGCTTTTGAGATTTTTGTGTTGTAGGTAACAAATGCATATAACATTAATTACTAATTTAATATTGTTGAAAGATTAAAAACAGATTAATACTCTAAAGGTTGAACGTTTTATGGAATACAATAGTTTATTGTCATGATGGAGAAATTTAAATTTGATTTAAGTTGATTACCTTTTATTTAAAGGGCTAATAAGTAGAGATATCTTATCTTATATTGTCTGTATAAAAGACGATCTCTCCAGATATCTCTTCTTTTTTCTTATAAGTTTAGAATTTGAATCCTTAATTCTCCTTAATTCATGTGTACATTTTCACGTTTACCCCGTAAATATTTTCATATTTTACAAGTTGTAATATATTCAGATCTAACAACATATCCTTTTGACTTCCCCTTTTATTCAATTTACTCATTATGTTAAATTCTATTTCTTTTCTCCACAAGGTTGAACACCTAAGGTGAAGTTTGTTTTCATATCGAAATTGAAATACTTTTTTTTTTTCTTATTTCATTTTAATTCCTCTTTAATCTTATCTTATCTTATATCATACACATAAAAGATGGATCTCTTCTAATATCTTTTCGTTTCTCTCGTAATTTTAAAATTAAAATCTTAAATTCCCCTTCTAAATTTTCACATTTAACAAGTTTTTATATCTTTAGGTACAACATAATGTCTATTTGACTTTCCTTTTTATTAAATTTACTCATCTTATGCTTTTTCTTCATAAAAGATGGATCTATCCTAATATCTTTTCTTTTTCTTCATAATTTTAGAATTGAAATCGTTAACTCTCCTTGATTCATTTGTATATTTTCACATTTATCCCTCAAGAGAATTAGGGAAAATGACAAACTTTTATAAAAAATAAAGTATTGAAAGACATTAAGTTTTACTTTTAGGCTAAAGGACAAAAATTTGTTATAATTTAAGTTGAAGGACTGCCTAATTTTTTTTAATTAATTTGTTCTTGGTGGAAAACTAAGAGGATGACAAGCATAAAGAAAATTTTTGACGCAGGAACAACATGTTTTATATTTACGAAGGCCAAACTTCCTGTAAAAATACATCGCAAGGCCAAACTTAAGACGCAACTAAAATGGTAGTGGCTTGGTAGGCGATGCCATGGGGGATGAGGCTTAGGAGGCGATGAGGTGGCAGGGGCATGGGATGGTGACGGTGGATGGTCGAGGTGATAAAGTGGTAGCAACCCAAGAGGCACGAGGTGGTTGGTCGAGATGGATTGGAAGGCAATGAAAGAGAATATTGTTGGTGGTGCAGCGGCGAAGCAAGCGTTGATGATGGTGTAGCAAGTGTTGATGATGGCGTAGCAGCGAAGCATGCGTCTACGATGGAAGAGAAGACGGTCGAAGATGGTGCCGATCGATTTTTTTTGAACAGTAAACATCCGAAAATGCTAAATATAACTAGCATTATCTTTAAGTGAAAATGAATATAGCATTATATCTCTACTACTAATAAAGAAAATTCATTGAACTAATTTACTCGGTGTCCTTTTGAAATTCCATAAATGCTCTTGCTTTCCGTTTATATATTTGCGCTCAAATAAAATATTAACGTATGCAATAACAAAAACAGCCCGTGTGCGAAGCACGGGCCTATACTAGTGTGTATAATGCTAATTTAGTTTAGCATTTTTTAAACTATAAAAAGGAATGATAATGCTACTTTATTCTATCATTTTAAACTAACATTATAGCTATGAAGTACAATAGCATTTTTAAAACATGCAAAATGATAGTTTAATGTAATATTTTAGATACAAATTTTAGTAGCATATTGATGATATTTGAAATGATAGATTAATGTAGCATTTTAATTATGAAGTACACTAGCATGTTTAACGTATGCAAAATGATAGCAAAATTTAGCATTTTTTGAATATAGCATTATAATGATATAATGCTATTTTAATTTAGCATTTTATAATGTTATTGATTTTTTTTTAAAATTCAGATCGACGATGATTTAATCCGCTTCATAGCTAACGCCAGCGAAGACGGAGCAGGGCGCAGTGCAGGTCGGGTCGAGGCAATGACGCCGACGATGAGTAGAGCGGCAATGACGATGGAAAGAGCGGTAATGAAAAACCGACAATAGATCGATGAAGACGATGAGGAGAGCGGCAATGACTCCGGCGAGGCAGAGCAGGGCACAGTGTAGGTCGACGTCGAGCTGTTGAAGGCGATGGAGATGAGAGGAGGAGGGGCTATGAGGTTGTGGTATTGGCGAAAGAATAGGAGTAGTGGCAGTTGAAAGGAAGTGGATTTGAAATTGACGTGGGGAAGAGAAAAAACGTGGTTCTGTCCTTAGCCTAAATTTGAAAACTTCTGCACTGCATCTAAATATTTTAACAACGTTTGCCCTTTTGGCTAATTACCCCTTGTCTTTGTACCTATTTTTCTGGTTTTTAACTTAATTAGTAATGTGAATTTTATATATTTCAAAATGCAACGTCCGTACAAAAATCTACAATATGCGGTCTGTAACAATAAAATCAACAAGAGGTTTAGATGTCTACGGATTAGATGGTTGATAATATGCCTACATTATTATTTTGTTGGATGAATATTGGTTCAACTTAGAGAATTCTCAGTCTATCTCTGTTCTTTTTGGAATTCAACTTGTATGTGTTGAACACGTGGAACATTTTTGGAGTTGGATTTACCTTTTTAACCTTATATATCTTATTTTCAGTTATAAGAGCACTCCTGCGGCCGAAGGACAAAAGAAGATAGCTGTAGTTATTTTGGGCACAAGTGGGTGGAGCTTGTGATTCTCGTCTTTTGGGCACAAGTGGGTGGAGCTTGTGATTCTCGTCTCTTATCCTTCTTTTTCTGAATTCATTTTTATGCTTCTCCCCAATCTTCACCCCATACAATTTTCAGTTACACTTGTAAACCCCAATCCTAATCTCAGTTGTAACGTTCCATTTTCTCGATCTTCTCTTCAAATTCACCATCGATTCCGCCGTCCTTACCAGCGAAGAAGGGACGGTGATTGGGGTTCGAATGCTGAAGAGTTTCGGTATAAATTTCAAGAAGAGGAAGACAAAGAATTTGGTGATGTTTTTGAGCTGTTGGATGAGGGAAGTGATGATATCATTGACAAAATATGGATTTTCAAGGTTAACACTGTTTGCTTCCTCCACTAATTGATTAAGCTTAGTTAACAGTGCATATATCAATATACAAAGCAGGCCCTCATCTTCCTTTAATTATGGGTTTCCATAGTTATGTCAATTTGTAGACTGCGAGTATTTCAAATTGGGGGTTTCATAGATACTGTTGTTTGAGTGGCTGGTTTTGGCCATCATTAAGATTATATTGTAGCTAATGCATCTGACAAGTTCCACATTTCAATATTTTTCTCTGATTAATTATATGATTGCCTTGAACTTGCCTACATGCCAATGCTTCTAATTTAAAAAAAAAAAAAGAAAGGGTTTTCTCTAAGCTTATTACAAAGGTTGTATGAATGATCCTGAGTCATGACAACAATGGCGATAAATTAGTTCAAATTAGTCATGTTTAACTGGCCATGCAACTGAAATTTGAACTCGCTAAGCAAGCATCTTGCATATTCCTACAGGTCTTCAAAGCATATGGATATTTGTTGCCTGGCATCATTGTATCCCTGCTTCTAGCTAATGGTCTAAAAGCGTTCCTCGTTACCATGGCTATTGCTTTAAGTCTATCGGCCATTTCTTTAGCATTTGAAAATATACAAGGAAGTGTATCCAGAAAACCAAGAACAAGAGCAACAGCCAACAAGAAGAAAAACCCGTTTAGCACCAAGTATTCTGGCAAAAACTCCTCCCAAAGGCAAGAGAAAAGGAAAAGGAACAGTAAGCACAATGAGAGAAACGGCTACAAATCATGGATTTCTTCAATGGATTTCTCTAAAGAAGACGTGGACAGTAAACTGGGAGGAAATAATTTTGGTGGATGGGATGAGTTGTATAACGAGGAGGATTCAGTAAAGAAGGCACCACCAATACAATCTAAAATGCGGATGAAAGAAGAAAACGTGTCTTGGAAAGGAGGCAGGGATGATGAACCTCTGTTTTTGAGACTTTTGATAGCAGTGTTTCCATTCTTGAGGTCGTGGATGACGATCTTGTAGCAAGCAGTATGCTAGGGAGATGAGATGGTACGTAGTCCTCAATAACAGTTCTTCTTTGAAACATGCAAAACAACGGTAATCTTTTTTAATACATAAATTTCATATTTTTCAGCAAGTTTATCTGTGTATAGAAGCCAACACTGGATAATATTCAGAAAAGAAAGCATTTAAAGAGCAACGTACAAGTCGGTGGACTTTGAATTGATTTTAGTGAAATAAGGATACATCATTTTACATGACAAAAAACAAAACAAATAACTTTTAGACATAACAAAAATCAAAATAAATTGCTCTTCCTTCTATCAGATACCAAATATTATTTTGTGTGGTTTCACCGTATCGTACTGTCAAGCATTGAGTACACTGACACACTTTTTTGGTGTTCTAACCACAACTTCAAATCTTTTAGGTATACAATTAAATGAAAATGAGGCTCGAAGCTTGCACGCCGGTGCGTACGCATAAACACCTATAGATAGAAACATAAAGAAAGAGAGTAGGGAGGTGTGGAGTTCGAAAATCAACAAGTTAAAATATACATATTTTTACTTTTCCAGTTTAAATTTACTTCTTCCTAACCATCATCAATAGATATTCTACCATCCATAAAGAGAAGGTGCGTTATTAATTTTTTTTTTTAAAAAAACAAATAGAAAAGCTGATACTGCATATTATTATTTATATCTATCATCAAATAACTGCTATTATCAAATGTATATCTACTATCGAAAAATTGCTACTATCAAATGTATATAAAACTGCTACATGTGTACCTACTATCAAATGTGTATAAAACCGCTACTATCAAATGTGTATAAAAAAGGCTACTATCAAAATGTGTATAAACCGCTACCATCAAAATGTGTATAAACCGCTACCATCAAAATGTGTAAACAGTATCATTTACTGCTACTATCAAAAAACATAAAATATGTATAAAATTGCTACTATAATTCATAAATATTATTAAATGTGTATAAACTGCTACTATAATTCATGAATATTATTAAATGTGTATAAACTGCTACTACAATAAAAAAAATTAAAATTCATAAACTGCTACTACAAACATAATAAATGCACACTTTATCTATAAAATGGTACATTTGTTCAAAAATTGTTACTAAAATTCATTAATTGCTACTATAGTAAACTATAATTCATAAACTGCCGCTATGATTCACAAATACTATTAAATGTGTATAAACTGCTACTACAATTTAAAAAAACAACTACAATTCGGAAAATACTACTAAAAGCATAATAAGTATTAAAAAATAAAATAAAATGATACTACAGTTGTAATTTTTAGTACAAGTAAAATACAACAAACAACGTTGAACAAAATTGATACTATATAGTATAATTTTATTCTTGTTAATTCAATTAAATATATTATTACAATCCGTAAAATGCTACTATAAAATAACATTATAATCTAAGATTACACACTCCACTATATCAAGAATCATAAAAATACTACTGCAGATCAAAAAATGTTAAATACTTCAAAATTGGTACTACAGTTCACAATATTGATAGCACATCGCAGCACTCAGCGAATTTTTGTCCTTCTACTATATTATATTGAAAAGTTTGTCTTTCTAACTAAAAAATTGAGAGCATATCCTTGAAGCTAAAGAATTGATGAATTTTGTCCTTCGTACTCTTTTCTTGTTTTGTCTTCCCAGATCTGGTTTGGGACTAATAAGAAAGGGATTATTTTTACTTAGCCCGTCATATTTTACAAATTACATGTAGCAATATTTTAGGGCTATTAGTTTTATTTTTTATATTCTTTTTAAATATTTAACTCTAGATTTATCTAGGATTGAACTACGGTTTGTAGTTTATAAATTCTCAACTTGGGGATAAAGTCGCGGCAGAGTTACTAGGCATAGAATTAGTATATTCTGGTTAATAGGAAGTGTGAGTTTATAGGAATTGTAAGCATTTGAATGTACAATTCTAGTAGTAGCTTTGAGGGTGATAGGAGGTACTAATATGTTAGTGGTTAAACATGGGTGTGTGTGTGTGTATATATATATATATATATATATATATATATATCTGTGTGTGTGTGTGTGTGTTAGTGTTATTTACATTTCGAATTTATGTTTCTACATTATTTATATGTTTATCTATGAAATATTTCATATACTATAATCATCCTCCCTTATGGTATTTTGCATAATCATAGCAAGTGATATCACAACAAGATTGCTAGGAAAAACATTTGGACATTTCTAATTCTAGTAAAGCTTTTTTTAAGGATCAGTCCATAGCTAGGCCACATATGTTTGATGAAAACGATCATGCATATTGGAAAGGTAAGATTAAAATTTATTTGATACCAGCTGACTTTGGGGTTTGGAATGTAGTTGAAACTGGTTACACCGCACCTGTTATGACTGAAAGTGTATGAGAGTTGCCTAAACCTATATAGATAGATGAGATGCAAATGATAAAAAACTTTGTGCTCTAAATGCTAAAATTGTGAACTCCTTTGTATGTGCTTTTGATAAAACTGGATTTAATTGAGTTTCCCATTGTTTGACAGCGCATAATATATGGTATACACTCGAATCACGACTAGTCATGCTTAGCACTGGATTTGGAATTTTTCTGATGACAAATATGAGAACATAAGGAAACATATGGACATTTTTCAACCTTGGTCTATAATTCTAGAGCTTGGGAAATGTCGATTCGAATACGAGATGATTTGCAAAATCTTGAGAATACTTCCAAGGAATTTCTAGGCAAAGGTTATGGCCATACAGGAATCAAAAGATATGAACATGCGAAGTATGGAGGAATTAATAGGAAATCTTATGACTTATGAGATGGAGCTCAAAGCTAGGGAAGAGTGTGATGGTTCGAAAAAGAAAATGTCGACTACCTTAAAAAGTTCAATAGACAACGAGGATGAAAATGATTTTGTCGAAGAGTTGGCAATGTTAATGAAAGACATGAAGAACTATATCAAAAAATACAAAAATGTGCGTCGAATCAGCATATTGCAAGTATAGAGTAAGGGGTATGCCCTAGAAGCAATTCTATAATTTATTATAAATTTTTAACCCTGTAATAAAATCTCGTTCGAAATAAAATATGTTTTTCTTTTTATTATATGCTTATCATAATGTGTTATTTTAATTATTTATTTAATTTAAGCATATTTAATAAAAAATCCTTAAATAATATGTTATGTGATGATAACCACAATGTGTTGTAATCATATGAAATTTATCACAACAAAAATAGCATATTGTTTTAAATACTCCCAGTCAAGATGTTTCGAGAGACAGGATATTGTTTCATTCGTTGAGATTAGAGTACATAACACTCTTCAAATATTGGATGGTGTATTCCTCATGACTATCTGGGGGACACTACAAGGTTACATAATTATAGTTATTGGATAACTATATAATGATTCACTTGATAGTTTTCTATTGGTTAACATAATTATACATTTCTCTTGACTTGTGAATACTATTGAACTTCAATGTGGACACTCCACCTTGACTATGGTTAAATTATGGCACGACCTCCATCAATTGACTATAATTAGGTCTAAGTTAAACTATTGGAAGTGAAACACTATTCATTAGAGAGTTTGTCTCGTCGATTGTATGAGGCAATATCACGCTTAACTATAGCCAACTCAAAGTCACAATCTTTGGCCACAACAGTTCAGTTAATGATAGTTGTTATTATTGGGCATATGTCTTTTTTATTTGGATTATACAAGCATCAATGCGAATGGTATTGGGATTTTGACTAAAACCAAATTCCATATGTTCTAATGTGGTATAGTCTCGACGAAGAGAATTGGTGTAAATAATCGTAATTAACAGAGTTCACTTAAAATTGTAACATTGGATTTCACTAAAATTGTGACGACCCGCATTTCAGAAGATTTAAATCGATAATAATCCACACATGTCCAATTCAAACAATCTGAAACACAGATAATCAATAGGGTTGATTAAGAAAAGAAAAAAAATACAGAATCTCGCAACGGAATCCCAAAATATAATAATCAAATAAACAGTCCATGAAGCTGCTTATATTATACATTTAATTAAAATTTTACAACATCTATCAGAGTTATATATACAACAGAACAATAGAATACAATAGTGTGGTAGAACAACATGATGCAGGGGAATAATACTAATAATTGTATAACAATCTTCGTCTTCATCCTCCAGAAAATAATCTTCAGTGCGCTGAAAACTCAGGGCTGACCCGAACATAAAGTAAAACAATACACTCGAGTCAGAACTAAAATATTCTTATGCGAGTCAAATCAATACCACATATAACAGGAGTGTAATAGCATCAAAGATGTTTATGGGGTTTTACATCTTCTATCCAGTGTATAATGTGTGTGCAATAACTCAAGATATGTTACGGGATTTTTCATCTCTTAAGGATCCATCAAAATATCTATGTATAGTAGAATACACTATATATGTAATGTCTAATCAGTAAAATAAATATTTTTCTTAGCTTTAAGTCTTTACATTAATCCCCCTTAACGCGTTTTTAAGCATTGTCGTATAGTTTGCATCTGTGCAATTAAAGCGCTCGGCAGATTCGAAGCGGTGGAGGTGCAAAAAGTCATAGCGGGGATACAACGAGGATATAGCAGGATATAGCGGATGGCTCTAAAATAGCATATAAAACTCGTACTTAATGTTTTTACAAATATATAAACGGTAATTAAATGAAAAATTATCGTTCAGCTGAATTATAATTAATACATAAATAAATTTAAACAAAAAATATGTGCGAATATACTTTAAATAAACGTAAACTGTTATATATCAGAATTGAATTTAGTAGAATATTAGAGTATTTTCATTTCTAAAAATATATTAAAAATAAATCAAATAAATTAGTTTTATAATTTTTATAATGTATAAATGCAATTTTTAAATTCATTTTATTAAAGAAGATATAGCGGAAATAGAAAAATATAGCGGGAATAACGGAATATAGCGGGGATTAAAGCGGAAAGGCTATATTTTGGGGCTATATGGAAAAATCGTATCGGTAGAAATCTGCTATGAGATATAACGGGGTTATAGAGGGGTAATAGCGAGGCATTAACTACACAGGTTTGCATATAATGCCCCAATAGCACGTCGGAGGATAGGGATGCGCCATGATACGACATCATTAAACCAAACTCATAGTGGTCTCATATAAGGATAAGAGTATGACAAGGTACGTAAGGCAATGCCTAAGGTAAGATACTACCAGTTAAGGTCGTAGGGCTGGTGGTAACGCATCATAGCCACGACCGTCCACCACATCCATCTGTCCCATATCGAGTCAAATGGTGGTCATCCCAAATCAAGGTGCACCAATCGAAACCAACATCAAAAGTAATTAGTATATACCAAGTCCAAGAAGAAAATCGAAAAACGGATGTCCGTTAGAGGTAGCTAGCTCACTTGGCCCTGTCAAGCCATCCTATTTTAGTCATTTCAATTTGGCACAAATGCGGGGATCTATCCATCATCGTTCTCTTTCTTCAAATCCAGCAACATACACCAAATCCAACCACTTCATTCTGGAGTCTCCTCTGCATACACAGTTGTTAAAGTGGTTCCAATATTGACAGAGAGTATGCCAATAAGAGACCACAGTCTCTTTAACGACCAAACATCGTTTTACACAACTGTTGGTTCATTTACATTTCGAAAACGATACATACTTGATATCAAATATCATATTCGCTTCAAAATATCATTCATTTCAAAATCATCATATTTACTTAAAATATGTCGGTTTCACTTGAAAATATCATTTCATTCAAATTTCAATTTTGTATTTCAATTTAGGTTATAACTTCATTTTAATGGAATTCGCACTTGAATCCATGATTTAAATATAAATATTCCAACCTTGCACAGTTTGAATTTTTTGAAAATAGTTTGAATAGTTTTAAATAGTTTAGAAAGGTTAAAATAGTTTAGGTATTAAAATAGATTATGTGTTAAATGATTTGGAAATTTAAATAAGTTAAAAAGATGAATTTTAAAACAGTTCATAGGAAAATAGTGAAAATAATTTCAAATTCAAAACCGTTTCTTCCCATTTCCAATAAATCTGGAATCGGTCCAAATTCCAATCAAACAAATTCAATTTTAAATCTTTCAATTCAATCAACTCAATTTCGATTTAAATTCAAATCAACTTCAGTTCTGATTTCAATTCAAACTGACTTCAATTTTGAAACATTCATTTTAACTTCGAATTCGATTCAACGATTCGATTGAAAGGTTAAATTCTAATTCAATTCTTATTTTAAACCATTTCAATTTATATAAATTTTGAGTTCAATTTCAAAAGATCGTTTTAAATCATTTAAATCAAATTTAACTTCGATGTTCAATTTAATGTTCACATCTCTAAAATGATTTAACTCCGAGCCCAAGTTTGAAGTATCAATTTAAATTACTTCTACTTGGTAATATTTCAAAGTTCGTATAAACGTTCAAATCTTTTAGAAAAAACCAATTTCCATACTTCAAATCATATTCCGATTATAACTTCAAACTTCCAAATTCAATTCTTTAAACGATTTCTTTTAACCAATTCCAATTTTAACATTTCAAGCTTGAGTTCGAAAATAATTCAATTCCTTATTTCAGTTCAATTTTATTTTTATAAAATAAACCATTTCGATAAATCCAAATCCATAATTTAAAATCGTTAAATTTAACCAATCCTGCGTCCCTTTATATTTTTCTAACCTATGACCAAGTGAACAGTTATTTCAATTTCAATTTCAGGGATGGATATGTATCATTTCAATCTAAATCAAAGTGTCATAAGTATATATCATTTCAACCTATTTCTTAATTTATTCGAAATAATTAAAATAACAGTTCATATGCTGTCAAATATTTTACAGAGTGAAAACAGGAATATAAAAAATAAATAAAACCAATCATCCAATATATCATGCAATAGTCATCTGTGACGCCCCACCTCTATACCCACGCTAGCCAAGAACACTACGGAGCAATGCTGTCAACTAGCGCGGAGAATAAGGCTGTTGAGGAGCGACCATCCGTGCAATTGCTTTGTGCGTGCACCGCTATGTCGGATAGTATAACGCATTTGATTTCGGGAGGAAGTCCGACACACCGATACAAACTCAAAGCTACTACACAGTGGCTATAATAATCTTCGGAAACAAACATAGAAATAAGTATAACACAAATCAGACACAGACATCCATATCACAAAGGCGGAAGAAGATATGAATATATAACTAACACATGAAAGTGTACATCAGAGTAGTGGTCAAAAATATCCACAATAATACAAAAGAATAGCAACACGTGCTATGCAAAAGAATACAACTATGAGTCTATATCTCAAGTGTATACAACAAAAACTGCTAATCTAAATAGTTAGCCAAAAGTCAGATTAGCAAATCCCGGGAAGAAGTCAAGCAGAAGCACCTGTAACATCTCGGTCTGACCCGTGTATTATTTAAGAAAATAGTATACGGATCGGTCTAGCTATAAATATCAGATGACATGGTATAAAATAAAAGATATGGCATAAACATAAAATATCCATACTGACATACTACTATAAGTATGCAAATGATGATCAACAGAAGATCAATCAATAAGAGATAAATCAATATCACAAGAATCTTCTCAAAGATCCAAAGAGGGCATCATACCCTAAACTTGTACTCATAACAAGTCAATGACATAAATTCCAGAAATCAACACAAGAAATCCAGAAATCATAGAAAAAGGGAAAGAGGCCTATCACATGACGTTCCGAAGACCATGGGGAGCTACCCCATATGGGTGAGTCGAAATCACCCAGATGAGGTCTAGGCTAACCAAAAAGCAAAAAGGTATGTGTGAGTGGAATCATACAAATGGTGTCTAGCCTAACCTCGCGGACAAAGAGATATGTGTGAGTCGGAATCACACCAATGAGGTCTAGGCTAACCAAAAAGCAAAAAGGTATGTGTGAGTGGAATCACACAAATGATGTCTAGCCTAACCTCGCAACAAAAAAGTATGTGTGAGTGGAATCACACAAATGGTGTCTAGACTAACCTTGCGGACAAAGAGATATGTGTGAGTCGGAATCACACCAATGAGGTCTAGGCTAACCAAAAAGCAAAAAGGTATGTGTGAGTGGAATCACACAAATGATGTCTAGCCTAACCTCGCAACAAAAATGTATGTGTGAGTGGAATCACGCAAATGGTGTCTAGACTAACCTTGCGGACAAAGAGATATGTGTGAGTCGGAATCACACCAATGAGGTCTAGTCTAACCTTGCAAACAAAGAGACATCGCACAATTGCTGGTGTAAATCATAAGATGATCGTCATGATCAACGAGAAGTGTCAATTACACTAAGCTAGTAAATATAAAAGCTTAGCCTCGTGTCTCATAACCACTTGCTTAACTTAAATATTTACGAACAAACTGTAAATCTTCACTAGAAAATTATCACAAGAGGTTCAATCGAACAAGTCCAAGAATTAACCGACGAAGTGAACGCAAGCGTTTCATACCACTTGTTTTACATAGTCATTTAATTAGATTTCTCATCCGAGTGAGGTAAAGGTTTGTATATACTAATAGATCGGAAAACGGTTTTATAAACAAGTTTGGTAATAAAAGAGTGTTAAAGATTGCTTTGACGAAAGAGTTTTGATATTTACTACTAGTATTGAAACCTTTATATTTTTAAAGTGACAAATCATAGAAATGATTGTAGAAACAATCAATCATCAAAATTCACATTCAAAGACGTGAATAAAATCTAAAGAAATTGATACTGAATCCATCAAAATGGATATTCCCAAAAATCACGAAGAAAATGTCATCAAAATCAATAATAAATGATAACAACAAAAGGGAATCAACACGAATCGATTAAAGTTGGAAATTCAAACAAAATAGGCAGTATAGGCAAAAGACTGCAGATTCAGACGTCTGAAATCAAGGGTTCAGACGTCTGAATCTGGAAAATAAAATATTTTCCAAAACAGAATTCAGACGTCTGAATCCTTGATTTCAGACGTTTGAAATATGCACTTTTTAGGCTATTTCCTTTCTGGTTCCAAACGAACCAATTCAGACGTCTGAAATATAGATTCGGACGTCTGAATCCGGGAATAAAAATCTTCCCAGAATAATATTCAGACGTCTGAATCTAACGTTTCAGACGTCTGATATTGGGGTTCAGGGCATTCCCTGAACCTAGACCAAAAATGACCGAAATAAATAGCGGAAGCGATCGGACGAGCAAAGACGACTAAGGATTTACGCCAAGCGACAACCCAGCCTTAAAGGCTCTTCGATAAGCCTCAAATATCAATGTCCAAATATCCATAATAGGAATGGATTTTCATAGATTTTGATTTCAAAACACCAAAAATTGGAATATACACCAAATCAATCCAAACCAAAATCAATCGCACAAGAATAAGTGTTAGGAATTCATACCTAACAATCAAAGATAATTATAGACAAAGATGTGAGATAAAAATCTCACTTTTGAACCCAAAACTATGAAGAAGAAGCTATAGAGCAATGGCAAGAAAAATCACACTTTAATTCCAACCCCACAAGCATGAATCTAAGCTTAAAAGAAAAACATTTCCTAAGTTAGGTTTAGGAATTTCTGAAATTGGAAGGAGAATGAGTTGGAGAAGAAGAAGAGAAGACTTACCAAAGCTTCTTCTATGAATTTGAAGTTGGAGCTTGGATTTGCAATGAAACTAGGGCTTGGAATTTCTAATTTCCACTCTTTTCCCCCATTGTTGCTTAAAGCTTAAAGTGTTAGGAATATGAAATGAAGTAATGAAGAGTTGGAGTGGAGCTAGGGTCTTAAGATGGAAAATTGGGCTGAAACCCAAAGTGAAAAAGTAGCAAAACTCTACTAACTCCAAACATATCGAAGCTTATACTCAAAAAGGTTGCAAACGGCATTTTGAACTCAATGGAAGGGGTCTCGAGTCCCAATTCGACTGTTTGCTAAAAGTAGATTTTCGGACTATAATCCGACTAACGATTGTATATTTAAATATTTAAATAAAATATTTAAATATACAATCGATAAATATGCGGGTTGTTACAGACTCCCCTCCTTAAATAAATTGCGTCATCGCAATACTTAAGAAGGAAATAAATAGTAACAACCATAAAAGCATATCAACACAAAAGAAAATTTGAAATAAGAAGTTCACCCTAAAGAGCACAAGAGAGTATGTTGCTCATCAGTCAAATTAGGTGAAACTTCAATTTCTTCAACAATACCGGGCTCAAGAACAAAAATTGGAATCCAATACGTTCAGTGATAGGAAATGGCCCAATATATCGAGGCGCAAATTTTCCCGATCGACTGAAATGTACAACACCTTTCATAGGTGAAACACGAATGAACACAATATCTCCCACAGAAAATTCTAATTTCCTTCTTCGGTTATCGGCATAGGATCTTTGTCTACTTTGGGCTTCTTTCATCTTATGAGGAATAAGGTCAACCTTTTCTGTGGAATCACGAATTAAATCTGGACTTAAAACCAGCTTCCCACCGGCCTCAAGCCAACAAGAAGGAGATCGACATGGTCTTTCATAGAGTGCCTCGAAAGGTGCCATACCAATACTAGATTGGAAGCTATTATTATAGGAAAATTCAACAAGAGGAATATGATCTTCCCAGCTTCCACCGAAATCAAGCACACAAGCACGAAGAAGATCTTCAAGAGTTTGATTCACACGCTCGGTTTGTCCATCGGACTGAGGGTGATAAGCAGTGCTAAAATTAAGCTTCGTTCCTAAAGCTTTTTGAAGACTCTTCCAGAATCCACTAGTAAACAATGGATCACGATCGCTGACAATAGAAGTAGGAACTCCATGCAATTTAACAATTTCTTTGACAAAAAATTTGGTCAAAAGAGGAACGGTTCGGTTAGATCGAACGGGAATAAAATGGGCAGATTTAGTAAGTCTATCAACAATCACCCATAAGCTATCATGACCCGAACGAGAATGGGGAAGGCCATCAATAAAATCCATGGAAATTTGGTCCCACTTCCAAATTGGAATTTCTAAAGGTTGCAATAACCCACCGGGCCTTTGATGTTCGGCCTTAACGAGTTGGCAAGTCCTGCAACACTTAACGAAGTTAGCGATGTCAAGTTTCATTCCCTCCCAATAATAAAGTCGCTTCATATCCGCGTACATTTTACTACTACCGGGATGAATGGTAAATTTACAACGATGAGAATCTTCTAAAATATCTTTACGAAGATCACTAATATTTGGCATGATAAGTCTACCAAATTTCCGAATGCCGCCACGAGAATCGATATCAAAGTTTTTCAAACCTTCAGTATCAATTTTATCCTTAATATTTATGGCCAAGATGAGCCAATTCGGGATCTAGCCTTTGAGCTTCAAAAATGCGGTCTAAAAGAGAAGGATGAGCCCCAAAGCTATATAAAACAAGAGATGAACATAAATCGGAAACACGGTCTCGAATTTCACAAGTGGATAAAAGCTTGAGATCATTCCATTCGGATATCATCATGGAAACAACCGCTTGTTGCTTGCGACTAAGTACATCGGCAACTCGATTTCCCTTTCTGGGAGTATAAAGAATATCAAGATCATAAGATGCAAGGAATTCGAGCCAACGCTGTTGACGCAAATTAAGTTCCTTTTGAGGGAATAAATATTTCAAAGACTTATGATCGATGTAGAGAATAAATTTTCCTCCCAATAGATAATGACGCCAAATTCGAAGGGCGAAAACGGTAGCTGCAAGTTCTAAATCATGAGTGGCATATCTAGTCTCGATAGGCTTTTATGACTTAGAAGCACAAGTGGTAGAACGTTTTCTTTTGCAAGAGAACGGCATCCAAACGAATACGATTAGCATTGGTACAAAAGATAAAGTCTTGGTTCCCTTCGGAAAACACAAGAATAAGAGTATCGGAAAAGAATTTTTTTCAAATGATCTTCTTTCCCAAAAAGCTAAAACTTTCAAAATTACAATTATCTCAATGTAAAAATCTTTCTAGAAAAATTTACATTTTACGAGTCAATATATCGTGTCTGATTGTCTCATCAAAGCGTTTAGGAAATTCCTATCGATAACGTTGATCAAGCGCATCGACCAGAATTCTTAAAACACTAAATAGGCAATACAATCACAAAATCATCTTCTATATGACCAAAATGTCTCTTAAAAAGTTTTAAGAATATTCTTTGCTCATTTAAGAACAAAATCCATCTATACTTATAAATAAATCTAATGAAAAAGATTTGTAAAATTTTTAAATTGCTATTTTCATCCAAAACCAATAAATACAAGAATGGTCTCATCGAAATATTCATAGAATACTCGATTTATAAAATTGATGAAATAAGCTGGACAAACTGAATGACATAATAAGTCATTCGTAAGAATCATAACGAGTGCGGAATGCGGTAAGTGGAATGCTAACTTCCGCAACTCGTAACTAATGAAAATCGGTGGCAAGGTCGAGCAGAAAAGACCTTAACACCACACAAGATATTGCTTAGGTGATGATCCTAAGACAAACTCAAAATTACCGGAAAATTCTCAAACTACATGAATGAGAGAAACAACACTTTCCTCATCATGCAGGCTTAAAGAATAAAATGATGCCATCAAGTTGGAATCGAAATCACAAAGGAGAAATAGAAATCTGCTTAACAGATTAAGAATGTCGAAGATAAGTAGTCCACTAGGGACAAAGGATATGGCTTCATAATGATTAAGCCAATCCTTTCACACAAATCAATTCTGAAGCCTAAGTAAAAATATCGGCTCGGAAAGAAAAATCACGTAAAATAATTTCGACATCAATAGACAGTAAGTTGAGTGTTGCGGATCCACCATCCGGATTCACAATTCCCAAAGAAGACATCAAGCCCAAAATATTCAAAGAAAAAGAATCGACAAGTTCTTTTGATATAAAAATAATGAGATGAACTCATATAAAAAAGAACTCAAATAGAAATATCACGAAATAAAACAATAGCATCAAGGATTGAATGTAAAATACCTTGACCAAGAGAAGTGTCACAAGGGGCTTGCACGACTTTCAACTTTCCCTCCCTCTTGCTAGGGAGTTTGGGACATGTAGATAAGTAATGACCCGAGCCTTTGCAATAGCGGCAATAGAGGGGTTTCGGGCACTTAATTACATAATGGTCCGTGGAACCACAATTGTAGCATTGTTTACGACTTGGGGTAGAAGTCTTGGCTACCAAAGTTTCTTGTTCCACCTTCTTCTTGCTTTGAAGTATGGGGCAGAAAGAAATATGATGACCGGTATTTTTGCAGTAGCGACAAAAGAGTGGCTCCGGACACTCCTTTGCATATTGGTCCTTAGAATTACAATTGTAGCATCCTCCATGATTAGGGATTGGAGTTTTTGCTACAAAAGTAGTTTGCTTCACTCTCTTATTGGGATTAAGGCTCTTGAACTTAATATGCCTCTTCTCGGAAGTCCCAATATCACAAACACTTTCTTTACTAACCTCTCCATGAAGAAGAGTAACATCCACAAGCTGATTGAAAGAAACGTCAAGTTTCAAAGGTAGAACCATTTCGGGGTTGTTACTCAAAGCACAGATAAACTCTTGATTCTTTACAAGATCCAAAAGTTGTTGGGCAGACATGAATGCGCCATCCAGAGAAGGGCTACTGGATTGACCAGCGCAAGGACTGCTAGAACTAACCATTTCTCTTCCTTTAGAAAAGAAAGAAGGAGAAAAGTTATTCTCAAAATAAATATCAAGCAATCTTGATAGATAAAACAAGGAATCATGAGAGAAAATAGGATAGGACGGTACGAAGACCCGAATAAAATCCTAAAGCACGACTCCTAAGATGGACTTAGGACGATGATCCTTGTTAAATTATTCTACATTGTTCCGAAGTTTCGCTCTGATACCAAGCTGTGACGCCCCATCTCTATACTCACGCTAGCCAAGAACACTACGGAGCAATGCTGTCAACTAGCGCGGAGAATAAGGCTGTTGAGGAGCGACCATCCGTGCAATTTCTTTGTGCGTGCACCGCTATGTCGGATAGTATAACGCATTTGATTTCGGGAGGAAGTCCGACACACCGATACAAATTCAAAGCTACTACACAGTGGCTATAATAATCTTCGGAAACAAACATAGAAATAAGTATAACACAAATCAGACACAGACATCCATATCACAAAGGCGGAAGAAGATATGAATATATAACTGACACATGAAAGTGTACATCAGAGTAGTGGTCAAAAATATCCACAATAATACAAAAGAATAGCAACACGTGCTATGCAAAAGAATACAACTATGAGTCTATATCTCAAGTGTATACAACAAAAACTGCTAATCTAAATAGTTAGCCAAAAGTCAGATTAGCAAATCCCGGGAAGAAGTCAAGCAGAAGCACCTGTAACATCTCGGTCTGACCCGTGTATTATTTAAGAAAATAGTATACGGATCGGTCTAGCTATAAATATCAGATGACATGGTATAAAATAAAAGATATGGCATAAACATAAAATATCCATACTGACATACTACTATAAGTATGCAAATGATGATCAACAGAAGATCAATCAATAAGAGATAAATCAATATCACAAGAATCTTCTCAAAGATCCAAAGAGGGCATCATACCCTAAACTTGTACTCATAACAAGTCAATGACATAAATTCCAGAAATCAACACAAGAAATCCAGAAATCACAGAAAAAGGGAAAGAGACCTATCACATGACGGTCCGAAGACCATGGGGAGCTACCCCATATGGGTGAGTCGGAATCACCCAGATGAGGTCTACGCTAACCAAAAAGCAAAAAGGTATGTGTGAGTGGAATCACACAAATGGTGTCTAGCCTAACCTCGCGGACGAAGAGATATGTGTGAGTCGGAATCACACCAATGAGGTCTAGGCTAACCAAAAAGTAAAAAGGTATGTGTGAGTGGAATCACACAAATGGTGTCTAGCCTAACCTCGCAACAAAAAGGTATGTGGGAGTGGAATCACACAAATGGTGTCTAGACTAACCTTGCGGACAAAGAGATATGTGTGAGTCGGAATCACACCAATGAGGTCTAGGCTAAACAAAAAGCAAAAAGGTATGTGTGAGTGGAATCACACAAATGGTGTCTAGCCTAACCTCGCAACAAAAAGGTATGTGTGAGTGGAATCACACAAATGGTGTCTAGACTAACCTTGCGGACAAAGAGATATGTGTGAGTCGGAATCACACCAATGAGGTCTAGTCTAACCTTGCAAACAAAGAGACATCGTACAATTGCTAGTCTAAATCATAAGATGATCGTCATGATCAACGAGAAGTGTCAATTACACTAAGCTAGTAAATATAAAAGCTTAGCCTCGTGTCCCATAACCACTACCTTAACTTAAATATTTACGAACAAACTGTAAATCTTCACTAGAAAATTGTCACAAGATGTTCAATCAAACAAGTCCAAGAATTAACCGACGAAGTGAACGCAAGCGTTTCATACCACTTGTTTTACTAAGTCATTTAATTAGATTTCTCATCCGAGTGAGGTAAAGGTTTGTATATACTAATAGATCTGAAAACGGTTTTATAAACAAGTTTGGTAATAAAATAGCGTTGAAGATTGCTTTGACGAAAGAGTTTTGATATTTACTACTAGTATTGAAACCTTTATATTTTTAAAGTGACAAATCATAGAAATGATTGTAGAAACAATCAATCATCAAAATTCACATTCAAAGACGTGAATAAAATTCAAAGAAATCGATACTGAATCCATCAAAATGGATATTCCCAAAAATCACGAAGAAAATGTCATCAAAATCAATAATAAATGATTACAACAAAAGGGAATCAACACGAATCGATTAAAGTTGGAAATTCAAACAAAATAGGCAGTATAGGCAAAGACTGCAGATTCAGACGTCTGAAATCAAGGGTTCAGACGTCTGAATCTGGAAAATAAAATATTTTCCAAAACAGAATTCAGACGTCTGAATCCTTGATTTCAGACGTTTGAAATATGAACTTTTTAGCCTATTTCCTTTCTGGTTTCAAACGAACCAATTCAGACGTCTGAAATATACATTCAGACGTATGAATCTGGGAATAAAAATCTTCCCAGAATAATATTCAGACGTCTGAATCTAACGTTTCAGACGCCTGAAACTGGGGTTCAGGGCATTCTCTGAACCTAGACCAAAAATGGCCGAAATAAATAGCTGAAGTGATCGGATGAGCAAAGACCACTAAGGATTTACGCCAAGTGACAACCCAGCCTTAAAGGCTCTTCGATACGCCTTAAATATCATTGTCCAAATATCCATAATAGGATTTTCATAGATTTTGATTTCAAAACACCAAAAATTAGAATATACACCAAATCAATCGCACAAGAATAAGTGTTAGGAATTCATACCTAACAATCGAAGATAATTATAGACAAAGACGTGAGATAAAAATCTCACTTTTGAACCCAAAACTATGAAGAAGAAGCTATAGAGCAATGGCAAGAAAAATCACACTTCAATTCCAACCCCACAAGCATGAATCTAAGCTTAAAAGAAAAACATTTCCTAAGTTAGGTTTAGGAATTTCTGAAATTGGAAGGAGAATGAGTTGGAGAAGAAGAAGAGATGGCTTACCAAAGCTTCTTCTATGAATTTGGAGTTGGAGCTTGGATTTGCAATGAAACCAGAGCTTGGAATTTCTACTTTCCACTCTTTTCCCCCATTGTTGCTTAAAGCTTAAAGTGTTAGGAATATGAAATGAAGTAATGAAGAGTTGGAGTGGACATAGGGTCTTAAGATGGAACATTGGGCTGAAACCCAAACTCAAACCCAAAGTGAAAAAGTAGCAAAACTCTACTAACTCCAAACATATCGAAACTTATACTCAAAAAGGTTGCAAACGGCATTTTGAACTCAATGGAAGGGGTCTCGAGTCCCAATTCGACTGTTTGCTAAAAGTAGGTTTTCAGACTATAATCCGACTAACGATGAAATATTTAAATATACAATCGATAAATATGCGGGTTGTTACATCATCCATCATAATTGTTACCCCATTTTTTGGCCAAAACTGGAATATCAACGAATTGGCATGGAATTATGAATATCAGGATTGGAGATCGGTTGGAATCAAGGCTACGATCGATATCGTCAAAATTTTATTGAACTCCGATCGGGACGAAATTAATTGGAGATGATGATAAGGATTAGGAAAGGCTATGTTTCAAATTTCAGGTTAATCGGAGTTCGTATGGAGAAGTTATGATCGATTCAGGGTAGGAAAGGCATGCTGTTCGAATCGATCAGGGGTAGCACTCACTTCGAATCGATACACTTCGTATCGATCGACCTAGGTTCGACACTACTACTTCGTATCGATCGAAGGCAAGGCACATGGATGGTTCGAATCGATACGCTTCGTATCGATCAGTATGGTTTCGGCTTGGTGAACATAGTATCGATCAGGTAAGAAGGATAAATGGATTTCGGCCCAATGGCGATGGACCCAAAAATGGATAGGTTCGAATCAATTACGACAAAGCATAATGCTTTGAATCCATGAGGTCAAGGAGAGTTCGAATCGATCAGATTGGGGTATGTTCGAATCGATCGGTGTAAACGAGATCGATTCGAAGCATGCTCCTGGGACCGATTCGAAGAAGGTCGATGGAACACGAGAAGTATACACTGGGGGACGACTTTATGGATTCTAAGGAGATGGATTCGAAGGAGGCGGGTTCGAAGGAGATGGATTCGAAGGAGGTGGGTTCGAAGCATGGGTTCGAACCAGGCAGAGCACACGGAACTTTGAACTTAAATCGATCGTATCTTCCAAACCGTTGATCCAAATGCTATGAAATTTTTACAGGAGCTTACATACATGTTGAATAATGTTCTCACCAAATTTCAGCTCAATTGGATGATTTCCTGATCGATTCGAACCTTAGTTCGAATCGATCCCAAGGTGGGCCCGGACCTCCAGATTTGGGCAAGTGGGCCCCCTCACGTGCCTGAAGCGGTCTTCCCGGATTTTAGAAGAAATATCAGCCTCCTATGCTTATAAATAGAGCCCCTGGTCATTCAGAAAAGGGGTCGGAGGATTTGGAGAGAGAAAGCACGTCCGGACGCTGCCAGAATCACCCCATATCTTCATTGCTGCTACTTATTTCGAATTTTGGACTTGGTAACTGCTGTAATCATTTGTAACCAGTAAGGATAATCAATAAAAGGATAAAACTTTGGAGTGGACGTAGGCCGGAGATAGCCGAACCACTATAAAACTTGTGTCTCTGTTCTTTACTTCTGGATTGCTGTTTTATTATTTATTGAGATCTGTTATCTGTGTTTGAATATTGTTGATTTGTATTCATACACTGGTGCTTTCACGGTATTCGGGGTTTGTAACCAATTTTGGCGCAAACACTTTGGTGCTTTCACTGAGAACGACTAGCACCCGCTACATCGGATTTGAAGTTTGGATTTGAAGAAGTTTGAGGAGTTTCGGTCTGAGGACAATGACTAGACAAAATAGTAGAAGGCAAAGGGCTGAGAGAAGCCAACAGGAAGGAAGTCAACAAGCATCCTCCGGAGCTGGGGAAGGACAGGCTTCAATCTACATAACTCGGGATGAAATGGAGGCTATGTCAAATTCTTTGCAAGAGAGACTATTGAAAAGCCAACAGGAAATGATGCAGACTTTCTTTGAGCAAATGAGAGCTGTAGGATGCAAAACTTAGGAACAGCTACAGCCACGGTGGATGCAGGACAAGGAACTAGGGTTGTGGAACCCAACGGAGGACGGGATGCGGAGCCAGAGGGCAATCAACAAGGGCTTGGGGGCAGGCCCACAGGATCCAACACAGGAGGACCTCTGGAAGGAGTTCAACAGACTAGAGCTAACGTTGCTGCTAGTGAACCACACGAGGAATATGTACCAGAGTTCCCTCGGGGGCATGGGGGGCAACCCCAACAGACAATATCGGATTAGTGCAAATTATCAGAAGAACCGTGCGAGGTGGTTTGACCAACAGAGACTTGGAAGGAGTGAATAGGAGTCCGTTCGCTCAGGAAATAAGGATGGCTCAGAATCCACCTAAGTTTAAGCTACCTAGCGTGGAGGTATATGATGGTAAGGCAGACCCAACTGATCACTTGATGAGGTATACCAGACATATGGAGGTGCTGGGGGTATCGGAAGAAGTGATGGCTCGATGCTTCCCTTTGTATCTGACGGATTTAGCTGCAATGTGGTTTAGGCAGCTGGGAGAAGGATCTATCAGGACTTGGAGGGAATTGGTGGAAAAATTTTTGGGACAGTTTCGGGTTCACGTCAAGAGGCCGAAGAATGTGATGACATTGACATCAGTGAAGCAAAGGATGGATGAATCGCTTAGAGCTTTTCTAACTCGATTCAATGCGGCAGTCGCTTCGGTGGATCGGCCTGATCCATCGATGGTTTTAATGGCAGCAGTATCAGGAGTCAGGGAGGACTCGGATTTCAAGGTATCTCTGATACAAGATCCCCCACAGGATCTCGACGAATTCTTTCACGATGCAGAAAGGTTCCTTCGGCAGGAAGATGCAAGTACGGATTTAAAGTTGAAAAGGGTTAGTGCAATCGAGGTTGGAACAGTATCCAGCAGTGGTTCGGATAAAGAAAAAGGAAAAAGGAAATTGGATGATGATTCTGGAAACTCTAGGAAGTGATGGAAGGATCCAAAGTTTTCCACACACACAGGATTGAACGAGACGCTGGAGCGGATATACATAGATACTCGGAATCGCCTTCCTTACCGGAGGCCGGCTAGGAGAGAACCAACAGAACGGGAAAGGACATCAGGAAGGCACTAAATCTTCCATGATTTAGATGGACATGATACCAACAGCTTCAGGCACTTAAAGGATATAATCGAGGAACATGTAAGGAATGGGCAGTTACAGCAATATGTCGGAACTCGGAATACAACGGCAGGGCAGGAGCAACTACCGACTACCTCACACCGTGACGATGTGAGGCCCAGGGATGATGGTCGATTGATCATCCACTGATCAGGATAATGTGAAATAAGTAGCGAACTACTAGCGAGCAACTAAGTCATTACACATGTATGGGGACGGAGATAGCCCCTAGGCATGCTCTGAATGACGATAAACTGCGATGCTGTGGTTTGTGAAATTCATCTTTTGCTTTTTGATTGGACACTACTTCTCCTTTTTGGATTTGGGTTTGGAGTTTGGATTGAACTCCTGGTTTTGCTTGCTTTTTGATTTGGGTTTTTCTCTGGATGGTTGTTTTTGATTTTGAATGCTGCTATGGATTTCTGGTTTTCTGGTTTTGATTTGGATTTTCGGATTCTGATTTTGGATTGGATTTTAGTCAGATTTTTATCTGATTTTCGATAAAAGGTCGTCGGGTATGGATTATGCCTGGCAAGGGGTGAGTCACTTTGCCCGAACGTGATAAATTGACTCATTCAGGTCGTTGAGTATGGACTATGCTCAATAAGGGTCCGGAGAGACCAGGATTCGGCTTAGGACTTAAGCCACGGCATTGCACAACGTCCAGGGACACTGGACCACGGTCGTCAGGTGTGGATTACGCTTGGCAAGAATCCGGAGAGGTTAGCTCAACGTCCAGGGACACTGGACCACAGTTGTCAAGTGTGGATCACGCTTGGCAAGAACCCGGAGAGGTTATGGATTCGGATATCGACCCGGAAAGGTCCTTGATTCGGTCATTGGCTATTGGATAAAGATGGATTGGGACTCGGTTGTCGAGTTCGAATGGATATGGAATTGGCTAAGGCTTTGGTTACGGGATTTGGAATCGGGCATCGAATCGAAGCAGTCAAGGATGATATACTCTGGCAATGTGGCTATGGACTTCAGATATTGGATTCGGAACTATTCAAAACACGCCTTGTTATCACAAGGCATGTTTTGGGGGGCAAAATGTTACCCCATTTTTTGGCCAAAACTGGAATATCAACGAATTGGCATGGAATTATGAATATCAGGATTGGAGATCGGTTGGAATCAAGGCTACGATCGATATCGTCAAAAAAATTTTGAACTCCGATCGGGACGAAATTAATTGGAGATGATGATAAGGATTAGGAAAGGCTATGTTTCAAATTTCAGGTTAATCGGAGTTCGTATGGAGAAGTTATGATCGATTCAGGGTAGGAAAGGCATGCTGTTCGAATCGATCAGGGGTAGCACTCACTTCGAATCGATACACTTCGTATCGATCGACCTGGGTTCGACACTACTACTTCGTATCGATCGAAGGCAAGGCACAGGGATGGTTCGAATCGATACGCTTCGTATCGATCAGTATGGTTTCGGCTTGGTGAACATAGTATCGATCAGGTAAGAAGGATAAATGGATTTCGGCCCAACGGCAATGGACCCAAAAATGGATAGGTTCGAATCAATTACGACAAAGCATAATGCTTTGAATCCATGAGGTCAAGGAGAGTTCGAATCGATCAGATTGGGGTATGTTCGAATCGATCGGTGTAAACGAGATCGATTCGAAGCATGCTCCTGGGACCGATTCGAAGAAGGTCGATGGAACACGAGAAGTATACACTGGGGGACGACTTCATGGATTCTAAGGAGATGGATTCGAAGGAGGCGGGTTCGAAGGAGATGGATTCGAAGGAGGTGGGTTCGAAGCATGGGTTCGAACCAGGCAGAGCACACGGAACTTTGAACTTAAATCGATCGTATCTTCCAAACCGTTGATCCAAATGCTATGAAATTTTTACAGGAGCTTACATACATGTTGAAGAATGTTCTCACCAAATTTCAGCTCAATTGGATGATTTCCTGATCGATTCGAATCTTAGTTCGAATCGATCCCAAGGTGGGCCCGGACCTTCAGATTTCGGGCAAGTGGGCCCCCTCATGTGCCTGAAGCGGTCTTCCCGGATTTTAGGAGAAATATCAGCCTCCTACGCTTATAAATAGAGCCCCTGGTCATTCAGAAAAGGGGTCAGAGGATTTGGAGAGAGAAAGCACGTCCGGACGCTGCCAGAATCACCCCATATCTTCATTGCTGCTATTTATTTCGAATTTTGGACTTGGTAACTACTGTAATCATTTGTAACCAGCAAGGATAATCAATAAAAGGATAAAACTTTGGAGTGGACGTAGGTCGGAGATAGCCGAACCACTATAAAACTTGTGTCTCTGTTCTTTACTTCTGGATTGCTGTTTTATTATTTATTGACATCTGTTATCTGTGTTTGAATATTGTTGATTTGTATTCATACACTGGTGCTTTCACGGTATTCGGGGTTTGTGACCAATTTTGGCGCAAACAATAATCAACATCCAAAACAATCAATAAATCATGGCAGTTAACCAGTTACCAATAATCGAGAATTTAACTAGCAGTTTAATTCCAATTTCAATTCAACTGTTAATTCAAAATTTCTAACAGTCAATTTGTAACGACCCATAAAATTTTATTAGTTTTAACTGGTTTTATTTAACACATTTATTTGAAGTTTGGTGAAATTTTAAATAAATTAAATTGCAGATAAAAAGTTAATATTTGGGTTACGCCCAATTAAACATAGCAGAGGGTAAAATTCCAATTTATTTTATCAAAGGTTATTTCAGTGTGAAATTCTATTAAATTCAAGCTAGCTAGTAATTGCTGATAAAATTTTTATTTTCAAGCCTGAATATTTTTCGATAGTAAATTTCTAAATTCTATTCGGAGTGAGACGTCACCCTTCGTTTTACCAAATTCGGACGTCTACTGCTCCGTTTGCCTTATTTTCTGCAAAATAGCAGCATTTTCGGTACCGATTATCGACTTTTGATCGGATGATCGTACCACTGATATCTGTATATCGTTTTGATCGACTCGTCGCGCTGATCTCAGCGGTATATTTATTTCTGTATTTTGGGATCCGGTGTACAACGGAAGAAATAAATTGTTCGTTGTAATGACACCATAAATTGCGCCTCCTCAATTTCTCCCTATTTTCGTTTCAATCTAAAAACGTGCATGTCAAGCAATACAACAAATTGCTTAAATCTTTTGCTGAATCAATTGGTCAGCTACACTCCTTTTGCATTTAAAATTGTAACGCGCATAAATCAACGGTTTTATGTGTATTGCCCACGCAAATATTTATGGCCATAAAAACCCCAGCTGAATCTAGGCACTGACTGTCACAGTGCCATCCCATATTTGAAAATCAATACGTATGAATGTGTATACGTTTTATTCATTTTGAAACGGTTGATAAAAATAGCTTTGAGATCCAGGAAACTTTATTTTATTAAATAAAGGAAACGTATAATGAGCAAGCAACAATAAATTGCTTTATTCATTTCACCTGAAATCAAGGCATCCTGGTTATTTTATATCGTTTCCTTTTCCTCTCTGCTCATAATTCTTCCCCTCGTCTATATTACCTCTTCACAGATCCACTTCTCTCATTCAAATTGAAACCTTCCGCCTGCTAATCTGCTCCCTCCATTATTTCCACTGCTAAACCGACCTCTGCCGTTAGCCAAGACAGGCACGCAACCAAGCTCACCCTCCTCTGCCTCTCACGCATGGAACTCGGCCACCATCCCTGTCGCATGAAGCAACACCCCAAGCTGCCATCACCTTCTCCCACCGCCTGTACTTCCTTCCCGCCTCCGCCTTGTAAGCAATTCACCATTTCCAGACTCCACAGCCACAACCTGAACATAGAACCACCATGTCAACAACCCACCCTCAAAAATCTCCACCTCGGCCTTCACCCCACCTCTGTCCACTTCATCTCCAGTCACCGGTGCCATGCTCTCCACGGCAAACATTTCCGGCCCCCTCCTCCCCTTCAAACTGCCTTGCCGTGCTCCACCAAGCAGCCGTGTGCCCTTCGTCTCCGTCACCTTTTCTTCGGCTATTGGTTAGTTGCAAAATTTATATAACTATTTAACTAGTCTACTACTATTAGTTTATATATTGTTATGTATGCAACTATGTTATAATTATCTGTACATATATGCGTATCTCGGCATGGTGTTCATTACAGATAGCAAATTTCCTTAGATACGTATAATATTGTATATTTGTTAGTTTATAAGATTTCAAACTGATAGGTATATATGTTTTAGTGTCTAAGTGATATGAATGGATATCTGTACCAGTTAGTTTATATGCATAGCTTTGAACGTGTAAATAGGCTTCAGAATATATGTGTAAATGTCCAATGTTAGTAGCTGTTATGTTTTATGTACGTTAGTTTTATACTTGTTTGTATTTGATAAGCTTAGAATACTATTTTGATTTTGTATACATATTTTAGTTTACACAGTATAAGTCCACAGAATTTTGAGAATTTATAAAGAACAATGGTTATTTGATTTATAAATAGGTGGTTCAATTGTAAGTATATAAATATATTTTAGTTGCACGTAGGCATGTACCAAGGTCTGCACATAGGTGAGCAGCGTGTATTTATGTAGGCTAGCCTGTGAAATAGTATAGTCTATATATATGTAACATGAATTGCCAGATATTTTATTTGTTTTTTTTATAAAGCGTGTAAATTTATAGTAGTAACCTGTAGTAGATTCTGCATCATAGGCAGTTCGCATATCTTTGCTACAGGTACAGTTTATAATTGTCAATTCGAGTATTGAGTCTATAATTGTTTAATGCATCGTTTTTGAAATATTAAAGAAGGTTTAAGTAGTAAGTTTATATAATATGTATAAGTATTAATTATAGTTATGCTGCTACATCTATATACAGATAGTTTTATACAAGATTTTTATGATTGTGGTTTGTTTGTATGCATAGGTATGCGCAAGTCTGCATACGTGGTATTTATTGAATAAGTTATGTATAGTGGCATGCATATAAAACAATTGTTCAAGAGATGATTTTTGTTGGGTCTGCACCTGCATATTTGTTTGCAAATTTTATATGTTTCAGGTTGTATAGATTTTTACTTTTATAATATACCTATCCATATGTTAAGTTTTAAAAAGGGTTATATGTACTAGGCTATACTGAGTAGATGACTTATAGTACAATTTTTTTTTAGTAATATTGATTTATAAACATGAAATTTGTTTTATATACATAGACGTTAAAAGGTTGCAAAGAGATAGATATGTATGTTTTAAATTAAAATACATTTAAATCTAGACTATGGGTTTTAAATATAGTTATGTTTATTTACAAGTTTACCTATATCAATTTTCTTCGTCGATCCAGCCTGAATTGATTGCATCTATTTCCATTTGATCAGCTTCATTCGTCGAATCCGTGTTCAGCTACTTCGCTTTGACCTTTATTGGTTGGAATTGGTCGATTTTCGAATTTGGGATTTATTCCGTGTGTTTTTCCTGTTCTCTCTCTAGCCTCGAAAGGTGAGCAATCACTCACGATTAACGTTCTTTTATTTATTAAATTTGATTTCAATTGAAACGTCAATTGAAATATGCTGTTGTTAGTTGTTTTACTGTTATGACTGCTATTATCTGTATCTGTTCACCTATGACACTTGACACCATTATCGGTTAATTATTTATGTGATAGTAATACAGTTTGGTTGATAATTGATTGTTTGATTGATTGTTGTTTAAATTGGATGTTAATTATTATTGTTAAATGATAACTAGTTTGATGGTTTAATTTGGGGTAGTATAGTTTACAAATTTAACGGATTATATATGACGGACCTGGATTTATTAAAATCTGACCCCGCCATATGTGAACTTGATTAGTTGAATTTGACCCATTGATTGTCGTAGAAATTGATAAATTATACTTGAAATCTCTGAACGTAGTTGGATTAATTGTTGTAGTTTTAAACTGAAATTTAAAAAGGAACGACAAGTGAAGAACTGTAATGTGATAACCTTTAATCTACATGAAATGATAGTGTAGATTCTAGAAATAATTATACAAATAATGATGTGAATAAATACGATTATTTCGGGGTTATTTGTTTTATTTATTGCATTGTTATTGGTTGTTGTTATTGCTTGATTATTTACTTTGACACCATCCCTATCATCACACTGCAAGTTCCCTTTGTTATGTTTGTTTTTGAATTGAAATGGGTTGAAATGATAGACCCAAGCTGGTTTCCATTTAATTAAATTTGGGATTACGGGTTGAAATACTATCCGCCCGTATACATTTAGTGTACGAATTGAAATGATAATATCCGTAACACGTGACCATACGATAAGAAATATATGGTCTTATAAAACGTAAATTCGTAAATACATCTACAAAGGGTAATGATAAATATAGAGTTAATTATATCTAGTTTAATCAAGATTTATTTAATACATAAATTATGATAAATATTTATGGAAATTTTATTTCGTATAAATTTCGCAATAATATCGAACAATTAAGATTGGGAGATAAATTTGGGTTATTTTAAAAATGGTATTTAGATAAGGATTTATTTATTTAAATCAATTTGAAATTTACCGAATGAGATATTTCATGTTAATGAAATTTAGGAAATATTGAGTAAAATGTAATTTAAGGTCACTAAAATGACATTGAATCAAATAAGGGAGTGTTCAAGACTAAATAATAATGATGAAAAAAAAAAAAAAAATCGAGAATCTATATGAAACTGTTAAATTCAAATTGTTGTAAGCTATGAACTATATTGTAATTAAATGGTTTAGAAATTTGGATATGTATTTAGAACCAAGATAGTTGAATTTGTATTTAGATAACGAATTGAATTAGACATAAAATTGAGGATGAACTAAATTGGAAGTTTTATTTAGAAAACTAGATCGGGCAAAATTTAGTTGAAATGTTAAATACTCAAAGTATGGAACCATATTGAAATAAAAGGGGATTGGGACATCAAATCCAAATTTGAGATTCATAAAATTGAAGTGGTTATTTTAAGAAAATTTAAATTGATAAAAACGAGATTGAATTAAATTTGAATGGGAAGGTCGGGTGGATGTGAAACGAAATATTAAGTTAAGGAAATTGAAAGTGCTTTACCGTATACAGCATTTAATATATAAATACTGCTTTGGGGAAAATATAATTATTCGAACATATATTGACATCTGGGTTTGAAGTATGAATTAAGTGAATGACCACGGTGTAATAATGTATATTTCTACCCTGTAGATAGTTCTATGGACCCTTAGAGGATGGACATCCCAAACATCCTTTAAGTTATATTGTATTTCAGTTGATATTTCATTTGAGTTGAATTTATTGATATAAGAATGTTAATCCTGAATCGAGTGTTTTGTGTTTTGCTTTACGCTCGGGTCAGACTGAGTAATACAGCATTAGAGACTCACCTTTGGAGATTGGAGCTTCATTTGGAGACCCAACTATCGTTTCAGCTTTCAGTTTTCTAGTTGACTGGTTCAGAGAAGTCATCGGCTCGTACTGTAGACTTTTCTGTATTCAAGAGATTCTGATGTATTTTATTTTAAACTCTGATGTATATAGTAGCTTCATGAACCACTATTTTTCTATTCCGCTGCATTATATGACTCTGTGTCTGTGATCTGTGTTTGATTTATTTACTGTATATTTTAAGTTTTGCCAAATTAAATTAACAATTCGGTATTTTGAATTACTCAAGTCGGACATGTACGGTTTTAGTGTCGATTTGAATGGTCCAAAATAGCGGGTCGTTACAGCTGGTATCAGAGCTTTGGCTCTAGGCAAAACTTAACATATATGGTAAATTTATTTACAGAATCACTTTCTCTCGAGTTGAATCTCTTCCTTTTGACTCGATTTCCTTTGAATTTTGGAATGTCCCTCGGTTCCGAAATTCATTATGTCTCTCCCTATTTATATTCAATTGATTCTGGAGTATCCCACCACTCCACTGAATGTTTTGTAAAAGGGATGAAAACTCCTTTACAAATTGGCATTGATTCACCGAAGATTTCTGTACCCTCGGTTTACGATGCCGATATATCTTGATGTGCCAAATTCTATATTTGGCAACCGAATACCGATTTGTTTTAGAATTCCGCATCGATCATATCCCCTGAAGTCACGGTTGACCCGGTTAAGGTCGCCCGCGATTTATTGAAGTATATCCATCTTCTATTTTGTATTTTGATTTTCTCAACTTTGTTGAGTCTATCTTCGTATCAGGATTCTATTGGTTAGAGTTCCTCTAATTTAAATCTCCATCTTTGTTTGAAACCCATTCTTAAATTATCCTTTGAAAATCGGGTATGTTTGTATTTTGAAATTGCTTTATATATCAAAATTATATCCTATATATAAAAAGAAATTGTTTTCAATAAGGATTATATACCTATATGTATAAAGCAAATAAGATATGTTATTCTATATAAAAAGGTTTTGAAAGGATTTGAAATTTTGAAAATTTATAAGAAATTGATTTATAACCGAAGGGTTAAATTTGAAATTCGAGAATTGAATTCCGGTATTTTGAAATTGGTTTTCAGATTTTGAGAAATATATAAATAATACGATTTAAAAGTATTTTTCCCAAATAAGAAATGTTTCGAATAAATTTCAAATGAGTTCAAAGAGTTTTCAAGAAAATAGAAGTCCAGAACTCACTTATGTCGTTGGAAAATAATTTCGGTGATGAGTGCACGCATCATCGACATTGATTTTTGAGTTTCAAAGTGGGGGAGAGGCCACTTAAATAGCTTCGCTATGCGAGTGATTTTGTAAAACCATTTTTGATTTCAAATTCCGAAGTAATTCGATATTTTCGAAAGAAATATGTATATATTTGAAATGATTTAAAGTATACCGGTGTTCGATCCTCGAGTTTTGCTTTGACTTAGATCTACCCTATTTATAAGAATTGATTTCCAACTTTGGAATCTTAAATTTGATCTCACCAACTATTTTGAAGGTTCAAGGACTTCCAAATCAAGGTTTAAAGATTTAAAAACTAAGAAATTTCGGAAGGTATAAAATATCTGATAAAGCGTATAAGTTGAGTTTTGTATGTTTAAGTTTGAAACCTTTTGTTAAGTAAATGAATATCACTATTTTGAATTATACTAATATGGAATTTAGTTTTGAAATATTTGGAAAATTATTAGTTTTAAATAATGGTTTTCGGAAAGGTAAATTGGATATTTCACATATAAATGGATTTTGAGAAAATGTTGGGTTTTGAAATTTAATTGAAAATTAAAACCAGTACTTATATGATGGTTTTGGAAATGAATTTGTTTGACTTGAATTTTGAAACTGGGATAATTTTCTAAGCCTATTATTTTGGAACTTTGAAATCTAGATATTTGATTTAGAAGGAAATTGGCGAAATCATGTATGATTGTGAAATTTAATTGATTTTTGAAATAATTTGAAATTGAGAACCATATATTATTGAGCACTTGATTTGGGAGTAGTCGAACTTATATAAAATAGATTTGTATAATTATTAAGTTGTCTGAAACCTATTGATTTGAAAGGTACTCAATTCGGAAAGAGAATTTTATATAATCAAAGTCCATATAAGTTTGTTTTGATATACTATTGATTTGGAAAGTATTCGATTTGGAAAAGGAATCCTATATATAATGGACTTTATATAAGTACGATATTTGAAAAGGATTTAAAAGGGTACTATATGATATATATTTTCCAAGTAAAGATATGGAAAGTGCCTTCTGCTTGATATCCGCTTTGTGGCCACAGCGTGGATTCATTCTATTGATATTATTCTCTCTGATTTTTGGTTTTCCGGATGTAATACTCGAGTGTTCCCACCGTGGCGTAACCCATGGTTTTTCTTTTTCTCTCGTGAATGCACAGCGAAATTGCCTGGCTGAGTCTAGCTTAGGGGTACGGATTGTTTCCTGGGGGAACCAGGCGTAACCATTGTGTATCCTGCAATCTGTGTAGGTCGCGAATAGTAGCGCAAGTGCCTGGCTGAGTCTTGCCTAGGGGTACGGATTGTTTCCTGGGGGAACCAGGCGTAACCATTGTGTATCCTGCACCCTACTAGTCATCATGGCGTAACTCGCAGGGCTGTGAAAGCTTACGGATACGGATTGTTTCCTGGGGGAACCAGGCGTAACCATTGTGTATCTGCGAACCATGATCGGACAAAGGTTTTTGGTTTGATTGATTTGTTTGGATTGTACTTTCCATATCTGTTTTTAAAGGTTTTCAAGTATTTTCACTGGGTGTTGAAACAAGTCTACTAAGTACTTGAAGAATTCTAGCTTTGCGCCTGATCAACGCATGGCCAGAGTCTGCAAGAACGATGATAAACTTGTTGAAACATCGAGCTATAAAAGTAGTTTCGAAAGGAAAATTTATTTTGATATAATAGTATCTTATTATAAAAGATTATTATAAAGGTATTTTATTATAAAAGTATTTGTCCCAACAAAGAAATCTTGTATTGATCTTTGAAATTTAAAATTCCTTTGGTGAATTAACAAATCGTGCCCGATTCTTTCTTTTGAATCTACCCTATTTGCTCAGCTTACGTATTCACCTTGATTCTGTTTCCAAATCTACCTTCCTTCTTGTTGGATTTATCCTTTAAAATATTGTCTAAATATATACTACATTGTTTAATATAAAATTTTAGTGTTATAAATATTTTCGAAGTTATTAATTAAATAAAACATCTTTAAAGAAAATGAGTATTAATTTATTGATAATATTTGAAAGGTATCTTGAGTTAAATTAAAAATCTCATAAATTTTGGATTTAATATTTTCAACAGTCTTTGCAAATATAAGTAATAATGTAAATAGTTGTTTTCAAAGGAGTTTGAAAAGTATTATAGTATTATAGAAAATTGAATTTCAAAATGAAGTTTTTAAATAAATATTTCAAATAAAATTTATATAGTTCTAAATTAATTGTCTATCTTGTCTTTCAATATATTTTATTGCTGGTTGTTCTATTCTTCTACCCCCTTTCCTTTTCGAGGACGAAAAGTTTTGAGTGGGGGAGAGTGTAACGACCCATAAAATTTTATTAGTTTTAACTGGTTTTATTTAACACATTTATTTGAAGTTTGGTGAAATTTTAAATAAATTAAATTGCAGATAAAAAGTTAATATTTGGGTTACGCCCAATTAAACATAGCAGAGGGTAAAATTCCAATTTATTTTATCAAAGGTTATTTCAGTGTGAAATTCTATTAAATTCAAGCTAGCTAGTAATTGCTGATAAAATTTTTATTTTCAAGCCTGAATATTTTTCGATAGTAAATTTCTAAATTCTATTCGGAGTGAGACGTCACCCTTCGTTTTACCAAATTCGGACGTCTACTGCTCCGTTTGCCTTATTTTCTGCAAAATAGCAGCATTTTCGGTACCGATTATCGACTTTTGATCGGATGATCGTACCACTGATATCTGTATATCGTTTTGATCGACTCGTCGCGCTGATCTCAGCGGTATATTTATTTCTGTATTTTGGGATCCGGTGTACAACGGAAGAAATAAATTGTTCGTTGTAATGACACCATAAATTGCGCCTCCTCAATTTCTCCCTATTTTCGTTTCAATCTAAAAACGTGCATGTCAAGCAATACAACAAATTGCTTAAATCTTTTGCTGAATCAATTGGTCAGCTACACTCCTTTTGCATTTAAAATTGTAACGCGCATAAATCAACGGTTTTATGTGTATTGCCCACGCAAATATTTATGGCCATAAAAACCCCAGCTGAATCTAGGCACTGACTGTCACAGTGCCATCCCATATTTGAAAATCAATACGTATGAATGTGTATACGTTTTATTCATTTTGAAACGGTTGATAAAAATAGCTTTGAGATCCAGGAAACTTTATTTTATTAAATAAAGGAAACGTATAATGAGCAAGCAACAATAAATTGCTTTATTCATTTCACCTGAAATCAAGGCATCCTGGTTATTTTATATCGTTTCCTTTTCCTCTCTGCTCATAATTCTTCCCCTCGTCTATATTACCTCTTCACAGATCCACTTCTCTCATTCAAATTGAAACCTTCCGCCTGCTAATCTGCTCCCTCCATTATTTCCACTGCTAAACCGACCTCTGCCGTTAGCCAAGACAGGCACGCAACCAAGCTCACCCTCCTCTGCCTCTCACGCATGGAACTCGGCCACCATCCCTGTCGCATGAAGCAACACCCCAAGCTGCCATCACCTTCTCCCACCGCCTGTACTTCCTTCCCGCCTCCGCCTTGTAAGCAATTCACCATTTCCAGACTCCACAGCCACAACCTGAACATAGAACCACCATGTCAACAACCCACCCTCAAAAATCTCCACCTCGGCCTTCACCCCACCTCTGTCCACTTCATCTCCAGTCACCGGTGCCATGCTCTCCACGGCAAACATTTCCGGCCCCCTCCTCCCCTTCAAACTGCCTTGCCGTGCTCCACCAAGCAGCCGTGTGCCCTTCGTCTCCGTCACCTTTTCTTCGGCTATTGGTTAGTTGCAAAATTTATATAACTATTTAACTAGTCTACTACTATTAGTTTATATATTGTTATGTATGCAACTATGTTATAATTATCTGTACATATATGCGTATCTCGGCATGGTGTTCATTACAGATAGCAAATTTCCTTAGATACGTATAATATTGTATATTTGTTAGTTTATAAGATTTCAAACTGATAGGTATATATGTTTTAGTGTCTAAGTGATATGAATGGATATCTGTACCAGTTAGTTTATATGCATAGCTTTGAACGTGTAAATAGGCTTCAGAATATATGTGTAAATGTCCAATGTTAGTAGCTGTTATGTTTTATGTACGTTAGTTTTATACTTGTTTGTATTTGATAAGCTTAGAATACTATTTTGATTTTGTATACATATTTTAGTTTACACAGTATAAGTCCACAGAATTTTGAGAATTTATAAAGAACAATGGTTATTTGATTTATAAATAGGTGGTTCAATTGTAAGTATATAAATATATTTTAGTTGCACGTAGGCATGTACCAAGGTCTGCACATAGGTGAGCAGCGTGTATTTATGTAGGCTAGCCTGTGAAATAGTATAGTCTATATATATGTAACATGAATTGCCAGATATTTTATTTGTTTTTTTTATAAAGCGTGTAAATTTATAGTAGTAACCTGTAGTAGATTCTGCATCATAGGCAGTTCACATATCTTTGCTACAGGTACAGTTTATAATTGTCAATTCGAGTATTGAGTCTATAATTGTTTAATGCATCGTTTTTGAAATATTAAAGAAGGTTTAAGTAGTAAGTTTATATAATATGTATAAGTATTAATTATAGTTATGCTGCTACATCTATATACAGATAGTTTTATACAAGATTTTTATGATTGTGGTTTGTTTGTATGCATAGGTATGCGCAAGTCTGCATACGTGGTATTTATTGAATAAGTTATGTATAGTGGCATGCATATAAAACAATTGTTCAAGAGATGATTTTTGTTGGGTCTGCACCTGCATATTTGTTTGCAAATTTTATATGTTTCAGGTTGTATAGATTTTTACTTTTATAATATACCTATCCATATGTTAAGTTTTAAAAAGGGTTATATGTACTAGGCTATACTGAGTAGATGACTTATAGTACAATTTTTTTTAGTAATATTGATTTATAAACATGAAATTTGTTTTATATACATAGACGTTAAAAGGTTGCAAAGAGATAGATATGTATGTTTTAAATTAAAATACATTTAAATCTAGACTATGGGTTTTAAATATAGTTATGTTTATTTACAAGTTTACCTATATCAATTTTCTTCGTCGATCCAGCCTGAATTGATTGCATCTATTTCCATTTGATCAGCTTCATTCGTCGAATCCGTGTTCAGCTACTTCGCTTTGACCTTTATTGGTTGGAATTGGTCGATTTTCGAATTTGGGATTTATTCCGTGTGTTTTTCCTGTTCTCTCTCTAGCCTCGAAAGGTGAGCAATCACTCACGATTAACGTTCTTTTATTTATTAAATTTGATTTCAATTGAAACGTCAATTGAAATATGCTGTTGTTAGTTGTTTTACTGTTATGACTGCTATTATCTGTATCTGTTCACCTATGACACTTGACACCATTATCGGTTAATTATTTATGTGATAGTAATACAGTTTGGTTGATAATTGATTGTTTGATTGATTGTTGTTTAAATTGGATGTTAATTATTATTGTTAAATGATAACTAGTTTGATGGTTTAATTTGGGGTAGTATAGTTTACAAATTTAACGGATTATATATGACGGACCTGGATTTATTAAAATCTGACCCCGCCATATGTGAACTTGATTAGTTGAATTTGACCCATTGATTGTCGTAGAAATTGATAAATTATACTTGAAATCTCTGAACGTAGTTGGATTAATTGTTGTAGTTTTAAACTGAAATTTAAAAAGGAACGACAAGTGAAGAACTGTAATGTGATAACCTTTAATCTACATGAAATGATAGTGTAGATTCTAGAAATAATTATACAAATAATGATGTGAATAAATACGATTATTTCGGGGTTATTTGTTTTATTTATTGCATTGTTATTGGTTGTTGTTATTGCTTGATTATTTACTTTGACACCATCCCTATCATCACACTGCAAGTTCCCTTTGTTATGTTTGTTTTTGAATTGAAATGGGTTGAAATGATAGACCCAAGCTGGTTTCCATTTAATTAAATTTGGGATTACGGGTTGAAATACTATCCGCCCGTATACATTTAGTGTACGAATTGAAATGATAATATCCGTAACACGTGACCATACGATAAGAAATATATGGTCTTATAAAACGTAAATTCGTAAATACATCTACAAAGGGTAATGATAAATATAGAGTTAATTATATCTAGTTTAATCAAGATTTATTTAATACATAAATTATGATAAATATTTATGGAAATTTTATTTCGTATAAATTTCGCAATAATATCGAACAATTAAGATTGGGAGATAAATTTGGGTTATTTTAAAAATGGTATTTAGATAAGGATTTATTTATTTAAATCAATTTGAAATTTACCGAATGAGATATTTCATGTTAATGAAATTTAGGAAATATTGAGTAAAATGTAATTTAAGGTCACTAAAATGACATTGAATCAAATAAGGGAGTGTTCAAGACTAAATAATAATGATGAAAAAAAAAAAAAATCGAGAATCTATATGAAACTGTTAAATTCAAATTGTTGTAAGCTATGAACTATATTGTAATTAAATGGTTTAGAAATTTGGATATGTATTTAGAACCAAGATAGTTGAATTTGTATTTAGATAACGAATTGAATTAGACATAAAATTGAGGATGAACTAAATTGGAAGTTTTATTTAGAAAACTAGATCGGGAAAAATTTAGTTGAAATGTTAAATACTCAAAGTATGGAACCATATTGAAATAAAAGGGGATTGGGACATCAAATCCAAATTTGAGATTCATAAAATTGAAGTGGTTATTTTAAGAAAATTTAAATTGATAAAAACGAGATTGAATTAAATTTGAATGGGAAGGTCGGGTGGATGTGAAACGAAATATTAAGTTAAGGAAATTGAAAGTGCTTTACCGTATACAGCATTTAATATATAAATACTGCTTTGGGGAAAATATAATTATTCGAACATATATTGACATCTGGGTTTGAAGTATGAATTAAGTGAATGACCACGGTGTAATAATGTATATTTCTACCCTGTAGATAGTTCTATGGACCCTTAGAGGATGGACATCCCAAACATCCTTTAAGTTATATTGTATTTCAGTTGATATTTCATTTGAGTTGAATTTATTGATATAAGAATGTTAATCCTGACTCGAGTGTTTTGTGTTTTGCTTTACGCTCGGGTCAGACTGAGTAATACAGCATTAGAGACTCACCTTTGGAGATTGGAGCTTCATTTGGAGACCCAACTATCGTTTCAGCTTTCAGTTTTCTAGTTGACTGGTTCAGAGAAGTCATCGGCTCGTACTGTAGACTTTTCTGTATTCAAGAGATTCTGATGTATTTTATTTTAAACTCTGATGTATATAGTAGCTTCATGAACTACTATTTTTCTATTCCGCTGCATTATATTACTCTGTGTCTGTGATCTGTGTTTGATTTATTTACTGTATATTTTAAGTTTTGCCAAATTAAATTAACAATTCGGTATTTTGAATTACTCAAGTCGGACATGTACGGTTTTAGTGTCGATTTGAATGGTCCAAAATAGCGGGTCGTTACACAATTCCTATGTCAATATAAATGTCAATTAAATTACCAAACAACAGTCAATAAAATTAAATTACTTCATGATATCAATTTAACGAACACAAAAATATTTTAGTCTTTATGAGCGTTTTAGATACTCGCATTTATTTGAAACTGAAATTTTTTTCCAGCTTCAAATAAATTTCAATTTAACTTCATGTCGTAGTCGACTCTGATACGAATCCAATGCCAACTCATTTCACTCGAATCAGACCTCGTATGAAAAAGTTACGATTTTAATTAGCATTATATTATAATTAAAATTAATTAACAAAATTAATTAAAAATTAAAATAAACTCACCTCTCTCTCTCGCAACAGCCCGCGACAGAACTCATCACGCACGCGACTGAACCCTCTCGTGCTCCCCTACATTTGACCATCGGAGTTCGATCCAAACCCACTTCCACGTGCGCCCGCTTCCAAATCACCACCACCTCAAGCCATGCCACCTCCGCCGCTGCCATTCTTGCGCAATTCAAGAATATCCACGTGACCTTCCTGCCTCGATTCTGGCGATCTCGTAATGCTTTGTCACGATCCAAGCGTCCAACGTGTAGAGCTCGATGAGATTACACTTTTCCTTTTGGTGGCAATTGATTTTGTTGAGTGGCTGAAGAGAAAACGAGAGGAGAAAGAAAGAGGATATCGACCATTAAAATGAACAAGAGAGAGCGGCCAATGGTTTTCTTTTAGGGTTTTACGAAAATGAAAACAACGTGGCATGTTATATAAATTTCTGACCCGATTTACCCGCGAAAATTCCGAACTCCAAACGAAGCTTGATGCCTGGTGTTCTATAGTTATACCCCTATTTCGAACACAATGGAACTAGTCTTGAGGCCAATTTTATCATATTCATAAGATAACTTTTCAAAATCAAATTATTTTAATTAAAGTTTTGAAAATAATTCCAACGCGTTTCAAGCTCGCACGGCTGAAAGATAAGTCTGATCGCTACGGAACTTGAAATCCTATAATAATTCACTATTACGGATTTGATGAAACTGGTTTCGTCAAAATCCGAGATAGTGACCAAAAAGACTATTTTTACACGTTAACTAAAACAAGTAATTTTCCAAAATAAATTTATCATTTTAAATTCGATTTTAAAAATCTTCGTTCTTATTTAAATGAAATTTAAATCGACTTTTGAAATCATTTTCATTCATATTAAAATCAGTATTCAATTATTTAAATAATTTCCAATATTAAATTTTAAACAGTGTAATTATCTAGTAAATCACCATATTTTAAATATAAGTTATTTAAATTATAAAATTTACTTTTAAAACGAATTCAAATAATAAAACAACCACTTTCATTTTACAGTAATTCAACGTTCGTTATTTAGTTCCAGCCACTGATACTTAAAATTTCATTTCAATATCTGCTATTGCCTAAATCTTCGAAATTGGTTATTTCAAAATTTTATTCAAGTTCATACTAAAATAAATTACATAAATAAAATATTAAAATTTTATTTCTAACCATTTTATTCAATAATTTTATTAAATTTAATAATCTAAAATAGATAAAAATACGGGTCGTTACAATCTCCCCCACTCAAAATTTTCGTCCTTGAAAAAATGTTATGTAAGGAATCTAACATTTGATATATTTTATTCAAAATAATCAACTTACGAAACTTTAAAATCTTATTTTGCAAAACCTTTAGTATGCTTTCACCACGCCACTCTGATATCAGCTTTACGGAAATTACAACTTATTTATAAAAACAAGTTATAAAATTTTAAAATCTCAAAAATTTTCTAACCCCACCCACCTTTGCGGAAAATTTTGGCAGCGTCTACTTTGCGCGGCTTGATCGGAAAAATTTACAATATACATGTATAACCAAATATACATCCCATATCAATGATGAGGCATCCCGTAGAGAAAAATATAAAAGTACGGTATGTAATCCGAGATATGTATCTTATTATTATTAATACAAGCAAGTTCGCTCATATTAAGCAAGCAAAAGCAAATAACTGCGTATATGTCCAAACGGTCTTCGTATGTACACATCTCAAATTTGAATATTAGTTGCGTATAAAAGGATATAGAAAGCATGTATGAGTTTAGTAGACTATATAACATGAATTTGAATCCAAATCATAAGCACGAGCACGAATACACAACACAATAATCATATGCAATCAAAAACAATAATAAAAATGGTTTGCAACAAAAGAAACCATTCAACATTAATATTCATCCAATTAATTCATAACTATACCAATCTACATTATCCAATGTCCATAGTTAATTTATACACTTCATTTCTCATTAACATTCATTCCATATTAGCATTTAATTGGTTTGCTTCAAATTTATTCACATCTATTTCATTTACATTCAATTTATTCAAATTCGAATTATTTCACTTTTGTTTAACATATTTCATACTAAATTCATTTATGGACCATTTTATAAATCATTTCATTTAACCTTATTTAAGTTAAATTTTATTTCATTACCGCTTAGTATATTTTCTTTAATATTAATATCATTTATAAACCATTTCATAAACCATTCAATTTTATTATAAACATTTTATAAAACGCAACTCCTGTTTATTATTACTTCATAACTTAAGTTCATATTAATTCATTGATTCACTTCATTAGTTTATTTCACTAATTCATATCATTAACTTTACTTAAGTAAATTTTATTTTATAACTTAAATTCATATTAATAATTTTTTTCTTTTTATCACAATCAATTTCATTCTACTTTTCCTAAGTTAACTTCATCCTATTATTCATTTCATTAACTTATTTCATCAATTCATTCCATTTAACTTGACTTAAGTAAAATTCATTTCATAATTCAAATTTCAAATTTCTTATTTCATTAATCATTTCTTAAGTTTATAATCATTTTTATACGGATGTATCTTCTTTTACACAATATTATTCGAATTATAATTATCTCAGAAAGCTACAACTGAATCTTAATACATCCTTTGCAAATTTATTATTATTATTTATTTTACAAAGAATTTAAAAATATATGATTTAATTTATTATTTGTTTACCTTCTCTTAAGTTCATATCTAAATAGTATTTTATTTTTTACTACTTAAATTATTCATTTAACATTTCTTAGAACATTAACTAAGTGTATAACATTTCTTAAAACAACTTAATTTTTTTATAAACATTTCTTTAACACAATTTCAATTTGAAACATTTTTATTCCTTAAGTTCATATTTGTATAATATTCTACATATTCATATTTAACATTTCAAATTTTTAAACATTTCTGGTAAGTTTTATATATGTTTTTAGAATGTAATTGAATATTATACAAATTCATCTTATTCATTTTAGTTAACAAGAATGTTCAATGATTTATACATATTTGAACTTCCATTATCTTGAAATTTAAGAGTTATAATTTAACTTCTATATTTCATTTAACACTTAGCTTCAAATTTCTTATTTCACATTTTATAAGTTTCCAGTTATTAAAAAAATTCACTTATTCCAACAGTTGAAAATCATGAATTAAAAGAAACTTAAGAATTCAAATATCGGGTTCATTTCAAATCATTTTGAAATTATATATATACATCAAATCATATTTAGAAATTTTAAATTAAAATCTGTTTATCGAACCAAATGCGTAACAAAGCTACTAAGTGGCCTCCTCTACTTTGAGACTCGAAAAAGAATGTCGAGGATGCGGCCGTCATCAATGAAATTATTTTCTTGCGACAAAAGAGGGAGTATAGGACTCATTTCCTTTTAATTCCTTTTGAAACACTTCTATTCGTAAATATTTTTAAATAACACTAATTATTACTTTCAAAATCCGAAAAAACAATTTCAAGAGCCCCGGGATTGAAGCTCTCAAATTCTCAGCTTTTAAATCCTTTCTATTTATAGGCTATATTATAAATATACTTGTACAATTCCATTACCTTATTATAAAAATATTTCGTTAATTTACATCTTTGTTATTACAAACTATTCTTATTGTAATTAGATTTCAATTCAATTTAATTATCGAACGCTTCGTGAAATAGAGTTCATAAAGTATTCGTTTTTAGTTTATTTTAACCAATAATCGATGTTAACTAAATATTATCATCTCTTAACAACTAACATCCATACATAAATTTGTATCTTCATAAACCTATATGGTTATTTATGGAAGATTATTTTTTATATATATAAAATATAATTTAGGTAAAATTATTTCATTTACCCTATTTTAAAACAATATTATGTCGACTTTCCTCGTTTGAGTGTTTAAGAATCCCTATCGTTAACATGGCGCCTCATGTACCGAACAACCTAATGGATAAGTAAACACAATATATAACATTATATAACACTAACAAGTACGTGCTCACACACACACACACACACACACACACATATATATATATATGTATATGTATATATATGTATATATATGTATGTATATATATGTATATATATATATATGTATGTATGTATATATATATATATATATATATATATGCATGTGTATATATATAGACACACACACACACACTGAAATATGCTCATTCTAGGGTATTGCTACCTTATCTTTAATGAGTCCAACCTCACCAAAGCTAAGGTTATCGCTATACCAAAGCTCTGATACCAGCTGCGAAGACCTGCATTTCAAAAGGTTTTAATTGATAATAATCCACACATGTCCAACTCAAACAATCCGAAATACGGATAATCAATGGGGTTAATTAAGAAAAATAAGAAAATAAGAAAACAAATACAGAATCTCGCAGCGGAATGACAAAATATAATAATCAAATAAACAGTTCATGGAGCTATTTATACTATGTATTTGATTAAAATTTTACAACCTCTATCAGAGTTATATACACAACAAAGCAATAGAATACAACAGTGCAACAAAACAACATGATGCAGAGGAATAATACTAATAATAATATACCAATTTTCGTCTTCGTCCTCTAGAAAATAATCTTCAGTATGCCGAAAACTCAGGGCTGACCTGAACATAAAATTAAACAATACACTCGAGTCAAAACTAAAATATTCATATGAGAGTCAAATCAATATCACATATAACAGAAGTGTAATGGCGTCAGAGATGTTTACGGGGTTTTACGTCTCCTATCCAGCGTATAACGTGCGTGCAATAATTCAAGAGATGTTACGAGATTTTCCGTCTCTTATAGATCCATCAAAATATCTATATATAGTAGAATACGCTATATATGTAATTTCTAATTGGTAAATAAATATTTTTATCAATGTTAAGGCTTTATATTAACCCCCCTTAACACGATTTTAAGCATTGTCGTACAGTTTGCATATAACACCTAGTAGCACGTCGGGGGATAGGGATGCACCATGATACGACAATACTAAACAAAACTTGTAGTGGTCTCATATAGGGATAAGAGTACGACAAGGGACGTGAGGCAATGTCTAATGTAACATCCAGCCTTTTCGCACACTTTAAACCGACACACGTGCCAATTCAAAGCATACACAAGGGCGGATTGTTATGGGGTAAATAAGAAAAACAGAGAAGAAATAAAAACAAAACAGAATCTCACAGCGGAAGGATAAAATATAATAATAAATATACAGTTCAAAACAGTTTGCAAACACTTGATTTGCTTTATACAATAAATATCAGAGTTACACATACCAATACAATCAATGCAGCGGAACAGTATGAGTGTGGTGCAATACTATAGATGATAATAATACGACTCCTTCGTCTTCGTCCTTCAAAGCTAAAGTCTTCGATCCTGAAACGCTCGGACTGACCCGAGCGAATTGAAAAGACAAAACACTCGAGTCAGAACTAAAAGATCTTATGTGAGTTAAATTAACAGGAATAAATATGAGTACAGTAACTCAAGAGATGTTCGGGATTTACATCTCCTAAGGATCCGTTAAACTATTTACTATGTAGTATATTGCGCTATTATAATAGTGTCTATTTGTAAAATAAACTTACTTTTAAATAGCGTTAAGGCTTTACATTTTCCATCTTAACACGTAAAATGCCAATAGTCTATACAGTACCGTAATACCTCCTGATCGGGAGGCTACCAGAGGATACTCCATAGGTACGACACAAATAGAAACTCGTAGTAAAGGCTCGGTATGGTAGGTGACACGGCACAACTAGGCAATGCCAGGGTAGATATACCAATTGCTATCCAGGCTGGTGGAAACGCGTAGCCGCAGTTACCGCCCACCTCGGACTAACTCCCCAAAATCAAAATATAGAAGTGGCCACTGAATCAATCCAAAATCAAAGTATAATATCGAAGAGGAGGGTCCGATCAGAGGAATGACCTCATTGGCCTGAGAATCGCTCCTGTTTTAGCCACCTTATGCCAACTCACGGGAGTCGGGTCCACGTATTTACCTTACAGGAAACGTTGCCACCACCTACTTCATTCTGGAATCTCCACCGCGTACACGGTTAGTCAAAGTGGTTTTCGGTATCGACAGAGAGTATGTCCATATCCGATCCCGGTCTCTTTGCCAACCCATCGCTATTATAACACCGCGGTCATTTAAAACAGTTTATACTTTAAAACCAGAATATAATCCATTTCAAAATCATAATATTACGATATTATTTCTTCTTTTCAAACCCAAACAATTCATTTTGATATTATTTTATAAAACCCAAATCAATATGATATCATTTATCCCAAATATAAATTCTTTTCCAAAACCATATTGCTTTAAAAATTTACAATATCTGGAACCCAAATATTTGAAATATACTTTCAAACGTAATATTTCGGAAATTATACTTTAAACCATAACTCCTAAAACTTGGATGGTTTGGATATTCAACGGTATATAGAATAAATGGTTTAACTTTAAGGTTACTTTGTAAAGAAAATAATTTACATGGCTTTAAAATTTATTTCTTTGTTTAAAGTTAAAACCATAATTTAAATATCACTTCAAGTCCCAAACCATTTCAATTTCTATATATATAAATCCATTTGGAGTATTAATATTCAAACTAAATTTGGAATTTGTTCTTTCAACAAATTAAATGTTTTATTATTTAGGTTTGAATATCCACATACAATTTATAAATAAACTCTACTTCTAGTAATTAAAATTTTCTCAACTTTACTTTATATTAGAATATCCATTTCTAAGTTTATTTAGGAAAAATTCAGTTTATACATATCATATCTTTAAAATTTCCAAACTTAACATATATTATAAATTATCAAATCTCATTTCTATATTTTTATTCCATTTTATTAACGGATTTATACACAGCTTAAGTTCAAAAGTTTAACTCCATAGGTATATATATAAAAATGGAAGGATAATATTTATAAAATATAAAAATTAAATTTTTATAAATCGTATCGCATCCAAACCATAGAAATCACCTTTTAAAAATAATTTATATATATAGACCACGGTGCCTGTATAAAATTTTCTATCCTATGGTCAAGTGATACAGATATTTATCATTTCAATCCGCAATTAAAATATAAAACTTTGCGGTTTTATATCATTTCAAACCACAATCCCAAATGAAATGGAAAATGCATGATAACTTGCAATTTAATGATATACAATAAACATTCATTCATCAACATCATCCAACATCCAAATCAAAATCATCAATCAATATCAATCAATATCTATATATATATTTGATAATATATAACAGGTAATAACTGGCAATTTTATTCAAATTAAATTTAACAACTATTAATCTAACAGTTTATATTCAGTAATAAATTATATAACTGTTAACTAGCAGTTTATATGCAAACAAACAAATTCTAGCTGTCAAATACTACGCAATAAATAAATTAAATTGGCAGTTAAATTCAATAAATGCAATTTAACAGATATGACGAAATAAACATGCCAAATAGTCATAAATAAATTTCTATTCATTTCTAAGATAAATTTAACAAACATAAAACTTTTAGAAGTTGTGAGTGGGTTAAAACACTCACCTTTTGAATTTAAATCGAATTTAAATTCGATTTAAACCCAAAAATTCGTCTGTCTCAGAATTCGTCCAAACCAGCGTCATCAGGTCCGAAATTAAATTACGATCCTAACAAAAGAAATTTCGTGTGAATCCGAATTCGTATGAGAAAGTTATGACGAAAAATGGTGATTGAATTTAAAATAAAATAAAATATAAAAGAGAACATATTCAACCTCTTGGCCACGTCACTTACATAATCCATATCTTCCAGGTCACGAAAACAACAGAAGGCGGCTATCTCCACTGACTCACGCGAGAACCTGCTCTACCCTAGAACAACGCCATCATCGAACGCATCTAAAACTTCAGCAGCCACGGGAGGATCGCCATCGCCATGCTTCCCCCATCCGGCCTCCCTGGCTCCACCCCGACCCTCTCGGTCACAAAAAAAAAAAAAAATGCTGAGCCGCCACAATATTAAACCCTAGCTCGAATTTTTCTGGCCAATCCAACCGTCGAATCGCAGAACGAACCCTGCTGATGCACTCCCCATCGTTCACTCTACAATACGCAGAAACCGTTTGACGATCAGACGAAGTTTGTTACGGCGCTGATGAATGGCCATGAACTGTTTGAATTTATTCTGGGTGAACGATAACTCCAATTGAAAAACGAATTTCACCATGAGATTACGTGCATCGAGAACTATGATATATATTTTTTTCGAGATTTTTAGAAGGACTTTAAATTTTCACTTTGTTTTTGAACTGACTGGATCTAGGGTTAGCCCCCATTGAAAAAGAAGAAAAGCTTGAAGAAGATGAACGTACAACAAATAGACAATAGGATGGAGCTAGGGTTTATAATCGCATATATATAGACCGATAGAAGAAGGCTAGGTGGGTACGGATAACGAACGTGCTAAACGGTATTTGGCCCAAAAAGCCCGTTCTGACCCCGGAACGAAATTTATTAAACCCATATATTCAAATAGGTATTTTAAAATATTCCGAACGCGATGGAAAAAGTTTCACGTCCAAATTTGATCATATGAAGAAGTTATGCTGAAATCAATATTTTTCAAATTCAATTGATTTCAATGCATAAATTTCAAGGCGTTTCGAGTCTGTACGATCAAACGATAAGTCCGATTGCTACGAAACTTGACACATTATTATAATTCACCATTACGGATCCGATGAAACTAGTTTCGTCGAAATCCGAGTCAGTGGCAAAAATGACTACTTTTATATTCATTAATTAAATTGAAATAAATCATAAAAATCCAAATTTTTATTTAACTTCAAATATTGACTAAGTTTTATCGCCTATAAAATTCAAAATCAATTTCAATGATTAAACAAGATTAGATGCGAATTAAAGGTTGACAAGATATAAATTGCAGTGTTCATTTCTGCACTTCCTTATTATCTAGAAATTATAAATTTTATTCTCAAAACCCAATTATTTAATCTTATACTTTTATACTCTCAACTTAAATCCAAAACAAAGATGCCCTTTAACATGTCTATGTTTTCACTTTAATATCCGCAAATTCCCTTTTTATTCAATAACGTACAATTTAACGTTAAATTCCCTTTATTTATGCAATAAATGCAATTATTGAATCTAATACTCAATTAAATTTATAGATCCTGCTTCCTAAAATCTATATCAACAATAGGTCAAATTTTAAATAGAATTAGCCTTAACTTCACCTAATAGAATTTTCTATTTCAACTACCAAATAAAACTACGCTAACTGCACTATTAAATCAGTTAATTGAAATTAAGTCTAAATTTAAAGGTTATAAATTATAAGTTGGACCCTAAATAAATTCATTTATTGATACAATCTTTCTATTCAGTAAATAGCCTTTTTATGGGTATAAATAACATTTGGATTATGCTGCATCTCATTAGTGCGTGTTTTATTTCCTATAACTTCTCCTTATTTAGCTATACCCATTAACAACCAAAATAATTAAATTAGCTTTATTTCAATTTATTTCCATTCTTAACAGAATAAAATAAATGGTTAACCTACATTTGTTATCCTTTTTTATTCATATTCCCTAACAACATTATTAACAACAATGCGGCTATAAACTTTAATTAAATAAATTATATGAATGGTAAAATTTGGTAATTATGACAATTGCTCAAATATATGCATAATTTACTCCTTATTATTATGGATTCCATTCATTTCTTTACCAGTTGCCTTAGTCTTCTTAATTTCTATTTACTACCAACTTCAAATTTGTTTATAGCTTCTCAATACGTACAATTACATAGGTAAAACAATTTTATTACTATTTTAAGTCCATTTATTATTGACAACATTCATTAAATTTACTTATCAACACCTATTGCATTGATTTATTCAACGGTCACTTTTAATTAGTTACTACCCATTTTACAATCTAATGTAAATCTTCCACTAATAAATCTCATTCTAGGTAATATTTTTATTAATAATTGCAAATTCAACACTTATATTGCTTCCTTATATTTATCTTACACAAAGTGTGCAAATTCACATTATTCAAATCTATTTCCATGTAACTATTAAATTGTTAACATACATTCAATTCCAAATTTTATAGAAAATATATTATCTAAAAACCTTTCTATTCTAAATAACTTTATTCAATGTTAACATTCACCAAATACAAATTTACTTCCATAAATATGGTTGCAATTAAATTCAGTTATTATTTCATAAATATTATTTTAATCAACTAATTATGACTTATAACCACAAACACAAATTTTCGTTATTCTACTTATTTCTATATAAACATTTCAATTTGTTAATCTTTAATCTCAGTTACTATATCCAACCCCTACATTTATTCTAAATTAGATTAGAAACATATTATATTAATTCATTTAATATCACCAAATTTAACGGGTCGTTACAATCTCCCCCACTCAAAACTTTTCGTCCCCGAAAAGGAAAAAAGAAGGGAGAAGGAAGAATAAAACAGTACATCTTATTTCAATTATTAACTTATAAACAATAATTTACTATACTTATTTTCTTAAATAAAATGTACCTGTTTATAATCATTATATTCTTATATACTTAAATCATTAGTTTGGAAAAATATTTTCAACCAAATTCTAAGTCCAAAATTTACGGAAAATTTTGGCAGAGTCTCCTTTGTACGGAGAGATTCTGGAGAAAATATAATATCAAAATATAACAAATATATTACAAATATTATATCCCAACACGGGAAATTATATAAAATAACGCTATAAAACGTAATCCGGAAACGTACCTATTTGTCGGGCAATACGCTTATTATTATGGAACCAAAAGCAGTAGCAGCTGCTTCCATAACCTGCATTTTTCTTATAAAATCTGAAAAGGTTAAATATTTATATTAAAGTGAAATGTTTAGGTGGTTTCAACCATTAACCAACCAATCAGTACAACAACCATTAACCTTACAACAGCATACATACACAAACAAAGCAACCATTTAATCCATCAAACAATTTGTCGTTTGGGTCCAAAACTTGAAATTTGTATAAAATGAAATTAACTATCAAGTGCATCCTTTACTCAACAGTCTTAGATGGAACATAGATAGATTATTTATTCATCCCACAACTTCAAATTCCTTACCCAACAACATAAATCAACAATAACAATTCAAACCAACAACTAAATTAACTTATTATACATGTATTTCATGCTTCAGTGGTTTGATTTTCTTTCTTTCATTTATGGAGTGATTTCTTTATTTCTTACAAATTTCATTTTCCATTTATCACAAAATTCATTATATTTGCATTCCAATTTATTTACTAAAGTTTATATCATCTATTTATACTACTTACCTTTACTTATATAGTAAAATTTCCAATTTAACTTAAGTTTATACAATTAATTCTCATTAATAACAGCAAATTTATTGAATACCTTAATTACCTCAAGCTTCACTTGTAAGATTTTCCCTTACATTTTCTTACTAACATTGCAACTTTTATTATGTGGTAAGTTATGTATGTTTAAGAATGTAAGTGAAAATTTACAAGTTTCTTCTCAATTCCTTTTTATTAATTAATGGTTCAATAAATATATATTCGTTTTATAAATTACAATTTCAACTTACCCTTAATTTCATTCCTTTATTTAATATTGAAGTTTCTATTATATTTAATAGTAGTAACAATTTAATTACTCACTTTCTATTATATTTAATTACAGTAACCCTCTAATTACACTTAAATTATCAACCTTAAACTTCCATTCTTATAAATAAAGGATTTTATTAATTTATTACCTAGGGTTTACAGGCATTTGTTTATATTACCAACTTTTTATTATATTGTACTAATAGTATTTAAATCATACTTAAGATAATAACTCTACACCAAAATCTTTCTTTATTTTCTTAAGTTTTAAAACCTATTTATAGTGCTTACCTTTAATTATGGTAAAATTTCAATTCTTGCTTAAGTTTATACCACTAAATTCTTACTTTTAAATAGCAAGCTATTGAATACTTCATTATTTCCAAAATCTCTACTTGTATAATATTCTATTCCAATTTCTTATTTAACATTTCAACCTTTCATATTTGGTAAGTTATATATGTTTAAAGAGAAATGCAATTGAACTTATACTAGTTTAATTTCAATTCTTTTAATTCATTGATTTTCCAATAAATCTTTACCATTATTTATAATTTAAATTTTTACTTCCTTTACACTTAGCATTAATTCTCTTACTTATTAGAGGTTTTCAATCCATTTATTACTTACTTTTTTTATTCCACTAAAATTTAACAATTAATTAATGGAAAATTTTAGAATTAAATTCCTGGTCAAATTCCAATTTATTTTGAAATAATAGATAAATAACTTCTTACACTTATATATCTCTAATTATATTTAAAACAATTAAAATTTAAATATTTCAAAATAATCTGCAGTAGAATCTACTACAGTGGCCTTTCCCCTTCGAAACTCGAAAATGAAAGTCGATGATGCGGCCGTCATCACCGAAATTATTTTCCAGCGACAGAGAGAAAAGTACAAATTTATTTTCTCCAAAATCTTCTTTAAACAATTCTTCCGAATTATACTAAATATTTATAGAAGAAAATACTTATAAACCAAAGCATTTTATTTCATAAATCCTTTGAAAGCAAAATTTTAAAATCCCGGACTTAAGTTCTAAAATCTCCAATTTGATTTGTTAAAATTCCAACTTAGCTTTAATTATTATAAATATTTTTATTACCTAACACCCAATCTATAGCAATCAAAAATATATATCTTTATAAAATATTTTCATATATGGAAAATATAATAGGCAAAATTATTTCATTCACCTATATTAAAATGGATATTATGTCGGTCTGTCCTATTAAGTGTTTAGAAATCCCTATTGATGACATAGCGTCCCATGCATCAACCAGAATTTATAAATACAAAGCGGAACAGGTCAACACAATATCAAAATCCTTTTATTAACACTAACAAGTACGCTCTCTCATATATATACACTCAACGACTCCCATAGGGTATTACTACCCTATTAACAAAGAGTCAAACCTCACAAAGCCAAGGTTTATCTCTAAACCAAAGCTCTGATACCAACTTGTAACATCCAGCCTTTTCGCACACTTTAAACCGACACACGTGCCAATTCAAAGCATACGCAAGGGCGGATTGTTATGGGGTAAATAAGAAAAACAGAGAAGAAATAAAAACAAAACAGAATTTCACAGCGGAAGGATAAAATATAATAATAAATATACAGTTCAAAACAGTTTACAAACACTTGATTTGCTTTATACAATAAATATCAGAGTTACACATACCAATACAATCAATGCAGCGGAACAGTATGAGTGTGGTGCAATACTATAGATAATAATAATACGACTCCTTCGTCTTCGTCCTTCAAAGCTAAAGTCTTCGATCCTGAAACGCTCGGACTGACCCGAGCGAATTGAAAAGACAAAACACTCGAGTCAGAACTAAAAGATCTTATGTGAGTTAAATTAACAGGAATAAATATGAGTACAGTAACTCAAGAGATGTTCGGGATTTACATCTCCTAAGGATCCGTTAAACTATTTACTATGTAGTATATTGCGCTATTATAATAGTGTCTATTTGTAAAATAAACTTACTTTTAAATAGCGTTAAGGCTTTACATTTTCCACCTTAACACGTAAAATGCCAATAGTCTATACAGTACCGTAATACCTCCTGATCGGGAGGCTACCAGAGGATACTCCATAGGTACGACACAAATAGAAACTCGTAGTAAAGGCTCGGTATGGTAGGTGACACGGCACAACTAGGCAATGCCAGGGTAGATATACCAATTGCTATCCAGGCTGGTGGAAACGCGTAGCCGTAGTTACCGCCCACCTCGGACTAACTCCCCAAAATCAAAATATAGAAGTGGCCACTGAATCAATCCAAAATCAAAGTATAATATCGAAGAGGAGGGTCCGATCAGAGGAATGACCTCATTGGCCTGAGAATCGCTCCTGTTTTACCCACCTTATGCCAACTCACGAGAGTCGGGTCCACGTATTTACCTTACAGGAAACGTCGCCACCACCTACTTCATTCTGGAATCTCCACCGCGTACACGGTTAGTCAAAATGGTTTTCGGTATCGACAGAGAGTATGTCCATATCCGATCCCGGTCTCTTTGCCAACCCATCGCTATTATAACACCGCGGTCATTTAAAACAGTTTATACTTTAAAACCAGAATATAATCCATTTCAAAATCATAATATTACGATATTATTTCTTCTTTTCAAACCCAAACAATTCATTTTGATATTATTTTATAAAACCCAAATCAATATGATATCATTTATCCCAAATATAAATCCTTTTCCAAAACCATATTGCTTTAAAAATTTACAATATCTGGAACCCAAATATTTGAAATATACTTTCAAACGTAATATTTCGGAAATTATACTTTAAACCATAACTCCTAAAACTTGGATGGTTTGGATATTCAACGGTATATAGAATAAATGGTTTAACTTTAAGGTTACTTTGTAAAGAAAATAATTTACATGGCTTTAAAATTTATTTCTTTGTTTAAAGTTAAAACCATAATTTAAATATCACTTCAAGTCCCAAACCATTTCAATTTCTATATATATAAATCCATTTGGAGTATTAATATTCAAACTAAATTTGGAATTTATTCTTTCAACAAATTAAATGTTTTATTATTTAGGTTTGAATATCCACATACAATTTATAAATAAACTCTGCTTCTAGTAATTAAAATTTTCTCAACTTTACTTTATATTAGAATATCCATTTCTAAGTTTATTTAGGAAAATTCAGTTTATACATATCATATCTTTAAAATTTCCAAACTTAACATATATTATAAATTATCAAATCTCATTTCTATATTTTTATTCCATTTTATTAACGGATTTATACACAGCTTAAGTTCAAAAGTTTAACTCCATAGGTATATATATATAAATGGAAGGATAATATTTATAAAATATAAAAATTAAATTTTTATAAATCGTATCGCATCCAAACCATAGAAATCACCTTTTAAAAATAATTTATATATATAGACCACGGTGCCTGTATAAAATTTTCTATCCTATGGTCAAGTGATACAGATATTTATCATTTCAATCCGCAATTAAAATATAAAACTTTGCGGTTTTATATCATTTCAAACCACAATCCCAAATGAAATGGAAAATGCATGATAACTTGCAATTTAATGATATACAATAAACATTCATTCATCAACATCATCCAACATCCAAATCAAAATCATCAATCAATATCAATCAATATCTATATATATATTTGATAATATATAACAGGTAATAACTGGCAATTTTATTCAAATTAAATTTAACAACTATTAATCTAACAGTTTATATTCAGTAATAAATTATATAACTGTTAACTAGCAGTTTATATGCAAACAAACAAATTCTAGCTGTCAAATACTACGCAATAAATAAATTAAATTGGCAGTTAAATTCAATAAATGCAATTTAACAGATATGACGAAATAAACATGCCAAATAGTCATAAATAAATTTCTATTCATTTCTAAGATAAATTTAACAAACATAAAACTTTTAGAAGTTGTGAGTGGGTTAAAACACTCACCTTTTGAATTTAAATCGAATTTAAATTCGATTTAAACCCAAAAATTCGTCCGTCTCAGAATTCGTCCAAACCAGCGTCATCAGGTCCGAAATTAAATTACGATCCTAACAAAAGAAATTTCGTGTGAATCCGAATTCGTATGAGAAAGTTATGACGAAAAATGGTGATTGAATTCAAAATAAAATAAAATATAAAAGTGAACATATTCAACCTCTTGGCCACGTCACTTACATAATCCATATCTTCCAGGTTTCGAAAACAACAGAAGGCGGCTATCTCCACTGACTCACGCGAGAACCTGCTCTACCCTAGAACAACGCCATCATCGAACGCATCTAAAACTTCAGCAGCCACGGGAGGATCGCCATCGCCATGCTTCCCCCATCCGGCCTCCCTGGCTCCACCCCGACCCTCTCGGTCACAAAAAAAAAAAGCTGAGCCGCCACAATATTAAACCCTAGCTCGAATTTTTCTGGCCAATCCAACCGTCGAATCGCAGAACGAACCCCACTGATGCACTCCCCATCGTTCACTCTACAATACGCAGAAACCGTTTGACGATCAGACGAAGTTTGTTACGGCGCTGATGAATGACCATGAACTGTTTGAATTTATTCTGGGTGAACGATAACTCCAATTGAAAAACGAATTTCACCATGAGATTACGTGCATCGAGAACTATAATATATATTTTTTTCGAGATTTTTAGGAGGACTTTAAATTTTCACTTTGTTTTTGAACTGACTGGATCTAGAGTTAGCCCCCATTGAAAAAGAAGAAAAGCTTGAAGAAGATGAACATACAACAAATAGACAATAGGATGGAGCTAGGGTTTATAATCGCATATATATAGACAGATAGAAGAAGGTTAGGTGGGTACGGATAACGAACGTGCTAAACGGTATTTGGCCCAAAAAGCCCGTTCTGACCCCGGAACGAAATTTATTAAACCCATATATCCAAATAGGTATTTTAAAATATTCCGAACGCGATGGAAAAAGTTTCACGTCCAAATTTGATCATATGAAGAAGTTATGCTGAAATCAATATTTTCCAAATTCAATTGATTTCAATGCATAAATTTCAAGGCGTTTCGAGTCTGTACGATCAAACGATAAGTCCGATTGCTACGAAACTTGACACATTATTATAATTCACCATTACGGATCCGATGAAACTAGTTTCGTCGAAATCCGAGTCAGTGGCAAAAATGACTACTTTTATATTCATTAATTAAATTGAAATAAATCATAAAAATCCAAATTTTTATTTAACTTCAAATATTGACTAAGTTTTATCGCCTATAAAATTCAAAATCAATTTCAATGATTAAACAAGATTAGATGCGAATTAAAGGTTGACAAGATATAAATTGCAGTGTTCATTTCTGCACTTCCTTATTATCTAGAAATTATAAATTTTATTCTCAAAACCCAATTATTTAATCTTATACTTTTATACTCTCAACTTAAATCCAAAACAAAGATGCCCTTTAACATGTCTATGTTTTCACTTTAATATCCGCAAATTCCCTTTTTATTCAATAACGTACAATTTAACGTTAAATTCCCTTTATTTATGCAATAAATGCAATTATTGAATCTAATACTCAATTAAATTTATAGATCCTGCTTCCTAAAATCTATATCAACAATAGGTCAAATTTTAAATAGAATTAGCCTTAACTTCACCTAATAGAATTTTCTATTTCAACTACCAAATAAAACTACGCTAACTGCACTATTAAATCAGTTAATTGAAATTAAGTCTACATTTAAAGGTTATAAATTATAAGTTGGACCCTAAATAAATTCGTTTATTAATACAATCTTTCTATTCAGTAAATAGCCTTTTTATGGGTATAAATAACATTTGGATTATGCTGCATCTCATTAGTGCGTGTTTTATTTCCTATAACTTCTCCTTATTTAGCTATACCCATTAACAACCAAAATAATTAAATTAGCTTTATTTCAATTTATTTCCATTCTTAACAGAATAAAATAAATGGTTAACCTACATTTGTTATCCTTTTGTATTCATATTCCCTAACAACATTATTAACAACAATGCGGCTATAAACTTTAATTAAATAAATTATATGAATGGTAAAATTTGGTAATTATGACAATTGCTCAAATATATGCATAATTTACTCCTTATTATTATGGATTCCATTCATTTCTTTACCAGTTGCCTTAGTCTTCTTAATTTCTATTTACTACCAACTTCAAATTTAGTTATAGCTTCTCAATACGTACAATTACATAGGTAAAACAATTTTATTACTATTTTAAGTCCATTTATTATTGACAACATTCATTAAATTTACTTATCAACACCTATTGCATTGATTTATTCAACGGTCACTTTTAATTAGTTACCACCCATTTTACAATCTAATGTAAATCTTCCACTAATAAATCTCATTCTGGGTAATATTTTTATTAATAATTGCAAATTCAACACTTATATTGCTTCCTTATATTTATCTTACACAAAGTGTGCAAATTCACATTATTCAAATCTATTTCCATGTAACTATTAAATTGTTAACATACATTCAATTTCAAATTTTATAGAAAATATATTATCTAAAAACCTTTCTATTCTAAATAACTTTATTCAATGTTAACATTCACCAAATACAAATTTACTTCCATAAATATGGTTGCACTTAAATTCAGTTATTATTTCATAAATATTATTTTAATCAACTAATTATGACTTATAACCACAAACACAAATTTTCGTTATTCTACTTATTTCTATATAAACATTTCAATTTGTTAATCTTTAATCTCAGTTACTATATCCAACCCCTACATTTATTCTAAATTAGATTAGAAACATATTATATTAATTCATTTAATATCACCAAATTTAACGGGTCGTTACATCTAAGGTAGGATACTACTAGTTTGGGTCGTAGGGCTGGTGGTAACGCTCTGTAACAACCCGCATATTTATCGATTTTATATTTAAATATTTTACCGTTAGTCGGATTTTAGTCCGAAAAACTACTTTTTGCATACGGTCGAATTAGGGCTCGGGACCACTCCCATTGAGTTTAAAATGCCGTTTATGACCTTTTTGAGTATAAGCTTCGATATGTTTGGAGAAAGATGATTTCTGCTACTTTTTACTTTGGGTTTGGTATTTGGGCTCAGCCCTATGTTAGCTAATGCTCAAATCTGAGCCACTCCTCCCCACTCACTCTCATTCTCTTCTCATTTCAGTTTTCTTAGCTTTAATGGTGGAGGAGATTGGAAATTAAAACTCCAAAACCCTAGTTTCTCTTGCAAATCAAATTCCTAGCTCCAAACTCAAGAAGAACCCATTGGTAAGCTTCTCTTCTTCTTCTCCGACTTATTCTCTTACCAATTTCAGAAATTCCTAAACCTAATTTTGGGAATGTTCTTGTTTTTGAGCTTAGATTCAAGCTCAATTGGGTTGTGTTGAAGAGAGGTTGATTCTCCATTTGCTTTCAAGCTTCTTCTTGTTCGATTTTGTGAAAAGGTGAGATTTTTATCTCACATCTATGAATATAATTATCTTTGGTTGTTAGGTATGAATTCCTAACACTTCTTCATGAGAACTTGCTCTTGATTTGGATTGGTTTTGTAAATATTCCAATTTTTGGGTTTTTAAGTCAAATTCGTGTAAAATCCTTTTATGGATGTTTGATCATGCTTTTGGTGATGCATCGAGGAGCATATAGGGCCGGGTTGCCGATTGGCATAAACCCTTAGAGCCAATGTCCGTCCGGTTGCATTTTGGAAGAGTTTGCTCTTCATTTGAATAAGGTTGAAAAACAACCCAGGCATGATTCAGTCGACTGAAAACTCTGTTCAGTCGACTGAACCTGAAACCCGAGAGTTTCCATGCATGATTCAGTCGATTGATAAACTGTGCACAGTCGACTGAAACTGGAAACAGAAAGTTTCCTGAACTTGGAAAATTTCCATGTACAGGGTCAGTCGACTGAAAATCTCTGTTCAGTCGACTGAACCTGCTGTTTGAGTCCAATTTGCCTTTTTAGATTGAAATTCCAATTTAAATCGATTCATGATAATCCTATTTGTTGTTATCATCTATTATGACTTTGATGACTCTTTTTAGGGATTTTTGAATATCCATTTCGATGGATCCTTTATCGATTTCGTTGGATTTTATTCACGTCTTCGTATGTGAATTTTTGTGATTGATTGTTTTTACAATCTTTTATAAAGGTTTTCTATACTAGTAGTAAATATCAAAACTCTTTCCTCAAACGATTTCAATGCTATTTTAATACCAAATTCGTTTATAAAACCGTTTTCCAATCTATTAGTATATACAAACCTTTACCTCACTCGTATGAGAAATCTAATTAAACGGCTTAGTAAAACAAGTGTTATGAAACGCTTGCGTTTACTTTGTCGGTTAATTTTTGGACTTGTTCGATTGAACCTCTTGTGACAATTTTCTAGTGGAGATTTACAGTTTGTTCGTAAATATTTAAGTTAAGCAAGTGGTTATGGGACGTGAAGCTAAACTCATATATTTACTAGCTTAGTGTAATCGACACTTCTCGCTGATCATGACGATCATCTTTGTGATTTAGACTAGCAATGTGCGATGTCTCTTTGTCTGCGAGGGAGACTAAACCCCGTTTTGTGGAGTTTCGACTCAATTTGTGATGGGGTAGCAACCAATGGTCTTCGGGCCGTTTGTGGAGCTTCGACTCAATTTGTGATGGTTAGCGACCATGGAATTAGCGTTCCGTTTGTGATACACGTGTTGGTGGGCTTTATGCTCCCGTTTGTGATAGGCCTCCCCCCTTTGTGATTTCTGGATTTCTTGTGTAGATTCCTAGAATTTGTGTTTCACCAATTTTCGTGATTTCCATTGATAAGTTTTATCAATATTTTATGCATTAGTGAATTTGTGTGTCATTGACTTTTGTGATTTCTGGATTTCTTGTGTAGTCTTCTGGAATTCGTGTGTCATTGACTTTTGTGATTGACATTGATATTATCGTCAATATTTATGGTATGGTGAACGAAATAAGGAGTATGACGTTTCTTTGATTCTTGTGTAGATTTGGTGACATTGATTAATCTCTTGATGATTATCAACTAAGTATATATATATATATATATATATATATATATATATATATATATCACAGCTTGGCATTGTGATTATTATGTGTTTAGTCATATCTCTTATTCTATATCGTTTCATCTGATATTTATAGTTAGACTGATCCGTTTATTATTTTCTTATTAAATAATACTCGGGTCAGACCGAGATGTTACAGGTGCTTCTGCTTGACTTCTCTCTTGGGAATTGATTTCTCTTGCTTTTGGTTAACTACTTAGATTAGTAGTTTTTTTTGTATACATTTGAGATATAGACTCCATAATGTATACTTATTCTTTTGTGTAGCTCATGTAACTATTCTTTTGTGATATCGTGGATCTTTTTAGACCACTACTCTGATGTACACTTTCTAGTGTAATATTCATATCTTATTCCGCCTTTGTGATATGAATTGTCTGCGACTGATTTGTGTTATGCTTATTTCTATATTTGTTTTCCGAAGGATTTATATAGCCACCGTGTAGTAGCTTTGAGTTTGTGTCGGTATGTCGGATTTCCTCTTGAAATAGAATGCATGTTATATTATCTGACATATCGGTGCTCGCGCAAAGAAATTACATGGATGGTCGCTCCTCAACAGCCTTATTCTCCGTGCTAGTCGACAGCATTCACCGTAATGTTCTTGGCTAGCGTGGGTATAGAGGTGGGGCGTCACAGCTTGGTATCAGAGCCAAACTTCGGAACAATATGGAATATTATAACAAGGACCATCGTCCTAAGTCCATCTTAGGAGTTGTGCTTTAGGATTTTATTCGGGTCTTCGTACCGTTCTATCCTATTTTCTTTATGATTCCTTATTTTATCTATCAAGATTGCTTGATATTCAATTTGGTGAATAACCTTTTCTTCTTCTTCTTTCTTTCTAAAGGAAGAGAAATGTCTAGACCTGGCCGCCCCAGAGCCGTGCCATCTAGCACTCCGCCCCAGGATGGAGTTTTTATGACTGCTCAACAGCTTCTTGATTTGGTAACAAATGCTCAAGCAGCTGGAGCTAACCCGGAACCTACTCACCCAAAGTCGGGATTTGCACGCTTGTGTAGTGATTACACTAATTTGGGTGGGGAGCCATTCAAAGGTTCCGAAACTGTTATTGAAGTACAGGCTTGGCTAAGAACATGCGATCGCATCTTTTCGCGCATGAATCTTATTGACCTTCACCGAGTTCAGGTGGCCTCTAGTATGCTCCGAGAAAGAGCATTGGACTGGTACGAGCTTCTTATTTCTGAAACTAATGAAGCGGATCTCACTTGGGAGAAATTCCGAGAACGCTTCGAGTTGAAATTCGTACCGGAAGCTGAAAAAGTGACATTGGCTCGACAATTTATAGACCTTGTTCAAGGTGAGTCCTCCGTGACTGATTACGTCGCCTCTTTCGAGTCGCTTCCAAATATGGGGTTGAGTACATCAACACCCCTCTGAAGAAGAATCAGAGATTTGTTTATGGCTTAAACAAAAGTCTCAAGAAGCCATTACTCCTAAAGTTAGAAGTTTCTTTCGACCAACTCGTTGATATCGCTCTTCGTCTTGAAGAGGCGGATAGAGAGAATGATGTTGAAGTGGTGGGTTCCAAACCAAACTTCAACAACAAGAAGAGGCCAAGCAAATTCAAAGGCCCTTATCCCAATAAGAAAGGGAAGCAAGCAACCTCCATGGCAAAGACTTCTTCCTTTGGTCGTGGGGAATGCTATAATTGTGGTTCGAAGGACCATTATGCGAACAAGTGCCCAAAGTCTCTTTCTTGTCGTTACTGCAAAGTTCCTGGTCATGTTATATCTTCATGCCCCAAGCTTCAGGGCAAGAAGGAGGGAAAGTTAAATGTTGCTCAAGCCCCTGGCAACACATCTCGTGGCCAAGGTATTTCTCATTCTATTCTAGATGGAATTATTTTGTTTCGTGATCATCCTATTCGAGTTCTTTTTGATACGGGTGCGCCCCATTCTTTTATATCAAAAGAACTTGTTGATACCTTTTCTTTGGATGTTTTGTGTTTAATGACTTCTTTGAGAATTGCGAATCCGGTTGGTGGAGCCGCAACAATCAGTTTATTGTGTAAAGATGTCGAGATTATTTTGTGTGATTTTTCTTTCCGAGCCGATTTGCATGTCATGCGTTATTTAGACTTTGGAATGATTTTGGGAATGGATTGGCTTAACCATTATGAAGCTCATATCCTATGTCCTGAGCGGACTATTCATCTTCGACATCCTCAATCTGTTAATCAGGTTTCTGTTGTTCTTAAAGATTCAGATTCTGCTTTGGTTGCATCTTTATATTCTTTAAATCCTCGTGATGACGATGATGATGATGAGGGTGATATTATTTCTCTTATTCACGTCGTTTGTGAATTTTCCGACATATTCGAGCCCGTTTTAGGATTACCACCTAAGCGAGCAATTGAGTTCAGAATTAATCTTATTCCGGGAGCTCAACCTATCACTCGTCCTCCTTATCGTATGTCCAATAAAGAAAACGAGGAGATGCGTAAACAATTATCTGAATTGGAAACGAAGCAATTTATTCGCTCTAGTTCCTCGTCTTGGGGAGCTTCGGCTATTTTCGTGAAGAAATCCGATGGTACACTTAGGCTTTGCGTTGACTACCGCAAGCTTAATGTTCTTACTATCAAAAATAAATATCCTTTACCTCGGATTGATGATCTATTCGATCAACTTAGTGGTGCTAGAGTCTTTTCACAATTGGACTTGGCTACCGGTTTTCATCAGCTTCGTATTGCAGAGGATAGCATTCCTTTGACATCGTTCCGTACTCGGTATAGATCTTATGAATGGCTTGTTATGCCATTTGGGTTAACAAATGCTCCGGCTTATTTCGTTGACTTAATGAATCGAGTTTTTAAAGACTTTCTCGACCGGTTTGTTCTCATCTTTATCGATGATATTCTTGTGTATTCTAAAACCGAGGAGGAGCATGAAAAACATCTTCGGATTGTGTTGGAAACCCTTAGGAGTAATCAATTAAAGGCAAAATTTTCTAAGTGCCACTTTTGGCAATCTCGTGTGAAGTTTCTCGGTCATATTATTTCTGAATCCGGAATTTCCGTGGATCCTTCAAAGGTTGAAGCGATTCAAGATTGGAAGAGACCGGAGAGTGTGACAGAGATTCGTAGTTTTCTTGGATTGGCGGGCTATTACCATCGTTTTATTAAAGACTTTTCTAAAATTGTCGTGCCTCTCACTAGCTTGACGAAGAAGGGTGTTAAATACATTTGGACGGACAAATGTGAAGCTTCTTTTCAGAAATTAAAAGAACTTCTTTCTGATGCTCCTATTCTTGTTATTCCCGATGAGAATCAAGATTTTGTTGTTTATACCGATGCTAGTCGCATTGGTTTGGGTGCCGTTCTTATGCAAAAGGAACGCGTTATTGCTTATGCTTCTAGGCAATTAAAGCCTGCTGAGACTAGATATGCCACTCATGATTTAGAGCTCGCGGCTATTGTTTTTGCTCTTCGGATTTGGCGTCATTATCTCTTAGGAGAGAAATTTGTTCTTTACACAGATCATAAGTCTTTGAAATATTTATCCTCTCAAAAGGAACTTAATTTGCGTCAACAGCGTTGGCTCGAATTTCTTGCACCATATGATCTTGATATTCTTTATACTCCCGGTAAGGGTAATCGTGTCGCCGATGCTCTTAGTCGTAAACAACAAGCTGTTGTTTCTATGATGATATCCGAATGGAACGATCTCGAGATTTTATCCACTTGCGAAATTCGAGACCGTGTTTCCGATTTGTGCTCATCATTTGTTTTATGTAGCCTTGAGGCTCATCCATCTCTTTTAGACCGCATTCTTGAAGCTCAAAGGCTAGATACTGAATTGGTTCTTCTTGGCCAAAATATTAAGGATAAAATTGATATTGAAGGTTTGAAAGACTTTAATATCGATTCTCATGGCGGCATTCGAAAATTTGGTAGACTTATCGTGCCAAATGTTAGGGATCTTCGTAAAGATATTTTAGAAGATTCTCATCACTCTAAATTTACCATTCATCCCGCTAGTAGTAAAATGTACGCGGATATGAAGCGACTTTATTATTGGGAGGGAATGAAACTTGACATCGCTAACTTCGTTAAACGTTGCATGACTTGCCAACTCGTTAAGGCCGAACATCAAAGGCCCGGAGGGTTATTGCAACCTTTAGAAATTCCAGTTTGGAAGTGGGATCAAATTTCCATGGATTTTATAGATGGCCTTCCCCGTTCTCGATCGGGTTATGATAGCTTATGGGTAATTGTTAATAGACTTACTAAATCCGCCCATTTTATTCCCGTTCGGTCTAACCGAACTGTTCCTCTTTTGGCCAAGATATTTATCAAAGAAGTTGTTAAATTGCATGGTGTTCCTACTTCTATTGTTAGTGATCGTGATCCATTGTTTACTAGTGGATTTTGGAAGAGTCTTCAAAAAGCTTTGGAAACGAAGCTTAATTTTAGCACCGCTTATCATCCCCAGTCCGATGGACAAACCGAGCGTGTGAATCAAACTCTTGAAGATCTTCTTCGTGCTTGTGTTCTTGATTTTGGTGGAAGTTGGGAAGATCATATTTCACTTGTTGAATTTTCCTATAATAATAGCTTCCAATCTAGTATTGGTATGGCACCTTTTGAGGCACTCTATGGAAGGTCATGCCGATCTCCTTCTTGTTGGCTTGAGGCCGGTGAGAGGCTGGTTTTAGATCCAGATTTTATTCGGGATTCGACAGAAAAGATTGATCTTATTCGTCATAGGATGAAAGAAGCCCAGAGTAGAAAAAATCCTATGCCGATAACCGGAGAAGGAAGTTAGAATTTTCTGTGGGAGATCTTGTGTTTATTCGTGTTTCTCCAATGAAAGGTGTTGTACGTTTCAGTCGATCGGGAAAACTTGCGCCTCGATATATTGGGCCATTTCCTATCACCGAACGTATTGGTTCCATGGCTTATCGCCTTTTATTACCGGCTCAGTTTTCTGCTATGCATGACGTGTTTCACGTTTCTCAACTTTGGAAATGTCTTCGAGATTCCGATTCTATTCTTGAGCCCGGTGTTGTGGAAGAGATTGAAGTTTCGCCTAATTTAACTTATGAGCAACATCCTATTCGTATCATTGCTTCGGAAGTCAAACGACTTCGAAATAAAGATGTTCCGCTTGTTAAAGTTCAATGGTCTTCAAATCCTAAGGATTGTTCTTGGGAATCTAGAGAGTACATCGAGCGTACACATCCGGACTTACTTTCTCGTGCTTTTTGAGGCGAACTTCCTATTTCAAACTTCTTTTGTGTTAAACATGCTTTTATGGTTGTTACTATATATCTTCTTCTTGTAATATTGCGAGGACGCAATTTCTTTAAGGAGGGGAGTCTGTAACAACCCGCATATTTATCGATTTTATATTTAAATATTTTATTTAAATATTTTATCGTTAGTCGGATTTTAGTCCGAAAAGCTACTTTTTGCATACGGTCGAATTAGGGCTCGGGACCACTCCATTGAGTTTAAAATGCCGTTTGCGACCTTTTTGAGTATAAGCTTCGATATGTTTGGAGAAAGATGATTTCTGCTACTTTTTACTTTGGGTTTGGTTTTTGGGCTCAGCCCTATGTTAGCTAATGCTCAAATCTGAGCCACTCCTCCCCACTCACTCTCATTCTCTTCTCATTTCAGTTTTCTTAGCTTTAATGGTGGAGGAGATTGGAAATTAAAACTCCAAAACCCTAGTGTCTCTTGCAAATCAAATTCCTAGCTCCAAACTCAAGAAGAACCCATTGGTAAGCTTCTCTTCTTCTTCTCCGACTTATTCTCTTACCAATTTCAGAAATTCCTAAACCTAATTTTGGGAATGTTCTTGTTTTTCAGCTCAGATTCAAGCTCAATTGGGTTGTGTTGAAGAGAGGTTGATTATCCATTTTCTTTCAAGCTTCTTCTTGTTCGATTTTGTGAAAAGGTGAGATTTTTATCTCACATCTATGACTATAATTATCTTTGGTTGTTAGGTATGAATTCCTAACACTTCTTCACGAGAATTTGCTCTTGATTTGGATTGGTTTTGTAAATATTTCAATTTTTGGGTTTTTAAGTCAAATTCGTGTAAAATCCTTTTATGGATGTTTGATCATGCTTTTGGTGATGCATCGAGGAGCATATAGGGCCGGGTTGCCGATTGGCATAAACCCTTAGAGCCAATGTCCGTCCGGTTGCATTTTGGAAGAGTTTGCTCTTCATTTGAATAAGGTTGAAAAACAGCCCAGGCATGATTCATTCGACTGAAAACTCTGTTCAGTCGACTGAACCTAAAACCCGAGAGTTTCCAGGCATGATTCAGTCGACTGAAAAACTCTGCACAGTCGACTGAAACTGGAAACAGAAAGTTTCCTGAACCTAGAAAATTTCCATGTACAGGGTCAGTCGACTGAAAATCTCTGTTCAGTCGACTGAACCTGCTGTTTGAGTCCAATTTGCCCTTTTGGATTGAAATTCCAATTTAAATCGATTCGTGATAATCCTATTTGTTGTTATCATCTATTATGACTTTGATGACCCTTTTTAGGGATTTTTGAATATCCATTTCGATGGATCCTTTATCGATTTCGTTGGATTTTATTCACGTCTTCGTATGTGAATTTTTGTGATTGATTGTTCTTACAATCTTCTTCGTGATTTGTCACTTTAAAAATATAAAGGTTTTCTATACTAGTAGTAAATATCAAAACTCTTTCCTCAAACGATTTCAATACTATTTTAATACCAAATTCGTTTATAAAACCGTTTTTCAATCTATTAGTATATACAAACCTTTACCTCACTCGTATGAGAAATCTAATTAAACGGCTTAGTAAAACAAATGGTATGAAACGCTTGCGTTTACTTTGTCGGTTAATTTTTGGACTTGTTCGATTGAACCTCTTGTGACAATTTTCTAGTGGAGATTTACAGTTTGTTCGTAAATATTTAAGTTAAGCAAGTGGTTATGGGACGTGAACCTAAACTCATATATTTACTAGCTTAGTGTAATCGACACTTCTCGCTGATCATGACGATCATCTTTGTGATTTAGACTAGCAATGTGCGATGTCTCTTTGTCTGCGAGAGAGACTAAACCCCGTTTTGTGGAGTTTCGACTCAATTTGTGATGGGGTAGCAACCCATGGTCTTCGGGCCGTTTGTGGAGCTTCGGCTCAATTTGTGATGGTTAGCGACCATGGAATTAGCGTTCCGTTTGTGACACACATGTTGGTGGGCTTTATGCTCCCGTTTGTGATAGGCCTCCCCCCTTTGTGATTTCTGGATTTCTTGTGGAGATTCCTAGAATTTGTGTTTCACCAATTTTCGTGATTTCCATTGATAAGTTTTATCAATATTTTGTGCATTGGTGAATTTGTGTGTCATTGACTATTGTGATTTCTGGATTTCTTGTGTAGTCTTCTGGAATTTGTGTGTCATTGAATTTTGTGATTGACATTGATATTATCGTCAATATTTATGGTATGGTGAACGAAATAAGGAGTATGACGTTTCTTTGATTCTTGTGTAGATTTGGTGACATTGATTAATTTCTTGATGATTATCAACTAAGTGTATATATATATATATATATATATATATATATATCACAGCTTGGCATTGTGATTATTATGTGTTTAGTCATATCTCTTATTCTATATCGTTTCATCTGATATTTATAGTTAGACTGATCCGTTTATTATTTTCTTATTAAATAATACTCGGGTCAGACCGAGATGTTACAGGTGCTTCTGCTTGACTTCTCTCTTGGGAATTGATTTCTCTTGCTTTTGGTTAACTACTTAGATTAGTAGTTTTTGTTGTATACATTTGAAATATAGACTCCATAATGTATACTTATTCTTTTGTGTAGCTCATGTAACTATTCTTTTGTGATATTGTGGATCTTTTTAGCCCACTACTCTGATGTACACTTTCTAGTGTAATATTCATATCTTATACCGCCTTTGTGATATGAATTGTCTGTGACTGATTTGTGTTATGCTTATTTCTATATTTGTTTTTCGAAGGATTTATATAGCCACCATGTAGTAGCTTTGAGTTTGTGTCGGTATGTCGAATTTCCTCTTGAAATAGAATGCATGTTATATTATCTGACGTATCGGTGCTCGCGCAAAGAAATTACATGGATGGTCGCTCCTCAACAGCCTTATTCTCCGTGCTAGTCGACAGCATTCACCGTAATGTTCTTGGCTAGCGTGGGTATAGAGGTGGGGCGTCACACGCATCGTAGCCACGACCGGCCACCGCGTCCATCCATCCTATATTGAGTCAAAGGGAGGTCATTCCAAATCAAAATGCACCACTCGAAACCAACATCAAAAGTAATAGTATGGACCAAGTCCAAGAAGAAAATCAAAGAACGGATGTCCGCTAGGGGTAGCTAGCCCACTTGGCTCTGTCAAGCCGTCATGTTTTAGTCATTTCAATTTGGTATAAGTGTCGAGGTCTATCCATCATCGTTCTCTTTCTTCAAATCCAGCAATGTATACCAATTCCAACCACTTCGTTCTGGACTCTCCTCCGCATACATGGTTGTTAAAGTGGTTTCAATATTGACAGAGAGTATGTCATTAAGAGGCCCCGGTCTCTTTAATAACCAAACGTCATTTTACACACCGTTTGGTTCTTTTACATTTCGAAAATGATTCATACTTAATATCAAAATAACATATTCTCTTCACAGTATCCTTCATTTCAAAATCATCACATTTACTTAAAATATACCGGTTTCGCTTGAAAATATCATTTCATTCAAATTTCCATTTCGTATTTCAATTTAGGTTATAACTGTAGGATCGATTTCACCCTAGAGGGGGGGGTGAATATGGTGATAGTGTCAATTATAAAAATTAATCGCGGAAGCTTATAAAATATTCAATTCAGATCACAGAATAGCAGCACAGATATCGTAGAATATAAATAACAGAAAAAACAGAACAACACAGAACTTACCCAGCTTCGGCAAAACCCTGCCTACGTGCTGCCCCCAAGGTTTCTACTAGAAATTAGATTGTCCCTCGCTTACACACGTAAACTCGCTATACCCGCTATTGACTAATCTAACTCTACGCTCAAAACCCTGCCACAACTCAGCCACTGAGTTGCGAATTCTCAAGCTACGCCACGTAGCTTGTCCCCTAGTCACACGACTAGAAATTAAACGGTTTAAAAAGGAAAATTACAAATTAAAAACAATTTAAAAAACAAAGCCCTATAGATATAAACTAAAACCCCTTTTTATATTTAAAACCCTTTTACTCTAAACAAAAATTAGCCGGCCCTTCTTTTCTTTATTAGTCGACTCGATACTTCTCTCTGGCTTGAACAAATGGCGGCTTTGCAACTGAATTAGGGCTTGTGAAAAATTTGGGGCTTTCGTTCCTCTTGCGCTCTGATCTTTGGGCTTTTCGAAGTGCCATTCCTAAATCGATCGAATTGTTGATTGTTTCGAGAATTGCCTAGCTCGATCGATTTCTCGTTGCTCTCTCTGGCTACTTCGACGAGTTCGATTCTTGCTTCTGGTAAGAATTTTTTTCTCTGTTGCCTTTTGATTTTTGCATTCGAACTCAACTTTTTATGCCGATGATGATTGGTTTATATAGGGTTTGTAACCCTAGATTTGCGTTCGTATAAGTTGATTTGAATTTGTGTACTGATATTGCTTTGGCCATTCGATTATTCTTGGATGCTCGTGATTTCACTGACTTTTTCAATTTCGTATTTTTTATGCTTGGCACACACGGTTTTGATTCGTGACTTGGTCGATTCCTTGATTCACACGGCATTAAAACTTTCCTCTTTTTGATACTTTGACTATTTCAAAGAATGCGTACATGAATTTTTCGACTTGTTTAATCATCTTGATTGTCACAGCTTCAGCCATCTTTGCGTTCCTCCATTGTAGCATTGATTTCGTGATTTAAACTATAGCTTGTTTACTGCTTTTCGACTTCACTGAGAACTATAGTCTCTGGCCATCTTCTGATCAGTTTAACATGAACTGACTGCACTTGCACTTGATATTGTAGTGCACATTATTGCATGCATTTGTTTGGTTGCACTTGCCTGAGTGCCAGTTAGCCTTGTATTTGTAGTTTTGACCATGTTGATGTTCTGTTCATTGCTTTTGGAATTTGCACTTATATACATGTGTTCATTTGTCTGCACTTGATCATTGCTTTGAGTTTCACTGCCTTCTGTCCATGTTAGTACTGGCTGTTGTTGAGTTGTTGTGATGTTAGTTCGAATTTCACTTGCTCTGCACTTTGGTCTGTTGGTGTCATTTCTTTTGTGGTCTTTGTATTTTGATGTTACCACTGTCTTGGTTCGAGTCAGTTTGCATGGTCACTGATGTGTGCTGTGCCATTGCTTAGTTTGGTTCATTGGTCTGCACTGTAACTCGAGTTTTCACTCACTTGAGTCTGCCTTGTTGAAGTTGTTTGTTGCAGTATCTTGTGGTTGCTATGCCTTGTTTACCATGTTGTTGCATTGTATTGTTTGTCTGTCTCTTTGAATTCTTGTAGTTGATTATTGCTTGGTCATTGCACTGATTCTTGGTGGCATTTGGTCTGTGTTGCATTGTTCCATGTACACTTTGAATGAATTTGTGCTTTGTTGCAGTTTGTAGCTTGCTGTGACATTGTTCACTTCATGTTTGCATACTGTATTTGTTGTATCTTTGAGCACTTGATCATTCAAGACTTTGTGCTTTGATTCATTTAGTGATAATGTTGATTTCACTCTGGCCATACTGCATTTTACCTGTTGCATACATGAACTTGACACTGTAAAATTCTTGTTGCACCTTGGTTGTTCATCATGTTGCATTCATGAATTTTCTGTCTTGACTTCATTATGAATTTGGAATTTGTCTAAGCTTTGCATTCTTTTTGTAGCCTTGTGTTGAATCCAGTTATAAAAACTCGGGTTTGACCTTGTGCTCGTGTCGTGATTTTGAATATATTGCATGTGAGTTGAACCCGGTTTTTCATTTGTGTTTGACCTGTGCTCACCTGTCCCTGTAAATCAATCAAGTGTATATATCGGCGTGCACGGCCTTGTGGCATATACAGTAATACACTGTGTATGTCACAAGTTGTTCGTGTATGATGAATTCAAATTTAAATTATGACGAACAACCCAACTAACTGAGGCAAATCATATTTTCAAAAATTATCTTTTATTTTTGAATTGCAAAAATATTTCTTTTTCAATTTTACCGCGTTAGCTTTATATTTTTGCAGATTGCTCAAATGCTGGATTCAAACTGGAATGCAGTCGAAGATAAATACGAGTGTGAGTGATATGTAGTGAGGTTAACTGTAAATGTGGAATGTGATGTAATTGTAATCAAAGTTGTATAGTTATAGTGAGAGCTTGAAATTGTACTATTCAAAATTGTAATAAATATTTGTTTGAATAAAATATCTGTTTGAATTCAAATTCTGTGTAATTTATTTTATTCAACAAATATTTATTTAAACTGTGAAAAATAGAATAGTATATTAACAAATACATTTAAATGAATGTATATATGTTTATTATCATCAAACAAGAATCATATAAGTGCATATTCAACAATCTCCCCCCTTTTGATGATAACAAACATATATTTAAGATTTTGAATATATTAAATGTATTTGATCATTGATATGCATTGCTCCCCCTATTTAAATGCTTCCTCTCTACACAATGCTCCCCCTACATATATGCATACAAATAGAAATATGCAAATGAGTCTAGATGCAAATGGAAAATTATTTGACCTTTGCTTGATTTTATTTGACAAAATCTTAACTTTTCTCTCCCCCTTTTGTTATCAGCAAAAGAATAATAGTGTTAGAGAAAATAGAGATAAAGTTATCGATATTAATTCAACATTAAAACTCAGTTGAATATAAATATTAAATTTCAATAAAAAATCGAACAAAAATCATAAATATTTTGTTAGGCGCATATTCCACTTTTAGAATGATGGAAATGATGTCATCATATAAAACCATACAGTTGTGTCTATTTGTGGTATATTTATATCAGGAATTTGAATATCTACTAACCATGCATAACCGTTAGGACTTTTAAATGAGATTAGTAGTATTCCAATTTTATTTAAAAAAAATGAATTCAAGTATCTTCTAACCACGCATAACCGTGAGGACTTTTAAATGGGATTAGAATCAACTTGTTTATTTTTAAAAAAAATAAACTTTTGATATGTGTTCCATACATGCATAACCGTAAGGACTTTTAAATGAGCATGGAAGCACATAACAAATTCCAAGTAATTCACCCATGCATAACCGTGAGGACTTTTAAATGAGAGTGAATACTTTGGTATTTATTTATTATTATTATTTATTAATCTTTTTTATTAAAAAAATGTGAAAATGAAAAACGAACGATTCCTGTTTAACGTACCACATATCGACAAACTATATAGAATTTTGATGAGTGATGTTCGTTAGAAATATGATAGATATAGAGATGGTCATGGAATTTTTGCCAACAAACAGTTTTATAACTCTTGTTTAAATTTGTAAAGAAATTTATTAATTATACCGTCTCAAGTCATAATATTTGATCAATATTAACACTCATCACTTTTTCAATCACTATTTTTCTTTTCGATAAACATTAGGGAGTCAGATTAGTCAAAATAGTCATTTAAAATCAATTTCAAAAATAATTATGTAATTAATTTTTCAAAATGACTAATCTGAAAATATGGTCAAAAATGATTTTCTCGAGGGGGATTTAAAAGAAAATTTTCTGCTATTTGAAAATTATTTGAAATGAAGAATATGCACATATTTTCTTTGAAAAACGATGCAGTTACTAAATGTCTAAAAAAAATCACGTTCTACTAGTAATTTTCCTATCAACTAGATTATCAGTGTAATCTGCATCTGAATTTCTTTTTCACTCAAAATTACCATTAATTGAATTCGATTGACCAAACCATGAAGTGTGCACCAAAAAATTTCAAACTCAATTTTACAGCAATTTAAATGACATTCTTTTGAATTTGAATTGAAGCCATGTAAATAATCAGAAAACCGTGAATATAGAGTTAGCCGAATTATAACCGAATGTATTATTATCCAACAAAACACTATTTTTAATCCAAAATGATATATATGAAGTAATTCAAAGAATCTAGAGATTTTTATAGTGTTTTTGGCATAAGAATATAATTGGCCAACTATTTTGAATAAGTCAGAATCATCATCTTTTCATCATCTCAATATTGGCTGATTTTAATTCAGAATATGGTGCAGATTATCACATTTAATATATCGTTTAAAAACATACCATTACCTGTTTTACCTTTACGATATTTTTCGATGTTGTCTATTGTGATTCTGTCACCTTTGAACTAGGCTAAAGAACTTTTCTTCGTCGCCCGTTGTGTTTCTGGAACAGCCAAAATTCAGAGAACACTGTTGTTGTTCCTTAGCCTGCCACCACACCTACACGATGAAAAATTTATGTGACCTATTTGTTTTTATAGGTCCATGATTGTTAGTGGCAGAATATTTTGAAAAATAATTTTGTGTAGACCCAAAACTATTTATAATTGTTCCCTTCGGCACCCAAATTTGTTTAACTTTGAGAGTTTTTATATTGGTGCCTTTAGGAACCCAAATCGGTATAGTTTTCACATGTTTGGGTCTATACCAACAACTATTGCGATCGTGTCCAAATTTTCTACAAATTGTGCACATTAAATTTTCTCGATTAATCTCGTTTCTCACATTTTTAGAATGACTATATCCAAGTCCTTGTCTAACCGTATTAACAGTTTGCTTTCCTAATAGCATGTTCAACGATTTTTCACTTTTGGAAAATTTATCTAAAGTCGTTGACATATGTTGGACTTGTGTTTTGAGAGATTCATTTTCATTTAACAATTGAGTGCACTTTTTGATAGAATTCTCTCTCCTTGTATTTTCACTTTCTTTTAAAATCAGAATTTCATTTTCAAGTGATTTTATATTGATTTCTGATTTTTTTAATTTCGTTTTCAATTGTTGGACACTTATCACACTTAGGGAACCTACTTTGATAGGTTTTAACTAATTGGTCAAGTTGTTTATTTAAATCTATCAAAGTATCTTTTTGTGATTCAAGTTTGGCATACTTATCCCTAAGTCGTTCAAAATAGGCATTTACTTCGTGGAAATAAATAAGTAATTCATAGTGAGTAAGTTTTGATACCTCGCTTAGCTCATCATCGTCGCTATTGGTTATATTCCCATGAAGGCACATATCTGCTTTCTCACTCTCACTGCTATCGCTTTTATTCCACGTGGGTGTAAAACATCTTCGTTTTGATTTCTTTTCTTTGTCGAGTTGAAGTCGGGGATAATTGGGCTTGATATTACCGGGTTTGTTGCAAATGATCCCGTGTTCTTCCGAGTTGTCCAGTGCTTTGATTATTCTGCTTTTTAATTTTTTATTTAGAGCTGGATTTCCGTATTTGTGATTCCACCTTTTGAATTTCTTCATTATTAATGCCAGCTTGGCTGCTCCATCATCATCAACCTCATCACAACTGCTTTTTACAAATCCTGTTAAGCACATTTCTTCAACTGAGTCGGTTGTGGAGGACTTCTCATTGCTGTTGACTGTTGCACCATATATTGCAATTAAAGTATTCCAGATTTCCTGTGCATTTTCACAATGAGAGATGAAATTAAAATTATCTTGATTAATATGAGAATATAATATATGAATAGTAAGAGCATTAATCGAGATATTTTTCTTATCTGTTATATCACACCCATTTTCAATAATATCCCAACATTTAATATTAACAGATTTTAAATAAAATTCCATTTTTAATTTCCAATTCAAAAAATCTGTTCCATCAAAAATAGAAGGAATAATATTGGAACGACCCTCAAAATTATTATTAAAAGAAGCCATTTTGAAAATTCAAATTTTTAAAACAAAAACCAATTTTTTGAAACACGAATTTTTAAAACAAAAATTGATTTTTGAAACACGAATTTTTAAAACAAAAATTGATTTTTGAAAAATCAAATTTTTAAAACAAAAACGGCTTTTGTTCCTAGCTCCGATACCACTTATAGGATCGATTTCACCCTAGAGGGGGGTGAATAGGGTGATAGTGTCAATTATAAAAATTAATCGCGGAAGCTTATAAAATATTCAATTCAGATCACAAAATATCAGCACAGATATCGCAGAATATAAATAACAGAAAAAACAGAACAACACAGAATTTACCCAGCTTCGGCAAAACCCTGCCTACGTGCTGCCCCCAAGATTTCTACTAGAAATTAGATAGTCTCTCGCTTACACACGTAAACTCGCTATACCCGCTATTGACTAATCTAACTCTACGCTCAAAACCCTGCCACAACTCAGCCACTGAGTTGCGAATTATCAAGCTACGCCACGTAGCTTGTCCCCTAGTCACACGACTAGAAATTAAACGGTTTAAAAAGGAAAATTACAAATTAAAAACAATTTAAAAAACAAAGCCCTATAGGTATAAACTAAAACCCCTTTTTATATTTAAAACCCTTTTACTCTAAACAAAAATTAGCCGGCCCTTCTTTTCTTTATTAGTCGACCCAATACTTCTCTCTGGCTTGAACAAATGGCGGCTTTGCAACTGAATTAGGGCTTGTGAAAAATTTGGGGCTTTCGTTCCTCTTGCGCTCTGATCTTTGGGCTTTTCGAAGTGCCGTTCCTAAATCGATCGAATTGTTGATTGTTTCGAGAATTGCCTAGCTCGATCGATTTCTCGTTGCTCTCTCTGGCTACTTCGACGAGTTCGATTCTTGCTTCTGGTAAGAATTTTTTTCTCTGTTGCCTTTTGATTTTTGTATTCGAACTCAACTTTTTATGCCGATGATGATTGGTTTATATAGGGTTTGTAACCCTAGATTTGCGTTTGTATAAGTTGATTTGAATTTGTCTACTGATATTGCTTTGGCCATTCGATTATTCTTCGATGCTCGTGATTTCACTGACTTTTTCAATTTCGTATTTTTTATGCTTGGCACACACGGTTTTGATTCGTGACTTGGTCGATTCCTTGATTCACACGGCATTAAAACTTTCCTCTTTTTGATACTTTGACTATTTCAAAGAATGCGTACATGAATTTTTCGACTTGTTTAATCATCTTGATTGTCACAGCTTCAGCCATCTTTGCGTTCCTCCATTGTAGCATTGATTTCGTGATTTAAACTATAACTTGTTTACTGCTTTTCGACTTCACTGAGAACTATAGTCTCTGGCCATCTTCTGATCAGTTTAACATGATTTGACTGCACTTGCACTTGATATTGTAGTGCACATTATTGCATGCATTTGTTTGGTTGCACTTGCCTGAGTGCCAGTTAGCCTTGTATTTGTAGTTTTGACCATGTTGATGTTCTGTTCATTGCTTTTGGAATTTGCACTTATATACATGTGTTCATTTGTCTGCACTTGATCATTGCTTTGAGTTTCACTGCCTTCTGTCCATGTTAGTACTGGCTGTTGTTGAGTTGTTGTGATGTTAGTTCGAATTTCACTTGCTCTGCACTTTGGTCTGTTGGTGTCATTTCTTTTGTGGTCTTTTTATTTTGATGTTACCACTGTCTTGGTTCGAGTCAGTTTGCATGGTCACTGATGTGTGCTGTGCCATTGCTTAGTTTGGTTCATTGGTCTGCACTGTAACTCGAGTTTTCACTCACTTGAGTCTGCCTTGTTGAAGTTGTTTGTTGCAGTATCTTGTGGTTGCTATGCCTTGTTTACCATGTTGTTGCATTGTATTGTTTGTCTGTCTCTTTGAATTCTTGTAGTTGATTATTGCTTGGTCATTGCACTGATTCTTGGTGGCATTTGGTCTGTGTTGCATTGTTCCATGTACACTTTGAATGAATTTGTGCTTTGTTGCAGTTTGTAGCTTGCTGTGACATTGTTCACTTCATGTTTGCATACTGTATTTGTTGTATCTTTGAGCACTTGATCATTCAAGCCTTTGTGCTTTGATTCATTTAGTGATAATGTTGATTTCACTCTGGCCATACTGCATTTTACCTGTTGCATACATGAACTTGACACTGTAAAATTCTTGTTGCACCTTGGTTGTTCATCATGTTGCATTCATGAATTTTCTGTCTTGACTTCACTGTGAATTTGGAATTTGTCTAAGCTTTGCATTCTTTTTGTAGCCTTGTGTTGAATCCAGTTATAAAAACTCGGGTTTGACCTTGTGATCGTGTCGTGATTTTGAATATATTGCATGTGAGTTGAACCCGGTTTTTCATTTGGGTTTGACCTGTGCTCACCTGTCCCTGTAAATCAATCAAGTGTATATATCGGCGTGCACGGCCTTGTGGCATATATAGTAATAGACTGTGTATGTCACAAGTTGTTCGTGTATGATGAATTCAAATTTAAATTATGACGAACAACCCAAATAACTGAGGCAAATCATATTTTCAAAAATTATCTTTTATTTTTGAATTGCAAAAATATTTCTTTTTCAATTTTACTGCGTTAGCTTTATATTTTTGCAGATTGCTCAGATGCTGGATTCAAATTGGAATGCAGTCGAAGATAAATACGAGTGTGAGTGATATGTAGTGAGGTTAACTGTAAATGTGAAATGTGATGTAATTGTAATCAAAGTTGTATAGTTATAGTGAGAGCTTGAAATTGTACTATTCAAAATTGTAATAAATATTTGTTTGAATAAAATATCTGTTTGAATTCAAATTCTGTGTAATTTATTTTATTCAACAAATATTTATTTAAATTATGAAAAATAGAATAGTATATTAACAAATACATTTAAATGAATGTATATATGTTTATTATCATCAAACAAGAATCATATAAGCGCATATTCAACAATAACCTCATTTTAACCCAATTTGCACTTAAATCCACGATTTAATTCCAAGTTTGAATAGTTTTAAATGGTTTAGAAAAGTTAAAATAGTTCAGATATTAAAATAGATTATATATTAAAGGAATTGGGAATTTAAATATTTAAGAGGATGAATTTTAAAACAGTTTATAGGAAAATAGTGAAAATAATTTCAAATTCAAAACCGTTTCTTCCCATTTCCAATAAATATGGATTCAGGTCCAAATTCCAATCGAAACGATTCAATTTTAAATCTTTCAATTCAATCGGCTCAATTACGATTTAAATTCAAATCAACTTCAATTCTGATTTCGATTTGAATTAACTTCAATTTCGAAAGATTCATTTTAATTTCAAATTCGATTCAATAATTCGATTCAAGGGTTTAAATTCCAATTCAATTCTTACTTTAAACCATTTCAATTTATATAAATTTTGAGTTCAATTTCAGAATATCGATTTAAATCATTTAAATCAAATTTAACATCGATGTTCAATTTGATGTTCACGTCTTTAAAATGATTCAACTTCGTAGCCAAGTTTGAAGTATCAATTTAAATTACTTTTACTTAGTAATATTTCAAAGTTCGAATAAAAATTCAAATCTTTTAAAACAAATCAATTTCCATACTTCTAATCATATTCCGATTATAACTTCAAACTTCCAAATTCAATTCTTTAAACGAATTTTATAACCAATTCTAATTTCAACATTTCAAGCTCGAGTTCAAAAATAATTCAATTTCCTTTTCAATTCAATTTTATTTTTGTAAAATAAATCATTTTAATAAATCCAAATCCTTGAATTTAAAATCTTTAAATATAACCAATCCGATGTCCCTATATAATTTTCAATCCTATGGCCAAGTGATCAGTTAATTCAATGTTAATTTCAGGGATGGATATATATCATTTCATTCTAAATCAAAGTGTCATAGGTATATATCACTACAACCTATTTCTTAATTTATTTAGAATATTCAAATAACAGTTCATATGTTGTCAAATAATTTACAGAGCGATAACATGAATATATAAAAATAAATAACAACCAATTATCCAATATATCTTCCAATGGCCATCCATCACAATCATCATCCAAAATAGTCAATAAATCATGACAGTTAACCAGTTATCAATAATCGAAAATTTAACTAGCAGTTTAATTCCAATTTCAATTTAACTGTTAATTCAATATTTCTAACAGTCAATTCATATGTCAATTTAGTATCAATTAAATTACCAAACAACAGCCAATAAAATTAAATAACTTTATGATATCAATTTAACGAGCACAAAAATATTTTAGTCTTTGTGAGTGTTTTAAACACTCTCCATTATTTGAACTGAAATTTTTTTCCAGCTTTAGATAAATTTCAATTCAACTTCATGTCGTAGACGACTTCGATATGAATCCAATACAACTCGTTTCACTCAAATCGGACCTCGTATGATAAAGTTTATGATTTTAATTAGCATTCGATTATAATTAAAATTAATTAACAAACTTAATTAAAAATTAAACTAAACACACCTCTCTCTCGCAAAATCCCAGGCCACCCGCGACAGAACCCATCATGCATGCGATTGAACCCTCACACTCGCCACCACGTTCGACCACCGGAGTTCGATCCAATTCCACAGCCACGCGTGCCTCCCTCCAAGCCACCACCACCTCAAGCCATGCCGCCTCCGTTGATGCCATTCTTGCACAATTCAAGAAAATCCACACGACCTTCTTGCCTCGATTCTGGCGATCTCATGACGCTTCGCCATGATCCAATGTCCAACATGTAGAGCTCGATGAGATCTATAGTTTTTCTTTTGGTGGCATTTGATTCCGTTGAGTGGATTGAGAGAAAACGAGAGTACAAAGAAGGAGGACATCGAACATTAAAATGAATGAGAGAGAGAGTGGCTGATGGTTTTCTTTAGGGTTTGACGAAAATGAAAACAACATGGCCTATTATATAAATTACCAACCCGATTTACCTGTGAAAATTCCAAACTCCAAATGAAGCGTGCCGACTGGCGTTCTATATGTTATAACCCTATTCCGAACCGAGAGCCAATTCTATCATATTCAAAAGATAATTTTTCAAAATCAAATTATTTTAATTAAAGTTCTGAAAATAATTTCTATGCGTTTCAAGCCCGCATGACCAAACAATAAATCTGATTGCTACGATACCTAAAATCCTACAATAATTCACTATAACGTATTCAATGAAACTGGTTTCGTTGAAATCCGAGATAGTGTCCAAAAAGACTATTTTTACATGTTAATTAAAACAAGTAATTTTCCAAATAAATTTATTCATTTTAAATTCAATTTTAAAAGTTAACAATCTTCATCTTTGTTTAAATGAAATTTAAATCAACTTTTGAAATCATTTTCATTCATATTAAATTCAGTATTCAATTATTTAAATAATTTCCAATATTGAATTTTAAAGAATTTAATTATCCAATAAATCACCGTATTTTAAAAATAAGTTATTTAACTTATAACAATTACTTTTAAAACAAATTCAAATAATAAAAAACCACTTTCATTTTATAGTAATTCAACTTTTATTATTCATTTCTAGCTATTGATACCTAAAATTTCATTTCAGTACTTGTTATTGTCTAAATCTTCGAAATTGGTTATTTTAAAATTTTATTCAAGTTCATATTATTACATAAATGAAACATTAAATTTTTATTTCCAACAATCTTTATTCTATAATTATATTAAATTTAATCATCTAAAATAGTTAAAAATCCGGGTCGTTACAAAAATTGTGTAAGAAATAAATTTGACCAAACTATCACACCACTAGCTAAGGTGAAGTGTGAATGTTAATATTCAAATTATTCAATATTAACCGCTAACAAAATTTATACCTATGAGTCGCACAACCCCAATGTTTAATACTCTGAAATACTATATGGTTTAATTGAATTATAATTGTTATAAATTAACTAAATCAATTAATATTTTTGAAATATTAATTTAAAATTTATTTGAATCAATATTTAATAAAGTGCATATATAAAAGTTATATATATACATATTGTTATACGATATCGTTAAACATTTAAATTGGATTTAAAGTGTGTAAACATCGGTTGGGTTTGAAAAGTTATATGAGCCCATATGCCCATAGGGATGGTTTGCCATGCTCGGACGGAAAGAGGGTGCGATATTTATTTGAAAATTGAGTTTTGAAATGGTAAGGAGAATAGGTCAAAATGGGAGATCTAGATACCCTTTTTACTCCATTCTTTTGCCTATTTAAATCCACCATCCCCCTTCAATTGCATTTTATGCTGGCTTCCTCCTTGAACCCCCTAAACAGTAAGCAAAAAAGCGCCCTCCTCCTTTTCATTCCCAAAATAAATAACAACTTAAATCTAGTGCAAAGGTGTAGTGATCTCTTCAGTTAGTCGCTTTGCTAGAATAGTATAGATTTGATCCAAGGAGTTTTTGATTCAACATTCAAGGTGCACATTCAGGTCCATAGTTTTGGTAACATATAATTTATATTCAGTTATATACATGTTTATTTATGCCAATACATGTGTGTAGATTATAACCTTGCTATATTACGAATTTATATATCTGTTGCTGTCAGATTATTATCTATATATAAAAAAATATTTATATTAAATTAAAAAATATACACATGTATAATTCCTTCCCACCATTTCAATAGAATAAATATTTTTCAAAATTAAAAAAAAGTAGAACAATTTTAAAATTAAATTCTGATTTTTATAATTTATAGATCTATATATTTATATTATATATGCATATAACATGTACACGTATATTATAAAAAATACTTTATATATATATATATTATAATTAAACCCAAAAGAAAATCGAATTAATAATATATTTGTAAATATATTTAAATCATTATGTTTTATATGAATTGATATAAGTGAAAAAATATGTTATAAATAAAATCCTTCCGAATTTTAAAATTTAATAAAAATTTATGAATTTCGTATGGATTTTATTAACCATGTATAAATCCATATAGATTTATATAAAAAAATTGATTTTGTTAAAAATGTTTCGATAGAATTTTTATTTTTAGTATATTATTATATATATTTACAAATTAATATTTTATAAATAATTTTAAATTATACACACACATATATATATACATATTTCGAAAGTCTATATATATATATAATTCTGTATATATTTATTTAAAATATCAACATTTGAAATTTTATTTTTGAAATAGATTTTTAAATGGATTTAAGTCTATTTTTAAATTTAAATCTACCTTTATATATTTTAGCTATTAATTTAAATTATTTTGAATTGTCAAAATCTTTTAAATAAATATTGTAATATATAAATGTTTATATGTATACATATATGTGTATGTATGTGTGCACGTGTGTGTGTGTGTATATATATAATGCATATACTAACAAATTAAATATGGATAGCAAATATGTATATAAAAGCGCAATTGTGTCTATTGAAGTGTAAGTCCCAGTACTTATATACGAGCACATTAAACCATGCATACATTTATATGTTGCACATACACTCTACTCGTATGTGTTTGACACACATATGCATTAGAAATATATATATTATATATAATAAAATCAAATATTTATATTAATTAATTAAAATTAAAAAATTATTTAAAATTATTTAAATTGGATCTAAATTAATTTAGATTTCATAGGCCTAATAAGACCTAAAAATTGACTTTTTAAATTCAATCATTTAACCCGTTGTGTGCCGGCCAAGTTCCTTCAATGATATCATAGCCCAATAGCCTATGCAGTCTAAATTAGCAATATTAGGGCTAGTTTATTGAAGTCTATCCATTTAGTAAAGTGTCTAGAAAGGTAATATTGATGGTTGGATTTGAGTAATAAAGTACACTATCCTACTTGGCTATTAGCCTACCCGAAAGGTAAAGTTAGCCCAAAGGTTATCCCTAGTATAAAGGCCTAAATTGATTTGGACCATAGGCTAATTTTCAAAATTAGTTTTGAAATTATAAATAATATTTTAAATTTAAAAGGTTAAATTTAAAATACAAAAGATTTTTTTAATTTTATAAAATATTTTCAAAATTATTTTGAAAATTAAATAATTATTTTTGAAAAATTATCAATAATTCCAAATTAAATAAGTAAATATTTAAAAGTTAATTAATTAAATTAAATTATATATATATTGATATATATATATATATATAATTATTTGAAAAAGTTTTTGGTAATTTATATATAAAATTTTCAAAATTGTTATAGTTAACTAAATTTTACTTATATAAATTAATTAAATGTAAATAAATAAATAATATAATATACATATATTAAAATATGTGTGTGTTCCAATAAAAGTTATGGTATACATATTCAATTTAAAGTGAGTAAAATTAAATAAAATTAAATGATAATTAATTGATTAAGATTTAATTAATAGGAATTAATATAAGATTGTACATGATACTATTATATATCTTGTTATTTTGTATGTGGTCTAATGCCGATAGTTACTACATATAATACTTCTTAATTTATAACATTTGCTAGCGATTTCTCGAGAATAGAATACATGTATCTACGAGAGATTTAAAGAGTATAAGAATGAGGTTGAAAATCAGATGAACTATAAGATTAAAAATGCTTTGATCAGATGTGAGTATGTTGGATAAAAGCTCCAACGGTACTTAAAAGACAATGAGATTATTTCTCACATTACTCCATCTTTTGCTCCGCAACACAATGGTGTTTTGCAAGAAGGAATTAAACCCTGTTAGACATAGTTCATTCTGTGATGTGTGAGTCCTAGTTACCTCTTTTGTATTGAGGATATGCATTGAAAATCACAGCGCATATGTAGAAATTGATTCTTACCAAATCTATATCTAAGACACTACATGAGATATGGTGTAGGAAGAAACCCCAACTTAAAATATTTGAAGGCGTGGGGTTGTCCAGTAAGAATGTTGGCCCCATTAAACTTAAGGCAAGATCGACACTTTGTAAATTTATATAATATCCCAAGAATTCAGCGGATATATTTTCTACAATGTTAAGAAAAAAAGGTTATTATTTCTCGGCATGTTGTCTTTTTAGAAAAGGATTTTTTATCAAAGAAATTAACAGTGAAGTTGTAGACTTGAATGATAACAAAGAATTTAACACAAAGGTCGAACCAGTAGATGAGCCAAATTCACTAGTATATTAAAACGTGCAATCTATTAGAAGGTCTAACGGAGAATCTTGTGCATTAAAGAGATACTGCGGTTTTCATGTGGATGGCGAGAAAGAAGACCTCATCTTAGAAGATGAATTTGTTTTCTCGTTCCAATAAGCACTGCAGAGTACAAACTTAACACTTCGACTTGGAGCTATGATATCTGAAATGGATTCCATGTATAAACACAAAGTATGGACTTTGATTGACATACCTAAAGGGATAAAACCCATCGTTTGTAGTAACGCTTAAGTCCATTCAGATAATGCTAACTATTTTTGCATTCTACGACTACGAAATATGGTAGCATGAGGGTTTCCAAGATCGATGGAAGTGATGGAATAGCTTGCCAATTTTTAAGACCCATTTATGATCTTAAACAAGATTTAGGAAGTTAGAATCAATGTTCTGATAAAGTAATCAAACAATTTGGTTTCATCGGAATTGATAAAGTAATCAAACAATTTGGTTTCATCAGAACATAGAGGAAGCATGCATATACCAAAAAGATTGAGGAAGTGCTATAGTGATCTTAGTTTAATACGTCGATGATTTATTACTGATTAGCAGTGATATTAGGGTTGTTGCAATCAGTAAAAGCTTGGTTATCCATAAACTTCTCTATTTATAATTTGGCAGAAGCAGCTTATATACTAGATATAAAGATCTATAGCGATAGGTCTAAGTGGCTGCTAGGATTATCCCAATACCTGTATATAGATACCATACTGAAAATTTTCAGCATGGAGAATTCTAGGTGTAGAAATGTTCTGATGCAATCTGGAATCGCTCTATCTAGGAAGGAAACTCTTTCAACCGATGAGGAGAAAGAGCATATGAAGTAGATACTATAAGCATCGATAGTCGGTTCTATACCATTCTAATCTTCGAGAAAAATATTAGACTACTATAGAATATATACTTCAGTATTTAATAAATACAAAAGACTTATTATTTATATATAGGAATGGAGACCTCCTTATAAAGGGGTATAAGGACTCCAACTTTCAAAATGGTATCATTGGTAGCAAGTCAGTGTTAGGTTACATCTTTACTTCAAACGGTGGGGGCAGTTAGTTGGAAAAGTTCCAAATAAGAAATGATAACATATTGCACAATGGAGGGTAAGTACATCACCCTTAACACATCAGCTAAGGAAGCGGTCTGAATGCGCAAATTTATAAGCGAGTTGGGGCCAATTCTTGACATGGAGAATCTAATGACATATTTTGCTGACAATAATGTAATAAAGCAGATCACAAAGTAACTTAGAGCAGATAAGAAATCGAGACATATTATTTTAAATTTCCACTACATTGGAGAATTTATCGAGAAGAAAAAAGTCAGGATTCAAAGATCAGATACAAAGAGAACATAACAAATCCATTCACAAAAGGCTTGGGTAGGCCAGTTTTCAGCAAACTAGTTGAAGGGATGAGATTAAGATTCCATAATTGGCCTCAAGTGCGTGCAGAAGATTGATTGAGTTAGGGGAACGCTCTAAGGAAAATTCTATAATTTATTTTATTTATTTACTCTATAATAAAATATTGTTTGAACTAAAAGATGTTTTACCTTCTATTATATACTTACCATAATGTGTTATGTTAAATACTTATTTAATTTATGTATATTTAAATAGAAAATACCTAAACGATATGTTTTGTAATAGTAATTATAATGTGTTATAATCATGAGAAATTTATCACTAGCGTATCATTTTGAATATTCCTACTCAACATGTTTCAAGATGGGATATCGATTCATCCATTAGAACTAGAGTGCGTAACACTCTTCGAATTTTGAGTTGTGTACTGCTCTTTACTACTGGAGGCACCAAGGGGTTACATCCAATAGTTATTGGAAAACCATAAAATAACTCAATCAATAGTTTTCTATTGGTTGATATAACTGAGATTAAATAGAGAATATCACAGTGATAATATTACATAATTCTCTCGATTTGAGAATACTTTTGAAGTTCAATGTGGGCACTTCACTTTGATTATAGTTAAATCATGGCATGACATTCATCAAATAACTATAATTGGGTCCAAGTTGAAGCACTGAAAGGGAAAAACTATTCAATAGAGAATTTGTCCCTTCAGTTGTATGAGGTTAATATCACAGTCAACTATAGTCAACTTAAAGACAAAGTCTCTAGGCAGAGAAACATGATTAATAATAATTATTATCATTGAACCAAGGAATCTGTGTCTAGATTATATAAGTTAAATGTGGACGATATTGGAATTTTGACTAAAACCAAATTCCATAAGTACTAATGATATAGTTTTGACGAAGAGAGTTAGTGTAGATAATCCTCACTACTGGGGACCGGTTCAAATAGCAACCTTAGATTTTACCAAAATTGTGTAAGCAGTAAATTCGGCCAAACTTTTACTACACTAGCTAAGGTAACGGGTGAACATTAATGTTCAAATTGTTCGATAATAATTGCTGACTGAATTTACACATATGAGTCGCACAACCGCAATGTTGAATACTCCAAAATACTACATGATTTAATTAAATTATAATTATTATAAATTAAAAAATTAACTTAATATTTGCGAAATATAAATTATAAAAGTATATTTGAATGAATATTTAATAAAGTGGATATATAAAATTTATATATGTATGTATCGACATATAATGTCGATATTTTAAATTAGATTTAAAGTGTATAAATATTGATAGGGTTTGGAAATGCATATGGGCCTATATCCCCATAGGGATGAGTGGCCATGCTTGGAGGGGAAGGATTGCGATATTTATTTGAAATACATGTTTTAAAACGGAAATGAGAAGAGGTAAAAAAAAAAGGGAGATCTAGATCCCTTTTTTAGTCCTTCCTTTTGCCTATTTAAACTCACCACCCCCCTTCTTTTGCACTTGATGTTGGCTTCCTCCTTGAGCCCCTTAGGATGCAAGCAATAAGAGCACTCCCTCTCTTCATCTCCATAGTAAAATCAAATCAAAGTAAATCTAGTGCGAAGGTATGGTGACCTCTTCGGTTAGTAGAGTTTTGGAATAGTACGGATTCGATCTAAGAAGTTTAGGATGCAACAATTAAGGTGCATATTCAAGACGGGAACATATAATTTGTATTTAGTTATATACATATTTATTTATGTCAATACATGTGTATAATTAAACCTTGTTATATCACCAATTTATACATCCATTTGCTGTCAGATCAATATACACATACACACATTCTTAAATTAAGAACAAATAAATACATGTATCTTTGTTTTTGTCCATTTTAATAAAAAATTATTTTTTAAAATTAAAAATGATTTAAAAATAATTTAAATTTAAAATTTGATATTTATAATTGTAGATCAAAATATGTATGTGTTTATATATTGTGTGTATACATATACATACATACATGTATACATATATATTTTGTATGGAATGTATATTACGGAAAAACAATATTAATATATATTTTATATTAAATCCAAAAGGAAAAAAGAATTAATAATTTATAAATATATTTTTAAACATTTTTAAATCATTATGTTTCGTATAAAATTAGACAAGCATAAATATACTTTATAAATAAAATCCTTTCAAATTTTAAAGTTTAATTTTCTTTAAAGATAATAAAAAAATAATGCTTAAACCTACAGGTTTAAATAAAAGAAATTTATTTTGTTAAAAAACAGCATAAAATAATTTAGTTTTTAAATATATTATTATATATATTTACAAGTTAATATTTACAAAATTATTTTAAAATCATATATACATACTTACATACATATACATACATACATACATACATACATACATATATATATATATATATATATATATTCAAAAGCAATATATATGTATGTGTGTGTATTTAAAATGTCAACATTTGAAATTTGGATTTTATTCTAGATCTTTTTTTAAATTTAAATCTACCTTTTGATATTTTAGCTATTAATTTGAGTAATTTGAAATTAGTCAAAATCATTTAAATAAATACTATAATATATAAAAATGTTTATATGTTTATACATACATGTGTATGTGTAAAATTATATAAGAACAAATTAAATATGGACAACCAATAAATAAATATATCTTTACTACTAATAAAGAAAATTCATTGAATAGATTTACATGGTGTCATTTTGAATTACCAAAATATATCCTTCCTCTTTCTCTATTTCACTGTTGCATATCTCACATTCATAGTTTCTTCCTCTTCCCAAAACTAAACAACCCTACTTTCTCCTTCACACTCACTAGAAAAAAAAACTAGATCGATTTTCTCGCCTATTCAACAGCGACGACGATTACCAAGTATCCATGGAATTAACTCGATTTTGATACGATATCCATTACGCTTTACTATATGCTAATTACCCTTAGGTTTTCATTAACTAGATCGGTTAGGAGTACTACCTCATTACATGAAAATTCATATGTTAACTCGATTTCCTCATATGTGCAGTAACAACGCCGATTAATAGTTAACCCCGGAACCACCCGTGTAGCTTTATCCATTAGGTTTTAGTTACAGGTAATTGTTCATACATTTACATTAACCAGATTATACGTTAAAACTTTGGTCCCTTTATTCTGCATCGAAGCATGCCCTGTTTCTCAGTTTATACTATGTCTTTTTTAAACGACTTGATATACTTCGGAGATTTATGAGAAACTTGTGACTAATAATATAAATTGTAGGGTATTGTTATGATTTTTATTATTATTGTAATTTTACAATTTTTCTTCGATCACTGTTTGTTGGCATTTTCAATTTTGTTCCATAGCATTATTTGTACAAGTTGTTTGCATTGTTTCTGTAATTTTAGTTAGTGGTCATGCCAAAGGCTCTTTATTTGATTTTTGACTAATATGATGTTTCTGGCATTTGGTTTGCTTCTACATTCAAAACAGATTATACAAATTTCAAAGAGTACATTATTTCAAGTGCACTTTATCTTATTGTTGTCTATGGTATGCTTAAAATTCATACTTTAGAAACAGACCAAGCTTTGATACTGATATTACATGATTTATTGATTGTTGGTACTGATAACTATCATCCGTAGTCACATGATATAATAAATTCAATGAGGCATTCTTGATGTGTATTGTATTACTAAAACATGGCACTTGACTTAACAACACCATGCCTATTTTGTTGAATTTTTTTGATCTTATATTATGAATTTTCTGTAAAAATTTATTTTTTTATTTTCAATTTTTAGTTTCTTTAGAATTAAATGTATTGTCACGGATTTCAATATATAAAAGGCTAAAATTATTGTTCTATTTTAAAAAATAGTTTTTCCTATAATTTGTGCAATAATCTTAAATTTGAGTCTATCGATATGCAATAGTTGGAAGCAAGGGGGTGAAGTGGTTACAACATGGGTAAGGTATTAACTGTTTCCCTTCCGCTTTTATCTACTTACTCTTAACTTACTCCTCTCCACCTTCCACACTTATTCTTCCAACATTTTAATCTAAACTATATCATATCTTCATTATTTATGTTTTCAATGATATTAATTACTGTCATATGTACCTAAATCTTTATTTTTTACTTTTTCCTATAATTGTTTTGAATTGCAATTATTTTGGTCAAAAATGTGATTTTCACTGATTTGTGATGTTTCACAAGAATGTTGTTTTGCAATCCCTTTTTAAGAAATATAAGAAATACTATGTTTTGTTTACCTGAATTTTATATCCTGGTCCACTGTTTGCTTCACCTTACCAAATTTAGATGTCTAATACTATTTAATGGAGAAATGACATGTACTACTAACTCATGATGTGATATTTCCTTACATTGTCTCTGAAGTAAATGAATCCTTGCATATTTAGTGATGAATTTATTCATTGCAAATTTCTTCCAACTCTTCATCTAGTATTTGAATAACCTTGGTATGCATTTCCATGCTTACTTGAAGCTGCAAATTTTGCTATGCAAATTGAAACACGTTATATTAGTAAGTCTTCTTTGCTTCTGTCTTAAAGGCCAATACATTCATTGATGGATGTGAACCCTTTTTTTAGAATAATTTAGACAGAGCCTTAGGAGTTAGGACGCTATTAGTTACTAGATGATTCAAAACAAATTGAGAATCTTACTGGACTTGCCCTTTTCAACAATGGCCTTAACCATATTATTTATATGTATAGAACATGTCAAATTCATAGATTTGATCCATGTGGATCTCGGTTGTGATGAAATTTACTTCCATATATGATCTATAAATGCAAAATGAAAGCTTAGAATATGTAAAATCAATATTTTGTTAGTATCAATTTTGTTCAGTCACTTTATAGAAGGTGGTTTTATGATCTTGAATCAATAGAAATTGCTTAGCTTTATTCCTAATTCGTTTAAAACTAATTTAGTGACCCTTCTTTTCTTTTTAGTTACCGTTAGCTTAATGTTCCTTGTAATTTTGCATAAGAATCATAAAAGTTGGTTATAGCAATTTGACGTGGCTTACAAAAACATGTGTGCAACTGTATGGATTTTCAATTCAATTTGTATGTACATTTTTTGGTTTCTAAAAGATTCTCTAGAGATATAAAAAGCTAATATAATGCCTGATCTATTTATAGGTAACTCAAAACAAACATATGTTTTATGGGGTGATAGTTCTTAATCCATGGTGATTTTCTCTCTTCTCAAGATAGCAAGTGAAACTATGCCACATGAGCACAGATGCATAATAAATGGGAATAGGTTATTCACGAAGGAATATTGAAAGTTTACTACATATATGTGCTCTGCTAATTTCTGAGTGTGCACAAAATATTTGTTCATATTGCTGTTCGTATGCAAAATATTATTACTATTTCAATCATGAACTTAGATACATAAAAATTCCAACGATCTATTAAAGTTTAATTGTTGTTGGTCTTAGCAGCAATATAAATTGTGTTACATCTAATTTTTAAATACTTGAATAAGATCATGCATGCATGTCCATTGAAAATTAATATTTTTGAATAGTGAATAAAATGAATTTTTGTAATATATATTTTTGAATAATTATTTTTCATGGTGTATATTTTTTGTAGACATTATGGTGGTGATAAATTATATAAACGGTAAAGTTCTCATGTGCCATCAGCTTGGGCTGCATACTAGTATATATAAGAGAAAATGTCTTCATTGAAGTGTAATTCCAACATTAATAGACGGGAACATTAAACTACGTACACATCTATTGCATGTACACTTTAAAGGTATGTGTGTATTTGATTCACATATACATTATATATTATATATATAATAAAATCAAGTCTTTATATTAATTAATTAACTAAAATAAAGATTTTATTTAAAATAATTTAAATTAGATCTAAATAAATTTAGACTTGTAGACTAAATAAGATATAAAAATGGATTTTTTTTTTAAATTCACCAATTTAATCTACCACGCGTTGGTCCGGTTCCTTCAATGATTGAAGCCTAGTAGCCTATGCTGTATAAATTAGCAATATTATAGCTAACTCATTAAAGTCTGCCCATTTAATAGGATGTCCAAAGAACTAGTATCGAAGGTTGGTTATGGACAATCTAGTACTCTGATTGTAACAACCATTAATTTTAACTATTGAATATTTTAATGATTGATTAAATATCTAATCATTATAAATGAAATGCCTATTACACTCGATTTTTCAGAGACGGATGGATTGGTACTCAAGACACTCGTCATTGAGGCCGCAATTCCATTACGAGAAAAATTAGAATAGGCCGACTTTGTTTGGAGTCAACAAGTTTTTGGAGTGAATAGCGATTTCTTGAGAGAAAAAAGAATTGGCTAAAGCTCATTACTTGCCTATAACTGGCTAATCCTCTTCATTATTTCATTCACTTTTCATTCCACGTTATTTTCCTCTTCCTGTTCTCTAATCTTTTTATAATTACTTTCTTAATCCTCTTTCTTTAATCCACTGATCCAGGCTTAAATAAAATTCCTAAATTCAAACTAAATCACCATAATTCATCTCTACTTATTCTCACATAACCCGCATGGAATTAACATAAAGTGGAGTTTCGAGCTAGATCTCAACTTTATAGAATTCTTGGATTAGGTTTTGTTGATTTTGAGCATGGTTTGAAGAAGAATGAGTGAGTTGGACGATTCTCCTAGTTAATTTACTTGTTATACTTTATTAATTTGTTTCTATATGATTATGAAATGTTATGGAATGATTTAGAGATTGTTATGTAATGGTTTAGGCTTGTATTAAACATCATTATATCATCTCATTATTAATTAGAGACCTTAATTACTATTTTCAAAACAGTCAGTAAACTAATTAAGCGAGTTAGGAGCTTTACACTTTATATTAAAGTGATCGAAGGTCTAACGATGTTTGATTAGTACTTATAAATATTATTCAAGTAAAGAAATAATTTTATAAGTGAAAAATATATCTTATAAAATAGAATAAGATTTTATAAAATAATAATAAAGATATATTTTATAAAATAGAATGAGATTTTATAAAATAATAAAGATATGTTTTAATAAAGTAGAATGAGATTTTATAAAATAGCAATAATAATATTTTCTAAAATGAAATGAGATTTTATAAAATAGCAATAATTATATTTTCTAAAAGGGAATGAGATTTTATAAAATAGTAATAATGATATATTCAATTTGAAGTAGATTTTATAAAATCGTATAAATAGCATTTTATAAAATGGAATGAGATTTTATAAAATAATATTAAAGATATATTTTATAAAATAGAATGTGAAATTTTATAAAAGCTAATAAAGATATATTTTATAAAATAGAATTAGATTTTATAAAATAGTAATAATGATATTTTATAAAATAGAATGAGATTATAAATAGTAATAATGACATTTTATAAAATAGAATAAGATTTTATAAAACATTAATAATAATATATTTTATAAAATAAATGGAGATTTTATAAAATAATATAAAAGACATTTTATAGAACGAAACGAGATTTTATAAAATAATATAAAAGAGGTATTTATAAAAGTACGAGAACTCATAAAATATTTGAAGGTATTATTTTATAAAAATGGTTATAATGTTCTATAAAATAATTACAAGATGAATATCTTAATTTAGTGAAGAAGTTACATATTATAAAGGCTTAAAATGATTTATAAGTTAGTTTTGTATTTTATAAGTTAGCTGAATGATTTTATAAAATTGTAGAAAAAGATATTGAACTTTTATAGAAAAGATTTGGTTATTAAATAATCAAATTTTTATTAAACATACGTGTATGTATATGTATATGTGTATGTACAAATGTACGTGTATTTGAAGTTATATAATAATCAATAGAATTGTTGCATTGTAATTGTATTATTTAATGGTTTGGATTGTTAATTATGATTGTTTATTTGGGTGAATAGTATGATATGTGTATGGAAATATCCAATGTATATATCATCATGTTGCGAGCAATCTCATGTTGCCATAGCGACTACCAGGTGCGTTAAGTTGCATGAGAGATTACCAAGTCGAGCAAATGCTTTGGTGAAGGTCGAAACGTGATTTGTGAAGTTTTTATATGTTTCCATATATATGTGCATATGCATGCACACGTAGGTGTATTGAAACACAAGTGAGCATCACGTGAGGCAAGAAGGTCCGTTGAGTTTATTTTAGCATGTTAGAGGAGGCTAGGTCCTTGGAATCGTCCCAGCAAAACTCTATGCGTAAAAGAGTGGGGTTCGCATCGAAATTGGTTTTGAAGTACATAAGATATCACTTTCAAAATATCAACCACTAGATTTCGAAAGAGAACCCATGTGGTGGAAGCAAGCTAGAAGAGCTAGGCGACCCATTAAGGGAAGCAACGAAAGAAAAGGAGCTTGAATCGGTAATCGTCTAGTGCTGTTTGTACCTGCCTCGAGCTTACTGCCTGAGGCAGGCCAATAACGGTCCACCAATGGCTATACCACCGATGCACCAGTGGAGCACAATGGGCAGTAATCCCAGGCAATATGCAAATAAACGGGGGTTTCTTCCATGATTCCGTACATGGGTTGGCATGATGCTTTGGCTTGGCTTTGGAAAGGCCTTGTGCTACTTGGCAACGTAGATTGCAAGGCAAAGCTTGTGATTTGGATGCAATATATAGTGATATGTGTGCGGCCAATAATTGTTAACTCGCTTTTTGGCAAGGCAGTACATAGGTGGATTTGACCCAACAGACTTCATGATCATCAAGGTATAAAGTCTGGAGAAATGGTTACCAGGATTTGAGATCGATTATGTTTGGAACTACGGACGATAGTTGGATAGATTCGGACGAACAACACTCAAAAAATGGCTAAGTATGGAACTAGCACTTCCCCTATGATTGGGATTGGATCACAATATTCACTCTATAAAAAGGGATCAGAATAGAAGGATCGGAATAAAGGGATCGAATTGTACAGAAGGCACACGACATAACTCAATGATAGTGGCTCCATAACTCAACAACCACAAGACAGATTAAAGTGAAACTTTGGAAATAAGAAGAAGGGATCCTAGGAAGTCTATCCTAGCGATCGCATAACAAGTAGAGAACTTTGGAGGGATCAATTCATATCCCTAAGTAGGGATCATTCTAAATCCCTATGAGGGATCGGTCATATTCAAATACATAGCAATGATCGGTCGATAACTCAAAACCTACAAATGCAATCCACATGAAATTTGGAGGGAAAGTAATTACAACATGGAGGACCGATCATATGGATCGCACCCTATAAGGAGCAAGCAAGATGGATCGACCACTAGCCCTATATAGGGATCGATCTAAATTAGGCAACATTATATATTGCAACAAAGATTCAATAACTCGAGTTCTACTAATCCAATTAACATGAAACTTGGAGTGCAAGCATACTACAACACAAGGAACCCCCTTAAAGATCGCATCCCATGATTCCCCCAAAATAAAGATCAGCATCGATCCTTATTATGGGCTTTGGTAGGCCTCGAACTCTCTAGGCAGACTCGTCTTGACTTCAGGGTTCTAGATTCGGGTTTTGAGCGAGATATTTTCAAGTCTTCTCCTACAAAGATAGTAGGTATAACATTAGAAAAGGGTTTTTTTCTGCTTCACTTCATCTTCTACCTAGGCTATACTCTGCCATTTTTTATTCTAGGATTTCATAGATTTGTAACTGTAAGCAGCAATATAAACTAATCAAAGGAATATCTTTGAAGTGGACGTAGGCCGGAGTTAGACGAACCACTATAAATCTATGTCTCTATTTGCTTGCTTTCTGTTCTTAATTTATACTTTCATTTATCTCTCTTTGTATTTCTGCGAATGGATTGTATATTGGTGCTTTCACATACAACTGGGTGTTGGCGGCCATTTTTGACGCCTATAATAATGATTGGATATGATATCGATGCAGTGGTTGGTTGCATGGTCACATCTGGTGAGAGTGTATGATTAAGCGGAGTTAGTCTGTGCCTTTGGCATTGACCTTTGGGTACATATGTTTGATGAATGGTATCGGTTTTATGTTTATGACCATGCTCTACATTGGCCTTATATTAGTGGCCATGCACATTATTGGTCTTTTAGGAGTGACCATACGTATAGATAGACGATGACATGATATTAGCCTTCATTTGTAATAGGCATGTATAATTACATGATGTTATATTTGATATACAAAATATATATGGCATCGGTATTCCTTTGTGGCTAAAGGGAAGAAGGTACTGTTGAGTCACAAGCTTTATGAAAGTTTTGATTTCTGACAAATAAGGCGATTGATTTCTGACAAACAAGGCGATCGACAAAAACAAGGTCAATAGAGCTGTATATGGTACTCTAGATTATAGGTTGATTATTTGTTGTTGTAATAGTAATAAATTTGTTAAAATCTATCCTCAAATAATCATGCATATCAAGGGAATCAATATATATACGAATAATTTATAAGTTGCATGCAGTTGCACAATTCAATGTGCAATTTAACAGGTACCGGTCGACCGGTCAATATAGGTGCGGTCGACCGTTCCTGTGTAAATTGCACAGTGAACGTGCACACATGCACATAACGTATATATATATTTGAATTCCTGTCTACCGGTCCATTTTTGACCTGTCGACCGTTTTTAAACAGAAAGCAACTTTTCCAAAAGACACTTCTCTTCTCCAAAGGTTGCATCTCCTATCTTTCATCAATGATCATAACTCTTAATGGCAACTGTTCACAAAGAGTTACAACTATTTTTCTCTATATATACTCATCTAAATCATTGATTCAAACACAAATTTTTACAACGATTTCATATATTCTTTTAATCTAATCTCTGATCTCAATACTGTATTATAAAAGCTCTAAATTATTTATTGAATCTTTGAAACTATTTCATATCCTTTGATTCAATAATATACTTTCCTTAATCTTTTCAAAACATCATATCGCATACTTTGAGGATAAGATTATAGGAAGGGTGTACTGCTAGTGACAAATCCGTGTTTTCAAGAACACAAGTTGTCAACAACAATTGTATTTGTTCTTTTGTTGAAGTCCTCTGTGTTGTAAGAGGCAAGTGTTGAAGTCCTCTGTGTTGTAAGAGACAAGTGTTGAAGTCCTCAGTGTATTAGAGGCGTGAAATCCCGTTCGGTTGTTCGGGTATTGTAAACCTGTTCCTCCGGGTAAAGCGAGGTAGTTAATAGTGAAAATCCAGATAGAAGTCTGGGACTGGACGTAGGACGGTGCTCCGAACCAGTATAAAAATCTCTGGTGTGATTTTTCTATTTTCTATTTACAATGCTATTATCATCTATTTCCGCATTTGTATTGTAATCCATATTACACGATCCGTGTATACTATATTAGCACATATAATTGTATACACACCGCACTTTCAATTGGTATCAGAGCACGGTCATCATATAACCGTAACACAGTTATTTGATATATTCTTGTAATATGGCAAATAACGCAAGTACTAGCACTCAAAACACCACTTACACAGAAGGGCAATCGACACAAAGACCTCCATTTTTCAATGGTCTTAACTATAGTTATTGGGCAACACGTATGTCATTCTTTATGCAATCAAGTAGCTATGATGCTTGGAATGCTACTCAAAGAGAAATAGTGAATCCAACAACTGATTATTCAGAATGGACTGTGGCTGAGAAAACGGCAGCAGCCATAAATGCAAGAGCAATAAATATGTTGTTCTGTGCATTAGACCAAAATGAATATAACCGTGTTAGTATCTGCACTACTGCATATCAAATTTGGCAAACGCTAAAAATCACTCATGAAGGTACTAACAAGGTTAAACAAGCCAAAATAGCCATGCTGAAAAGTCAATTTCAAAATTTCAAAATGAAACCAAATGAAACAATCAATGACATGTATTCACGGTTTCAAACTATTCACCATGCACTTATTGGGTTAGGACAAAAGTATTCTGATTTTGATGTTGTTTCAACAGTCCTACATTCTCTGACTAATGAATGGGAAGGAAAAGTATTAGCAATTGAAGAAGCTAATGACCTTTCCGTCATGAAGCCAGATGAATTGATAGGAAATTTAATGTCCTATGAAGCAAATTTGCAGGCTAGAAAAGAACAGAAAGAAGAAAAGAAAAATGTAGCATTTCATGTTGAGAAAGATGAAAATGAATCAGATTCTGAAGATGAAGATTTGGCGTTCATTGCTAAAGGTTTCAAAAAATTCCTAAAATATCGAAAAGCCAGTCGCTACAATAAAAGGAAACCTGGATCAAATAAACCATCTTCATCTGCTATAGAATGTTTCAACTGCCATAAAAAGGGACACATGCAGAAGGATTGTCCAGAACAAAAGAAAAAGTCAGAAAATGACAAATTCAAATATAAGAAGGACAAATCAAAGAAACGAGCCTTCTCAGTAACATGGGATGATTCAGAGTCATCTTCATCAGAAAGTGAAAGTGATTCGGAGAATGAACAAGCTAATGTTTGCTTTATGGCAACAGAAGATGAGGTACAAATTCCTACATTTGATGAATTACTTGATATTAATGCTGAATTGATAGTCAAATATAAAGACTTAAAACGTCAATTAAAAGTAGTCAAAGCAGATTTAAGTAGAGCAGAGTTTGAACGAGATATGTTAAAAGATGAGAAGAAAATATTAGAAGAAGAACTTGAAAATATTCAAGAATCATCATCTAATGTTGACTCTCAAATATCTCTTTTGAGTCAAGAAATAGAAGCTCAAAAAGAGAAAAATAATGCTCTCATTACTGAAAATCATGAACTTAAAGCAAAAGTCAAAATTCTAGACCTAGAAAAAGCTAGTTTACAAACAAAGTTTGATGACATTACTCAAAATGTTTCTAACTTTAACAAAGGTCGAGAAAATTTGACTAAAATCATTAAAAGTTCACAATCTATTTCAGATAAACAAGGTTTGGGATATAACAAACATGAAACTAAGAAACGTCTTAGAAATAAAAGGAAGAAGAAAGTACAAAAAACTGAAGCTAAGAAAAATCTTAGTTTATTATATTTCAAACCAAAACCAGTTGTGAAATTTCAAAAGAGAAATGTCAAGACTATCAAAATATGGGTTCCTAAAACAAATAATAATTTGATTAGGAACAAATACATTCAGCAATTCATGAATAATGTACATTTTAATAACAATTATATATATAAAGGGGATACCGGACCCAAATGGGTTTGGACTCCTAAGACCTAACTCTTAGGACCCTATAAAAAGTGGGTACCATGAACTTAATTCTATTTTTTGCAGGTCCCACTGAAGAAAAGAGGAAAGTGGATATTGGACAGTGGTTGCTCAAAGCATATGACGGGAGACAAGAGCTTATTAACAAATATTAAATACTCAGATGGTGGCTCAGTCACTTTTGGAGACAATTCAAAAGGTTATATCATCGGCAAAGGCGATGTGAGCAATTGCGGTACATCTAACTTACCTCTTATTACTAATGTCATGCTAGTTAGAAATTTAAAACACAATTTACTTAGTATTAGTCAGTTATGTGACAAGGGTTTTATAATTTCCTTTTCAAATAATAAGTGTAGTATTTTAGATAAAGACCATAATTTGGTTTTTGAAGGTTATAGAGACAGAAATATATATATTCTAAATATGAATATTAATCATAATTCAGATATGTGTCTTGTGGCTAATGACAATGATCCATGGCTATGGCACAAACGTTTCTGTCATATAAACTTCAGAACTATTGACAAGCTAGCCAAAAACAATCTAGTTAGAGGACTACCCAAAATGAGTTTTAAAGTTAACAACATTTGTGATGCATGTCAATTAGGAAAATTGACCAAATCATCGTTTAAATCCAAGAAAGTCATATCAATATTACAACCACTTGAGTTACTGCACATGGATTTATTTGGACCTACTAGAGTTCAATCAATAAATCACAGTCAATATGTGCTTGTAATTTCTCGTTATACATGGACAATTTTCTTAAAAAATAAAAGTGATACTTTCGATCATTTCAAATCTTTCGTCAAAAGAATTCAAAAATCAAAAGGGAGTAAAGTTAAAAATATAAGAAGTGATCATGGCGGAGAGTTTGAAAATAATGAATTTGAACATTTTTGTACAAAGAAAGGTATATATCATAATTTTTCGTTTCCCAGAACTCCACAACAGAACGGAGTAGTAGAACAAAAGAACCGAACTTTACAAGAATGTGCAAGAACATTATTGAATGGAACCACCTTACCAAAACATTTCTGGGCAGAAGCTGTCGCAACTGCCTGTTATGTTTTAAATCGTGTGTCCATAAGACCTCTTACCAAGAATACTCCTTATGAATTGTTTAACAAAAGAAAGCCCAAAATCTCATACTTCAAAGTTTTTGGTTCCAAGTGCTTTATTTTAAATACGAAAGACCAGCTTGGAAAATTCGATCCAAAAGCCGATGAAGGAATATTTGTCGGTTATTCGGAACGAAGTAAGGCCTATCGGATATTTAATAAACGAACCAAAACTATTGAAGAATCACTTCATGTCTCTTTTGATGAAATTTATCAGCATCCTCACACAATATCAGATGATGACGAATCAATAGTCATTGATAATCCAATCATCTCAAATACTGATTCTGACTCAGAAGTAATTATTGAGAATACTCCTCAAATATGTGAATTACAATCACCACCAAAAATATTAAGAGACCATCCGGCCCAAAATATAATAGGTGAAATAACATCACATGTCAGAACAAGGAGTCAACTCAATCAAATGGGTCATGTCGCTTTTCTCTCAAATATCGAACCCAAGAATCCAAAAGAAGCTGCTACAGATGATTACTGGATCATTGCCATGCAGGAAGAACTAAATCAGTTTGAGCGCAATGACGTTTGGGAACTTGTTCCGAGACCAACTGATCAGTCAGTAATTGGTACTAAATGGGTCTATAAAAATAAGGCTGACGAACAAGGAAATATCACCAAAAATAAAGCAAGATTAGTAGCACAAGGATACAATCAGGAAGAGGGTATCGATTATGAAGAAACTTTTGCACCAGTTGCTCGACTAGAAGCTATTAGAATTTTATTATCTTTTGCTTGTCATCATAATTTCAAACTTTATCAGATGGATGTCAAAAGTGCTTTTCTTAATGGATTTATCAAAGAGAATGTCTATGTCGAACAACCTCCTTTATTCGTACATGAAAAATATCCTGACCATGTGTTCAAACTTAAGAAAGCTCTGTATGGTTTAAAACAAGCACCTCGTGCTTGGTATGAACGATTACGTAGCTATCTTATTAATTCAGGATTTGAAATAGGCAAAGTCGATCAAACTTTGTTTATTAAACATTCTCGAAAAGATATTCTGGTTATCCAAATATATGTAGACGATATCATCTTTGGTTCAACAAACGATAAACTCTGCAAGGAATTTGCAAGTATTATGACCAAAGAATTCGAAATGTCTCATATGGGAGAACTATCTTATTTTCTTGGACTTCAAATCAAACAACTTTCAAACGGTATTTTTATCAATCAAGAAAAATACTGTGAAAATCTTATCAAACGCTTCGGATTACAAAATACATCTGGTAAACCAACTCCTATGAGTACAACTACACATCTTGAAAAAGATGAAAGTGGTAAGAATGTTGACCAGAAATTATATCGAAGCATGATTGGTTCTCTTCTTTATCTTACAGCTAGTCGTTCAAATATATTAATGAGTGTTTGTTTATGTGCTCGTTTTCAAGCCGATCCAAAGGAATCACATTTACGAGCAGTGAAACGTATAATTCGTTATCTTAATAATACCAAAGATTTTGGTCTTTTCTATCCAAAAGAATGTCCATTTGAATTAGTATCATATAGTGATGCTGATTTCGGTGGCTCACGAACAGATAGAAAAAGTACAAGTGGTACATGCCATTTTATTGGAAAATCACTTGTCTCTTGGTTTAGTAAGAAACAGAATTGTGTTTCACTATCAACATGTGAAGCTGAATATATATCAGCGGCTCTCGCTTGTACTCAAGTACTATATATGCAACAACACTTCAAGATTTTGATATTCATTTATCAAATTCTATTATATACTGTGATAACACAAGTGCTATAAATCTTTCTAAAAATCCAGTGAATCACTCTCGAACTAAACACATTGATATCCGTCATCATTTTCTTCGAGATAATATTGAAAAAAGAAATATATGTCTTGAATATGTCCATACTGAAAATCAATTAGCAGACATTTTTACTAAGCCGCTGCTCGAATCTAATTTTATTAGATTACGAAGAGAGCTTGGTTTAATTTCAAGAAAAAATCTTGACTAAGCAATTACTAATGTACACCTTCTCTTTTGGTTATTCTCTTTAATTATAATTTTTTTTGTTTAAACTAAACTAATGTCTTTTCTCCTAGTAACCGTACCTTTTACTTAACCTATTTTTTTATATTAAATATTAGCCATTGCTTTATTTAATGGTTAAAATCTATTTACTCATTTTATAAATTCAGTTTTAAAAACAAAGCTATTTTTAGATTTACAATAAAATTTCTGCTTATATTTTCGTGGTTAAAAGTTATCATTAACTCACATCCATAAGAGTATATATAAGAAACTTATATATATAAGCTTGCAAATTTTTTTTATTTTGTTCATCTTTACTTCTTATCTAACCATAATACTATATTCAACTTACACTATGGCTCATATTTGTGACAAATGTGCGCAAGAATCTCACATTTCTATTACAAGCTCTGAGTCGGACGAATATTATTCTCCTACTACTCCAAAACAAAAATCGAGCTGTCATCATCAATGCTCTTATATGTCTGATAAAATTCCAAATTCAAAACGAATTAAAAGGACACTATTCTATTCTCCTCGAACCAAAGCTCAAATTGATGAGATACACCACTACCAAAAACATCAGATAGACCTTCAGAGACAACTCCATTACGGGCAAAGTCAACTTTATCACGAGCAACAACGGACATCGGCACGATTGTCTGTTTTAGAAAAGTTGGCAACATTTTTCTGCGGTTCCAACAAACATGACGTACATGAACCAATGCCGTCTAGGCCATCAACATCTAAAAGTCCTAACTCATGGGATCGGAACTATGAAAAGAATGAAGGAGCTCAGAAACAATGGAGTCCATGGTCGAATCGTATTGAAGGAAACAATGATAATTCTAATGACGAACTTTCTCATTAGATTTATATATAGTTGTTAAATATTTATCTATCTCTTGTGTAATGATGGTTATATTTTGTATTATGTATAAAATATAATATATATATATATGTTGGTTGATATATAATAAAAAACTTGAAAAAGAATCCTATATGCACAACAGACCAGGACCGGTCGACCGCCCATATTATTGCCGGTCGACCGGCCAAAATTTATAGGTCGACCGGTTACGCATTTTTCAGTTTTTTTATATATAACCCTATACGTTACTTTACCCTCTACCCTCATTCACTCTCTACTCAAACTATTCTCTATCCCCAAATCACAAACCCTAGTTCTCATTCTTCAATTCCCAAATCACAAATCCTCCAACAATGGCTCCTCCTCAAAAGAAATCAAAGAAAGGAGCAATCTATGAAACTTCATCTCATACCATCTCCGTCAAAAAATGGCTTCAAACTCCAATTGCTATAACACGATGGAATCAAATGACAAATTACAAGTTTCATCTGGGATCTTTCATCAAATTTGATGATTTCACGGCTTACGGAGTTCGAAGGTTAGCCGATAATGCCAACATTACTCCATTGATAGATTTTTCGGCAAATAGTGTGGAGATAAATCATTTAATGATTAAATTATTTTACGCCAACATGAATCTTGATGAATATCAACCTGATAATCCAAACGGCGTCATCTGGTCTATGGTCTGTGGAAAACAAATTTTTCTTACTCATGCTAGAATTGCCTCTATACTTGGCATACCAAATCGAGGCGAAGAATTTTCATCTACCTTCTGCGAAGTTTTCACTCGAAATAGTACAAGTCATCAATTTATAGAAGACAATAGTGATGGCACTAAGTCTATTGGACTTCGACCGACAGCAAGGTTACTTCATCGGGTCTTGATGCATTCTCTTTTTCCTAGACTTGGAAATTATGATGCAGTGTATAAAGAAAACTTCAAGGCACTCTATGCTATCTATGGTGAAATCCAAATCAATTGGGTTCACATGCTTTTTGATGAAATTCTCAAGGTAAATAATTCAACCCGGCCTCATTTCTTCTATAATGAATATATCATGAGACTTTTGTTAGCTTGTGGGGTCAATCCTCCTGATTCTACAACTTCAACACCAAAATGCATTGATTCCATAACCATCAAAAGAATGAAGCTTCCTCCACCTTATCTTGAGATTATGCCTTTTGAAGAATGGCAACAACGAGGACCGAGAAAACAAAGAGCAACTTCCTCTCGATCTCGTCCCGATGAGGTGAAACTTTTAAGATCAAAGTCATCAAGAAAAGAATCTCTTGAAACCATTGCGCGTAATCAATTTCTGCTTGAATCTCGTCTCAAGCGTATGGACTCTAAAATTGATAAGCGCTTCAATAAGGTCAAGTCGTTCTTCGGTATGCTATGGGATGCTATATCATGTTCCTCATCCACCTCTGTTCAAGCACAAGATCCAGGAAAACGTCCTGCTACTCCAGTTTTCACATGGACATCATCTGACGAAGGCGAATCGTCTAGAGGGAACAATGATGAGGAGGAAGAGGAAGAAGATGAAGATGATGATGATGACGACGATGATGATGATGAAGAGGAGATTCGATCTGCTTCATCCTAGATTCTATTATGTTTTAGCTCTTTAAAAACATTCTTCGACACTTGTACTAAATAGTGTCGTTATTTATGCTTTTCAATTAACATTATGTTCTGTAGTAAACTCTGTTATGTCTTTGATGTGTTAATGATTTATTTTTCTATGCTTATCATATTCATTTTACGCATATCATATTCTAGTAATCTGTTACTCCTTTTTGTCGATGACAAAGGGGGAGAAAGGGCTAACAATTGCTTGCAGGAAAGAAATCACATACTCAGGGGGAGATTCAGATTTGCAGATATATATATTGTCATCAATCAAAAAGGGGGAGAATGTTGAGTCACAAGCTTTATGAAAGTTTTGATTTCTGACAAATAAGGCGATTGATTTCTGACAAACAAGGCGATCGACAAAAACAAGGTCAATAGAGCTGTATATGGTACTCTAGATTATAGGTTGATTATTTGTTGTTGTAATAGTAATAAATTTGTTAAAATCTATCCTCAAATAATCATGCATATCAAGGGAATCAATATATATACGAATAATTTATAAGTTGCATGCAGTTGCACAATTCAATGTGCAATTTAACAGGCACCGGTCGACCGGTCAATATAGGTGCGGTCGACCGTTCCTGTGTAAATTGCACAGTGAACGTGCACACATGCACATAACGTATATATATATTTGAATTCCTGTCTACCGGTCCATTTTTGACCTGTCGACCGTTTTTAAACAGAAAGCAACTTTTCCAAAAGACACTTCTCTTCTCCAAAGGTTGCATCTCCTATCTTTCATCAATGATCATAACTCTTAATGGCAACTGTTCACAAAGAGTTACAACTATTTTTCTCTATATATACTCATCTAAATCATTGATTCAAACACAAGTTTTTACAACGATTTCATATATTCTTTTAATCTAATCTCTGATCTCAATACTGTATTATAAAAGCTCTAAATTATTTATTGAATCTTTGAAACTATTTCATATCCTTTGATTCAATAATATACTTTCCTTAATCTTTTCAAAACATCATATCGCATACTTTGAGGATAAGATTATAGGAAGGGTGTACTGCTAGTGACAAATCCGTGTTTTCAAGAACACAAGTTGTCAACAACAATTGTATTTGTTCTTTTGTTGAAGTCCTCTGTGTTGTAAGAGGAAAGTGTTGAAGTCCTCTGTGTTGTAAGAGGCAAGTGTTGAAGTCCTCAGTGTATTAGAGGCGTGAAATCCCGTTCGGTTGTTCGGGTATTGTAAACCTGTTCCTCCAGGTAAAGCGAGGTAGTTAATAGTGAAAATCCAGATAGAAGTCTGGGACTGGACGTAGGACGGTGCTCCGAACCAGTATAAAAATCTCTGGTGTGATTTTTCTATTTTCTATTTACAATGCTATTATCATCTATTTCCTCATTTGTATTGTAATCCATATTACACGATCCGTGTATACTATATTAGCACATATAATTGTATACACACCGCACTTTCAGGTACGTACTATATGAGATACAATTATCATTCTCTTTTTGGTAGAGGCATACGCAAGCTAGTTAATCCATCATAGCTACGAGGGGATGATGATTAGCATCGAGTGGATAACACATCACTTATGCTTACTGAGGGGTACGGTGAGAACTGCGTAGGTTTAAAGTAAATAGAGTAGGTCGTATATCACTTATCCTCACTGACGGGTGTAGTGAGGCCTATACAAATTCGATCATTGAGGATGTAGCTCAGGGTCTATGGTATACTGAGATCTAACTTTTTTTATTTGGACCCTCAACCGGAATCATCCTATTACGATTGATGTCTATAGTACAATTTGGTACGAACTCTATTTGTTTTAGATCCTAAATATGGATCCTTGAATCGAATTGGTATCCATCGCGGACTTCACCCATCAGCAATGACGGTATCAATTTATATTCTCTGTCTATCACTTATCGTTATATTGTGTGTTTATATTAGTTGCTTGATAATATTGTTATGTATACCAGGATATGCTTATATTGTGATATTTACGTTATCTCAACATTTTTATATTAGGTTACCTTATCATGGTATACTATTACCATATCAGTCACATTATATTAGCCATAACAACCTGCGCCTGAACAGGCTCGAATTTTGACTAAATCGAAACCCAACATATGCTCTCTTACCTTTATTTTAAAAACGAAATATCCCTTTATCAAAAATATTTAAATCCGAACTTTTTAACTCAATCAATTTTAAACCAAGAATTTCAAAAATGAAAAACCCACTTTACCAAAAACCTTTAAATCAGAAACTTTCGACTCAATAAAGTTTTAAATTATGAATTTCAAAATTTCCTTACCTTTTCAAAACAACTTCCTAATATATACTTTGAAAAGCCCATTCAAAATATTTTAACAAATTATCAAAAACTTTTTAATCAAATTCTTTCGTATGGGGTTGGATTTAGAAATGGACTATTATTACCCCATCTTTAGGACAGTCCTTCTTCCCTACCCATGCAGTTAAAGCGCTCGACAGATTCAATGCGACGGAGGTGCAAAAAGTCATAGCGGGGATATAACGACGATATAGCAAGATATAGCGGATAACTCTTAAATAGCTTATAAAAATCGTATTTAATGTTTTCACTAATATATAATTGGTAATTAAATGAAAAATTAACATTCAATTGAATTATAATTAATATATAATTTTAAATAGATATATATGCGAACATACTATGAATACACGTAAAACTATTATATAACATAATTGAATTTAATAGAATATTAGAGTATTTTTATTTCTGAAAATATATTAAAAAAATTAACTAAATTAATTAGTTTCATAATTTTTATAATGGATAAATGTCATTTTTCAATTCATTTCTTTTAAAGAAGATATAGTGGAAATAGTGAAATATAGCAGGAATAATGAGATATATCAGAAATAGTGGGGCTTAAAGCGGAAAGGCTATATTTGAGGCTCTATGGAAAAATCATAGCGGTAGAAATCCTCTATGAGATATAGCGGGTTGATAACAAGGTACTAGCAGAGCATTAACTGCACAGTTCACTACTCATCCTTAACTCATCTCCATTAAATATTCAGCTTATCCTCTTATGGTGATAAGTATACACGTTTTTGTGGGAACTTGCTCTACTCTTATCATTCCTTACTTCCATATGTTGGCAGCACATAAGTTCTCATCTCTCATTTTTTTGGATGAAATATTCATCTTCAATCGATAATCCATTAAAATTCACAATCATAAGGTAGTCTGGGCCCAATAAAGGAGTCATGTATCATCCATCCTTTATAATTCTTCTATGTGTTGTGCTGATGTATTTTCGTCCACTCCCTATGATATGACCTCCACCTTATATGGTAATTGAGGCAGAAGTATAAATTTAACTCTATTTAATTTTCCAAATCATAATCGTCTCGCCCATCCTTTTGGAATAAGATCACAACTACTTCTATAATCGAAATTTATAGATTAGGCGTATAATTTATATATAATTATAGGTAAAACATGAAATTATTGTCAAGGACAAAATTTCTCTGCATTTTAGGCTCAAGGATAAACATTCAATATTTTAGCCTGAATGACAACTTTCCTTAGATATCAATTTTTAGTTATCGATAGCAGTTTTTAGGCCTTAGTTTGTAGTTATCGGTAACAGTTTTTAGATATCAATTTTTAGTTCGGTAGCAGTTTTGGAAGAATGTTTGTCCTTATGAATAATTTTGGAAGAATGTTTGTCCTTATCATTAGTTTTTAGAAGAATATTTGTCCTTTTGGTTAAAATATTGAGGTCGTGTCCTTGAGGCTAAAAAAATAAAAAAAATTGTCCTTTAAATTAATTCCCTCAAATACAAATACGTTCTCTCAACGTATCATAATTCTGTTGATCGACTAACTTTAGCTCTGATACCAAATGTAACAACCCATAGTTTAAGTTTAGAAGGACTGAATACTGGAGCAAGACGGGAACCGTAGATGGTAAAGCCTTCTTATTCATGTTCGATGTTGTTATGACAATTAAAAATCTAAGGAATAATATTCCGAGGTAGCATCCTTAGTCAATACATATGTTCTATTATATTTCTCAATTGCACCATGAGTTTATATCAATCGCTCTCTAACATGCTTGTGTTTATTACAGGTTACCAAACTAATGATCTGTACCCTAATGGACTTGGATTTCAAGTTAATCTAAATCCAGGCCCTTTAAGGTGTGAGTTATTGCATTAGCTGCGTTGATTCATTGATTACAGAAGAAGAGTAAGTTATGGTATGATCCCCTACTTTTGTAATTGGTTTACTCGTTCATGGGCAGTTCGGTTAATCCCGTAGCCACATTTGTGGAGATGACCGGATGTGCGTTAGTAGCTTCTTGTCTTATATATATATATGTATATAGTTTTGATATTAGTTAGTGAATAATATTCCTCTTAGACAATCTATTGTACTTATTTTGATTGATGAGTCAAAAAAACAAATGTGTTTTTATGGAGACCACCAGTTGGTATGATATATGTTGAAGAAGCTATTGGTAGCAAAATATCTTGGCCGTAAAAAATGTAGTTATTAAGGATGTTAATGCTACAATATCTACTCATACGACAAATATTGTATTACCTCCAACGGTAATGCGTTTGGTTTATGTATTTAATTTGTGAAAATATATATGTTGACAATCATTTATTTTTAGGATCACTTCTGTTTTTAGAAAACATATTTAAATAGTTTTATATATTACATGACAGGGTACAAATGTCAAGTCAAATATTAATGCAAGTTGATCGGAGTTCATGGAGGAAAAGAAGTTATTGTTGAAGGCCAAGTGTCTTTAATTGACCGAAATGCGATGGTCTATTTTGTTCCACTAGGAGAAAATGCGGTTAAAGTTTGGGATGATGTTATAAAAGTACCAAATGCACCTTTATGGAGACCTAGATCTGAGTTTGAGTTTATTAAAGGCGCAAATAGTACAACTATAGCTTGGCCTTTCACGAATATTATCTCAGATTCGACTTCAAGTAAGTATGATTTATCCTTTTTCTAGAAATAATCTATTATGCTTATGTTTACGATTCAAAATCATATTAAAATTATTTCTTTTCTACATTTAAATGAATATAATAAGAATAAATAAATGTGTACATTGTTTTTCTATAAACTTTTGTATTTTTTTTCCATAGGTAATTGAAAATTCTTATGCACATTATCAGGAATGATTGTTTTCTTATATCTAGGTAATTTCACGATTCTTTAATTCTAATATAAAAATGACTTCCAATGTATGTCAGACATTAGTTTTACTTTGTTGTTTGACAGTGGTTCGGATATCATAACCTAACCTTCAAGCTTGATAGGTATGGTCCAACTTTACAGGATAATAGATCAAGCATACAACTCATGATGTTCATAGTTATTTCGAATATTTAATTAATTTTAAATATTCGAATAATGGATTTTATAACCTAAATAAAACCCTTCTAAATAATATATAATGATGGTGAAATAGTTTTCAAAATCTATTTACAAAAATATTTAGTTCGAAGAAAAATCGAAAATGTGACCGAAAATCCTTTTTCGAATTTTCGCTTTTCGTCGATTAAAAGTTGTCGGAAATGTTGTAAACATTTTAGTGCACATACACACACACATATATGTATTAATAACATAAGAATGGTTAGTAATAATATAGGGTAAAGTATGTTTATTTAAGTTAAATATAAAAAGTTTAAAATAAATATTAAACATTGAAAAGATGTGAAAAGGTGAACGTCACATCACCTAAAAACATGTCTATACATAAGTAAAAGTGTATTAATGAATGTTGGCTCATATAAGAAAAGGGGGACGAGCATGTTTGTGTGGAAATGATGTGGAAGGGAGGCATGTTGATGAGGCAAAATGCATGTGGTGGAGGGTATGTACAAAAGGGTATTTTAGTAATTTACCAAGTATATTTTATATAAAAGCAGTTTTCTAAACTCTTTCTCATTTCCTCGTTTCCATTCTCTTTTCAAAAACCCATCTCCTTTCTAAGTTTTAAAAGCCAATTTATGGCTTCTAAGATGAGAAATTTCAGTCCGCAGGTAGTGGCACAGTGGTAAGATACTCGCTTCCTGGTAAGTAGGTCGTAGGTTCCATTCCCGTCAGCCCTACTCCCATTTCAAGGCGCGGAGGTGGGTCCCCATAAAACCACATAACATGGTCGGAGGCATCAAATCTCTATGCTAAGCTGGCTGAAAACCCTCCTGTTTGGGGTCGGGCCAGACTAGGGGGAGCTCATCTCATCTCTTCGATTTCGTCAGAGCTTTGGGTTGAGTTTTTCAAAAAAAAGATGAGAAATTTCATTCTTTTTCACTTTTAAATGCTTAAAAAGTAGTTGAAATACTTCCTTCTTCTTCTTACACCTCCACCTTGCCAAAACTAGCTCAAAAACTCCTCTTCACCAACATAGCCGAGCCTATACACTCCATGGCCGAACTAGTTGCAACCCTTAAGCCTTCATAATTCCTTCTTTCCTAGATTTAAACTAAGTTTTCTAAACTCATTTTGTATGATTGACTTCGTTTGTAAATATGATGCCTATTTGGGTAAAAATAACGTTGACTTGATATGTATGTATAAGTGTTTGGATTATAAAGATTTTTGTGTAGTTTATATGTGCTTATATGCCATAATTAGAATTAGACTTGAAATGAAGTCTAATGTTTATGTTAGTTAGTTAGATGTTGGCTTATGTTTGTGGTTGTGATGTGAATGTGAATGTTATGATCTTGAATACATGATTGCATGCTAAGGAAGTTAGCACCTTTACTAGTTTAAGCAACATAGAATCCCTTATGAAAAACCATGATCTTTAGTACTTCAATTTTCAAAAAAAATTCCAGTTTAAACTTGCGTAGTTTCAAGAACATAACCTTTTGTTTTACAAAGTAATAAAGTTTTTCCAAAACTTAAAGTCAAAGTTGGATCTAGAAAACAAAATTTCAAGTTTTGAAAATTACGGGTCATATAGCGATCGTCGCTATAAATGCAGTTCATAAAAACAAATTTTTTTGTGAATTTAATTTGTTTTCATCTTAAGCTATTTTTGAAAAGTGTTTTCAAAACATATTATAAGTATTTAAAATGTCATTATTAATTAATTATATATTTAATTGTTTAATGATTATTTAATTAATTAATTAAGTAATGGGATCAATACTTAATCATTTGCGAACAAAAGTAATTAGTTAATTAATAAAAGGTTGATTATTATTTAATTAACTATTTAAGGATTAACTATTATTTAAATTAACTATTAAAGATTAATTATTAATTAATTATTTAATTATAAAAACGTTTGGTTATTAATTAATTACTAATTAAGTTAAAATTTAATTAAGACTTGATTAAGATTAATTTAATCATTAATAATAGTTTAAATTATTATTTAATAATTAATTAAAGACAAGTTATGGTTTAATTAATTATTTAAAGATTAACTGTTGTTTAATTATTTAAAGGATAATTACTATTTAATTATTATTTAATTGTTAATTATTATTTAATTATTTATTGAAGGTTTAGTTATTATTAAATTAAAGAGTTTAAATGTTATTTAATTATTAAATAAAAGTTTAAAGTTTTAAACCGCTTATTTCTAAAAATCGATTTTGTTCTAAAGCAACCTCTTTAAAAGGATCGTTTTAATCCAAGGGATTTCTTTGTCGACAACCCTTACGTATCCCCACTTGAACATGAAACGCAATGACATATGTTTAGCAGATTAAAACATTATTCTACTAATTAAATTATATTTGACATTTGTTAGGTAGAATAAGTCACAGTTCTACCATAATTCACCAAGTAGATTTTATTGACATCTATTTAAGTAGAAATAAAACTCAGTTCTGCTATTATGGTAACTTGGACATTTACTTATACGTTGATTGATTATTATTGGCTGATTTCCTTTACATATCTATTTATTATGTAAATACTCATGTTATAACTGAAAAGTTAAATGAAATTGAATGAGAATCATTGTGGTTAATAAGTCGCTTTCTGACTTTGTGAAATCAATCATTTTAAATATATTTTTAACAATGATTTTAAAGTAAAGTTATTACCTATTTATATTGCTTAAAGTTTGTTGCCATTTTAAATATGATTTTTAAAGGATAATTAAGAAATTATTTTATTAAAGGTGTTTTGAAGTAATTTAATATTTTTTAAATGATTGTTTACAATCATTATTTTGTTAACGTGGTTTAAATAAAAATTAATGAAAGATGTTTTAAATGATAACTTGTTTATTTAAAAAACGGCTTTAAATAATTAATTGTTATCAAAGGAACTTTATTGATCAAATTTTACTAAAGCAGTTTTGTTTTAAATAAGGAAAGTTTATAAAAGGAGTTTTATAAATAGAAAAGAGATCTTGAAATTTGGAAAGAAGTTTATAAATGGTTTTGAATATTATAAAAGAAGTTTATAAATGGATTTGGGCATTTATAAAAGAATTTTTATAGATAATTTGGGTATTTATAAACGAATTTGAGATGGGATTTCTTTTAACTAACCTTCTTAATTTCAGTGGTATGTACATTCGTTCCACAATTAACACCGAAGGAATAGTGTTTAAGATTAGTTTTATCTCCAATTTAAATAATATTTGTTTTGATACTCTTAATATGGTTTTGATATGACAAATCTTTCACAATGTTTTGTGAGTATACTTATGCTAGTGAGATAATGTAACGATCCCGATTTTTGAATCAAACTTAAATTTGGTAATTAATATGAAATTTTGGATTAATTGTGAATAAATCTGAAAATTTCCAGAATAAACAAAGATATGTATTTTAAATAGAATATTGGTTGGGGAATTAAATAAATTGTAAATAAAAATTTGATTTGAAATTCAAATATAAATGTATTGATAAATTGGATTTGACAACCATATAATTTTATACTAATAGAAATTTGCTCGGTAATTTTAGGAGACATATGTAATATATATTTTGAAAATTATATTTTGAATTATAAATAAATGATTTTCAAAACAATTGTTTAAACTAAATTATATAATATACATATGTGTGTTTATTTATTTAAAGTATAATTAAATTAAGCATAACAACTTGAGTTAATTTAAATAAGTTTAAAATAGGATCGGTTATAAAGTTTAGAACATTTTCTTTTACAAATATAGTTTTAATTATATAAAAGTGTAACCATATGTAAATATAAAGTTAAATAAAACTTAATAAAGGGATTTAAACATAAAAAAGGTTGGCTTTGACATTTGTAAATAAATAAGATTATGCAATTACAAGTGTTAACTAATAAAGACAAGTGTCACATTTATCTTTGATTTAAAATAATAAATCAAATAAAAAAACAAGGCTGTTTACACGTTATTTTTCTTTCATATTCTCAAAAGCCAAAACCAGAGAAAAGGAAAAAAATAAACAATAACTTTAATGGCTTCAATCTTCAAGCTGAATCAAAAGTACAACTTCAGCTATTTTAAATTTTCAACATATGCAATTCAAAGTTTGAAGTAATCAAAACTAAAACAATAAAGATCATTTCAGTTTTCATAACCTCGAAACCAAAAGAATTATAAGCCATGCAAAAGAAATAATGTGCGAATTTTTAACACCTGGAAGCTTTAAAGCAAATCTGGAAAAAAACAACAAGATCCAGTTCAAAAGCAAATATAAGGATTCAAATGCAAACTGAAGAAGTTAAAAGAAAGGAAACATCATATTCAAGCTCAGATCAAAAGTTAATTTCCAGATTTCAAACAAAATCATTCCCAGGCTTGTTCTCTGTCTTTCCAAGGTGAGAAAATTGGCTTATATTAAGTTGAATCTGTTTATATTTTGGATGTTGCGATGAATGCTTCAAGTTGTTGTGAAAAATGCTTTAAACTATACCGATCTATATGAATGCATGTATGTGTGTATGTATATATATTCACATATATATACTCTCTGTTAAATATACAGACTTAAAGCCATTATAAAAATCTACTGCACCTTATATAATCACTTTTAGGTTTTGATTTATAAAAAGAAAAGGATTAGAACAATGTAGATTTTTTGAAAAAAAATTTGTTTTAGTTGAAATTATTTAGTGAATATTTCAGAAATATGTTCTTACAGTAAAAATCATTTTAATCAGAAAAATCAAATATTGTAAATTCTTGAATTGAATTCATAATCAATTATTATAGCAAATAATGAAGTTAGAGATAAAAGTCTTAATTTTTAGATTGGAATTTGTTGAGATAACCTGGAATGAACTGATTTGGGTTTATCGTTGTTTCTTGTCGATCAACATGATGATATTCGTCGAATTCATTGCCGAACATAGTTTAAAGGCTATCGAACACCAGAAAAATGAGTGCATAATTTATTGATGATTTTGGTGGCTCATTTGAGTTAAAGTAGGGTTTTGATGTCGAATGGGTAGGCAGTGTATTCGTGGCGAATGTGGCGACGGTGGTGCTTCGGGCTTGTTAGCAGCGCGGTGATGTGGTGATGCTCTGGAAGAAGAGCCGGGGTTTCCGGTCGATGAGATTGTCGACGGTAGGAGATTTTGTCGATCATTTATAATACATGTTAATGTCGAATTCCTGATTTTCGTTTCGATGGTGGATGTGGCGATCAAGGTGGTTATGTTGTGTGTCGAGATAGTCGACGACTTGGCAAGGGCCACGGCGAGGGCGGAGCTTAGGTAATGGCGCGTACATGTGCACGGTGTACTTCTGTGCATTTGGGATAGTCGAGGTTTGGGAAAGATGGTTGTACCTCGGGGTAGACTCGAGTTGTCTGAAGGTTTTTCTCGAAGCCAGGAAAGATTGAGGGTAGCTCTGGAATAAGTCGTAGTTGTCCCGGGATAATCGTATTTCGGCTCGGGTTTCTTAACTTTGATGATTTAACAAGTTTTAAAGTTATTAAAAGATTAAGCTTTTTAAGCAATTTAAATAAAGCTTTAAAGAATACTAAAACATTTAAGTTTTAAAGATTTATTTTAAAGGATAAAATAAAGTGTTTAGAAATTAAATGATTTTATATATAAGTTAATTAATTAAATTAACAAGTGTTTTTGTAAAAGTGATGATGTAATCTAAGCTTTAATTAAATCAATGTTTTGTATAAAATGATTTCAAGCATTAAGTTTTAAATATGATTTAAATTCTTTAATTAAGTAAATTGATTAAGATAAAGGGATACCTTTAATTGATTAAAGTCTTGATTTATGAGAGGATAATTACTTGGTGAAATTAATTAAAGTATAATTGCTTAATTGAAAGTAACTAAGGGTAATTGCTTATTGAAAGTAATTAAGGATAATTAATTGGTGTGATTAATTAATTAAGGTAATTAATTTGAGGATAATTAATTAATTAAAGATTAATTAATGAAAATGATTAAGGATAATCACTTTAATTAAGGATAATTAATTAAATGGTAATTAATTAAGGGTTAATTAATTAATGCAATTAACTAAGGATAAATAATTAAAGGTTAATTATTTAGTGACTAAAGGTTGATTTATTTATTAATTAAGGTTGATTAATTAATAATTTAAGGTTAATTAATTTATTATTAATGGTTAGTTAATAAATGATTAAAGGATAATTAATTAAAATGGTTTGTAATTAATTAATATTAATTAACCAGGATTAGTAATTTATCTGATTTAAATTAATCAGATAATTAATTGACCTTACTTGTGGATGTTTGGATTCTTTTAGATGTTGAATCGTTTGATATCACTAATGTGTGATACTTTGTGATATGAATTGTTTTGATTTGAGCTGTGATGAATGTAATCTATTTATATCTGTGATGAATTTATATAATTTATCTGTGAATCTATGAATGAAGATAAGCGTTATATGATTATACTACTTATCAATATTGCTGTGCTTGAATCTATAATGATTGATGATGTTGCACTATTGAGTAAAATCCCTAGACTACACTATACACACACAAATATGGATTGCACGAGGAAGTTGGTTAAGTCACAGATTTTTGAAATGGTTTTAAAGTTGAATTTTGAATCCAAATGGTTTTGGAATTGGAATTGGGTTAAATATGAAAAGCTTTTGGAAAGGAATTTTAAAGATAAAAGTTATTTTGCATAACTTGATAAATTTTTGAAATTTAAATAGCTTGATTTGAATTTAAATTCAAGATTTGAAATTGAATTCTATGTTTGAAAATTATGGTTTAGAAAGGGTATATAAGTCATATAATGTATTTGTATGGGTTTAAACCATTTTAAAAGTATTATTTCGGGAATTTAAATTTAAGCCAAGTTTATACTTTAATGATATAACTTGTGCATATTTGATCGGATTTTTTCGAAACGGAAACCCTTTTTTTCAAATGATAATGGCTTTCAAATAAAGAAAGTATTTTCAGTTTTTGTTGAAAGGGTTTCAAATTTGAAATGGAATTGTTTTTCAAAGCTATGAATCTTTGGAAGTGGTTTTGAAAGCTATGAATTAAATCTTTGATTTAAAGATTGGATGAGTTAATCCAATTTGAAAGGGAAATTGTTTTGAAAAGGCTATGAATGAGTCTTTGTTAAAGATTGGTGAAGTTTGTTTTCAAAATGAAAAGGGATCTTAAAAGTGTATCTTTTGTATAAAAGATTTGAATTGGAAAGATATGAATGAATCTTTGTGAAAGATTTGTGAACTTTGTGAAGTGAATCTTTTTGTGTAAAGATTTGAAAATGGTAATTTGTTTAAACGGCTTTAAGTTGCGACTTAAGTAAGATCCCATATGCTTTTAAAATGAAGCTCTCATTATTCGGTTTAACCGGGAGAGGACCATTGTGTCATAAAACTGATTTCGAATAATGATACGACGAAATGGATAGCATCTGAAGACGGTGGTGAAGACCGGGTATTTTCGAAAGCGAAAAGATTACTTGTCGAATGTCTCTGCATCGACTGAACCCCGGCATAGTGACTTATATTATCCTTTGTGATGGGGAGTCCAGACGTGATTAGTGAATATCCGGATTTACAAGAGCTTCTTTGAAGTGCCTTCGGTTCTGTTCGAACCCGGAACAGACTTGTATAGATGTGTGTCTGACGTTACACTTTGAGATGTAAAGCTGGTTTCTATCAAATACATTTCTATATAATGGGGAGAATTTATTCTCTTAGCTTAACACCCTTCTCTGAGACGTACGAGCTCTAAGGTTATGTTTTTGATGGTTACTAGTGATACATCCCCAATTTGGTAACGTGGCATACGAAGTGTTGTTGATCATGTGTTGATCGAAACATGACTTTTGTGAAAAGCGAAGCTTTGTGGATGAGACTTCGTCGAGCCTCACAACCCGGAAATGGTCGAAACAGGAATGTTGTGGCAAGGTTTTTAAGGGTCGCGCCCCTAGGGTATGTCCATTTCCTTCTGGATAAAAAGTGATATCATGGTATGGAGCACAAACATTTAACCATGTGGTTTTTGCTATTTGATGGTGAATCCCGGGATAAAGGTCGGTAACGATCGAGGATGGCTTACTTGTAGGTGTTACCAAGTTACAGAGGTAACCCGGCCTTGTGTTGGCAGAGATCCGGTTTGGTTCTTAGGGGCGTCCCTCGAGAGGCGTTCCATTCGGTGAGGAAGTTTTTTAGCCTGACCATTATTGAAAATCCAATCATTCAATATGCGCCTTGTACAGTTTTAGTTGTAGAACCTTCTATTTAACATGGTAGCTGTAGTAGGCATACTATAATGGTACATATGCTGGCTAAGATTAATATTATACTTGCAAATGTTTTCTCCACTATGCACTAATAATAATATCAAATGGCTTCCGCGTATTAAGCACGTTTGACTATCATAGGGAGAAATCTCCTTCAAGTGTGCGATTGCATAATGTGTGTGCCGGGAGGCCTTATGGTAGTTTCATTTTCCAAAAAGCATTGCAGGTTTCTTTTAAATTCTTTTATTTGGTTTTTGATAAAGATAAACTGTTTTTATTTGCTCACACCAGTCCCATGACTGACCTGGAGTTTATTGTTCCCTTTCTAAACACTGGGTGCCGACAATTTTCCATACGGGCAGCCTAGAGTTGGGATTTTCATATAATCAAATAGTATATGTAGATTCGATAGCTTTCAATCTTTGGATATTGGCAATCGTATTTGGAACGAGTTGCTTCATTTCAGCATTGATGGTGGTTCTCGCCTTTTGGTTTGGAGTCTTCCTAGCTTTGATGCTTTGGCACTGGAGATGCATTCTATTGGATCCTTGCTTTCTCACTTAGAAATTTTATTGGAGTTATCTTTCCGTTGTCAATGGTTGCAAAGTCTAGACCATCCAGTTATGATATTTCTTCCGCTGTTGTATACATTTTGGCTTTGATATTAATATTAAATTGTATCATTGTTGTATCGAATGTTGTATATCAATGATATTATTCATTTTTTTTCTTCCTCTGTGTTGTTGCACTTAATGTGTTATAAGCTTCGACGAATCGGATTAAACGTTTGAATCTGCGGCATTCAAATACGGGTGAAGTATGGATGTCAATTTTCGAACGCGAATTTTTTTTTCGTCACATTTGGTATCAGAGCTAAAGGTTGAATTTTAGCTTTTGGGGTATAACACATTAGGTGACTCATTAGAGATAGGGTGAAATATACCATAGAATGAGTATCCCTATGATATCCGTCCGTATGCCTCAGTAAATTCTCTTACTATCCACTGATAGTGAGTATGAGTGCAAGAAGAGGACGAGATAGGGGACAGGGAAGTACCACTACAATTGGTTGATACCCTACAACAAGAAGTAAACAACTTTCTCCTCAATCCCTTCTGATCATTATCCAATTCTTTGATGGCTTTGTCGCAGCTCCAGAAAAAGCTTTAGTATGGTGGTGGCCCTGTGAATCGTTGTAGGTAAGATCCTAATTTGTCTTTTCTAATCATCAGTACGTTTTTACTTCTAACGAATTTAAAATTTTATTTGAAATAAATCGGTTAACAAAATATGAAGATAGATTAATTTGTATCGATAAAACGATTTCGATTAAAAACCAAGGATTGAAATTTTGTTGTAATTTCTTGTAAAGATCCAAGTCCGAAGAGGGACAAGCAAGTATATACTTTGGGATATTTCAACCTGATTTGAGCATCCATTGTTTGTTTTATTGGGTCTAGATATATTCTACGAACGGTTAGTTATTCCTTCGGGACTAATTAGTGCCCATACATATTTCATAGACTGATGACCCGAGTATTTCATAAAGTATCGAATGAGTTTGTTCTCATATTGTTGATATTCTGATTTGGTAAGCCAAATGCAGAATAGATTTTCAGTTTGATCTGGAAAACTGTTTCTCTATCTTTGTGTGTTCATCTATACTTTGTAGTCTCGCTGCTTTCAAATTTCGAGGACGAAATTTTCTTAAGGGGAGAATCTGTAACGAACCCGATTTTTGAATCAAATTTAAATTTGGTAATTAATATGAAATTTTGGATTAATTGTGAATAAATATGAAAATTTCCAGAATAAATAAATATATGTATTATAAATAGAATATTGATTTGGGAATTAAATAAATTGTAAATAAAATTTTGCTTTGAAATTTAAATATAATTGTGTTGAAATATAAATTGGATATGACAATTATATAATTTTATACTAATAGAAATTTACTCACTAATTTTAAGAGACATATGTAATATATATTTTGAAAATTATATTTTGAATTAGAAATAAATGATTTTCAAAAAAATTGTTTAAAATTAAATTCTATAATATACATATGTGTGTTTATTTATTTAAAGTGTAATTAAAATAAGCATAACAACTAGAGTTAATTTTAAATAAGTTTAAAATAGGATCGGTTATAAAGTTTAGAACATTTTCTTTTACAAATATAGTTATAAATATATAAAAGTGTAACCATATGTAAATATAAAGTTAAATAAAATTTAATAAAGGGATTTAAACATAAAAATGGTTGGCTTTGACATTTGTAAATAAATAATATTACGCAATTACAAGTGTTAACTAATAAAGACAAGTGTCAAATTTATCTTTGATTTAAAATAATAAATGAAATAAAAAAACAAGGCTGTTTACACTTTATTTTTCTTTCATATTCTCAAAACCCAAAACTAGAGAAAAGGAACAAAAACTAAATAACAACTTTAATGGCTTCAATCTTCAAGCTAAATCAAAAGAAGAACTTCATCTATTTTAAATTTTCAACATATGCAATTCAAAGTTTGAAGTAATCAAAACTGAAACAATTAAGATCATTTCAGTTTTCATAACCTGGAAACCAAAAGAATTATAAGCCATACAAAAGAAATAAAGAGAAAAATTTTAACACCTGGAAGCTTTAAAGAAAATCTGGAAAAAAAACAAGATCCAATTCAAAAGCAAATGTAAGGATTCAAATGCAAACTGAAGAAGTTAAAAGCAAGAAAACATCAGATTCAAGCTCAGATCAAAAGCATAATTTCCAGATTTCAAACAAAATCATTCACAGGCTTGTTCTCTATCTTTCCAAGGCAAGCAAATTGGCTTATATTAAGTTGAATCTGTTTATATTTTTGACGTTGTGATGAATACTTCAAGTTGTTATGGAAAATGCTTTAAACTATGTTGATCTATGTGAATGCATGTCTGTGTGTATGTATATATATTCACATATATATACTCTCTATTAAATTTATAGACTTAAAGCCATTATAAAAATCTACTGCTCCTTATATAATCACTTTTATGTTTCGATTTATAAACTAAAAAGGATTAGAAGAATGTAAAATTAAAAAAAAAATAGTTTCAGGTGAAATAATTTAGTGAATATTTCAGAAATATGTTTTTACAGTAGAAATCATTTTAATCAAAAAAATAAAATATTTCAAATTCTTGAATTGAATTCATAATCTGATACATTATAGCAAATAATGAATTTAGAGATAAAAATCTTGATTTTTATCTCTAAATTTATCAAGATAATCTAGAGTGAAATGATTTGGGTTTATCATCGTTTCTCGTTGATCAACATGATGATAGTCGTCGAATTCGTTGTCGAAGATAGTTAAAGGCTATCGATCACCAGAAAAATGAGTGCATAATTTACTGATGATTGTGGTGGCTCATCTGAGTTAAAGTAGGGTTTTGACGTCGAATGGGTAGGCAGTGTATTTGTGGTGAATGTGGCGACGGTGGTGCTTCGGGCTCGATCGCGTGGTTGGGGATAGTAGCGCGGTGATGTAGTGATGCTATGGAAGAAGAGCTGGGGTTTTTGGTTGACGGAATCATCGACGGCAGGATATTTTGTCAATCAGTTATAACAACCGTTGATGTCAAATGCCTGATTTTCATTTCGATGGTGGATGTGGCGATCTAGGTGGTTGTGTTGTGTGTCGAGATGGTCGACGACTTGGCGAGGGCCACGGCGAGGGCGGAGCTCAGGCGATGGCACGTACACGTGCACGGTGTACTTCTGTGCATTTGGAATAGTCGAGGTTTGGGGAAGATGGTTGTACCTCGAGATAGACTCGAGTTGTCTGAAGGTTTTTCTCGAAGCCAAGAAAGATTGAGGGTAGCTCGGGAATAAGTCGTAGTTGTATCGGGATAATCGTATTTCGGCTCGAGTTCCTTAACTTTGATGATTTAACAAGTTTTAAAGTTATAAAAAGATTAAGTTTTTTTAAGCAATTTAAATAAAGCTTTAAAGAATATTAAAACATTTAAGTTTTAAATATTTATTTTAAAGGATAAAATAAAGTGTTTAGAAATTAAATGATTTTATATATAAATTAATTAATTAAATTAACAAGTGTTTTTGTAAAAGTGATGATGCAATCTAAGCTTTAATTAAATCATTGTTTTGTATAAAATGATTTCAAGCATTAAGTTTTAAATATGATTTAAATGCTTTAATTAAGTAAATTGATTAAGATAAAGGGATATCTTTAATTAATTAAAGTCTTGATTTATGAGAGGATAATTACTTGGTGAAATTAATTAAAGTATAATTGCTTAATTGAAAGTAATTAAGGGTAATTACTTATTGAAAGTAATTAAGGATAATTAATTGGTGTGATTAATTAGTTAAGGTAATTAATTTGAGGATAATTAATTAAAGATTAATTGATGAAATTGATTATGATAATCACTTATTGTAATTAATTAAGGATAATTAATTAAATGGTAATTAATTAAGAGTTAATTAATTAATGTAATTAATTAAGGAGAAATAATTTAAGTTTAATTATTTAATGACTAAAGGTTGATTTATTTATTAATTAAGGTTGATTAATTAATAATTTAAGGTTAACTAATTTATTATTAATGGTTAGTTAATAAACGATTAAAGGATAATTAATTAAAATGGTTAATTAATTAATATTAGTTAACCAGGATTAGTAATTTATCTGATTTTAATTAATCAGATAATTAATTGACCTTACTTGTGGATGTTTGGATTCTTTTGGATGTTGAATTGTTTGATATCCCTGATGTGTGATACTTTGTGATATGAATTGTTTTGATTTGAGCTGTGATGAATGTAATCTATTTATATCTGTGATGAATTTATATTGTTTATCTATGAATCTGTGAATAGAGATAAGCGTTATAAGATTATACCACTTATCAATATTGCTGTGCTTGAATCTGTAATGATTGATGATGTTGCACTATTGTGTAAAACCTCTGGACTAAACTATACACACACAAATATGGAATGCACGAGTAAATTGGTTAAGTAACAGATTTTTGAAATGGTTTTAAAGTTGAATTTTGAATCCAAATGGTTTTGGAAATGGAATTGGGTGAAATATGAAAAGCTTTTGGAAAGAATTTTATAGATAAAAGTTATTTTGAATAACTTGATGAAGTTTTGAAATTTAAATAGCTTGATTTGAATTTAAATTCAAGATCTGAAATTGAATTCTATTTTTGAAAATTATGGTTTAAAAAGGGTATATAAGTCATGTAAGTATCTATATGGGTTTTAAACCATTTTAAAAGTATTATTTCGGGAATTTGAATTTAACCCACGTTTATACTTTAAAAATATAACTTGTGCATATTTGATCGGATTTTTCCGAAACGGAAACCCTTTGTTTTTCAAATGATAATGGCTTTCAAATAAAGAAAAGATTTTCAGTTTTTGTTGAAAGGGTTTCAAATTTGAAATGGAATTGTTTTTTAAAGCTATGAATCTTTGGAAATGGTTTTGAAAGCTATGAATTGAATCTTTGATTTAAAAATTGGATGAATTAATCCAATTTGAAAGGGAAATTGTTTTGAAAAGGCTATGAATGAATCTTTGTTAAAGATTGGTGAACTTTGTTTTCAAATTGAAAAAGGATTTTAAAAGTATATCTTTTGTATAAAAGATTTGAATTAGAAAGATATTAATGAATCTTTGTGAAAGATTGGTGAACTTTGTGACGTGAATCTTTTGCGTAAAGATTTGAAAATGGTAATTTGTTTAAACCATTTGAAGAAAGAGTTTTGGGCTTTAAGTTGTGACTTAAATAAGATCCTATATATCCATATGCTTTTTAAAATGAAGCGCTCGTTATTCGGTTTAGCCGGGAGAGGACCTTTATGTCATAAAACCCATTCCGAATAATGATATGATGAAATGTACTGCATCTGAAGACGGTGGTGAAGACCGGGTATTTTCAAAAGCGAAAGGATTACTTCTCGAATGTCTCTGCACCGCATGATCCCCGGTATAGAGATTTATATTATCATTTGTGATGGGGAGTCCAGATGTGATTAGTGAATATCCGGATTTGCAAGGGCTTCTTTGAAGTGCCTTCGGTACTTGTATGGAAGTATGTCTGACATTACACTATGAGATGTAAAGCTGGTTTCTATCAAATACATTTATGTTTGGTGGCGGAGAATTTATTCTCTTAGCATAACACCCTTCTCTGAGACGTACGAGCTAAGAGGTTATGTAGTTGATGGTTACTAGTGATACATTCCCAATTTGGTAATGTGGCATACGAAGTGCTGTTGATCATGTGTTGATCGAAACATGGCTTTTGTAAAAAGCGAAGTTTTATGGACGAGACTTTGTCGAGCTTCACAACCCGGAAAGGGTCGAAACAAGAATGTGGCTGCAAGGTTTTTAGGGGCCGCGCCCCTAGGGTATGTCCATTTCCTTCTGGATAAAAGTGATATCCCGGTATGGATCCCAGATATATAACTATGTGGTTGTTGCTATTTGTTGGTGAATCCCGGGATAAAGGTCGGTAATGACTGGAGATGGCTTACTTGTAGGTGTTCCCTAGTTACAAAGATAACCCGGCCTTGTGTTGGCAGAGATCTGGTTTGGTTCTTGGGGGCGTCCCTCTAGAGGCGTTCCATTCGGTGAGGAAGTTCCTTAACCTGACCATCATTGGAAATCCAATCATTCAATATGCGCCTTGTACGGTTTTAGTTGTAGAACCTGCAATTTAACGTGGTTGCTATAGTAGACATACTATAATGGTACGTATGTTGGCTAAGATTAATATTATACTTGCAAATATTTTCTGCACTACGCATTAATAATAATATCAAATGGTTTCCGCGTATCAAGCATGTTTGACTATCATAAGAAGAAATCTCCCCCAAGTATGCAATTGCATAGTGTGTGTGCCGGAAGGCCTTATGGTAGTTTCATTTTCAAAAAAGCATTGCGAATTTCTTTTAAATTCTTTTATTGGCTTTTGTTAAAGATAAACAGTTTTTGTTTGTTCACACCAGTTCTATGACTGAACTGGAGTTTATTGTTCCCTTTCTAAACTCTAGGTGCCCACAATTTTCCACACGGGCAGCCTAGAGTTGGGATTTTCAGATAATCAAATAGTAGATGTAGATTCGATAGCATTCAATCTTTGGATATTGACAATCGTATTTGGATCGAGTTGCTTCACTTCAGGATTGATGGTGGTTCTCGCTTTTTGGTTTGGAGTCTTCCTAGCTTTGGAGCTTTGGCAATGGAGATGCATTCTATTGGATCCTCGCTTTCTCACTTGGAAATTTTATTTGAGTTAACTTTCTGTTTTCAATGGATGCAAAGTCTAGACCATCCAGTTATGATATTTCTTCCACTGTTGTATACCTTTTGGCTTTGATATTGATATTAAATTATATCATTGTTGTATCGAATGTTGTATATCGATGATATTATTTACTTTTTCTTCCGCTGTGTTGTTGTACTTAATCTGTTATAAGCTCCGACGAATCGGATTCAACGTTTGAATCTGCGGCATTTGAATACGGGTGAAGTGTGGATGTCGATTTTCGAACGCGAAAATTTGTTCGTCATAGATAAGTATATGAATATTTTGATAAATATTTTGAAAGGATAATTAATTAAATGAAAGATTTATTTTGAGGTTTAGTTATTACTATGGGTAATTAAATCTCTAGATTGTTGTTTGTTGGCTACTTGATAGTTAAATACCCAACTATCAAATCTTGGCCAGTTTTGACTTGGGAAGTATGTTGTGTATATTCGAGTTCCTCGGTGAGGAGTCGAATAATTGTTGCATACTTTTGAAAGAACTGGGATGAGTCAACTGGAATTTTTCGATTAGTTCAAAGAGACCGAGATCGGTATGTTATCCCAAAACCACTTTGAACCAACATATGCATTCGAATGAAAGACATCTTGATGATGATTGAAGACGGAATTCTTTGAAATGCAAGGGCTACTTGCTTCTAATCTTCAGGGTGATTTCGAAATGGATGTAGTAGAAGTAGTGCCTTCTGTTTTGTTCAGGCCTAGAACGAACTTGTATGGATGAATGTTTGCATTGCATTTCTACTTGGAGGGCAATGTTATCATTTCAAGAGAGAATTGCTATGAGGAAATGGTAAAAGCGTAACCTCTCAAGCCTCATAACTTGAAAATGGTTAAAACAGTGGAAGTCGCAATGTTATGTGGGTTGCGCCCATTAGGGTATGGTCATCCTTTATCTAGATTGAGATTATCTATTTTTTAGTTATGCTTCGAGACCATTAAGATTGTTGATTGCAACTTAGGGATGATCATATTCAGTACTATACGATAATGAGTAGGCCGGTCTTATCATGCTGAGGTCGAAAGGTTTTTGATCTCTTGGTACATTTATCTAAATGTGTACTGTATGAAAGGTAGTCTCTTACCCAGTCTTTGTTGGAATCCATTCTCTAATAAACTTCTGTGATTTTTTATTGTATATCTATTATTGTTGTGATGTACACACATCATAGCTACTTGCTTATTAAATACTTTAAATCCATAGACATTATTATAATATCACTTTTTATATATAATAAAAATGGTTTTGTTATCATAAGATAAAAACTCGTCCGTGTTTATGTGCGGACTGATCTTATGAGATACCTTTTATTTTAAAAAGGTTTTCAAATGTAGAAATCAATATGATTTGATGTGCTTTCTCACGCTGATTTAACAGATTGATCTGGATGTTATCTTCTAAAGATTTTGTGTATATTATATATTGTTCGTCATGATGTGAGATTATGTTTCTTTTTTCTTCACCCTAAATGGCTTGTCTTTCGGACACTTAAATGATCGGCATATGAATATTAATGATATATTAAATGTCGTCTTTAGGTGTAAGAAAGGGAGATCGCTACACCCATACTAAGGATAATAGATCAAACATAGAATGTTCTCAATGCTTTTATCACCGAAGTAATTACAAATATAGAAGTATTTTTATCAGTAAATCATAGACCAAAATCTTATGATTTTGCTCTACTACTTTAGAAAATACGTGCCCAGAAGGACTAGCAACCGTTAAGTTTGCAAAAAGCAGTTGTTTGCTCCTGTAACATTATTTTAATTTAAGCAGTAATGCGAGTAGTAATTTGGATAATCGAGTATTTTGTAAATGCGATTTGATTATGGAAATTTGTATATCATTGAATGCCTTTAAGGAAGCAATTCCATACCTGGACAAAAAGTTACCTTGATTAGATATCAAGACAAAATGAATGTCAGTTTCATGAAAATTGTGATAGTTGGGCTTGGAACGAAAATGCATGCCAGCATCATTTTAAATAAGAAACACTAAAATATTTCATTGTTTGTCGCCTATCGGAATCAAATTTGTATCATTAGTTTTAAGCAATGGGACAGGTGAGATTTGTGCCATGGTATTTTACTTGGAACTTGACCGTCTATTATCAGAATAAAATGAAATAAACCTAAGGTATTGCAATATCCCTTTGACTGTCGTTTGATGTATCCTATATATTTTCATTATGCAATTTTGGGTAATTTTTACCGTACTCTAGACATTTCTTCTATCTTGCAAACTATAGTCCGCTTTAAAGTAAAAATATTTTAACCCACTTTTAATCAAGCCCAATGTAATAACAAATTTTTCAGCCCAAATCTAGTACATTTTTCAACATTACATAAAAAAGTCCAACTTTTCGTTTACAAATATTGTCAGTCACCTTATACGAAAGAGCTTGAATCAGCGGACGGCTTTACTGTACCATCCCCAGAAGTTTACAAACAAAGACGGAAAAAAAGCTACATATCAAGTTAAGGCGATTTAGGTGACAAACATCTGAATCTTTATGAATGTGAGTAGAACTCTCATTTCGCTTCAAGGTGTTGGCATGAGAGAATGGGACAAATTTCAAGTTCACATACAATTCGATATAGGTTCAATGTAATTAAATGTGAATAGCTATCATTTTGTTTATTTTGCTGCTACTGCTATTATTATTATTATTATTATTATTTAATAGAACTATTTTTCGTCTTTATCTGGGAATATAAAGAAAGTTGAGTATTGATACAAATTGAAGTTGGGATATTGGAGAAAATCAAAACAACTAATGCACTAACCTGCTGTAAAAGGTTAGTTGCAACTGGTTTGATTCCATCCAACACTCGAATTCAATACCAATATTCATTTATAAAACGCTACAATTTTATGTTGAATCGATTGAGATTTTGAAGGTAAGATGTTAATGGAAATTGAGCCTGCTTTCTCTGATTTGATTTTTATCACGAGATGAGGTTTCATTTCCTACAACTCTCACTTTCAACCTCTAATTTGAAACAGTAGAAAATGTGGCTATAGGAGCAACTATTTGTGCTGCACTTCAAGAGTTAGAGACATACGTTCTTTGTGATATTGCTTTATGCTTAATAAAAAAATGCATGCATTTCTCGGTTCAGTTAACTGGCTATCATACTGGATTGTAAAGTGGGTTGTTGTCAACAACTAGCGGCCTTATTGTTGGGCATGTTTATGGCTTTTAGTAATTACTCTGTGTTATTGAGCCTGACTGCTAGTGTTTGTTTCTATTCGGTATTGTATTCTACGGAGCAGCCAAGTTTCATAAGAGCATTACCAAGGCATAGGGGTGGGTTGCGTCGGTTTGAGGGGGTCGAATGAATCCCCACCCCTAACGCGTAGGGGAAAAAGCTAAAGTGCTTCTTCTTAACTGGCTAAATTATAGCCGATCAAGGTAAAACCATTGGATTACAATCCACGAAAGCCGTGAATTGCAACCCGCTAAGTATACTTAGCCGACAAAGTAAACATGGGATAGCCGATTACCTCATTTTCTTCCCCATTCTAATATTCTTCTTCTGCTTCCCCTTTTTTCCAACAACCAAGAGCTCAGAAAAAAAAATTCAAAAACATTAAAAAAATAAGAAGAGCATTGAGGAGAATCCGAGGAAGCAGTAGTCGCAACTGCAGAAATGTTTCATCGGCTGTAGAAAACATCCATGTTGAAGAAAGTGCAGACGTACTGACAACGTGTAACTGCAGGTCGACGAAGCACAGTAGTTAGGTGAAGACGTGCGGGAAGAAATACAGCATATACACTTCTGCACCCACACATTGACCAAAATTTGGGACCCGACAAGGATTTGATCAATTTCCGTATATTCTCAGATGATGAAGTACACGTAAGCACGTCTGTTGAAAAATTCGTAAGTTATCTACTTTCAAATTATGCTTTTATTTAAAATTGTACAATGAAAATTGAATATGCGATCTATTTTAAATTAGGCTCGTCGTGAGTGCACCCGTGGCTCTTGGTTTAGTGTATAGAATGATCTGAACTTATGATGCTGACGACATTTTCATGATTTTCTTCGAGATATACGATTTGAAGATTTTTTGAGTACGTATTTACATAATTACGCTTTATTTATTTAATGCTTGTTAGCGCTTTCAATAATCGTAAATTGCTTTAATAGGTATCGATAATCTTTTAAATTCGAATGTTCGGTTATGTGGCTCTTTAGCCGCATGTTGGTGTAAGACCACTCATACATTCCACATTAGTTTTGGAGAGTTGTGTTTTACTTCATTAGACTTTACTATGCTTACCGTTTAGGCATTAGAAGGGAGGAAACTTTACCATATGACAAGTAGTATCAGCACCTTCACCGTTTATCTAGTGCACTTCCACATCTTGACTTATATGATGGACTGTCATCCGGATTGCAGATTAGATGTTTTTACATTAGACAAGCAATCTATGAATTGATACATGGTCGTAGCACAGAAAACCATTTGGAGATTGCTCGATTGTTTATTCTGTATATGATGGGGAACTTATTCTTTACAAATGCATCGAACACGTTGTCAGCCGAATATGTTGCAGCTGTAGCGGATTTTTCATATAATAGTTCAATCGTATATGATTGAGGGACTCCGAAATTAGCGTATTTGTACCGCTCTTTGGATCATTAGTGCGTCCTAGGGACATATCCACGTCCATTACAGGTTTTTGGGAGATTTTATAGAGCTGGTATAATGAGTACTTCCTCAACATGCCTTATCCGACGTTAGACTCCACATTACCCATTTTCTTCCTTCAAGTTAGAGCATGGGCCCGAGATAACCACAGAATGGTGCCAAGAGGAGAGGCACGTCATATATTTGTTATTGGCCGAAATCAGATCGAGCTACGGACCACATGAAAGAGTATTGTTTGGCATCCTTATGATGGTTCGCCTTATATGACCGATCCTGTCGTAGTGCACGCTGCATGCCTAATGGCTAGACTTTTTCCATTGATATTGTCCCTATCCATTTTAGGATGCTATTGGTTCCCTGGTGAGTGTAGTTGGAGACAAACGTTAGATGGTGATTTTGTTTCTAACGATCCACATCCGGATACATTTTTTTTGAAGGTGTACAACAGCGTCGCTTTATATGAGTTTGCAGAGGAGTAGTCGTCCGCTAATTACTTCATCATCATGAATTTAGATTATGCATTTTTTGGCGTCAGTTTTACGCTCCACCGTTAGACGTTAATCAAATTAATTTTCTAAAAATAACAAAAACAATTTTTAAATTATGTTTTTTTGGCCAAGAGTTTATATGATGAGAACAAAATTTTAAAAAATTTAAAATTTAATTTTCAAAACATATTTTTTTATATGATTTATTTTATTAGTATATTGATTTAAATAATAGTAAATAAATATTAAAAATTAATTTGCAGCCGTCGAAAAATATAATATATGTGCATATGCATTTAAAAATATAGGCTAAACTATTATAATATAATTAAATAAAATTATAGAATTACATATAATAGAAGTAGAAGTGGTGTTCGTACTTTCACAACAATTGACCATGCCTTTCGTAACATTCTATCTCTTAATCAATGGCCATCTCTCTCAGTCTTCCTTCCTCAACCAATAATGTCAGATCACTCCCCTCTCATTTTATCTTTTGGGAACCATTTTAGAAGGGTAAAAAGAAGTTTTAAATTTTTTAATGCTTGGGCTAAGCATGAACAATTTCTGAGCATTGTCACACAAGCTAACTCTGAATTTTTTTGTTATGGTAACCCTATGTATAAGTTTTGCAGGAAACTAAAAAGTATCAAGCTAGCTATCAAGCTGTGGGTATCTACTACTTTTGGTACTGGTAGCCTACTGTCTACAACACTTAAAGAGCAATTGAAGATAAAGCAAGACTACATGATGGAGCACCCACTTGATATGCAAGCATCTGTTGAAGAGGGAAAATTATACAGGGAGGTTAACATTGCACTTTCTTTGGAAGCTTGCATGAGGAGACAGCAACTCCACAAAAGATGGATAGATGATGGGGATAAAAACACAAAGTTTTATCATGAATCTCTTAAGGTTAAACATTCAAGAGAAAATATTTTTAGTATTACTAATGAGCATGGTTCTCTTTTTACCACTGCAGATACAGTTGATCATGCTTTTATTGAATATTTCACCAATTTGTTTGGCAATTCTAATGGTTTCGTTCCTGCATTAGACCTTATTTCTTCCCTTGCACTTCCTTGCATTTCTTCATTGGAAGCTACCATTCTTACTATGCCTGTTAATGATGAAGAAATAAAGGCCACCCTATTTTCTTTGAACAAGCAATCTTCTGGAGGTCCTGATGGTTTAAATGTCACTTTTTTCATCTCAACCTGGAGTGTTTTAGGTGATGAGTTCTGTAGAGCAATTCACAATTTTTTCAACAAATGTAAGTTGCTTGGGGAAGTCAACAGAACTAATATTGCACTTATCCCTAAGGTCTCTTCACCAACTAGTGTTACATCTTTCAGACCTATCTCTTGTTGTAATGTAGTCTACAAGTGTATCTCAAAAATACTAGCGTCTCGTCTAGTCAGAGTTCTACCAACTGTTGTATCAAATAATCAATCTGCCTTTATTCCCTCAAGAGACATAATTGATAATGTTCTTCTTGCTCAGGAATTACTACAGGGTTATGGCAGAAGAAATGTGACACCTGCAGCTGTACTTAAGTTAGATATTTCCAAGGCATATGATTCTATACATTGGGACTCAATTGTTAGGATAATGGCAGTGATGGGGTTCCCCAAAGTTTTTGTGTCTTGGATATATGTTTGTATTTCCTCCCCTTCTTACTCTATTGTTATAAATGGTAGACCTGTTGGATGCTTCAGAGGTAGTAAAGGAATACGACAAGGAGACCCTATTTCATCTTACATTTTTTTGATTGTTATGGAAGTTTTAACAGTTTTACTCAGAGATAGTTACAATCAAAAAATCATAAAATATCATCCTATGTGCTTCCAGCTACATATAACATCTATCATGTTCACTGATGATGTTATGTTGTTTACCAAACCAGAGTTACCTTCCTTGAATGGTGTTTTGGAAGCATTGCATGTTTTTCGTAGTATGACTGGTCTCTCCATAAACCAAGGCAAATCTTCTCTTCTAGTTACCGGAGTTAGTGATTTGTAGGCTTCTGCTCTTCATCAGCATATTAGTTTCTCTAGCATGAATAATGACATGAGGTATCTTGGCCTACCTTTACTTTCAAAAAGAATAACTAAGGCTGATTGCTTACCCCTCTACAATAAAATCACCTCTGTTATGTCTTTATGGGACAATAGGTACTTGACCCAGAGTGGAAGGCTTGTTATTACAAAATCTGTTGTTTTTTCCTCTTTGGTCTACTGGGCACGTACTCTAATCCTTCCTGTTAAACTGTTGCAACTAATTAGGTCTGCCATGATAAGATTTTTTTGGACAGGCAGTATTAACAATAGGAAGATAGTGCCTTGTTCTTTTACAAAAATTGAGTCTCCTATGAGAATGGGGGGACTGGGAGTAATTGATGTTAGGAAGTGGAATACTACAGCAATTAGTAAACATTTTGATGTTCTCATTAACAAAAAGGAAGTTTATGGGTTAGCTGGACACGGAGATACATAATTAAGAATAAACACTTTTGGACCATGGATTCCCTACAGAACTGCAGTTGGATTTGGAGAAGTATGATGAAGCTCAGACATGTTTTCCTCCCAATGATACAATATCCTATTAATTCTAAAATTGCCGTTAGCTTTTGGCATGATCCTTGGGTCAGTAATGGTCATATCCTATTTAATATTTGTGATCATGCTCAGATTTTGCAATCTGGAATTCAACAAGATGCTAAAGCAAATGATTTTTTTACATAATGGTAAAATCTTGTTACCATACAACAGCAACCAAGTGATCAGAAAACTGTGGGGTGATATTCAACAGAAAAAATTAGTGCTCATCAAGATGCTTGTGTTTCTTGGCATAAGAAAACTCAACACTGTTAAATTAGTATACAATTTTATTACTGCTAGTGCTCCTCTTCCAGCTGCAAAATGGTACAATGTCATTTGGACATCTGATTCTGTTCCAAAAGATAATTTAATGATGTGGAAAGCTATAAATCAGGCATTACTTACTAAAAGCTTAATCAACAGTTTTGGTATGGCTTGTTCCAAACAGTGCTTGTTCTGTCATCTCCATGATGAATCTTCTGAGCATCTATTTGTTGACTGTCCAGCTCTTCTATATTTATTGGACAAGATTAGTGGTATCACTGGTGTTCAATTATCTGGATTTTCATCAAGCTTTCTCTGGAATATTATCTTTAAAGCTACAAAGTGGAGAAAGGAACAGGGCAGAGTGTTAGCTGTTGTCTTGAAAATTTGTATGACAGTGATATGGGCAGAGAGTAATGCTATGGTTTTTGATAATGTAAGAAGAACTGATGTTTTGATTTGGAATGAAGTCAAGTCTCGTACTCACACTCAACTGAGGTACAGTGCTACTTTTTTCCCTCAATCTCTGGTTGATGCTTGGGGCTGAGTAATTTTTGTTCTGGATGTTATTTCCTTGTTTTTTCTTTTCTTTTTGTTGTACTCCTTTTTATTGTTTGCAATAAAACTGGTAGGGGCCCAATTAACCCCGTTGGCTTTGCCAAAATTAGGTAGTATATTAATACGTATATATATTAATTAATAAAGTGATACTAATTAAAATAAAATTTATTTGGCTATGCACTTTATATATATATATATATATATATATATATATATATATCTGTGTGTGTTTTTTTTAAATAAATTAAAACATACATGTATCCAATCCAATATGTGATAACGTTGATAATACATATGAGAATCTCACCTAACTAGCAATATAATAATGATACATGCATACATATATGTGATATAATGTTTTCTAGAAATTATAAATCATATAGTGTAGTAAATACATACCTAATACGAATGCCTTAGAGTACACCTTGTAATGATGAATTCTTCCTCTTTTGAAATCTTCTCGATTCGGTAGATTACTAATCCTCGAACAATAGACTTTTAACTATCCAAAAGCTATCGCCTTTTGAATTGATTTGAGATGAATTTGTTGGAACTCGTTATTGATGAGGTCGACCAGCAATGATGGGAAATGGAGGCCAAAAAGTTATTTTGCATTAGGGTTAGGGGTCCATTTATAGTAGAAGAAAAAAAAAATATGAATCAGATCTCATACCATTTCTCATAAGTCTTAACTATCATCTCCAAATCCCTTTACCCTTTTTACCCGCCTCCTACAAGCCTTATTGTTGCCGAAATAACATCATAACATCATGGGCTAATATCCCATTTAAGCTCGAATAAATATTATTAATTAAATCTAATTTAATTACTTGTCGATATTGCATATCGACCGATATTTTTATAACTATTATAAATATATTTAATAATAGTTGCAATAATTTTGGTGTCTTACTTTTTTTGTATCAACGTGAACTATTAAAAATGCTCCACTATATATTATCAAATCTTAATCATTTAAAAATAGGATCTAATGTTAAATTTCTTTTATAATTTCAAACGCTCCTAAAAGTATGATCTAATAATCAAACATGCTTTACAAATTCAAAATACTTCTAAAAATAAGATCTAAAATTAAACTTCCTTTACAAATTCAAAATAATTCTTTACGAGTATACCAAATCTTAATGTCACTTGAAAATATAAAAAAAATTATTTTTTTGACTAATTCAAACATATACAATTTATAAGGAAAATGATTTACGCGCGAAGCGCGTGCTATAGAACTCGTGTATAATAATAATAATTTCTCAAATCATATTCAAAATTTTATTATTAATATTTCATAAATATTAATTAATTTAAAAATTTATAACTAATTAAATCGCTTGGTCTAAAGAGGATTCATCAATCCGGTTATATGACTCGTCGGGTGTAAATTCGGTTAGCAATTAACATCGAACTATTCAAATGTTAATGTTCGCATGTCACTTAGCAGCTGGTGTGACATTTTGGCCAAATTATCACTTAGTTTCGGTAGAATCTAATTTTATATTATTAAGCGTTGCTCGATTGCGATATTTGTTTACACTGCTTCTTTTCGTCAAAATTATACCACTTTGGACTTATGCAATTCGGTAATAGTAAAAATTCCAATACCAACCATATTCAACTCTATAGTCCAAATACAAAGTTTTTGGTTCAATAATAACGATTATTATTAACCGAAATGCTCTAATCAGAGATTTTGACTTTGAGTTGACCGTGACACCAACCTCTTATAACCAAGGAGACGAATCCTATCTTGAATAGTGTTTCACTTCTCATACTTCCACTCGACCCAACTACAGTCACTAAATGGACGTCATGTCATGATTTGACTATAATCAAAGCGGAGCTTTCATATTGAAGGTCCACAACATTCTCAAGTCCAGAGAACTGTGTAAATCAGTCACATCGATATTTTGTGTTTGACCTTAATTATATTAACCAACAGAAAACTATCAAGTGTATCGTTCTATAGCTTTTCAATAACTATAGTATGTAACCCCTAGGTATCCCCAATATTCATGAGTAATAGACTGCTCAATATTTGGAGAGCGTTATGTACTCTAGTCTCAATGGATACATCGATATACAGTCTCGATACATCTTGAATAGATACATTTAAAACATAAATTTATTTTTATTGTAATAAATTACTCATGGTCACAACACTTTGCAACCACTATCACAGAATGTAACATTTATGAATTTTCTATTAAATATATTTTTAATTAAATTAATTAATTAATATAACACATTATATTTAGCATATAATAGAAAGAAAATTCCTTTATATCAAATAAGATTGGTTAACGAGTTTGATATACATAACAATTATATAATTGCCCTTAGGACATACCCCTAGTTATAGATGTGTAGTCGATCCTACCGTGTGTGTATAAAAAAAAAGGTAACCTTTGACAATACATCACTACATGTGGTTGACATAGAGATGTATCGTTTTCTTGAAAGTTGTAAACAAAATAATGTGTTTGATTCCGTTGTTTGTACTCACCCGAGGAATAATATACACAGTTAAAATACTTCTTTTACAGCCGTCCCTACTGCATTTTGGTTTGATGATACACCTTCATCGAAATATGTTTTACATGATTAACATAAACATTCCATGAGTTTGGCTAGGCCCGGATTGTCTTAATCGAGTCGATCTTTCTTCCTCGTTAAAACCAAAAAAATAAAAATAAAATTGCAAATTCCGCTCAGTCTGTCAGAATACACCTACAATTTACAATTGCAAATTTTTGCAACCTTAACATGTGCCCTAAGGGCACATGTTAGCATTTCCCATCTATTTATTAGCACTAATGACCAACCAAAGGAGTTCATCATTCTCTTATTAATTCATCATGAATCTTATACAGGTAGTACTCGATACAAAGAAGGCGCTTGAATTGCAAACATCAAATCAAAGACAAGCCAGCAGATTATATATAGCATCAATAAATTTATAATTACAAGCAACTTGGTCTATTTGTAGAACTCAAGAATGTTAGAACTAGCATATCCGCAAACGACGTTGGAACCTTTGAATCCTGCCTTCTTTGCCAAAGCGTCAAACTCTTCTGCAGTCCTTTCTTTTCCTCCTGGATTGTGAGCCAGCATGATAAGGTCAACATGGATCACACCTTGTGCTGCACAATTGGCATCTGGATACTCTGGAAGAATGCATTCCATGAGAATCACCTTGCCATTTTCTGGCAGTGCTTTATAGCAGTTTTTCAGTAATTTCGCACAGTGCTCATCGCTCCAGTCATGGAGGATCCACTGCATATTATTACAACGGTTAGTTTTCTCTTTTCATACTACAAGTTTCAATATTCATTCTAGTCTAGTACATGCTTTGTTGGGCAGACAATGCTATTAATTTGGCCATGGAAGCATCTTTCCATCTATTATCTTATTGTCAAATCCCTATAGAATACGGACAATGTTGAATATATCTCTTACCTAAACCATCTTTATAATATTCTTTCCTTACATTGTTTGATCAGATGAAAATGATACATCAGATACAGGACAGCAGCTCACCACCAAATCTTGAATAAATTATGCAATGTGTATCTTGATTGGTTTAAAGTCGGAGCACATATTTATTATCATGACATTTTTATAATCAGTTTTGTTTTCAATTGATTGTTTGATTAATTTTGAGGTGTTTTTATAATCCTGAGAATGACAATGTTATATTTCTAAACCTTGTAATATTTACATATATTAACATATATAATTTAGAGTCAAATTAGGAATGGTGGAGGGTACTTACCTTCATGAAAATGGCATCTCCGCTAGGAACACTTTCGAACATGTCTCCACCTACATGCTCCACCCCTACAATCAAATAATCAAATAACAATTAGCATTTGTCCGGGTTGTAGAAGGATAAATAGAAACATTACCAGGGATAGGTTCTGCCTCAGATATAACATGAGGGAGATCAAAGTTGATTCCCTTCAAATGAGGATACTTCTTAACAATCAATTTGATGGTTCCTCCAACTCCACCTCCTACATCAACTACCGTGTTAAGGTTCTCGAAACCTTTGTATGTGTCGAGTACTTTCTTTGTGGTGATTGTTGAGTGATTTCTCATTCCTTCGTTAAATACCTTGTTGAATCTAGGGTCTGTTCCATGGTACTCGAATGCACTCATTCCATATGCTTTATTAAATGGTATACCTCCATCAAGTACTGCATCTTTCAAGTAGTACCTGACAATTAAATTATAGTAAAATTCAGCAGCCATGGTTTTGTAAATTTGAAATCTATATGCTTAAAATCTTTTGAAAAATCATAACCAATTTTTAACATGTTAGTCTCTTTCTGGTACTCATTTCTTTTCAGAGCTTTGGATATAACACAGTAATATTAGTAATTTAATATATGGGTTGGTAAGATTAGGCAGTAATTGTTAATATTTTTGATACGTGGTCCATGGTTGGAATGTTTCGTGGTGAATGGTGATGGTTATTGGCACTTTCTGATTTGACTCTAAATGATAAGAGTTAAATAAGCAACGATAGATACTTGCTCGAGGCCTCAGTCTCTTTCCATTGTGATGTTGAACTTCGTATGTGTCTCGCTATTAATGCCAAAATAAATGATTTGCCAAGATAAGGTTTGAGAATTTTGCCGAAACCTTATATTGTTTTGAATTTTGCTTAACGAAAATGATCCAAAATTACCATATATTTTACTGGATTTTATTTGAAAAAATTGTAATAAAAACATTGCTATTTCAGTTTGAAATCAATTGAGGATCTCCGGCTACATCACTTGTTACATGTTTCAGTTTTTCTATCTCGATGGATTGAAAACTAGATCCAAACCGATTTCACAAACTATAAGCAAAACAGAAGTGCAATTCTAAGCGACTTTTGTGGTGTCCCCTGCATATGAGAGGACATGTTACAAATTCGTCGCACCTAATAAAGCATCATATCTAGTGTTTTACATTAATATTAAAAACTAAAATATAAAGTTACTTTGTCCAATGGGACTAATTAATCCATGTGTATTTCACTTAACAGAAACTTCCTACCTCCATCGTGGTGGTTTCAATTTTGAAGCATATAACTTGAGGTTTTTTTTATGCGACTACTAAATAGGTAACAACACTATAACACTAATCAGCCTTTCGATATAAACATGCCACCAAATTCTTTATTTGTTATGGATTTGCTTTTACAAGAAATTTCTATAATCTTATGCAAGCACTACCCCTGTTTGATATTTTCTCATAAATTCTAGTATATTGTGTGTATTTCAGATACTAGAGCAAACAAAGTTAAAAAAAAGAATATACCAGCTCTCCATGAGGATCTTATCTTGATTCATCAGCCCAAGAGCAGCAATGGACACACCATCTTCATCCTTGGTCAAAAATTTAACAACGGGAGCGGCTCCATACTTCCTTACAACTCTGCCATCTTCACCGGTCTCCAACTTACAAGTCAAAACACTGTAACTGGCAAGCAACCTCATTATTCTATCTATCATAACTGGAGCTTGTGGATTCTCAGTAGGCAACTGATCAGCGATTTGCGAAGGAGAAAGATGAGCATTTGGCCCTGCTTTCTTTATGATTTCGAAGAGGTCGAGTTCTATGGCTGCTTTTAGAGTCATAGGTAGCACTGAGTAGCTGCACAGTTGCATTGCGTATAAGCATGCTTCTTCGTCTGTCGATTGAGGTGCAGGAGCTATGCTGTTTTCAATTGAACTCATATTGTTTTGTGAATTGGTTTTTTGAGTTGAGAGTTCGTATGATTCGTGTATTTATGAAGAGAGGGTTGGTTACAAGTAGTGGTTCGATTCTTAGAATGCTCTCCAGACCAACCAAACCTAACATGATTGCGATGTACATATTTTAAAGTGGTTCCTTTGCTTTGGGTTTATTTAATTCCACGTTCCATGATTGGGTTTGCATTTTGTTTTGTTTTTGTTTGACCATTTTTTTTCACTCTTCTTTTTTCTATTTAGGTAGATTAATATAAGCAAACAATATTCATAGCTCATACTCTAAACCTACTCTTTTCTGAGGTTCTTAAATTATTCACCGTAATGTATTAAATCAAAGGGTTATACTAAATTAAAGTCATATGTTATTTTAAAGAAGATAATTTTTTAATAGAAAACTTTAAGGTTTCTTTATCTTAAAATTGACTTTCTTCTACATAATTACATAGACTTTATCCATTGTAATCAAGCAAATAAAATGATAAAAACGCATTTTTTTTAATCTAGTGATTTTTATCTTTAATTTGTAATCTCTTTTGTATCTTCTCAAAGTCATTAATAAAGTAAAGTTTTGGATCCAATTTTGTTCTTATTGTTGAATCTATAATTGTTCATATCAAAGGAACTTTTAGTTCCTTAATCAGTGACTACATCGATTTAGTAAAATTGCATTTACGTTGATATTGGAGCTAGAGAGTCATTTGAGGACAGATGACTATGGCGGGATTCAAGGACAGTTTGAATAATCATATAGTGAATCGATTCAATGGATAAAGAAATTTTGGCACCCGAAGGGTGAAGATGGAGACATTGCTTAAGAAGAAGAAAACTTTCAAAGTAGTTATGCAGTCGATAAATTGAAAGGCCTATTGTCTAGTAATAAAAGCGGAGATGGTTCAGAGACTTTGTTTTTTAGAGGGAGAAATCGGAACAAATCCAAGCAAGATAGTGATAGATCGAAGTCCAGATCCAAATCCAAAAGACCCGAGAAAGGGATTTGTTACTCATATATGAAGCCTGGGCATCATAAGTATGAGTGTCCAGAATTGAAGAAGAGAGAACATAAAGTAGAAGAGAAGACATCAGCATTACAGTAGAAGTACATATATATTCAGATAAGAGAAATGATGATGGTGTATCTATTCTTTCAGCTATTGCATTTTTTACTAGAAGTGCAATATGGATTATTGGCTCTGGCGCATCTTTATCACATAACACCATATAGAAGTTGTAACGACCAAAATTTTAGTCATTTGAAATTCGTATATTTAATTGATTTTAAATATTCAAAAATAAACTTTATAAGTTGAATAACTTATATTTCAAATATAATGATTTAATTGGATAATTAAATTTTAATTTAATATTTAAAATTATAGAAATAATTGAAATTTGGATTTGATGTGAATAAAAATGATTTATAAAGTTGAATTAAATTCTATTTGAATTAGAATGATGTTAGAGAACTTTTTAAATTGAATTAAAAGCAAATTTATAGAAATTGAATATTTTAATATTTAATTAATAGGAAAATAAGCATAAGGAAGAAGTTGCAAAAAAAATTTAGTCTCAAGGACAACAAGTTTGTTTTTTAGTTTGAAAGACACTCTATAGTGTAAACAGTAAATGATGGTTGCAACTATCATTTTGTGATTTACACTAAAAATTGTCTTTCAGCCTAAAAAGCAAAGTTCTTATCTCTGAAACTAAATTTTCTTCCAACTTTTTCCCTGAGCCTAAAAACCCCTTTAATTAACGTGTAAAAATAGTTATTTTTCACATTGTCTCGGATTTCGACGAAACAAGTTTCATTGGATCTGTAGTGTTATACTATTGTGAGATTTCAAATATCATGCAATTGGATTTACGGTTTAGTCGTGGCAAGCTAAAACACGTGGAAATCAGTTTAAGTCAAATTTAAATTTAAACAGTCGATTCGAAAACCTATCTTCCAAATATGATCGAATTGACTCCTGATATATATTTCATTGTGTTCGGAATAGGAGTAAAGCGGCACGCTTCGTTTGGAGTTTGAATTTTTTTTGAATGTATAGTGCGCGAAATTTTCTATATAAGGACCTAACTTTTTCACATTCGCAAAACATTATGGTTTTAAACCCTAGCCGCCGCCATTAGCTTCAATGACCAGAATTTCGCCTTCTTTCCCATTCGATCTCTTCCAATCCATCAACCTACTCAAAATATTATCAAATGCAACTTTGTAGGGCATCGAGAGATCTTCACATCCAACGGTGCAGATTTCCAGGAGTTCGTCGTAGGCGCCAAAAATTGGTCGCGTTCATCACAAAGTCGCGCACGGTTTTCATGACGAGGGGAGTGCCGAGCTTCAAGGAGTTTGGGGAGGTGATGGAGTAGGCCATGGCCTTCGACGTGGAAGTCTTAGATCATCTTCAAGTTGCTTGTAGTGGTCGCGGAAATTCAAATTCAAGTGGCGGCCTTGAGTTCAATTGCGTACGTGAACGAAACGAAGGAGGAGAAGTAAAATTGCACAGCTATGAATTGATGGTGAAGAACGTGCGGCTAGATTTGAAAGTAGGGTTTAATTAAATTAAAATTGTAAATATATGTGTATATATATATATATATATATATATATATATATATATATTAACTCGTACAACCTTTAAAATGCTATAACTTTGTCATATGAGGTTCGTATTCGGCGAAACAAATTGCGTTGGGTCCGTATTTACGAGCACTATATTTTAGAGCTAGTTTGGAGTTGATTGAAGCTAATGTAAATTTTGGATAAAATTAAACGCTTGTTTAATTTTATTCAGAATAAAACACTGCAAATACTATTGGAACCAATGTGAGTACAACTCACTCTTTCTGCCTCACTGATATTTTTATGTAAGTGAGAATAAATTTATTTTATGATGATTATTTGGATGATATATGATATATTATCTACATGTTGATTGGTATTTTTATATATTCCTGCCTATTGGAGCGGATGAGATCCCATACGTTTCCATGTATGAGCGGATGACCCTTTGTATCCGCGGCTGCCTCGAAGCGGACATTGTACATATTTTCTAATATATATTTGTTGTAGATGACAAGTTGGAGGGATCCAATTGGATTCCTCACAAGTATTGGTTTATTTACAGATATTGTGGTATATGCTATTATCATGCGATATATGACATTTTGGATGTCGTAATTGATGTATTTAGTGCTGTTGCAGCATTGGGCCTATTTTTGGAATTTAAAAATTTTAAAGTGATGATTTAAATTTAAAAAGGAATTTTAAGTGTAACGATCCGTAAATTTCGACAATTAAAACTGTTAATTTAATATGATTTTGTAATTAAATTTTAGTAGAAATAATAAAGGTGATAAATTAATATTGGAATGAACGCTAAATTAAATATAGAAATGGTAATTAAAACCTATTTATAGTAATTTGAATAAATTCAAATGAATTAAGTAGTGAAAAGATTTTTACCTGGATATATATTGAATATGAGAAATTTATGGAAAGTATTAGATTGATTTAATGTAATAAAGGATTGTTGACAGTAATTGGAACAAATTAGGGAATTATGTTAATGCGAGTTAATAATTTATAAACTTGAATGAACATTTCAATTTAATAAATAAATTCAAATGTAAGACTTAGTTATAAGTGTAAATTTATAGATATGATAACAAATTTGTATAAATTACCTAATTAATTGGTCAATTAATTTATTAGAAATCAAACTAATTTAAATAGTAAGTAATTATAATGTGTTATTGATATAAACGTTACTAATTCTTAATATAGTAACGAAAGTGTAAATGGAATGCAACCGTAGAAACTTAAGCTAAGTATTAACAATTGAAATGAAATATCGATTAAATGGAGTACTATAAATTATCATACTAAGCTAAGAATTGAATATAAGGAAACAAAGGCAAATAGTAAATCAATCAATGAATTTATATAGATTGTAAAGTTATAATAATAAATAGTAATTGGATATCTATTACGAAGTTATAATATTGTGTGAATTATTAATAAAGAATAACTAGAATGGGATTCAAATTTGTATAATAATGAAAAGTGTTAATTGTTGCTCTTGAGCATAAAAATTTAAAATAAGTAATTTAAAGCACACATTTATTTAACCAATGCAATAAGATTTTCTAATAGCAATTGTGTAAATTAAGGTAGTAGTGTAAATGGCAGTTGATGGATAATCAAATTCAATACAATCCAATTGATTGAAACGACCGTTAGGTTATAATTGAATATAAATTAAAATAGAAACGTAAACTTAATACGAGATAGTAATTTGGAAAATAAAAATTATGAAATCAAGAAATAAGTTACAGAGAATATTTAATTGAAATTAATGTATCTATTTGGCAAAAATATAATAAGTGTAGTACAATCCAAATTAATGTAAGTAATTATAATATTGGTTTGTGAATAATGAACCTATAAAAGTGTGATTAAGAGTTAATGACAATAATTTTTGTACGTTACTTATTTTATTAGTTTGATAAGTTTAATTTGAATTCAATTTCAATTAATTCACTAAATTGTTGCAGTTACTGTGGAATAAATTGGTAAGTGAAGAATGTTGAATTCAATAAGATGTAACCAAGGTAAAATTCCATTCATAATATGACAATTAATGTAATAAAAAGAATGAAACCAAGATGAAATAATTAATTGAGATTTTTAAATTTAATTAATGAGTAAAATTGACAAAATTTCCGATATAATTGAAATACAGTAATTAATGCAATTAAAGATGAAAATTGGAAAATATTAATGTAATGAAATATAAAACAATGTTAACTATGTTAGTTGAGTAATAATTGATTGAATATTAAGTTGTAATCGAATAAAATCAAATTTATTGGAATTAATTTGCAATTAATTAGATTAATTACAGTTGACATTTGAACACTGTATTTACGGGGATAATTTACACTAAATTGATATGTGAGTTTGCTTTTAGTTATTATAAATATCTAAGGGATTAAAAATGACAAAAATCTACTAGTTTATAAATATTGAATTTAAAGGTGGTAAATTTATTTATTAATTTATTTAAAAAGTGGAAAAAATAGACATTTTGGTCACTGACTCGGATTTTGACGAAACAAGTTTCATCGAATCCTTAACGATGAATTATGATAGTGTTTCAAGTTCGTAGCGATCGGACTTGTCGTTTGATCGTACGGACTCGAAACGCCTTGAAATTTATGCAATTGAAATCAATTGAAATCAATTTGAAAATATTAATTTCAGCATAACTTCTTCATACGATGGAATTGGACGTGAAACTTTTTCCATCGCATTCAGAATATTTTAAAACACCTATTTTGATATATGGGTTTACCCAATTTCGCTCCGGAGTCAGAACGGGCTTTTGGGGCCAATTACCGTTTAGCACGTTTATAATTCAGATCCATCTGTCTATTTCAACTTTATCTATAAATATCCTGCTAAACCCTAGCCTCTGCCTATTCTCATTTATCTGCGCGTAAAGTTTCATCGGCTCCTCTTCTTCTTCAATAGATGTAAAACCCTAAATCCAATCTCAAATTCAAAATCAAACATAAATTTCAAGGTCCTCAGAAAAATCTTAAAAAAAAATATATGTTGAAGCTCTCGACGAGCGTAATTCAATGGTGTAATTCGTTTTTCGATTGGAGTCATCGTTCGTCTTGAAAATTGCAATTGATTTCCGGCCGTCCACAGGTCGTTGCCTCATTTAACGGGAGATTCGAACAGTGGAGTCGATCGAAGGGCATAGGCGTGAAGTAGGGCTCGAGGCAACTCCATCCATACGGTCACTGATGGTCGTAGGCGCTCCAGATCGCCAGATCTGGCCAAAATTTCGAATGGCGTCGCGTGGGGTTGCGGGGCATCGTGGATAGCTGCGACTCCACCTTGGGGTCGGTATGGAGCGGCGAGCTCGATTTTGGTCTCTGATCGGAAGGGAAAGCCATGGTTAGACGTGCGGAAGGAGGAGATTATGGCGGCCGTAGGGTTTTAGGTCGAGAGTGCGTAACTGAGATGAACGCGTGAAGGGATGACGTGGCTTGAGGATGGGTAGTTTGTTTGTTTTTCTTTTATTTGAATTTCAAATTTTTCATCCGTTCTAACCGTGATATCTTTTACATACGATATCCGTTTTACATACGATTTTTTTTGCTTGGACCGTATTGAAATTCCAGACTCGATGACGCTGGTTTGGACGTTTTGAGACGGTCAAATTTTTGGGTTTAAATTGAATTTAAATTCAATTTAAATTCAAAGGGTGAGTGTTTTAACCCACTCACAACTTCTAAGATTTCTTATATTTGTTAAATTGATTTATGATGTGCTTAGAAATTTAATTATAGCTGTTTGGCATATATTTCATCATTTTGTCAGTTAATTTGCATTTATATAATTTACTTGTTATTTAATTCATTTTTGCATATATACTACCAGTTAAAAATTTTAGTTAAATTTATTATTGCATATAAACTGCTGGTTAAATTTATTTATTTTTGCATATAAACTATAGTTAAACAGTTATTTAATTCATTATTGAAAAATTAACTGTTTGTAATTAACTATTACTTATTGATGTGATTGTTTGAATTGGATGATAAATTGATAAATGTTTGATGATTGATATGATGGATGAATGGATGGATGCTTTATTTATATTGTATAAACTGCAAGATATTACGCATTTTCATCTCATTCGGGATTGCGATTTGAAATGATATACAACTGCATTTTTTTTAATTTTTAAATTGCGGATTGAAATGATAAATATCCGTATCACTTGACCATATGATAGAAAATTTTATACAGGCACCGCGGTATTTATATATATATATACACACATAAAAATTATTTGAAATGATTTCTGTGATTTTGGAAAGAATATAGTTAATGAATATTGATTTTGATATTTTTAAATATTATTTTATACATAGTTAAACGCTTGAATTCAAGCTATGTATAAATTTGGTTTAAAGAATAAAAGAAGTTTAAAAAAAAGTTAAATTTTATTTTGATATAATACGGTTAATTATTTATTTAAATTTGTTGATGGAGTTTATAATGTTTTAAATAAAATAAATGTTGGAAGATAAATATGAATTTGCTTTGAATTAAGGTATTTAAGAATTATCCTCGAAAAAAAATTATTTGAAATATAAGTAAATTAAGATTTAAAAGGTATGATTTTATAACTTGATTTTAATTAGAGGACTTAATTGAATATCAAATTGATTTAAAGAATATTATCCAAGTTAATTTAATTAAAAAAATATCTTGTTATTGAAGTTTAAGGATTTACTTAAATAATATTTGTTTTATTAAGTAAACATTTCAAATTTAAATAATAGAAATTGGATTTGGTATATATTAAATTAGCAAAGAATCCATTTTGAAATAGTGGAATATTTAAAGGTTGAAATATATGAACTATAAAAATGCAATTTTTGTAATGTAGAACATTAAGCTTTGAAATATATGGGAATTAAAATGGTTTATTTGGAGGTTCAAATTGATATTGGGAATGTATTGTGAAATTTAAAGAAGCTATTCTACTATATAAAGTAATATAGTATTTGAACCATTAAGTGTTAAAAGTTATGTTTCAAAGCTATGGTTTCAAGGTATATATATTTGAAAAATATTATGATTTTGGGAAAGAGATATTTATAAAATAAAAATGATATCATATGGATTTGGGTTTTAAAAATATAAATGATATCGTATTTATATGGTTTGAAAGAGATATTATATTCTGGTTTTTAAAGTATGATTTTTTTTTGAAATAACCGCGGTGTTATAATAACGTTTGGTTGTTGAAGAGACCGGGATCGGAAGTTGTCATACTCTCTGCCAACTCCGAAAACCAATTTAACAACCGTGTACGCAGTGGAGATTCCAGAATGAAGTAGGATGGTGGCGGCGTTTCCTTTAAGGTAAATACGTGGACCCAACTCCCGTGAGTTGGCATAAGGTGGCTAAAATAGGAGCGATCGATGGGTTAATTGAGGTAGCACCTTCGATCGGACACATCCCTTCGATATTATATTTTTACTTTTGGATTGATTCGGTGGCCACTTTTGATTTTTTATTTGGGGGTGTGGTTCGAGGTGGGCGGTAGCTGTGGCTACACGTTACCACCGACCTGGAAGCGTAATTGGTATATCTACTCTGACATTGCCTAGTTGTGTCGTGTCACCTACCCTAGCGTGCCTTATACGAGTTTGGCTTTGTACCATACCTATGGAGTGCCCTCTGACAACGTGCAGTACAGGGTAGATTACGGTACTGTATGGACTATGGAAATATGTTTTGTGTTAAGGGCTATATGGGTAACCCCTTAACGCTATTTAAATGTAAGTTTATTTTACAATTAGACACTATTATAATAGCGAAATATACTGCATAGTAAATAGTTTAACGGATCCTTAAGAGATTTAAATCCAGAGCATCTCTTGAGTTACTATACTCATATTTATTTCTGTTGATTTAACTTACATAAGATCTTTTAGTTCTGACTCGAGTGTTTTGTCATTTCAATTCGCTCGGGTCAGTCCGAGCGTTTCTGGATTTCGAAGACCTTAGCTCTGGAGGACGAAGACGGAGATTTATATTGTTATTATTATTATTAGTCTGCTATACTCATACTGTTCCGCTGCATTGTTATTGGTATGTGTAACTCTGATAAATGTGTAAGTATAATCGAATATTTTGTAAAACAGCTTTATAAACTGTATATTTGATTATTATATTTTATCCTTCCGCTGTGAGATTCTATTTTGTTTTATTTCTTTCTCATTTTTTCTTATTTACCCCATAACAATCCGCCCTTCCGAACGGTTTGAATTGGCACGTGTGTCGATTTAAAGCGTGCGAAAAGGTGGACATTACATTAACTGGTTTTTAAAATAGATGTTTTATATATAATTGAATTGTCAAAGGAATGAATTTATTTTAAATAAATTAAAGTTATAATTTTTATGTTATAAAAATTATGATTTTTGTGAAATATAATCAGAATGTGATTTTTGAAATATGAAGTTGATTTATTTGTAAAATAGTTTAAATTGGGATTTTGTACTTATTATAAACGGTTTATATATAAGATTTATAAAATTGATATTTTATAAATCAAAATAATGGAATTAGAAACGAGCTTTATAAGTGTTTAAAATAAAGTTATAAATGGGTATTTTTAAGTAAATAAGATTAGAGATTTACGAATTGTGAAATTATAAAATGAATGAATTTGTAAATAAATGAATTATAAGTAATTAACTTATAAATTGGATTTTTGGCATGTAAATGAGATAAATGGAATTTTTAATAAAGGAAATTTATAAACGGAAGTTTTTGTAAAATATGAATGTGAATTTATAAACATTGTTTTATAAATGCGAAACCAGTTGAATTTGATAAGTTAAATACAAAACATAATTAAAGGAATTATATCCACGATTTTGGACAGTGGATAATCCTTTAATTAAATTTGCAACAATGATGAATTTGGTAAAGGCAATATATCCACAATTTGGACAGTGGATAATTCTTTATTAAATGTGTAGGAGTATCGATTTGGTTAGGAATTATATTCATGATTTTGGACAGTGAATAATCTTTTAAATTAAATATATGCTTTGGAAGTGATATTTTGTAATTGGAGTTAAAATGGTTTAAAGATGTTGTAAAATGTGTTAAGCATTGAAACCATAGATTTCAATATTCATTGTTGAAATAGACATTTTTGAGAAATAAGGAAATGATGGACTATAACACTAATGTTATAGTAAATGATTTTCGAAAGGAAATGTTTTTGTATAGTATATGAGATTTATATATCTATCTAATTATCGAATCCCTATACTAGTGATTTTTGGTTGTCGTAACGTGTTTTAGCGACATTCATTTGGCTTAAATAAATGTGTTTATGAGAAATGTTTTCCTTAAAAAATAAAATATATACTTAATCCTGATTTTAGTGTATGGAATATTTTCTAAGAGTTGAAAATAAATTGATTTGTGAATTACTTATTATTAAATATGTATATGGAAATATTTTCCAAATATTGAATTGGTTTTGAGAATATATCTTTTTAAAGATAATTTGAGTGAATATTTAGGAAGTTATTTAATTAATAAAAGACTAATTAAAGGGCCTAGTGATTGCTTATAGTGCTAAATATTTTTGTTTATTTGCTTTGATAGTTAAATAATCGACTACGAAATTTGGCCATTTTAGTTCCTCGACTTGATGTGGGGACTATTTAGTCGTACACTTAGTACGTAGCCTTTTGTGTAGGCTTGATTATCGTTTGTGTTGGGGATGTTGATTCATGTAGTGCGGAGTATTACTACAATCTATCGAGCTTCCTTTTTAGCCCGAAGGATAACAAGTTGAAAGTTGGAGGCATGATAAGTCTATGAGATTTAGTATCTGTGCAAGGTTGAGAAACGCTTTTGCATTATTGGTGCGAAGAGACCGGGATCAGATTTATCTGAAAACCACTTTGGACCAGCGTATATGCGTTTGATTGTACAGGTTATTGATGATATTGATATGCAGGATTTTCATAGTGGAGGACTGCTTGTTGATCATTTGGGGTTAAAATCCCAATATACATCTAGTAGCAGTAGTCTCTTCGTTATGAAATATCCAACGCAATGACTATTCGCTACTAATCCTAGGGATTTCCCGACAGGATGTGTTAGGAAAGTACCTTCGGTGTGTCCTGTTCCTGGACAACTTGTATGGATGTTTGTATGACATTGCATTTCTAAAGATTACATATATTGGTTTTTACAAACGTACATCAGTGGTGGCAGAGAAGGCAAGTTCTCTTAGCTTAACACCCTCTTTGAGACGTATGAGCTTAAGGGTTGTATTTTTGAGGAAGATAATTAGTAGTCATCGAAAATGGCCGTGTGGCACTCAAAGTGATGTGATTGTGATATGTGAAAGGTAATCGTTACCTCAGGCCTCATCAACCGGAAATGACCAAAACAGTGTTAGATGCGGCAAGGCTAAGTGGGTCGCTCCCAATTAGGATATAATCATCCTCTTTTAGAAATATCTTTACACGCTCTGACGTCGTGTATCCGATTATTATGGTTTGTACACTAGAGGGCCCTCGAAAAAGGTTGGTAACGACCGGAGGATGACATATTCGGTACCATCTAGTTATAGAGGTGGGTCGGTCTTGTGTTGGTAAAGGAACTTTGTGATGGTTTCTCGGGACATCCATCTAGAGGTGTGCCCATCGGAAGATAGTCCCTTCACCTGGTCATTCGTATGGAAATCCAAAATCCACTATGAGCTGCGATTTTATTTGTATTGTCGTAATGAATAGCCTTGAAACGCTATATGGGTAACCATTTCGGCTATGATTAATATTACTTGTATATTAGACACTAGTATAATATAACATGATTTGATCTAAAAGGTTTTAGTTATTGTAAGGTAAAAATATATCCGTGTTTATGTGTGGTCGTGTCTTATGAGATACATTTATTTTGATAAAGGAAAAGTTTGGTAACTTAATAAATTCAGTTGAGCGTGTTTCTCACGTGGTTTACCAGACTGATCTGGGCATTTTTCCCTTTCAATGCTCGGGTCAGACCGAGTATTTTTACAGGTTCAGATTTGATGCTTTTGGAGCTTCAGCAGGAGAGCAAGAGACCTTCAATTTCGTATACACTTATTTGTTTTGATTATCCGCTGCTTAGTAGTTGTATATTATCAGCAATTGTGAGGACAGGTTAATATAACATTCCAAGCTGATGAATAGTGATAGATTGTTGAACTCTGATTGATGTATGCATATACATTTTCTATTTTGTAAAGATAATTGATATTATATTATTTATTTTCCGCTGCGTTGTGAGATTCTGTATTGTTCTTTTTGGTTCTATCTTCTCTCTTTCTTCTCTTTCTTCTCTTCTCTTCTTCTCTCTTATTTTTTTTCTCCTGACCCGGACATGTATGGTTTATTATCGATTCAAAGGTTACGGATTTGTGGGTCGTCACACATGGTATTAGAGCTTAGATTTAGTATATTCCTGGGCTTTGGTGTGTACTTAGTAAAGATAAGGACAGTAGCATCCGTGATTGAGTTTAAGTGTATTATAGATATGAGCGCGTATTTGTTAGTAATTATAAAATGTTTTATATTGTGTTTGCTTATCCAATGAGTTGTTTGTGAATTTTGGTCGGTATGTGGAACGCCATGTTATCGATAGGGATTTCTAACTCTTAAACGAGGCAAGTTGACATAGTATTATTTTCGAATTGGGTAAATGAAATAATTTTACCTTGATTATATTTTATATATAAAGGAAACCATTTTTCGGGAATTATTATAGTGTATATAAAAGAATTGTTTAGTTGTTGAAAATATAATTATATATAAGTTAATAAAGGTTGTTTGAGTAATCTAAATAAAAAAAAACAATTGTAAAAGAATAAATTGTATAAGCAAATGAATCATATAAGTAAGGAATTATAATTAATATGATTTATAATTGTGAAATAATCTTATATATAAGAAGTGAAACTATATGAACATATTTATAAATATGATGTAACGACCCAGAGTTTCATTCATTTGGAATTTGTATGTTTAATTGATTTTAAATATTGGAAAGTAAATTTTATAAGCTGAATAACTTATATTTCGAATATCTTGATTTAATTGGATAATTAAATCGTTAATTAAATATTTGAAATTGATAAAATAAGTAGAAATTGAATTTTATGTGAATAAAATTGATTAACAAAGTTGAATTTAAATTCTATTTGAATTAGAATGATGTTAGAGAATTTTTAAAATTGAATTTACAGTTAGTTTGTAGAAATTGAATATTTTAATATTTAATTAACGAGTAAAAATATTCATTTTCCAAACAATATCGGATTTTGATGAAACTAGTTTCATTGGATCCATAACGTTATATTATTGTAAGATTTCAAATTTTGTGTCAATCGGATTTACAGTTTGTCCGGAGAAAGCTAAAATGCGTAGAAATTTGAAGTGAATTTTAAATTTAAATAATTCGATTCGAAAACCTATCTTGCAAATACAATCGAATTGGCTCTCGATACATTTTCCATTGTGTTTGGAATAGAGGTAAAATATTATAAACGTCAGGCGACACGCTTCGTTTCGAGTTCGATAAAAATTCGGATGAATAGTGCCGCAAAATTTTCTATAAAAGGACATGTTTTTTTTTCCATTTTGCAAAAAACCCTAGCCAGGGTTACAGCAGCCGCCACTTCCTTTTTAATGGCCGAAATATCATCTTCACCTTTGTCAATTATCTGCCAATCCGTAAACTTTTACGAGAAACTATCTACTACAATGTTGTAGAGCATCGTGAGATCTTCACATCCAACGGTCAGTTTTCGTTATCGTCGTCGATTGGAGACAAAAATTGACCGCGTTCATTTTCTATTCATGCATGGTTTTCAACACCATTGGGAGGCCAAGCTCGATGATACTCAAGGCGGTGGTGGATGAGGATGTGGCCTTCGTGACGGCGTTGCTCGATCGACGTGAAGTTCGTCGGAGGAGGCGCGATAATTAGGGTTTTGGGCGGCAATGGGTTTCGTGAAGCCTGGCTCTTCGTGCGTGGAAGAAGAAGAAACAAAAAAACCAACGGCCCAGATTGAATGATGTACGAATGTGTGGCTCAGATTTTCCAGAGGTTTAAAAATAAAATAAAATGTAAATTAATTTACATAATAAATTCGTATAAACTTTGTAATGCTATAACTTTATCATACGAGGTTCGTTTTTGACGAAACAACTTGCATTGGTTCCGCATTGACGAGCACTACATTTTAGAGCTAGTTTGGAGTTAATTGGAGCTAGTGTAAATTTTAGGTAAAATTAAACAGCTTTTTAATTTTATTTGGAATAAAACAATACAACTGCTATTGGAATCAATGTGAGTACAACTCACTTTTTCTAACTCACTGATATTTTCCTATAAGTGAGAATAAATTTTATTTTTGATGGTTGATGATTATTTGGATGATATATGATATATTATCTATATATTGATTAGTATTTGGATATAATCATGCCTATTGGAGCATATGAGACCCTATATTCCCATGTATGAGCGGATGACCATTTGCACGCACGTCTGCCTCGAAGTGGACATTGAACATATTTTCTAATATGTATATTTGTTGCTGGTGACAGGTTGGAGGGATCCAACTGGATTCCTCACCAGTATTGGTTTATTTACAAATATTGATATATATGCTTTTATCATGTGATATATGATGTTTGGATTCCGTGATTGATATTTTTAGTGCCGTTGCAGCATTGGGCCTATTTTTGGAAATCTGAAAATGTTAAAATGATGATTTCAAATTTAAAAGGATTTTCAAGTGATTTTGAAAATAGATTTTTATAAATTTTTGAATGGTTAAAGGAATGAATTTATTTTAAATAAATAATTTTTATTACTTTTATGTCATAATTTTTTTATGGTTTTTGTGAAATATAATCAGAATGTGATTCTTGAAATATGAAGTTGATCAATTTTTGAATAGTTAAATTGGATATTTTGTAGTTACTATAAATGGTTTAGATATAAGATTTATAAAATTGGATATTTTATAAATCAAAATAATGGGATTATAAAGGAGTTTTATAAGAGTTAAAATAGAGTTATAAATGGATTTTATAGGTAAAATGATTTATAGATTTATTAATTGACGAAGTTATAAATAAATGAATTTGGGAATAAACGATTTATAAGTAAATTAACTTATAAATCGAATTTGAAATGTAAATGAGAGATAAATGGAATCGGTTAATTAAGGGATTTTGTAATTTGAAGTTTTTATTAAAATATAAGTGGAATTTATAAACAATGTTTTATAATTCCAAAATCAATTGAATTGGATAAAGTAAATATAGAAGTTTATCAAAGGAAATATATCCATGATTTTGGACAGTGGATTATCTTTAATAAATGTGTAGAAGTAATGGATTTGGTAAAATGAAGCATATTCATGGTTTCGGACAGTGAATAATAATCATTTAAATTGAATGAATGTTTTAGGAAGTGATAATTTTAAATGGAGTAAAATGATTTAAAGATGTTTTAAAATGTGTTAAGTATCGAAACCGTAGATTTCAACATTCATTGTTGAAATAGACGTTTTCGAGAAGTATGGAAATGATGGACTATAACACTGTTGTTATAGTAAATTATTTTCGAAAGAAAATGTTTTTGTATAGTATTGGGGGTTTATATATCTGTCTAATTTTCGAATCCCTATACCAGTGATTTTGGGTTGTCGTAATGATGTTTGACGCAACATTCGTTTTGACCCAAATAAATGTGTTTTTAGAGAATGTTTTCTTTAAATGATAAAATATATTCTTAATCGTGATTTAAGTACATGTAATATACTCTAATTGTTGAAAATAAACTGAATAGTGAATTACTTATTTTTAAATAAGTATATGGAAATGTATTCCAATATAGAAAGTTGAAATGGTTTTGAGATTATATCTTTTTAAAGATAATTTGAAGTGAATATTTAGCAAGTGATTTAATTAATAAAAGATTAATTAAATGGGCCTAGTGATTGCATATGTTGCTAAATATTTGTTTGTTTGCTTTGATAGTCAAAGAATCGACTATCAAATTTGGCCATTTTAGTTCCTCGACTTGATGTGGGAACTATTTAGTCGTACACTTAGTGTGTAGCCTTCTGTGTAGGCTTGATTATCGTTTGTGTTGAGGATGTTGATTTGTATAGTGCGAAGTATTAATCAGATCTATCGAGCTTCCTTCTTGGCCCGAAGGATAGCAAGTTGAAAGTTGGAGACGTTATAAGTCTATGAGACTTAGTTTCTGTGTGAGGTTGAGAAACATTTTTGCATTGTTGATGCGAAGAGACCGAGGTCGGTTTATTCGAAAACCACTTCGGACCAACGTATATGCGACGATTGTGCAGGTTATTATTGATATTGATATTCAGGATTTTCATAGTGGGGGACTGCTTATTGATCGTTTGGGGTTAAAATCCCAATATGCATATAGTAGTAGTGATCTCTTTATTATGAAATATCCAATGCAAGGATTATTCGTTACTAATCCTAGGGATTTCCCAACAGGATGTGGTAGGAAAGTACCTTCGGTTTGTCCTTTTCCTGGACAACTTGTATGGATGTTTGTCTGACATTGCATTTCTAAAGATTACTACATTGGTTTTTATAAACGTACATCAATGGTGGAAGAGAATGTAACTTCTCTTAGCCAAACACCCTCCTTGAGACGTAAGAGCTTAAGTGTTGTATTTTTGTGGAAGGCAATTAGTAGTCAATGGAAATGGCCGTATGGCATTCAAAGTGATGTGATTGTGATTTGTGAAAGATAATCGTTACCTCAGGCCTCATCAACTGGAAATGATCAAAAGAGGGTTAGATGCGGCAAGGCTAAGTGGGTCACTCCCAAGTAGGGTATGATCATCCTCTTCTTGATATATCTTTACACGCTATGACGTCGTGTGCCTTAATATTGTGGTTTGTATGCTAGAGAGCCCTCGGTAAAGGTCGGTAACGACCGTAGGATGACATATTCGGTATCATCTAGTTATAGAGTTGGCCGGTCTTGTGTTGGTAGAGGGTAGATGTTCTGTGCCTCGGGACATCCATCTAGAGGTGTACTCATCGGAAGGTAGTCCCTTCACCTGGTCATTTGTACGGAAATCCAAACTCCACTACGTACCTGCCATTTTGATTGTATTACCCATTTTGGGCAATATGTTGGAATTTAATCAATGTAACAATTTCGGATATGATTAATATTATTTGTATAATAGATACTAGTATAATATCAAATGATTTGATATGAAATGTTTTAGTTATCGTAAGGTAAAAACATGTTCATGTTTATGTGTGGGCGTGTCTTACGAGATACTTTTGTTTTGATAATGAAAAAGTTTGGTAATCAAATAAATTTAGTTAAGTGTGTTTCTCACACTGGTTTACCAGACTAATTTGAGCATTATTCCCTTTCAATGCTCGGGTTAGACCGAGTATATTTTCAGGTTCGGATTTGGTGCTTTTGCTGCTTCAGCAGGAGAGCTGGAGATCTTCATTTCGTATGCACGTATTGGTTTTGATTATCCGCTGTGCTTAGTTGTTGTATATTATTGGCAATTATGAGGAAAGGTTATTATAACTGTTTGGGCTGATAACTATTGATTGATTATTGAACTCTGATTGATGCATGTATATAAAGTTTCTATTTTGTAAAGATCATTGATATGATATTATATGTTTACCGCTGCGATATGAGATTCGGTATTGTTCTGTTTGGTTCAATCTTCTCTCTTTCTTCTATTCTCTTCTTCTCCCTTTTTTCTTTCTCCCGACTTTCCGACAGTCTGTGCTTTTTGGATCGGACATGTGTGGTTTATTGTCGATTCAAAGGGTATGGATTTGCGCTTCGTCACACTTGGTATAATAGCTTAGATTTTGAATATTCCTAAGCTTTGATATGTACTGAGTATAGATAGGGATAGTAGCACCGTAGATTGAGTTTGAATGTATTATATATATGAGCGTGTTTTGTTAATGATATAAAATGTTTTATATTATGTTTGCTTATCCGTTGAGTTGTTTGTGAATTCTGGTCAGTATGTGAGATGTCATGTTATCGATAGGGATTTCCAAACACTTAAACAAGTAAAGTCGACATAGTATCATTTTAAATTGGGTAAATAAAATGATTTTACCTCTATACATTTTATATATAAAGGAAACTATTTTTCAGAATTATTAAAGTGTATATAAATTGATTGTTTGGTTGTTTGAAAATGTAAATATATATAAGTTAATAAAAGCTGTCTGAATAATCTAAATAAAAACAACAATTGTCAAAGAATAAATTATATAGGCAAATGAATTATAAGTATAGAATTATAATTAAAATGATTTACAAATGTGAAATAATCTTATATATAAGAAGTGAAACTATATGAATATATTTATAAATATGAGTTATAAATAAAAAATAAATTTAAACCAAGAATATGAGAATTTGAATCCCGTTTATTTTGAAAGTTATTTTTTCAAAGTAAAAGAGATTATTACAACTCTAAATAAGATAAATGAATTTGAAACGAATCCTATATAAGTGAAGTAAAATAGTGAAATTATATAAGTGAAAGATTTATAAATGTGATTTATAAATAAAACGGATTTTTAAAAGAATATAAAGCACTGAATTTTCTATGTTGCTAGGAAATAATAAGGGTGATGACTACAACATTATGAGTATAATTTTCGAGTTCCTATGTGATTGATTTGCTACCAATAGTAAATTGAAATTGAAGTTTTGTTGTGATAAAAAAATTTGAATTTAAAATCCAATTTGAAATTGATGAATATAAGTGAAATGATTTTTGGATTTATAATACGAGATAAAACAAAAATGTAACTTGGTTAAGTTGAAAGAAATTTGAGTTAGCATAATAAGATATATAATTTGAAATTTTGATTAAAGGAAGGTTAAATAAATTGGATTAGAGTTGGATTGGATAAGCTGTTGAAATGGAAATTAAACTTAAAGTGGTAAGTGATTATATAATATGAATTTGGAAGTTTATATAAATAAATTGCATAATTTGTAAAGTGAGAAAAAAGTAGGTAAAACCAACTCTTAAACATGGTTAAACAATTTTGTTAAGCAAAACAATATCTGAATTTGATTAGTGATATGAAATTTGACTTAAATAAAGTTAAATAAAATAGAATTGAACTAAATTAGTAATGAACTTAAGTTGTACAGTGAAAGTAAATGCAAGTGATTTAAAATGAAACATAACTTAAGTAATGATTTAATAAAGTTGAATTCGATGTCAAAAGAAATTAATAAAGTAAATTAATGAAAGTGAAAGCTAAATAATTGAATTAGAAGTAAGTAAATCTAAAAAGAATAGAATTTGATTTGATTTTGAAGTGAACAGACTTGAATGCAATTAGTGAATGTAAACTAATTGAATTTGAATAAATGAATGTTAGAAAAATACAATGTTAATGAATCAAATATAATTCAATTAAAAATCAATTCAATGAATATTAATGAAAAATGAATGTATATTGATTTGGTTATGGATTGATTGGATAGATATTCGTTTGTTAGATGTTAGTTGGATGATAGTTGTTTGATGGTTGGATTTGTTGATTTCAATTGCATTTTCTATATTGACATATATAGTTGTTATATTGGTATGTGTTGTATATTGATATTACTTCATATATACATGTTTCTCATTGTTGTTGAATGTTTAGTAGGTGCGGATGGCGTATGCTTCGCATTTGGTGCTCACTTTCGCACTATATTAGCCGTATATGCTCGCTAATAATATATAAGGTACATATCTCAGATTACGTATCATACTTTTACACTTTTTTCCCTATGGGATGCCTCATCCTTGGAGACAAGATGTATATTTGTGATATATATATGTTGTGATCCTACTACAATCGAACCACGCAAAGGAGACACTGATGAATTTTTTTTTGAAAATTTGAGGCGTTAGAAAATTATTGGAAAAATTGAAAAAAAAAATTGATAACTAAAATTTTGATTTTGAGTTATAATTTGAAACGATATTAGTTAGCTTTTAAAAGATAACTAAGTAAGATTTGAAAACTTAGAAACGCTTTTGTAAAAAGTTTAACGAATGGATTTTTGGAAATGTTAAAAGTTTGAATGATTTTGAAATCTAGTTTGAACGATTTGTTTTGGAAAGATAATGGATTTTATGACTTTTTCTTGGTAATTTTGAGGACGAAATTCCTTTAAGTAGGGGAGAATGTAACGATCCATAATTTCAGTCATTTGAAATTCGTATATTTAATTGGTTTTAAATATTGGAAGGTAAATTTTATTAGCGGAATAACTTATATTTCGAATATCATGATTTAAATGGATAATTAAATCGTTAACTTAATATTTGAAATTGCTAAAATAATTATAAATTGAATTTTATGTGAATAAAAATGATTTATAAAGTTGAATTTAAATACTATTTAAACTAGAATGATGTTAGAGAACTTTTAAAATTGAATTTAAAGTTAATTTGTAGAAACTGAATATTTTAATATTTAATTAACGAGTAAAAATAGTCATTTTTCAAACAGTCTCAGATTTCGACGAAAGTAGTTTCATTGGATCCATAATGTTTTATTATTGTAAGATTTTAAATTTCGTGTCAATCGGACTAGGGTTTGTCCGAGGCAAGCTAAAATGCGTACAAATTCTTTTAAGTGAATTTTAAATTTGAATAATTCAATTTGTTTCCAAATGAAATCGAATTGGCTCCCAATATATATTCTATTGCTTTGAAATAGGGGTAAAACATTATAAACGTCAGATGGCATGCTTCATTTCGAGTTCGAAAAAAATTCGTGTGAATAGTGTCGCGAAATTTTCTATAAAAGGACATGTTTTTTTTTTTTCTATTTTGCAAAAAACCCAAGCTAGGTTTACAGCAGCCGCCACTTCCTTTTCAATGGCCGATATCTCATCTTATCTTCCTCATTTATCTTCCAATCCGTAAACTTTTACGAGAAACTATCAACTACAATGTTGTAGAGCGTCGTGAGATTTTCACATCCAACGGTCAGTTTTTGTCGTCATCGTCGTCGATTGGAGACAAAAATTGGCTGCATTCTTTTTTTGTTCGTGCACGGTTTTCAATACCATGGGGAGGCTGAGCTCGATGATACTCATGGCGGTGGTGCATGAGGATGTGCCTTTGTGACGGCGTTGCTCGATCGACGTGAAGTTGGTTAGAGGAGGTGTAATAATTAGGGTTTTGGGCGACAATGGGTTTCGTGAAGCCTGGTTTTTCACGCATGGAAAAGGAAACAAAAAACAACAACGGCCCAGATCGATGATGCAAAAATGTGCGGCTCATATTTTCCAAAGGTTTGAAAATAAAATAAAATGTAAATTAATTTATATAATAAATTCGTATAAACTTTGTAATGCTATAACTTTGTCATACGAGGTCCGTTTTTGACGAGACAAGTTGCTTTGGGTCTGTATTGACAAGCACTGCATTTTTGAGCTAGTTTGGAGTTGGTTGGAGCTATTGTAAATTTTGGGTAAAATTAAACGGCTGTTTAATTTTATTCGGAATAAAACACTACAACTGCTATTAGAATCAATGTAAATTTAATTTATGATGATTGATGAATGTTTGGATGATATATGATATATTATCTATATATTGATTGGTATTTGGATATTTTCCTGCATATTGGAGTAGATGAGACCCTATACGTTCCCATGTATGAGCGGATGACCCTTTGTACACGCGTCTGCCTTGAAGTAGACATTGTACATATTTTCAAATATGTATATTTGTTGTAGGTGACAGGTTGGAGGGATTCAACTGGATTCCTCACCAGTATTGGTTTATTTACAAATATTGATATATATATGCTGTTATCATGTGATATATGATATTTAAATGTCATGATTGATATATTTAGCGCTGTTGCAGAATTAGGCCTATTTTTGGAAATTTAAAATGTCAAAGTGATGATTTCGAACTTAAAAGGATTTTCAAGTGATTTTGAAAAAAGTTGTTTTATAAATTTTTGAATGGTTAAAGGAATGAATTTATTTTAAATAAGTAAATGTTATAACTTTCATGTTATAAAAAATTACGATTTTTGTGAAATATAATCGGAATGTGATTTTTGAAATATGAAGTTGATTGTTTGCGCCAAAATTGATCACAAAGACCCAATTGCCGATGAAAGCGCCAATACACGATCACAGATCTCAGATAACAAGTATGTAGAGAATCTATAAAATGAAGAATACATAGAAAATTTAGATGAAAGCAGTAAAGAAGACAGAGTTTATAGTGGTTCGGCAATCCGGCCTACATCCACTTCGAAGTTGATGACTTTATTTCTATTCTCTCGCTGATTACAACTGATTAGAGCGGATTACATTGATAATATCCGAGTACAACTGCAGCTTTGAAGTATGAAAATGGTTTCGGCAGAGTATGGATATCAAAGAGCCAAAAAGATCCTTTTTCTGTTGGCTATGGGGCGCTATATATAGGCATAAGATGAAAATATCTCGCTCTGATCTTGGAGGACTTCTTTTGGCACGGGGGTGGGTCCACGCGATCGATCCCAGGCGATTTTGACTCGATCCGTGATTGATACGAACGAATTTCATTTCGATCAAGACTTGATCCAATCGAGTCGAAATTTGGAAAGAATATTCTTTGGGTTGTACGTAAGCTTCTGTTAAAATTTCATAGCATTTGGACTTGTGGATTCGAGTTATGATCGATGCAAATTTGAATTTTTCGGTAGGCTGTTTGGTTCATATCGATCCTTTCGTATCGCTCACTTGGTATCGATTAGAGCACATGTCTGCATGTTGACATGGCGCTGAGTTCTTAGATCAATCCACCTTCATTGTCGAATTGACCGAATCAATCCAAGGTTTGCGCCTTGCTCGTATCGATATTGTACCGTTCTATTCATATCGTTTGGTCCCAATGCCTTGTTCGTATCGAGTGGCGTGGTTCTGGTTGTATCGACTTAATGGGTTTCACTTCGTATCGCTCCTAAGATGCTTATTTTTTTATCGATGATTCAATTGCCTCCTCGTATCGATTAAAAACGGGGATGGCATTCGTATCGATCCTTTATGTGCCTGGTAGATCGATGCGACGTACATGGAATGATCGACACGAAGCGACAACTTCCCATGGATACGAATTAGTAGGTGATGATGGATGCGAAGTAGGATGAGCTCGGACCGATACGAAGTGGGCAAGCTTGATGGATATGAATAGTGTATGTTTGGTGGATACAGACAATGTATGTTCGGCGGTGTGCGCTTGATGGATACGAACGGTGTGCGCTTGATGGATACGAACGAGAACAATGTTCAATTTTGCATCGATCATATCTTGAGCATACAAACTCAGATTAACTAGGAATTTGGAACGCTGGCTTTTATAGCTTTGTTTGTCATGTCTTCTCAATTGTAGCTTGATCCGGATTTGGAAAAAATTCATCGATCCATAGCGAGCCTGCGTACAACCGATCTTCGGGACGAACAGTCTTTGGTTTATAGTCAATTCCTTGGTGTCATGACCTTGTTAAAAGGCGGGATAACATATGCATCCCAAAACATGCCTTACGGTAGGTAGGTGTGTTTTGTGATGCCATAAGCTGGATGTTCATATCCTATTAATGACCTGCAAAGAAATTGATAGCCTTATCTGACCATGAACAACGACCGTTCGAGATCATATGTCATTCGAGGTGGTACGTGACCGTTCGAGGTCAGGTTCCTTTCACGGAAAATGGTGACCATTCGCAGTCGGGTGTCGTTCGCGGCGAATGGTGACCATTCGCGGCGAATGGTGACCGTTCACGGTCGGGTACTGTTCGCGGTCGGGTACCATTCGTGGCGAATTGTGACCATTCGCTGTCATATGCCGTTCGAGGCGATTTGTGACCGTTCGAGGTCGGGTGCCGTTCGAGGTGAGTTGTGACCGTTCGAGTTCGGGTGCCGTTCGAGGCGAGTTGTGACCGTTCGAGGTCGGGTGCCGTTCAAGGCGAATTGTGTGTGCTCGAAGGGGACTTAGTATCATTAATGTCATATTTTGTAACGTGACGATTTTTCGACGCTCGAAAACCAACATTAATACGTCCACTGTATCAACTGCCGAGCAATCGAATGCCGGAAAACCGTACCGTTATGGTTAAAGAAGAAGAAAAAGATAGAAGAAGAAGAAAGATAGAACAGAACAGAAAGAAACAACAGAACGACATCAGAATCCCACAATCGCAGCAGAACAACATATAATAGAAAAATGAATAATCTTTAAACAAAGAACTATATCAGTTATTACATTACATCATATTACATTACATTACATCATCAGAGTGTACAACAACAAACAACAACCAACAGCGGAAAAGAAATACTATATACTAAATGATACGGCATGCCCTCCAGCTTGCCTCCAATTCCCTATAGCAACTCCCGAATTCCAGAATGACCTGATAACCTGACTCTAGATAGCCCTTGTGGAAATTGGTGGGCACCTAGAGTTTAGGAAGGAAAACAATAAACTCCAGGTCAGTCATGGGCTGGTGTGAGAACTTAAACAGTTTATTTTTTTTAAACAAAATAGAGGAATATTTTTAAAGTCAATTTGAAATGCTTTTAAAAATGAAACTACCATAAGGCCTCCCGGCACACACACAATGCAAACGCAGACTTGGGGGAGATTTCTCCTTATGATAGTCAAAGATGCTTAATACGTAAAATCAAATCATTTTTGATATTATTATTAGTGCATAGTATAGAAAAAATTTCGAAATTAGAGTTTAAGTCTTAGCCAGCATATGTACCATTATAGTATGCCTACTACAGCTACCATATTAAATGGCAGCTTCTACAACTAAAACCGTACAAGATTCGTATTGTTTCTTTGGATTTCCAACAAATGGTCAGGCCAAGGAACTTCCCATTGCCACATGGAAACGCCTCTGGAATGACGTCTCAAGAACCAAACCGGATCTCTGCCAACACAAGGTCGGGTTACCCCTAATTGGGTAACTACTGACACGAATATGTCATCCCCTGATCGTAACCGATCTATATCCGAGGATCCTCGATTTCCAACAACCAAAAAGTAATAAATTTGCAGCAACAACATAGGTTAAGTATCTAGGCTCCATACCATGATACCACCTCTATCCAGAAGGAATGACATACACTAAAGGGGCGCAACCCCCTAATAACCTTGCTGCATCCTTCCTATTTTGACCATTTTCGGGGTGTGAGGTCCGACGAAGTCTCGTCCACAAAGCCACGCTTTATACAAAAGCCGTGCTTTGATCATCAAATGCTCAACAGCACTTCGTATGCCACATTACCAATTTGGGAATGTATCACTAGTAACCATCAACTACATAACCTCTGAGCTCGTACGTCTCAGAGAAGGGTGTTAAGCTAAGAGAATAAATTCTCCACCACCAACAGAAATATATTTGATACAAATCAGCTTTACATCTCATTTGTAATGTCAGACACATATCCATACAAGTCCATTCCGGGATCGAACGAAACTGAAGGCACTTCCAAAGAAGCCCTTGCAATCCGGATATTCACTAATCACGTCCGGACTTCCCGATCACATATGGAATCTCTATTCCGAGGCTATTCGGTGCAGAGACATTCGACGGTAATCCTTCCGTTTTCAAAAATATCCGATCTTCAACACCAGTCTTCAAATGCAATCCATAACGACGTATCACATATTCGGAATGGGTTATACGACCCAAAGGTCCTTTCCCGGCTAACCCGAATAGTGAGCGCTTATTTTATAATAAGCGTGGCATTCAAATTCAAGCAAATCACAACAAATACCCATTTAAGGGTAAATATTGATAGTCGGTTATTTAACTACCAATGGATATGCACAACATCACCAGATTCCAAATAATTTTCCAAATTATTTATTTTCCAAAATACCTTTACAAGATATAATTTTTTTCCACACTTCAAATATAAATCAACGTTTACTTTTAAACAAATTCCCCCTTTCCTTAATATATTCCAACGTGAATTTACATTTCCAAAATATCTATGAATATACGATTTTCAAATTGATTTCTAATATTCATTTTCAATTCATCTTTAAAGGATATAGTCTCAACATTTCACCTCATATTGGAAAACATTTCCATACTTGTTAATAATAAGTAGTTTACAAATCTATTTATTTTCAACATTTGGAAAATATTCAGTATACTTAAATTACAATTAAGTATATATTTTATTCTTTAAGGAAAATATTCTCTTAAACACATTTATTTGGGTCAAAACGAATGTTGCGTAAAACATCGTTACGACATCTCAAAATCATTAGCATAGGGATTCGAAATTAAGATAGATATATAAATCCTAATACCGTATAAAACATTTCCTTCGGAAATCCTTTACTATAACAACAGTGTTATACTCCACCATTTCCTTCTATTTCTCGAAAACGTCTATTTCAACAATGAATGTTGAAATCTATGGTTTCGAACCTTAACACATTTTAAAACATCGTTTAATCATTTTAATTCTATTTAAAATATCACCTCCAAAACATTTTCTTTAACATATTATTCATTATCCAAAAGCGTGAATATACTTCATTAACCAATTTCATCATTTCTATACGTTTTATTTTAAAGGATTATCCACTGTCCAAAATCGTGGATATAACTCCTTTAATAATTTCTACATTTACTTTATCAAATTCAATTGATTTGGATTTATAAAACAATCTTTATAAATCCTATTTCTATTTATTTTATAACAACTTCAATTTATAAATCTCCTTTATTAATCTATTCAATTTATAACTCAATTATATACCAAAAGTCCATATTATAAGTTAAATACTCATAATTTATTTGTTTATAAAATTGTTCATTTAAACTTCCCAAATTATAAATCTTATAACTTATAAGATTCATTCATTTACCCAAATCTATTCTTTTAATAACTTTACAAAATTTTTAAATCTTACTACTTATAAATTCCATTTATAACTTCACCATTTATAATTCTATAATTTCATTCACTTATGAAATCCATTTACCCTTCATTCTAACATTTATAAAAACTCGTTTTATAATTCCAATATTTTAATTTATAAATATTAATTTTATAAATATTTTATATAAATCAATTTATATTATTATTTTAAAACGTCTTTAAACTCCTTTATAATTTCATCATTTTGATTTATAAAATAATCAAATTTTATAAGTCTTATATTTAAACCTTTTAAAATAAATTCAAAAATCCCAATGTAAACTATTTTATAAAATCATTAACCCCATATTTTCAAAAATCAACTTTTAACTATATTTCTCAAAAATCATAATTTTTATAACATTAAAATTATAACGTTTATTTATTTAAAATGAATCAATTCCAAAAATATTCTACAAAACGTGCACTTTCAAAAAATCACTTTAAAATCCTTTTAAAATTCCATAATTGGTCCAATAATGCTACATACCAAATAGTCATTCACGACAACAACGACATCATATATCTGTATATGATAATCAACAAATATCAAAATATCTATAATCAAATAAATACTGTTGAGGAATCCAGTTGGATCCCTACAACCTGTTGCCCTGCATCCACAAACATTAGCACAATACCAATTCCGTTTCCAAACGAAATATCGTGGTATATAGGATTTATAAAATATTATCCGCTATCATACAGCGCAATAGGGTCTCATCCGCTATATAATGCGGAAAATTAACTCCAAGTACATAAATAATACCAATTCCATGGTACTGTGAAATATTCGCGGTATATGTTTTTAATAAATAACAGTCGCTTAATATACGGCGTATAATGTCTATTTTAACAATCAATAGATAGCAATCATCATTCAAACATACATTCAAGCAAATTTTAAATCTAACTATTTAAAATTTAAATCAAAACTGTAACGTCCCGAAAATTTTCGACTTTCGAAAATTCAACATCGATACTCACTTTATCGACTGCCGAGAAATCGAAGGCCAAAAACCCGAAAAGTTATGGTTTAAGAAAAAGAATTTAAGAAAAGAGAAGAGAAAAAGATAGAAGATAGAGAGAAAAGAGAATAGAAAAAGATAGGGAAAAGAAAACAGAAAATAGAGAAGAGATAGAAAATAGAAAGAAAATAAAGAAAAGAGAATAGAGGGAAAAGAAAAATAGAACGGAACAGAAAACAACAGAACAACATCAGAATCTCACAATTCGCAGCGGAACAACATATAATAATAAATGAATAATCTTTAAACAAAGAACTATATCAGTTATTACATTACATCACATTTTAATTACATCATATCATCAAAGTGTACAACAACAACAACAAACAGTGCAGCGGAAAAAGAAATACTATATACTAGTATTACGCCATGCCATCCAGCTTGCCTCCAGCAACTCCAGAATATCCTGATAAACCTTAACTCTTGACTTCCCGTGTGAAAATTGGTGGGCACCCAGAGTTTAGGAAGGAAAACAATAAACTCCAAGTCAGTCATGTGACTGGTGTGAGAACTCAAAACAGTTTATTTATCTTTAAAATCAAAATAGAGGAATATTTTTTTCAAAGTCAATTCGCAATGCTTTTAAAAATGAGACTACCATAAGGCCTCCCGCACACACACACACAATGCAAACGCAGAATCGGAGGAGATTTCTCCTTATGATAGTCAAAGATGCTTGATACGCATTTAAAAGAACATTTGATATTATTATTAGTCCATAGTGTAGGAAAAATTTATTTCGAAAGTAGAATATAAATCTTAGCCAACATAGACATTCCGAACTGTGCCTACTATAGCTACCATCCAAACAGTGGGGCGCCACCATAAGTGAATGATAGGTTCTACAACTAATACCGTACAAGATCGTATTGTTTCTTTGGATTTCCAACGAATGATCAGGCCAAGGAACTTCCCATTGCCACATGAGAATGCCTCTGGGTGGACATCCCCGAGAACCAAACCGGATCTCTACCAACACAAGGCCGGGTTACCCCTAACTGAGTAACAACTGACCGAATATGCCATCCCCCGGTCCTTTGGGACCTTTCACCGAGCGCTCGTAATCAATTCACACAATCATAACAAAGTGTTTTCAACATGAGTAAGTATCTGGGCTCCATACCATGATACCACCCTTTTCCAGAAGGAAATGCACACATCCTAAAGGGCGCTACCCCTCATAACCTTGCCGCATCTTTCCTGTTTTGACCATTCACGGGGTGTGAGGCTCGACGAAGTCACGTCCTCAAAAACATACTTTATACAAAAGCCATGCTTTGGGTCAACAAATGATCATAGAAATGATCACAAAGATAGACGATCAAATAAATGATCCTATCACAAATAATCAACACAATGATCATTTCACAGCAACACTCAGCATGTCACGTTACCAAATTGGAAATATATCGCTGATAACCTCCAACTACATAACCTCTGAGCTCGTACGTCTCAGAGAAGGGTGTTAAGCTAAAAGAATAAATTCTCCGCCACCAACAGAAATATATTTGAAAGAAATCGGCTTTATATCTCAACTTGTAATGTCAGGCATACTATCCATACAAGTCTGTTCCGGGCTCGAACAAAACCGAAGGCACTTACAAAGAAGTCCTTGCAATCCCAATATTCACAATCCTGATCGGATTTCCCATCACTTAGGGAGTCTCTATACCGTTGCAACTCAGTGCAGAGACAATCGACAGGTCATCCTATCGCTCTCGCAAATACCGGGTCTTCAACACCGATCTTCATTGCGATTCATAACGACATATCACATATTCGGAATGGGTTATACGACCCCATGGTCCTTTCCCGGTTAACCCGAATAGTGAGCGCTTATTCAAAAATAAGTGTGGCATTCAAATTCAAACAAATCACATCAATTACCCATTCAAAGGGAAATATTGATAGTCGGTTATTGAACTATCAATTGATATGCACACGTCACCAGATTCCAAATAATTTTCCAAATTATTTATTTGCCAAAATATCTTTACAAGATATATAATTTTCTATACTTCAAAAATAAATCAATATTTATTTTTCTAAACCAATCCCACTTTCTTTTATAAATTCCATAGTGAATTTATATTCCAAGATATTTATGAATATACGATTTCAATTCTTCATTTCAATTTATCTTCAAAAAAGATAAATTCTCAAAACGTTTCATTTCACATTGGAAAAACATTTCCATACTTATTTATTCATAAGTAATTCACAAATTTCTTTTATTTTCAACACTTGGAAATATTCAATATACTTAAATCGAGATTTAGTATATATTTCATTCTATTAAGGAAATCATTCTCTTAACATATTTATTTGGGCCAAAACGAATGTTACGTAAAACATCGTTACGACAACCCAAAATCACTAGTATAGGGATTCGAAATTTAAATAGATATATAAATCCCAATACTATTCAAAACATTTCCTTTCGGAAATCATTTACTATAACAACAGTGTTATAGTCCACCATTTCCTTTTATTTCTCGAAAACGTCTATTTCAACAATAAATGTTGAAATCTATGGTTTCGAATCTCAACACATTTTAAAACATCGTTAGATCGTTTTAATTTAGTTCAAAATATCACATTCTAAACAATTCTTTAACATATTATTCACTATTCAAAAACGTGAATATAACTCCATTAATAGGTTACAACAATTTACTTATCAAAATAAGTCATTGCGAATTTATAAAACAACGTTTATAAATCCCATTTCTAATTATTTTATAACAACTTCCTTTTATAAATTTTCTTTATTAACCTATTCGATTTATAACTCAATTATAAACTAAAGGTTCATATTATAAGTTAAACACTTATAAAACGATTATTTTACAAAATTGTTCTTTTAACTTCCCAAATTATAAATCTTATAACTCATAAGATTGTTTATTTATCCAAAATTCATTCTTTCAATAACTTTATAAATTTTATAAACCTACTGTTTATAAAATTCCATTTATAACTTCACTGTTTAAAATTCTATAAATTTCATTCATTTATGAAATTCATTTTCACTTCATTCAAACACTTATAAAAACTCGTTTTATAATGTCAATATTTCAATTTATAAATATCCATTTATAAATCTCTTAATATAAATCAATTTATATTATTCTTTTAAAACGTCTTTAAACTCCTTTAAAAACTTCATCATTTTGATTTATAAAATAATCAAATTTTATAAATCCCATATTTAAACTTTTTACAATAAATTCTAAAATCCCGATTAAACTATTTTATAAAATCATTAGCATCATATTCTCAAAAATCAGTTTTTAACTATATTTCTCAAAAATCATAATTTTTATAACATTAAAAATTATAACGTTTATTTATTTAAAATGAATCAAATTCCAAAATTATTTTATAAAACGTATACTTTTCAAAAATCACTTTATAAATCATTTTAAAATTCCAAAATTTGGTCTAGTGATGCTACACACCAAATAGTCAATCACGACAACAACGATGTCATATATCGATACGATAATCCATCAAATATCAAAATATCTGAAATCAAATAAAAACTGTTGAGGAATCCAGTTGGATCCCTCCAACCTGTTTTCCTGCATCCACAAACATTAGCACAATACCAATTTCGCTCCAGTACGAAATTATTGCGGTATATGGGATTTAAAATATTATCCGCTTAATAACGGCGCAATAGGGTCTTATCCGCTAAACAAAAAATGCGGGAAATCAATAACTCCAATCTATACATATGCCAATATATATATATTGATATTATATATAATACCAATTTCACCGTTTATGAAATATTCGCGGTATATGTTTTTATTAAATAACATCCGCTTACTAACGGCGCATAATGTCTATTTTAACAATCAATAGATAACAATCATCATTCAAACATGCATTCAAATATTTTAAAACTAACTATTTAAAATAAAATCGAAACTGATTCGATTGAGTGAGAAGTTCTCACCTTGATTTTAAATTCCGTTTTAGCGATTTATTTCGAATAAAATTAAACGGACGTTTAATTTTACCCAAAATTCTCACTAACTCCAAACGACTCCAATCCAATTTCATCGCGTAGTGCTCGTCCATACGATTCCAACGCTTTTCGTTTCGGGAATTTTCGACCTCGCAGCAAAAAGATATCACAGTTTAAACATTTACACGATTAAATATACTTAAATTTAAAATTAATTACATTTACAAACTTGCTACCATCGTGGCCGCACATCACCCCTACCCCTTTCTTCCATCTCACGCGTATCCCCTCCTTCGTATAGCCGAACCCACCATCACCCATTAGGGTTAAATATCACCACCTCCACGTCGAGCTTGAACGCGATCAGGATACTCCATGTCGTGCGCCTAGCCTAGCACTATACTCGGCCCAAGTGGCTTCGAGCTCGGCTGTCCCCATTGCATGCAAAACAAGGCCGAACGGTCCCTCTTCCATCCTCAATTGCCGTCAAACGGCTTCGCCTACAACGATCTCAGCCGTTGAATATGTAGAACTTGATGTGCTCTTCAACTTTGCAGTTGAAGCTTCCTTGAATCGATTAATGGATTGAAAGATAAATGAAGGGGAAAGTTGGAGTTTTTCGGCCGTTCGTTTCTAGGGTGGCGGCTGGCAACATTAGGGTTAGGTTTATAATTTTTTTATTTTTTTGAGAATTTATGGTATATTTATAGGAAAAAATCGAACACTATTCATCCGGAAATTCCGAACTCCGATTTACGCGCCGTAACCAGCATTTCTAGGGTTTACCCCACGTTCCGGACACAATGGAATAGGTTTCGGAAGCTAATTTGGACATCTGTGCGAGTTATGGCTATAAACGTTCAATTTGAATTAAACCGATTTAAATCGATTTCTAGGCGTTTTAATTTGTACCGGACAAACGGTAAATCCAATTGACACGAAATTTGAAACCTTACAATAATATCACATTACGGATCCGATGAAACTGGTTTCGTCGAAATCCGAGACTTTTTGAAAAATGGCTATTTTAACATGCCAAATTAAAATTAAAAATAAATCGATGCATTTCGAGCTGCCACAATCAAACGATAGCTCCGATTGACACGAAAATTGAAATCCGGTAATAACTAATTATTACGGATCCAATGGAACTGGTTTCGTTCAATTCTGAGACTGTTCAAAAATTGACTATTTTCACTAGTCGATTTTAATATTAAAATATTCAATTTTCACAAATAAACTTTTAATTCGATTTTAAAAGTTCTAAAATATCGTTCTAACTCCAATATGATAAAATAAAATTTTACAAATAAATTTCAATCATATTTAACTCAATTTTCAATTATTTTCATAATTTAACTTATTAAATTATCGATTTAATTATCCAATTAAATCCAATAATTCAAATTAAATTTATTTGACTAATAAATTTCACTTATTAATATTTAAAATAAATTAAATATTCAAATTCTAATAAATTAAAATTCTGGGTCGTTATAAAAACAATTTCGATTGAGTGAGAAGTTCTCACCTTGGTTTCAATTTCCAGCGTTTTATTTCGAATAAAATTAAACGAGCATTTAATTTTACCCAAAATTCAAACTAGCTCAAAACGACTCTAATCCAGTTCCATAGCGTATTGCTCGACAAAACGAATCCAACGCAATTCGTTTCGTGCGTTTTCGACCTCGTATGAAAAAGATATCGCATTACAAAGTTTACACAATTTTAAATAAAATTAATTTACATTTTACTTTAATAACTTATACCTCTAATCTCGGCCGTAGATTACCCTACACGAAATCAAGGCCATCCCCTTGAGCTTCTCCCTCAACCCAGTATTCACGTACGCAAGTTTTAGGGTTTAGAAACCCATAGCCGCCGAAGTTCATCTAATTATCGGGCCCACTACGATCACCTTTACGTCGATCAGATGGTGCCATTCCACTCGCCTAGCCGAGCTCTACCATTGGCCAAACTGTAACGACCCGCCGCTCTGACCGCCTCTAGTCGGTAATTGAACCAACTAGAAACGTTCAAAATGACGGATTGTTATTTAGTTTATAACATTTAAACAGAATCAGTCACAGAATCACAGAAACAATAATATATATCATAAATGAACTTTCTTTTATATACAAATATCAGAGTTATACAATGAATTACATTTTAATACAGCGGAACAATTTATTTATTATTTAGTACAAGAAAATTTTCCTGAAAAAAACTTTAGTGAAGCGGTATCCCCCTCTCTCTCTAACTTCGCTGCCCGAAAATCTTCAAGCTGTAAAATACTCGGTCTGACCCGAGTATTACATTCAAAAGAAAATAATACACGGGTCAGTCTAATTCAAACTCAGTTATTAGTGCATAGAGGCAATAATAATTAAATAGAAATTAGACGACAGTCAAAGATAGATTCACCTATCCGATCCTTTTAACAAAGAAATCGGATAACGGTAAATATAACACTTAACAGTGTTAACCAATAAATCAGTGGATTCAAATTATCAAGGAAGATAGATGCAGGCATTATTATTGACGATAATTTAGAAAAACATCAAAACATTCCTAAACGGAAATTTACAATAAAATCATCAGTTTAAATCAAATCAATTTAAATAATTGAAAAGTTACTAAAAAAATCAAAACTGATTGGCTGCAGTACAAGCACGCGTGTGCGGCCTCGCCACTTTTCAAACGTTAAATCTGTGTGGCTGCAGTACATGCACGCGTGCACTGCCTCGCCACAGCAGCATGGGTGTATGTCCATTACAAAACAACATAAAGACAATATGTATGGCCAATTTTCCAAGACATCAGGGCAGGGACAAATAACAAGCATGGTTGCATAACCAAATTCAAGGCAAAGTGATAAAAATGGGGCGTACAAAGTCAAGGCAGCTGGCAAAAGAGTATATCAAAAAGAAAGGAATATCATTGCAACAAAGAACTGCAGCCAACACAAGTATTCAAGGGCAGGGCTGCAAATACTAACTCCATAGTGATTCTAAAAATGTGAAATTTGTTTTAAAATTCGTGTTTTTAAACATGCGTTCAAGTTACAAAACTGTTTTATTGATTTAAGATGTTTGGTCTTCAAAGGCAACAGATTTTTTATTAAATTAACTTAAAATTGTTAAATCTAAATTTATACCAAACTAACATATTTTGTTTACACAAAAATTTCTAACTGAAATCAATTCAAGTAATAAAGAATTTCTATTAAAGAAAATCTTAGTTTACAAAGATATGCAGCTACAGGCAACAGCAACATATAAACATATTCATATATATATTCGCACAGAACAGTCATCAATATGCAATCATCACAACATACTTATTTCTACCAATTCACATGCACAGATATCTTAAGCTTTTTGCATGGTGAGGTTACTCATTTTCCTTTAAACAGAAAACAAAACAGTTTTATCTATAACAGATTTTTATTTCTATGAATTAGAACCTGAGTTCTGTAAATTATGTTTAGCTTTGATTTTAAAAGTATTCAAGGGCAAACAACAAATACAAACTACAACAATACCAAAGTGATACACAATGAACTGTGCTTGTAATAACAATGACACAGTGCTAACTCAAGCAAGTTAAAAACATGGATCATACTATGACAAATGAGTTCAACCAGTAAACAAGATACAACTGCAGACAAAACAGTGTCTAAAATGAAGAGACCAGAGGGATGCAACTAAAACTGATGATAGTGGTGAATGCAACTTATGATAGTGAATGAGACAACTGATTCAAACTCAAGCACCAACAAAAATGAAGAGACCACAAGCAATAATGCAGACCAAAAATTTCAGATGGATAAAAAGAAAGTTCAAACTGACTTGATGCAAACAAAATATAAACGAACAACATATGAGTGACATCAAGCAACTACAAAGACTCCAAACTAACAGTGAAGGTGTCAACATATACAACTACAAAGATAACAATTCAAAGTGGATAGAACCATCAGGCATGCAATGTGCAGACTACAAAAATGATTCAAGCACAGTGCTACTACAAATATCACAATGGATGCAACATCAAACCAGTAAACAAGATGGAGCTATAGGAATGTATCAAACAAACAGACCAACATCACTTCTTTTAGTTCATATGCAGAGACGTGCAAATTGAAGCAACAATGGGTAGTCATCATTTTCTAAGACAACATGCACATGCGTAAGCAAGTACAAAACGCAGGGTGGAGGAGTATAAAATTTTGGCAGCAGGCTGATTTGGAAAACATCACGATATTAAAAGACATTGAAATTTGAATAGGAAACTGATTTATATCAAAGAGTTTCAACAGAAAATGGTTAAAAAGGGTCCCAATCATAAAAGCAACAATTCACGCATCTAATTCCATCAACATTGGATAAAATTCATACGTATGCACTTAAAAAAAATTAGAGATAGTTTTTTTTTCTTCAAAAACAAAGACAACTGCAATTACAAATCGTTAAATGCCCAAAGTCTGTGATATCAAATTTATGGTCGAAGATACTACAAAGTCAGGGAACCACATATATAAAATCAAGTGACCGAAGTCACTAAGAAGCAAGCCGTGGAAGCTGCAAACCCAACATAATCGCAGTTTATTAGAGAAAGCAAGGCCGAAGCCAACAAAGCAAATGAAAATAAATGCACAAATATTTACAAAATCGAGTGGCCAAAGAATGGCCGAAGTCAACAGCCCAAAAATCATCAGCATCAACAAAATTGAACTGCCAAGACGAAACAACATCAAAGCAAAAATCGAATTGCAGAAGCACCCTACTAAGAAAGAACCAGATGTGAGTAATAAAATTACTCACCTTCTTCAAAGAGCGAAGCCAAAAGAAGCGAACCCAGAGAGAAGAGGAACTCGATCACTAAAATCGGCGGTTGGAGTGTCTCACGAGATCGAGCGAGGTGAAAGACGAGCATTTGAAGTCAGCGACCCCCAATTACACGAAAACCCTAATTCGTGAAGACGAGAACTGGCCGCCATTTTTAATCTTCTTTGATTTTTTTTCTTCTCGTTTGCTTAGGGTTTCGAATGAATGGATAAACAACATAAGGAAGGTACCGGTAGGGTGGCTAGTAGGTACGCGATTTTGCAGAGGTGATACATAGCAGTGTACTAAAAGATCTTGAAATCTATTTTTTTTATAACAAACTTTTGTTTTTGTTTCATTATCTTATTTAGTAAGCTTCTTTAGATATATATTTGTTTGAAGTTCAACCATCAAATATTAATTTATATTAACATGTTTTACAATTGGATTTTACACTTGTATTTTGTACTAATAAAATTTATTCCATTTTATTTAAGTTAAAGAACAATGTTATTAAAACTAACCATCAATTTATTAATTTACCTAAATAAAAATTCTTAAATCCAAATTATTTTATATTTTTTTTCTAAGTCATTAGTTCGAATTTTATAAACAAATTTAATATTCAATTTAAAACTCCAAAGTCAAATTCAAATTTTTATTCAACTCTCAATAGATTAAATTTTAAAAATTTAATCGCCAATTTCATAGTTACATTGGGAATTCAATTTAAACCATCATTCAAATATTTAAAATTAATTAAATATTTTCAATTTAAATTGTTCAAAATTCAGGGCCGTTACACAAACCCAGGCGAAGCTCGGTCGGGCCTAGCTCACGAAAACCGAGGCTGACTTCCACTTGTTCGAGCCTTTTTTGCCGCTGATTCGCCTCACCAAATTTGATCATCACCGTTGAGATTGTAGTACTCGTTGCCCTCTACGTTTTTTGCAGTTGAAGATTTCTCGAATCGATTGACGGATCGAAAGAAAATTGAGAAAGAAGAAGTGAATAATTTTGGCCATTAACGTGTAGGGTGGCGGCTGAAGGAAACCCTAGTTAGGTTTTGCAAAAGTGAATTTGTAATGTCCTTTTATAGAAAATTATGCGACACTATTCACCCGAAATTTTTCCGAACTCCAAATCTTGCACGGTGACTGGCATTTCTAGGGTTTACCCTGCGTTCCGGACACAATGGAATATGTTTCGAGAGCCAATTCGATCATCTGTGCGAGTTACAGAAATAAACGACCGATTTTAAATTAAATCGATTTAAACCAATTTCTATGCATTTTGGCTTGCCCCGGACAAACGGTAAATCCGATTGACACGAAATTTGAAACCATACAATAATATCACATTATGGATTCGATGAAACTAGTTTCGTCAAAATCCGAGACTGTTTGAAAAATGGCTATTTTAACTCGTCAATTAAATATTAAAATATTCAATTTTCACAAATTAACTTTAAATTCGATTTTAAAAGTTCTATAACATCACTCTAACTCCAATATGATATAATAAAAAATTTCAAATCATTTTCAATAACATTAATCCCAATTTGCAATTATTTCTGTAATTTCAACTATTAAATTATCGATTTAGTTATCCAATTAAATCCAATTATTCGAAATAAAATTTATTCGACTGTTTAATTTCACTTATTAATATTTAAATTCAATTAAATATGCAAATTTTAATTAATAGAAATTCTGGGTCGTTACAAACTTCCCTCTTAAAAGAATTTCGTCCTCGAAATTACCAAGTAAGAAAAAGTTACAGAATCCATTAACTTTCCAAAACAAACCATTCAAATTGGATTTTTCAAATCTCTTAAGTGTTTAACTTTCCCAAAATTCATAGTTAAACTTCTTACAAAATCTTTACTAAGTTTTCAAATCATACATAGTTATATTTTCAAACCAAACTATATTGTTTAACTTTCAACTCCAAATCAAAACTTTAGTTTTCACAAACTTTTCCAAAATTCCCAAATTTTTTCTAACGCCTTCAATTTTCAGAATTTTTTTCCATAGTCTCCTTTGCGCGGCTCGATCCGAAAAAAAATGACAGTCTATATATCACAAATATACATCTCATCAAGTGATGAGGCATCCCGTAGGGAAAAAAATGTAAAAGTACGATATTTAATCCGAGATATGTACCTTATATATTATTAGCGAGCATATACGGCTAATATAGCGCGAAATCGAGCTCCAAATGCGAAGCAAATGCAATCCGCACCTACTAAACACTCAACAAACAGATGAGAAACATGTATATATGAAACTAACATCAATATACATCATATTGTAACACAACAACTACATGTGCCAACATAGCAATGCATTCAATCAACAAATGCAACCATCAAACAACTATCATCCAACTAACATCCAACAAATCCATAACCAATCAATATACATTCAAGTTGGTTCACTTCCACATTCAAATCAAATTCACTTAACTTCCAATTTGATTTTTTATAACTTTCAATTTTTCCTTAATTCAATTTCATTAACACTTAATGAATTATATAAAATCAACTAACTATCATATAACAACCAATGTACATTAATTACAACCAAATTCCTTTGCTTTCCTTAACAATCATTTTGGATTAACACATTTAATTAGTTGTAATGAATTACACTTGCATCCATTATTTCTTACCAATTTATTTACATTCAATTGATTTACATTTATCCATTCATTAATTCAATTGCAAATTCATTTAGCCACAAAAGTTGAATTTCATTACATAACCCAAGTTCACATTTATCACTTAACTTTATTAATTTACTTCGATACCAAAATCAACTTCATTCAACATCTCTTAAGTTATATTTCATTTTATAAACATCACTTGGTTTTACTTAACTTAAATTCCCACTTATAAATCAATTCAGATTCCAATTCTAAAGTAAATTCCATTTAACTTTTAATTCATTTTTATTTACAACTCATATTTACAAATATATTCATATAGTTTCATTTCTTATATATATAAGATTATTTCACAATTGTAAATCACATTAATTATAATTCAATTCTTATAATTCTTTTTACTTATACAATAATTCCTTTACAATTGTCGTTTTTATTTAGATTATTCAAACGTCTTTTAATTTACTTATATATATCCTTACATTTTCAACAACCAAACAATCAACTTATATACACTTTAATAATTCTGAAAAATTATCCCTTTATATATATAATATAATTTTGGGTAAAATTATTTCATTTACCCCATTTTAAAACGATACTGTGTCGATTTATCTTGTTTAAGAGTTTAGAAACCCCTATCTACCGTAATTAGCTAGACTACATCGATCGGAATCTATAAACAATCAACCGATAAGTCAACACAATACAAAACAATTTCATATTCACTAAGAAATGCGCACTCATAGCTATTATTACACTAAACTCATTCTAGAGTACTACTAACTCTATCTCTAATGAGTAATTCCCAACAGAGCCATGGTTGTCGCTTAACCACATGCTCTGATACCAAACGTAACGTGATGATTTTTTGACGCTCGAAAACCGACATTAATACGTCCACTGTATCAACTGCCGAGCAATCGAATGCCGGAAAACCGTACCGTTATGGTTAAAGAAGAAGAAAAAGATAGAAGAAGAAGAAAGATAGAACAGAACAGAAAGAAACAACAGAACAACATCAGAATCTCACAATCGCAGTGGAACAACATATAATAGATAAATGAATAATCTTTAAACAAAGAACTATATCAGTTACTACATTACATCATATTACATTACATTACATCATCAGAGTGTACAACAACAAACAACAACCAACAGCGGAAAAGAAATACTATATACTAAATGATACGCCATGCCCTCCAGCTTGCCTCCAATGCTCTATAGCAACTCCCGAATTCCAGAATGACCTGATAACCTGACTCTAGACTGCCCGTGTGGAAATTGGTGGGCACCCAGAGTTTAGGAAGGAAAACAATAAACTCCAGGTCAGTCATGGGACTGGTGTGAGAACTTAAACAGTTTATTTTTTTAAAACAAAACAGAGGAATATTTTTAAAGTCAATTCGAAATGCTTTTAAAAATGAAACTACCATAAGGCCTCCCGGCACACACACAATGGAAACACAGACTTGGGGGAGATTTCTCCTTATGATAGTCAAAGATGCTTACTACGTAAAATCAAATCATTTTTGATATTATTATTAGTGCATAGTATAGAAAACATTTCGAAAGTAGAGTATAAATCTTAGCCAGCATATGTACCATTATAGTATGCCTACTAAAGCTACCATATTAAATGGCAGGTTCTACAACTAAAACCGTACAAGGTTCGTATTGTTTCTTTGGATTTCCAACAAATAGTCAGGCCAATGAACTTCCCATTGCCACATGGAAACGCCTCTGGAATGTCGTCCCGAGAACCAAACCGGATCTCTTCCAACACAAGGCCGGGTTACCCCAAACTGGGTAACTACTGACACGAATATGTCATCCTTCGATCGTAATCGATCTATATCCGAGGATCCTTGATTTCCAACAACTACAAAGTAATAAATTTGCAGCAACAACATAGGTTAAGTATCTAGGCTCCATACCATGATAACACCTCTATCCAGAAGGAATGACATACACTAAAGGGGCGCTACCCCCTAATAACCTTGCTGCATCCTTCCTGTTTTGACCATTTCCGGGGTGTGAGGTTCGACGAAGTCTCGTCCACAAAGCCATGCTTTATACAAAAGTTGTGCTTTGATCATCAAATGCTCAACAGTACTTCGTATGCCACATTACCAATTTGGGAATGTATCACTAGTAACCATCAACTACATAACCTCTGAGCTCGTACGTCTTAGAGAAGGGTGTTAAGCTAAGAGAATAAATTCTCCGCCACCAACATAAATATATTTGATAGAAATCAGCTTTACATCTCAAGTGTAATGTCAGACACATATCCATACAAGTTCGTTCCGGGATCGAACGAAACCGAAGGCACTTCCAAAGAAGCCCCGGTAATCCAGATATTCACTAATCACGTCCGGACTTCCCATCACATATGGAATCTCTATGCCGGGGCCATTCGGCATAGAGATATTCGACGGTAATCATTCCGTTTTCAAAAATATCCGGTCTTCAACACCGGTCTTCAAATGCAATCCATAACGATGTATGCAATATTCGGAATGAGTTATATGACCCAAAGGACCTTCCCGTCTAACCCGAATAGTAAGCGCTTATTTTACAATAAGTTTGGCATTCAAATTCAAGCAAATCACAACAAATACCCATTCAAGGGTAAATATTGATAGTCGGTTATTTAACTATTAATGGATATGCACAAAATCACCACATTCCACATAATTTTCCAAATTATTTATTTTCCAAAATATCTTTAAAAGATATAATTTTTTTTCCACACTTCAAATATAAATCAACGTTTACTTTTAAACAAATTCCCCTTTCCTTAATGTATTCCAACGTGAATTTACATTTTCAAAATATCTACGAAAATACGATTTACAAGTCGATTTCTAATATTCATTTTCAATTCATATTTAAAGGATATAGTCTCAACATTTCACTTCATATTGGAAAACATTTCCATACTTATTAATAATAAGTAGTTCACAAATCTATTTATTTTCAACATTTGGAAAATATTCAATATGCTTAAATTACAATTAAGTATATATTTTAATCTTTAAGGAAAACATTCTCTTAAACACATTTATTTAGGTCAAAACGAATGTTGCATAAAACATCGTTATGACAACTCAAAATCATTAGTATAGGGATTCGAAGTTAAGATAGATATATAAATTCCAATACTATATAAAACATTTCCTTTCGGAAATCATTTACTATAACAACAGTATTATAGTCCACCATTTCCTTCTATTTCTCGAAAACGTCAATTTCAACAATGAATGTTGAAATCTATTGTTTCGACCCTTAACACATTTTAAAACATCGTTAAATCGTTTTAATTCTATTTAAAATATCACCTTCAAAACATTTTCTTTAACATATTATTCATTATCCAAAAGCGTGAATATACTTCGTTAATCAATTTCATCATTTCTATACATTTTATTTTAAAGGATTATCCACTGTCCAAAATCATGGATATAACTCCTTTGATAATTTCTACATTTACTTTATAAAATTCAATTGATTTGGACTTATAAAACAATGTTTATAAATCCTATTTCTATTTATTTTATAGCAACTTCAATTTATAAATCTCCTTTATTGACCTATTCAATTTATAACTCAATTATATACGAAAAGTCCATATTATAAGTTAAATACTCATAATTTATTTGTTTACAAAATCGTTCTTTTAAACTTCCCAGATTATAAATCTTATAACATACAAGATTCATTTATTTACCCAAATCTATTCTTTTAATAACTTTACAAAAAATTTAAATCTTACTACTTATAAATTCCATTTATAACTTCACCATTTATAGTTCTATAATTTCATTCACTTATGAAATCCATTTACCCTTCATTCTAACATTTAAAAAAACTCGTTTTATAATTCCAATATTATAATTTATGAATATCAATTTTATAAACCTTTTATATAAATCAATTTATATTATTATTTTAAAACGTCTTTAAACTCCTTTATAATTTCATCATTTTGATTTATAAAATAATCAAATTTTATAAACCTTATATTTAAACCTTTTAAAATAAATTCAAAAATCCCAATTTAAACTATTTTATAAAATCATTAACCCCATATTTTCAAAAATCAACTTTTAACTATATTTCTCAAAAATCATAATTTTTATAACATTAAAATTATAGCGTTTATTTATTTAAAATGAATCAATTCCAAAAATATTTTATAAAACGTATACTTTCAAAAAATCACTTTAAAATCCTTCTAAAATTCCAAAATTGGCCCAATGATGCTACACACCAAATAGTCAATCATGACAACAACGACATCATATATCTGTATATGATAATTAACAAATATCAAAATATCTATAATCTAATAAATACTGTTGAGGAATCCAGTTGGATCCCTCCAACCTGCTTCCCTGCATCCACAGACATTAGCACAATACCAATTCCGTTTCCAAACGAAATATCACGGTATATAGAATTTATAAAATATTATGCGCTATTATACGGTGCAATAGGGTCTCATCCGCTATATAATGCGGGAAATCAACTCCAAGTACATAAATAATACCAATTCCACTGTAGTGTGAAATATTCGTGGTATATGTTTTTAATAAATAACATCCGCTTAATATACGACGTATAATGTCTATTTTAACAATCAATAGATAGCAATCATCATTCAAACATACATTCAAGCAAATTTTAAATCTAACTATTTAAAATTTAAATCGAAACAATTTCAAGAGTGAGAAGTTCTCACCTTGGTTTCAATTTCCAGCGTTTTATTTCGAATAAAATTAAACGAGCGTTTAATTTTACCAGAAATTCAAACTAGCTCCAAACGACTCCAATCCAGTTCCATAGCGTAGTGCTCGAAAAAATGAATCCAACGCAATTCGTTTCGTGCGTTTTCGACCTCGTATGAAAAAGATATCTCATTACAAAGTTTACACAATTTTAAATAAAATTAATTTACATTTTACTTTAATATCTTATACCCCTAATCTCGGCCGTAGATTACCCTGCACGAAATCAAGGCCGTCCCTTGAGCTTCTTCCCCAACCCAATATTCACATACGCAAGTTTTAGGGTTTAGAAACCCATAGCCGCCGAAGTTCATCTAATTATCGGGCCCACTACGATCACCTTTACGTCGATCAGATGGTGCCATTCCACTCGCCTAGCCGAGCTCTACCATCGGCCAAACCCAGGCGAAGCTCGGTCGAGCCTAGCTCACAAAAACCGAGGCCGACTTCCACTTGTTCGAGCCTTTTTTGCCGCTGATTCGCCTTACCAAATTTGATTGTCGCCGTTGAGATTGTAGTACTCGTTGCCCTCTAGGTTTTTGCAGTTGAAGATTTCTCGAATCGATTGACAGATCTGAAAGAAAATTGAGGAAGAAGAAGTGAATAATTTTGGCCATTAACGTGTAGGGTGGAGGCTGAAGGAAACCCTAGTTAGGTTTTGCAAAAGTGAATTTGTGATGTCCTTTTATAGAAAATTACGCGACATTATTCACCCGAAATTTTTCCGAACTCCAAATCTCGCGCGTTGACTGGCGTTTCTAGGGTTTACCCCGCATTCCGGACACAATGGAATATGTTTCGGGAGACAATTCGATCATCTGTGCGAGTTATGGAAATAAACCACCAATTTTAAATTAAATCGATTTAAACCAATTTCTATGCGTTTTGGCTTGCCCTGGACAAACGGTAAATCCGATTGACACAAAATTTGAAACCATACAATAATATCACATTACGGATCCGATGAAACTAGTTTCGTCAAAATCCGAGACTGTTTGAAAAATGGCTATTTAACTCGTCAATTAAATATTAAAATATTCAATTTTCACAAATTAACTTTGAATTCGATTTTAAAAGTCCTATAACATCATTATAACTCCAATACGATATAATAAAAAATTTCAAATCATTTTCAATCACATTAATCCCAATTTTCAATTATTTCTGTAATTTCAACTATTAAATTATCGATTTAATTATCCAATTAAATCCAATTATTCGAAATAAAATTTATTCGACTGTTTAATTTCACTTATTAATATTTAAATTCAATTAAATATACAAATTTTGATTAATAGAAATTCTGGGTCGTTACCAATTTCACGTTCGAGTGAGTTTTTGAACTGTTTGTTATAGCGGTTTATCGCCATCTCAGAGCATGCCTAAGGACCGTTCGCGACCCCATGCATGTGTAAGTGGCTTAGCCGTTATGGAAACACAAATAGCAGATTTACATTCAAAATAAGTCTTTCAACAGAAATGTCCAATAAAATCAAGGCCAAACATAAGCAATGGAAACCAAAAGCAAAACAGGGACGTCAAAGTGCAAACAGCTACATTGATGCGATTTATAGTCGTATTAGAGCATGCCTGAGGATCGTTCTACATGTGTAAATGAGTTAATCGCGTTGGTGTGGAGTTTGCCACTTATTCGTCATTGTTCCAATCAATTGATGACAAGCTGACGTCCCGATCCTACGCCGTTCCCAGTTGATGCAGGTGGTGGCCATTCTCGTTCCACCGTGGTTGTTCCCCTTCTCACATACTGCGATAGTAAACCATTCCGGATATGTCCCTCAACCTCATCCTTCATGTGCCTATAGTCATTCGTGTTATGACCATTCAGCTCGTGGAATAAGCAATACTTATCTGAGCTTCTCCCATTGCTGGTTGGATCCCTCCTCACTGGCTTTCAATAAGGAATCTGCCCCCCGGTATTCCAAAGTCTCATTCAACTCCATATAAGAGGTGAATCTTGGTTCCTTTCGCGGTCGCGTCGGTCCATCACCGCTGTCCTCGGCCTTCCGTTTCCCTTTATCAATTCCTGCACCTTTTTCAAGAGGATTTCCGCCTTTGACTGCATAAACATCGATTCCTTCTCCTTCCTCTCTTTCAGCATTTGCATCCTTTAATCATAAAAATCCTTTAGCCTCATGATAAAATTCTCCAAGATCCATAGGGGGATCTCTCGTCAATGAATTCTTAAATTCTGTGCCATCGGTTATGCCAGATACAACTGCCATAAAAATCATGGATGGATCGGGTCGATCCACCAATGCTGCCGCTGCGTTGAATCGCATCAGGAATATCCTCAAAGATTCTCCGGCTCTTTGTTTTAGTGCTTCCAAACTCATCACATACTTGGATCTCGACATGTGAACCCTGAATTGCCTCGTAAACTTCTCGGTCAAATCGGTCCATGTTCCAATGGAGCCACTCTCCAGTTGTTTAGACCATAGCGCCGCAATATCTATCAAATACATTGGAAGCACTGGGCCATGACTTCCTCAGATGCTCCCAATACCTCCATACGCCTCATGCATCGTGTTTGATGAACTGCAGGATCCGTCCTTCCATCATACATTTTCAATGTTGGTAACTTGAATTCTGGAGGATTCCTGGCTTGCCTGATCATAGGAGCAAAGGGACACCGATTCACATCTTCCAGATCTCTATTCACTAGTCCTCCTATCATGGCTCGTCTGACCATCTTCGCCAATCTATCACTGTCATCAAGCTGTATCCCTTGTCTACTGCTTCTGAATTGCCTCCCAAATTCATGAGGGATTCCTGGAATCTACTCTCCTGAATGAGCATTCATTTCTCTGTCAATGCCGTGTTGCGCAGCTCCACTCGGTATTCTGCCCGTGATCGGGTCAACATGTTCTGGGTAAGTGCCCCCTAATTCTAGGGTTGTGCCAAATGGCCCTGCTCCATTCTAAATTCTGGTTACTCCGTGCTTCCGATCCCTATCTCTAACATCTCATGCGGCTGCGTTAGCTTGATTCTGCACTCCGGTTTGTCCAGTTCCTCGAAGTAAATTCTTCATCATCTCATCCTTTGTTTTAAGAAGCTCTTCATGCATAGCTTCCATCACCATCTCCATCTCATCTCCGGTGATGAAGACCGAGGCTTTGTTCGCTCCTGAGGAAGCCTCCTGGCTCCCTTCATGTTGAATTCTTTCTGCTCTTTGCCTTCTACTTGATTTCCTTGTCATAGCTTTTTAGATCTGAATCCTTAAACCTTCAAATTAAAACTTCTAAGCGATAGAATCCCTGAATTAGCCTTCTCATTGAAAGCACCAAAATGTTTGCGTCAAAATTGGTCACAAACACCCAATTGCTGATGAAAGCACCAATACACAATCATAGATCTCAGATAACAAGTATGTAGAGAATTTAAAAAATGAAGAATACTCATAAAATTTAGATGAAAGCAGTAAAGAACACAGAGTTTATAGTGGTTCGGTAATCCGGCCTACGTCCACTTTGAAGTTGATGACTTTATTGCAATTCACTCGCTGATTTCAACTAATTACAGCGGATTGCAGTGATAAAATTCGAGTAGAACAGCAGCCTTGAAGTATGAAAATTGTTTCAGTAGAGTCTGAACGTCGAAGAGCCAAAAAGATCCTTTTACTATAGGCTCTGGGGCACTATTTATAGGTGTAGGATGCAAATATCTCGCTCATGTGGAGGACTTTTTCTGGCACGTGGGTGGGCCCACGCGATCGATCCCAGGCAATTTCAACTCGATCCGTGATCGAGGCAAACGAATTTCGTATCGATCAAGACTTGATCCAATCGAGTCGAATTTGGCAAGAATATTCTTTGGATTGTACGTAAGATCTTGTGAATATTTCATAGCATTTGGGCTTGTGGATTGCGAGTTATGATCGATGCAAATTTTAGTTTTTCGATAGGCTGTTTGGTTCGTATCGATCCTTTCATATTGCTCACTTCGTATCGATCCGAGTACGTGTCTGAATGTTGACATGGCGTCGAGTTCTTAGATCGATCCACCTTTATTGCGAAATTGACCGAATCAATCCAAGGTTTGCGCCTTGTTCGTATCAATAATGTACCGTTCCGTTCATGTCTTCCGGTCGCAACGCCTTGTTCTTATCAAGTGGCGTGGTTCTGTTCGTATCATTTTAATGGGCTTCACTTCGTATCGCTCCTAAGATGCTTATTTCGTATCGATGATTCAATAGGCTCCTTATATCGATTGAAAAAGAGGATGGCATTCGTATCGATCCTTTATGTGCCGGGTGGATCGAAGCGACGTACATGCAATGATCGACACGAAGCGACAACTTCCCATGGTTATGAATTAGCCGGTGATGATGGATGCAAAGTAGGATGAGCTCGGACCGATACGAAATGGGCAAGCTTGATGGATACGAATTGTGTATGTTTGGTGGATATGAATAGTGTATGTTTGGTGGATACGAATAGTGTGCGCTTGATGGATACGAACGGTGTGCACTTGATGGATACGAACGAGAACAATGTTCAATTTTGCATTGATCATATCTTGAGCATACGAACTCGGATTGACTTGGAATTTCCAACGCTGGCTTTTATTACTTTGTCTGTCATGTCTTATCAATTGTATCTTGATCCGAACTCGAACAAAATTCATCGATATCCATAGCGAGCCTACGTACAACCGATCTTGGGACTAACTGTCTTTGGTTTATAGTCAATTCCTTGGTCTCACGACCTTGCTAAAAGGCGGGATAGCATTGGTTAACTTGTGAATAGTTAAATTGGGATTTTTGAAGTTATTATAAATGGTTTAGTTATAAGATTTATAAATTTGGATATTTTATGAATCAAAATAATGGGATTATAAAGGAGTTTTATAAGAGTCAAAATGGAGTTATAAATGGATTTCTAAGTAATAAGATAGATTTATTAATTGACAAAGTTATAAAAGAATGAATTTGGGAATAAACGATTTATAAGTAAATTAACCTATAAATCGGATTTGAAATGTAAATGAGAGATAAATGGAATCGGTTAATTAAGGGATTTTATAAGTTGAAGTTTTTATTAAAATATAAATGGAATTTATAAACATTGTTTTATAATTCCGAAATCAATTGAATTAGACAAGTTAAATATAGAAGTTTATTAAAGGAGATATATCCACGATTTTGGACAGTGGACTATCTTTAATAAATGTGTAGAAGTAATGGATTTGGTAAATGAAGTATATTCACAATTTTGGATAGTGAATAATAATTATTTAAATTGAATGAGTGTTTTGGAAAGTGATAATTTTAAATGTAGTAAAATGATTTAAAGATGTTTTAAAATGTGTTAAATAGCGAAACCATAGATTTCAAAATTCATTGTTGAAATAGACGTTTTCGAGAAATAAGGAAATGATGGACTATAACACTGTTGTTATAGTAAATAATTTTCGAAAAGAGATGTTTTTGTATAGTATTGGGGGTTTATATATCTATCTAATTTTTGAATCCCTATACTAGTGATTTTGGGATGTTTTACGCAACATTCGTTTCGACCCAAATAAATGTGTTTTAAGAGAATGTTTTCCTTAAAAATATAATATGCTTATTCGTGATTTTAGTATATGTAATATTTTTTAAGTGTTGAAAATAAACTAAATTGTGAATTACTTATTATTAAATAAGTATATGGAAATGTTTTCCAATATAGAAAGTTGAAATGGTTTTGAGATTATATCTTTTAAAGGTAATTTGAAGTGAATATTTAACTAGTGATTTAATTAATAAAAGATTAATTAAAAGGGCCTAGTGATTGTATATGGTGCTAAATATTTGTTTGTTGCTTTGATAGTTAAAGAATCGACTATCAAATTGGCCATTTTAGTTCATCGACTTGATGTGGGAACTATTTAGTCGTACACTTAGTACGTAACCTTTTGTGTAGGCTTGATTATCGTTTGTGTTAAGGATGTTGATTCGTATAGTGCGAAGTATTACTCCAATCCATCAAGCTTCCTTCTTGGCCCGAAGGATAACAAGTTGAAAGTTGAAGACGTGATAAGTCTATGAGACTTAGTTTCTTTGTAAGGTTGAGAAACGCTTTTGCATTGTTGGTGCAAAGTGACTGTGATCGGTTTATCCGAAAACCACTTCAGACCAACGTATATGCGACAATTGTGCAAGTTATTGATGATATTGATATTCATGATTTTCATAGTGGGGGACTGCTTGTTGATGTTTGGGGTTAAAATACCAATATACATATAGTAGCAGTGGTCTATTCATTATGAAATATCCAATGCAAGGACTATTCGCTACCAATCCTAGGGATTTCCCGATAGGATGTGGTAGGAAAGTACCACCGGTTTGTCCTGTTCCTGGATAGCTTGTATGGATGTTTATCTAACATTGCATTTCTAAAGATTATGTACATTGGTTTTTACAAACGTACATCAGTGGCGGTGGAGAAGACAACTTTTCTTAGCTTAACACCCTCCTTGAGACGTATGAGCTTAAGGGTTGTATTTTTGTGGAAGTTAATTAGTAGTCAATGGAAACGAACATGTGGCATTCAAAGTGATGTTATTATGATTTGTGAAAGGTAATCGTTACCTCAGGCCTCATCAACCGGAAATGACCAAAACAGGGTTAGACGCGGTAAGGCTAAGTGGGTCGCTCCCAAGCAGGGTATGATCATCCTCTTCTAGATATATCTTTACACGCTATGACATCATGTACCTGATTATTGTGGTTTGTATGCTAGAGAGCCCTCGGTAAAGGTCGGTAACGACCGAAGGATGACATATTCAGTACCATCTAGTTATAGAGGTGGCCCGTTCTTGTGTTGGTAGAGGGCAGATATTCTGTGCCTCGGGGCAACCAACTTGAGGTGCACCCATTAGAAGGTAGTCCCTTTACCTGGTCATTTGTATGGAAATCCAAACTCCACCACATACCTGCCATTTTGATTGTATTACCCATTTTTGGCTATATGCTGGAATTTAATCAATGTAACAATTTTAGCTATGATTAATATTATTTATATAATAGACACTAGTATAATATCAGATGATTTGATATGAAACGTTTTAGTTATCGAAAGGTAAAAACATATCCATGTTTATGTCGGGGTGTGTCCTACGAGATACTTTTATTTTGATAAAGGAAAAGTTTGGTAATCTAATAAATTTAGTTAACTGTGTTTCTCACGCTGGTTTACCAGACTAATCCGGCCGTTCTTCCCTTTCATTGCTTGAGTCAGACTGAGTATATTTACAGGTTCAGATTTGGTGCTTTTGGAGCTCCAGCAGGAGAGCTAGAGATCTTCATTTCGTATACACGCATCGGTTTTAATTATCCGCTATGCTTAGTTGTTGTATATTATCGGCAATTGTGAGGGCAGGTTATGATAACTATTCGGGCTGATAACTATTGATTGATTGTTAAATTCTGATTGATGTATGTATATACAGCTTATATTTTGTAAAGATCATTGATATGATATTATATGTTTTTCGCTGTGATGTGAGATTCGGTATTGTTCTATTTGGTTCTATCTTCTCGCTTTCTTCTCTTCTCTTCTTCTCTCTTCTTTTCTTTTTCCTGACTTTCTGTCAGTCTGTGCTTTTTGGGTCGGACATGTGCGGTTTATTGTCGATTCAAAGGGTACGGATTTGCGGTTCGTCACATATGAGTTGTAAATGCAAATGGATTTAAACTAAGAATTTGAGAATTTGAATCCCATTTATTTTGAAGTTATTTTTTAAAATTAAAGAGATTATATTGTTATAAATCTAAATAAGGTAAATGAAATTCGGAATGAATCTTATATAAGTAAAGTAACATAGTGAAATTATATAAGTAAAAGATTTATAAATGTGGTTTATAAATATAAAAGGAATTTTTTAAAGAGAATTTAAAGCACTGAATTTACTGCTGTTGCTGGGAAATAATAAGGGTGATGTGCAGCATTATCAGTATCATTTTCGAGTTTTTGTGTGATTGATTAGCTACAAATAGTAAATTGAAAAATCAAAGTTTCGTTTTGATAAATGAAATTTAATTTAAAATCCAAGTTGAAACTGATAAATATAAGTGAAATGAGTTTTGGACTTATAATATGAAATGAAATAATAAAAGAAATTTTAACTTTAGTGAAGTTAAATAAATTGAATTGGATTCGAACTAGATTAGATTAATTATTAAAATGGAAATTAAACTTAAGTGGTAAGTGATTATATAATATGAATTTGGAAGTTTAAATAACTAACTTGTATAACTTATAAAATGGGAAAAGGTAAGTAAAACCAATTGTTGAAAATGGTTAAACAGTTTTGTTAAGCAAAACGAAATCTGAATTTGAATAGTGATATGAAATTTGACTTTAGTAAAAGTTAAATAAAATGACTTTTGAATTGGAATCTGAATTCGATTTATAAGTTATTTAAGTTAAAGTCAAATAGAATGAAATGTTGTGATGAAACATAACTTAGGTGATGTTGAATGAAGTAGAATTTGATATCAAAATGAATTATTAAAGTGAATTAATGAAATGAAGTCATTAAAGGATATGAACTTGAGTTATATAATGAAATTCTACTTTAATCGTATAAGTGAATTAGTAGATGAAATATGGATAGAAGATTAATCAATCGAATGTAAATAAATTGATATGGAATAATAGATGCAAGTGTTAGTTCATTTAAATCTAATTGAATATTAAACCGAGTGAAATTAAAAGAGTTAAACCGAATTGAAGGTAAATAAAATAAATTAATTTGGTAATGTTGGACGTGTATTGGTTGTTTAATGAATTTTAGTGAATTGTATATAGAAATTCATATGAAGTTAAGTTAATGAAATTGAATTAATGGAACTGAAAACTAAGTAATTGAATTCAAATTGGAAGTAAGTAAATCTAAATAGAATTGAATTTAATTTGAATTGGAAGTGAACTAACTTGAATGTAATTAGTGAATGTAAACTAATTGAATACAAATGAATGAATATTAGTAAAATCCATTGTTGATCAATCAAATGTGAATAAATTGAAAACCAACTCAATGAATATTAATGAGAAGTAAATTTATATTGATTTGACTATGGATTGATTGGACGGATATTGGTTTGTTGGATGATAGTTGTTTGATGGATGAATTTGTTGCTTTTGATTGCATTTACTATATTGGCATACATAGTTGTTGTATTAGTATATGTTGTATACTGATATTACTTTCTATATACATGTTTCACATTTGTTTTGTTGAGTGTATAGTAGGTGTGGATGGTGTATGCTTCGCTTTTGGAGTTCGCTTTCGCGCTATATTAGCCGTATATGCTCACTAATAATATATAAGATACATATCTCGGACTACATATCATACTTCTATATTATTTTCCATACGGGATGCCTCATCCTCGAAGATGAGATACATATTTGTGATATATATGTTCTGATCCTACTACGATCGAACCACGCCAATGAGACGTTGGTGAATTTTTTTGAAAATTTTAGGCGTTGGAATTTTTTTGAGAAATTGGAAAATTTGTGATAACTAAATTTTTGATATTAAGTTAAGAGTTATACGATATTAGTTGGTCTTGAAAATATAACTATATATGGATTTGAAAAAACTTAGAAAAGTTTTTATAAGAAGTTTAGCTAATGGATTTGAGAAAAGTTAAAATGTTTAATTGAATTTGATAATCTAATTTGAACAAATTGTTTTTGAAAAGTGAATGGATTTTGTCATTTTTTCTTACTTGGTAATTTTGAGGACGAAATTCTTTTAAGTAGGGGAGAATGTAACGACCCAGAATTTTAGTTATTTGAAATTCGTGTATTTAATTGATTTTAAATATTCAAAAGTAAATTTTATAAGTTGAATAACTTATATTTCGAATATAATGATTTAATTGGATAATTAAATTGTTAATTTAATATTTGAAATTATAGAAATAATTGAAATTTTAATTTAATGTGAATAAAAATGATTTATTAAGTTGAATTAAATTCTATTTGAATTAGAATGATGTTAGATAACTTTTTAAATTGAATTAAAAGCAAATTTATAGAAATCGAATATTTTAATGTTTAATTAACATGTAAAAATCGTCATTTTTCACACAGTCTTAGATTTCGATGAAACTAGTTTCATTGGATCTGTAATGTTATGTTATAGTAAGATTTCAAATTTCGTGTCAATTAAATTTAAGGTTTAGTCGTGGAAAACTAAAACGCGTAGAAATCTGTTTAAGTCAAATTCAAATTTAAATAGTTGATTCGAAAACCTATCTTCCAAATACGATCGAATTGACTCCCAATATTTATTCCATTATGTTCGTAATAGGGGTAAAAAATTATAAACTCTAAGCGGCATGCTTTATTTGGAGTTTGAAAATTTTTCGGATGAATAGTGCGCGAAATATTTTATATAAGGACCTAACTTTTTCACGTTTGCAAAACATTAGGGTTTTAAACCTTAGCCGCCACCATTGGCCAGAATTTTGCCTTCTTTCCCTCTCAATCTCTTCCAATCTATCTACCTATTCAAAAAATTATCAACTGCAACTTTGTAGAGCATCGAGAGATCTTCACATTCGACGGTGGAGATCGCCTCGAGTTCATTGTATGCGCCGAAATTGGCCGTGTTCATCACAAAGTTGTGCACAGTTTTCAAGATGTGGGGAAGGCCGAGCTTCAAGGCATTTAGGGCGGTGATGGAGTAGGCCATGGCCTTCGATGTGGAAGTCTCAGATCATCTTCAAGTTGTTCATAATGGTCGCGAAAAATCAAATTCAAGTGGCGGCCATGGGTTTAATGGCGTACGTGAACGAAACGAAGGAGGAGAAGTAAAATTGAACGGCCAGGATTTGATGGTGAAGAACGTGCTGCCAGATTTGAAAGTAGGGTTTAATAAAATTAAATTTATAAATTTATATATATTTTAACTCGTATAAACTTTAAAATGCTATAACTTTGTCATACGAGGTCCGTTTTCGGTGAAACAAATTGCGTTCGGTCCGTATTGACGAGCACTAAATTCTAAAGCTTGTTTGGAGTTGATTGTAGCTAGTGAAATTTTGGATAAAAATTAGACGCTTGTTTAATTTTGTACGAATAAAACACTGCAATTATTATTGGAACCAATGTGAGCACACCTTACTCTTTCTACCTCACTGATATTTTATATAAGTGAGAATAATTTTTTATGATGATTCAAGATTGTTTCGATGATATATGATATATTATCTATATATTGATTGGTATTTGGATATATTCCGACCTACTAGGGCAGATGGGACCCTATATGTTCCCGTGTATGAGCGAATGACCCTTTGTACACACGTCTGCCTCGAAGACATTATACATATTTTCTAATAAATATGTGTGTTGCAGGTGATTGATTGGAGGGATCTAACTGGATTCCTCACGAGTATTGATTTATTTACAGATATTGTGAATCTGTGATATATGCTATTATCATGTGATATATGCTATTTTGGATGTCATGATTAATGTATTTAGTGCTGTTGCAGCATTGGGCCTATTTTTGAAATTTAAAAATGTTAAAGTGATGATTTCAATTTAAAAAAGAATTTCAAGTGATTTTTAAAATAGATGTTTTATATATAATTGAATTGTTAAGGGAATGAATTTATTTAAATAAATAAATTTTTAATTTTTATGTTATAAAAATTATGATTTTCGTGAAGTATAATAAGAATGTGATTTTTGAAATATGAAGAGATTTATTTGTAAAATAGTTTAAAATGGGATTTTGTACATATTATAAATGTTTTGTATATAAGATTTATAAAATTGATATTTTATAAATCGAAGTAATGGAATTAGAAACGAGCTTTATAAGTGTTCAAAATAAAGTTATAAATGAGTTTTTTAAGTAAATAAGATTCATAGATCTACGAATTGTGAAGTTATAAAATGAAAGAATTGGTAAATAAATGAATTATAAGTAATTAACTTATAATATGGATTTTTGGCATGTAAATGATATAAATGACATTTATTAATAAAGGGAATTTATAAATGGAAGTTTTTGTAAAATATAAATGTGAATTTAAAAGCATTGTTTTATAAATGCGAAACCAATTGAATTTGATAAGTTCATTATAGAACATTATTAACGGAATTATGTCCACGATTTTGGATAGTGGATAATCCTTTAATTAAATTTGCAATAATGATGAATTTGGTGTAACAACCCTATATTTTCAGCCATTCGCATCCACGCATGCCGGACTTGAATTGCTTAAAATATCGCATTGTAAATAATTTTGGAGCAAATGAAATACAATCACAGAATCACAGACATAGAAATATCAGAATAACTCGCAGCGGAAATTAAAATACCATAGTAGTTCATGAAGCCACTATAACAAACTCTAAAAACATAATACATAATATCAGTCCGGAAAAAACATATACAATAGAAATCTCAATTACATAACAGTTTATCAATACCAAAGCTGAAATAGAACAACTGAAATTGAAGGGATAGATAACTAGACAAGCAGAATCTCCATCAATTTCTAGCTCCAGAAAAGAAATTCAAAGCTAAGCTGTAAATACTCAAGCTGACCCGAGCGTAAAGTAAAACACAAAACACTCGAGTCAGGACAATATATACTTATATAATGTAAACCAACTCAAGTGAACTGTAGTAGAAATGCACAATAACTTAAAGGATGCTTGGGATCGCCCATCCTTTAAGAATCAGTTAAACTATAAATTAAATACATCCCGTGGTTAAAATTTCAAAATGGTATTTTATACTTTGAAATCTAATATCATTTCAAAATTCAATATCATTCAAAAATCCATTTCAAAATATCAAATATAGTATCTTCCAAACCACATTCATTTATTTAAAATACCATTTCAACACACATTTCAAATAGTTTATATTTCAAAACACATTACTTCATTCTAAATCAAAAAAAAGAAGTTATTATATTTAATAATTAAATTTCCAAAATTTTAAACTTTTCAAAGTTCACTCATTCACTTAATTTTATCAAAACGGTGAAAATTCACCTTTGATATCATTTAGAAAATGCTACGGAAAGTCACATTCAAAATAGTTCAATTTAACAAAAGATAGCATTTTAAAATGCTGCAATAGGGTTACATTAGTTTCAAATAACTTAGTTAAATTCAACAATTATAACATTTACAAAATTCTACAATAGCCTTTAATTAAATTTAGCCATTTAGTTCATTATTATCAACTACAAAATTTACAAATGCTGTATTATCATTTACATTAGAATTAATAGCATTTCAGAAATGCAGTTAATTAACTTCAAATATTCAGTAGAATTTCACAACAATTATAGTTTTATTTAAATCATTTTTAACTTATAAAATCATAAAATTTCACTTTTATAATCATCATTTAAATACCCTTATATTCATGATTTTATAAAGTTAAATTTCCATTCATAAATCAAGATTTAATAATAATTCACTTATTAAATTCCAATCTGAAATTTTAAATTCATTAAATTTAATTTAACTAAACACTTAAGTTTAAAATTTTCAAATATAACTTAACTTCATTTTTATTTGCTTAACTTAAAATTCATTTTCAAGCCAAATTCACAAATTTCCAATTTTAGTTATATTTCAAAATTTCAACTTAAATATTCATTCATTTCACACTTTAACTTTATTAAAAATCATTAATATATTATAAAATCATTTTAGATTCATTTGATTAAAAATATCATAAAAATATCATATTTAATATTAAATTCAAATTCCATTTCATTACCAAATTAGAATTTCCAAAATAACTTACATTTCAAATTTCTAACTTTACCAGCTATTTATTTCACTTATAAATTCTCAAAGAATTAATAATACTTTACAAAAATCATTTTTAATTAGGTTTTAAATCAAAATATTATAATATTTACATTTCTAAAATATTATAAAATTTTTAGAAAAACATATTTTAACAACGGGTCTGTATTTCATTTTCTAGCTTAGGTAAAGTGATACAGGTAATATATCATTTCAACCCGTAATTTACAAAGAAAACTCGGGTTTGATCATTTCAAACCTGCAATCCCAAGTAAATGAAAATAATTGAAAATCATTTAGGCCTATCATTTCAGCCCATAATGATTTTCTCCTATTCTAAAGTCCGTTCGGGTATGTATCATTTCAACCCATGGTGATTCTGTTCTACAGTGAACTTGCAATGGTGATAACTGATATAAACAACAGAATAACATGAAATAACAGTGACATATGATATAAAAGGTGTAATAACAGGTATGAACATCATGTGATAATAATATAGCAGTTATAACATGATGAAATGCATTACAGATTCAAGCGATGTCAGTTTACTAGTTATATAGGTACAAATTGTCTGGTGAGTATTACTCACCTGTCTAAGCTGGAGACTTGCCAACAAAGCACACAACACAAAGACTACAAAGGCACGACAACTCGAATACGATTTGAGTGTGGAGAGCCAACACTAATTGCCTTGAATATATTTACAAAAAAAAACATGAATTACAAACCAAAATATTACAAACAATGCTAGGAATAACTACACAATTCAAAGCTAGAGCTTTTGCACTTGCATTCAAACACTTATACTTCAGTTATGGCCTGGAAAGACACTGTAATGGGATGGTTTTGGATCAGGTTTGGATCAGGTTCATGTCATACAGGGGTCGACCATAGCAATATAAAGAGGAGATGAAGGATATGTGCTTGAATTTCAAAACAAGGCAACACAACTACAAGCAACAACATAGATTTTAAGGCCTAAATGGGTTCGGCCAAGGGACTATTGGGCATGGCCTGATCTGGAAGGATCAACTAAAGGTGATACAAAGGTCCAAGGCTCAGGTTGTGGCTGGTGGTGGTGGTGTTTGGCTTGCCAAAGTGGAGGAGAGAGGCGGTGGAACAAGTTAGGCTAGGCTATGAACATTTAGGTAGAGTTTTGTTCATTTTTTAGGTGGATCTACTTCATGAGAGGCTACGGCTATGGAAGGTCAGCGGGTTAGAGGAGCTGGTAGCCTGATGTGGTAGTGGTGGAGGTGGCCATGGTGAAGGAAGAGCAAGGGCTGCGCTACAAAGGTGAAGGCAAGTGCAAATACATAAGAAAAACAAGGAAGAAATGAGAAGAAAAGAAGAAGAATTTTACCAAACTTTTGCTCAGGAATGGAGGCCATGAATTTTGAGGATGAGAAGGTTTCCAATACGTGAAAATGGAGTGAGAGAAGTGCCTGAAGAATGTGAGGAGTAATGGCCAATTAATGAAAAGATATGGTTAAAATGTGAAAAGGTAGGAATATAAAAGGCCTTAGGAGATAAAAAGTCACCAAAACCTTTCAAATTTCTATATTTTCTTTTTATAAGTTTAAATATCTGAAAATTCATATAATTTCATTTGAAAATTCAAAAATGTAACAAATATAAAAAATATAAATAAATAAATATTAATTATATATGATTAAAATAAGAAAAAGTACAAAATGAAAACTAGTCTAGAAAATTTGAAATTATATGGAATAAATTTTGGAAAATTCATATGGACTTGTAAAATATTTTTAAACAAAGATAACAACATAAAATAAAAATGCATTCACAAAATAAATATATAAATTTTAATTTAAATAAAATTTTAATGAAGAAAATAGCAGAAAATAAGAAAACAGCTTTTAAAAATAGGAAATAAATACAGTAAATTTTGGAAAAATTATGACATCACTTTCTAAATGTTTTAAAATAAAATATCTATCTAACATGTCATATAACACATATTAGAACATGATTTGATAAATAAAAATATTATTTATATAAATTAAAATAGATAATTTTATTAAATAAATCAATTTACACCCAATATTGTAAAAAGCACAACTTCCATAATATAAATCAGATTTCAACGAAACGAAAAGCAGTATTCTTGAAATTTAATATATTCACATAATAAAAGATAAAATTCAAAGATTTAAATATTTAAAATTTAAATTTAAAAGTCAAAGTTTGACCAGATTGACCAAAAATCCACTTTTCGGAAAAATATTCAATTTACACCAGTTTGAAACTATAATTCATATAATAATCAACATTTATATTTAAAATGAAAATTTTTGAAATAAAAAAAGTTTTAAAATAATTTCAAAATAACAATAAAGTCAAAATCAAAATATAAATAAAAATCTAGGGTCGTTACACTCTCCCCCACTCAAATCTTTTCGTCCTCGAAAAGGAAGGAAGCGGAGAAACAACAAGAAAGAACAAATGGGTTGGAAGACATCCCCGAAAGAAGGTAAGGAAAAAGTAGCTAGGAGGGAAAGCAGGTTGAAAGACAAGGATGAACCATATTTTTAAAACATTATACATTTCAATTAAAATTTTATATTTACAAAATTTTACGCCTGGATCCCCCAGGAAACAATCCGTATCCGTAAGCTTTCTCAGCCCTGCGAGTTACGCCATGATGACTAGTAGAGTGCAGGATACACAATGGTTACGCCTGGATCCCCCAGGAAACAATCCGTACCCCTAGGCCATCTTAGCCAGGCAGTTTCGCTACTAATGCGACCTACATGGAGTGCATGATACACAATGGTTACGCCTGGATCCCCCAGGAAACAATCCGTACCCCCAGGCCAGCTCAGCCAGGCAGTTGCGCTATGTAGTTGCGATGATAAGACCATGGAGATCGCCACGGAATTCGATGGACACTCGAGTATCATATCCGAAAAACCCAATTCAAAGAGAGAGAATAATATCGATAGAATGAATCCACAGTGTGGCCACAAAGCGGATATCAAGCAGAAGCCACTTTTCATATCTTTACTTCGAAAATATGTATCTTATAGTACCTTTCAAAATCACTTCCAAATATCATACTTATATAAAGTCCATTTTATATAAGATTTCATTTCAAATCAAATACTTTTCAAAACAATAGTATATCAAATCACACTTATATAGATTTCGATTATATAAGATTTCACTTTTCAAAATTGGGTACCTTTTCAAATCAACAGTTTTCAAATAAATAGTTTCCAAATCTACTGCATACTTATACAAATCAATTTTATATAAGTTCGATAACTCCCAAATCAAAGTATTTAAATAATCAAGGTTCTCAATTTTAATTCCTTTCAATAATGTTTCAGTTTCATAATCATATATGATTTCACCAAATCATTTCTTCCAAATTACCTAAATCTAGTTTCAAAGTTTCTCAAACAATAGATTTAGAAAATAATCCAAATTTCCAAATCAACAAAATTTAGGTCAAACAAGTTCATTTCCATTTCAAACATATATTCACTTACAAAATCATAATACTTTCAAAGTTATAAATCTTTCGAAACCAAATACTTGAAATCATTACACTTTGAGAATCATAACATTTTGAAATGATACATTTGAAATCATAAAACATTCCCTTAATTTTTTACATTTCACAAATTTATTCAATTAAACTAAAATCTAAAATTTCCAAATTTTAATTCCATTCAAACCATCAGTTTCAATTCAATTTAGTTTTCCAAAAAAACCATTTCAAATATTATCAAATTCCAAATATAGATTTGATTTACAAAATAAACTATTCAATCTTAAATATGTTTCAAGGCTTAAATATATCATATTTCAAACTAAAATTTATAATTTCATATATCTCAAATTTTACTTCATATTACTTACATATGTCATCATTTCGCAACATTACATTCGATCACTCGCTTGGTCATACAAGTTCACTTTCGAACTAGTATTGTCCATTCGACTTCCCTAATGCGGACTTCGATATGGTTTCCCGACTAGATGCCATTAGTCTCCTTGCATAGCCATATGCTATGATAGAGAATTCTAGAATCAAGCCCAAAATCCATATCAAATGTTCGCCATCAAGACTCAAATGAAAAATCCTAACACGAAATGGTGTAATTCACCTCGAACTTGCGTACTCAAACTCGGATCAAATTAATTATGCGAATAAAACAATATACGTACAACTTATATATCTATTCCAACTTGTTAAATAAATAGTTTCATAAAGATGTTACTAAGTTAAAAAATTTAAAACCAAATTTTTCTCAAACATTTAAAGACTAATTTTTATCCAAAACGTTTCAAAACTAAATTTCATATTAGTATAATTCAAAATAGTCTTATTTATTTACTTAACAAAAAAGTTTCAACTTATAAAAATCATATTATTTCATACTTGAAACATACAAACTAAACTTATATTCTTTATCAAATACCTTATATCTTTCAAAAAAAATTAGCTTTGAAAAATAACCTTGATTTGGAAGTGCTCGAATCTTAAAATAGTCGAAGAAATCATATTTTCAATCCAAGAGTTGGAAATCAACACTAAATCAGTAAATTAATTTCAAAAGTTAAGTTTCAAAATCTGAAACTCGAGGACTGAACACCGACTTACTTTAAATCTTTTCAAATATATATATACAGATCTATCTTTCGAATATCAAACCATACTTCGAAATCTGAAATCAAAATTGGTTTCACAAAATCACTCGCACAGCAAAGCTACTAGAGTGGCCTCTCCCTCACTCAGAAACTCGAAAATCAATGTCGACGATGCATGCATTCATCACCGAAATTATTTTCCAGCGACATAAATGAGTTCTGGACTTCAATTAACTTTGAAAAACTTCTTTGAAATTCCTTCGAAATTATTGAAATTCATTCGAATACATTTGAAACATTTCTTATTTGAAAAAAATATATCTTTAAATCATATTATTATTATATATTTTCCAAAATCTTAAAACCGATTTCAAAACACCGGAATTCGATTCCTTGAAATTCTGATTCAAAACCCTTCAGTTATAAATCATTTTTGTATAAATCAAGTTCTTATAAAATTTGCAAAATTTCAAATTCTTCCGAAATTTCAAATTTTCATTTTGAAAGGTATATAATCCTTATCGAAAACATTTCACTTTTATATATAAAAATATGACCATCCTTAATAATTTTGATGTATGCACAATTTTAAAATACAATTAAACACAAATTTCCAAAGAATGATTCAAGGAAGGATTTCAAACAATAAAGATTCAAAATTAGAGGAATTCTAATCAAATAGAATTCTAGTTCGAAGATAAACTCAAACGAAGATGAGATAATTTAATTACCAAATAGAGGATAGATAAGCCTATATAAATCGTGGACGACCTTAACCGGTCAACCGAGACTTTAGGAATACAATCAATATGGAAATCTAAGGAAAATCGACCTTCGTTCGCCAGAGATAGAATCCGGATAGAGCAGGATATAGATAGCATCGACATCCGACGATACAGAAATCTCCAGTGAATCAATGCCAATTGTAAAGGAGTTTCACCCCTTTACAAATCATTCAAAGATTTACGGAATCACCGCTCTTTAGAGAGGTCATTCCGAAGTAGAGTTACGGAATGCTTCAAAATCAAAAGGAAAAATGGGGAAAACAAGATTGGATTCCAAAACAAATGGGAGCGTTCCAAAGTTCAAGAAATCCTAATCGATAAGAATCCTAACCAAGGTGGATACAGAAGGAAAGAAGCTTAGAAAATCTTGGTTTCAAAATAAGAAGATTTTTATACCAAAATAATCTTTGAAAATACTTTAAAAATCATTTGGAAATCATTTTATACTTTGAAAATACGTTCTCTCACAACGAAAGGATTCTGAGATTGATTTAACTCATTCTAGGGTATTTCTACCCTATCTCTAATGAGTTTTTTTTTGCTCCGTAGGCTAAGGTTTGCCAAAAACCAAAGCTCTGATACCAACTGTAACAACCCGATATTTTCAGCCATTCGCATCCACACATTCCGGACTTGAATTGCTCAAAATATCGCATTGTAAATAATTTTGGAGAAAATGAAACACAATCACAGAATCACAGACACAGAAATATCAGAATAACTCGCAGCGGAAATTAAAATACTATAGTAGTTCATGAAGCTACTATAACAAACTCTCAAAACATAATACATAATATCAGTCTGAAAAAAAACATATACAATAGAAATCTCAATTACATAACAGTTTATCAATACCAAAGCTGAAATAGAACAACTGAAACTGAAGGGATAGATAACTAGACAAGCAGAATCTCCAGCAATTCCTAGCTCCAGAAAAGAAATCCAAAGCTAAGCTGTAAATACTCAGGCTGACCCGAGCGTAAAGTAAAGCACAAAACACTCGAGTCAGGACAATATATACTTATATAATGTAAACAAATTCAAGTGAACTGTAGTAGAAATGCACAATAACTTAAAGGATGCTTGGGATCGCCCATCCTTTAAGAATCAGTTAAACTATAAATTAAACACATCTCGTGGTTAAAATTTCAAAACGGTATTTTATACTTTGAAATCTAATATCATTTCAAAATTCAATACCATTCAAAAATCTATTTCAAAATATAGTATCTTCCAAACCACATTCATTTATTTAAAATACCATTTCAACACACATTTCAAATAGATTATATTTCAAAACACATTACTTCATTCTAAATCAAAAAAGAAGAAGTTATTATATTTAATAATTAAATTATTAAATTTCCAAAATTTTAAACTTTTCAAAGTTCACTCATTCACTTAATTTTATCAAAACGGTGAAAATTCACCTTTGATATCATTTAGAAAATGCTACCGAAAGTCACATTCAAAATAGTTCAATTTAACAAAAGACAGCATTTTAAATGCTGCAATAGGGTTACATTAGTTTCAAGTAACTTAGTTAAATTCAACAATTATAACATTTACAAAATACTATAATAGCCTTTAATTAAATTTGCCCATTTAGTTCATTATTATCAACTACAACATTTACAAATGCTGTATTATCATTTACATTAGAATTAATAGCATTTCAGAAATGCAGTTAATTAACTTCAAATATTCAGTAGAATTTCACAACAAATATATTTTTATTTAAATCATTTTTAACTTATAAAATCATAAAATTTCACTTTTATAATCATCATTTAAATACCCTTATATTCATGATTTTATAAAGTTAAATTTCCATTCAAAAATCAATATTTAATAATAATTCACTTATTAAATTCCAACCTTAAATTTTAAATTCATTAAATTAAATTTAACTTAACACTTAAGTTTAAAATTTTCAAATATAACTTAACTTCATTTTTATTTGCTTAACTTAAAATTCACTTTCAAGCCAAATTCACAAATTTCCAATTTTAGTTATATTTCAAAATTTCAACTTAAATATTCATTCATTTCACACTTTAACTTTACTAAAAATCATTAATATATTATAAAATCATTTTAAATTCATTTGATTAAAAATATCATAAATTTATCATATTTCATATTAAATTCAAATTCCATTTCATTACCAAATTAGAATTTCCAAAATAACTTATATTTCAAATTTCTAACTTTACCAGCTATTTATTTCACTTATAAATTCTCAAAAAATCACTAATACTTTACAAAAATCATTTTTAATTAGGGTTTAAATCAAAATATTATAATATCTACATTTCTAAAATATTTTAAATTTTTTAGAAAAACATATTTTAACAACGGGTTTGTATTTCATTTTCTAGCCTAGGTAAAGTGATGCGGGTAATATATCATTTCAACCCGTAATTTACAAAGAAAACCCGGGTTTGATCATTTCAAACCCTCAATCCCAAGTAAATGAAAATAATTGAAAATCATTCAGGCCTATCATTTCAGCCCATAACGATTTTCTCCTATTCTAAATCCGTTCGGGTATGTATCATTTCAACCCATGGTGATTCTATTCTACAATGAACTTGCAATGGTGATAACTGATATAAATAACAGAATGACATGAAATAACAGTGACATATGATATAATAGGTGTAATAAAAAGTATGAACATCATGTGATAATAATATAGCAGTTATAACATGATGAAATGCATTACAGATTCAAGCAATGTCAGTTTACTACTTATATAGGTACAAATTGTCTGGTGAGTATTACTCACCTGTCAAAGCTGGAGATTTGCCAACAAAGCACACAAGACAAAGACTACGAAGGCACGACAACTCGAATACGATTTGAGTGTGGAGAGCCAACACTAATTGCCTTGAATATATTTACACCAAAAAAAAAAAACAAACATGAATTACAAACCAAAATATTACAAACAATGCTAGGAATAACTACACAATTCAAAGCTAGAGCTTTTGCACTTGCATTCAACCACTTATACTTCAGCTATGGCCTGGAAAGACACTGTAGTGGGATGGATTTGGATCAGGTTTGGATCAGGTTTAGGTCATACAGGGGTCGGCCATAGCAATATAAAGAGGAGATGAAGGATATGTGCTTTAATTTCAAAATAAGGCAACACAACAACAAGCAACAACAGAGATTTCAAGGCCTAAATGGGTTCGTCCAAGGGACTATTGAGTATGGCCTGATCTGGAAGGATCAACTACAGGTGCTACAAAGGTCCAAGGCTCAGGTTGTGGCTAGTGGTGGTGGTGTTTGGCCAGCCAAACTGGAGGAGAGAGGTGGTGGAACAAGTTAGGCTAGGCTATGAACATTTAGGTAGAGTTTTGTTCATTTTTTAGGTGGATCTACTTTATCAGGGGCCACGGCTATGGAAGGTCAGTGGGCTAGAGGAGATGGTAGCCTGATGTGGTAGTGGTGGAGGTGGCCATGGTGAAGGAAGCGCAAGGGCTGAGCTACAAAGGTGAAGGCAAGTGCAAATACATAAGGAAAACAAGGAAGAAATGAGAAGAAAAGAAGAAGAATTTTATCAAACTTTTGCTCAGAAATGGAGTCCATGAATTTTGAGGATGAGAAGGTTTCCAATATGCGAAAATGGAGTGAGAGAAGTGCCTGAAGAATATGGGGAGTAATGGCCAATTAATGAAAAGATATGGTTAAAATGTGAAAAGGTAGGAATATTAAAGGCCTTGGGGGATAAAAAGTCACCAAAACCATTCAAATTTCTATATTTTCTTTTTATAAGTTTAAATATCTGAAAATACATATAATTTCAGTTAAAAATTCAAAAATATAACAAATATAAAAAAAATAAGAAAAAATATTAATTATATATGATTAAAATAAGAAAATAGTACAAAATGAAAACTAGTCTAGAAAATTTGAAATTATATGGAATAAATTTTGGAAAATTCATATGGACTTGTAAAATATTTTTAAACAAAGTTAACAACATAAAATAAAAATGCATTCATAAAATAAATATATATCGAGGTTCGTGCGTCGACATAGGTGCATCAGAATCGATCGCAGGTGGTGGGGTCGAAGCGTGGGTCAATGACGCAGCCCAGGTTGTAATGGCGGGATCACAGATTGTCATAGGCGGCGACGCGGGGGAGATTTGTTGATCGGGTTTGCGTTCCAGTGGGATCGAGTAGCTCTTTTTCGATATTCAGGTGAGTTCGTCGATCTGGGTAGTCGTGACAACGGAGGGGAAGGTCGACGACTAATTTGGGATGGCATGGTTGATCGAAGATGGTCGGGTCGTCTGTGCTCGTGCACTTGTGCATGTTATGTATTTTTGTTGCTGGTTGATCAAGGGCATCGGGGAAGAAGGTAGTTGCTCGTGTCAGGCTTGGGGTCATCCACGTGAAGTTGAGGGGTTGGCTTGGGGGTTTTTGCTTCGGGCCAGGTATCTTGTTAAGTTTGTACTAACTAGGTTTTTAAAAGTATAAAAAAGTATGAACAGATTTTAAAAGCTAAGAAATTATAACCAATTTTTATAAAAAAGCAAAAGAATGGACATGTTTTATGAAAAATAATAACCAGGTTTTTAAATGAAAGCATGATCAAGTTTAAATTTATAAAATGAGTAAGTTTTCAAAAGAAATATTAACCAAGTTTTCCAAAGTAAATCTATTAAACAAGTTTCAAAGTTTAAACTTTAAAGTTAAATGTTTTTAAAATTGTCTCGGTTTATGTAATTATGTATTAGGCTAATTTTCTCTCTGATTGTTTTCAAACAATAAAATGATGTAATTAATAAGAGATTAAGGTAAGTGTATTAAACTTTAATTAATAAAAATATTCTCAAATGTTTTTCTCCGTATAGTTGATTTCAAGAATCTAATTGAAATAAGATATAAATAATAAATAAGTGATTAATTAAAGTGAATGGTTTATTTAATTAATTAAGGTCTTATTAATAAAAGTAATTAAAGTATAATTACTTAATTAATTAAGGATAATTAATTAATATAAGTAATTAACGGAAAATTACTGAATGTAATTAATTAAAGGACAATTACTTAATGAAATTAATTAAAGAATAATTACTTAATGTAATTAATGAAGGATTATTGATTAATATAATTGATTATAGTATAATTAATTAATGTAATTAATTAAAGGTTAATCAATGTAAGTAATTAAAGGATGGTTAATTACTTAATGTAAGTAATTAAGGATAATTAATTAAGATGGATAATTAAAGGATGATTAATTAATGGTTTGTAATTAGTTAATGTTAAGTAAGCAGGATTTAAAAGTAATTAAAATAATTAATTTTATTTATTTGGAGATTAATTAAATTAATTAGAAATTTTACAATTGATTAATCTTGCTTATGGATGATTAAGATATATTGAATGATTTAGATTATTTTATATCTCTGATATGTGATTTGTGATACTCTATGATATGAGATACTTTCGTAGAACTGTGATAATGTGGGTTATCTATCTGAGATGAACTGTTATATGGATATGATATCCTGAATATAAATTGTATTTTTTAAACTTAAAGCAACTTGGCTTAAAGAATAATATTGGATTCGAAGAGACCGAGGTCAGGCATTAGCAATATCCGAAACCACTTCGATTAGTAATCTACAAATCTTTTATAGAATTGATTTTAGAATCTAATAGGCTAGAATGGAATAGATTAAGTAACATGGCCATTTAAACTAAGTAACAGTTCTTAAATATTGTTTGGTAATAAGTGATTGACTATAACAAGTTAAGAACTCGTAGTGAGGCACGAGTTACCCTGGGATTTCAATTATGATTTATAACTTAGTATTTCAATTATATGGGTTTACTCACGCTGGTTTCCAGCCAGACTCGGGTGTTACTTTAATGTAATGCTCGGGTCAGACCGAGTATTACCGCTTTGCAGGTTAGGACGTTTTGGAGCTCAGGAGGTGAGCTGGATAACATGAACGTATGGAGTATATTCTGATGTGTATTGAAGCTATATTGATTGTATTCTGGGACAGTCATTACAACTGTCCAGTTTATTTGTACACTGATATATTGTTGTAAATTGACAGTTACGTCTTTTTTTGCATAACCGCTATTATTTGATATTATATTTTAATCCGCTGCGAATGTGAGATTCTTTGCTGTCATTTTCTGTTTCTTCTTCTACATCTTTTCTTCTTTTCCCTAACAATCTGGGATTTTCGGCATTCGATTGCTTGACACTTCTATAGTGAATGTATTAGTGTCAAATTTTCGAGGTCGAAAATTTTGGGTCCTTACATTTCGGTATCAGAGCTGAAGGTTAAGCGAGAACCTTGGCTATGGTGGGTTACTTATTAAGGATAGGGTCAATAGTACCCTAGAATGAATTGAGTGTATTATATATGAGGGCGCATTTGTTATTTCCTTATATAATGAGTTTGACTCTGAAACTATTTTCGAATAATTCTTTTAATATAAACCGTTCTAAATCTATTTTTCCTTGCTTTTTACTATACAAACCTTTTTTTAAAACCCAAACTATCTTATACTTATTTTACAACTATTTTGAAAACTAATTACTATTTTACATCTGTTTTACAAATTAATTACTATTTTACAACTATTTTGCAACTTTATAACTATTCTATAACTATTCAACTCTTTTACAACTATTTTATAACTACTTTACTATTCTATAGATATTTTACAACTAACAACTATTTTACAACTACTTATCTATTTTAAATTTTTCAAGCTATTTTCTAAATTCAAATTGGTCAAAGTGCAAACTGTTTATAATTGAAGTGATAACCTAAATGGAAATGAAAGCAATTGTGAATAGGTGAATATAATCAAAATGAAGATAAATATGTAGGATGTACATATATTGTTCTATTGGCTTAACGATTTGATCTAGATTCGAACATAGAATTTCAAGATAGTATGTCAATCCGAGTTGGGATTTTTCACTCGATTTTCGACGGCGAACCCTGGATATGGATTTTTGATTGGTTTTGGAAATTCTCTATCATAGTTATGACTATGCAAGGAGAATGACGGTTTCTGATCAAGAAACCAGATCGGAGTCCGCACTAGGAAGTCGGGTGGACGATACTAGTCCGGAAGTGAAATTGTGTGATCGAGTGAGCGATCAAATTTGATTTTGCATACGGATGATATATGTACTTCGTACATGCTTGAATGAAATAGATATTGAAAATTTTGTAAAAAAAGTGAAAAAATAATTTTTGAAAATAGGAAAAGTACATTAAAAAAATTATATGATGAATAAGAGTGGAAATTGGATATCACTATAACTAAAATTCATTTTATAAAAAGTAAGAAATGTGGCAAGTAACTTTATAAAAGAAATCAAACTTGAATATTTGATTTGGAAAAATAAAAGTTATATATATATATATATATATATATTTGTTTTAAATGATTAACTCTCCCTGTTGAATCTATAACCAGAAGAAAAGATTTTTTGGAAATATTTAAAGTATAAAAAGGGAATTTATGTAAGTGTGAAGTGATCCCAAGATTTTTCAAGATTATATATATCTATATATATAAATGATTTTATGAGAATGATTTTGGGAAAAAGGGCTTTTGGAACGCACTAATTTTGAAAGGCTTTTGATTTTTGAGAAAAATCAATTTTGGAAATTTGGAAAGCCAAGTTTGAGGATTATCAATTTTGAGATATCGATTTTGTGTAAAGGAGATTTATATGTGATTCATATAAAGTGTATGATTTGAAAGATACAATATGTGTATAGTATAAAGTATTTTGAGATTGGCTCCTGGGAAAAAGGCGCTCCCATTTAAATGAATTTCTAGCAGGCGATCCACGTGGTGGTTCTGCCTTAAGCTCTAAGGGGGGTTCTAAATTTAATCATGGGAGGAAGTCCTGACAAACTCAAGTTTCTGAAGATTGTGGTTGGCTAGCGAATGTCGAGGACGCTGGTGCCTACAGAGACATTTGGGTTATACTGTAATGATAGTGTAACTCGATGTCACTACGATCTACTGCGCGCCATAGCGGAAGTCGAGAGGCAATGATTGCCTACGGTCTACATTTTATTTCGCCGTAAGGGCGATGTAACATTGGTAGACTACGATCTATGAAGACATAGGAAAGTCGTGTTGCAGTGAGTGCCTACACGCTACATTGGGACTCGACTGATGTAGTCTACGATCTATCTGGTCTGTGTGGAGAAGTTTCATTTGGAAGCGAAATTCGAGGGGGCTGATGCCAACATTTACATGGGATTTTGTCTTGATGGCGACGTAACCTCAGGTGTAGCTGCGATCTGTGGCGGGTTCCATGGTGTAATCGAGGGGTGCGGAGGCCTACGGTTTTCTATGGATTTTGCCGGGATGGCAATGTAACCTTCGGGCTAACTACGACCGTGGAGGGGGTGATGATTTCCAGAGCATTCTCACCAAAAATGTTTTTTGTATTTTAACAAAATGTTTTCTATGTATTTTTACTGGGTGTTGAAAACGGGTCTACTAAGTACTTATAGATTTTCAGTCCTACACCTGATCAATGTATGACCGAATCTCTGTGAGAACAAGGATGGCCTTGTTGAAACATCAATTTATAAAAATTATTTTTTAATAAATCTATTTGTAACATTATGTACATTTTAAAATGTTTTAAAAATTTAAATAAAAAACTTAAGAGTCAAAAAGTTTAAGGATAATTTAACTGATAATAAGCATTGTAATTTATATTCTTGCTTTGTTACTTTTCGAGGACGAAAAGATTCAAAGAGGGGAGAAATGATAACACAGATTTTTGGACATCTATTAATTGGTAATTAAGTTATTTTAACTATCGAAAACTGATTTATAAGTTGAATAAATAATTCTGATAATATATATATGTATATATATTTGGATAAATATTTATTTGATAATCTTCTAGTATAATTATATAAATTCTCAAAACACATCTTTCCAAACAAAAATAAAATATGTATTCTCCAATTTCTAATTGTTTATGTATATGTAGATTGAAAATAGAACTTAGGTATGAAATTCAAAGTAATATCTTAAAAATAAGTTTTACAACTATATATATATATGTATGTATGGTTATTAATTAGTGTATAATTAGGTTTTATATAATTTTTTCTTTAAAGTTGTACAAATATAAGTAAAAGCTAATGTATTAATGGAAATATAAAAAAATAAAAATAAATATAAATGCATGCACTTGACATTTGTAGGCCAAGTATAACATGCAAAATACAAGTGTCATATATAATTTGTTTTCTTCATTTTTAAAATAATAAATAAGACATGGACTAAGTATAGTTTGTTTGTATATAAAATTTAAATAAACATAATACTTAAATTAATAAAACATAGTAAAATATAAAATATTGGTTTTTGGACTTTTGTTTAACATGCAAAATAACAAGTGGCAAATTATTTCTTTAATTTGATATATAAATAAATTTTAGTAAGAATAGGCTGTTTAAAGATAAAAGTTTCTACATATCTATTTCTAAAATTCTCCTTTCTTTCATCTTCTAAAAAAAGTAATCAAGCCAAATGAACTCTTTTAAGTTTTCACTTGATCTAAACCAAATTTATTTAGGATCATCTCTAAATCAATCTTCAGTTCATATTCAAGTAGCAGATCAAAGAACAAGCATATTCTTTGTTTTTATATACAGGTGAGTAAACTTCTGTCTTAAAAACTTAATCTATTTATATGTTGTAGCATGTGATAAACAATTAAAGTAATGTTGTTTGCATGAATGAATTAAAGTGTTTGCATGTACGTGATCATGATAAATTGGTGCATGTCGTATGTATATCTATATTTATACCTCTATTTAGATTTCCAGCAGATAAAAAAAGTTCAAAAATCCTATCCTCCTTCTCCAATCTCTTTCAATACATGATCATAAAAGAGAAAATGATTGTAACAATGTAAAATATTTTTTAAAAAATAGTTTCAAGTAAAATTATTTAGTAAATATTTTGAAAATAAGAAATTACAGTGAAACCTTTGCAAATCAGAAAAATCAAACATTTTAATTTCGTGATAAGATTTCATAATCCGATTTCTATTGGCAAATGAAGAATTTTAATTTAGATATCATGATTTTTAAAAGTGTCGAAGGGGAGAATTCTTGAGTTGAACGAAAAGTGTACTTTCATCGATTTTCGACGACCAGCGATGAATTGCATGTCGTGACTGATGCGGGAGGTAGAGTGAAGAATGGAGATCGAGGGAAAAATGGTGGTGTGATTTATAGTTCGCCATGATGGTGGGCAACGACAATTTAGGGTTTAATGGCTGGTTTTGGTCGAAGAGGTTGTCGTAGTTCGTGCGTCGACATAGGTACATCGGGATCGATCGCAGGTGGTGGGGTCGAAGCATGGGTTGATGACGCAGCTTTGGTCGTGATGGCTGGGTCTCAAATTGTCGTAGGCGGTGGTGCGGGGGAGGTTTGTCGATCGGGTTTGGGTTCCAGTGGGATTGAGTAGCTCGTTTTCGACTTTCAGGTGAGTTCGTCGATCTGGGTGGTCGTGATGACGGAGGGGGAGGTTGGCCACTTATTGGAGACACGTGGTTGATCGGAGATGGTCGGGTCGTCTGTGCTCGTGCACGTGTGCACGTTGTGTATGTTTGTTGCTGGTTGATCAATGGCATCGAGGAAGAAGGTAGTTGCTCGGGTCACGCTCCGGGTCATGCACGTGATGTAGAGGGTTTGGCTCGGGGGTTTTTGATTTGGGCTGGGTATCTTGTTAAGTTTGTACTAACTAGGTTTTAAAAGTATATAAAAGTATGAACAATTTTTAAAAGCTAAGAAACCATAACCAAGTTTTATAAAAAAGCAAAAGAATGGACATGTTTTATGAAATAATAATAACCAGATTTTAAACGAAAGCATGATCAAGTTTAAAGTTTATAAAATGTATAAGTTTTCAAAAGAAATATTAACCAAGTTTTCCCAAAGTAAATCTATTAAACAAGTTTTTAAACAAGTTTCAAAGTTTAAAATTTAAAATTAAATGTTTTTAAAATTGTTTTGGTTTATGTAATTATGTATTAGGCTAATTATCTCTCTGATTGTTTTCAAACAATAAAATGATGTTATTAATAAGTGATTAAAGTAAGTGTATTAAACTTTAATTAATAAAAATATTCTCAAATGTTTTTTTGTATAGTTTCAAGCATCTAATTGAAATAAGATATAAATGATAAATAAGTGATCAATTAAAGTAAATGGTTTATCTTAATTAATTAAGGTCTTATTAATAAAAGTAGTTAAAGTACAGTTACTTAATTAAGGATAATTAATTAATATAAGTAATTAGTGGAAAATAACTGAATGTAATTAATTAAATGATAATTACTTAATGAAATTAATTATAGAATAATTACTTAATGTAATTAATAAGGATAATTACTTACTGTAATCAATTAAGGATTATTAATTAATGTAATTGATTATAGTATAATTAAGTAATGCAATTAATTAAAGGATAATCAATGTAAGTAATTAAAGGATAACTAATTACTTAATGTAAGTAATTAAGGATAACTAATAAAATGGATAATTAAAGGATGATTAATTAATGGTTCGTAATTAATCAATGTTAAGTAAGCAGGATTTAAAACTAATTGCAATAATTAGTTTAATTTATTTGGAGATTAATTAAATTAATTAGAAATTGTACAATTAATTAATCTTTCTTATGGATGATTAAGATATATTAAATGACTTAGATTATTTGATATCTCTGATATGTGATTTGTGATGCTCTGTGATATGAGATACTTTGGTTGAACTGTGATAATGTGGGTCATCTATCTGAGATGAACTATTGTGTGGATATGATATCCTGAATATAAATTGTATTGTTTGAAAATAAACAACTTGGCTTAAAGAATAATATTGGGTTCGAAGAGACCGGGGTCAGGCATAAGCAATATCCAAAACCACTTCGATTAGTAATCTACAAATCCTTTATAGATTTGATTTTAGAATCTAATAGGCTAGAATGGAATAGATTAAGTAACATGGACATTTAAACCGAGTAAAAGTTCTTAAATATTGTTCGGTAATAAGTGATTGACTATAACAAGTTAAGAACTCGTAGTGAGGTACGAGATACTTTGGGACTCCAATTATGATTTATAACTTAGTATTTCAATTATATAGTTTTATTCATGCTAGTTTTCAGCCTGACTCGGGTGTTACTTTAATGTAATGCTCGTGTCAGACCGAATATTACAGCTTCGTAGGTTAGGACGTTCTGGAGCTCAGGAGGTGAGCTGGATAGTAGGAACGTATGGAGTATATTCTGCTGTGTATTAAAGCTATATTGATTGTATTCTGGGACAGTTGTTACAACTATCCAGTTTATTTGTACTCTGATATATTGTTGTAAATTGATAGTTACAGCTTTCTTTGTATAAATACTATTATTTGATGTTATATTTTAATCCGCTTCGAATGTGAGATTCTATGCTATCGTTTTCTGTTTTTTCTTCTACCTCTTTTCTTCTTTTCTCTAACAATCTGGGATTTTTGGTGTTCGATTGCTCGGCACTTCTACAGTGAACGTATTAATGTCAAATTTTTGAGGTCGAAAATTTCGGGTCGTTATATTTTTATCGTAATAATTCACCCTCTTTTGTGAGTCCGAAGGTATTACTATATATTATACCACATCAGACGATCCAAGTCAAATGGTGTGGCAAAAAGGATGAATCAAACATTGCTAGAGAGGACCTAATGTTCGAGATGACTGATGGTTTGAAGAATGGGTTCTGAGCTAAGGCCGTATTCATGGTAGCTTTCAACATCAACCACACACCTTCTTCTTTCCTAGATATTGAAATGCTGAGGAAGTATGGAAAGGTAAACATGTGAGTTATTCATTCCTTAGAGTATTTGGATGTCTAGCTCATGTTTATGAGAGAAAGGGATAGTTAAATTCAAGGGCGAGCAATTGTATTTTTCTTGGGTACCATGAAGGAGTGAAAGGGTATAGAAGGTGCTATCCCAGTACAAAGAAGATTTTGACTTGTAGGAAGGTTTTGTTAGATGAGAATTCTATGTTAAAGGTGGAGCCTACATCAGTTGATGACAGTTCAAGGACAGAGGAGTACCAAACACATAACAAGTCATCAATTATTTCCATAAGAAAGATATTTTATGATGTTACCGAAGGCACTATGGTGGATGAGGAGATTCAGACTAATGGTGGAGTGCAGTCTAAATCTAAGCCAGTTAGAGAGGCGGATGCCTACTTGGCTTTACAATTATGTTGGGCTTAGTATTAAGGATATTTATTTTGATGACATGGAGACATATGCTTTTGGGGCTATCTATGATGAGCCGAGGACTATAAAGATACTACTACATCTGCTGATTATAACAGATAGAGGCAAGCTATGGAGTAGGAGATGGAGTCATTGCAAAAAAATCATACTTAGGATATAGTGCCTCTTCCTTTGGGAAAGTGAACCATTGGTAGTAGATAGGTTTATAGTGCGAAAAACGATGGTGATGGAGATGCGAGATATATGGCAAGATTGGTTGCGAAGTGATATGCACAGCGAAAAGGTGAGGAGTTTCATGACATATTCTCTCAAGTTGTGAACATACTTCGATTCGTATATTATTAGCTCTAGTTGCTCATTTCAATTTGGTTCTTGAGAGATTAGACGTAAAGGCTTCATTTTGCATGGAGATCTCGACATGGATATCATATCCATCAGTCAAAGAGGTTCATTGATTCTAATAAGCCAAAGTGTGATTCTAATAAGCTAAGTGTGTGTACAAGATGAACAAATCTTTGTATGGATAGCAATCCCTAAGACAGTGGTACAAAAGATTTGACAAGTTTATGCTTTCACAAGGATTAGCCAAGAGCTACAAGGATCTACATGTGTACTTTAGAAGATGTGAGGACGATATGAGTTATTTTCTATTATATGTAGATGATATGTTGATTACTACATGTTGTATGGCGAGCATTGATGAGTTGAAGGGGGAGCTCAGTAGGGAGTTTGAAATAATGGATTTCGAAAAGGCACAGCGAATACTAGGGATGGAGATTATTGGATATAAGCAGAGAAGAGGGGCAGGAGAGGGTTAAGACTCACTCAAACATAGTATACCAAAAAAGTTCTCGCTCGATATGAGATGAAGAAGGTGGAGTTGATTGCTATTCCAGTGGGCTCTCGGTTTGTTTTTTCTCGTGATATGTCTCCTGCATCGGATGAACAGAAAGTTCTTATGGAGGATATTCCATTTTCAATTGCTTTGGGGAGTTTGATGTATGATATGGTGTGCACCAGACCAAATTTGGCTCATGTAGTAGTGTTGTGAGTTGGTGTATGTCCAATTTGAGCAAAGCTCATTAGCAAGTAGTGATGTGGATTCTTAAATATTTGAGTGGAACTTCGAATGTTGGCTTGTTATTTGGGGGAGTTGGTAATGATCTTGTCCTTACTAGATATTCTGACTTAGATTATGCAGCAGATAGGGACGATCTGATGTCGGTATTGAGCTATGTGTTTACACTTAGCATAGGGCCATTTCATGGAAATTGAAGCTAAAATCTATTATTGCTTTGTCGACTACCGAGGCAGAGTTAGTTGATATTGTGGATGCAACTAAGGAGGGGGTGTACTTATTGCAGTTGTAGATGATCTTGGTATGATGCAGATGACTATGAAGATTCATTCAGATAGTCAGAGCGCTATTCATACGGTAGAAAATCAAGCTTACAGTGCATGCATCAAACTTACAAACGAGTGTGGGTTCTTTCTTATGTTGGAAAAGGAGCATAAGAAGATAAAGTTAGCAAAGATGCATACGAAATACAATCCTGGGGATATGATGACAAAGTCTATTCTAAGAAATAAGTTTGAGCATTGCTCAAACTCGATTGGCTTAGCTAGAAGCTAATGATGCCTAATTGCTCAGACCCGATGAAAGCTTCCCTTTATTTGTTGAGTTGGTAAATCGAGATGAGTGGAGTAAGATCGGAGATTTGTATATTGCATGGTTGTGGAGTATTAAATTATTCGCCGCAATATATCAAATCAAAGGGTTATGTTAAGTCAAAGTCAGATGTTATTTTGGAGAAGGTATTTTCTAATGGAAAATGTCAAAGTTTCTTTCTCTCCAAGTTATGTTTCTGCTACACAATTGCATAGAATTTAACCATTGTAATTGAGCAAGTAAAGGATGATAACACTTTTTTTTATCTGGTAATCTTTTTTTTCTAATTTTAATCACTCTTATATCTCCTCAAATTCATTAATAAAGGAAATTATTGGATAAATTTTGTTCTTATATTGAATCTATAATTGTTTATGTCAACGGATCTTTTACATAATCAGTGACTCTTGATCGATTTAGTAAAATTATACTTATAAGAGTGTGTAAGATAATTCCCCCACATTGTGCTTATCCCATCATCTTGCATGGTCGATATTGTATGGTAACTACCAATCGTAAAGCATGTTATACAATACCAAGAAAATGGTTGGAAGGGTATAATAGTTATATATACAAATCAAACAAAGTATGAAGTCATATCCAACATACACATATTTATAGTGCTTTCGATGATGCATCAAAATACCATGGAAGAAAAATATAACTAGACTTTAAACCACTTGCGATCCATGTCTAGCTTTGAGGCTTTTTGTAGTCTATACAAGGTATGCGAGCGACCTCACCTAGTCCTATGGTACTAACATTGGAATTGGGCCAACATGCGGTGAGGTAAGTGGGTAAATTTCAAAAAATATTCTTCCATTTGGATCTTACTGGCCCCATGATGTCGAAGTTTATTTAGATCTAATCTAAATTTATTTTAAATAAAATCAATATTTTATTTAGTTTATAAATAAATTTTATTTATTTATTTATTTTAAAAATAAAGATTTATTTATTGTTAATTTTATATTATTTATATAATATGTATATCATATACGCATACATGTGCACGTATACGCGTAATATAAACGGTGTACATGGTTTGACATGTCCGTGTATAAATGTTGGGATTTACTCCATAAAGGACATATTGGCCCATTTGCATACATGTATGATATTAATACATGTGTGTGTGTGTGTGTGTATTTTGTATATTATAAAACATTACTTATAAAGTTGAAGTGTGTATATATATATATATATATAGCAAAACAACGGTAAATTTAATATAAATGATTTATAGTTTCAAAATAAAACATTATAGTTAAATTTTATATTTTAGATTTATATCTACATAAACCCTAATTTAATTTATTAAATTAATTATAAACATTAATTCATATATATATGTATGTATGTATGCAATAAATAATTCGAAATAATAAAAGGAGCAATTTTTTTATAATATATATATATATATATATAATTACATAGACATATGTGTAATAAAATAATAATTAATTACATATGTATATATTCATAAATATTCATTAGCCATATAAAGATATGTTTTTCAGTTTTAAACTATTTTAAAGTATGTTTTTTAAATTATTTCCATACGAAAATCTATAAAATAGGTTTTTTTTATTTTTTTAAACTTCCAAAACAATATTGATTGCATACATTTTATATCAAAATATTATAAGCATATTTTATGGTATCTCTATGATTATATTATATATATAATTAAATTCAATTCTAAATTAAATGGTACATGTATAATCGGATATATATTTATATATAATTATTATTTCTAAAAATATTATATACTTATATAAATATTAAACAAATAAAATACATGCTTTACTTAATTATATATGTATGCCATTAACTAAATCCTCACACAAAAATTAATTTAATAACAATAATAAATTTGAAAAAATAAATAATATATTTTTTAGCCGACAGCATACTATACAATATATATACACCAAATTTTTTATAAACACACACACAAACACACACACACACACACACACACACACATATATATAAAATCTAATGAAGATAACACAACATTATACAGAGTCATGATATATTCGACTACTATCTAAACACATATATGATATAGTAAACATTATAAACATTAATATATCATTGTAAATAGGAAATTTTGCCTTTCACTTAATTCCAAATAGCATACCTTGAAATGTAGAATCAGAACTCCTTAAAACGATTTCAGAATCCAGATGTGCTACCGTCTTGAATGCATCTACCATCGATCCTTGAATTGCATTTGATTTAGTGTTTTAGAGCTTGAAAAATTGGAAGAAGGGGGAGGGTTTGATGTCGGCCTTGCTAGTCTAGAAGAGTGCAAAAGTGAGTGTAATAATGTGAAGTTTAGAGGTGATTAAATAGGAGAGAGTCTAAGGAGTAAGAGGAGGATCTGGATCCGCCTTTCTCTCTTACTATTTCTCTTCTTTTTAGTTCAAAAAATCATCATATATACCGTCATATGGTCAGCCTCCTTTGCTATATCATAGCCGCGTACAATAGGCTCCTTCCTTTATGGGTCTCAAAGTTAGTTCAAGTTCGATCAATAAAGTTTGCATTGAAATCTAATTCAAATGCATATCAATATCGTATACCGATATGTGTGTTTATAACTATTATATACACACTACTTAATATTGATCAACACTAGTTAATAAAAATTTATTTTTAATATTTCACAAATATTAATTAATTTAACTAAATTATTATAATTATAACTAATTAAGTTAGGTAGTAACAGGAGTATTCAATGTTTCGGTTGTGTGACTCTTAAGTGTAAATTCGATCAATGATTAATATTGCACAATTCGAATATTTATGTCACTTAACAGGTGGTGTGACATTATAGCTAAAATTATTACTTAGCTTCTATAAAATCCAATTTTATATATTTAAGCATTACCCAATAGTGACAACTACTTACACCAATTCACTTCGTCAAAATTATAACACATTACGACTTATGGAATTCGGTAATGCTAAAAATTCCAATATCATCCATATTGTCACGACCCGTCTTCCACTAACCAGAAAGACGTATCATGAATTAAGAAAGAAAGGGATAAAAAGAGAAAGAAATAGAAGAAAGAAGAAACAACAATAGAACCTCAACAGCGGAATGAACAAATTATATTAATAACAAAAGTATTACATAGATATATAACAACTATTAGAGTTACACAGATTATACATCTCATACTAGACAGTTATAAACACCTGTCTATTTATTACAACCCAGTACAAAACAACTCAAACAGACGACTTAGAGATACCAATACAGCGGAATACTAGATAACTACAACGCAGAAGCCTCCAGCTCCAATTGCACCTCCAAAATTTCGTCAAAGCTAACCTGAATCTCTTGGCTACTAGTAAAAAATTTGAGTACCCAAGAGTTTAAGAAAACAGAAATAAACTCCGGGTCAGACATGGGTCTGGTGTGAGTAACAGGTTAAAGTTGCTTAACTTTTAAAAAAACTTTAAAAAGAAAGGTATCACGTAAGACTTCCCACACATAAACATGGAAAAGTTTTTTCCTTACGCTAACCAAAACATTCGATAGAAAATCCGGTGATATTATAATAGGTCTAGGGTTTTCAAGTAAATAAGAAATAGTCGAAATTGTTACATTCATTAAATTCCAGCTACTAGCCACAAAAGTGGGTAATACAATCAAAACCGTTGGCACTTATTGGATTTTGGATTCCATACAATGGCAGGGAACTGGGGTACCGCCCGTCACAGTACGTAGCCTAGATCAACGTACCGAGGAGCCACCCTAACTCCCCTGCAACACAAGGCCGGGACCGTTCCTTACTGAACAGTCCCGAACAAGACAACCCTGGCAGTTGTCGCGAATCAACCGCCCACACAGCCGAATAAAAAGGGACATCTAACAGAGGAAAATCTTGTCTTGAAATGGGCATGACCCACCTAGCCTTGCTGCACCTCCCCTGTTTTAGCCATTCCCGGTTGATGAGGCTTGAGGCTACGATTACCTTTAGAGAACACATCTCTTAGAATGCTCATCGTCCACCTGACGATGTTCTAAGAATAATTAAATCTCAAACTTTTAAGATTTAACCCTTAATTATCATTTCATTAATTTATTATATAAATTAATTATTCATTTAATTACTCTAATAATTAAATACATCACAAATCATTAAATTATAATTTAACCTTTACATGTTTAAAATCAATTTAAAACCCTTAAATGATAAACAATGCTTTTCTTATAAAGAGATTTTTACAAGAGTCAAAACAAATTTCTTTTTAAATTCAAAAACATTTAAATTTTACATTATCATTCAAATTTGTTTTAAACACTTAAATTTATAAAACTTCAATTTATTTTAAACCAAAGATTCAAATTCAGAATTTGAATTAGTTTAAACTTTGTTTAAAACATTTCTATACATTTTCAAACTCCAATTTAAATTCAAATTTCTTTAAAACAATTTTAAACAATAAAACACTTTTAAAGTTATTTTAAACAAATTTAGATTTAAAAACTTATTTATTTCCAACTATGATTCAACCTAAAACCTGAATTCATAATTTAAAGTTTGATTTAAAACTTAATTTAAATCTTTATTTAGTATTTTAAATTTCAGTTTAAAAATTTGAAACATGACAGTTTTCTAACTTGAAGCGAATCCAACTCGAGCAATCACAAAATTCACTCAAGCCAGATCCTAACCGAACTCGAGCATACTCAAAACAAACTCGAGTAACACGAGTAACTCGAGTATTCTTTTCATCTAAATCACTCAACTAAAACAGTCAGGTTTTAACACCTAAACCAGCATCAACAAATACCCAAGCCTTCAACAACTTCAACCTTGAGTCCAACACACCCCTACTTCGAGCAGAACGCGATACAACCCGAAATGAACACGAGAAGCCCCTTCTTCCCCAAAACAGCCGATACACCATGAATCCTCATGCACTTGCACCACCACAACAACCATCTCCGACTCCTCGCGACCCCATACGCAAGTCGCCGACCATCACCAAACACCAAATCGACCTTCAATCCAACTTCAGAAACCCCATATCAAAATCTAGCATGAGAGCTCAAAACCACAGCACTGTCGAATCCTGAAATTCGACTCAAACGCCAAAATCTGATCACCAGAGAGGCTACGCCTTCGGCCACTATTCCAACCATACTCCACCTATCACCCACTCAAATCAGGGCAAGCTCGATTGCCTCTGGAAATTGCGGCCGTCAAATTTCCAGATAAATAAAAAACTAGGGTTAATTACCTCAATCTCAAATTACAACTGCCTCCCTGTATTAATCCATCAACCAGTATTTTTCCATGAATCAACCCCCACCATTCCACCTCCAGAAACATCGCCGGCCACCCTGACCTCCTAGGATGACTGTTACTAACCAAAACTTGTTTTCCGGTTAAACCAGAAATACACAGTCGAATGCAAACTAAAAATTCAAATTTTAGTTTGAAAAATCAAATCATTGATTAAGTAATTGGTTTATAAACTTTAATCAATCAATCTAGAACATTTAAATATTCCTTACCAAAGTTTGCTCTGTTGCATTTTGGTTTTTCCAGAGTCATCACAGTTTTTATCATCATTTTCATTACTTTTTTTATTAAATAAAGTTAAAAACTTGAACTTTATGTTACATACCAAACCTTGTTTTAATCTTAAACTATAACAAAGATTTTAACATGAGGTCATAATTTTTTGAACATAACTAGAACCTGGAACTTAAGAACAGAAACAAATTCACACTGTAGTATGCATTATATATACATTCATCTATATACTAGTATAAGCTTGAAAAAACATACAAACATTTCTTTTCTAAAGTAAAACAGCAACTAAATATTTAAGTTTATAAAATGCCACTCGTCGATTTTTACGGAGGCAGAGCACATGCGTCTATGAAGAACTTGAATGGTGCTTTGAAAGCTTCAGATTTCTTCTCTTATTTTTTTTTTAATACTTCAATCTTGATTTTACTGCAATGCTTTGCTTTTTAACTTTAATCTTGTTTAATTGCTTAAGCTCCCTGATGCATGCATGTTTCCAGATTCCAGGCTTTTGGATGTTTTACAAAACAGAAATGCAGGATCCCAGTTGCATGCAAGTTTTTGATGCTGCAATTTGATTTTCAGATGCATGCAGATTTTTGATAAAGTTGCATATTTGCTTCAGTTGATGAGATTGAAGAGCTACAGTTTTGTATGATTTGTATTTTAAGTTTGAGTGTGATTCTGGTTTTGAAGAAGGTACAAACAGATTTTGATTTGGTTTTTTGAGGAGATTTTTACAAGTTTTGTTTTCTGTTTTGAAGATTAAGTTTGCAGATTTTCATGGCTAAAGATCACTCAAGTTTGAAACAAAAGAATAGAAAGAAAAAATGAATTTTAGAGGAGATGGGTTTATAAAAGAAATTTTTTTGATTTAATTTAAAATAAAAAAAACACTTGTTTTAGTTTCTAACATTTGTCACTTAGATAGCTTTAAAACCTAACACATGTTTCTTTAAGATGTTAAAAGATTAACACATGTAATTTAAGTATTCTAATTTTAATTTAAAATTGTTTATAAGCTTTTAAATCTTAATTTACTATTCTTATGTATATATAAATGAGTTTATCTCTTTTTAAAATGAAAAGAAATGAAAAAAATCAAATTATAAATATAAGCTTATTCAAATATCTTTTTATGTATTTATTCTTTTAAAATTCAAAACATTGAATTCAAATCCAAATTAATTTATCAATCCAATTTTAAAATCAAGTTGTATATATAGATGCATATATAACTCTTGTTAAAATTAAAAATAACAAATCCTATTTCTAAAAATCTATTTATGTTTTATGAAAAACTAAGTATTATCATTTTTATTTAAAAATAACAAATTAAACAATATTAAATAATTTATAAAAGAGATTATAAACAAATTAGGATCATTTGTAATTTGTATTGTAAATTCTTATACAAAAATTTTAAGTAATATTTAAAAATAGAATAAAACAAAACTTTAATGTTAATCTAATTCAAATTCATATTTAAGTTAATTAAAAATATAAATTTAAACAAATAAAATTTATCATAAGTATAAACCATATAATTATTCATTAAATTGTTTTGAAAAGCCAATTGTTAAATTTAAATCAAATTTTCAATTCACTAAAAATAAATTAGAACTAGAAAATCAATTCATTTACTAAATTCAAAATCAAAATTTTTCAATTTAAAATTTATACAATTATAAATATATTATAAACAGAAAACAATTTATTTACTTTAAAAAGATAAAATCTTCCAATTTAAATATTTATTAAAAGAAGATAATTAGATCAATTCAAAATTTATTATCTAAAATTATCAAATCAATTTAATTTTCAACACAGATTATTAAATTTATATTGCCAAATTTTCGGGATATCACATTCCTCCCCCCTTAAAAGAATTTCGTCCCCGAAATTTAAAAGCAATGGTAATTTAATAATCTATCTTAAGATTTAATTTTAAAACACAAGCATATATCAATCATATGCTTACAACCATAGCAACCAATTCATTTAAACAAAACAAATCTAATTATCCAGAAAAATTCTGGATAAAATTTCCACGAGTTTCCCCGGTATAAATATCGGGATACTCTCTCTACAGAATTTAAACAATTTATACTATTTAGCTACAGAGCTCCAATCCAACTAGATCTACAAAACTAAACATGCTATCAGACTACCGACAAGTCTGACTCAACAATCACATCTTCTAAAACTACTGGTTCCACAACCAGAAATAAATCATACACGTACTCCCTCAGGGATATGTGAAACACATCGAATCCCAGTTATCCAAACTGACAATTCAACCTTGAAAATCAAACACCAATTCTCACAAGGAAAACAGAAAAGATCCAAAACACCTTGAAGCTGACTTACCCTATCTTACTCAATCTTAAAGCTCCTTAGATCGGAGAAAACTTATCCAAATCAAATCTCCGACTCCGGAATCTGAATTCCTTCGTCTCTTATCCACAAAACACTTCTGACGATCCTGGGCTGCCTTCATCTCTCTCGATCATCTCAACCTTTGTTGATGTCATTAGAAACAAACAGAACCAAAACATCCCAACAGAACGATCTCTTCAAGATCAATCCAAAAACCAAGAACACCAACTCTACTCCACAAATATCAGAAGACTAACTTACTTCTCCTATCTGGAAATGATAAAATAAAAACACTCCCAAACTACTTCCGCTGCACAACTCTGATCTGGAGTAGAAGAAAATGCTGGTGCAGAAGACAAGCACAACTGGACAACATATCTCAGAAATATGGTCCAACAGATCCATAAAAGAAAACTCAGATATCTCATCTGATCCTAAGCTGCTTCACCAAACCTTTGCTCTAGAAGCCATCCTTCTACTAAACAGAACCACCGGTATCACTCTTGGAATCCACTCGATAAGAAAACTCAACCTCCAAATACAGACAAACTTCTCATAGCTCAAGAGAACACTCAAACTATCGCAAGTCACTTTTGCGATCAACCAGTCCAATATCCAATGAAGACTGTTCTCTCTTTACCAATCAGAACAGCATATGCTTAACTAGCCAATCCATCGCAGAAATGGAATCCACTCTGCTGCTTCTGAACTCCTTCAGAAAAATGCTAACCAGAAGACCTTCTTGCCTGCACACAGAACACTCCGAGCTGTACTGCTGACACCGACGCCAAAGACTTACTAATCCATAGCTCTTCGAGAATTCGGACCTCAAACCTGACAGAAACATCCTGCTGAACCCAGCCATAACATCGAAGCAGATATATTTCCAAAACTTATTCCAAAGAAAAATCTTCGGATACATCCATAGTCATTGTGTTTCATCACACAACTACTAATTCCTAAAGGATCAAGATACCATTATTCTCTTCTGCCCAATCGATAGATCCAAACTCTACTCATCCAACTCAAAGATAGACTCCGAACCTTTACAGGTTACCTTCAGAGATCGATGAAATCCTATATTCCAAGAAAAACTCACTCGAGACGGTATTAGGTCTACAGTCTCGACAAATGCACTTCCAACCTCAACACTCAAACTCCAACTAATGATAGTAGTCGTGTTACACACCCCACTACCTTATTTACCTTTATAATTTTTATCGAAAAAACCCGAACAGGTAACCCAACAGATAGGTAGAATAAATATATTTAGTTATATATATTTAATAATTACAAATACGCTCTCTCAAGATAGACACCACTATAGAGCCTAGGTATTCACTCAACCTAATACTCTGATACCAACTGTCACGACCCGTCTTCCACTAACCAGAAAGACATATCATGAATTAAGAAAGAAAGGGATAGAAAGAGAAAGAAAGAGAAGAACGAAGAAACAACAACAAAATCACAATAGCGGAATGAACAAATTATATTAATAACAAAAGTATTACATAGATATACAACAACTATCAGAGTTACACAGATTATACATCTCATACTAGACAGTTATAAACACCTGTCTAGTTATTACAACCCAGTACAAAACAACTCAAACAAACGACTCAGAGATACCAACACAGCGGAATACTAGATAACTACAACGCAGAAGCCTCCAGCTCCAATTGCTCCTCCATAATTTCGTCAAAGCTAACCTGAATCTCTTGGCCACTTGTAAAAAATTTGAGTACCCAAGGGTTTAAGAAAACAGAAATAAACTCCGGGTCAGACATGGGTCTGGTGTGAGTAACATGTTAAAGTTGCTTAACTTTTGAAAAACCTAAAAAGAAAGGTATCACGTAAGACTTCCCACACATTAACATGGAAAAGTTTTTACCTTACGCTAACCAAAACATTCGATAGGAAATCCGGTGACATTATAATAGGTCTAAGGTTTCCAAGTAAATAAGAAATAGCCGAAATTGTTACATTCATTAAATTCCAGCCACTAGCCATAAAAGTGAGTAATACAATCAAAACCATTGGCACTTAATGGATTTTGGATTCCATACGATAGCAGGGCTACTGGGGTACCGCCCGTCACAGTACGTGGCCTAGATCAATGTACCGTGAAGCCACCCTAACTCCCCTGCAACACAAGGCCAGGACCGTTCCTTACTGAACAGTCCCGAACAAGACAACCCTGGCAGTTGTCGCGAATCAACCTCCCACACAGCCGAATAAAAAGGGACCTCTAGACAAGGGAAAATCTTGCCCTGAAATGGGCATGACCACCTAGCCTTGCTGCACCTCCCTTGTTTTAGCCATTCCCGGTTGATGAGACTTGAGGCTACAATTACCTTTAGAGAACACATCTCTTAGAATGGTCATTGTCCACCTGACGATGTTCTGAAAGCATTCAATCCATACAAGTTCGTTCTGGGTTCGAACAAAACCGAAGGCATTATCTCGTTACACTCATTTTGGAACCACCTTCAGGTTAACGACAATAACCCATGCACTCTGAATCTTCATCTTCACTTGAGATTCACGACCTATCGTTAATTTGGATCGATGTGGTTTTCGGATATCCAAATATAGAAACCCGATCCCCGTCTCATCGAAATCCAAAATGTGTGTTTTAAGTCCAAGTTGTTTTAAAGGTTTAAAACAATTCAATTATCTATATATCCAAATAGATAAATCACAGATTCACAACAGATAATCAACATTATCATCACATCAGATAAACCATATTATCATTATCCAAAAAGATAATATATATCAACATCACAATGCAACCAATGCATCCAAATCACTCAACATAATCTATCTCATATCTGAGAATCAAACCATCTAAGGCCAACAGCATCATCCACCCATATAAGCAATGATTAACCACACCAAATATAATTAATTTATAATGAATTAAATTAATTACCTCATTTCTAATTAATTTAAAGTAAATTAAATTAATTACTTCATCAATATCAACTTGCTTACATCACTATTAATTAATTATAAATCAATTAATTAATCATCATCCAATTATTCATTTTAATTAATCATTCCTGATTAATTAACCTTTAATTACATTCAAGTAATTATTCTCTAATTAGTTTCTTCAAATTAATTATATTTAACCAAATACAGTAATTAATCTTTAATTACTGCCTTTATTAATTAACTATAAATTAATTACATTACTTCTTAATTAATTACATTAATTAATTCCTTCATTTATTAATTATTTCCAAATAAATATATTCTTAATTACATCATTAATTATAATTAATGATTTCTAATTATATTTTCTATTTAAATTAATTACATTAAGTAATTAATATTTATTTAAACCATAATTGTTAATCACCCTTGATTAACTCCATTCAGTATTTAACTTTCCTTAAATTACTTCACCAAATAAATTAATTATTCATTAATTAATTATTCTAGTTAATCCCTTGATTAATTCATAAAGTAATTATACTTAGATAACTTCATTATCAATCACTTCCAATTAATTACATACAGTAATTACCCATTAATTACTTCTCTAAGTAATTCCTCTTCATTAAATTACATTAAGTAATTATCCTCCACAAATCATCAAATGATTATTTAAATTAATTAAACTGAATTAATTAACTTAATATAATCTAATTAAACTCAATTAATTACAATAAGTAATTATTTCCTTAATTACTTCCATAAGTAATTATTTTTAACAAATTACACAAATGATTATATTTAAATTAATTAATCTAATTAATAACTAAAATTAATCACATTAATTAATTATTATATAATCCTTAGTTAATGACCTTCATTAACTATTTTTTTTTTGGCAAGGCCGACGGGGTTGAATGGACCCCTACCATATTATTGAAGCACTAGGGAAACAATACAGACATAAGCAAACGCTTATAAGAATAACAACATAGAGACTTAGTGCCACAAACACCGGAAAAACGAAAAGAAAAACAAGAAAAGGCAAAAACTAAAAAGAACACGTAAAGGCTTGCAAGATGCCAGGATCGAAGGAGAATCGGAGCATCTTGATGCCATCGCATATAATCTTCATAATCCAAGCATGCAACATATGATTGTTCTTAGCTTTACTGAGATTGAAGACACGAACATTTCTTTCAGTCCAGACAGCATGAATGAAACATTTGAGAATGCAGGTGAAGACTCTCTTTCTTGAACTATTGACACCAGTAGAAGTGAATATATCATTCCATTCAACCGTATTAGACTGTCTCACGTTAATACGACCTATCTTATTCATGACTTCAGTCCATATAGCTTTAATCTTGTCACATTCGAAGTATATATGCTCCACAGTTTCTGGGAGATCAGCGCAGAATAAGCATTGAATAGGAACTGCAAACCCCAAACTATTCAGTTTCGCACGTGTTAGAATACCACGGTTCAACACTTTCCAAAGCAACATGTTTTGCCTTGCATTGTTATTAAAGTGCCAAATCCTTTTGTACCAGGTGCACCTGGGCCTGTCAGCATTATGGGCTAAACAATTATATATATCAGCAATTTTACACCCCTTAATTTTGCGATTCCACATCACCTTCACAGTAGTAGATATGGAAGTTTTGGACTGTCGTATTTTGCTCCAAACACATTGAATTCTCTGATTAGAAGTATTCGGCAGTTGTATAACATCTTTAACCTTAGCTTGGCAAGCAACTCCAGATTGTAGGATCTCATTATATGTCAGCTGTCTTCGAAGAATATATCCTTGTTCTAGCCACGGATCATCCCAGAAAGAAGTATCAAAATGCGGAGAGCGGCTGAATTGTATGAAAGGTAAGAATGATTCCTTAAGTTTAAAAATGCTATGCCACGTCCAGCTCAATCGATGCGGTCTGCTCAAGGACCACAAACATCTACCCTTCGTGACATGTTTTCTGGACCAAGCCGCCCACAAGCTAACTTCAGAGTTCAGGAATGTATCCACATGCTTGGCAAAGGCAGCACTATTCCATAACGACATATTTAGAATGCCGAGCCCCCCATTTTTAATTGGTTGTTCAGTTTTGGAAAATCGTATTGGAGCGACATACCTTCCAACTGTCGATCCAGTCCACATAAATTTCATGAATGCAGTATGGATCATTTTAATTAACTTGTCCGGCAACACAAACGTTCTCGCCCAATATACTTGCATAGCACAGATGACAGACTTTATTAGTGTAACTCTACCCGCTTGACTGAGTTTTCTTGAGGACCAGCAATCCAATTTGGAGATAATTCTGTCATATAAAGGGAGGCATTGATTAATAGTTATTTTAGAGGCAGCGAGAGGGAGGCCTAAATATGAAATGGTATGTTGATTGCACGACAGCCCAGAAATTCTTTCAATTTGCATAACTGCTTCTGGAGTAACTCCCGCCAATTTGATATCAGATATAGACAAATTAATTTGTAATCCTGTCATGTCGTAGAATTGTTCAAGAGTGTGGAACAAGGACCTAATAGTATCCAAATCAGGGTTGCAAAATATAACCAAATCACTATTAACAATTCGTTAATTATTTTTCTAAAATAATTAACTTATTTTAATCATTATTAATTACATATTAATTAATCATTAATTAACCCCTAATTATTTAATTAATTAAGTGTTAACTATAATTTAATTAATCCTTTATTACTTGATTAATTAATTATTAATCATTAATTAAAATCAAATCTTATTTATTAAAGATTCATAAATTATAAGTTAATTATTCTAAGAATAATTAAATCTCAAACTTTTAAGATTTAACCCTTAATTATCATTTCATTAATTTATTAAATAAATTGATTATTCATTTAATTACTCTAATAATCAAATACATTACAAATCATTAAATTATAATTTAACTTTTACATGTTTAAAATCAATTTAAAACTCTTAAATGATAAATAATACTTTTCTTATGAAAGAGATTTTTACAAGAGTCAAAACAAATTTCTTTTTAAATTCAAAAACATTTAAATTTTACATTATCGTTCAAATTTGTTTTAAACACTTAAATTTATAAAACTTCAATTTATTTTAAACCAAAGATTCAAATTCAGAATTTGAATTAGTTTAAACTTTGTTTAAAACATTTCTTTACATTTTCAAACTCCAATTTAAATTCAAATTTCTTTAAAACATTTTTAAATAATAAAACCCTTTTGAAGTTATTTTAAACAAATTTGAATTTAAAAACTTATTTATTTCCAACTATGATTCAAACTAAAACTTGAATTCATAATTTAAAGTTAGATTTAAAACTTAATTTAAATCTTTACTTAGTATTTTAAATTTCAGTTCAAAAATTTGAAACATGACAGTTTTCTAACTTGAAGCGAATCCAACTCGAGCAATCACAAAATTCACTCGACCCAAATCCTAACCGAACCCGAGCATACTCAAAACAAACTCAAGTAACTCGAGTATTCTTTTCATCTGAATCACTCAACTAAAACAGTGAGGTTTTAACACCTAAACCTGCATCAACCAAATACCCAAGCCTTCAACAACTTCAACCTCGAGTCCAACACACCCTTACTTCGAGCAGAACGCAATACAACCTGAAACGAACACGAGGAGCCCCTTCTTCCCCAAAATAGCTGATACACCATGAATCCTCGTGCACCTGCACCACCACAGCAACCATTTTCGACTCCTCGCGACCCTATACGCAAGTCGCCGATCATCACCAAACACCAAATCGACCTTCAATCCAACTGCAGAAACCCCAAATCAAAATCTAGCATGAGAGCTCAAAACCACAGCACCGTCGAATCCTGAAATTCGACACGAACGCCAAAATCCGATCACCAGAGAGGCTACGCCTCCGGCTACTATTCCAACCATACTCCACCTATCACCCACTCAAATTATGGCAAGCTCGATTGCCTTTGGAAATTGCGGCTGTCAAATTTCCAGATAAACAAAAAACTAGGGTTAATTACCTCAATCTCAAATTACAACTGCCTCCCTGTATTAATCCATCAACTAGTATTTTTCCATGAATCAACCCCACCATTCCACCTCCAGAAACATCGCCGGCCACCCCGACCTCCTAGGATGACTGTTACTAACCAAAACTTGTTTTCTGGTTAAACCAGAAATACACAGTCGAATGCAAACTAAAAATTCAAATTTTAATTTGAAAAATCAAATCATTGATTAAGTATTGGTTTATAAACTTTAATCAATGAATCTGGAACATTTAAATATTACATACCAAGTTTGCCCTGTTGCATTTTGGTTCTTCTAGAGTCATCACGGTTTTTATCGTCATTTTCATTATTATTTTTTATTAAATAAAGTTTAAAATTTGGACTTTATGTTACATACCAGACCTTGTTTAAATCTTAAACTACAACAAAGATTTTAACATGAGGTCATAATTTTTTGAACATAACTAGAACCTGGAACTTAAGAACAGAAACAAATTCACACCGCAGTATGCATTATATACACATTCATCTATATACTAGTATAAGCTTGAAAAAAACATACAAACATTTCTTTTCAAATGTAAAACAGCAACTAAATATTTAAGTATATAAAATGTCACTCACCGATTTTTATGGAGGCAGAGCACATATGATTATGAAGAACTTGAATGGTGCTTTGAAAACTTCTGATTTCTTTTTTTTTTTTTTAAACTTCAATCTTGATTTTACTGCAATGCTTTGCTTTTTAACTTTAATCTTGTTTAATTGCTTAAGCTCCCTAATGCATGCATGTTGATGTTTTACAAAATAGAAATGCAGGATCTCAGTTGCATGCAACTTTTTAATACTGCAATTTGATTTTCAGATGCATGCAGATTTTTGATAAAGTTGCAGATTTGCTTCAGGTTGATGAGATTAAAGAGCTACGGTTTTGTATGACTTGTATTTTAAGTTTGAGTGTGATTCTGGTTTTGAAGAACGTACAAACAGTTTTTGATTTGGTTTTTTGAGGAGATTTTTACAAGTTTTGTTTTCTGTTTTAAAGTTTAAGTTTGCAGATTTTCATGGCTAAAGATCACTCAAGTTTGAAAAAAAAGAATAGAAAGAAAAAACGAATTTTAGAGGAGATGGGTTTATAAAAGAATTTTTTTTGATTTAATTTAAAATAAAAAAAACACTTGTTTTAGTTTCTAACATTTGTCACTTAGATAGCTTTAAAACCTAACACATGTGTCTTTAAGATGTTAAAAGATTAACACATGTAATTTAAGTATTCTAATTTTAATTTAAAATTGTTTATAAGCTTTTAAATCTTAATTTACTATTCTTATGTATATATAAATGAGTTTATCTCTTTTTAAAATGAAAAGAAATGAAAAAAATCAAATTATAAATATAAGCTTATTCAAATATCTTTTTATGTATTTATTCTTTTAAAATTCAAAACATTGAATTCAAATCTAAATTAATTTATAAATCCAATTTTAAAATCAAGTTATATATATATATATATATATGCATATATAACTCTTGTTAAAATTAAAAATAACAAATCCTATTTCTAAAAATCTATTTATGTTTTATGGAAAACTAAGTATTATCATTTTTTTTAAAAATAACAAATTAAACAATATTAAATAATTTATAAAAGAGATTATAAACAAATTAAGATCATTTGTAATGTGTATTGTAAATTCTTATATAAAAATTTCAAGTAATATTTAAAAATAGAATAAAACAAAACTTTGATGTTAATATAATTCAAATTCATATTTAAGTTAATTAAAAATATAAATTTAAACAAATAAAATTTATCATAAGTATAAACCATATAATTATTTTTTAAATTGTTTTGAAAAGCCAATTGTTAAATTTAAATCAAATTTTCAATTCACTAAAAATAAATTAGAATTAGAAAATCAATTCATTTACTAAATTCAAGATCAAAGTTTATCAATTTACAATTTATACAATTATATATATTAGAAACAGAAAACAATTTATTTACTTTAAAAAGATAAAACCTTCCAATTTAAATATTTATTAAAAGAAGTTATTATATCAATTCAAAATTTATTATCTAAAATTATCAAATCAATTTAATTTTCAACACAGATTATTAAATTTATATTGCCAAATTTTCGGGATATCACACATATTCAACTTTATAGTCCAAATATGAAGTCCTTTGTTCAATAATAACAATTATTATTAACTGTTACTTTGGCCAAATATTTTGATTTTGAGTTGACTTTAGTTGACTATGCTACTAACCTCATATGATCGAGGAGACAAATCTCCTCTTCAACAATTTTTTACTTTTAATACTTCCACTCGACCTAACTATAGTTATTCGATAAACATCGTGCTTTGATTTAATTATAACCAAAGCGAAGAATTTATTGAATTTAATAATTTGAATTTGGGTAAATTATTGAATCTTCAGTTTTAAGCCTGTTAAAAATAATTTGAAGGCTTATAAAATTTATAATGATGTTACTGAAGATAATAGAATGGTTGAAATTTAATTTAAAAGAGATCTGTTCAATTTTGAAAATATATCGTTTAAATTGACATTTAAAAATAGCCTTCCAAGGAATAGTCTCGGATTTCGACGAAACCTATTCCATTGGATCCGTAATATTGTATTATTATCGGATTTCAATTTTTGTAATGTTTGGAGTGATCGTTTGGCCGTACGGTAAGTAAGCGCGCTGAAAATTTAAATTGGAATTTAATATAATAACTGGGTTCAAAGGGCTATCTTCTCCATACGATCGAATTAGGACTCGAAACATTTTCCATTGCGTTCGAATAGGGGTATAACATTATGAATGCCAGGTCGCATGCCTCAATAGGAGTTCGATATTTCATTGTATGTAAAATGAGATATTTTCAATATTCAATTATATAAAATCAATCAAAAGTCTAAATTCAATCACCCTAACCACTTGATTAGCCGGTCTAGCTTATAACCGTAGCCACTTTTCCTTTCTAATAGGAAATATCTCTTTCGTTTTTTTCAAAAAAAATCAAAATCGAAATAAAAAAATAATAATATAAATGGCGACGCAGTAATCGAATCGAGTTCGAGCTTTGATTTTGAAGTAATGTCGCGACTTTATTTGATAGGAGGAGGAGTCGCGTCGAGGTGGCACTGCTCTCGAGCAGTTGGTTGAGCATCGCATTTAGGGTTCGATGGCGACAAAGCTCGTACTCGCGCGTTGCGAGGGTGGGAGGCTGCCGTGCACCTTGGCACCTACGCGAGGTAAAGAGGGGCAACCGCGAGGGATGAAGATCGTGGTGGCGTCAGCGAGGAGGGAGGCTGCGCTTGGATTTGGGGTATGGCTTCTTTTTTATTTATTAATTTGAATTTTTATTTAAAAAAAGGGGGGCTACCGTAATAATTCGTATGTGAACAGAAAAGGGGAAGTAGGGATTTTAAAATCAGTTTCATATTTATATATTAAAGAGGAAGAAATTTTTAACAGTAAAGAAATTATTATTTCTAATTATTTAAAGAAAAGGAAAGTAAACATATGAATATATAACATTCTCGAAAATATAAGGGTTTATACAAAAAAATTTGATTTTTAAAAACCCTACATGGATTATTTCTTTATGCAGTTTGAAAAATGGAAAATAAAGAAAAAAAATACAATTTACTAATTTATTTTAGTGATTAATTTGTATAGTTAACTTATGTAATTATTTTAGTGACTAGAAGATAATTTATTAAAAGGGATTAGTTTAAAATAAAATTATTACTTAAATTAGATAAATAAATGTTAATCAATTGTTTGGTTAATTCAAGTGTTAATAAATCATATAATGTTTATACAAGGGCTAAAATCACGGAGAAATAGTCGAGATGGAAATGGATTGCAAAACAAAAATCAAAGGTGAGTTAATCTCACTCTTCTAGATTTTTATTTAAATTTAAATGGTTAAATTTAAATAATTGGTTGAATGATTGAATTGATTTGATGTGCTATGTTACATATAGTAGTATATATATAGTATATATTGGAGTGATTAATTTCCTGCATTATATAGCAGATGAGACCCTATGTGCCGCATAATAGCGGATGATACTGTATAAATTCCAATACCATGATATTCCACCTTGAAGTGGAATTCATATTGTGCTAACGTCTGTGGATGCTTGTAAAAAGGTTGGAGGGATCCAACTGGATTCCTCAAAATTATTTAGATTGTTTAATATTCTATGTTATGAATATTGATATTCTTTGATGAATTATATTGATAATTGAAATATTGAATTTAAAAATGAATTTGTTTTAAATTCCTTTAAACTACTTTTATAAAACGAGTAATTAATTTATTTAATGAAGAAAATAAAAAGGTAGTTAACAACTGGTTGAGATTAATCAAGAGTGATTAATATTTATGGTTTAATTAATGATTAATTACTTAATGTAATTAAATTAGATTAGGATAAATTAAAATGTAATTATAAATCATTAGTTTATATAATTAATAATGTAATTATAGGTTGATTAATTAAGATTAATCAATCAATAATAAGTGATTTGTGAGAAATTAATTAATATAAGTAATTAAGGATTAATGTAATTAATTATAGTTAATTAATTTGTGATGTAATTAAGGATTAATTACTGTTTTTGGTTAAGAATAATAAATTTGTGTAATTAATTAAAGATAATTACTTGAATGTAATTAAAGGATAATTAATCCATGGTGATTAATTAAGATGGATAATTAAGGGATGATTAATTAATTGATTTGAAATTAATTAATATCAAGTGAAGGAATTCAAGTGATTGAGGTTAGTAATTCGATTAGAAGTGATTAAATTTATCTTGGAAGTGATCAAGTTTGCTTATGGATGATTGAATGGTTTGGATTCCTTGAATGAGTTTATATCTCTGATATGAAATGTTTCATAGTATCATATGTTTGAGTGGACATGATATTGTGGTTATCTATCAATGGTGAATTGTTGTGTAAAGGAACATCCTGTATTTAAAGTTTGAAGGGTATTTCATTTGGATAACCTGGGTTAGGATGAGATGTGACTCGAAGAGACCGGGGTCGGGTATTAGAAAATACCCGAAACCACTTCGAATTTTTATAGATGGATATGTGAAATCAATAGACTGGAATGAAACGATATAATTGAATTGGACTATTTAATCTAAATTTTGGTACTTAGAAAATTGATGTGTGAAATAGGTGATGCCTATAACAAATTGTGAATTTGTAAATTGATACGAGTTACCCCGGGTTTTTATAAGTTGTATGCTCTGTAATTTTCGAGTAAGGACGTTCTGGAGTTTAGGAGGCAAGCTGGATGGCAAGAACGTATGGTGTGTTTCCGCTGTAGTATATTGTTGTATATCCGAGGCATGATGATTGTGTATATCCAGTATCTGTATATATGTGTAACTCTGATGTATTAAAGTGAAATTTGACAAGTACAGTTTTCCTTTGTATAACTGTTATTATTTGTTATTATATTTTATCCGCTGCAAATGTGAGATGTTGGTGTTTTTGTTCTTCTTATTCTTCTATCTCTTTCTTCTTTCTCCTAACTATATGGAATTTTCGGGATCGAAAATTTCAGGTCGTTACAGTTGGTATCAGAGCTGAAAGGTTAAGCGAGAACCTTGGCTCTGTTGGGATTACTTATTAGGGATAGGGTCAGTGGTACCCTAGAATGAGTTGAGTCTATATATAAGAGTGCGTACTTGTTATTTTCTTATATAAAGATTTTAAATGATTTTATATAAGAATTTATTTTGATATATAAAGCAATATTTCTTTCTAATAAATATTAAGGTAAGTGGTTGTTATATTATTTGAAATATTTAATAATGAGAATTAAGTGGTAATAGAAATACAACCAAATTAAAATTAAATGAAGATAAGTTTGAAATGGATTCAGAATTAAATGGTTTAAATCGATAAGTTGATTGAATTTAGAGGGTTAAATCAACATTTAAAAATTTAACTCGAATTTATATAATTCGAGATGGTTTAAATTTGAAATTTGAATTGAATTCGTTCAAATTGAATCTGATTTGAATTAATTGGATTTGTTATTGAAGATGTACAAGTTTAATATTTTTAGTGGAAAATTTGAATTGGATTGAATTGAAATGATTTGAAATTGAAATGGGTTCAATTGATATTAGTCCAAATTGATTGGAATAATTTGAAATTGTAATTAAAGTTGAGTAGGTTTAAAATCAAATGGAATTTGATTTGAATTTGGAAGGAAATCAAGATTGATTCAACTTAAATTGGGGTTAAATCAATTTCAATGGAAATTGAAGTTATTCAAATTTGAATTGAATCAATTTAAATGGAAGTGAAAATTTAAATTGAATTAATGGGGAAGTGAACAGTTTTGACTCTGGACTATTTTCAATATAAATTGTTTTAATATAAACTTATTTTTCCAAGCTATTAAATATATACAACCTTTCTTTTTGAAGCTAAATTATTTTATATTTGTTTTACAATTGTTTTTGGAACTATTTAACAATTTTTCAACTGTTTTATAAACTAATTACTATTATTCAACTATTTTACAAATTAATTACTATTTTATAACTATTTTGCAATTATTTAAAATTTCTATAACTATTTGACTATTTTCCAACTATTACAATTACTTAACTATTTTACAGCTATTTTACAAGCTGATAGTTATTTTTCAACTACTTGTCTATTATTAAAAATTTCAAGCTATTTACTAAATATAAACTGGTCGGAGTTCAAACTGTTATTGATTAAATACCCGACTAAGGTAATAATTGAAGTGATAATCCAAATGGGGATTAAGGCAAATGTGAATAAGTGAGTAAAATCAAAGTGAGGATGAATAGAAAGGAAATTGATTTGGCTAATAATCAATGAAGTTAAATACGTAGGATGTACGTACATTATTCTATTTGCATAGTGATTTGATCCAGATTCGAGCATAGAATTTTGAGATAGTTATATCGATTCGAGTTGGGATTTTCCACTCGATTTTCGATGGCGAACCTGGTTATGGATTGTTGATTTGTTCTGGATACTCTCTGTCATAATTATGGCTATGAAAGGAGAATGACGGTTTCAGATCAAGAAACAAGATCTGAGTCTGCACTAGGAAGTCAGGTGAACGATACTAGTTCGGAAGTGAAATTGTGTGATCAAGTGAGCGATCAGATTGGTATTGCGTACGGATGATAAGTGTACATTGTACAGATTTGAATGAAATTGATATTGAAAGTTTATGAATAAGAAATGTGAAATGATTTCCTTTGAAATGAAAGTACATTTTGTGAAATGTACAATGGATAAAATTGAAAGTTGGATATTTTTATGATGATAAGTAAGGTGGAAACAACTTTAAAAAAAAAAGTAATCAAATTTGAATATTTGATTTTGAATAAACAAATTTATATATCTTTGTTATATAATATAAATCTCCCCTTGTTGAATCTATTGCCCGAACAAAAGGATTTTGAAAGTGTTTGAAGTATAAAAGGAGTTTTATACAAGTTTGAAATGATCCAAAGTTTAAAAAAAATTATTATACACACACACACACAAAGGCTCTTATGAGGATTTGGGAAAAAGGTTTTGGGAACCTTTGGATTTGGAAAGGCTTTTGATTTATGGGTAAAATCATATTGGAATTTGGAAAGCCTAGTTTGAGATTTATCAATTTGGAATAATCGATTTTGAGAAAAGGAGATTTATATGAGATTCATACTAGGTGCATGATTTGAAAGATAATACATGTGTATAGTATAAAGTGTTTTGATAATGGCTCTCGGGAAAAATGTGCTCCCTTGAAATGAACTTCTCAGGAGTGCCAAAGGGTGGTACTGCCTTGAACCCTAGGGGGGGTTTCTAAAGTTGATCCTGTGAGGAGTCCGGACAAAACTTGTTCCTGGGGATTATGAGTAGTATGTAGCGAAAATCAAGGGTGCTGATGCCTATAGAGGCATTTGGGTTATGCTGTGACGACAGTGTAACTCGATGTCACCGAGATCTACTGCAGACCATAGCAAAAGTCGTGTGTGCTGCTGAGAGCCAACAGCCTACATTTGATTTTATATCGGCAGACTGCGACCTATGGTAACATAGCGAAAGTCGAGTGTGCCGCTGAGAGCCAACAGTCTGCTTTGATTTTACATCTGTAGACTGCGACCTATGTGGGAGTGGAGAAGTTCCATTTTTGACAGCGAAAATCGAGGGCGCTAATGCCTACAGTTACATGGACTTTTGCTGCGATAGCAATGTAACCCTGCAATGTAACTGCGATCTGTTATGGGTTCCATGGCGCAATCGAGGGGTGCGGAGTGCCTACAGTTACATGGACTTTTGCCGCGATGGCAACGTAACTCAGGATTTAACTACGACCGTGGATGGGGGTGATGATTTCCAGAGCATTCTCACCAAAGATATTTCCTCTGTTTCCTAAAATAGAAAAATGTTTTCGATATTTTCAATAAAATTATTTTCCAAGTATTTCACTGGATGTTGAAAATGGGCTGCTAAGTACTTATAGGTTTTCGGTCCTACGCCTGATCAATGTATGACCGAATTTCTGTGAGAACAAGGATGGACTGGTTGAGACATCGAGTTATAAGAAGTATTTTATAAAAATCTATTTTAATAGTATTCACTAAAATTTAAAGGTATTTCTAAAATTTTAAAATAAAGGAGCAAGCTGATTAGTTAAATAAATTATTTGATAGAGTATGTTAATAAAATTTAACTTGGCTAAATAAAATGGATTGTAAGTTAATAATGAAGTTTGGAAATAAATTCGAATAATAAATAGAATTCGATTTGGATTGATAATGAATTAAAATAAGTGGAGATGTTGTAAAAATAAAATGAAATTGAATTATAATAGAAATGGTTTGAGTTGCAAACAAAACCCAGGTAAGTAGAAATAAATTGAGAATGGATTTGTATTAATAAAATAATTCAAAATTGAATTAAGTAGGTGAATTTAAAATTTAGAATGAGGTGAACAAATGTGTTAATTGAATCAAATAATAAATGGATGAAGTCCGATTGAATAAAAATTAAATCAAAGTTTTAATTGGAATTGGGTTATCAGAATGAACTTAAGTTATGGGGCATATTAATTTGAAGTAAAAGTACTTAAGTCAATGAAAGCTTGGTTTCGAGTAAGAATGGAAGACCATTAAATAAAAGTTTGGGTTAATTTTATTTGGAAAATGGATATTAATATAAGCATCGAATGTTGTCAAGCTCAAGGAAATAGTTTTAAAATGAAACCAATACGGAGATGAAATGAAATGCAAATGTATGGTTGGTGAATAAATTAGAAATGAAATGGAATTAAATACAGAATGAGTTGAAATTAATTTTAAGTAGTTATAAACTAAAATGGATACTTTGTTAAGCGAATATCGCCGAATTTGTATAAAAATAGTCGTCGTTTGACGTAAATGAAGGTAAAGAAATTCTATGAATTAATAAAAACAAATAAAATTGATTTTTGAATCATTTGAAGTGAATGTGAGCTGTTGGATTAAAATAAATTGAATGTAAGAAATTGAATTAGTTTTGAAATCATATAAATTGCTCGTGGAAGTTATTTAGAATGCATTTCTTTTAGAGTTGATGTGTTGTAGTTGTTTAGTAAGAGAAATGTTATAAACTTCATATACATAGTACTTACATGTTTAAATTGAGCAAGTATAGGTACCGAGAAGCCGTTCGGCTGGATTTGGTTGCGCTAACTGCTAAAATAATAAGCCGCTTTCTTAAACTGCTAAATAAAGGTACACCTACGCAATAAAAAAGAAAATATGAACTGTTTTTGTTTTTCCGACCGTGTGGGTCGATGTATATATATTTATATCTTTTGTCAAATTACAAAAGCTCCTCCGTACAAAGGAGACTCTGCCGAAAAATTTCGAAAATTTTGGGAGTTAGAAAATTTTTGAAAATTTTTGGGAGAAATTATTTTGTTAGCGACAAAATGATTTCAAATTGGAAATTGAAATAAATTAGTGGATGAAACTAATTTGAAATAATGATATGAATCAGTTATAAATGGAAGATATAATTCAATATTCAGAATTGAAGATAAATTAAATTCATATGGAAGTAGGGAAAACTAATTTGAATAGAAGTAGATATGAAAACTTCTGTAAGGATGTGCATAAAATGATTTTAAAAGCTAAGGTTGGATATTATTGCTAAGTAGGATATGCAGGTATTATAAAGGGAAAGGAAAATTAGTTTTGATTTCAGAAGATAAATTTGAATTGCTCGACAAAAAGGTATGTGTTTAAATTTCTGTATGAAATTTGATTGGGATTTTGATCTAGCCACTTGGCTTTTGTTTTCTTTTGGAATTTGGAAGCCCGTAGAGTCATTTTGTAGTTGTACCGAGCTAACCACGCAAAGGAGACGCTGGCGAAATTTTTCAAAAATTTAGGGAGTTAGAAATTTTTTGAGAAAGTTTTGATAATTTAAATTTAAATTTGAATTGTTAAGTAAATAATTTTATTGGGAGTTAAGGATAAGTCTGGAAAGCTAGAAAAAGGGTTACTGTGTCTTTAATAAAAAGTTTGTTTTGAGAATTGTTTGGAATTGTTTGGTTTTGAGAAAAAGTAAATGGGTGTTGGACCATTCTTCTCAACTGGAAATTTCGGGGACGAAATTCTTTTAAGGGGGAGGAATGTGATGAACCGAAATTGTTAAACATTTGAAATTGGAATATTTAATTAATTTTAAGTATTTTCAAGATGGTTTAACTTGGATTTCTAATATCAGTTTGAATTTGGCGATTGAATTTATTGAATTTAATAATTTGAATTTGGGTAAATTATTGAATCTTCAGTTTTAAGCCTGTTAAAATTAATTTAATGGCTTATAAATGTAACGACCCATAATATTTTAATAGTTTTGAATGGTTTTATTTTCATTTTTAATTCAATTTTGAGAAAATTTTAAATAATTGAATTTTGAAATAAAAATTTTATATTTAGAATACGTATATGAAGATACAGCAAATAGTGAATTTTCACTTAATTATATGGGAGTTTATTTTTTTTGTATAATTCTATTTCAATCTATATCGGTTAAATATTGCTGATAAAAAAAAAATTATTTCTAAGCCTGAATATTTTACATAAGAAAATTCTAATTCATAGATCCTTCATTTTTATAATAATATCCGTTCCCCCTTTTTGCTCTCCAAACTATGGTAACAAATTTACTTTAATTTTTCTGCTGAATCAATGTATCAAACGTTGATATTTCATTTATTAGTCCACTGTCTACGTTATTTATGGACACAAATGTATTTCAGTATCTCTTCATATATCATTCCTAAATATCCTCCTCCAGATCCGTGACCATCTGATTTCTTTTGCGTTTCAAATTTTAAACGTGCATAAATCAATTGCCTTAATATTTGTCAGCTAAATAAATGGGTAACCGTTGCTAGTACATAAAAATTTGTTTTATTTCTGCCTGAATTCCGGGCTAATTTTTCACCATTCCTTTCGTTTCACTTTAATTGCTTTAATAAGTATGTCAATGGACAGACGTTACCATTCTCATCATTACACTTTATTTCATATGGTATGTTTCTTCGTTTTTTTTTCCTCTGTTCATTTCTTTTATTTGCCTCTGTCTGCTCCTTTATCCCTTCCTTCCATTTCAAAATTCAAACGTGCTGTCCATTCTTGGCATAAATTATTTTCAGCTAAATTATAGTCGTTGCTTTTATATTTTTCCAAATTTTAGGGTCACAATTATTAATTGCTGACCTTTCCTTTCATTTCCTTCAGTCCACTGATTCCTTCCTTTAAACCATTCAATTTGCGCGTTGATTTTATACCAATAGTCGTTACTTTTATTTATTTCTCTGAAATCATGCGTAACGTTCCTTTTCAATTTATTCTTCTGCCTCTCTTTATATTTTTCCATTTTGCTTTGGGAATACAAATTCGCACACTCCTCTCCTTCTTTAATTGATCTGTAGCCGTTTCTTATTCATTCTTCCTTCAGTTTCAAATTTGAAAGTGATACCCAAGGTAAACAATTAATTGCTAAATAATTCTCCCGAAATCAGGGGACTTCACAGTATCAATTACTTTTATTTACATGTCCATTCAAATTTTCTATCGGTTAAGACCAAATAGTAGCTCACCTTTTTATTCCCTGAATTCAGGGTTTGACTATTGATTGGTACCTATCTTTTTATATTTCCTTTAATTTATTGTTTCAATATTTTTTTCCTAAATCTATGCTTCTAGACGTTGATATGCCATTTCTATATTTTGGGTGATAACTTTTTTGAACGTTTGATAATAACAATAAATCTGCATATTATAATCGGATATCAATTGAGATCTAGGAAAGAAATAAATATAAAACGTATAACCTGACAAATAATATAAATTGCTTTAATTACACCGTTGATTTTGAAACGTATAAAATTCTATACGTTCTTTACGCATCCACTCATTTCTTTTATTTCTTCCTTTACGTTTCCTCTCTTTACTGATATATACTTACTTCTTTTATCTCTCCTATCTTCTACAAAAGGCAACCCACTTCTTTATGAAATTAAAAAAAAAAAAATTCCTTCATCCCTTAACCCATCAAAACCACCTCACCTCCGTTCCCGCATGCTGCTCTTCCAGCCAACGTTCCATCCTTGCCATGAAGTTGTTCCTATCCCCTCTTTCACCTCTGTATTTTTTAATGGAAGATATTATGTGGTAAGTATATAAAGTCATAACTGCATATATATTTTTACCTTGCCTACCCTTCCTCTTTCGCCTATAAAAATCGGCATGAATAATTTAGGCACATGCCCTATTAATTAGTTATATATATCAAGCTTTGTATCCGTTGTTTTATACTTCTCAAATTTCGCATTCGGTTCCAAAGGTTTAATATATTCTGTTAGCATACATAAGTAAATAAGTTTGTAAATTGTTATGTATACATATAGTAAGTTATAAATTTGGTACAGTTTTTTTTAGGTAGATTTGATTGATGATACGTGTCATAGTTTTTATATAAATTTATATTAGTCTGTAGTTTGTTTTTAAATATGTTATAATAACATTGATTTTTAAAGTGAGTATATTTATAGATTTATTTGAAATGTGTTTAAAAAAAAACAGTACATTTATTGTAAGGTTTATGAAAGTTATAAGCTAGGTACATTCATATATTAGTTTAAAGATGTTAGTTAGTATACACATAAGATGCTGTATATAATTTATAATTTACGCATATATAAGTTTGGTTTGTATATAAGTTAAGGGATCTGTAGTTATTAAATAAAGTTATCAGTTTTATATTATAGGATATTTGTAACAGGTCAGTCTATATACTTTAAGTTGTGTAAGTGTGTCAGTTTTAATACCTGAGTTTACACGCGTACTATATTAAGTTATAATCGACAGTTTCTTTATGTATAAGTCTGGTTAAAGTATAAGCATAAATATATTTAACATAGAATCTACTTGTTATACGTTTATTTGTATAGCTGCATCATGGGTTTAAAAATTTAAACCGATGATTTTATTTTGTATATTTATTTTTCTTAAAGTAACATATTGATTTTTAAGAAGAGAGAATAATATATATATTACATCAATATGGGTTTAAAAATTTGAATATGATTTGTATATAAACATACATGAACTTTATACGGTGTATCTATTCAATTATACCATCTATCCTTATCAATTCAGTTCTGATTTGACTTCGTCAACTCCTATTTATCAGCTTGTCCGACAAACCCATGTCCTTCGTGCTTTGCTTCGTAATCCATGCTTGGATTTCGTAACTCAACTTCGCTGTCTACATCCTCTAACCTCGAAAGGTGAGCAATCACTCACGATTTACATTCTTTTATTTACTAAATTCGATTTCAATTGGGACGACAATTGAAATATGAGGCTGTAGTTATTTAAATTGTTATATATGCTATTATCTGTAAGTATTCACTTATGGGATATGACACCATATCCTATTGTTTATATATTTATTTTGATGATATATGCCTGTTGTTATTATATTTACATATCTGTTATCACTCTGCAAGTTCCCAGTTAGTATAGAAATCACTATGGGTTGAAATGATACATACCTGAACAGACTTTAGAATAGGAGAAAATCGTTATGGGTTGAAATGATAAGCCCAAGCGATTTCATTTAATTGAATTGGGATTACGGGTTGAAATGCTATCCACCCGTATACATTTAGTGTACGGATTGAAATGATAAATATCCGTAACACTTGACCATATGATAAGAAATATATACAGACATCGTTGGTCCATATATATAAATATTTTGAAATTTAATTCATTGTTTTGGAAAGAAATATATGGTCTTATTAAATGTTAATCCTTAAATTTTTTTATATATAAAGGGTAATGATATATAGATTTAATAATATTTAATTTAGTCAAAATTTGATTTAATACATAAATTATGCTAAATATTTATGTAAATTTTATTCCAAAAGTATTCTGCAATCTACTAAGATTGGGAGATAAATGTGGGTTTATCTAAATGGTATTTAAATAAGGATTTATTCAATTAAATCAATTTGCAATTTTTGTGGGAAATTTAAGGGTATGATTTTGTAACTGGATTTTATTTAAGCGATTTAATGAATATTTCACGTTTAAATAAATTAAAGAAAATATTGAGTAAAATGTAATTTAAGGTTACTTAAATGATATTGTATCTAATGAGGGATTATTTAAGACTAGATAATAATGAGGTTAAATCGAGATCTATATGGAACTATTAAATTGAACATTTAATTAAATATTAAAGCTTCGAACTGTATTGGGATTTAAATGGTTTATTTTGAGATTCGGATATGTATTTGAAATCAGTATAGTTGAATTTAGTATTTAGAAACTAAATTGATTAAAAAGTTAGTTGAAACGTTGAATACTTAAAGTTTTGAAATATATTGAACATAAAGGGTATTTTGTGACTTCAAATCCGAATTTGAGATCGATAAAATTGAAGTGGTTATTTTAGAAATTGAGTTGAATTTAAATTAATAAATTGAGATTGAAATAGATTTAAATGGGGTGGTCAGGTTGATGTTAAACGATTTGTCAAGTTGAGGGAATTGAAATTTCTTTACTGTACAAATTATTTAATATATAAAAATACTATTTGGGAAGTATAGAGATATTTGATGTGAAAATGATATTTTGTTTTGAAGTATAAATTAAGTTGAAAAGACTACGGTGTTATAGTGTATATTTCTATCTTTTAGATAGTTCCATGGACCCTTAGAGGATGGTTATCCCAAACATCCTCTAAGTTAATTATATTTCAGTTGATATTTCACTTGAGTTAGATTTATAGATATAAGAATGTTAATCCTGACTCGAGTGTTTTGTGTTTTGCTTTACGCTCGGGTCAGACTGAGAGATACAGCATTTGAGACTCATCTTCGAAGTTGGAGCTTTGCTTGAAGATCCATCTATCTATCCCTTCAGTCATCCAGTTGATTAGTTCAGAGAAGCCATCTGTTACATTGGAGACTTCATGGCATTTGAACTATTCGGTTGTATTTTATTTCTAACGCTGAGGTATATAGTAGCTTCATGAACTACTATTCTTTATCTATTCCGCTGCATTGTATTACTCTGTGTAAGTGATCTATGATTGATTTATTTACTGTATATTTTAAGTTTTGCCAAATTTTATTAACAATTCGGTATTTAGAATTATTCAAGTCAGACATGTATGGTTTTATTGTCGATTTGAATGGTCTAAAATGGCGGGTCGTTACATTTGGTATCAGAGCTTTGGCTCTAGGCAAAACTTAGCATATACGGTAAATTTGTTTACAGAATCACTTTCGCTCGAGTTGAATCTCTTCCTTTTGACTCGATTTCCTTTGAATTTTGGAATGTCCCTCGGTTCCGAAATTCATTCTGTCTCTCCCTATTTATATTCGTTTGATCCTGGAGTATCCCACAACTCCACTGAATGTTTTGTAAAGGGGGTGAAAACTCCTTTACAATTGGCATTGATTCACCGAAGATTTTTGTATCCTCGGTTTACGATGCTGATATATCTTGATATGCCGAATTCCATCTCTGACGATCGAATGTCGATTTGTTTTGGAATTCCGCATCGATTATATTCCTGAAGTCACGGTTGACCCGGTTAAGGTCGCCTGTGATTTATAGATGTATATCCATCTTCTATTTTGTAATTAAATTATCTCATCTTCGATCGAGTCTATCTTCGAATCAGGATTCTATTGATTGGAGTTCCGCTAATTTAAATCTCTATCTTTGTTTGAAACCCATTCTTTGAAAATCGGGCATGTTGGTATTTTTAAAATTGTTTATATATCGAAATTATTATTTTGATAACTATGATTTTATTCTATATATAAAAGTGAAATTGTTTTCGATAAGGATTATATACCTATATATAATAATAATAAAAAATAAAATAAGAAATGTTATTCTATATAAAAAGGTTTGAAAGGATTTGAAATTTTGAAAAATTATAAGAAAGTGATTTATATAAAAATGATTTATAACTGTAGTGTTAAATTTGAAATTCGAGAATTAAATTCCGGTATTTTGAAATTGGTTTTAAGATTTTGGAAAATATATAAAAATAATACGATTTATAAGTATTTTTCCGAATCAGAAAGGTTTCAAATGAGTTCAAATGAATTCCAATAATTTTGAAGAAATTTCGAAGAAGTTTTCAAGAAAATAGAAGTCCAGAACTCACTTATGTCGCTGGAAAATAATTTCGGTGATGAGTGCACGCATCATCGACATTGATTTTCGAGTTTCAGAGTGGGGGAGAGGCCACTTTAATAGCTCGCTATGCGAGTGATTTTGTAAAACCGTTATGATTTCAAATTCCGAAGTATAATTTGATATTTTCAAAAGATATATATATTCGAAACAATTTAAAGTGAGACCGGTGTTCAGTCCTCGAGTTTCAGATTTAATAATTGATTTATTGTTGATTTTCAACTCTTGAATTTAAAATTTGATTTTCCTAACTATTTTGAATGTTCGAACACTTCCAAATCGAGATTAAAATTTTAAAACTAAGAAATTTCGAAGAGTATAAAATGTTTGATAAAGAATATAAATTTAGTTTGAAATGTTTTGAAAAAAAAATATATAGTTTTGAATAATAGTTTTCAGAAAGGTAAATTGAATATTTCAACTAAAAATAGATAGTTTAAAAGTTTTAAAGGGATAATTATAAATTTGGAAACCATTTTGAGTATAATTGATTTTGGGAAAATATGTGGTTTTGAAATTAAATTGGAATTAAAAACCAGTACTTATATGGTGATTTTGGAAATGAATTTGTTTGACTTGAATTATTTTAATTTAGAAACTGGGATAATTTTCTAAACCTATTATTTTGGGAACTTTGAAATTTAGATACTTAATTTGAAAGAAAATTTGGTGAAATCATATATGAGTTGGAAACTGAATGGATATTGAATGATTTGAAATTGAGAACTTATATTATTAAGCACTTGATTTGGGAGTGGTCGAACCTATATAAAATGGATTGTATAAGTATGAAGTTGATTTGAAATCTATTGATTTGAAAGGTACTCAATTTGGAAAGAGATTTTATATAATCGAAGTCTATATAAGTATGATTTGATCTACTGTTGATTTGGAAAGTATTCGATTTGGGAAAAAGGGAATCCTATATATAATGGACTTTATATAAGTATGATATTTGAAAGTGATTTGAAAAGGTACTATATGATATATATTTTCGAAGTAAAGACATGGAAAGTGCCTTCTGCTTGATATCCGTTTTGTGGCCACATCGTGGATTCATTCTATCGATATTATTCTCTTTGATTTTCGGTTTTCCGGATGTAATACTCGAGTTTTTCCCACCGTGGCGTAACCCATGGTTTTTTTTCTCTCGCGAATGCATAGCGCAATTGCCTGGCTGAGTCTTGCCTAGGGGTACGGATTGTTTCCTGGGGGATCCAGGCGTAACCATTGTGTATCCTGCAATCTGTGTAGGTCGCGAATAGTAGCGCAAGTGCCTGGCTGAGTCTTGCCTGGGGGTACGGATTGTTTCCTGGGGGATCCAGGCGTAACCATTGTGTATCCTGCACTCTACTAGTCATCATGGCGTAACTCGCAGGGCTGAGAAAGCTTACGGATATGGATTGTTTCCTAGGGGACCCAGGCGTAACCATTGTGTATCTGCGAACCATGATCGGACAAAGGTTTTGGTTTGGTTGTTTTGTTTGGATTGTACTTTCCATATCTGTTTTTAAAGGTTTTCAAGTATTTTCACTGGGTGTTGAAACAAGTCTACTAAGTACTTGAAGAATTCTAGCTTTGCGCATGATCAATGCATGGCCAGAGTCTGCAAGAACGAGGATAAACTTGTTAAAACATTGAGTTATAAAAGTATTTTCGAAAGAAAAATTGGTCTCGATAAAAAAATATTTTATTTATAAAGGTATTTTATTATAAAAGTATTTTCAACAAAGGAATTTTGTATTAATATTTGAAATTTAAATTCTTATGGTTTGAAATAAATTATTCGTGCCCGATTCTATTCTTTTGAATCTACCTCATCTGCTCAGCTTCATTTTTCACCTATATTCCGTTTTCGGAATCTACCTTCCTTTCCTTTTTGAATAAATCTTTTAAATATTGCTTATTTGTATACTGCATTGTTTTATATAAAATTTTAGCGGTATAAATATCTTTGAAGTTATTAATTAAATAAAACATATTTAAAGAAAATGATTATTAATTTATTGATAATATTTGAAAAGTATCTTGAGATAAATTTATAAATTTATGAATTATGGATTTAATGTTTTCAATAGCTTCTTTGTAAATATAACTAATGATGCAAATAATTGTTTTCAAATAGCTTTCACATATGTATAAAGATGTTAGTTAAACATATTAAATTCCAATGAGTTTTGAAAATTTTAAAGTATTAAAGATAACTGAATTGCAAATGAATATTTCAAGTAAAATTTATATAGTTTAAAAATTTAAATTACCCTTGACTTTCAATCTACCTTTATTTCTGGTTGTTCTATTCTCCTACCTCCTTCCTTTTCGGGGACGAAAAGTTTTGAGTGGGGGAGAGTGTAACGACCCATAATATTTTAATAGTTTTGAATGGTTTTATTTTCATATTTAATTCAATTTTGAGAAAATTTTAAATAATTGAATTTTGAAATAAAATTTTTATATTTAGAATACGTATATGAAGATACAGCAAATAGTGAATTTTCACTAATTATATGGGAGTTTATTTTTTTTGTATAATTCTATTTCAATCTATATCGGTTAAATATTGCTGATAAAAAAAAAATTATTTCTAAGCCTAAATATTTTACATAAGAAAATTCTAAATCATAGATCCTTCATTTTTATAATAATATCCGTTCCCCCTTTTTGCTCTCCAAACTATGGTAACAAATTTGCTTTAATTTTTCTGCTGAATCAATGTATCAAACGTTGATATTTCATTTATTAGTCCACTGTCTACGTTATTTATGGACACAAATGTATTTCAGTATCTCTTCATATATCATTCCTAAATATCCTCCTCCAGATCCGTGACCATCTGATTTCTTTTGCGTTTCAAATTTTAAACGTGCATAAATCAATTGCCTTAATATTTGTCAGCTAAATAAATGGGTAACCGTTGCTAGTACATAAAAATTTGTTTTATTTCTGCTTGAATTCCGGGCTAATTTTTCACCGTTCCTTTCGTTTCACTTTAATTGCTTTAATAAGTATGTCAATGGACAGACGTTACCATTCTCATCATTACACTTTATTTCATATGGTATGTTTCTTCGTTTTTTTTTTCCTTTGTTCATTTCTTTTATTTGCCTCTGTCTGCTCATTTATCCCTTCCTTCCGTTTCAAAATTCAAACGTGCTGTCCATTCTTGGCATAAATTATTTTCAGCTAAATCATAGTCGTTGCTTTTATATTTTTCCAAATTTTAGGGTCACAATTATTAATTGCTGACCTTTCCTTTCCTTTCCTTCAGTCCACTGATTCCTTCCTTTAAACCATTCAATTTGCGCGTTGATTTTATACCAATAGTCGTTACTTTTATTTATTTCTCTGAAATCATGCGTAACGTTCCTTTTCAATTTACTCTTCTGCCTCTCTTTATACTTTTCCATTTTGCTTTGGGAATACAAATTCGCACACTCCTCTCCTTCTTTAATTGATCTGTAGCCGTTTCTTATTCATTCTTCTTTCAGTTTCAAATTTGAAAGTGCTACCCAAGGTAAACAATTAATTGCTAAATAATTCTCCCGAAATCAGGGGACTTCACAGTATCAATTACTTTTATTTACATGTCCATTCAAATTTTCTATCGGTTAAGACCAAATAGTAGCTCACCTTTTTATTCCCTGAATTCAGGGTTTGACTATTGATTGGTACCTATCCTTTTATATTTCCTTTAATTTATTGTTTCAATATTTTTTTCCTAAATCTATGCTTCTAGACGTTGATATGCCATTTCTATATTTTGGGTGATAACTTTTTTGAACGTTTGATAATAATAATAAATCTGCATATTATAATCGGATATCAATTGAGATCTAGGAAAGAAATAAATATAAAACGTATAACCTGACAAATAATATAAATTGCTTTAATTACACCATTGATTTTGAAACGTATAAAATTCTATACGTTCTTTACGCATCCATTTATTTCTTTTATTTCTTCCTTTACGTTTCCTCTCTTTACTGATATATACTTACTTCTTTTATCTCTCCTATCTTCTACAAATGGCAACCCACTTCTTTGTGAAATTAAAAAAAAAAATTCCTTCATCCCTCAACCCATCAAAATCACCTCACCTCCGTTCCCGCATGCTGCTCTTCCAGCCAACGTTCCATCCTTGCCGTGAAGTTGTTCCTATCCCCTCTTTCACCTCTGTATTTTTGAATGGAAGATATTATGTGGTAAGTATATAAAGTGATAACTGCATATATATTTTTACCTTGCCTACCCTTCCTCTTTCGCCTATAAAAATCGGCATGAATAATTTAGGCACATGCCCTATTAATTAGTTATATATATCAAGCTTTGTATCCGTTGTTTTATACTTCTCAAATTTCGCACTCGGTTCCAAAGGTTTAATATATTCTGTTAGCATACATAAGTAAATAAGTTTGTAAATTGTTATGTATACATATAGTAAGTTATAAATTTGGTACAGTTTTTTTAGGTAGATTTGATTGATGATACGTGTCATAGTTTTTATATAAATTTATGTTAGTCTGTAGTTTGTTTTTAAATATGTTATAATAACATTGATTTTTAAAGTGAGTATATTTATAGATTTATTTGAAATGTGTTTAAAAAAAAACAGTACATTTATATGTAAGGTTTATAAAAGTTATAAGCTAGGTACATTCATATATTAGTTTAAAGATGTTAGTTAGTATACACATAAGCTGCTGTATATAATTTATAATTTACGCGTATATAAGTTTGGTTTGTATATAAGTTAAGGGTCTGTAGTTATTAAATAAAGTTATCAGTTTTATATTATAGGATATTTGTAACAGGTCAGTCTATATACTTTAAGTTGTGTAAGTGTGTCAGTTTTAATACCTGAGTTTACACGCGTACTATATTAAGTTATAATCGACAGTTTCTTTATGTATAAGTCTGGTTAAAGTATAAGCATAAATATATTTAACATAGAATCTACTTGTTATACGTTTATTTGTATAGTTGCATCATGGGTTTAAAAATTTAAACCGATGATTTTATTTTGTATATTTATTTTTCTTAAAGTAACATACTGATTTTTAAGAAGAGAGAATAATATATATATTACATCAATATGGGTTTAAAAATTTGAATATGATTTGTATATAAACATACATGAACTTTATACGGTGTATCTATTCAATTATACCATCTATCCTTATCAATTCAGTTCTGATTTGACTTCGTCAACTCCTATTTATCAGCTTGTCCGACAAACCCATGTCCTTCGAGCTTTGCTTCGTAATTCATGCTTGGATTTCGTAACTCAACTTCGTTGTCTATATCCTCTAACCTCAAAAGGTGAGCAATCACTCACGATTTACATTCTTTTATTTACTAAATTAGATTTCAATTGGGACGACAATTGAAATATGAGGCTGTAGTTATTTAAATTGTTATATATGCTATTATCTGTAAGTATTCACTTATGGGATATGACACCATATCCTATTGTTTATATATTTATTTTGATGATATATGCCTGTTGTTATTATATTTACATATCTGTTATCACTCTGCTAGTTCCCTGTTAGTATAGAAATCACTATGGGTTGAAATGATACATACCCGAACAGACTTTAGAATAGGAGAAAATCGTTATGGGTTGAAATGATAAACCCAAGCGATTTCATTTAATTGAATTGGGATTACGGGTTGAAATGCTATCCACCCGTATACATTTAGTGTACGGATTGCAATGATAAATATCCGTAACACTTGACCATATGATAAGAAATATATACAGACATCGTTGGTCCATATATATAAATATTTTGAAATTTAATTCATTGTTTTGGAAAGAAATATATGGTCTTATTAAATGTTAACCCTTAAATTTTTTTATATATAAAGGGTAATGATATATAGATTTAATAATATTTAATTTAGTCAAAATTTGATTTAATACATAAATTATGCTAAATATTTATGTAAATTTTATTCCAAAAGTATTCTGCAATCTACTAAGATTGGGAGATAAATGTGGGTTTATCTAAATGGTATTTAAATAAGGATTTATTCAATTAAATCAATTTGAAATTTTTGAATGGGAAATTTAAGGGTATGATTTTGTAACTGGATTTTATTTAAGCGATTTAATGAATATTTCACGTTTAAATTAATTAAAGAAAATATTGAGTAAAATGTAATTTAAGGTTACTTAAATGATATTCTATCTAATGAGGGATTATTTAAGACTAGATAATAATGAGGTTAAATTGAGATCTATATGGAACTATTAAATTGAACATTTAATTAAATATTGAAGCTTTGAACTATATTGGGATTTAAATGGTTTATTTTGAGATTCGGATATGTATTTGAAATCAGTATAGTTGAATTTAGTATTTAGAAACTAAATTGATTAAAAAGTAAGTTGAAACGTTGAATACTTAAAGTTTTGAAATATATTGAACATAAAGGGTATTTTGTGATTTCAAATCCGAATTTGAGATCGATAAAATTGAAGTGGTTATTTTAGAAATTGAGTTGAATTTAAATTAATAAATTGAGATTGAAATAGATTTAAATGGGGTGGTCAGGTTGATGTTAAACGATTTGTCAAGTTGAGGGAATTGAAATTTCTTTACTGTACAAATTATTTAATATATAAAAATACTATTTGGGAAGTATAGAGATATTTGAAGTGAAAATGATATTTTGTTTTGAAGTATAAATTAAGTTGAAAAGACTACGGTGTTATAGTGTATATTTCTATCTTTTAGATAGTTCCATGGACCCTTAGAGGATGGTTATCCCAAACATCCTCTAAGTTAATTATATTTCAGTTGATATTTCACTTGAGTTAGATTTATAGATATAAGAATGTTAATCCTGACTCGAGTGTTTTGTGTTTTGCTTTACGCTCGGGTCAGACTGAGAGATACAGCATTTGAGACTCATCTTCGAAGTTGGAGCTTTGCTTGAAGAACCAGCTATCTATCCCTTCAGTCATCCAGTTGATTAGTTCAGAGAAGCCATCTGTTACATTGGAGACTTCATGGCATTTGAACTATTCGGTTGTATTTTATTTCTAACGCTGAGGTATATAGTAGCTTCATGAACTACTATTCTTTATCTATTCCGCTGCATTGTATTACTCTGTGTAAGTGATCTATGATTGATTTATTTACTGTATATTTTAAGTTTTGCCAAATTTTATTAACAATTCGGTATTTTGAATTATTCAAGTCAGACATATATGGTTTTATTGTCGATTTGAATGGTCTAAAATAGTGGGTCGTTACAATAAAATTTATAATGATGTTACTGAAGATAATAGAATTGTTGAAATTTAATTTAAAGGTGATTTGTTCAGTTTTGAAAATATATCGTTTAAATCGACGTTTAAAAATAGCCTTCCGAGGCATAGTCTCGGATTTAAACGAAACCTGTTCCATTGGATCCGTGTATTATTATCGAACTTCAATTTTTGTAATGTTTGGGGTGATCGTTTGGCCGTACGATAAGTAAACGCGCTGTAAATTTAAATCGGAATTTAATATAATAATTCGGTTCAAAGGGCTATCTTCTCCATACGATCGAATTAGGACTCGAAACCTTTTCCATTGCGTTCGGAGTAGGGGTATAACATTATGAACGCCAGCTCGCACGCCTCAATAGGAGTTCGAAATTTCACGGTATGTAACACGAGATATTTCAATATTCAATTATATAAAATCAATCAAAAGTCTAAACTGAATCACCTTAACCACGTGATTAACCTGTCTAGCTTATACCCGAAGCCACTTTTCCTTTCTAATAGGAAATATCTCTTTTGTTTTATCAGAAAAATCAAAACCGAAATTAAAAAAAATATAAATGGCGACGCAGTAATCGAATCGAGTTCGAGCTTCGATTTTGAAGCATGTCGCGACTTTTTCCAATAGGAGGAGGAGTCGCGTCGAGGTGGCACTGCTCTCGAGCAGTTGGTTGAGCATCGCATTTAGAGTTCAATGGCAATGAAGCTTGTACTCGCATGCGCTGCGATGGTGGCAGGCTGCCGTGCACCTAGGCACCTGCGTGAGGTAAAGAGGGGCGACCGCGAGGGATGAAGATCGTGGTGGCGACAGCGGGAAGGGAGGCTGCGCTTGGATTTGGGGTATGGCTTCTTCTTTTATTTATTTATTTGAGTTTGTGTTTAAAAAAAAAGGGGCTACTGTAATAATTCGCATCTGAACAGAAAAGGGAAAGTAGGGATTTTAAAATTAGGTTCATATTTATATATTAAAGAGGAAGAAATTTTTAACAGTAAAGAAATTATTGCTTCTAATTATTTACATAAAAGGAAAGTAAACATATGTATATAAGATTTTGGAAAATATAAGGGTTTATAAAAAAAAATTGATTTTTAAAACCCCTACATGGATTATTTCTTTATGCAGTTTGAAAAATGGAAAATAAAGAAAAAAAATTACAATTTACTAATTTATTTTAGTGATTAATTTGTGTAGTTAACCTATGTAATTATTTTAGTGACAGAAGATAATTTATTAAAAGGGATTAGTTTAAAATAAAATTATTAGTGTTAATAAATCATATAATGTTTATACAAGGTCCAAAATCATGGAGAATTAGTCGAGATGGAAATGGATTGCAAAACAGAAATCAAAGGTGAGTTAGTCTCACTCTTCTAGATTTTTATTTAAATTTAAATGGTTAAATTTAAATAATTGGTTGAATGATTGAATTGATTTGATGTGCTATATTATATATAGTAGTATATATATAGTATATATTGGAGTGATTGATTTCCCGCATTATATAGCGGATGAGACCCTATGCGCCGCATAATAGCAGATGATACTGTATAAATCCCATATACCGCGATATTCCACCTCGAAGTGGAATTGGTATTGTGCTAACTTCTGTGGATGCATGGAAACAGGTTGGAGGGATCCAACTAGATTCCTCAAAATTATTTAGATTGTTTAATATTCTGTGTTATGAATATTGAAATTCTTTGATGAATTATATTGATAATTGGAATATTGAATTCAAAATGAATTTGGTTTTAAATTCTTTTAAACTTCTTTTATAAAATGAGTAATTAATTTATTTAATAAAGAAAATAAAAAGGTAGTTAATAACTGGTTGAGATTAATCAGGAGTGATTATATTTGTAGTTTAATTAATGATTAATTACTTAATGTAATTAAGTTAGATTAGGATAAATTAAATGTAATTAGAAATCATTAATTTATATAATTAATTATGTAATTAAAGGTTGATTAATTAAGATTAATCAATCAATAATAAGTGATTTGTGAGAAATAAATTAATATAAGTAATTAAGGATTAATGTAATTAATTATAGTTAATTAATTTGTGAAGTAATTAAAATTTAATTACTGTTTTTGGTTAAGAATAATAAATTTGTGCAATTAATTAAAGATAATTACTTGAATGTAATTGAAGGATAATTAATCCAGGGTGATTAATTAATATGTATAATTAAGGCATGATTAATTAATTGATTTTGAAATTAATTAATGTCAAGTGAAGGAATCTAAGTGATTGAGGTTAGTAATTTGATTAGAAGTGATTAAATTTATCTTGGAAGTGATCAAGTTTTCTTATGGATGATTGAATGGTATTGGATGCCTTGAATGAGTTGATATCTCTGATGAAATGTTTTGTAGTATTATGTGTTTGAGTGGACAGGATATTGTGGTTATATATCAATGGTGAATTTTTGTGTAAAGGAACATCCTGTATTTAAAGTTTGAAGTGTATTTCATTTGGATAACTTGGGTTAGGATGAGATGAGACTCGAAGAGACCGGGGTCGGGTATTTGAAAGTACCCGAAATCACTTCGAATTTTTATAGATGGATATGTGAAATCAATAGACTGAAATGAAATGATTTAAGTTAAATGGACTATTTAATCTAAATTTTGGTACTTAGAAAATTGATGTGTGAAATAGGTGATGCCTATAGCAAATTGTGAATTTGTAAATTGATACAAATTACCCTAGGTTTTTATAAGTTGTATGCTTTGTATTCCATGTTGAATGGGTTTACGCACGCTGGTTTCCAGCCTGACCCGGGTGTTACTTTGATGTAAAGCTTGGGTCAGACCGAGTATTATAGATTTTCAAGTTAGGACGTTCTCGAGCTCAGGAGGCGAGCTGGATGGCAAGAACGTATGGAGTGTTTCCGCTGTAGTATATTGTTGTGTATCGGAGACATGATGATTGTGTATATCCAGTGTCTGTATATATGTGTAACTCTGATGTATTAAAGTGAAATTTGACAAGTAGAGTTTTCCTTTGTATAACTGTTAATATTTGTTATTATATTTTCTCCGCTGCGAATGCTAGATGTTGGTGTTTCTGTTCTTCTTATTCTTTTATCTCTTTCTTCTTTCTCCTAACTATCTGGAATTTTCGAGATCGAAAATTCCGGGTCGTTACATTCATACCCAGCCAAAATCAAGGTTCTCGCTTAACTTTTAGCTTTGATACCAAATCCAACGACTCGCTTTTTCGATCCCAAATGTCGACAACAATAATACATCCACGGTATTCATGTGCCGATCAATAAAGTGCCTAAAAGACGAATTGTTAGGGTAAAATAAAAAGAAAAAAATAGAACAAGAAAAAAGAGAATACAATATCAGAATCTCACAATGGAATGATCATATATAATATCAAAAGACAATATAAACTATTATCCTAAGATACAAAGTTTTTCACATGTACAATGATCAACCTGGACAGTTTCAACAACCTATCCTCACAAATGCTGATGATAGCACATAGTAATGTAGCGGAAATAAAATTACAATGGGTAGTATGCTAACTCTTCTCAGAATCTCCAAAGTTTCCAAAGCTAAATCTGAAAACATACATGGGGCTGACCTGAAATTAGAAGAAAATAACACCCTTATCAGTCTGGTAAACCAACGTGAGAAACACAGATCAAATAGATTTTTATCTTTACAAATTTTTTTCAAAATAAAGGTATCTTGTAAGACCATGCTATATATAAACATGGACGGGTTTTTGCCTTATGATAACCAAATCATTTATAGAGAATTCAATGTTATTATAATAATGTCTAAGGTTCAAGATAAATATTAATCTTAGCCGAAATGGTTACATTGATTACATTCCAACATAATAGGGGTATAACTAAAATCGATAAGGAACGTTCACATAATGGATTTTCCATGGAGATCTCTTGGGGAAACAAAATCCAAACTCCATGCACAAGGATCAAAAGTTACCTATCAAGCATCGTACATCTCTAGATAAAATATACCATAGGAAAAACCCAAAGACCATCACTCAAACATAAACATGAACAATGTGAATCAAATACCATCGACTCTCGGTAGAAATTTATTGATAAGCATACTCAAGATATAGAGAAAATAATATCCTATCATGGGTTAGCTAAACCTAAGATTATGCAGCCTACTCTATCTTTAGCCATTTCAAATCTCAAGGTTACGTTCGGCATCTTTCACAGAAGTCTTCATCACTCGATCAGCACATGAATCCTTATTTGGATTCCTTCATCTTTAATAGATCACAAATCACTACATGGATTTCATCATCTAGAATAGATCTCAAACCTCCATATAAGTTCCCTCGAATAAGTCCTCTAACGAATGTTAACGCTGTCCTCTCTCTTGGAGTACTCATCACGATAGATAATCCCACACGATGGCACCATTCAAAATATTAACACTGACCTCTCCCTTGGACTTAACCTTAAGGATAAATAGTTCAACTCTATAACATTCCACTTTAAACTTCTTCCAGAACATAGATCATGTACTAGTTTTGAAGCTGTATTCGATAAGTAGAACACATCGATTCTGGTCTCTTCAAAACCAATCGATGATTTTTCTAGTTAACTCAATTTTGATTCTCTCTGAAATAAATAGATAATACTCAAGAGTGGATACCATCTCTTAACCGTTTATGCAGATAGATTTCCTTACCATTTGCCCTAGAAGAGCAAAATGAGTTTATACATATAGTGTAGCATCTACAAAGTTAACTGTACCATATAACACTCATGTTTCTTTTAGATATTTACAAAGTTATATTTGGTCAATTTTGATAGTCGAGCACAAGATAGATTTTTTTAAATGGAAACCAAGTATATGTTACTTTCCATAAACAAATAAATACACAAACACTATCATCATCCAAAGCACAATCAAGCCACATAAAGTATGATTAAGTTACTTAAGCAACTCCTAATCCCTTCCATTTAATTAATCCTTTCTATTAATCTAAACTCCTTTATTCGCAAAATTCTCTTACTTAATAAACTTACCTTTTCTATCTTCTTCCAAAAGATTATATTACTTATTATTTCCTTCATGATTTTCATTTTAAGGGTCTAAGTACTTTCATAAATCCATTAAACAGTTTTAAGATGAATGTTACTCAAATATTGCCACTGCAAATCCAAAACCATTTCGCTTTTACTTATCTTTAAAGCATTCTTTTAAAATCTATTTACATCCCTAAATATAATCAAAAAGGGTTAAAGACGAATGTGATTAACACATTGTCACTATACTATCTTTACAAACCTTTATTTTAAAGATATAAGTTCGTATTTAGTTAGGATCAATAATCGACTAATCGATTATCTAGTCAAAAACCATTTCTTATACAAATCATGGTTCGAACACTTAACTTGTTCCCAACATTCACAACTTAACCATTCCTTGTTCAATAATGAAGCTAGGTAAGTTTGGGAACTGGTTGCTCCAAGCCTTGCCTAGACACCTCATTCTTAAATCTCACAAATGGATAAGTCTACCTCATTAAATTTTATTGTTAAGTAAAATATTAATCATTTCAATAAACAATCAAAAATCAACTCGATTAACACATTTTTGACATTTTCTATTTACCTGTTCCTCCGTTAAGGGGGAAACCCAAGTGGTTAGAGCTCTATTGCTCCATCCCTACTCGACATCAATTTTAAATCTCACAAATAGATAAGATTACTTCGTAGACTTATTAGTGTTAAGCATAATTAATTACTTTCTGAATATGTAATCAAACAATTTCATCATTTGGCTATTAAGAAATTGCTAACCTCTTTCTAAACATTTTGTTTATACTGTAAAACAAGATATCAATATAAGATATTTTCCTAAACATTTATATAGGATATTTCCGAGATATTTATATAAGATGTTTTTCAAGATATTTATATCAGTTATTTTATAATAAAAATACTTACAATATGTTTTAAAACATTCCTATAAAATATCACTTGAAAACAACAAGTTTGAAAAATCATTTGAAACTTGAAAATGACATGTTTTAATAAAATACCTCTTCTTTGAAAATTCATAACTAATTCTTATAAATTAATAAAGATCTCAAACCACTTTTAAAATGCTCTAAAAATAGTTAGTAACTACTTTTAAAAAGAATGAAACAAAATAGTTAAATATGAATATCTTTCAAAACCTTGAAAGTCCAAAAATCAAGTCTAAACAGGAAATTTTTGCACTAGTGACGTTTTTGCCATTTTTGAGATGTTACTTAGCTTTGAACTATTCAATATTTTAATAGAAACAAACATTTATATAAAACATATAAATATTTTAAGAAATCCCTAAGGATCTCTCTGCAAAGTTCTATGGCAATCGCTTAAAAACAAGGCAATTCACAACTGCATCTATAGCGATTATCGCTATAGGTGCACGTTGAAATCCAAGTCCAATCTAAACCATAGTCCATCTGTAACCTATATTCTTTGTACAACGTCTAGTCATACGTCATATAAGTCCATTCAAGTCCATTCCAGGTTTTTTTAAGTCCGTGTACATGGATCATATTTGTCACTTACTTTTAAAGTAAGAATTTAAAGCCAATGTTTTAACATAAGTTAACAACAGTTCAACCAACTTTAACATAATCAAACATAAGATATAAGTATTTTATTTTTAATTCAAAGTGATGTGTTAACTCTCCCTTAATCCAACTAAAACCAAGATCCAAGAACGCCTAACCCCACTTGCAACCACCTCTTTCCTTCATACTTTCCTTGCTTCACCTTGCTCGTAGCCCTCCCCCTACCTCTTTTGCTCACGGCCATCCCCTTTATGTGGAGTATGGTTCTACTTATTCATGTTTGGTCTTAGTGGAAGGGTTTCTAATATTTTACTAAGCCTTATGGCAAAGTTTGATATCATTTGAAGTTGATTTGCAACTATTCCTTTTTATAACATAAGAGAGGAAGAAGAAGAGAGCCTTTGATTTTAGAACTCAAGATTTGTAATTATTTGTGTTTATTTCCTTTGAGTGTGCCCCTCATTATATAGTCATAGAAATATGATGGGAAAAGACCAGAAATCCCTCAAAACCGTAACATCATTAATTACACATATCATGTCTGCTTTATGTCAATGTTGCTTAAGGGTTAACGATTTTCCTTATTTGCTCATTTCCTAAATATCTCCCCTTAGCTCATGCATGTCATCATCCATAAAGTTTATTTCCATAAATGGAAAAATATTTTTATTTCATTTTATTAGTTTCCTAAGAAGATATGTGTATATAAAAAAATTATGAACAACGTCTGACAGATAAAAGGTTGTTTATCAATAAAACGGTGTTCGACCACATTATCGATATTTTTCCAAATAATATATTTTTGTAAACATTTTTCCAGAACAAGTTTACCATCATTAGCTATGATTTAAAGGTGGTTAAAATGCTTATTAAATCATTTTAATAACATTTAATCCAAGATTCAAATATTTTAATAATTCAGATATTTAAATACAATATTAGAAATTCTAGGTCGTTACATATGTTATTTTGTCTTAATTTATTTAAGACATTATACGTGTGTGTATAAAAGAATTTTTCAAACTAATAAAATTTAACTAAATTTTTTATTTCAATATATTAGTTAAAAGCTAATTAATAAATGAAATACGCACACACATATGAGATATATGTATATTACTATAAAGGTTATATTACATTATTCAATATAATATGTTATAATTGAATAATATTATATAATAATTAGTAAAATTGTTCATTAATTAAAATAAGACTTAAATAATATAATGTTATATATAAAAGTTTACATAAGTTGAATAAATAATAAAACTATTATAATAATAAAACTTATATAATATAAATGTATAAAAAAAGATAGACCATGAAAGAAACCATAAATAGACTTAAGGAATTTATACATATGTAAAGTATGTAAACCGTGATTTCTAATGTATTTGACACTTGAATCACAAGTATATTTCATAATATGTACAATATTCTATAAGTCGATTTCATTTAATTAAATATATTGAAGATTACGAATCTTTAATATAATTATTGTCATCTACCATTTATATATTAATAAATTACTTTCATACTCTCTAGTTGTGGAGCAAAATCAAGCTGTAAATGTTATCTGTAGTATTATTAATATATTGACTGAACGAGGTAAGATATTAGTTGAGAAAACTCAAGGTACATATACTATACTTTGGTCGTTGCAAAATAGAAGGTACGAGTAAATAATTTTTTTTGATTTATTAAGCAAACTCACTATCGAAATGAGACTAGAACAAGGAATCATGGCTTGTAGTTGTATATGAGACAACCAATGAGGAGTTATCCATTATTTATGGGGTTATTACTTGTCGAGCAACCTCAAGGTTGACATCCTAAGATAGATAAGTCATAATAATCATTAAAAGACTTCTATATTTCATCTTAGGGTTTGAAGGAAAATGAAATGGTAACATTTAAAATTTCTTATATTGTAAGAATATCCGATATATGAAGTTATAATCTATTCTGATAAATTTGTGTAATTAATATAATTGATAAAATGTTTATCAATTGAAATACACAAAATGTACCGAATTAGCATTGAAAAATAGAAATATAAAATATATTTACCAGTAAATTTTTGCATGTTGACCCATACAAGCACCTAATTATACAACCACTAAATACATTCATAACTTGGTCACTTACAAATTTACTTGCCTAAGACTGTGTATTGTCTTCATCGAGTTTCGAACTCTAAAAGTAATACAAAAATATGCCTATTTGATCCATATACAATCACATATAATTGTTATGTTGTGAACGATCATAGTTCATATTGTACGAAACCTCGATGAAATTAGTAGGTAAACTATAGTGTGAGATCATGTATTCAATATGATTGACTACAATAATGATCTTGTTGTGTTAAATGTAACACTAGACCAAAGGCTGCAAGATAGATTTAAGAATTTGATCACTGAATGTTAGTTCAATCAATTTACCTAAATTGTAATTTTTTTGATATCATTAAAAGTTAAGGATGATCCAATGCACTTTTGTAAAGAGTTCGTTATGATATTGTATTAGGGATTTCCTTTGAATTGTAAGGCCGTTTAGAAAGGAAATCGAATGTACAAAAGTGGGTGTAACCTAAGGCGCGATTAAGATGAAGAGAGCGAATGGTCATTTGTTAAATTCGGGTGTAAGATTTATGAAATAATAATAAATACTTAACATTAGAATGAGAAATATGATTTCTATTCCAAAAATATTTTCATGTAGAATTTTTTTTCCTGTGATATTTATTTCTTTGAATTTAAGACACTTGATCTAAAAATTCTCGACTATAAACCAGTTACAGTAAATGAAATAAATAGCATATAATAAGTGGTTGAATGAAGCTTCATGTTTCATTTTCTATTATAATATTGGCAGAAATAGTGGGAGCATGCCATATAACACTTATTGGTCGCATCAAGTTACGAGCATTGTTTTGGTTAAACAACCTAAACATTATTTATGAAATACTAATTATTTTTCAGTATTGAAAGAAAAATAGACATGGTTTTATTTTAATATGAATATTATGAATATTCCTTATAAAATAAAACTATAGCACTGGTGTTTGTAATGTATTGGAAAATAAAGAAGTATCAAAATTTATTTGCAATTATGGACTTAGCCATGGTCTTGAGAAATAATTTTTGATTATATGATTATGGACCATGCGGTATTAGTAAATTATATCTCTAACAATTAAGGCCAAAACACCTATTCATTGGGAGCATCATAAAAGTTATTGAATTCCACAGATTGATACATATAGATATATGCAATAGAACGTCTATTAATTCCAAAATGGTTCCACGTACTTTGTTGTATTCGTCGATGAATTATCATAAACATGAACACGCGTATATGATATAAATGTGGTATATAAAAAATGAGTGCATAGAACATAAATCGAAAGTAAATAAAATAACGTGCAATAGAAAATAAAAATGTTTCGGTTTGATCGAATATGCATGTATATTGGAAAGAGTTTCGAATGTACATAAAAATGAATAAAGATTCAATCTCAAAAGTCACTCCTCCCTATGTTACATAATAATGTATCGATAAGGAGTAATCAGACTATGTTGAAAAAAATACGATTAATTTTGAGTAAAGTTGTGTTAACTTCTTTCCGTAAGGTCGTGTACTTAATAATAATAACAAGGTTAAAATTACTTTCATCTAAAGAATGGTTTACAAAATCTTTTTAACCTAAAGAATGGTTTACGGAATCAAATAAGATAAGCGTTTATAGGAAACCAAACCATATCCTAGGCAAAGGAGTTGGCAGGCTGTGCGAGTCGAAATATTGCACGTAATAATTGTTTGAGAGAGATCTAGAATGAATGCCCCAAAAGGAGTTTGGAAACGAATGTCATTGAATGACCAATTTATGTTTTGAACATAAGTATTGTAAACTAAAATCAAATCAGTTTTATATATATGACAGTACATAAAGTGTTTATCAATGCATATACCATTGCACAGAGAAGCAATTGTTGTTTCAAGAAATACCAATTCGTAGCGAAGGAAATTCTTTTAGAAATTATTGGTAGTAAAATGGATTTAGATATGATCCAAAGATAAAACCGATTACCAGGATTAAATAAAATTAACCAAACCTAAACGAACATGTTGCATTAGAATATCTGATAAATACTCTTGCACATTGAAGAGAAATGATGAGTTTCTTATCAATGTTGAGAACAGATAATCCTTAACTGTCTATTAAACCATTAAGAGTGTTACCCAGCTATATGGTCAAGCTACAGGACGATAGTTGCCGAGGCTATGGTTGGCTCTAGAAGGGATTCAAGCCAAAAGAGATGTAGAAATACGAAGGTCCGGTATAGCCCAAGTAGTATGAAAAGTGTATGGTTCGGCCCATGTTTATGGTTCGGCCTATATGCATGGCTCGGCCTTTAAGCATGGTACGACCAAGGAAGAAAGGCCATGTGCCCCTCGGCGAAGGTGGGAAGGTTGCATGTCGTTCGGTCTAATAGGGCAGCATGTACGGGTCGGCCAAGGTAGAAAGGTCGTCCATCGCTCGGCCAATGAAGGAAGGGCAGGACAGTTCGGTCTAGATACTCAGGGAAGAGTGGCTCGACGTTCCCTGGTTCAGCCTTACGAGTTTCATTTCATGTGGTTCGGCTGTACATGGCTTGGCCAAGGCGCATTAAGACAAGGCGATTCGGCCTGGTTAGCCCAGCATACGTCGTACGGCTTGGACAGTTAGCATGTTACGCTCGATCTTGGAGGGTAGGTCAAGATGGAATAGCCTTTAATCGCTCAGTCATAGTGGGAAGGCTAGTGTGGATCAGCCATTCATCGTTCGGCCAGAGAGGATCGGGGATTACCGATTCGATGGAGGCAGCTCAGCCTGACTTGTTCGGCCAATTTGACTTACTACTATGGGACGAGGTACCTTGTTCTTTGGCTCGCGCAGGGTGTCCCGCCTATCTTCGTCTATAAATAGAGAGGCAGGGGCACAGTTGAAGGGACCTTTTTTTTGAACTCTAGTGAGACTCTGCCATTTTCAATACTCGCTTCTTTACTATCAAAATTTGTACTCGAGTTGTTTGTGTACGGATGTATCTTTATTTAACTCTTTAAAGAAGCAGTAAAGATTTCACTCAAAGTGGACGTAGGCAGTTACGCTGAACAACTATAATTATGGTGTTCTCATTTTTATTAATCCAATTGCATCTTATGGTGATATTCCTTTATTTCAATTTACTTTCTTCATTAATTTCTCTATATAATTCTATTCAAGGGTGTTAGTGACCAATTCTGGTGCTAAGATTTTGGTGCTTTCACTGAGAACGACATTCTTAGGCTGTTAGGATCTACTTTATTGCTACTGGATTGAAGAGATCCCCCAAAGAAGATCCAAGCTTATTCTCAAGAGTTCATAGATTCTACTCAGAGTTTCAACCGGTAACTCTACAATGGAAAGACTACGTACCGGCTTGGCATCCTACAATGCCGATGTCAACAAGACCGCTAGCGTCCAACAATTAGGACCCAACAATCCATAAGCTAATCCAGGTGCAGGAACCGCCACCGTCCTAAAAAAACAGAAGTTGTCACCAGGAAAGAGTTTAACGAACTGATGAGAGAACTCGTGGAAAGCATGAGACAACTTAATGAGCAAATTCAAGCTAACGCCAGTATCATGACCCATCTTACTCGACAACAGCATCAGAATGCTGGAGGAAGTCCCGCTACCTACTCATCATCTGACAGTTTCGCTTCATCTAATGAACATCCTAGGCGTAGACCCCGTAGAATTGAAACAGCGCTAATAGGTGCAACAGACCTATCCAACAAGAATGGTCTAGGTTCCCTACCTGGAGCCATGGCCCCTCACCTGCACCTGGAAAATCGCACTCAAGTTGGAATGGGAAACTTTGGATCTGGAGCACGAGCGGAAGCAGACCGGCCGGCTCACTAGGGTCGTAGCGAAGCAAGTCCCTGGGACATGCATTTGGGAGACCACCAACCGAGGAGGCACCAGCCAGAACGGTCATGTAGGACGGAGTCCAACTTACCACCTCCCATCCAGACCTCGGATTTATCAGCTATGGTTAGACAGCTGATGAGAGAAAATCAAGGCTTATCTAACGACAATTGGGGTGCAGCTAGGAGTCATTCTCCATTCATAGATGCTATCCTAAAAGTTGAGTACCCTCGGAAGTTCAACATGCCAACTACTCTAGCATATGAGGGAAAGACTGATCCCCGACAACATATAATGAGATACGAATGGATGATGGACACAGCCAGGGAAAATAATGCAACCAAATGTAGATATTTCCCAATAACCCTGTCCGAAATCGCTACCATATGGTTCACTAGACTTCCTCCTCGATCAATATCCAGGTTCAATGACTTAGCGACGAATTTTATGGAGCATTTCAGAATCCATACCAATCGCCTAAAGGACGTAATGTCTTTATCCAGTGTAATCCAGGCTCTTGGGTAGTCCTTAAAGCAATATTTGCAAAGATTTCATATTGCTGCTATCGAAGTTAGCAACCCGAATGACCATGCTTTTTTTATGGCTATGATGCGAGGAGAAGATCTAGACCCGAAGTTTGGTGATTGGCTGGCAGGAAAATCTCCGGCTACCCTGGAACTTTTTTACTCAAAAGTGAACCAGTTCATGAGAAGGGAGAAAGCTAGGTGGACGAGGCGAGGCAGTGCACCAGGGTCTGGCAAGGAGACGGTGCAAAGCAATATTGCGATAAAATAGGCTAGCGACAACTCTAGAAAAGTCCAGGCCAATGTTCAAAACAAGCCCGAGTAATCTAAAGGATCCAGAGGAGGAAGTTCCGGAAGGAAGAGGGAAGTAGTAAAGTGGAAAACAAGGATCCCGACCTACAATGCATACATTCGTCTGAACACATCTCTGGAGAATATTTATTTGTCAACTTGTAAAACCTTCCAGTGTCGAAAATCGCGCTCAAAAGAATCCCCCGAGGAACAAAAAAATGGGAAGTACTGCCAGTTTCACAAGACCTACGGGCACAACACTGAGGAATGTGGACTCCTCCATGATTCTATAGAAAAAATAATTCGGCAAAAGAAGTTGCAGCAGTTTGTTGAGAATCAGCAAAAAGAAGGAAAGGGAACGTCCGACCGCGATCATAATCATTCTCCACGTCACCCTGGGGAACCTGCTCGAACCGTAGGTAGACTGATCATAAACAGATAGTCGGTGAGCCTCATTCAGTACACAAGAGTTGGCAAGAAATGGAACGCTATGCTAATTCCTTGAAACATGTGTATCTCGAATGCAGCTCAAACTCGGAAGACCAGACTCAACAAAACAGTAGCGAATGATGACAGATGATATAATATTCAAGAGCAGGGATGCCGACTGGGTGGAGGCACCCACTATCGACCCAACTGTTGAATATGCGCTTATATGATTTTTGTTTGATGATAATAAACATATATACATTCGTTTAAATGTATTTGTTAATGTACTATTTTATTTTTCATAGATTAAATAAATATTTGCTGAATAAAATTAAATGACACAGAATTTGAATTCAGACAGAAATTTTATTCAAACAAATATTTTGAATAGTACAAATTCAAGCTCTCACTATACATATACAATTTTGATTACAAATACATCACAATTTCATATTTACATTTAACCTCACTACACATCACTCATTCACTCAATTCGTATTTCATCTTCAACTTCATTCCAGTTAGAATCCAGCCTCTGAGCAATCTGCAAAAATATTCACTAACGAAGTAAAATAGAAAAAGAAATATTTTTGCAATATAAAATAAAATATGGATTTTGAAAATATTATTTGCCTCAGTTATTTGGGTTGTTCGACATCGTTTGAATTCATCACACACGAACAATGTGACATGCACAGTGTATCACTGTACATGCCATAAGGCAGTGCACACCGATATACACTTGATTGATTTACAGGAACAGGTAAGCATAGGTCAAACCCAAATTATCGGATTCAACTCAGGTGCAACATAAATAAAATCTCGACTTTAGCACAAGGTCAAATCCGAGTTGTAAAATTGGATTCAACTCAAGTGTAATGCACATTGTACACAAATTCAAGAAGGCACCAAATAACAAACAAAGTGCAAAGGTCAAGCCATCACTGCAAACTCGACTCAACTCAATGCAAATCAACTACAAGCCCAAGTGAAACCAGGCAACGACTTCAAGCATGATTCAGGTATGACCAGAGAATAAGACAACATGAAGTATGCAAGCTCGACTAACAGGTTCAACCTCTTCATCAAGCAAACCACTGACAATCAATACAAAATGAAGCTGCGTGTACAACAGGTATGGTGACACAAGTGATACAAGACAAGATGCAGTGAAGCATGTACATGGGCCACCAGTGAAACAACTCATATACAAAAACAGTGAATGGCAAATGCTGCACAGTGAACTAGTAGAGAAAATCTAAACAACTCAAGTGAATATGTATGGCGATGCAACTCCAAGCTAAGAGCAAGTGATAGTGAATATATACAAGTGTAGTGGTCAAGCATAAACAAGTGTGCAGGTCAGACCAGAATGCATATGAAACCAACATGGCCAAGATGAAATACCAGAAACAAAAGTCAAGAGAAATGTCAAATGCATAACAGGCCGGAACAGTACAACTCAATTAATATGCAAATGTCAAGACTAACTCCAGAGTATCACACATACAAACAACAAAGACCAAGGCTACACAATGAACTACATGACATGAACCATGCAACTGATCAGAGAATATCACTGACTCAAATGAACATACCAAATGAAACAATGAACATGATACACAATGAAAATCAGTAGTACAGCAAGCCAGAGATTCACGGAGGCAAGAAAATGCCAGAAATCAAATTGTCGTGGTTGCCACAAATTTCAACAGTGTAGTGATTACCAAGTCATAAATTAAGTTTGTATAAAAATGCAGTGGTATGCAGCAGAGACAATATAAAAGCAATGGTGATGGTCGAAGCTAATACAGAGTAGAGGATTCGCATACCCAAAATTAAGTTAGTCAATGCCAAAGTCAAAATGAAGTCAGAGAATAAAGTCAACAGTAAAATGATCGGAGCTGAAGCCGTGGATATAATGAACAAGTCAAATTGACCACGATATCAAATCAATGCCGTGACCATCAAGAAACAAAAAATATACGTTTTTGAACAAGTCGAAATCATCTCAATCATCAATACAAAATCAAGCGGCCAGAGAAATCGATTGAAAAATTCAAACATGTTTATACGAACGAAAATAAAGGAGATCGAACGCATATATAACCCAATCATCATCGGCAATTTCATTATCGAGTTCAAGCATGCCAAATCCAAAAAAGCAAAAGGAATAAAGTACTTACCGAAATTGTAATCGAACTCGATCAATTCAAGAGCCGTGAGCAAAACAGTGAGGCAAACGATCGACGAAAGCAAGCAACGAGAAAACATATATTCGATCGAACAAAAGTCGGCTCTTCGAAAGCCCTAATTTGGATCAAGGAGGAAAGCCCTAATTTCACAAGGAAGAACGAACGAGAGAACAACGGCTGCCATCTCCAAATAAAGTAACGGGTTAAAATATAAAAGGGGGGCCGACCTGTTATTTTAAGGGCTTGTGTATTTTGTTAATTAGGGTTTTTGAGTTTAGATTGTTTTAAATTGTTTCTAATTTGTATTTTCTTTTAAACCGTTTAAATTTCTAGTCGTGTGACTAGGGGACAAGCTACGTGGCGTAGCTTGAGAATTCGCAACTCAGTGGCTGAGTTGTGGCAGAGTTTTGAGCGTAGAGTTAGATTTAGTCGATAGCGGATGTCGCGAGTTTACGTGTGTAAGCGAGGGACTATCTAATTTCTAGTAGAAACCTTGGGGGCAGCACGTAGGCAGGGTTTTGTCGAAGCTGGGTAAATTCTGTGTCGTTCTATTTCTGAATTTATTATTCTGCTATTATCTGTGCTGCTATTGTTCTGTGATCTGTGTTGAAATTATTTTATAAGCTTCCGCAATTAATTTTTATAATTTACACTATCACCCTATTCACCTCCCTCTAGGGTGAAATCGATCCTAAAAGTGGTATCAAAGCTAGGAATAGAAGTCAACTTCTGCTTTAAAAAAATTCGTTTTTCAAAAACCAATTTTTTTTAAAAAATTTGAATTTTTAAAATGGCTTCTTTTAATACTTCTTTTGTTGAGGGTCAATCCATAGTTAGACCACCAATGTTCAATGGTGAATATGCTTATTGGAAAAATACGATGGAAATCTTTCTGAAAACCATTGACGCTTGGAATATTGTTGAGACAGGTTATAGAACACCGACTATAACTGTAGATAAACAGGAAGTAGATAAACCAAAGGAACAATGGACAGAACTAGAAAATAAATTACAAAATACTAATGCTAAAGCTATGAATTCTATTATCTGTTCATTGGATCAATTTGAATTTAATCGTGTCTCATATTGTCTAACTGCGCAGGAAATATGGCACACACTAGAAGTGACTCACGAAGGAACATCTCAAGTCAAAGATTCTCGCCTTGCCATGCTAAGCAGCGAATACGAGAACTTCACAATAGCGAAGGAAGAAAATGTCAAAGAGATGCATGGACGACTTTCCAATATCTTTTATAAATCAAAAGCTCTTGGAAAATCATACACAGAGTTGGAGATAGTCCGAAAAATCCTCAGAGTCCTACCACGAAAATTTGAAGCAAAGGTGACTGCCATTCAAGAATCGAAAGATTTAAAACAAATGAAAGTTGAAGAACTCATCGGAAATCTCACCACTTATGAGCTGGAAATGAAATTCAATGAAGAACATGAAGGAAGTGACATTCGAAAGAAATCAATAGCTCTTAAAGGAACAACAGAAAGTGATGGTGATGATGATGATGATGCAGCAGCAGAATTGGATCTATTAATAAAGAAATTCAAAAGATGGAATTACAAATAAGGAAATTCAGCTCGAATTCAAAAAGCAAAAAGCAGAATAGCCAAAGCACAAGACTACTCTGAAGAACAGAATATCATCTGTCACAAGTGCAACCAACCCGGACACATCAAGCCCAATTGTCCTCAAAATTAACGCGACTTTAAAAAGAAAACAAAAAGAAAAAGTTTTGCGGCCACGTGGAATACAAGTGATGAAGATAATCAAAGTTCTAGCCGTGAGAGTGAAAAGCAGATATGTGCCTTCATGGAAATATAACTGATAGCGACGATGACGAGCCAAGCGAGGTATCAAAACTTACTCACTCTGAATTACTTATTTATTTCCACGAAGTAAATGGCTGTTTTGAACGACTTAGGGAGAAATATGCTAAATTTGAATCACAAAAAGTTACTTTGATAGAATTAAATAAACAACTTGACCAATTAGTTAAAACCTATCAAAGTAGGATCCCTAAGTGTGATAAGTGTCCAACATTCGAAAACGAAATTAAAAAATCAGAAATCAATATAAAATCACTTGAAAATGAAATTCTGATTTTAAAAGAAAGTGAAAATACCAGGATAGAGAATTCTAACAAAAAGTGCGCACAATTGTTGAACGAAAATGAATCTCTCAAAACACAAGTCCAACAATTGTCAACGACTTTTGATAAATTTTCAAAAAGTGAAAAATCGTTGAATATGCTATTAGGGAAACAAACTGTTAATACAGTTAGACAAGGACTTGGATATAATCAATCTAAAAACATTAGAAATGAGATGTGCACAATTTGTAGAAAATTTGGACACGATCACAATAATTGTTGGTATAGACCCAAACATGTGAAAACTATACCGATTTGGGTTCCAGAAGGCACACATATAAAAACTCTCAAAGTTAAACAAATTTAGGTGCCGAAGGGAACAATTATAAATAGTTTTGGGTCTTCACAAAATTATTTTTCTAAATATTCTGCCACTAACAACCATGGACATATAAAAACAAACAGGTCACATAAATCTTTCAACGTGTAGGTGTGGTGGAAGGCTAAGGAACAACAACAGTGTTCTATGGATTTTTGGCTGTTCTAAGGACACACCGAGCGACAAAGCAAAGTTCCTTAGCCTAGTCCAAAGGTGACAGAATCACAATAGACAACAACGAAAAAATATCGCAAAGGTAAAATAGGTAATGGTATGTTTTGAACGATATATTAAATGCGATAATCTGCACCGTATTCTGAATTAAATCAGCCAATAATGAGATGATGAAAAGATGATGATTTTGACTTATTCAAAATAGTTGGCCAATTATATTCTTATGCCAAAAACACTATAAAAATCTCTAGATTCTTTGAATTACTTCATATATATCAGTTTGGATTAAAAATAGTGTTTTGTTCGATAATACAATTGGTTATAATACAGCTAACTCTATATTCACGGTTTTCTGATTATTTACACGGCTTCAATTCAATTTCAAAAGAATGTCATTTAAATTGTTGTTAAAATTGAATTTGAAATTTTTTGGTGCACACTTCATGGTTTGGTCAATCGAATTCAATTAATGATAATTTTGAGTGAAAAAGAAATTCAGATGCAGATTACACTGGTAATCTAGTTGATAGAAAAATTACTAGTTGAACGTGATTTTTGAGACATTTAGTAACTGCATCGTTTTTTCAAAGAAAATATCTGCATATTTTCATTTCAAATAATTTTCAAATAACAGAAAATTTTCTTATAAAACCCCCTCGAGAAAATCAATTTTTGACCATATTTTCAGATTAGTCATTTTGAAAAATTATTTTCATAATTATTTTTGAATTTGATTTTAAATGACTATTTTGACTAATCTGACTCTCTAATGATTATCGAAAAGAAAAATAGTGATTGAAAAAGTGATGAGTGTTAATATTGATTATATATTATGGCTCAAGACGGTATAATTAGTAAATTTCTTTAGAAATTTAAACAAGAGTTATAAAACTTTTTGTTGGTAAAAAATTCCATGACCATCTCTATATCTATCATATTTCTGACGACCATCACTCATCAAAATTATATATAGTTTGTCGATATGTGGTATTTTAAACAGGAATCGTTCGTTTTTCATTTTTCAATTTTTTTTAAAATAAAAAAAAGATTTATATAGTAAAATAATAATAATAAATAAATACCAAAGTATTCACTCTCATTTAAAAGTCCTCATGGTTATGCATGGTGAATTACTTGAAATTTGTTATGTGCTTCCATGCTCATTTAAAAGTCCTCACGGTTATGCATGTATGGAACGCATATCAAAAGTTGATTTTTAAAATAAACAAGTTGATTCTAATCCCATTTAGAAGTCCTCACGGTTATGCGTGGCTAGAAGATACTTGAATTCATTTTTTTTTAAAATAAAATTGGAATACTACTAATCCCATTTAAAAGTCCTAACAGTTATGCATGGTTAGGAGATATTCAAATTCCTAATATAAATATACCACAGATAGACACAACTGAATGGTTTTATATGATGACATCAATTCCATCATTCTAAAAGTGGAATATGCGCCTAATAGAATATTTATGATTTTTGTTTGATTTTTTATTGAAATTTAATATTTATATTCAATTGAGTTTTAATGTTGAATTAAGATCGATCACTTTATCTCTATTTTTTCTAACACTATTATTCTTTTGCTGATAACAAAAGGGGGAGAGCGAAGTTAAGATTTTGTCAAACAAAATCAAGCAAAGGTCAAATATTTTCCATTTGCATCTAGGCTCATTTGCATATTATTTAATTGTATGGGGGAGCTTTGTGTAGAGAGGAAGCATTTAAATAGGGGGAGCAATTAGAGCATATCAATGATCAAATACGTTTAATATATTCAAAATCTTAAATATATGTTTGTTATCATCAAAAGGGGGAGATTGTTGAATATGCGCTTATATGATTTTTGTTTGATGATAATAAACATATATACATTCGTTTAAATGTATTTGTTAATATACTATTTTATTTTTCATAGATTAAATAAATATTTGCTGAATAAAATTAAATGACACAGAATTTGAATTCAAACAGAAATTTTATTCAAACAAATATTTTGAATAGTACAAATTCAAGCTCTCACTATACATATACAATTTTGATTACAAATACATCATAATTTCATATTTACATTTAACCTCACTACACATCACTCATTCACTCAATTCGTATTTCATCTTCAACTTCATTCCATTTAGAATCCAGCATCTGAGCAATCTGAAAAAATATTCACTAACGCAGTAAAATTGAAAAAGAAATAATTTTGCAATATAGAATAAAATATGGATTTTGAAAATATTATTTGCTTCAGTTATTTGGATTGTTCGTCATCATTTGAATTCATCACACACGAACAATATGACATGCACAGTGTATCACTGTACATGCCACAAGGCCGTGCACACCGATATACACTTGATTGATTTACAGGAACAGGTAAGCACAAGTCAAACCCAAATTATCGGATTCAACTCAGGTGCAACAAAAATAAAATCTCGACTTCAGCACAAGGTCAAACCCGAGTTGTAAAACTGGATTCAACTCAAGTGTAATGCACATTCTACACAAATTCAAGAAGGCACCAAATAACAAACAAAGTGCAAAGGTCAAGCCATCACTGCAAACTCGACTCAACTCAATGCAAATCAACTACAAGCCCAAGTGAAACCAGGCAACGACTTCAAGCATGATTCAGGTATGACCAGAGAATAAGACAACATGAAGTATGCAAGCTCGACTAAAAGGTTCAACCTCTTCATCAAGCAAACCACTGACAATCAATACAAAATGAAGCTGCGTGTACAACAGGTATGGTGACACAAGTGATACAAGACAAGATGCAGTGAAGCATGTATATGGGCCACCAGTGAAACAACTCATATACAAGAACCAGTGAATGGCAAATGTTGCACAGTGAACTAGTAGAGAAAATCCAAACAACTCAAGTGAATATGTATGGTGATGCAACTCCAAGCTAAGAGCAAGTGTAGTGAATATATACAAGTGCAGTGGTCAAGCATAAACAAGTGTGCAGGTCAGACCAGAATGCATATGAAACCAACATGGCCAAGATGAAATACCAGAAACAAAAGTCAAGAGCAATGTCAAATGCATAACAGGCCGGAATAGTACAACTCAATTAATATGCAAATGTCAAGACTAACTCCAGAGTATCACGCATACAAACAACAAAGACCAAGGCTACACAATGAAATACATGACATGAACCATGCAACTGATCAGAGAATATCACTGACTCAAATGAACATACCAAATGAAACAATGTACAAGATAAACAATGAAAATCAATAGTACAGCAAGCCAGAGATTCACGGAGGCAAGAAAATGCCAGAAATCAAATTGCCGTGGTTGCCACAAATTTCGACAGTGCAGTGATTACTAAGTCATAAATTAAGTTTATATAAAAATGCAGTGGTATGCAACAGAGACAATATAAAAGCAATGGTGATGGCCGAAGCTAATACAGAGTAGAGGATTCGCATACACAAAATCAAGTTAGTCAATGCCAAAGTCAAAATGAAGTCAGAGAATAAAGTCAACAGTAAAATGATCGGAGCTGAAGCCGTGGATATAATGAACAAGTCAAATTGACCACGATATCATATCAACGCCGTGACCATCAAGAAACAAAAAATATACATTTTTGAACAAGTCGAAATCATCTCAATCATCAATACAAAATCAAGCGGCCAAAGAAATCGATTGAAAAATTCAAACATGTTTATACGAACGAAAATAAAGGAGATCGAACGCATATATAACCCAATCATCATCGGCAATTTCATTACCGAGTTCAAGCAAGCCAAATCCAGAAAAGCAAAAGGAATAAAGTACTTACTGAAATTGTAATCGAACTCGATCAATTCAAGAGCCGTGAGGAAAACAGTGAGGCAGACGTTCGACGAAAGCAAGCAACGAAAAAATATATATTCGATCGAACAAAAGTCGGCTCTTCGAAAGCCCTAATTTGGATCAAGGAGGAAAGCCCTAATTTCGCAAGGAGGAACGAACGAGAGAACAACGGCCGCCATCTCCAAATAAAGGAACGGGTTAAAATATAAAAGGGGGGTTGGCCTGTTATTTTAAGGGCTTGTGTATTTTATTAATTAGGGTTTTTGAGTTTAGATTGTTTTAAATTGTTTTAAATTTGTATTTTCTTTTAAACCGTTTAAATTTCTAGTCGTGTGACTAGGGGATAAGCTATGTGGCGTAGCTTGAGAGTTCGCAACTCAGTGGCTGAGTTGTGGCAGGGTTTTGAGCGTAGAGTTAAATATTAGTCGATAGCGGGTGTCGCGAGTTTACGTGTGTAAGCGAGGGACTATCTAATTTCTAGTAGAAACCTTGGGGGCAGCACGTAGGCAGGGTTTTGCCGAAGCTGGGTAAATTCTGTGTCGTTCTATTTCTGCATTTATTATTCTGCTATTATCTGTGCTGCTATTGTTCTGTGATCTGTGTTGAAATTATTTTATAAGCTTCCGCAATTAATTTTTATAATTTACACTATCACCCTATTCACCCCCCCCTCTAGGGTGAAATCGATCCTACACCAACGGTCATTTCAGCCACGATTAGGCCATCGTTTGTGAGAAGGATAATGATTGGTTGTGGGAGTTCTGTGAATATTATTTTCTAAAAGGCGTACGACCAAATGAAGATGGAGGCGAAATATCAAAAACCATATAAATCACGTATTCATGGCTTTAATGGTGTGGTTACTGTTGGAGTAAGTTTTGTCAATTATCAGTTGAGTTAGGAGAAGGTGAACGTAGGAGGGTATTTATCCTACCGTTTATTGTTTTGGATGTTGTTTCCTCGTATAATGTTTTTCTGGGCCGACCGGCCCTGGCGAGTTAAGGGCGGCTTGGCCCCGTAGTGTTTGACTTTGAAGTTTTCGATGGGCAGAGGATTTGGTGTACTACATGACGATCAAGCGGCTGGTCGTGCATGTTATGTGGCTGAGCAGAGAGAGGCCTAGCGAAGAGAGAAGGGAAAGATTGCGGACGATTCTGTCCGCAACCACGTTGCTCAAACCTGAAAAGTAATGCCGAGCTTTGGCTCGAGAAGCAGAGTTGGATCTACAGAAACATAGATCCGAGAGACGATGATAAAGACCTAAGGAGTCTAAAGCAGCACTGGCTGAATTGATGATTGACATTCCATTCAGCTATGATGACTCATCATGGGTGCTGAAGATTGGATCACAACTCACCCACTCGATGATTGAGGATCTTACTAATTTCCTTCGAGCGAATCTGGACGTTTTTGCTTGGATACATTGTGATATGTGCGGGATTTCTCTCTCCATGGTGAGTCATATGATGAACATAGACCCGAAATACGTACCGGTGGAGCAAAAAAGAGAGGTATGGACTCGGAGAGGTCCGCTTCTGTAACATCTCCAAAATTTTATCAATTTAAAATTAGTAATTTATTTGAATTTCTGAAATTGAATTTTAGTTAATTTGAATTAAATTTAAATTTTCAAAACATATGAATATTTTTTTTGTTTAATTATATATCTATATATATGTATATAGGATGGATTGAATTTCAAATTTGAATTAAAATTTGGATTTGTATTTGAATTTAAATTTAAAATAAGATATTTTAAAAAAATATTTGGATTCAAAAAATAATAACATGTGTATAATTTTATTAATGTATGAATTAGTATTAAAACCACATTGTTTAAAAAGATTATATATATACAAAAGAAAATGTAATTATATAAAAAAGAGAAAAGTAATTATAAAAAAATATATTTAAATCCTTGTGCATGTATTAACAAGTGTTAGGACGATAAGTGAGTGAATTTACAAGTGTTAGGAGATTAAGACAAGTGTCATCTCTTTTGTTTTAATTTTTAAAAAAATTTATAAAAGAAATTTAAATTTTTTCTCTCATTCCTTTCATCACTTTTATCCCATTTTCAAAAGCTTAAAACCAAAAGAAACAAAAGAAAAAAAAATCTGAGAAGCAACAAATCCTCAAACAAGATCATAAAGAAAGTTTTTGAAACAGATTAAACAAGCCAGAAATCAAAACAAATTTCGACAAAGGCTTCTTCTTTCAATCTTTTAATCAGCAACTCAAGATCAAGCAAATTCAAGAATCAGGCATTATATAACCAAGTCTGTAAACAACACAAGTAAAGCTTCAGCTTAACCAATCAAGCTTCATCATCTAACAAACAGGGATCAGAGCATTTTAATCATATCCAGACAAACAACAATTTCTAGATTTTTTTTTTCAAGTTCAATACTCAGGCTCTTCTTTATTCTCATAAAAATAAAACTGTAAGTAAAATCCTTTTAAAAGAATTTAAAATTGAGTTCGTGTTAACGAATTAAGTAAACCATTCCATCAGAAAACTGAGCAAGCTTATATAAATTAGTTGTAGATAAAAGGTTCAAGATCAAAATTTTAAAATAGTTCCAGGCTTTCAACTTTTAAAACCAGAAAGCTCTCTGTTCAACTACACAAGTGAGTAAACTTTTTAGTAATCTGGACTTCGTCGTCTGTTTTTGTAAATCAAGCCTGAAGTGAAGTTGAATCTATCTACATGTGTACAAGTTTGGTTATATGTATACAAATGTGATGTGCATGTCTGAGAATAGACATATGTCTCTGATCTAAAGTATAACAGGTTTCAAAAACCTATTAGAAAATGAAATTCTCATCCTACAATCTTTGAAAGGCTTCAATGTCTAAGTAAATTTTGTTTATATGATCAGTATCTAGGTTTTAAAATAAACTTCAAAAATAAAATTATCAAGAGGTTGCTGGAAATCAAGCAAACATAGTAATCTCTGAACTAAGTAAAAATTCAAAAATCATATCATCTTGTTTGAATAATATCATCGAAATCGTTATCCAAAATGTTGATTTTTAAAACTTAAATCAAGATTTTTAGTTATGTATTTATGGAGAAATCACGAGATGAACAGATTTGAGTTTTTGGGCAAATTACGGTGGTCGGCGACATTGTTCGTGTCATGATCGGAGTTATAGTTAGTCGGGAGATCGTAGAGTCTGGGAAAAATACTCAATGAATTTTCAAATCAACATAGTAGGTGATCGAAGTTAAATTAGGGTTTAAGCCCAATGTTATGTCAAGGTCAGAAATCTCGTCATTGTCGCCTAGTCGATGCATTGGAATTCACTGGACCGGGGGGAATGAGTCGTCAGACATCGCTGGAGCTTCAGGTGCGATCACGTGACTGATGATGGCCTAGGGTGGAAGATCGGAGCGATTTCGAGATGACCGGTTTTGGCTACAGCTTGGGGTTGATAGCAAAATTTCGAATTCATCGACGTTATGGGTTTCTTTGTGCTCATGGGGTTCAGGTGAATTGTCGTTGACTCGATGGAGGCTGGAGCTTCGATCAACGGTGGCGATTCTGATTGTCCATGTGCACCGCAAATTGGTTGTTGTCAGTGGAAAAAGGATTGGGGAAGTAGAGTTTGACTCAAAGCAAGCCTCGGGGGAAACGTGTGTTAACTTGAGCTTTAACTCGAGTAAAATTTTTGATGCGTCGGGTAATAATACTTAGAAAAAAATTCAAGTTTGGAAATTTGAGAACGGGTTGACCTTTGATTAAACCCGAAGCAAACGAGAATTGGTGTCAGGGGTGACTCGAAGCAGTATCGGGTCTACAATGTGATAACCTGGATTTTTGGACATCCGATAAATGGATTGTAATTCAAATTTGAATTTGAGTCTGAATTAGAAAAACTCGAATCTAAAAATCTAAATGAATACCTTAGTAAAATAATTTGGATTTTTAAAATAATATGTATATTGTAACGACCCGTATTTTACGTGTTGATATAATCGTAGAATTATTAGGTCGTTAGTGTTGTTTACGTCATCCATAGCCTAAGTCGTGTAAAAGATAGCTCGTAAGGAAGTTAACTCGGTTGCATAGGGTCCTTAGATCGGCTCTTGGTTAGGTCGTAGAGTGTTCTTAAGTCGTAGACGACTTAAAGTGGTTGCTTGAGTTAGGGGTTAGCGACCTAGTAGTATTACGAGTTAACGACCTAAGAGTTAGCAGGTTAGAAGAGTTAGCTCGTGTGAATCTTAGGCCGTATGAGAGTTAGGTTGAGTGGAGCGACCTATAGATGTAACGGCTTAAGTATGTTGAGCGACTTAAGAGTTAGGTCGTGTAGGAGTTAAGTCGTATAGGATTTAGGTCGTGTGGAAGTTAGGCCGGATGAGCGACCTAAGAGGTGAGCGACCTAAGATAGAGGAGCGACTCAAGATAGTACGACCTAGTAGATAACGGGTTAGAGCGACTTAGGTATTTGAGCGACCTATAGGTTTGACCGACCTAAGAAGCTAGCGACCTAAGAGAGTGAGCGACCTAAGGGGTTTAGCGACCTAATAGTAGGTGACTTAAGGGAGTTAGGTTGGGAAGCGACCTAAGATAGGTCACAGTGTGTATTTAGGTCGTAGGCGACTTATGTTGAGGCAGGATGTTTGTGTTAGGTCGTGGGTCGTGGATGTGTTGGGTCGTTAGGTCGTTCTGACGACCTAGAAAGGGACACGGCTTGTTTGTGTTAGGTCGTGCATTTTGCGTAAGGGTTAGGTCGTTGGAGAGTTGAGTCGCGTATGCTTTAGGTCGTAGGTCTGGATAGTTAGGTCGTAGGTCGGGATAGTTAGGTCGTGGACGACCTAAGGGGCGGACGACCTAAGATTTCAGCCTATAAATAGAGGGCTTTGGCTCACTTTTTGGCACCGGTTTTTGAAGCGACGAAGTGCTGCCATTTTGGGAACTCGACTACAACATTTCTTCATCTTCTTTTCTCCATTCCAATCTAGTTCTAACATCCATCCAAGATCGAAGATCAAGATCAAAGATTCAAGGGCCAAAGTTGAAGATCTTCATCCGTTCGAGTGAGATTTCATCGATTGAAGCGAGATTTTGCCGGATCAAGCCTTGATCTTCGCTGTCCAGATCTGGAGTTGATTGTTTTTGAAGTGTTTGGGTGATTTGGTGAGTGGTAGTTATCTCTCACGCGGACCCAAAGGAGTGTATTGGATTGGTGGTTTGTTGGAGTGTTGTAGATAGTGATTTTATGCATTCTTCCTTAGATCCAAGTATAGATCCATTACTTATGAAGATGTTTACCTTTGCAAGTTCATTCATCTAGTTGTAGAGACAAAACCCATGATTTATATTTGTTAGATCTATGCTAAAGACCCATGATTCATGTATGTTAGATCTATGCTCATTTATTTACGAAATTGCCATTGTAATTATAAATGCCTATTTAGATCATGTTTGATTACTTGATTTTCTATGTAGATCTTGTTGAATGATTGATTGCTTGGATTAATGTTTGATTTGATTGATTAGTTGATCTATTACTTGACTTGGACAAGTAAGGTCGATGGTGATTCAAAAGCTAAGTGGAAAGGCTCTTGAATGGTGAAAGCTGCCTGTAGCATATGAAGCGGATGTGGAAGCTCATATGGATGGATTCGATGATGTGGAACGTTGCCATAATGCGAGAAGGCAAAGCATGATATTGAGATGGGACTTTGCTATGATGTGATGGGGCAAGGCATATGTTGAGATGGGACGGGTCATGATGACGTTCCAAGCACGGGTCATGACGACGTGCGAAGTTATAAATCAGTGATGCGGTCCGAGTTGGGATGGATAATGGTTAGCTTGAGAGGCGCTTGAGCTAGTATGGAAAGAGTCGTCAAGGAGGATGACTAGGAGGCTAAGATCTCATCGTTGTTGAAGGTTCTAGCATACTCAAAGCAAGGGCACGTTGGAACGGGTCACGATGACGTTCCAAGCACGGGTCACGATGACGTGCTAGTACTCTGGGCTGATGCGTTCGGCTTAGGCACGGGTCATGATGACGTGCGGAGTTATGTCTAAAACCGGGGTTACCATTAGCCCTTGACAGGTGGTCATTCAACTAACGGTGAAATCAAGGCAAGGATAACAGTGATAGCCAGAGTCATGGATGTTTGGTTGTATTATCATTCGGTCTCAAGAGCGGTGTTTTCTGGGTGCTTATCTGATCTTGGTTTAGGCCTTGGGGGTTTGTATTTGGAAAACATCGTCCTTGGCTCGAGTGATTATTGCTTTACCTTAATTATCTGCTATGTTATGCTTGCTTCTTCTTAGTATGTGTCTGGGGGCTATCACTGTAGAAAGAGGTGGAGTGGGATGGTTTGGTTCCTATTCCTTCTATCCCTTATGCTCTTTTGGTATGTTTGATAGTTGATTTACTGCTCACTAAGACTTTGTCTGACTCAAGGTTTTATGTCTCCTCTTATTACCTTGGGCTGTTCATCCATGTTGGGATGGGCAGACTAGGTAGCAGGTGACAGGTGCTGTTCTTAGAGATCTACGCTGATGATGACGAAGACGAGCAGGAGGCTTTGCATATTAGTTTTCTTACTATATGTACTGGGTGTTCCGCTGTTGTATCTGATTGAGTGTTATGTAGTGAGGCTTTTATGTATGACGATTCATATGTTTGTATAAAACTACTATGATGCTTATATGATGACATTCTGTTATGGAGCTTCACTACATATTTCCCTATTGTATTTTATCCATGCGCTGTGAGTGGTACAATAGAGTTTGCTGTTTTATTTTACCCTGACTATCGTCCATGGCTACCTGGCACGCTTTTCAGCGCACTATTCCCTTGTTTTGGTGCGGGAGTCATCGGCGGTCGTCACATTTGGTATCAGAGCTTTGGTTAATCGATTTTTAGCCAACGCTCGCTGACGTAACTGCGTATGAGAGACGTAATTGTATTTTGATGGATGATTACTATATATAATATAGTAGTTTAAAAGGATTTGAACTCCTTATGCAGTTGTTTCTTAAGGTGTTCTAATCATTCTTATTATAGATGTTAAGGATGAGTCGAAGAGGGAGACCAGCTGCAAGGGAAGGACGTGCTGCTGAAGAAGCTGTTGATTATGGAACTATGTTCGAAGCGATGATGACTTCGATCATGAGAAGGATACCAGCTCCAGGGCCATCTGTAGATGTTGGGGTTCAAGTTCAAGCTCCAAGACCAGTGGATTTTGCTAAGCTTTGCAAGGACTATACTTCTCTTGGAGGAAAAGCTTTCTTGGGGACGGAATCGACCATTGAAGTGCAGAGATGGATTGATGCTTGTCGAAGGATTTTTGGTGATTTGGGAATTGAGGATGCAACCAAGAGGAAGCTTGCATCAAGACAGCTTCAGGGAAGAGCTGCTGATTGGTGGAATTCCATCACCATCGATACTCCAGAGGAAGGGATCACTTGGGAGCAATTCCAAGTCAGATTTGAAGCCAAGTTCATCTCTACGGCTCAGAAATCTGTTTTGTTTAAGAGGTTTGTGGAGCTCAAGCAAGGTGGGAGACCAGTTCTTGAGTATATTTCTGAGTTCGAAGCTTTGTCCAAGTATGCCAGATCGTATATTGATTCTCCCTACCAGAAGAACGAGAAGTTTGTGACCGGTTTGGACGCTTATCTTGGAAGGCAGTTAGTGGATCATTTGGACGATCCGTTTGAGAAGCTTGTGGAAAAAGCTCTTAGGCATGAGAGTTTGTTTCCCAGGGAAGGTTCTGTTGTTGCTGTAACCAAGGAAGGGTCTAAGCCACAGCAGGGTGGAAATAAGAAGAGGAAGCAGCAGCAACAGAAGGGAAAGGATGGCCAGAAGAAGTTGAAAGGCGAAGTGACTTGCTACAACTGCTGACAGAAGGGTCATCTCTCCCGGGATTGCAAGAATCCAAAGGTGCAGTTGAAGTGCCACAACTGTGATAAGCTGGGACATATCAAGAAGGACTGTCCAGAACCGAGGAAAGATAGGCAGGTTGTGCAAGCTTATGCTTTGGGAGCTGTGTCGTCGTCTTCAAAAGCTCCTATTGCTGAAGAGAAGGGGAAGAGTGTGGTGGTTCAAGGTACTCTTTCTATTTGTGGTGTCCCAGTTAGAGTGTTGTTTGATACTGGAGAGTTGCATTCTTTTGTTTGTGATGATTTGGTAGGCCGGTTAGGTTTGAAACCGGATATTGTTGATAGGCCATTGGTTGTGACTAATCCAGTTGGGGGTTCGTCATGTTTGTGTGTGATATGCTGTGGCCTAGTTGTGTTGAGTCATGATTGCTCGTTCGTTTGTGATTGCTTTGTTCTGAACTTTACGGGGTTCGGAATTATTTTGGGTATGGACTGGCTTAGGAAGTATGCGGCAAGGATTGATTGTGAGAGGCTGGAGGTGACAGTCGGAAATGTGGAAGGGCGAAAGGTTGTGATACGATGTAAGCATGAGGAAGGCGTCTTCATGAGCTTCATGTATCGCTGGTTGTTCCACGGGATGGACTGTCGTCGGTGCCTATTGTGAATGGATTTGAGGACGTCTTTGACGAGGTCAAAGGGTTACCGCCGCATAGGGAGATCGAGTTTCGTATCGATCTAGTTGAGGGAGCCAGACCTGTTGTGATGCCTCTTAGGCGGATGGCGCCTAGGGAGCAGCAAGAGTTGAGGGTGCAAGTTGATGACCTTTTACGGAAGGGATTCATTCGGCGTAGTGTGTCCGAATGGGGTGCACCAGTTGTGTTTGCAACCAAAGCGGATGGATCGTTGAGGTTGTGTGTGGATTATCGTGAGTTGAATAAGGTGACTAAGAAGAACAAGTATCCATTGCCGAGAATAGATGACTTGTTTGATCAGCTCCACGAGGCTAAGGTGTTTTCTCAGATGGATTTGGCAACGGGATTTCACCAGTTGAGAGTGGCGAAGGATAGTGTGCCGAAAACTGCTTTCAGGACACCATCCGGGTTTTATGAGTGGCTGGTAATGCCGTTTGGATTGACTAATGCACCAGCATATTTTGTGGATCTTATGAATAGGGTGTTCAGAGATCAGTTGAATAAGTTCGTGCTTGTGTTCGTGGATGATATTCTGATTTATTCCAGAACTGAGGAAGAACACAAGACACACTTGAGAATTGTTTTGGAAATCTTACGAAAACATCAGCTGAAGGCTAAGTTTTCGAAGTGTCACTTCTGGAAGAGTGAAGTGAGGTTCTTAGGCCATGTTATCTCTGGAAATGGAATAGCGGTTGATCCCGCTAAAGTGGCAGCAATCCAGGATTGGGTTAGACCTAAGAATGCATCTGATATGAGAAGTTTTCTTGGATTAGCAGGATATTATCGTCGGTTTATCAAAGACTTTTCCAAGATAGCTGCACCATTAACAGGATTAACGAAGAAGAACCAAGTGTTCAGATGGGATGACAAGTGTGAGCAAGCTTTCGTAATCCTAAAAGAGCGACTGATAAGTGCTCCTGTTTTGACTATTCCAAGTGGGAATGATGAGATGGTGGTTTACACCGATGCATGTGGTACTGGACTAGGAGCAGTGCTAATGCAGAAGGGTAAAGTTGTTGCGTATGCAAGTCGACAACTGAAGCCGCATGAAAGGAATTATCCGACTCATGATTTGGAGTTAGCGGCAATTGTGTTTGCTTTGAAGATGTGGAGACATTATCTATTGGGAGTTCGATTCGAGTTGTTTACGGATCATAAGTCATTGAAGTATCTTTTCTCCCAAAAGGATTTGAATCTTCGACAGCAACGGTGGCTAGAGTTTCTAGCATCGTATGATTTTGGTATAGCCTATACTCCGGGAAAAGGTAACACAGTGGCAGATGCGTTAAGTCGAAGACATGCAGGATTGGGAGCCATGTTTTCGGAATGGAAGAGTCTCGAGTATTTGGCTGGATTTGATTTCAGGCCCAGATGTGAATTGGAACCTGAAATGTTGGCAAACTTATCGATAAGACCTACTCTTGTGGAAAGGATTGGCGAGAGCCAAAAGCGAGACGATAAGCTTGTCAGGATTATCCGGGATTTGGAGTCTGGATTGGAACCAGAGAAGGATAAAGGATTCGAGGTCGATCGAGAGGGTTGGCTTCGAAAGCAAGGACGACTAGTTGTTCCCGATATAGATGGATTGAGAGATGAAGTTCTGAGGGAAAGTCATCACTCGAAGTTGACAATTCATCCAGGTGGAAATAAGATGTATCAGGATATGAAGAGAACTTACTACTGGGAAGGCATGAAGAAAGATGTTGGAAATTTTATTTCCAAGTGTATGAACTGCCAGTTGGTGAAAGCTGAGCAGAAGAAGCCCAGTGTATTACTTCAGCCATTAGAAGTTCCTACATGGAAGTGGGAGCAAGTGTCGATGGATTTTATCGATGGTCTACCTAGAACTAGGACAGGGAAGGAAGGGATTTGGGTCATCGTAGATCGTCTGACTAAGAGTGCAAGATTCATTCCTGTTCGATCGACTAGCACTGCATCGAAGTTGGCTGAGCTTTATGTTAAGTGGATAGTTTGATTCCATGGTATTCCGAAGAGTATAGTGAGCGATCGAGACCCATTGTTCACTAGTGGATTTTGGAAGAGCTTCCAGGAAGTTTTGGGAACTGAGTTGTGTTTGAGTACAGCTTATCACCCGCAAACAGATGGTCAGACTGAGAGAGTCAATCGAGTTTTGGAAGATCTTCTTAGAGCTTGTGTTCTGGACTTCGGAGGATCATGGGAAGATCATCTTCATTTGGTAGAGTTTGCATATAATAACAGTTATCAGTCGAGCATTGGTACGGCACCATATGAGGCATTATATGGGAGACCGTGTAACTCTCCGACATGTTGGTTAGAAACTGGAGAAAAGCTGGTACTTGGGCCAGAGATGATTCGATAGACTTCGGATTGTATAGAGATCATTCGGCAACGAATGAAAGCAGCCCAAGATCGTCAGAAAAGTTATGCCGATAATCGTCGTAAGGATTTGGAATTCGACGTAGGCGATATGGTTTTTGTGAAGATTTCTCCACTGAAGAATGTCATTAGATTCGGGAAGAAAGGAAAATTAACTCCGAGATTTGTTGGACCATTTCCGATTATTGAGCGAATTGGAAAGCTCGCTTATAGATTGGAGTTACCGGAAAAGATGGCGGGTGTGCACAATGTTTTTCATGTATCGTATCTACGGAAGTATGTGCACGACCCAACTACGGTGGTTTCTGCTGATAGCTGTGAAGACTTGGAGGTTGATCCAGTTGTTTCGAGACCTCGTAAGCCACTTCGTGTTGTTGGAACCGACACGAAACAGCTTAGGAGGAAGACGATTACGTTGCTCAAGGTACAATGGAGTGATGATGTTAACGACTGTACATGGGAGGAGGAAGAGAGGATGAAGGCAGCTCATCCTGGACTCTTCGAGGTATGGCCCTAAGGTGTCGTGAAAACTCATGAATTTGTAGCTTGTTCTAATCTTAGAATTCTGCATGCTAGGCTAGAATCGGATGCATGGTTTGTTGATTGCTATGGATGGTAGGCATGCGGAATAGTTTTGATTGCTGTTGTTTGTTTGGAATTTCGGGGGCGAAATTCCTAAGGGGGAGAGAATGTAACGACCCGTATTTTACGTGTTGATATAATCGTAGAATTATTAGGTCGTTAGTGTTGTTTACGTCATCCATAGCCTAAGTCATGTAAAAGATAGCTCGTAAGGAAGTTAACTCGGTTGCATAGGGTCCATTGATCGGCTCTTGGTTAGGTCGTAGAGTGTTGTTAAGTCGTAGACGACTTAAAGTGGTTGCTTGAGTTAGGGGTTAGCGACCTAGTAGTATTACGAGTTAACGACCTAAGAGTTAGCAGGTTAGAAGAGTTAGCTCGTGTGAAGCTTAGGCCGTATGAGAGTTAGGTTGAGTGGAGCGACCTATAGATGTAACGGCTTAAGTATGTTGAGCGACTTAAGAGTTAGGTCGTGTAGGAGTTAAGTCGTATAGGATTTAGGTCGTGTGGAAGTTAGGCCGGATGAGCGACCTAAGAGGTGAGCGACCTAAGATAGAGGAGCGACTCAAGATAGTACGACCTAGTAGATAACGGGTTAGAGCGACTTAGGTATTTGAGCGACCTATAGGTTTGACCGACATAAGAAGCTAGCGACCTAAGAGAGTGAGCGACCTAAGGGGTTTAGCGACCTAATAGTAGGTGACTTAAGGGAGTTAGGTCGGGAAGCGACCTAAGATAGGTCACAGTGTGTATTTAGGTCGTAGGCGACCTATGTTGAGGCAGGATGTTTGTGTTAGGTCGTAGGTCGTGGATGTGTTGGGTCGTTAGGTCGTTCTGACGACCTAGAAAGGGACACGGCTTGTTTGTGTTAGGTCGTGCATTTTGCGTAAGGGTTAGGTCGTTGGAGAGTTGAGTCGCGTATGCTTTAGGTCGTAGGTCTGGATAGTTAGGTCGTAGGTCGGGATAGTTAGGTCGTGGACGACCTAAGTGGCGGACGACCTAAGATTTCAGCCTATAAATAGAGGGCTTTGGCTCACTTTTTGGCACCGGTTTTTGAAGCGACGAAGTGCTGCCATTTTGGGAACTCGACTACAACATTTCTTCATCTTCATTTCTCCATTCCAATCTAGTTCTAACATCCATCCAAGATCGAAGATCAAGATCAAAGATTCAAGGGCCAAAGTTGAAGATCTTCATCCGTTCGAGTGAGATTTCATCGATTGAAGCGAGATTTTGCCGGATCAAGCCTTGATCTTCGCTGTCCAGATCTGGAGTTGATTGTTTTTGAAGTGTTTGGGTGATTTGGTGAGTGGTAGTTATCTCTCACGCGGACCCAAAGGAGTGTATTAGATTGGTGGTTTGTTGGAGTGTTGTAGATAGTGATTTTATGCATTCTTCCTTAGATCCAAGTATAGATCCATTACTTATGAAGATGTTTACCTTTGCAAGTTCATTCATCTAGTTGTAGAGACAAAACCCATGATTTATATTTGTTAGATATATGCTAAAGACCCATGATTCATGTATGTTAGATCTATGCTCATTTATTTACGAAATTGCCATTGTAATTATAAATGCCTATTTAGATCATGTTTGATTACTTGATTTTCTATGTAGATCTTGTTGAATGATTGATTGCTTGGATTAATGTTTGATTTGATTGATCAGTTGATCTATTACTTGACTTGGACAAGTAAGGTCGATGGTGATTCAAAAGCTAAGTGGAAAGGCTCTTGAATGGTGAAAGCTGCCTGTAGCATATGAAGCGGATGTGGAAGCTCATATGGATGGATTCGATGATGTGGAACGTTGCCATAATGCGAGAAGGCAAAGCATGATATTGAGATGGGACTTTGCTATGATGTGATGGGGCAAGGCATATGTTGAGATGGGACGGGTCATGATGACGTTCCAAGCACGGGTCATGACGACGTGCGAAGTTATAAATCAGTGATGCGGTCCGAGTTGGGATGGATAATGGTTAGCTTGAGAGGCGCTTGAGCTAGTATGGAAAGAGTCGTCAAGGAGGATGACTAGGAGGCTAAGATCTCATCGTTGTTGAAGGTTCTAGCATACTCAAAGCAAGGGTACGTTGGAACGGGTCACGATGACGTTCCAAGCACGGGTCACGATGACGTGCTAGTACTCTGGGCTGATGCGTTCGGCTTAGGCACGGGTCATGATGACGTGCGGAGTTATGTCTAAAACCGGGGTTACCATTAGCCCTTGACAGGTGGTCATTCAACTAACGGTGAAATCAAGGCAAGGATAACAGTGATAGCCAGAGTCATGGATGTTTGGTTGTATTATCATTCGGTCTCAAGAGCGGTGTTTTCTGGGTGCTTATCTGATCTTGGTTTAGGCCTTGGGGGTTTGTATTTGGAAAACATCGTCCTTGGCTCGAGTGATTATTGCTTTACCTTAATTATCTGCTATGTTATGCTTGCTTCTTCTTAGTATGTGTCTGGGGGCTATCACTATAGAAAGAGGTGGAGTGGGATGGTTTGGTTCCTATTCCTTCTATCCCTTATGCTCTTTTGGTATGTTTGATAGTTGATTTACTGCTCACTAAGACTTTGTCTGACTCAAGGTTTTATGTCTCCTCTTATTACCTTGGGTTGTTCATCCATGTTGGGATGGGCAGACTAGGTAGCAGGTGACAGGTGTTGTTCTTAGAGATCTACGCTGATGATGACGAAGACGAGCAGGAGGCTTTGCATATTAGTTTTCTTACTATATGTACTAGGTGTTCCGCTGTTGTATCTGATTGAGTGTTATGTAGTGAGGCTTTGATGTATGACGATTCATATGTTTGTATAAAACTACTATGATGCTTATATGATGACATTCTGTTATGGAGCTTCACTACATATTTCCCTATTGTATTTTATCCATGCGCTGTGAGTGGTACGATAGAGTTTGCTGTTTTATTTTACCCTGACTATCGTCCATGGCTACCTGGCACGCTTTTCAGCGCACTATTCCCTTGTTTTGGTGCGGGAGTCATGGGCGGTCGTCACATATATAGATGATTTATTTAATGTATATTGGGAATAAAACATTTTCTTTAAAATTAGAAGAAAAAAATTGTATTAAAAAACATAGGTTAATGAGTGTAATCCACGAGACAAGGATTTTAACCAATAAATTTGATGTTATTCATATATATATATATATATATATATATATATATATATATATATATATATATATATATATATATATATATTTGTGTTAGGTTTGAATTTAAAATTTATATATAAAATTTAGAAAAGGGGTTTATTAATTTACAATCATATTCATTAATTAGGAAAAATCAATTTTTATAAGTTTTTACAAAAAAAACTTTTAATATAAATGAAATAATAATAATGCAAGAGTAAAATTATCTTAAAATAAATTGGATATAAAATATGCACATACACACTATATTCATGAAAATATTTCATAATTACATATTCATAGTTTAAATAAATTTATAATTAAGAAAATAACACTTGTAAATCATTAATTTAAACATTAAAAACACTTGCAAACTTATTAATATATGTTAATGACTATTGTAAACAAGAGTGTATAGGTGTAAGATAATTAGAACTTAAGGGGAACAAGTGTCAATCTCTTGAAAAATTTAGTTTAAAATTTAATTGTAAAATAAACTAAAGTTTATCTATGTAAACATATGTCTATTTTCTTTACTTCTTTTCCCTATCTTCATTCTAAAATCAAAGAGAAGAAAGATCTGTAAAGAACAAACCTGAGCAGATCCAAAACAGAGCAATTTGAAGCTATGACTGGAAAACTCAAGGCAAGCAAAAGCTTCAAACAATCACAAATGGAAGAAGATAAGCTTGTAACAATATTAACTGCTATTACAACCTGATCTGAAAACAAGTTAACAAGAGGAATCGACTCATCTGCAATCAATCAGCAAAACTTTGAAGTAGTTCAAGCATCAAATTTCAAAAGCCTTGTTTATTGTTCAACTCATAGACAGGTGAGTAAATTTTCCTTGAAACAGTTTAATAAATAATTTCTGGAATGCATGTGATAAGTTGTAAAGGAAGTCGTAATTTGGTTTGCATGTTTGCGATTATCTGGATCTATGCTTGAATTTCCCTGTTTAGATGTGTAATTATATCTGTATATATGTATACAGACTATCTCTGTATGTATTGCAGGTTTAAACAACTTTAAGAAAAAAAATTGAATCCTCTCATGCAATCAGTATTGGGCCTTGATTCTTGAAAGAAACATGATTATAACAACATAATATAACATCTAAAAATAGTTTTCAGAGATTTTAATGTTGTAATTAATCCAAATTAAGGAACATACAGTGCTATGCTATAATGGGTTAAAAATAAACCATTATAACTTTTAGTTTGGATTTTATAATTTGATTTGTAAGTATAAATAATGAATTTAGGTATTAAGAATATGATTTTTAATACTTAGGTATGCTGAGAATTTTTAGTGGGAACGGAATTGACTTTTTCGTCAAATTCCTTTGATTGTCGAAGATCTGGTTGCCGTAGTTGATACTGGAGCAAGATCGTAAAAGGGTGGTTAAGGGAAAATTAACGACTTGATTTTACTGTTGCGGTCGTGGTCGAGCGAGTTGATTGTAGGGTTTTTTGATTGAATTTGGCTGACGATTTTCCAGTAGCTCGTGCGACAATGAGGGGGAATCGCACATGATTGTGGTGTGAGGGATTGATGCGTGGTACGCGGGCAGTGGTTCAGGCACGAGGCCGTGGCCTCTGATGGACGGTGATAGGTAGTTTTCGCGATTGTTGATCGGAATTTTGTCTATTAGGTTCGTTTTTTTCGATTTATGGATTTGAGGGTTGGTTTGGATTTCTGGGTGTTCGGCTACGATGAGATGGTCTTCGCCGACTTGTCTAAAGGCGCAGCGGCGATCGGAACTGTGGCGAGGAGTTGTACACATGTACAGGGTCCTTTGTATATGATGTCGTTTCTATGCGGTGTTGAGCTCGGGAATGAGTGTGGGTGGAGCGAGTTTTGGCTCGAGTTTCAGAGAGAAAGAAGGTTTGGTTTCGGTCGCATGAACTTGCAAGTTTTGCTCGAGATTATTTCTCGAGGGCTCTATTGATTTGCACGAGGAGAACTTCAAGTTATTTGTGCAAAGTGCAATTCCAGGATTTTAAGTATGGCAGTAAACTTAAACTACAACCAAATTAATATATATATATATATATATATAGGGGAGTAGAGAGAACTCGAAGTCGGTTTCGAGTTGAATTCGAGTCTAACCAAAGCAGCACAGAAACTGGTAATAATAAAAGATTTAAATCATGTTTTAAAAAGAGTTTTATAGAGACAATATTTTAAAAAGTTTTAAATGATGGTTCAACTTATGTTGTTAAGTTAAACTTTAAGACAATTTAAAACTTAATTTTATAAATAAAATTAAGTATTAATTAATTAAAGAAATAATGTTTTAATTCATGTGATTAGAAAATTGATAAAGGAATAATTACTTAGTAGAAGTAATTAAAGATTAATTACCTGGTGAAATTTATCAAAGAGTTTTGGTAATTGATGATTACCTAATGGAATTGATGAGAGGAATTTCTTAATGAGGTAATGGATGGATAAATTACAAGCTGAAATTAATATAAGGAAAAATTACTTAATGGAAAGTAATTAAAGGTTAATTACTTAGGAGATGTAATTCAGGATTAAATTACTTGGAGTAATTTATTAAATAATTAATATAATTAATTAAGGAATTAATTAAGGTTAGTGATTACAATATGGTTAATTACTGTTTTAAGATTGATTAAGACTGATTAATGAAAGTGATTAATTAAGAATTATAAATCAATGTAATTAATGGAAGTAATTAATTAAAGATTAATTACTGTAAAAAGATAAAAATAAATAAGGGTAATTACTTTGTGTAATCAATTGAGAATTAATTACTTATCGAAACTAAAGAATAATTAGTCAAGGGTGTTTAATTAAGAAAAATAATTAAAGGTGATTGATTAATTGGTTATAATTAATTAATATAAGTAAATGGTAATCTAAGTAATTAAGAATTGTAGTTAATTTAATTTGGGATAAAATAAATTAACTTTTGGAAGTGATAAAACTTGCTTATAAATGATTGAATAATATTTCATGACTTAAACTGATTGATATATAGCATATGTGATTCGGATGCTATGTGTTACGAGATGTTGAGATTTAACTGAGGTGATTTACTTTTCTATTGATTATGAATGAGTGTGGATGACATTCTGTGTTTGGAGTTTGAAATGTGTTTCACTTGAATACTTGGATAAGATGATATTGGATTCGAAGAGATCGGATTCGGGTATTAGTTAATACCCGAAACCACTTCGATTCTTTATAGATTGATATGTGGAATCAATATGCTGATATGGAATGATTTAAGTAAATTGGACCATTTAATTGATATGTGAAATAAGTAATGTTCATAATAGCTTGTGAAGTTGTAATTGATATAAGTTACCCCGGGTTTATAAGTTGTATCTTTTGTATTCCTTGTTAGATGAGTTTACTCACGCTGGTTTCCAGCCTGACCCGGGTGTTACTTTGATGTAATTCTCGGGTCTGGCCGAGTATTACAGCTTTTCAAGTAAGGACATTCTGGAGTTCAGGAGGGGAGCTGGATAGCAGGAACGTATGGAGCGTACCCACTGTATATGTTATAATTGTAAAACTAGGACATGTTGTTTTAAACTGTCTAGTAATTGATAATGGTTGTAACTCAGATGTATAACAATATAAATGCACTGATACAGTTCTTCTTTGTAAAACTGTTATTTATGTGATATTATATTTTGAACCGCTGCGAATGTGAGGATTTCTGTGTTTTGGTGTTTCCGTTTCTTCTTATTCGTTCTCTTTCTTCTTTTCACTAACTGTCTGGGAATTTCGGGATCGAAATTTCCTGGTCGTTACATTTGGTATCAGAGCGAGGTTAAGCGAGAACCTTGGATCTGGTGGGATTACTCATTAAGAATAGGGTAAGTGGTACCCTAGAATGAGTTGAGTGTGTATATATATAAGAGAGCGTACTTGTTATTTTCTTATATAAAGATTTTTAAATGGTTTTATATAAGATTATATTTTAATATATAAAGCAATATATCTTTCTAACAAATAGTAAGGGAATTGGTTGTTAAATTATTGAATTAAATTAAGAAGTAATAGAAATACAACCAAAATGGAATTAAATCTTAAAGTTGGGGAAGAATTTAAAAAAAAGATGAATTAGAATTGGTTTCGAACCAGAAAAATAGAATGGTTATGGTGTTTAGCAGTGGGATGATTGTTTTCAAATAAACAATAAAATGTTTTAAGGAAGTAAACCATTTAGATAAGTATGGGATATAAATTGAAATTGGAGTTGATCTAAATTCAGAAGTTTGAATCTTAAGATTTAAAGACATTTGAAATTTGTTTTCAAATTATTAAAAGGAATAATAAATAATATTATTTAATGCATTTGAATGAAATGGTCGTATTTCAAATAAGAGATGTTTGAAAATTTTAAAGAAAATTTGTTTGAATTGAAACCAAAGGTGGTTTAAATTTTAAAATTTGGCTTGGAGGGCCAAGAAGTAGATATGTATATATGTGGATATACATAATATCAAAGGTGGTTTGAAATAAACTCTAAATGGTAGATTTTGAATTTGGGATAAGAAATGATACCCAAAGTGCTAAGTTTTGAACTTATAAATGGGAAGATTATAAATGTGAAGTTTAGAATTTGAAATGGAAATTCAAATTGGGTAAGATTGACTGGATTAAGTGAATTAAGTTTAAATGGGGAAAGAGTTAAATAAGTTGGAATGATCAACCTAATTTGGAAATTTGAAGATGAAATTATGATTTAAATTGGAAAGTTAAATGGTTAATTGGAATTGAGAGTTTGAGTGATCTCAAATTGGGTTTGAGATACAAAAATTGGAAATGGATGGATATTTTAAAATAATTTGAATGATACCATCCTGTTGTTATTAATAATCTTTAAGCTGAAATTGGATTTGTTTAAATAAATGAGAAATGAAGTGTGGTGATATATCCATTATTGGAATAAAAGGAAAATCACACTTTAATTTGAAATTAAGAATAAGGAATTATTTTGAACTGAAAATTTGAATAATTACACTTGTAAATTAAAATTGTTTAAGGAACTAGTTTTAACTGGAAGATAAAGTCGAGTAATAAATTAAATTTTTAAGGATAAAATTGTTTTGAATCTTATTTGAACTTTGGAAAAAGTTAAGTAAAGATAATTTAAAATGGAATTTTGAGAATTTGACTCAAAATTTAATTGTTTAAAGGTTTGGGTTATTGATATAAAAATAAAGGTTAATTTGATTTGTGGTATAATATGTTAGGTATGAACTGTGAACTGAATTGTTTAAAGAAAACTTTAAAGGTAAATTGATTTAAGGAATTAAATCAATATTTGAAGTATTAACTCGAATTTATATAATTCGAGATGGTTTAAATTTGGAATTTGAATTGAAATTAGTTCAAACTGAATTTGATTTGAATTAGTTGAATTTGTGATTGAAGATGTATAAGTATAAAATTCAAATGGAAAATTTGAATTGGATTAATTTGAAACAATTGAAATTGAAGTAGGTTCAATTTGAAATTAGTCCGAATTGATTTGAAAAATTTGGAATTGTAATTAAAGTTGAATAATTTTAAATTCAAATGGAATTTGGGAAGAAATCAAGAATAATTCAACTTGATTCGGAGGTGGAGTTTGAAATTGAGATTAATTCAAACTGGAGTTGAAATGAATTGAGATTGGAACTAGTTCAATGGACATTTATTTGAATTGGTAGAATTTGATATCAAGATTGTATAAATTTAAATTTGGAAAGAAACCGTGGTTAATTCAACTTGAATTGGGGTTGAATAAATTTCAATAGAAATTGAAGTTATTTAAACTGGAATTGGGTCGATTTAAATGGAAGAGGAAATTTAAATTGAATTGATGAGAATGGAAATTGGGAAGTGAACAGTTTTGACTCTGGACTATTTTTAATATAAATTGTTTTAATATAAACCTATTTTTCCAATCTATTTATTACATGTACAACCTTTCTTTTAAAATCCAAACTATTTTTTTATCTTATATTTGTTTTACAATTTTTTTTTTGAAACTGTTTAACAATTTTCCAACCGTTTTATAAACTAATTATTATCTTACTATTATTTTGCAAGTATCTAAAATTTTTATAATTATTTTAATTATTTTCTAACTATTTAACACCTATTTTACAACCTAGTAATTATTTTCCAACTACTTATCTATTTTTAAATATTTCAAGCTATTTTCTAAATAAACTGGTCGGAGTTCAAACTGTTATTGGTTAAATACCCAATCGAGAGAAGAATAGAGGTGATAATCCAAATGGATTGAAACAATTGTGAATAAGTGAATGAAAATTAAAGCGAATGTGAATAGAAAGAGAATTGATTTGGCTAATAACCAATAAAGATAAATACGTAGGGAGCACGTATGTTATTCTATTCGCATAGTGATTTGATCCAGATTCGAGCACAAAATTTCGGATAGTTATATCGATCCGAGTGGGATTTTTCACTCGATTTTCGACGGCGAACCTGGATATGGATTATTGATTGGTTCTAGATGTTCTCTATCATAGTTATGGCTATGCAAGGAGAATGATAGTTTCTGATCAAGAAACCAGATCTATGTCCGCACTAGGAAGTCGGGTGGACGATACTAGTTCGGAAGTGAAATTGTGTGATCGAGTGAGCGATCAGATTGGTATAGCGTATGAATGAAATGTGTACATCGTACGGATTTGAATGAAATTGATATTGAAAAGAGTAATCAAATTTGAATATTTGATTTTGAGTAAACAAAGTTAAATATCTTTGTCTTATGAAATGAAACTCCCCTTGTTGAATCTTTTGCTAGAAGAAAAGGGTTTTTGAAAATGTTTGAAGTATAAAAGGATTTTATACAAGTTTATAATGATCCAAAGATTTTTATCAAGGATTTTATATATATCTATATATATAAAGGATCTTATGAGGATTTTGGAAAAAAGGTTTTGGGTACCTTTGGATTTGGAAAAGGCTTTTGATTTTTGGGTAAAATCAATATGAGAATTTGAAAAGCCTAGTTTGAGAATTATCGATTTTGGAATAATCGATTTTATGTAAAAGGAGCTTTGTATGGGATCATACTAGGTGTGTGATTTGAAGATACTATTTATGTATAGTATAAAGTGTTTTGATGATAGCTCTGGAGAAAAAGGCGCTCCCTTGAAATGAACTTCTTAGGAGTACCACCGGGTGGTGCTGCCTTGAGCCCCAAGGGGGGTTCTAAAGTTGATCATGTGAGGAGTCCGGATAAAACTAGTTCCTGGGGATCTTGAGTAGAGGTTACCATAGCGAAAGTCATGTGTGTCGCTGAGAGACAACAGTCTGCGTTTGATTTTATATCGGTAGACTGCGACCTATGGTAACATAGTGAAGTTGGTGTGTGTCACTGAGAGCCAACAGTCTACGTTTGATTTTACATCCGTAGACTGCGACCTATGTCGGAGTGGAGAAGTTTCATTTTGACAGCGAAAATAAGAGGCCGCTGAGAGCCTGCATTTACATGGACTTTTGCTGTGACGGCAACGTAACCCTGGAGTGTAACTGCCATCTGTTGTATGGGATCCATGGCGTAATCGAGAGGTCGCGGAGAGCTTGCAGTTACATGGAATTTTGCTGTAACGGCAACGTAACCCTGGAATATAACTGCAACCATGGATGGGGGTGATGATTTCTAGAGCATTCTCACCAAAAGATATATCCTCTATTTTCAAAAACCGTTTTCTATATTTTCAATAAAATTATTTTCCAAGTATTTTCGCTGGATGTTTAAAATGAGTCTACTAAATATTTATAGATTTTCAGTCTTACGCCTGATCAACGTATGATTGAATTTCTATGAGAACGAGGATGGACTTGTTGAGACATTGAGTTATAAAAGTTTTTAAAAAAAAAACTATTTTGGCAGTATAATATATATTTTAAAGATGTTTGAAAAATGATCAAAGAATATTTTAACTGGGTTTTAAATGTTAAATAAATTCTGCTTTCGTACCTTTTCGAGGACGAAAAGGTTCAAAGGGGGGAGGAATGTGATAACCTGGATTTTTGGACATCTGATAAATGGATTGTTATTTGAATTTGAATTTGAGTCTGAATTAGAAAAACTCGAATCTAAAAATCTAAATGAATACCTTAGTAAAATAATTTGGATTTTTAAAATAACATGTATATAGGTAATTTATTTAATGTATATTTGGAATGAAACATTTTCTTTGAAATTAGAAGAAAAAAATTGTATAAAAAACATAGGTTAATGAGTGTAATCCATGAGACAAGGATTTTAACCAATAAATTTGATGTCATTCATATATATATATATATATATATATATTTGTGTTAGGTTTGAATTTAAAATTTATATATAAAATTTAGAAAAGGGGTTTATTAATTTACAATCATATTCATTAATTAGGAAAAATTAATTTTTATAAGTTTTTTTAAAAAATCTATTAAAATAAATGAAATAATAATAATACAAGAATAAAATTATCTTAAAATAAATTGGATATAAAATATGCACATACACACTATATTCATGAAAATATTTCATAATTACATATTCATAGTTTAAATAAATTTATAATTAAGAAAATAACATTTGTAAATCATTAATTTAAGCATCAAAAAACACTTGTAAACATATCAATATATGTCAATGACTATTGTAAACAAGAGTGTATAGGTGTAAGATAATTAGAACTTAAGGGGAACAAGTGTCATTCTCTTGAAAAGTTTAGTTTAAAATTTAGTTGTAAAATAAAACTAAAGTTTATCTATGTAAACATGCGTCTATTTTCTTTACTTCTTTTCCCTATCTTCATTCTAAAATCTAAGAGAAGAAAGATCTGTAAAGAACGAACCTGAGCAGATCCAAAACAGAACAATTTAAAGCTATGACTGGAAAACTCATGGCAAGCAAAAGCTTCAAACAATCACAAATGGAAGAAGATAAGCTTGTAACAACATTAACTACTATTATAACCTGATCTGAAAACAAGTTAGCAAGAGGAATCAACTCATTTGCATTCAGTCAGCAAAACTTTGAAGTAGTTCAAGCATCAAATTTCAAAAGCCTTGTTTATTGTTCAACTCATAAACAGGTGGGTAAATTTTCCTTGAAACAGTTTAATAAATAATTTTTGGAATGCATGTGATAAGTTGTAAAGGAAGTTGTAATTTGGTTTGCGTGTTTGCGATTATCTAGATCTATGCTTGAATTTCCCTGTTTAGATGTGTAATTATATCTGTATATATGTATACAGACTATCTCTGTATATATTGCAGGTTTAAACAACTTTAAGAAAAAAATTTAAATCCTCTCATGCAATCAGTATTGGGCCTTGATTCTTGAAAGAAACATGATTATAACAACATAATATAACATCTAAAAATAGTTTTTAGAGATTTTAATGTTGTAATTAATCCAAATTAAGGAAAATATGTGCTATGCTAAAATGGGTTAAAAATAAACCATTATAATTTCTAGTTTGGATTTTATAAATTGATTTGTAAGTATAAATAATAAATTTAAGTATTAAGAATATGATTTTTAAAACTTCGGTATGCTGAGAATTTTTAGTGGGAACGAAATTGACTTTTTCGTCAAATTCCTGTGATTGTCGAAGATCTGGTTGCCGTAGTCGATACTGGAGCAAGATCGTGAGAGGGTGGTTATGGGAAAATTAACGACTTGATTTTACTGTTGCCGTGGTGGTCGAGCGAGTTAATTGTAGGGTTTTTCGATTGAATTTGGTCGACAATGTTCCAGTAGCTCGTGCGACAACGAGGGGGAATCGCACATGATTGTGGTGTGAGGGATCGATGCGTGGTACGCAGGCAGTGGTTCAGGCATGAGGCCGTGGCCTCTGATGGACGGTGATAGGTGGTTTTAGCGATTGTTGATTGGAATTTTGTCCATTAGGTTCGTTTTTTTGATTTTTGGATTTAAGGGGTGTTTGGATTTCTAGGTGTTCGTCTACGATGAGATGGTCTTCGCCGACTTGTCTGAAGGCGCAGCGGCGATCAGAGCTGTGGCGAGGAGTTATACACGTGTACAGGGTCCTTTGTATATGATATCGTTTCTGTGCGCAGTTTGGTTTCGGTCGCGTGAACTTGCAAGTTTTGCTCGAGATTATTTCTAGAGGGCTCTACTGATTTGCACGAGGAGAACTTCGAGTTATTTGTGCAAAGTGCAATTCCGGGATTTTAAGTATGGCAGTAAACTTAAACTACGACCAAATTATATATATATATATATATATATATATATATATATATATATATATATATATATAGGGGAGTAGAGAGAACTCGAAGTCAGTTTCGAGCTGAATTCTAGTCTAACCGAAGCAGCACTGAAACGGGTAATAATCAAAGATTTAAATCATGTTATAAAAAGAGTTTTATAGAAAAACAATATTTTAAAAAAATTTAAATGATGGTTCAACTTATGTTGTTAAGTTAAACTTTAAGACAATTTAAAACTTAATTTTATAAATAAAATTAAGTATTAATTAATTAAAGAAATAATGTTTTAATTCATGTGATTAAAAAATTGATAAAGGAATAATTACTTAGTAGAAGTAATTAAAGATTAATTACCTGGTGAAATTTATCAAAGAATTTTGATAATTGATGATTACCTAATGGAATTGATGAGAGGAATTTCTTAATGAGGTAATGGATGGATAAATTACAAGTTGAAATTAATATAAGGAAAAATTACTTAATGGAAAGTAATTAAAGGTTAATTACTTAGGAGATGTAATTCAGGATTAAATTACTTTGAGTAATTTATTAAAGAATTAATATAATTAATTAAGGAATTAATTAATTAAGGTTGGTGATTACAATATGGTTAATTACTGTTTTAAGATTGATTAAGACTGATTAATAAAAGTGATTAATTAAGAATTTTAAATCAATGTAATTAATGGAAGTAATTACTTAAAGATTAATTACTGTAAAAATAATAATAAGTGTAATTACTTTGTGTAATCAACTGAGAATTAATTACTTATTGAAATTAAAGAATAATTAGTCAAGGGTGATTAATTAAGGAAAATAATTAAAGGAGATTGATTAACTGGTTATAATTAATTAATATAAGTAAATGGTCATCTAAGTAATTAAGAATTGTAGTTAATTTAATTTGGTATAAAATAAATTAACTTTTGGAAGTGATAAAACTTGCTTATAAATGATTGAATAATATTTCATGACTTAAACTGATTGATATATAGAATATGTGATTTGGATGCTGTGTGTTACGAGATGTTGAGATTTAACTGAGATGATTTACTTTTCTATTGATGATGAATGAGTGTGGATGACATTCTGTGTTTGGAGTTTGAAATGTGTTTCACTTGAATACCTGGATAAGATGATATTGGATTCGAAGAGACCGGAGTCGGGTATTAGTTAATACCCGAAACCACTTCGATTCTTTATAGATTGATATGTGGAATCAATATGCTGATATGGAATGATTTAAGTAAATTGGACAATTTAACTGATATGTGAAATAAGTAATGTTTATAATAGCTTGTGAAGTTGTAATTGATATAAGTTACCCCGGGTTTATAAGTTGTATCTTTTGTATTCCTTGTTAGATGAGTTTACTCACGCTGGTTTCCAGCCTGACCCGGGTGTTACTTTGATGTAATTCTCGGGTTAGGCCGAGTATTACAGCTTTTCAAGTAAGGACGTTCTGGAGTTCAGGAGGTGAGCTGGATAGCAGGAACGTATGGAGCGTACCCACTGTATATGTTATAATTGTATAACTAGGACATGTTGTTTTAAACTGTCTAGTAATTGATAATGGTTGTAACTCTGATGTATAACAATATAAATGTACTGATACAGTTCTTCTTTGTAAAACTGTTATTTATGTGATATTATATTTTGAACCACTGCGAATGTGAGGATTTCTGTATTTTGGTGTTTCTGTTTCTTCTTCTTCTCCTTTCTCTTTCTTCTTTTTCCTAACTATCTGGAACTTTCGGGATCGAAACTTCCGGGTCGTTACACCACGTAAAACAGTTTTTATTTTGAAAATTCTCAAACTTTTAAACATTTTAAAAACATGTTTTCAAATGATGGTTTTGATTAAAAGATTGAACCAATTTAGGATTTAAGTAAGATGTTTTTAAAGGAATTAAATTTAATTTATTTAATTTTGTTACATTATTTTATAAAGTTATTTATATTAAATAAATAATGTAATTTAAAAGGAAATTTAGATAAATGTTGTTTAAACTAATCTTAATATTTTAAGGCAACTAATATATAGGGATAATGATTTAACAAGGTTTAAATGGATAATCAAAGTAATTAATTTAACTTTTGGTTTATTAAACAATTAATGATTTTGTTAATATAATTACTTAAGAAGTAATTACTTATTAGTTATTTAATATTAAGATTAATTTAATAAATAATTAATGTTAATTAATTTGTTATTAATTATTATTTAATTAAGGAATTATTAATTAATAAAAGTAATTAAGATTTAATTAATTAACAATTAAGGGTTAATTAATTAAGATAATTAATTAAGCAATAATTAATTAATAAAAGTAATTAAGATTTAATTAATTAACAATTAAGGGTTAATTAATTAAGATAATTAATTAAGGAATGATTAATTAACGAAGGTGATTAAGACTTAATCAATTTTAATTAATGATAATTAATCATTAATTAAAGATAATTAATGAAAGTAATTATGTGGATTAATTAATTTAAACCACACGATTTATTCATCTTAATTGAAGATGTTTGATTGTTATCGAATGTTGTGTCTCGGATTGATACATCTGTTACGTGATCGTGATGCTTTGTAATATGAATTGCTTTATGCTAAGTTGTGATATCGGTGATGAATATAATGCCGTGTGAGTGTGAAAACCCATTGGCCCGTAAAACGACAATTGAATTTCGATGCGACAGGGATCTGAAACCAACATCGAACTTGTGAATCTTTGTGAATGATATATCCACATGTTTTAAATTGAGCGCTCACTATTCGATTTAGCCGGGAGAGGACCTTTATGTCGTATAACGCATTTCGAATATGTGATATGACGAAATAGATAGCATTTGAAGACGATGGTGAAGACCGAGTGTCTTCAAGAATGATAAGATAACCTGTCGAATGACTCTGCACTGAGTTGCTCTGGTATAGAGATCTCCATATATGATGGGAAGTCCGAACGAGATTGTGGATACCCAGACTGCAAGAACTTCTTCGAAAGTGCTTTCGGTTCTATTCGAACCCAGAACAGACTCGTATGGTTGTATGTCTAACATTACAATTTGAGATATAAAGTTGATTTCTTTAAAAATACATTTCTATTGGGGATAGAGAATTTATTCTCTTAGCTTAACACCCTTCTTTGAGACGTACGAGCCCAGAGGTTATGTAGTTGAAGTTTATCAGTGATATACTCCCAATTTGGTAGTGTGGCATGCTGAGTGTTGTTGATCATTTGTTGATCGAAGCATGGCTTTGTGAAAAAGCGTAGCTCTATGGACGAGACTTTGTCGAACCTCACAACCCGGTTATGGTCGAAACAGGAATCGTTGCAGCAAGGTTATTTGGGGGTAGCTCCTCCTGAGGGTGCGTGTTCTGGATTATAAATGGTGTCATGGTATGGAGCCCAGATACTTGCTTTGTGTTTGCTGCGAATTTGTGGTTGTTGGTTGAGAAGCGCTTCGGATAAAGGTGGGTAATAACCGGGAGATGGCATACTCGTGTTAGTAGTTACCTAGTTACAGAGGTAATTCGGTCTTGTGTTGGCAGAGATCCGGTTAGGTTCTCAGGGACAACCCTCTAGAGGCATTCCATTTTGTATGGGAAGTTCCTTTGCCTGACCATTTGTTGGAAATCCAATCATCTAATAAGAGCCCTTTACGGTTTTAGTTGTATAACCTGCCATCTACTTATGGTGGTCACCACTGTTTAGATGGTAGCTATAGTAGGCATAGTACGAAATGTCTATGCTGGCTAAGATTAATATTATACTTTCGAAAATGTTTTCTACATATGCACTAATAATAATATTCAAAGAGTTTTCTCGTATTAAGCATATTTGACTATCATAAGAAGAAATCTCCTCCAAGTATGCGTTTGCATTGTGTATGTGGTTGGAGGTCTTATGGATGTTTCATTTTCCAAAAGCATATCGGTTTTCTTTTATAAACTGTTTTTATTTCAAACAACCGTCTTTGTTTACTCATACCAGTCCCATGACTGACCCGAAGTTTATTGTTCCTTTCCTAAACTATGAGTGCCCATAATTTCCACACGAGCAGCCTAGAAGCAGGTTATCCTTGTTTTTGGAGCTAGCTTGGATTTTGAAGTCTTTCAGAAGCTGTCAAATTTTTGGAAAGCTTTTGGATTTGGAAATCTCTTAACGTGTTCGAGTTTTGAAGACCTTGCCGAAGTGAAGTATGTTGGAAACTTGTTGAAGTTTCTATTGTCGTATTATTGTTGTATCATATTTGTATCACTCTGATATTGGTGATCGATGTTGTATGGATATTGTATCAATTGTGTCGTGATCAATGATATTCATTTTTCTGCTGTTTATTTTCATCTAATGTTGTTATAAGCTCCATCCGAACTGAAGTTCAACGCTTGAATCTTCGGCAGTCGAATACAAGTGAGGTATTTGATGTCGATTTTCAATCATTGGATTTTGGGTCATGACAAGTGGTGTCAGAGCTAAAGGTTGAGCATGAACTTTAGCTACAGAGTATAACACATTAGGTGGCTCATTAGAGACAGGGTGAAGTATACCTAGAATGAGTATAAACCGAGAGACCGAAACCCTAAATTTCTTGGTCTATTCCTTTTGACTGTTGATATTCCCAAAGATATCTTGTCCGTATGCCTAAATCGAGTTTTCTTACTATTTACAGATAGTGCGAATGAGCGAAAGAAGATGACAAGGTAGGAAACAGGGAAATACCACTGCAACTGGTCAAGTCCCTACAACAGTAACTATGCCTACTCAACCTCAGCCAAATCTGGTTGACCTATATAAAAGTTTCTTGAGACTTGATGGTAGCCATTCACTAGCAAGGAGTCTATTGTTGAAGCCCAAGTTTGGATCCGATCATGTGAAAGAATTTTCAAAGGGTTGAGATTGGAAGACGATCAAAAGCGATTGATAGCTTCTTGGCAACTCCAAGAAGAAGCATTAGCTTGGTGGGAGACAGTTACTGTGGATGAACCGGAAAATGATTTTACTTGGAGACGATTTAAAGAAGTATTTGAGCAGCGATATATTTCACCTGTTGGTATCTCTCGAATGTACCAAGAGTTCATGGATTTGAAGCAAGGAAGTTTATCGTTTGAGGAGTATTTGAATAAATTCAACGAATTGTCTCGAATTGGTCCGGAGCTAGTGAATTCACCTTTGAAGAAGAATGAAAGATTCATCCGGGTAATCATTAAAGAGTACCATAAGAGGATGACAGCCCACATAAAAGAATCCTTTTTGGACTTGATCAATATGGGTTATCGATATGCTACCCTAGATATGCAGGAAGTTCCGGAAGAGAAGGGAAGTTCTAGTAGTTCGAACTGTAAGAAAATAAAATTCAAAGGAAAGAAGTCGGTTCAAGGCAAGGAGAAGAAGAAGAGTAATCAAGAGAACCTAGCTAGAAATATTACTTGTTATAACTGTCAGAAGAAAGGCCATTTAGCAAACGATTGTGGTAAGCCAAAGAAACAAATAAAGAAAGATCAAATCGTGAAGACAAGTCGAAGATCCAAGGAATGCTATTGTCATCACCAGCTGGGTCACGAAGTTAAAAATTGCCCGAAAAAGAAACAAACACAAATAGCGAAAGTGTATGCAGTAAAAGCTAACCCTCAACTTTAAAGGAGGATGAAGGAAAGGGAGTTTTAGAAGGTAATCTTATTGTTGGTGATAGAGTTGTTAGAGTTTTATTCGACATGGGAGTTTCACATAACTTTATCTCCCAATAAATCGCGAATGAATTAAAAATTAAACCTAAATTTGTTAATGAACCTATTTGCGTGAAGAATCCGGTGGGTGGTCCTGCAAATCTTTGTCTATATTGTAGGAGACTGTCTATCTTGTATTCTGGCCATCAATTTCCTATCAACCTTTATGTTCTTGACTTCAATGAATTTGAAATTCTACCTGGAATGAATTGGCTAACGAGATACGAAGCCAAATTAGATTGCATGACTGGAGGCTATAGCGAAGTCCGCTCCGAAGCTAGCTGACAAGTTGGCTTTTTATTGAATAACAACATCCTCGAGCTCTAGGTCTTAATTTTTTCACAAAAGAACCTCTACTGACTTTGGCTTTACTTCCAGTTCCACCAAACCCCGCTATCTTTCTCTTTCTATACTTGGCAAAAAAGAAATGGAAAAGCTACTGGGAACAGCATTACGCCCACAATCAAACGATTTTGGTCAAAACAAAACTTGGAGGTTTCATTGAAATTTCTTGTGAAGACCCTAGTCCAAAAAGGGATAAATTGATGTATACGTTGGGATATCCAAAACCTAGTCTAGAATCCATTCTTATTGTCCAGCATTTTCCCGACGTATTCGAAGAAGTCAAATCTTTACCCCCACATAGAGAAATAGAATTCAGAATTGACTTAATTCTGAATGCTCGTCCTGTCGTTCATGCTAGTCGCAGGATGGCGCCCAGGGAAAGAATTGAATTAGTCAAGCAAACCGGCGATTTGCTAAAAAGGGATTGATTCGTCCTAGTGTTTCATAATGGGGTTCAACTATAGTGTTTGTGGCTAAATCTGACGAATCTTTGAGATTGTGTGTCGACTACCGTGATCTCAATAAGCAAACTCTTAAGGACAAGTTTCCTTTACCCAGGATTGACGATTTATTTGATCAACTTCACGACGCGCGATTCTTTTCTAAGATGGATCTAGCCCAGGGATTCCATCAGTTGTGAATTCCTGAAGATTGTGTTCACCTAATTGCTTTTAGTGGTCCGGACGTATTCTACGAATGGTTAGTCATGCCTTTCGGACTAACCAATGCTCCCGTGTACTTCATAGATTTAATGACCCGTGTATTCCGAGAAGTGTTGAATAAATTCATGCTTACATTTGTCGATGATATCCTAATCTACTCCAAAACCGAAGAGGAGCATGCTGAACATCTCAGGATTGTTTTGGAGATATTGAGAAGGAACATCCTATTCGCCAAATTTTCTAAATGCCACTTTTGGGTCAATGAAGTCAGATTTCTTGGCCATATTGTTAATGAAGAAGGAATTTCTGTTGATCATAGCAAAATTTTCGCTATTCTTGACTGGAAGCGACCCACAACTCCGAAAGAAGTTCGAATTTTTTTGGGTTTAGCAGGCTAATACCGAAGGTTTGTTCAGGACTTTTCTAAGATAGCTAATCTGTTGACTAGGCTAGCAATGAAGAACGCCAAGTTCGATTGGACTCCGAAATGTGATGAAGCTTTTTAGGAGTTGAAAAAGAGATTGACTACAGCTCCTATTTTCGCTATCATTAACGGGAACTATGGATTATCTCTCTATACTGATGCTTGTGGTGATGGTGTGGGTGCAGTGTTAATGCAAAATGGGAAGGTAATTGCATACCCGAGTAGACAATTACATCCGCACGAGAGAAACTACCCAACACATGATTTGGAGCTCTTAGCTGATATTTTTTCCTTAAAGATCTGGCGACATTATCTTCTGGGTAAGAATCTCCTTCAGCTTTTCTAAAAGAATATTTTAAAATTCAACTTAACTTATATATACTTAATAAAATCTTCTTATTTAGGTGAAAAATTCGAAATATTCACCGACCATAAATCTTTGAAATATCTCTTCACCTACAAAGATTCGAATCTGCGACAACAACGTTGGTTGGAATTGCTGTTATCCAATGACCTAGATATTTTGTATACACCCAGAAAAGCCAATGTAGTTGCCGATGCTTTGAGTAGAAAGCATGCCATTCTCGCTCATCTTGTTATCGCTCCTACTCGGTTTCTTCGAGGAATTTATAAAAGAATATGCTAAGGTGAAGATACTAGTTTTGAAGTTGATAATAGAGAAATTATAAGTTTGAAGGGCAGGATTTGTGTCCTAGATATTCCAAATTTGAAACCTGAAGTTTTGGACGAGTGTCACAAGTCTAAACTTTGTATCCATCCAAGAACCAATAAAATGTATCATGATATCAAAAGAACGTTTTGGTGGAAAATGATGAAAAGGGACACACACACACACACAGATATATATATATATATATATATATATATATATATATATATATATATATGAGTCGTTGGGCTACCTGTCAACAAATTAAAAGCCATCAAAAGAATGTGGCGGGTTTACTTCAGCCTTTGGAAGTACCGAAGTGGAAATGGGATCAAGTATTGGTGGATTTCATCGACGGATTGCAACAAACTCAGAATGGAAATGAAGCAATTTGGGTTATAATGGATCGTTTGACCAAAACTGCTCAGTTCATTCCAGTGAAATCCACCCGGACAGCGGCAAGCTTAGCGGAGCTATACATAAAAGAGATTGTTCGTCTCCACGGTATATCCAGTAGTATAGCGAGTGATCGTGATTCGATCTTCACTAGTAGATTTTGGGAGGCATTCCAAGCCACATTGGGAACAAAGCTGAACTTCAGTACTGCCTATCACCCACAGTCTGATGGGCGGACAGAAAGAATTAATCGAATTCTAAAAGACTTTTGCGAGCTTGTATTCTCGACTTTGATGGTTCTTGGGAGGACCATTTACATCTGGTAGAATTCTCATATATCAATAGCTATCACGCCAGTATCGAAATGGCTCTTTTTGAAGCTTTATATGGTCGTCTGTGTCGATCACCTACATGCTGGATCGAGCCAGGTGATAGACTCATCCTTGGACCAAATATGATTAAAGAAGCCATAGAGAAAGTTGATTTTGTTCGAAAGAAATTGGTAATGGCTCAATGCCGTCAGAAGAATTATTATGATCGCAAAAGAAGAGATTTTGAATTTCAAGTTGGAGATCCTGTTTTCTTAAAAGTGTCTCCAATGCGTGGTGTGTTAAGGTTTGGGAAAACTGGTAAACTGGCACCACGGTATATTGGTTCGTTTCCTATTCTAGAAAGGATCGGTCCTTTAGCATATCTTATGCAGCTACCCAGCTGGTTACTTGGTGTGCATGATGTGTTCCACATTTCTAAACTTCGAAAATACGTGCACGACCAAGATAGTATCATTGAAGAGGTAGCTCAGCAGGAGCTTGAAATCACTCCTAACTTAGAAGTTATAAGAGATCCATTGAAGATAATCGATCGTGATGAAAAACAACTGAGGAACAAAATTGTGAAACTAGTCAAAATGTAATGGAGTGGCGATCCAAAGGACTGTACTTGGGAGACAGAGGATAGTATGCAGAAGTCCTATCCCAATTACAGAGTGGATGTTTCGGTTTGATTGGTAAGCCATTTCTTTAACTTTTATATCTTCATATCTTCTTTGTTTATCTTTCTATCTCTTTCAAATTTCGAGGACGAAAATTTCTTAAGGAGGAACCTGTAAAATCTGCAAAATTTTATCATTTTAAAATTAGTAATTTATTTGAATTTCTGAAATTGAATTTGAGTTAATTTGACTTTAATTTAAATTTTTAAAACATATGAATATTTTGTTTGTTTAATTATATATCTATACATATATATGTATATAGAATGGATTGAATTTCAAATTTGAATTTGAATTTGAATTTGAATTTAAATTTGAACTTGTATTTGAATTTAAATTTAAAATATGATATTTTAGAAAAATTATTTGGATTTAAAAAATAATAACACATGTGTATAATTTTATTAATGTATGAGTTAGTATTAAAAACACTTTCTTTATCCTTATGCATGTATTAACAAGTGTTAGGACCATAAGTGAGTGAATTTACAAGTGTTAGGGGATTAAGACAAGTGTCATCTCTTTTGTTTTAATTTTTAAAAAAGTTTAAAAAAGAAATTTAAATTTTTTCTCTCATTCCTTTCATCACTTTTATCCCATTTTCAAAAGCTTAAAACCAAAATAAAACAAAAGAAAAAAAAATATGAGAAGCAACAAATCCTCAAACCAAATCATAAAGCAAGTTTTTGAAACAGATTAAAAAAACCAGAAATCAAAACAAATTTAGACAAAGGCTTCAATCTTTTAATCAGCAACTCAAGATCAAGCGAATTCAAGAGTCAGGCATTGTAAAACCAAGTCTGTAAACAACACAAGTAAAGCTTCAGCTTAACAAATCAAGCTTCATCATCAAACAAATAGGGATCAGAGCATTTTAATCAAATCCAAACAAAAAGCAATTTCCAGATTTTTTTTCAAGTCCAACACTCAGGCTCTTCTCTGTTCTCATAAAAATAAAACTATAAGTAAAATACTTTTAAAAGAATTTAAAATTGAGTTTCTGTTAAGGAGTTAAGAAAATCATTCCATCAGAAAACCAAGCAAGCTTATATAAATTAGTTGCAGATAAAAAGGTTCAAGATCAAAATTTTAAAATAGTTCCAGACTTTCAACTTTTAAAACCAGAAAGCTCTATGTTCAACTACACAGGTGAGTAACTTTTTAGTAATCTAGCCTTTGTTGCCTGTTGTTGTAAATCAAGCCTGAAGTGAAGTTGAATCTATCTACATTTCTACAAGTTTGGGTATATGTTTACAAATGTGATGTGCATGTCTGAGAACAGACATATGTCTTTGTTCTAAGGTATAACAGGTTTCAAAAGCCTATTAGAAAATGAAATTATCATCCTATAATCTATAAATGCTTCAATGTCTAAGTAAATTTTGTTTATACGAGTATCTAGGTTTTAAAATAAATTCCAAAAATTAAATTATCAAGAGTTTGCTGGAAATCAAGCAAACATAGTAAACTCCGAACTAAGTAAAAATTCAAATATCATATCATCTTGTTTCAATAATATCATCGAAATCGTTATCTAAAATGTTGATTTTTAAAAATTAAATCAAGATTTTTAGTTATGTATTTATGGAGAAATAACGAGATGAACAGATTTGAGTTTTTTTGGCAAATTACGGTGGTCGACGACATTGTTCGTCTCGTGATCGGAGCTATAGCTAGTCGGGAGATCGTAGCGTCTGGGAAAAATATTCATTTAATTTTCAGATCACCGTAGTGGGTGATCGGAGTTGAATTAGGGTTTAAGCCTAATTATGTCAAGGTCGGAAATCTCATCATTGTCGCCTCGTCGATGCCTGGAGTTCACTGGACCAGGGGGAAATGAGGCGTCGGACATCGATCGAGCTTCAGGTGCGTTCACATGACTGATGATGGACTGAGGTGGAAGATCGAAATGATTTCGTGATGACCGGTTTTGGTTCTAGTTTGGGGTCGATAGCAAAATTTCGAATTTATCGACATTATTTGTTTTTGGGTGTTCATGGGGTTTAGTTGAGTTGTCGTCGACTCGATGGGGACTGGAGCTTCGACCAACGGTGGCGATTCCGATTGTACATGTGCGTAGCAAATTGGTTGGTGTCAGTGGAAAAAGGATTGGGGAAGAAGGGTTCGACTCGAAGCAAGCCTCGGGGGAAATGTGTGATAGCTCGAGTTTTAACTCGAGTAAAATTTTTGATGCATCGGGTAATAATACTTAGATGAAATTCAAATTTGGAAATTTGAGCACGGGTTAATCTTTGATAAAACCCGAAACAAACTAGAATTGGTCTCGGGGGTAACTCGAAGCAGACTTGGGTCTACCACGTAAAACAGTTTTTATTTTGAAAATTCTCAAGCTTTTAAACATTTTTAAAACATGTTTTCAAATGTTGGTTTTGATTAAAAGATTGAATCAATTCAGCATTTAAGTAAAATGTTTTTAAAGGAATTTAATTTAATTTATTTAATTTTGTTACATTATTTTATTAAGTTATTTATATTAAATAAATAATTTAATTTAAAAGTAAATTAAGATTAAATGTTGTTTAAACTAATCTTAATATGTTAAGGCAACTAATGTATAAGGATAATGATTTAACAAGGTTTAAAAGGATAATCAAAGTAATTAATTTATCTTTTAATTTATTAAACAATTAATGATTTTGTTAATATAATTACTTAAGAAGTAATTACTTAATTAATTACTTAATATTAAGATTAATTTAATAAATAATTAAGGTTAATTAATTTGTAATTAATTAATTAAGGAATAATTAATTAATAAAAGTAATTAAGATTTAATTAATTAACAATTAAGGGTTGATTAAGTAAGATAATTAATTATGGAATAATTAACTAATAAAAGTAATTAAGATTTAGTTAATTAATAATTAAGGGTTAATTAATTAAGATAATTAATTAAGGAATGATTAATTAACGAAGGTGATTAAGACATAATCAATTGTAATTAATGATACTTAATCATTGATTAGAGATAATTAATGAAAGTAATTATGTGGATTAATTAGTTTAAAATACACGATTTATTCACCTTAATTGAAGTTGTTTGATTGTCGTTGAATGCTGTGTATTGGATTGATATATCCACGTGTTTTAAATTGAGCGCTCACTGTTTGATTTAGCCGGGAGAGGACCTTTGTGTCGTATAACCCATTTCGAATATGTGATACGACGAAATGGAAAGCATTTGAAGACGACGGTGAAGACCGGGTGTCTTCGAGAATGATAGGATATCCTGTCTAATGACTCTGCACTAAGTTGCTCCGGTATAGAGATCTCCATATGTGATGTGGAGTCCGATCAGGATTGTGGATGCCCAAATTGTAAGGACTTCTTCGAAAGTGCCTTCGGTTCTGTTCGAACCCGGAACAGACTTGTATGGTTGTATGTCTGACATTACAATTTCAAATATAAAGCTTACTTCTTTCAAATACATTTGTGTTGGTGGCGGAGAATTTATTCTCTTAGCTTAACACCCTTCTTTGAGACGTACGAGCTTAGAGGTTACGTAGTTGAAGGTTATTAGTGATATACTCCCAATTTGGTAGTGTGGCATGCTGCGTGCTGTTGATCATTTGTTGATCGAAGCATGGATTTGTGAAAAAGCGTAGCTTTGTGGACGAGACTTCGTCGAACCTCAAAACCTAGTTATGGTCGAAACAGAAATCGTTGCAGCAAGTTTATTTGGGGGTAGCGCCCCCTGAGGGTATGTCCATTTTCTTCTGGATTATAAGTGGTATCATGGTATGGAGTGCAGATACTTACTTTGTGGTTGCTGCAAACTTATTGCTTTGTGGTTGTTGGTTGAGAAGCGCTTCGGATAAAGGTTGGTATCGACCGGGAGAAGGCATACTCGTGTCAATAGTTACCTAGGTACAGAGGTAACCCGGCCTTGTGTTGGCAGAGATCCGGTTAGGTTCTCAGGGACGTCCCTCCACAGGCGTTCCATTTTGTATGGGATGTTCTTTTGCCTGACCATTTTTTGGAAATCCAATCATCCAACACGAGCCCTTTACAGTTTTCGTTGCATAACCTGCCATCTACTTATGGTGGTCACCACTGTTTAGATGGTAGCAATAGTAGGCATGGTACGCAATGTAAGATTAATATTATACTTTCGAAGATGTTTTCTACACTATGCATTAATAATAATGTTCAAAGAGTTTTCTTGTATTAAGAATATTTGACTATCATAAGAAGAAATCTCCTTCAAGTCTGCATTTGCGTTGTGTGTGCGGTGCGAGGTCTTATGGTAATTTCATTTTCCAAAAGCATATCGGTTTTCTTTTATAAACTGTTTTTATTTCGAACAACTGTATTTGTTTACTCATACCAGTTCCTGACTAACCCAGAGTTTATTATTCCTTTCCTAAACTCTGGTGCCCATAATTTCCAGATGGGCAGCCTAGAAGCAGGTTATCTGTGTTTTTGGAGTTGGCTTGGATTTTCGGAAAGCTTTTGGATTTGGAAATCCCTTAAATTATTAGAGCTTTGAAGACCTTGTCGAAGTGAAGTGTGTTGTAAACTTGTTGAAGTTTATGTTGACGTATTAATGTTGTATCATATTTGTATCACTCTAATATTGATGATCGATGTTGTATGGATATTATATCAAAGTTGTATTTGTGTTGTGATCAATGATATTCATTTTTATGCTGTTTATTTTCATTTACTGTTGTTATAAGCTCCATCCGAACTAAAATTCAACGCTTGAATCTACGGCAGTCGAATACAAGTGAGGTATTTGATGTCGATTTTCAATCGCTGGATTTCAGGTCATGACAGCTGCTCTCAGAGAGGAAGTGGAAAATATGTAACAGCCTAAAATTTTAACAAATATTTCATTCTTTTAGTTATAATACTTTGGGGGTTTATAATATAAAAATCTAAATTTTGAATTTGATTAAAACATTGCCCAAAATTTTAATTAAAGGATAAGATCTCTGAAAATTTGACTTTGCTTAAGGATTTACTTTAATTGGAAATTTGGTTTATTTTGTTAAAAGGCTAAATAACCAAATTTTAAGAAAAATCATGTTTTATTTAAGCAATAAAACTTGAAAAAAAATATAGTGTATAAATAAGCTTTATAAAAAGACGCGTTTTAATTTGCACATTTATACCCGTTTTGACTAATTTGGTGGTATAAATAGTATGTATTTAATGAATACTCTTTAAACGTATAAATGTAAAAAAAAAAAATCGTTTTAAATTTGGGCATAAAATGTTGCGTCTGTAGTAAGCATTTTTAATTTTTAACTTAGCTATGAATGGATAAATTAAACAGTAAACGTAAAATTCTAAGTGGTAAATGAATATTATTTCTAGCCATATTTTCTTTGGCTTAAATCACGCAACTTCTCTAGAATTCAAAACTCACGTTCAGAATTATATTGCATCCCATTTTGTTTCAAATAAATTCTTGCCTCCTTCATGAATGCCTTCCCTCTTTATCTTATTTTTGCATTTTCAAAAAGGAAAGAAAAGTTTATCAACGCATTTACTTCCAAATTTTAAAAAAAGTACAAATGTTTGCCAAGTAGTCCTAGCCATTCCTTTGTATAAATCAACGCAAGTTTCTTTAATAAGAATTTTTTTTATATAACACGTTTCTTTTTCATAAATAATTTAAATGTGGTATGGAATATTTGTTTTAGCAGTAGCCTACCAAATTCAATCATTCAAAATTAATTACTGCTGGCCATGCCTCATTCAATCAAGGAAAATTTTCGTGTAAACGCAAATTTACTTCCTCCTTTATTTTCGCATTACACTCTATCAAATATTTCTTGCAATGCAAAATTTCTTCTTTGAGTAAAACCATACACCCCTTTGATAACGAAAGAAATCATTTTCCTTTAGAGTTCAAAATTTTTAATCCGTGTTTGTCTTAAATTACGCACGCATTAATTTGTGCTTTCCCACTTTAGCAACCTGAAGTTCACACATAAAATATTTGAAATTGCAAAGCCTACCGAAATAAAATTTATTACTTGCCATTTTCCCTCTCCCACCGATATCAAACGCATAATTTTATGCTAAATTATTGAACGTGCAATTTTTTTCCAAATTTCCTTATCCGTTTCAAAGAAAATATAATAGCTTACCGTATTCTTTCGCTGATTAATTCATACCCACTGCAATTATTTGCTCCAATAAATTCTTGCCGTTTCTTTTTATTAATCAACGCATTCTCTTCTTAATAATTTCAAACGAGTACAAATGCTTGCCAAATAAATTCTTGCCGTTTCTTATTTTCAATCAATGCAAAATCCTTGCTTGCCTATTGTTTTAGCTCAATCACCGTAAGTTTCCATCTTTTAAATTATACACGTTCAAAATTTCATGTTTCCATTTCCGTTTTGAAGCAAATTGATTGCTTGCCGTTTTATGTTCTCCTTAATTCACGAAATCTACACTAGTAATAAAAATTTATTACTCACTGTAATTAATTGTTTCAAACTTTCCTTACCTCTCGTGTCAAATTGATAGGAAATATATTCAATGGGCTGATTCAAAATTAAAGCAACAGGGTAATTGTTTTAAATAAATTCTTGCCTATAATCCCTCATCTTAATGAACACATACTTTTATGTTGAATAAAAAAAACCTCACGTACCTCTCTCTATAGCCGTTCTAATATCCTTATTTCTTGCATTTATAAAAAAATCCATTTACTTCCTTACCAATATAAACGCGTACAAATTAATTGCTTCCAAATTTTTCTTCACTCTAATTGCGCAATTTTGCTGATTTAGTTACAAAACCCACATCCCAAAAAATTTCAAAAGTGTACCAAAATCAATTTTGTTCTTGCCATTTCTTTTTATCAACCAACGCAATCAATTTTTGCTTGCCTCCTTTATTTTTCACCTACCCATTTTTCATTTATTTCCTACGTTTAAACTTACAAATCATCGCATTTCTTCTGGTCAGAATATCAATTACGCAATTCTTTTTTTTCCTTGATTTACGTTACATCACCGATTTAATACCAATTCCTTTATCCTTTCCTAAAGAAAAAAATCTGCATGCCATGATTCACATTCCCCTTTACGCAACCCTTTATGTTAATACACTAGCACGTCCAAATTTTCTCACCACCTCAATTAGATTCATCTCATATTAGCTTCAGCTTCTTCTTCTTTGCGTGAGCTTCACATATCAGTATGACTTAATATCTTTTCTACTTCCTCCTTTTTGCTTTCTTCTTCTTTTATTTCCCTGTTTCATTTACTACTCCACCACAAAACTCGACCCTCCGCACCACCTTGACCACGCCATGAATTGTGATCTGGGAAGAAATATTGTGTGCGATCTTTAGGTTAGCCCAGACCATTTATTTTCTTTTCAATCTCCTCTGTTGCGTTCAGTTTTTTTTAGCATAATAATATAATAAAGAAAAAAAAGAAAAAAAGAAACAAAAAGAAAAAGAAAAAATAATATATAATGAATAAATATTGCATGTGCCACCTTTATGTATCACTTCCGTGAATTGCATGTTGCCCACATAAGATTTGCCACCTTTTTATTAACACGTTATAATATTTTGTAAAAAGGGTAAAAAAGAAAATAGGGTATAAATTTATTTTTTAAATTTTGATTTGGAAAAAAAATAAATGGGCAGGCTGAGCTTTTGTTTTAATGGGTCAAGTCGTGCGGTGAAGCGGTCGAGCAATTTGAGTCAATTTTCATTTTATTTTAGCTTGTTCCATTTTGTTTTATTTAAAAAATTTGCTTTGTCCGTAATTGGAATTCGCATACTCAGTTTTATTTACTTATCTTGTTTCAAGATCGAAATCAGTTTGTCTCACCTTCCAATATTTGATCGTGCTTTCTACGCTATTTCGGTGCGGTTATCATAGTTTTGAATCTAATCTTCAGCAGCATAGAGGTGAGTATTCTCACCAGACAAAAGTACTTATAGATCTGTAAATTAATAACAAGTGTAATTGTAGAATATTTATATTTTATTTTTCTTGCCTGCGATATAAATTTATGATGTTAAAAACCTTGTTATTAATTTGACACATCATCAGTCATATCTTGTACTGTTATATTTAAGCTGTTATACTATTTATTTATTTATTGTTTATCACTACAGGTTCCCTGTAGAATTAAATCGTTATGGGCTGAAAGGATAGGCCAGAACGATATCTATTTATTTATTTAGTTATTTATTTAACTCGGGATTGCGGTTTTGAAATGATAGAACCCAGATTTTTCTTGGTAAATTACGGATTGAAATGATATATTATCCGTACCACTTGACCTAGGTAGAAAACATTTTACAGACCCATGGTTATATATATATATATATATATATATATATTTCTGGAAAAATTTAAGTAATTTAAATTGGTATAGTAATATTTTGATTTGAAATGAATTAAAATGATTTTTAGTGATTTATACAAGTTATATATATAAAGAAATAAATGGATAAGTTGGAATGTGGAATATAATTTGTTTTGGAAATTGATTTTTGTAAAGGAATGAAATTCAAGTTAAGTTAATAAAGTATAATACATTTGATGTAATTGAATTTAAATGGATAAATAAGGTGTTATTTAAATTTTTTTATATTAAATGGCTAACAAAATAAATACATAAGATAGAAATTTTAATATAACTAAACTTAGGAGAAGTGGAGTTTAGTTTAAGGAAATGGGTAAGTTATGGAATAAATTGAAAATGAGTCATTTTGCAATAATAAATTTTTTAATTATTAGGTAAATTTTGAATGCAAAGAATAGACAATTTGATTTGACTTTAATAAGTGAAGCCTTAAGAAGTTGATATTTATTTGTGAAATTTACCTTATATAAATCATAAATTTTGAGAAATTTAAATGACTATTTTAAAAGTAGAAATATGATTTTATAAGTTAAATTGGTTAAATTTAAGTTAAGTTATTGATAAATTTATATTTAAGTCAAAAATTTAATTTACTTAAATACTGTTGTAAGGGATATTACTGCACTTTGTAAATGCCGTAGTTGATGCAAATGAACTAAAGGCTAAAATTAATTAAAGGCTACTGCGGTACTTGGTAAGTGCTGTGGTTGTGAAATTAGAACTAAACCCGAATAAATAAAAGGGCTATAGTAGCACTTGTTAATTGTTGCCGTTGGCTGAAATGAGATCTTTGAATATTTGATTTGAAAATATAATAACTTCAATTTTGAAAGTTAAAATGAAGTATTTTGATTTAAATATAAACTATTTTTGAAATTTATGACCACGGGTAATAATAACGATTGGTTGCCAAGGAGACCGGGATCAGATATGGGCATAATCTCCGTCGATACCAAAAACAACTTTGACAACCGTGTACGCGGTGGAGATTCCAGAATGAAGTAGGATGGTGGCGGCGTTTCCTTTAAGGTAAATACGTGGAGCCAACTCCCGTGAGTTGGCATAAGGTGGTTAAAACATGAGCGATCGACGAGTTAACTGAGGCAGCACCTTTGATCGGACACATCCCTTCGATATTATACTTGACTTTTTGGATTGATTCGGTGGCCACTATTGATTTCTTTGATTTGGGGGTGTTGTTCGAGATGGGCGGTAGTAGCAGCTACACGTTACCACCGACCCGGAAGCGTAATTGGTATATGTGCCCTGGCATTGCCTAGTGTGCCGTGTCACCTACCCTAGCGCGCCTTGTACGAGTTTCTATTTGTGCCGTACTTATGGAGTATCCTCTGGTAGCCTCCCGATCAGGAGGTATTACGGTACTGTATAGACTAGTGGTACTATTACGTGTTAAGGGGAATATTGGGTCACTCCTTAACGCTATTCTAAAGTAAGTTTATTTTACTAATAGACACTATTATAATAGCGAGGTATTACTATATAGTAAATAGTTTAACGGATCCTTAGAGGAAGGGCGGTCCCAAGCATTCTTTAAGTTACTTGTCTTTATATTACAGTTCACTTGAATTAGCTTACACTGTATAAGTATGTATGTCCTGACTCGAGTGTTTATGTTTATTTTATGCTCGGGTCAGCCTGAGTTTCAGTTCAGACTTCACCTTTGGAGCTTGGACTTTTGCTGATCGTCACTTTTCAAGCTGCCGTCAAGTTTCTGTTCAGTTCTTATTAGGCTTTGTAATCAAGACAATCTAATATTGAGATTTTCTATGGAGATTTCAAAATATATTTGGTTTAAGACTATGTACTTTATACTTGTTTGAGATTATTGATAGTGGCTTCATGAACCACTAAGTTATTCTTAAATTCCGCTGCGAGTATTCTGATTCGGTGTCTGTGATTCTGTGATTATTTATGGTATATTCTGAGATTTGCCAAATTTAATTTGCAACGCGGTATTTCGAACAATTCAAGTCCGACATGTGCGGATGCGAATAGTCGAAAATATCGGGTCGTTACATTTGGTATTGAGCTTGGCTCTAGGAAAAACTTAGAATGTATGGTAAATTTGATTTACAGAATCACTTTCATTCGAGTTTGAATCCATTCCTTTTGATTCGATTTCCTTTGAATTTTGAAACGTTCCTTGCGGTTCCAAAGTTCCTTCGTGTCCCTCACTATTCATCTTCTTTCGATTCTGTAGTATCCCATAACTCCACTTTGGATGATCTTTAAAGTGAATTGGCGGTCTCGCCAATATTCTAATAAAGGGGTAAAACCCCTTTACAATTAGCATTGATTCACCAGAGATTTATATTTATCTTCGGTTTAGATGCTAGTATCTTTGGTTATTCCGAGCTCTATCTCTTTAGATTGAATTTAGATTTACCCTAAAAAAATCCACACCGATCTTACTCTTTAAATCACGGTTGACCTGGTTAAGTTTCCCACAATTTATATAAACTTATCCAGTTCCTTATTATGTTATTTAATCATCGGATCTTCTGATTCAAACTTATCTTTAAATCAAAATTCTCTTTGATTTGAGTCCATCAAATTTGAATCTCTATCCTTGTTTTGAAAAATTTATTCCTATATTTGGAAAAAATCTAATATTATATATATAATTATAATTTTCAGAATTTTTATAATTAATTTAACTAGTTGTCAAGAGATAATAGTCTTTGATTTTATTTATGGTTTTTTGAACCATGGGTTTTGTCTCATATAAATAATTGAACTATAACCAATGGTTATAAATTAATTTGAAAACAGAAATGAATTTAAAACTAGAACTTGAGAATTCAATTCCCAATGGTTTTAAACCTTATGTTTAAAGTTTTAAAAGGATATATTATTTAAATTATTTTCGAATAGAAATTTGTTTTCAAAGAATTTTAAAGGTTTAAAAATCAGTGCTCTTCTCTTTGTCGCTAGGAAATAATTTCGGTGATGATTGCAACATCATCGACATTCATTTTCAAGTTTCGAAGTGAAGAGACCATTCTGCAGTTTGGCTACAGTGTTACCTTGAGAATTTAATTGATTTGAATCTCGAAAATATGACTTAATTTATAATATATAGATATATGACTTGACATATTATGTACATATATTTATTTATCTCCAAAATGGTTTGAAGGGAATCAGAAATTTAATTCATAAATTTTATCTTGAGGAATAATTTCAATTATAAAAAAAGAAAATCAAATTTTTGAATAGACGATTCCAACTTGAGATAATTGAATTTGAAAGTTTTATTTGTATAATACTCAATTTCATTTCAATATAACTTACCTTGATTTTCAGAAGTTAACAATGTAATTGGATAATATACAATATAAAAAGAATTTATAAATAAAATTTGAGTGGTTATAATAAATGTCATACACTTAAATTCTAGTTATAAAAGGATTAACAAAGGTAATGGAATAATTTACAATATAAAATGATGTTAAAGGAACTAAGAATAAATTTAAGCAGTTGTAGTAAGTTTAAATAAATTTAACATAGATGATAAAAACATATTGAGAGAAATAAATTTAGTTATAATTAGGAATAAAAAAAGATATTAATCTTTTGAACACATTTTGAGTATAACAAATGATTTTCAAACTTATGATTTTAGAAATTTTTATTTTAAGATAATTGGAAGATGAAGTAATGAAATTTGAAATAGTTAAATTTAACTTAAGAGAAATTAAATAGTTGAAATCAATTATTAATTTAAAATCTAATTTGCATGGTTAAGATTAATGATTCTATTTTGAGTTTCAATTTAGTTTTCTTTCATGTTGTTTCTATTCCCATACCTTCTTCCTTTTCGAGGACGAAAAGTTCTGAGTGGGGGAGAGTGTAACAGCCCAAAATTTTAACAAATATTTCATTCTTTTAATTATAATACTTTAGGGATTTATTATATAAAAATCAAAATTTTGAATTTGATTAAAACATTGCCCAAAATTTTAATTAAAGGATAAGATCTGTGGAATTTTGACTTTGGTTAAGGATTTACTTTAATTGGAAATTTGGTTTATTTTGTTAAAATGGTAAATAACTAAATTTTAAGGAAAATCATGTTTTATTTAAGCAATAAAACTTGGAAAAAATTATAGTGTATAAATAAGCTTTATAAAAAGGCGCGTTTTAATTTGCACATTTATACACGTTTTGATTAATTTGGTCGTATAAATAGTATGTATTTAATGGATACTCTTTAAACGTATAAATGTAAAAAAAACGTTATTTTTATTTTAAATTTGGGCATAAAATGTTGCTTCTGTAGTACTCATTTTTAATTTTTACCTTAGCAATAAATGGATAAATCAAGCAGTAGACGTAAAATTCTAAGTGGTAAATGAATATTATTTCTAGCCATATTTCCTTTGGCTTAAATCACGCAACTTCTCTAGAATTCAAAACTCACGTTCAGAATTATATTGCATCCCATTTTGTTTCAAATAAATTCTTGCCTCCTTTATGAACGCCTTCCCTCTTTATCTTATTTTTGCATTTTCAAAAAGGAAAGAAAATTTTATCAACGCATTTACTTCCAAATTTTTAAACAAGTATAAATGTTTGCCAAGTAGTCCTAGCCATTTCTTTGTATAAATCAACGCAAGTTTCTTTAATAAGAATTTTTTTTATATAACACGTTTCTTTTTCATAAATCATTTGAATGTGGTATGGAATCTTTGTTTTAGCAATAGCCTTCCAAATTCAATCATTCAAAATTAATTACTGCTGGTCGTGCCTCATTCAATCAAGGCAAATTTTCATGTAAACGCAAATTTACTTCCTCCTTTATTTTCGCATTACACTTTATCAAATATTTCTTGCAATGCAAAATTTCTTCTTTGAATAAAACCACACACCACTTTGATAATGAAAGAATCATTTTTCCTTTAGCGTTCAAAAATTTTAAATCCGTGTTTGCCTTAAATTACGCAAGCATTAATTTGTGCTTTCCCACTTTAGCAACCTAAAGTTCACACATAAAATATTTGAAATTGCAAAGCCTACCGAAAAAACATTTATTACTTGTCGTTTTCCCTCTCCCATCGAAATCAAATGCATAATTTTCTGCTAAATTATTAAACGTGCAAATTTTTTCCAAATTTCCTTATCCGTTTCAAAGAAAATATAATTGCTTACCGTATTCTTTCGCTGATTAATTCGTACCCACCGCAATTATTTGCTCCAATAAATTCTTGTCGTTTCTTTTTGTTAATCAACGCATTCTCTTCTTAATAATTTCAAATGAGTACAAATGCTTGCCAAATAACTTTTTATCGTTTCTTATTTTCAATCAACGCAAAATCCATGCTTGCCTATTGTTTTACCTCAGTCACCGTATGTTTCCATCTTTTAAATTATACACTTCAAAATTTCGTGTTTCCATTTTCGTTTTGAAGTAAATTGATTACTTGTCGTTTTATGTTCTCCTTAATTCACGAAATCTACACTGGTAATAAAAATTTATTACTCGCTGTAATTAATTGTTCCAAACTTTCCTTACCTCTCGTGTGAAATTGATAGTGATTCAAAATCAAAGCAACATGTTAATTGTTTTAAATAAATTCTTGCCTATAATCCCTCATCTTAATCAACGCATACTTTTAAGTAGAATAAAAAAAACCTCACGTACCTCTTTCTATAGCCATTCCAATATCCTTATTTCTTGCATTTATAAAAAATCCATTTACTTCCTTACTAATATAAACGTGTACAAATTAATTGCTTCCAAATCTTTCTCTCCTCTAATTGCGTAACTTTGCTAATTTAGTTACAAAACCCACATCCCAAAAATTTTCAAAAGTCTACCAAAATCAATTTTATTCTTGCCGTTTCTTTTTATCAACCAACGCAATCAATTTTTGCTTTCCTCCTTTATTTTTCACCTATCAATTTTTCATTTATTTCCTACATTTAAACTTACAAATCATCGCATTTCTTCTGGTCAAAATATCAATCACGCAATTTGTTTTCTTTGATTTACGTTACATCACCGATTTAATACCAAATCCCTTTATCCTTGCCTAAAGAAAAAAATATGCATGCCATGATTCACGTTCCCCTTTACGCAACCCTTTATATTAATACACTAGCACGTCCAAATTTTCTCACCACCTCAATTGGATCCATCTCATATTAGATTCAGCTTCTTCTTCTTTGCGTGAGCTTCACATATCAGATATGACTGAATATCTTTTCTCCTTCCTCCATTTTTCTTTTTTCTTCTTTTATTTCCCTATTTCATTTACTGCTCCACCATGAAACTCGACCCTCCACACCACCTTGACCACGCCATGAATTGTGATCTAGGAAGAAATATTGCGTGCGATCTTTGTGTTAGCCCAGACCATTTTTTTCTTTTCAATCTCCTCTTTTGCGTTCAATTTTTTTTAGGATAATAAGAAAATAAACAAAAACTAGAAAAAAAAGAAAAAGAAAAGGATATATATATATATATATATAATAAATAAATATTGCATGTGCCACCTTTATGTATCACTACCGTGAATTGCATGTTGCCCACATAAGATTTGCCACCTTTTTATTAACACGTCATAATATTTTGTAAAAAGGGTAAAAAAATAGAGTATAAATTTATTTTGTAAATTTTGATTTGGAAAAAAATAAATGGGTAGGCTGACCTTTTGTTTTAATGGGTCAAGTCGTGCGGTGTAGCGGTCGATCAATTTGAGTCAATTTTCATTTTATTTTAGCTCGTTCCAATTTTGTTTTATTTAAAAAATTTGCTTTGTCTGTAATTGGAATTCGCGTACTCAGTTTTATTTATTTATCTTGTTTCAAGATCGAAATCAGTTTGTGTCATCTTTCAATATGTAACGACCCAGAATTTTTAATAATTTAAATTTGAATATTTAATTTATTTTAAATATTAATAAGTGAATTTATAAGTCAAATAAATTTTTATTTGAATTATTGGATTTAATTGGATAATTAAATCGATAATTTAATGTGTTAAATTATGGAAATAATTAAAAATTGAGTTAAATATGATTGAAAATAATTTGGAAAATTTTATTTAATCATACTGGAGTTATAGAAATATTTTAGAACTTTTAAAATCGAATTAAAAGTTAATTTGTGAAAATTGAATATTTTAATATTAAATAATCGACTGTAAAATAGCCAATTTTTGAACAGTCTCAGAATTGAACGAGACCAGTTTCATTGGATCCGTAATAGTTAGTTATTACCGGATTTCAATTTTCGTATCAATCGGAGTTATCGTTTGATCGTGGCAGCTCGAAACGCATCGAATTATTTTTAATTTAAATTTGGCGAGTCAAAATAGCCATTTTTCAAAAAGTCTCGGATTTCGACGAAACCAGTTTCATCGGATCCGTAATGTGATATTATTGTAAGGTTTCAAATTTCAAGTCAATTGGATTTACCCTTTGTCCGATACAAATTAAAACGCCTAGAAATCGACTTAAATCGGTTTAATTCAAATTGAACGTTTTCAGCCATAACTCGCACATACTTCCGAATTAGCTTCCGAAACCTGTTCCATTGTGTCCGGAACGCGGGGTAAACCCTAGGTACGCTGGTTACGGCGTCTAAATCGGAGTTCGGAATTCCCGGGATGAATAGTGTTTACGCTTGCTTTTCTTATAAATAGCCACCATTCCCAAAAAAAAAAAAAAAAATATAACCTAATCTAAACCCTAGCCGCCATATACCCAACCCACGGCCAGAATTTTACCACGTTCATCCCTCGATTTCTCGAAATCCATCAACAATTATCAAATTCTTCCAACTAACAAATCGAAGAGCTTGTCGAGTACTTCACATCCGTACGGTGGAGTGCCACAGAATTCGTCGAGATGTCCAGAATCTGGGCCGATAGGGGTTCGGTTGCGCACGAATTTCCACGTCAATGGGGAAACCGAGCTTCATGGCCTTGAGGCCGAGTATTGTGTTCGTCATGCTCGTCAAAATGCAAGTGTCTGATCGAATTTTTATCGAGTAATTAGTTTGCAAAATTAAAACCTAATAGCTTGCTAATGGGTTTCGTTCGCGTGCAAGTTTTCTGGAGGGAGAGGGTCGCGTGGAAGAAGGTTGCGCACGGTCGAGATTCCTAGATGCAAATCCTACGGCCCAGAAGCAGTGTGGGTTTTAATATAAAGTTTATGTTGTTTTATTTATATTTAAATCGTGTTCAAACTTCAAAAAAAATTCATAACTTTTTCATACGAGGTCGAAAAAATGCAAACTCAGTTGCGTTGGAATCGTATGGACGAGCACTACGCGATGGAGTTGGTTTGGAGTCGTTTGGAGTTAGTGAGAATTTTGGGTAAAATTAAACGCGCGTTTAATTTTATTCGAAATAAAAGCTAAAACGGAAATTAAAACCAAGGTGAGAATTTCTCACTCAATCGAATAGATTTCGATTTTATTTTAAATAGTTAGATTTAAAATATTTGAATGCATGTTTGAATGATGACTGTAAATTATTGATTGTTAAAATAGACATTATGCGCCGTTAGTAAGCGGATGTTATTTAATAAAAACATATACCGCGAATATTTCATAAACAGTGAAATTGGTATTATATATAATATCAATATATATATATTGGCATATGTATATATTGCAGTTGTTGATTTCCCGCATTTTTTGTTTAGCGGATGAGACCCTATTACGCCGTTATTAAGCGGATAATATTTAATAAGAACATGTACCGCGATAATTTCGTACTGGAGCGAAATTGGTATTGTGCTAATGTTTTTGGATGCAGGAAACAGGTTGGAGGGATCCAACTGGATTCCTCAACAGTTTTTATTTGTTTTCAGGTATTTTGATATTTGATGGATTTTCATATTGATATATGATATCGTTGTTTGTCGTGATTGACTATTTGGTGTGTAGCATCATTGGACCCAGATTTTGGGATTTTAAAATGGTTTTAAAGTGATTTTTGAAATATACTATATTTTTAGAATTAATCCATTTTAAATAAATAAACGTTATAATTTTTAAAGTTATAAAAATTATGATTTTTGTGAAATATAGTTAAAAAGCTGATTTTTAGAAATACAGTTAAAAGCTGATTTTTGGGAAATATGAAATAATGTTTTTATAAAATAGTTTAAACTGGATTTTTGAACTTATTATTAAAAGTTTAAAATATAGGATTTATAAAATTTGATTATTTTATAAATCAAAATAGTGATATTATAAAGTAATTTTAAGACGTTTTAAAGAATAATATAAATTGATTTATATTAAAGGATTTACAAATGAATATTTGTAAGTTAAAACGTTGGAATTATAAAATGAGATTTTATAAGTGTTTGAATGAAGTGAAAATGAATTTTGTAAGGGAATGGAATTCATAGAATTATATAACGGTAAAGTTACAAATGGAATTTTATAAACAGTAGGTTTATAAAATTTGTAAAGTTATTAAAGTAATAAGATTTAGATAAATAATTGAATCTTATAAGTTATAAGATTTATAATTATGAAGTTCAATGGAATGGTTTTGCAAACGAATAAATTTTATTAGTATTTAACTTATAATATGAACGTTTAGCTTATAATTTAGTTATAAACTGGAATAGGTTAATAAAGGAATTTATAAAAAGGGAAGTTTTTATAAATAAATAGAAACGGAATTTATAAACGTTGTTTTATAAATCCGCAAATGACTTATTTTGATAAGTTAATTGTTATAACTTAGAGATAGAATTATATTCACATTTTTGAATAGTGAATAATCCTTTGAATTAAAATGAATAGAAAGGATGATATTTATTAACGTAGTATATTCACATTTTTGAATAGTGAATAATATGTTAAAGAAAATTGATTTAGATATGATGTTCTAAATAGAATTAAAACGATCTAACGATGTTTTTAGATGTGTTGAGATTCGAAACCATAGATCTCAACATTTATTGTTGAAATAGATGTTTCGAGAAATAAAAGGAAATGGTAGACTATAACACTGTTGTTATAGTAAATGATTTCCGAAAGGAAATGTTTTTAATAGTATTGGGATTTATATGTCTATTTTAAATTCGAATCCCTATACTAGTGATTTTGGGTTGTCGTAACGATGTTTTACGCAACATTCGTTTTGGCCCAAGTAAATATGTTTAAGTGAATGATTTCCTTAAAGAATGAATTATATACTTAATTCGATTTAAGTATATTGAATATTTTCTAAGTGTTGAAAATAAATGATTGTGAATTACTTATTTAATAAGTATGGAAATGTTTTCCAATGTAAAGTGAATATTTTGAGAATTTATCTTTTTGAAGATAAATTGAAAGTGAATAATTGAATTGTATATTCATGAATATTTTGAAATATAAATTCGTTATGGAATTTATAAAAGAAAGGTGGAATTTGTTTGAAAATAAATATTGATTTATTTTTGAAGTGTTGAAATTAGATATCTTGTAAAGATATTTTGGAAATGTAAATAATTTGGAAAATTATTTGGAATCTGGTGATGTATGCATATCCATTGATAGTTCAATAGCCGACTATCAATATTTCCCTTTGAATGGGTATTTGATGTGAATATGATTGAATTTGAATGCACACTTATTTTTGAATAAGCGCTCACTATTCGGGTTAACCGGGAAAGGACCATGGGGTCGTATAACCCACTCCGAATATGTGATACGTCGTTGTGAATTGCATTGAAGATCGGTGTTGAAGACCGGTATTTGCAAGAGTGATAGGATGAACTATCGATTGACTCTGCACCGAGTTGCTCCGGTATTGAGTTCTCCATATGTGATGGTGAATCCGATCAGGATTGTGAATATCCGGATTGCAAGGACTTCTTTGTAAGTGCCTTCGGTTCTGTTCGATCCCGGAACAGACTTGTATGGATTGTATGCCTGACATTACAATTTGAGATATAAAGCCGATTTCATTCAAATATATTTCTGTTGGTGGCGGAGAATTTATTCTTTGCTTAACACCCTTCTTTGAGACGTACGAGCTCAAAGGTTATATAGTTGAAGTTATCAGCGATATATTCCCAAATTTGGTAATGTGACATGCTGAGTGTTGCTGAAATGATCATTGTGTTGATTATTGTGATAGGATCATTTATTTGATCGTCTATCTTAGTGATCATTGTGTTGATCATTTGTTGACCCAAAGCACGGCTTTTTGTACAAAGTGTGTTTTTGTGGACGTGAATTCGTCGAGCCTCACATCCCGGAAATGGTCAAAACAGGAAAGATGCGGCAAGGTTATTAGGGGTTGCTGTAGCTCCCCTTAGGGTATGTACATTTCCTTCTGGATAGAGGTTGTATCATGGTATGGAGCCCAGATATTTAACCTATGTGGTTACTACGAGTTTATTACTTTGTGGTTGTTGGTTATCGGGATCCCGTGAAAAAGGTCGTTTACGATCGGGGAATGGCGTGCTCGTGTCAGTAGTTACCCAGTTAGGGGTAACCCGGCCTTGTGTTGGCAGAGTTCCGGTTTGGTTCTCGGGGGTGTCTTTCCAGAGGCATTCTCAGTGGCAATGGGAAGTTCCTTGGCCTGATCATTCGTTGGAAATCCAATTCCCAATACGAAACTTGTACGGTATTAGTTGTAGAACCTGCCATTCACTTATGGTGGTCACCACTGTTTGGATGGTAGCTATAGTAGGCATAGTTCGAAATGTCTATGTTGGCTAAGATTTATATTCTACTTTTGAAATGATTTCCTACACTATGCACTAGTAATAATATCAAATGTTATTTTAAATGCGTATCAAGCATCTTTGACTATCATAAGGAGAAATCTCCTCCGATTCTGCGTTTGCATTGTGTGTGTGTGCGGGAGGCCTTATGGTAGTCTCATTTTTAAAAGCATTGCGAATTGATTTAAAGATATTCTTCTATTTTGATTTTAAAGTAAATAAACTGTTTTGAGTTCTCACACCAGTCACATGACTGACTTGGAGTTTATTGTTTTCCTTCCTAAACTCTGGGTGCCCACCAATTTCCACACGGGCAGTTAAGAGTTAGGTTTATCAGGATATTCTGGATATTCTGGAGTTGCTGGAGGCAAGCTGGATGGCATGGCGTATTACTAGTTTATATAGTATTTCTTTTCCGCTGCACTGTTTATTGTTGTATGTTGTTGTACACTCTGATGATATGATATGATGTAATGAAATATAATGTGATGTAATAACTGATATAGTTCTTTATTTAAAGATTATTCATTTATTATTATATGTTGTTCCGCTGCGAATTGTGAGATTCTGATGTGATTCTGTTGTTCTGTTTTCTTTCTGTTTTCTTCCATTTTAAAATATTCTACCTTCCTTTCTCTCTTCTCTCTTTTTTTCTATCTTCCTCTCCCTTTATTTTCTGTTATCTTCTTCTACTTCTCTCTTTTTCTTTTCTTAAAATTCTTTTTAAAACCCATAACTTCTCGGTTTTCGGCCTTCGATATTCGGCAGTCGATAAAGTGAGTGTCGATGTTGAATTTTCGAAAGTCGAAAATTTCAGAATGTTACATTTGGTATCAGAGCTGATGGTTAAGCGACAACCATGGTTCTGTTGGGTATTAATTCATTAGAGATAGAGTCAGCAGTACTCTAGAATGAGTTTGAGTGTAATAAAAGCTATGAGAGCGTATTTGTTAGTGAATATAAAAATTGTTTTATATTGTGATGATTGGTTTGTTGAGTGGTATATGAACCTTTGTCAGCACAGCCTCGAAACTGAGCCGAAGGGGTTTCTAAACACTTGAATAGAACAATTCGACATAATATTGATTTTAAATTGGGTAAATGAAATAATTTTGCCTTGATTATATTTTATATATAAAGAATAATTTTTCAGAATTATTAAAGTGTATATATAAGTTGATTGTTAGGTTGTTTGAATAATCTAAATAAAAGAATAATTGTATAAGCAAATGAATTATAAGAATTGAAGTATAATTAAAGTGATTTACAATTGTGAAATAAACTTATATATATAAAAAGTGAAATTATATGAATATGAGTTGTAAATAATGGTAAATTTAAAGTTAAATGAAATATAACTTAAGTAATGTAAATGGAATTGATTTTGGGTATCAAAGTAAATTAATTAAGTTAAGTGATGGATATGAACTTGAGTTATATAAATGAAATTCAACTTTGTAATTGCATGGAATAAATGGATTGAATGATAATCAATTGAATGTGAATAAAGTTGATAAGAAATAATGAATATAAATGTTAATTCATTAAAATCTAATGTTATTAGAAGTTGAATAAATTGGAATGAAAATCAATTTAATTAAATCAAATTGAATGAATATAAGCAAAGGAATTTGGTTGCAATTAATAAACATTGGTTGATATTGAATATGATTGTTAGATGATGGTTGATTGATTGTATAAAATTCATTAAGTATTAATGAAAGTGAATTAGTGAAATTTAAAGCTATGAAATTGAATTCAAATTGAAAGTAAATAAGTTTGAATAAGAATTAAAAGTGAATTAGATTTAATTAGTAAATGTAAACTAATTGAATTGAGAATGAATGTTTATTGGTTATGGATGTTAGTTGGATGATGTTTGAATATGTTGCATTTGCTATGTGACATATATTGCTATGTTGCTATATGTTGTATATTGAGATTATTTGCATATGTGCATGTTCTCATGTTGTTTGTTAAGTGTTTAGTAGGTGCGGATCGCGTTTGCTTCGCATTTGGAGCACGATTTTGCGCTATATTAGCCGTATATGCTTGCTAGTAAAATATAAGGTACATATCTCGGATTAAATACAGTACTTTTACATTTTTTCCCTTCGGGATGCCTCATTACTTGATGAGATGTATATTTGTGATATATATACTGTCATTTTTTTTTTGGATCGAGCCGCGCAAAGGAGACTATGGTGAATTTTTCCGAAAATTTAAGGCGTTAGAAAAAATTTGAGAAAATGGGAAAGTTTTGAAAACTTAAACTTTGATTTTGGAATTTAAAGTTAAACGATATAGTTCGTTTTTGAAAAGATAACTAAGTATGATTTGAAAACTTAGTAAAGTATTGTAAGGAATTTAATTATGAATTTTGGAAAGTTAATAGATACTGTAACCTTTCTTAATTGTAATTTCGAGGACGAAATTCTTTTAAGGGGGAAAGATTGTAACGACCCAGAATTTTTAATAATTTAAATTTGAATATTTAATTTATTTTAAATATTAATAAGTGAATTTATAAGTCAAATAAATTTTTATTTGAATTATTGGATTTAATTGGATAATTAAATCGATAATTTAATGTGTTAAATTATGGAAATAATTAAAAATTGAGTTAAATATGATTGAAAATAATTTGGAAAATTTTATTTAATCATACTGGAGTTATAGAAATATTTTAGAACTTTTAAAATCGAATTAAAAGTTAATTTGTGAAAATTGAATATTTTAATATTAAATAATCGACTGTAAAATAGCCAATTTTTGAACAGTCTCAGAATTGAACGAGACCAGTTTCATTGGATCCGTAATAGTTAGTTATTACCGGATTTCAATTTTTGTGTCAATCGGAGTTATCGTTTGATCGTGGCAGCTCGAAACGCATCGAATTATTTTTAATTTAAATTTGGCGAGTCAAAATAGCCATTTTTCAAAAAGTCTTGGATTTCGACGAAACCAGTTTCATCGGATCCGTAATGTGATATTATTGTAAGGTTTCAAATTTCAAGTCAATTGGATTTACCCTTTGTCCGATACAAATTAAAACGCCTAGAAATCGACTTAAATCGGTTTAATTCAAATTGAACGTTTTCAGCCATAACTCGCACATACTTCCGAATTAGCTTCCGAAACCTGTTCCATTGTGTCCGGAACGCGGGGTAAACCCTAGGTACGCTGGTTACGGCGTCTAAATCGGAGTTCGGAATTCCCGGGATGAATAGTGTTTACGCTTGCTTTTCTTATAAATAGCCACCATTCCCAAAATAAATAAAAAAAAAAAATATAACCTAATCTAAACCCTAGCCGCCATATACCCAACCCACGGCCAGAATTTTACCACGTTCATCCCTCGATTTCTCGAAATCCATCAACAATTATCAAATTCTTCCAACTAACAAATCGAAGAGCTTGTCGAGTACTTCACATCCGTACGGTGGAGTGCCACAGAATTCGTCGAGATGTCCAGAATCTGGGCCGATAGGGGTTCGGTTGCGCACGAATTTCCACGTCAATGGGGAAACCGAGCTTCATGGCCTTGAGGCCGAGTATTGTGTTCGTCATGCTCGTCAAAATGCAAGTGTCTGATCGAATTTTTATCGAGTAATTAGTTTGCAAAATTAAAACCTAATAGCTTGCTAATGGGTTTCGTTCGCGTGCAAGTTTTCTGGAGGGAGAGGGTCGCGTGGAAGAAGGTTGCGCACGGTCGAGATTCCTAGATGCAAATCCTACGGCCCAGAAGCAGTGTGGGTTTTAATATAAAGTTTATGTTGTTTTATTTATATTTAAATCGTGTTCAAACTTCAAAAAAAATTCATAACTTTTTCATACGAGGTCGAAAAAATGCAAACTCAGTTGCGTTGGAATCGTATGGACGAGCACTACGCGATGGAGTTGGTTTGGAGTCGTTTGGAGTTAGTGAGAATTTTGGGTAAAATTAAACGCGCGTTTAATTTTATTCGAAATAAAAGCTAAAACGGAAATTAAAACCAAGGTGAGAATTTCTCACTCAATCGAATAGATTTCGATTTTATTTTAAATAGTTAGATTTAAAATATTTGAATGCATGTTTGAATGATGACTGTAAATTATTGATTGTTAAAATAGACATTATGCGCCGTTAGTAAGCGGATGTTATTTAATAAAAACATATACCGCGAATATTTCATAAACAGTGAAATTGGTATTATATATAATATCAATATATATATATTGGCATATGTATATATTGCAGTTGTTGATTTCCCGCATTTTTTGTTGAGCGGATGAGACCCTATTACGCCGTTATTAAGCGGATAATATTTAATAAGAACATGTACCGCGATAATTTCGTACTGGAGCGAAATTGGTATTGTGCTAATGTTTTTGGATGCAGGAAACAGGTTGGAGGGATCCAACTGGATTCCTCAACAGTTTTTATTTGTTTTCAGGTATTTTGATATTTGATGGATTTTCATATTGATATATGATATCGTTGTTTGTCGTGATTGACTATTTGGTGTGTAGCATCATTGGACCCAGATTTTGGGATTTTAAAATGGTTTTAAAGTGATTTTTGAAATATACTATATTTTTAGAATTAATCCATTTTAAATAAATAAACGTTATAATTTTTAAAGTTATAAAAATTATGATTTTTGTGAAATATAGTTAAAAAGCTGATTTTTAGAAATACAGTTAAAAGCTGATTTTTGGGAAATATGAAATAATGTTTTTATAAAATAGTTTAAACTGGATTTTTGAACTTATTATTAAAAGTTTAAAATATAGGATTTATAAAATTTGATTATTTTATAAATCAAAATAGTGATATTATAAAGTAATTTTAAGACGTTTTAAAGAATAATATAAATTGATTTATATTAAAGGATTTACAAATGAATATTTGTAAGTTAAAACGTTGGAATTATAAAATGAGATTTTATAAGTGTTTGAATGAAGTGAAAATGAATTTTGTAAGGGAATGGAATTCATAGAATTATATAACGGTAAAGTTACAAATGGAATTTTATAAACAGTAGGTTTATAAAATTTGTAAAGTTATTAAAGTAATAAGATTTAGATAAATAATTGAATCTTATAAGTTATAAGATTTATAATTATGAAGTTCAATGGAATGGTTTTGCAAACGAATAAATTTTATTAGTATTTAACTTATAATATGAACGTTTAGCTTATAATTTAGTTATAAACTGGAATAGGTTAATAAAGGAATTTATAAAAAGGGAAGTTTTTATAAATAAATAGAAACGGAATTTATAAACGTTGTTTTATAAATCCGCAAATGACTTATTTTGATAAGTTAATTGTTATAACTTAGAGATAGAATTATATTCACATTTTTGAATAGTGAATAATCCTTTGAATTAAAATGAATAGAAAGGATGATATTTATTAACGTAGTATATTCACATTTTTGAATAGTGAATAATATGTTAAAGAAAATTGATTTAGATATGATGTTCTAAATAGAATTAAAACGATCTAACGATGTTTTTAGATGTGTTGAGATTCGAAACCATAGATCTCAACATTTATTGTTGAAATAGATGTTTCGAGAAATAAAAGGAAATGGTAGACTATAACACTGTTGTTATAGTAAATGATTTCCGAAAGGAAATGTTTTTAATAGTATTGGGATTTATATGTCTATTTTAAATTCGAATCCCTATACTAGTGATTTTGGGTTATCGTAACGATGTTTTACGCAACATTCGTTTTGGCCCAAGTAAATATGTTTAAGTGAATGATTTCCTTAAAGAATGAATTATATACTTAATTCGATTTAAGTATATTGAATATTTTCTAAGTGTTGAAAATAAATGATTGTGAATTACTTATTTAATAAGTATGGAAATGTTTTCCAATGTAAAGTGAATATTTTGAGAATTTATCTTTTTGAAGATAAATTGAAAGTGAATAATTGAATTGTATATTCATGAATATTTTGAAATATAAATTCGTTATGGAATTTATAAAAGAAAGGTGGAATTTGTTTGAAAATAAATATTGATTTATTTTTGAAGTGTTGAAATTAGATATCTTGTAAAGATATTTTGGAAATGTAAATAATTTGGAAAATTATTTGGAATCTGGTGATGTATGCATATCCATTGATAGTTCAATAGCCGACTATCAATATTTCCCTTTGAATGGGTATTTGATGTGAATATGATTGAATTTGAATGCACACTTATTTTTGAATAAGCGCTCACTATTCGGGTTAACCGGGAAAGGACCATGGGGTCGTATAACCCACTCCGAATATGTGATACGTCGTTGTGAATTGCATTGAAGATCGGTGTTGAAGACCGGTATTTGCAAGAGTGATAGGATGAACTATCGATTGACTCTGCACCGAGTTGCTCCGGTATTGAGTTCTCCATATGTGATGGTGAATCCGATCAGGATTGTGAATATCCGGATTGCAAGGACTTCTTTGTAAGTGCCTTCGGTTCTGTTCGATCCCGGAACAGACTTGTATGGATTGTATGCCTGACATTACAATTTGAGATATAAAGCCGATTTCATTCAAATATATTTCTGTTGGTGGCGGAGAATTTATTCTTTGCTTAACACCCTTCTTTGAGACGTACGAGCTCAAAGGTTATATAGTTGAAGTTATCAGCGATATATTCCCAAATTTGGTAATGTGACATGCTGAGTGTTGCTGAAATGATCATTGTGTTGATTATTGTGATAGGATCATTTATTTGATCGTCTATCTTAGTGATCATTGTGTTGATCATTTGTTGACCCAAAGCACGGCTTTTTGTACAAAGTGTGTTTTTGTGGACGTGAATTCGTCGAGCCTCACATCCCGGAAATGGTCAAAACAGGAAAGATGCGGCAAGGTTATTAGGGGTTGCTGTAGCTCCCCTTAGGGTATGTACATTTCCTTCTGGATAGAGGTTGTATCATGGTATGGAGCCCAGATATTTAACCTATGTGGTTACTACGAGTTTATTACTTTGTGGTTGTTGGTTATCGGGATCCCGTGAAAAAGGTCGTTTACGATCGGGGAATGGCGTGCTCGTGTCAGTAGTTACCCAGTTAGGGGTAACCCGGCCTTGTGTTGGCAGAGTTCCGGTTTGGTTCTCGGGGGTGTCTTTCCAGAGGCATTCTCAGTGGCAATGGGAAGTTCCTTGGCCTGATCATTCGTTGGAAATCCAATTCCCAATACGAAACTTGTACGGTATTAGTTGTAGAACCTGCCATTCACTTATGGTGGTCACCACTGTTTGGATGGTAGCTATAGTAGGCATAGTTCGAAATGTCTATGTTGGCTAAGATTTATATTCTACTTTTGAAATGATTTCCTACACTATGCACTAGTAATAATATCAAATGTTATTTTAAATGCGTATCAAGCATCTTTGACTATCATAAGGAGAAATCTCCTCCGATTCTGCGTTTGCATTGTGTGTGTGTGCGGGAGGCCTTATGGTAGTCTCATTTTTAAAAGCATTGCGAATTGATTTAAAGATATTCTTCTATTTTGATTTTAAAGTAAATAAACTGTTTTGAGTTCTCACACCAGTCACATGACTGACTTGGAGTTTATTGTTTTCCTTCCTAAACTCTGGGTGCCCACCAATTTCCACACGGGCAGTTAAGAGTTAGGTTTATCAGGATATTCTGGATATTCTGGAGTTGCTGGAGGCAAGCTGGATGGCATGGCGTATTACTAGTTTATATAGTATTTCTTTTCCGCTGCACTGTTTATTGTTGTATGTTGTTGTACACTCTGATGATATGATATGATGTAATGAAATATAATGTGATGTAATAACTGATATAGTTCTTTATTTAAAGATTATTCATTTATTATTATATGTTGTTCCGCTGCGAATTGTGAGATTCTGATGTGATTCTGTTGTTCTGTTTTCTTTCTGTTTTCTTCCATTTTAAAATATTCTACCTTCCTTTCTCTCTTCTCTCTTTTTTTCTATCTTCCTCTCCCTTTATTTTCTGTTATCTTCTTCTACTTCTCTCTTTTTCTTTTCTTAAAATTCTTTTTAAAACCCATAACTTCTCGGTTTTCGGCCTTCGATATTCGGCAGTCGATAAAGTGAGTGTCGATGTTGAATTTTCGAAAGTCGAAAATTTCAGAATGTTACATTTGGTATCAGAGCTGATGGTTAAGCGACAACCATGGTTCTGTTGGGTATTAATTCATTAGAGATAGAGTCAGCAGTACTCTAGAATGAGTTTGAGTGTAATAAAAGCTATGAGAGCGTATTTGTTAGTGAATATAAAAATTGTTTTATATTGTGATGATTGGTTTGTTGAGTGGTATATGAACCTTTGTCAGCACAGCCTCGAAACTGAGCCGAAGGGGTTTCTAAACACTTGAATAGAACAATTCGACATAATATTGATTTTAAATTGGGTAAATGAAATAATTTTGCCTTGATTATATTTTATATATAAAGAATAATTTTTCAGAATTATTAAAGTGTATATATAAGTTGATTGTTAGGTTGTTTGAATAATCTAAATAAAAGAATAATTGTATAAGCAAATGAATTATAAGAATTGAAGTATAATTAAAGTGATTTACAATTGTGAAATAAACTTATATATATAAAAAGTGAAATTATATGAATATGAGTTGTAAATAATGGTAAATTTAAAGTTAAATGAAATATAACTTAAGTAATGTAAATGGAATTGATTTTGGGTATCAAAGTAAATTAATTAAGTTAAGTGATGGATATGAACTTGAGTTATATAAATGAAATTCAACTTTGTAATTGCATGGAATAAATGGATTGAATGATAATCAATTGAATGTGAATAAAGTTGATAAGAAATAATGAATATAAATGTTAATTCATTAAAATCTAATGTTATTAGAAGTTGAATAAATTGGAATGAAAATCAATTTAATTAAATCAAATTGAATGAATATAAGCAAAGGAATTTGGTTGCAATTAATAAACATTGGTTGATATTGAATATGATTGTTAGATGATGGTTGATTGATTGTATAAAATTCATTAAGTATTAATGAAAGTGAATTAGTGAAATTTAAAGCTATGAAATTGAATTCAAATTGAAAGTAAATAAGTTTGAATAAGAATTAAAAGTGAATTAGATTTAATTAGTAAATGTAAACTAATTGAATTGAGAATGAATGTTTATTGGTTATGGATGTTAGTTGGATGATGTTTGAATATGTTGCATTTGCTATGTGACATATATTGCTATGTTGCTATATGTTGTATATTGAGATTATTTGCATATGTGCATGTTCTCATGTTGTTTGTTAAGTGTTTAGTAGGTGCGGATCGCGTTTGCTTCGCATTTGGAGCACGCTTTTGCGCTATATTAGCCGTATATGCTTGCTAGTAAAATATAAGGTACATATCTCGGATTAAATACAGTACTTTTACATTTTTTCCCTTCGGGATGCCTCATTACTTGATGAGATGTATATTTGTGATATATATACTGTCATTTTTTTTTTCGGATCGAGCCGCGCAAAGGAGACTATGGTGAATTTTTCCGAAAATTTAAGGCGTTAGAAAAAATTTGAGAAAATGGGAAAGTTTTGAAAACTTAAACTTTGATTTTGGAATTTAAAGTTAAACGATATAGTTCGTTTTTGAAAAGATAACTAAGTATGATTTGAAAACTTAGTAAAGTATTGTAAGGAATTTAATTATGAATTTTGGAAAGTTAATAGATACTGTAACCTTTCTTAATTGTAATTTCGAGGACGAAATTCTTTTAAGGGGGAAAGATTGTAACGACCCAGAATTTTTAATAATTTAAATTTGAATATTTAATTTATTTTAAATATTAATAAGTGAATTTATAAGTCAAATAAATTTTTATTTGAATTATTGGATTTAATTGGATAATTAAATCGATAATTTAATGTGTTAAATTATGGAAATAATTAAAAATTGAGTTAAATATGATTGAAAATAATTTGGAAAATTTTATTTAATCATACTGGAGTTATAGAAATATTTTAGAACTTTTAAAATCGAATTAAAAGTTAATTTGTGAAAATTGAATATTTTAATATTAAATAATCGACTGTAAAATAGCCAATTTTTGAACAGTCTCAGAATTGAACGAGACCAGTTTCATTGGATCCGTAATAGTTAGTTATTACCGGATTTCAATTTTTGTGTCAATCGGAGTTATCGTTTGATCGTGGCAGCTCGAAACGCATCGAATTATTTTTAATTTAAATTTGGCGAGTCAAAATAGCCATTTTTCAAAAAGTCTCGGATTTCGACGAAACCAGTTTCATCGGATCCGTAATGTGATATTATTGTAAGGTTTCAAATTTCAAGTCAATTGGATTTACCCTTTGTCCGATACAAATTAAAACGCCTAGAAATCGACTTAAATCGGTTTAATTCAAATTGAACGTTTTCAGCCATAACTCGCACATACTTCCGAATTAGCTTCCGAAACCTGTTCCATTGTGTCCGGAACGCGGGGTAAACCCTAGGTACGCTGGTTACGGCGTCTAAATCGGAGTTCGGAATTCCCGGGATGAATAGTGTTTACGCTTGCTTTTCTTATAAATAGCCACCATTCCCAAAATAAATAAAAAAAAAAAATATAACCTAATCTAAACCCTAGCCGCCATATACCCAACCCACGGCCAGAATTTTACCACGTTCATCCCTCGATTTCTCGAAATCCATCAACAATTATCAAATTCTTCCAACTAACAAATCGAAGAGCTTGTCGAGTACTTCACATCCGTACGGTGGAGTGCCACAGAATTCGTCGAGATGTCCAGAATCTGGGCCGATAGGGGTTCGGTTGCGCACGAATTTCCACGTCAATGGGGAAACCGAGCTTCATGGCCTTGAGGCCGAGTATTGTGTTCGTCATGCTCGTCAAAATGCAAGTGTCTGATCGAATTTTTATCGAGTAATTAGTTTGCAAAATTAAAACCTAATAGCTTGCTAATGGGTTTCGTTCGCGTGCAAGTTTTCTGGAGGGAGAGGGTCGCGTGGAAGAAGGTTGCGCACGGTCGAGATTCCTAGATGCAAATCCTACGGCCCAGAAGCAGTGTGGGTTTTAATATAAAGTTTATGTTGTTTTATTTATATTTAAATCGTGTTCAAACTTCAAAAAAAATTCATAACTTTTTCATACGAGGTCGAAAAAATGCAAACTCAGTTGCGTTGGAATCGTATGGACGAGCACTACGCGATGGAGTTGGTTTGGAGTCGTTTGGAGTTAGTGAGAATTTTGGGTAAAATTAAACGCGCGTTTAATTTTATTCGAAATAAAAGCTAAAACGGAAATTAAAACCAAGGTGAGAATTTCTCACTCAATCGAATAGATTTCGATTTTATTTTAAATAGTTAGATTTAAAATATTTGAATGCATGTTTGAATGATGACTGTAAATTATTGATTGTTAAAATAGACATTATGCGCCGTTAGTAAGCGGATGTTATTTAATAAAAACATATACCGCGAATATTTCATAAACAGTGAAATTGGTATTATATATAATATCAATATATATATATTGGCATATGTATATATTGCAGTTGTTGATTTCCCGCATTTTTTGTTGAGCGGATGAGACCCTATTACGCCGTTATTAAGCGGATAATATTTAATAAGAACATGTACCGCGATAATTTCGTACTGGAGCGAAATTGGTATTGTGCTAATGTTTTTGGATGCAGGAAACAGGTTGGAGGGATCCAACTGGATTCCTCAACAGTTTTTATTTGTTTTCAGGTATTTTGATATTTGATGGATTTTCATATTGATATATGATATCGTTGTTTGTCGTGATTGACTATTTGGTGTGTAGCATCATTGGACCCAGATTTTGGGATTTTAAAATGGTTTTAAAGTGATTTTTGAAATATACTATATTTTTAGAATTAATCCATTTTAAATAAATAAACGTTATAATTTTTAAAGTTACAAAAATTATGATTTTTGTGAAATATAGTTAAAAAGCTGATTTTTAGAAATACAGTTAAAAGCTGATTTTTGGGAAATATGAAATAATGTTTTTATAAAATAGTTTAAACTGGATTTTTGAACTTATTATTAAAAGTTTAAAATATAGGATTTATAAAATTTGATTATTTTATAAATCAAAATAGTGATATTATAAAGTAATTTTAAGACGTTTTAAAGAATAATATAAATTGATTTATATTAAAGGATTTACAAATGAATATTTGTAAGTTAAAACGTTGGAATTATAAAATGAGATTTTATAAGTGTTTGAATGAAGTGAAAATGAATTTTGTAAGGGAATGGAATTCATAGAATTATATAACGGTAAAGTTACAAATGGAATTTTATAAACAGTAGGTTTATAAAATTTGTAAAGTTATTAAAGTAATAAGATTTAGATAAATAATTGAATCTTATAAGTTATAAGATTTATAATTATGAAGTTCAATGGAATGGTTTTGCAAACGAATAAATTTTATTAGTATTTAACTTATAATATGAACGTTTAGCTTATAATTTAGTTATAAACTGGAATAGGTTAATAAAGGAATTTATAAAAAGGGAAGTTTTTATAAATAAATAGAAACGGAATTTATAAACGTTGTTTTATAAATCCACAAATGACTTATTTTGATAAGTTAATTGTTATAACTTAGAGATAGAATTATATTCACATTTTTGAATAGTGAATAATCCTTTGAATTAAAATGAATAGAAAGGATGATATTTATTAACGTAGTATATTCACATTTTTGAATAGTGAATAATATGTTAAAGAAAATTGATTTAGATATGATGTTCTAAATAGAATTAAAACGATCTAACGATGTTTTTAGATGTGTTGAGATTCGAAACCATAGATCTCAACATTTATTGTTGAAATAGATGTTTCGAGAAATAAAAGGAAATGGTAGACTATAACACTGTTGTTATAGTAAATGATTTCCGAAAGGAAATGTTTTTAATAGTATTGGGATTTATATGTCTATTTTAAATTCGAATCCCTATACTAGTGATTTTGGGTTATCGTAACGATGTTTTACGCAACATTCGTTTTGGCCCAAGTAAATATGTTTAAGTGAATGATTTCCTTAAAGAATGAATTATATACTTAATTCGATTTAAGTATATTGAATATTTTCTAAGTGTTGAAAATAAATGATTGTGAATTACTTATTTAATAAGTATGGAAATGTTTTCCAATGTAAAGTGAATATTTTGAGAATTTATCTTTTTGAAGATAAATTGAAAGTGAATAATTGAATTGTATATTCATGAATATTTTGAAATATAAATTCGTTATGGAATTTATAAAAGAAAGGTGGAATTTGTTTGAAAATAAATATTGATTTATTTTTGAAGTGTTGAAATTAGATATCTTGTAAAGATATTTTGGAAATGTAAATAATTTGGAAAATTATTTGGAATCTGGTGATGTATGCATATCCATTGATAGTTCAATAGCCGACTATCAATATTTCCCTTTGAATGGGTATTTGATGTGAATATGATTGAATTTGAATGCACACTTATTTTTGAATAAGCGCTCACTATTCGGGTTAACCGGGAAAGGACCATGGGGTCGTATAACCCACTCCGAATATGTGATACGTCGTTGTGAATTGCATTGAAGATCGGTGTTGAAGACCGGTATTTGCAAGAGTGATAGGATGAACTATCGATTGACTCTGCACCGAGTTGCTCCGGTATTGAGTTCTCCATATGTGATGGTGAATCCGATCAGGATTGTGAATATCCGGATTGCAAGGACTTCTTTGTAAGTGCCTTCGGTTCTGTTCGATCCCGGAACAGACTTGTATGGATTGTATGCCTGACATTACAATTTGAGATATAAAGCCGATTTCATTCAAATATATTTCTGTTGGTGGCGGAGAATTTATTCTTTGCTTAACACCCTTCTTTGAGACGTACGAGCTCAAAGGTTATATAGTTGAAGTTATCAGCGATATATTCCCAAATTTGGTAATGTGACATGCTGAGTGTTGCTGAAATGATCATTGTGTTGATTATTGTGATAGGATCATTTATTTGATCGTCTATCTTAGTGATCATTGTGTTGATCATTTGTTGACCCAAAGCACGGCTTTTTGTACAAAGTGTGTTTTTGTGGACGTGAATTCGTCGAGCCTCACATCCCGGAAATGGTCAAAACAGGAAAGATGCGGCAAGGTTATTAGGGGTTGCTGTAGCTCCCCTTAGGGTATGTACATTTCCTTCTGGATAGAGGTTGTATCATGGTATGGAGCCCAGATATTTAACCTATGTGGTTACTACGAGTTTATTACTTTGTGGTTGTTGGTTATCGGGATCCCGTGAAAAAGGTCGTTTACGATCGGGGAATGGCGTGCTCGTGTCAGTAGTTACCCAGTTAGGGGTAACCCGGCCTTGTGTTGGCAGAGTTCCGGTTTGGTTCTCGGGGGTGTCTTTCCAGAGGCATTCTCAGTGGCAATGGGAAGTTCCTTGGCCTGATCATTCGTTGGAAATCCAATTCCCAATACGAAACTTGTACGGTATTAGTTGTAGAACCTGCCATTCACTTATGGTGGTCACCACTGTTTGGATGGTAGCTATAGTAGGCATAGTTCGAAATGTCTATGTTGGCTAAGATTTATATTCTACTTTTGAAATGATTTCCTACACTATGCACTAGTAATAATATCAAATGTTATTTTAAATGCGTATCAAGCATCTTTGACTATCATAAGGAGAAATCTCCTCCGATTCTGCGTTTGCATTGTGTGTGTGTGCGGGAGGCCTTATGGTAGTCTCATTTTTAAAAGCATTGCGAATTGATTTAAAGATATTCTTCTATTTTGATTTTAAAGTAAATAAACTGTTTTGAGTTCTCACACCAGTCACATGACTGACTTGGAGTTTATTGTTTTCCTTCCTAAACTCTGGGTGCCCACCAATTTCCACACGGGCAGTTAAGAGTTAGGTTTATCAGGATATTCTGGATATTCTGGAGTTGCTGGAGGCAAGCTGGATGGCATGGCGTATTACTAGTTTATATAGTATTTCTTTTCCGCTGCACTGTTTATTGTTGTATGTTGTTGTACACTCTGATGATATGATATGATGTAATGAAATATAATGTGATGTAATAACTGATATAGTTCTTTATTTAAAGATTATTCATTTATTATTATATGTTGTTCCGCTGCGAATTGTGAGATTCTGATGTGATTCTGTTGTTCTGTTTTCTTTCTGTTTTCTTCCATTTTAAAATATTCTACCTTCCTTTCTCTCTTCTCTCTTTTTTTCTATCTTCCTCTCCCTTTATTTTCTGTTATCTTCTTCTACTTCTCTCTTTTTCTTTTCTTAAAATTCTTTTTAAAACCCATAACTTCTCGGTTTTCGGCCTTCGATATTCGGCAGTCGATAAAGTGAGTGTCGATGTTGAATTTTCGAAAGTCGAAAATTTCAGAATGTTACATTTGGTATCAGAGCTGATGGTTAAGCGACAACCATGGTTCTGTTGGGTATTAATTCATTAGAGATAGAGTCAGCAGTACTCTAGAATGAGTTTGAGTGTAATAAAAGCTATGAGAGCGTATTTGTTAGTGAATATAAAAATTGTTTTATATTGTGATGATTGGTTTGTTGAGTGGTATATGAACCTTTGTCAGCACAGCCTCGAAACTGAGCCGAAGGGGTTTCTAAACACTTGAATAGAACAATTCGACATAATATTGATTTTAAATTGGGTAAATGAAATAATTTTGCCTTGATTATATTTTATATATAAAGAATAATTTTTCAGAATTATTAAAGTGTATATATAAGTTGATTGTTAGGTTGTTTGAATAATCTAAATAAAAGAATAATTGTATAAGCAAATGAATTATAAGAATTGAAGTATAATTAAAGTGATTTACAATTGTGAAATAAACTTATATATATAAAAAGTGAAATTATATGAATATGAGTTGTAAATAATGGTAAATTTAAAGTTAAATGAAATATAACTTAAGTAATGTAAATGGAATTGATTTTGGGTATCAAAGTAAATTAATTAAGTTAAGTGATGGATATGAACTTGAGTTATATAAATGAAATTCAACTTTGTAATTGCATGGAATAAATGGATTGAATGATAATCAATTGAATGTGAATAAAGTTGATAAGAAATAATGAATATAAATGTTAATTCATTAAAATCTAATGTTATTAGAAGTTGAATAAATTGGAATGAAAATCAATTTAATTAAATCAAATTGAATGAATATAAGCAAAGGAATTTGGTTGCAATTAATAAACATTGGTTGATATTGAATATGATTGTTAGATGATGGTTGATTGATTGTATAAAATTCATTAAGTATTAATGAAAGTGAATTAGTGAAATTTAAAGCTATGAAATTGAATTCAAATTGAAAGTAAATAAGTTTGAATAAGAATTAAAAGTGAATTAGATTTAATTAGTAAATGTAAACTAATTGAATTGAGAATGAATGTTTATTGGTTATGGATGTTAGTTGGATGATGTTTGAATATGTTGCATTTGCTATGTGACATATATTGCTATGTTGCTATATGTTGTATATTGAGATTATTTGCATATGTGCATGTTCTCATGTTGTTTGTTAAGTGTTTAGTAGGTGCGGATCGCGTTTGCTTCGCATTTGGAGCACGCTTTTGCGCTATATTAGCCGTATATGCTTGCTAGTAAAATATAAGGTACATATCTCGGATTAAATACAGTACTTTTACATTTTTTCCCTTCGGGATGCCTCATTACTTGATGAGATGTATATTTGTGATATATATACTGTCATTTTTTTTTTCGGATCGAGCCGCGCAAAGGAGACTATGGTGAATTTTTCCGAAAATTTAAGGCGTTAGAAAAAATTTGAGAAAATGGGAAAGTTTTGAAAACTTAAACTTTGATTTTGGAATTTAAAGTTAAACGATATAGTTCGTTTTTGAAAAGATAACTAAGTATGATTTGAAAACTTAGTAAAGTATTGTAAGGAATTTAATTATGAATTTTGGAAAGTTAATAGATACTGTAACCTTTCTTAATTGTAATTTCGAGGACGAAATTCTTTTAAGGGGGAAAGATTGTAACGACCCAGAATTTTTAATAATTTAAATTTGAATATTTAATTTATTTTAAATATTAATAAGTGAATTTATAAGTCAAATAAATTTTTATTTGAATTATTGGATTTAATTGGATAATTAAATCGATAATTTAATGTGTTAAATTATGGAAATAATTAAAAATTGAGTTAAATATGATTGAAAATAATTTGGAAAATTTTATTTAATCATACTGGAGTTATAGAAATATTTTAGAACTTTTAAAATCGAATTAAAAGTTAATTTGTGAAAATTGAATATTTTAATATTAAATAATCGACTGTAAAATAGCCAATTTTTGAACAGTCTCAGAATTGAACGAGACCAGTTTCATTGGATCCGTAATAGTTAGTTATTACCGGATTTCAATTTTCGTGTCAATCGGAGTTATCGTTTGATCGTGGCAGCTCGAAACGCATCGAATTATTTTTAATTTAAATTTGGCGAGTCAAAATAGCCATTTTTCAAAAAGTCTCGGATTTCGACGAAACCAGTTTCATCGGATCCGTAATGTGATATTATTGTAAGGTTTCAAATTTCAAGTCAATTGGATTTACCCTTTGTCCGATACAAATTAAAACGCCTAGAAATCGACTTAAATCGGTTTAATTCAAATTGAACGTTTTCAGCCATAACTCGCACATACTTCCGAATTAGCTTCCGAAACCTGTTCCATTGTGTCCGGAACGCGGGGTAAACCCTAGGTACGCTGGTTACCGCGTCTAAATCGGAGTTCGGAATTCCCGGGATGAATAGTGTTTACGCTTGCTTTTCTTATAAATAGCCACCATTCCCAAAATAAAAAAAAAATATATAACCTAATCTAAACCCTAGCCGCCATATACCCAACCCACGGCCAGAATTTTACCACGTTCATCCCTCGATTTCTCGAAATCCATCAACAATTATCAAATTCTTCCAACTAACAAATCGAAGAGCTTGTCGAGTACTTCACATCCGTACGGTGGAGTGCCACAGAATTCGTCGAGATGTCCAGAATCTGGGCCGATAGGGGTTCGGTTGCGCACGAATTTCCACGTCAATGGGGAAACCGAGCTTCATGGCCTTGAGGCCGAATATTGTGTTCGTCATGCTCGTCAAAATGCAAGTGTCTGATCGAATTTTTATCGAGTAATTAGTTTGCAAAATTAAAACCTAATAGCTTGCTAATGGGTTTCGTTCGCGTGCAAGTTTTCTAGAGGGAGAGGGTCGCGTGGAAGAAGGTTGCGCACGGTCGAGATTCCTAGATGCAAATCCTACGGCCCAGAAGCAGTGTGGGTTTTAATATAAAGTTTATGTTGTTTTATTTATATTTAAATCGTGTTCAAACTTCAAAAAAAATTCATAACTTTTTCATACGAGGTCGAAAAAATGCAAACTCAGTTGCGTTGGAATCGTATGGACGAGCACTACGCGATGGAGTTGGTTTGGAGTCGTTTGGAGTTAGTGAGAATTTTGGGTAAAATTAAACGCGCGTTTAATTTTATTCGAAATAAAAGCTAAAACGGAAATTAAAACCAAGGTGAGAATTTCTCACTCAATCGAATAGATTTCGATTTTATTTTAAATAGTTAGATTTAAAATATTTGAATGCATGTTTGAATGATGACTGTAAATTATTGATTGTTAAAATAGACATTATGCGCCGTTAGTAAGCGGATGTTATTTAATAAAAACATATACCGCGAATATTTCATAAACAGTGAAATTGGTATTATATATAATATCAATATATATATATTGGCATATGTATATATTGCAGTTGTTGATTTCCCGCATTTTTTGTTTAGCGGATGAGACCCTATTACGCCGTTATTAAGCGGATAATATTTAATAAGAACATGTACCGCGATAATTTCGTACTGGAGCGAAATTGGTATTGTGCTAATGTTTTTGGATGCAGGAAACAGGTTGGAGGGATCCAACTGGATTCCTCAACAGTTTTTATTTGTTTTCAGGTATTTTGATATTTGATGGATTTTCATATTGATATATGATATCGTTGTTTGTCGTGATTGACTATTTGGTGTGTAGCATCATTGGACCCAGATTTTGGGATTTTAAAATGGTTTTAAAGTGATTTTTGAAATATACTATATTTTTAGAATTAATCCATGTTAAATAAATAAACGTTATAATTTTTAAAGTTATAAAAATTATGATTTTTGTGAAATATAGTTAAAAAGCTGATTTTTAGAAATACAGTTAAAAGCTGATTTTTGGGAAATATGAAATAATGTTTTTATAAAATAGTTTAAACTGGATTTTTGAACTTATTATTAAAAGTTTAAATATAGGATTTATAAAATTTGATTATTTTATAAATCAAAATAGTGATATTATAAAGTAATTTTAAGACGTTTTAAAGAATAATATAAATTGATTTATATTAAAGGATTTACAAATGAATATTTGTAAGTTAAAACGTTGGAATTATAAAATGAGATTTTATAAGTGTTTGAATGAAGTGAAAATGAATTTTGTAAGGGAATGGAATTCATAGAATTATATAACGGTAAAGTTACAAATGGAATTTTATAAACAGTAGGTTTATAAAATTTGTAAAGTTATTAAAGTAATAAGATTTAGATAAATAATTGAATCTTATAAGTTATAAGATTTATAATTATGAAGTTCAATGGAATGGTTTTGCAAACGAATAAATTTTATTAGTATTTAACTTATAATATGAACGTTTAGCTTATAATTTAGTTATAAACTGGAATAGGTTAATAAAGGAATTTATAAAAAGGGAAGTTTTTATAAATAAATAGAAACGGAATTTATAAACGTTGTTTTATAAATCCGCAAATGACTTATTTTGATAAGTTAATTGTTATAACTTAGAGATAGAATTATATTCACATTTTTGAATAGTGAATAATCCTTTGAATTAAAATGAATAGAAAGGATGATATTTATTAACGTAGTATATTCACATTTTTGAATAGTGAATAATATGTTAAAGAAAATTGATTTAGATATGATGTTCTAAATAGAATTAAAACGATCTAACGATGTTTTTAGATGTGTTGAGATTCGAAACCATAGATCTCAACATTTATTGTTGAAATAGATGTTTCGAGAAATAAAAGGAAATGGTAGACTATAACACTGTTGTTATAGTAAATGATTTCCGAAAGGAAATGTTTTTAATAGTATTGGGATTTATATGTCTATTTTAAATTCGAATCCCTATACTAGTGATTTTGGGTTGTCGTAACGATGTTTTACACAACATTCGTTTTGGCCCAAGTAAATATGTTTAAGTGAATGATTTCCTTAAAGAATGAATTATATACTTAATTCGATTTAAGTATATTGAATATTTTCTAAGTGTTGAAAATAAATGATTGTGAATTACTTATTTAATAAGTATGGAAATGTTTTCCAATGTAAAGTGAATATTTTGAGAATTTATCTTTTTGAAGATAAATTGAAAGTGAATAATTGAATTGTATATTCATGAATATTTTGAAATATAAATTCGTTATGGAATTTATAAAAGAAAGGTGGAATTTGTTTGAAAATAAATATTGATTTATTTTTGAAGTGTTGAAATTAGATATCTTGTAAAGATATTTTGGAAATGTAAATAATTTGGAAAATTATTTGGAATCTGGTGATGTATGCATATCCATTGATAGTTCAATAGCCGACTATCAATATTTCCCTTTGAATGGGTATTTGATGTGAATATGATTGAATTTGAATGCACACTTATTTTTGAATAAGCGCTCACTATTCGGGTTAACCGGGAAAGGACCATGGGGTCGTATAACCCACTCCGAATATGTGATACGTCGTTGTGAATTGCATTGAAGATCGGTGTTGAAGACCGGTATTTGCAAGAGTGATAGGATGAACTATCGATTGACTCTGCACCGAGTTGCTCCGGTATTGAGTTCTCCATATGTGATGGTGAATCCGATCAGGATTGTGAATATCCGGATTGCAAGGACTTCTTTGTAAGTGCCTTCGGTTCTGTTCGATCCCGGAACAGACTTGTATGGATTGTATGCCTGACATTACAATTTGAGATATAAAGCCGATTTCATTCAAATATATTTCTGTTGGTGGCGGAGAATTTATTCTTTGCTTAACACCCTTCTTTGAGACGTACGAGCTCAAAGGTTATATAGTTGAAGTTATCAGCGATATATTCCCAAATTTGGTAATGTGACATGCTGAGTGTTGCTGAAATGATCATTGTGTTGATTATTGTGATAGGATCATTTATTTGATCGTCTATCTTAGTGATCATTGTGTTGATCATTTGTTGACCCAAAGCACGGCTTTTTGTACAAAGTGTGTTTTTGTGGACGTGAATTCGTCGAGCCTCACATCCCGGAAATGGTCAAAACAGGAAAGATGCGGCAAGGTTATTAGGGGTTGCTGTAGCTCCCCTTAGGGTATGTACATTTCCTTCTGGATAGAGGTTGTATCATGGTATGGAGCCCAGATATTTAACCTATGTGGTTACTACGAGTTTATTACTTTGTGGTTGTTGGTTATCGGGATCCCGTGAAAAAGGTCGTTTACGATCGGGGAATGGCGTGCTCGTGTCAGTAGTTACCCAGTTAGGGGTAACCCGGCCTTGTGTTGGCAGAGTTCCGGTTTGGTTCTCGGGGGTGTCTTTCCAGAGGCATTCTCAGTGGCAATGGGAAGTTCCTTGGCCTGATCATTCGTTGGAAATCCAATTCCCAATACGAAACTTGTACGGTATTAGTTGTAGAACCTGCCATTCACTTATGGTGGTCACCACTGTTTGGATGGTAGCTATAGTAGGCATAGTTCGAAATGTCTATGTTGGCTAAGATTTATATTCTACTTTTGAAATGATTTCCTACACTATGCACTAGTAATAATATCAAATGTTATTTTAAATGCGTATCAAGCATCTTTGACTATCATAAGGAGAAATCTCCTCCGATTCTGCGTTTGCATTGTGTGTGTGTGCGGGAGGCCTTATGGTAGTCTCATTTTTAAAAGCATTGCGAATTGATTTAAAGATATTCTTCTATTTTGATTTTAAAGTAAATAAACTGTTTTGAGTTCTCACACCAGTCACATGACTGACTTGGAGTTTATTGTTTTCCTTCCTAAACTCTGGGTGCCCACCAATTTCCACACGGGCAGTTAAGAGTTAGGTTTATCAGGATATTCTGGATATTCTGGAGTTGCTGGAGGCAAGCTGGATGGCATGGCGTATTACTAGTTTATATAGTATTTCTTTTCCGCTGCACTGTTTATTGTTGTATGTTGTTGTACACTCTGATGATATGATATGATGTAATGAAATATAATGTGATGTAATAACTGATATAGTTCTTTATTTAAAGATTATTCATTTATTATTATATGTTGTTCCGCTGCGAATTGTGAGATTCTGATGTGATTCTGTTGTTCTGTTTTCTTTCTGTTTTCTTCCATTTTAAAATATTCTACCTTCCTTTCTCTCTTCTCTCTTTTTTTCTATCTTCCTCTCCCTTTATTTTCTGTTATCTTCTTCTACTTCTCTCTTTTTCTTTTCTTAAAATTCTTTTTAAAACCCATAACTTCTCGGTTTTCGGCCTTTGATATTCGGCAGTCGATAAAGTGAGTGTCGATGTTGAATTTTCGAAAGTCGAAAATTTCAGAATGTTACACAATATTTCATCGTGCTTTCTACGCTGTTTCGGTGTGGTTATCGTAGTTTTGAATCTAATCTTCAATAGCATTGTGACGACCCAGAATTTTGGACATTTGAAATCCAAATATTTAATTAATTTTAAATGTTTGAATGATAGTTTAACTTGAATTTCAAACATCAGAATAAATTTGGCAATTTAATTATTGAATCTAATTATAGAAATTTGGGTAAAATTTTAAATCTTCAATTTTGAGCCTGTTAAAAATAATTTAATAGCTTAAAAAATTTATATAGATAATACTGAGGTTAATAGAAGCTTCGGAATTGAATTTGAAACTGTTTTATTCAGTTTTGGTATTTTATCGTTTAAATCGATATTTAAAAATAGCCTTCCGAGGCACAGTCTCGGAATTCAACAAAACTAATTCTATTGGATCCGTAATAATTAGTTATTATCGGATTTCAATTTTCGTAGTGTTTGGAGTGATTGTTTGGCCGTACAATAAGCAAACGCTTTGAAATTTATATCGAAATTTAATTTAATAACTCGTTCAAAAAGTTATCTTCCGCATACGAATGAATTTGGACTCGGAACCTTTTCCATTGCGTTCGGAATGGGCGTATAACATTATAAACGCCTGGCGGCACGCTTAGATAGGAGTTCGAAATTTTATGTTGCATTTTCGAGACGATTTGAATTTAAAATTGAATTTGAATTAAAATTTAAGTAATTGCAATATTACTGTAGCATTAAACACGTTTCTTCGTTCTGTAAAACACTTGGCGACTTCCTTCTAAACGCGTTCGTTCAGATCAAAAGAAAAAAAACAAAATGGCGAGAAAATCAATCGTCTCCTCCTCATTTTATGTTTTTCAAAATCGAATTCGCTCCCCTTTCACATTTCTCAAATAAAAATCCATGGCCGAAACCCTTTCATATAAAAAAAATGGAGGACGAAATGATGAATCGCGTGTTCATCTAAAACTCATGAATCATGAATCGATCAAGGTCGAGGGAGTGGCGAAGCTTGAATCGGTCGCGACGCTCAAGGCTAGGGCTTGCGCTCGCGCAAGCGTGGGTGGTCGCGGCTACATCGAGGCTGTTGATGATGGAAGGAAGGCGCTCGACTTCAAGCTCGGCGGCCGTGTCCGCGCTGGCGCAAGCATGGGCGTATGATGATTTGGAGATGGCAACTGCGATTGGGATTTTTCGAAGGCCGTGATGCTCGAGACGATGGCAGCGATGTGGTGGTTCGATGAACTTCCAGTCGAATTGGGCTATACTCTGTCAATTGGGCAGTGAGGAAATCGCCATTTTGTTTTATTTAATTAAATAAGTAATGTATATATTAGAGAAAAAATCTAAATGAATAGATAAGGTTTTAAATTTTAACAGTACAAAAAATATAGTTTTGTTTCAGATTTAATATATATATTCACTCATTTTTAATTTGCCAATTTATTTCAAAGATGTGTATTCAAGGGGATTAAATTGTTTAATAAACTTATTAAATTATTTTTTATCGATAAGGATATTTTATAAAATAAATGTTGGATTTGATTTAGGTTTAAATTAAGTTTAGTTAAATACATTTATTAAAAGAAATCAGTTAAAATATAATTATCAATTTAGCACTAATCACTAGTTTAAAACTAAATATGTAGTTGATTGGATTTTTTATTAAAAAGAAAATTTATTTACAAATTAATGATTAGTTTAAATAAATTCTCATTAACGTATAAAAATAAGTTATTGAAATAGTTCATATATAAACAGTAAAGGGGTTTTATCGAGGTATAAAATAATTTTGTTTTTAACTTGACAAAATCTACATGCATGTTCTATTTTAAAGACAATAAAAATATCCTTGTTTTAAATCAATACGGAAATTTATTTGTTTGATAAGCTTATTAAAAATTATTTTTAAAGGAATTTTTTTTTAAATTTAAAGTTTGGTTAAACAAAGATTTTAATTAAAAGGGAAGTTAGCTTTAAATCAAATTTTCAGTTATTAAAATCATTTAAAAGGAAATAAATTATTCGATTAGCTCGATTATTAGTGAAATCTTATATAATTATTTATACAAGGTCTAAAACTGTGTGGAAATCAAGCTGGAAAGAAATTGGATTGCATGCACAATAAAAGGTGAGATCTTCTCACCCAAAATTTTAATTGAAAATTCCAGTTATTGATTGGTTGTGGAATTGTGATAGTTAATTTAAAATTGATTGGTTGTGTGTTTGGATAATTTATTTATTATTAGTTATATTAGTTTAGACCTTATTGCGCCGCATAATAGCGGATAATATTTTATAAATCCCATATACCACGACATTCCACCTTGAAGTCGAATGGGTATTTAGTTGTGTGCTAACGTTTGTGGATGGAGGAAAACAAGTTGGAGGGATCCAACTGGATTCCTCAAATATTTAATTTGTTTTGTATGTTGTTTGTTGATTATTTTTAAATTCGTGCGACTATTTGTGATTGAAACCATAAAGGTCGTAATTCAGCTGAATATATTTTTGGTATCGTAGGATACCAGAAATAAATAGTTAATTGATTTTGAAATTTGGATAGAAAATTTAGAATGAATTCACTCAAAGGAATCGGGTGAATTTTAAAAGAAGGAAATTTATATAGATACAGTTTTATCTTTGGAAACTTATAGAATAAATTCCAAAATATGGGAAATATTTTTATAAAGAAATTTCGAGTAATGTTGTTTAATAGTTGAAGAATTTATATTAGATGCGGATTTTAGATAATTTAAAGAGATAAAAAAATTATTTCAAAAGGAAATAGATTTAGAAATTAAAATTGGAATTTTTTTGAGAGTTGAAATTAATTTTAGAGATCGATTCGGGAATTAATTTGGAGTTAGAATAAATCTTAGGAATCGATTTGGAAATTTGGTTAGGTGTTTTGGAAATAACTTGGAAAATCAATTTGAAACTGATTTGTTATATGGAAATCGATTTAAAATTCATATATCAGTTGATATTTGGAATGTAAATTCACAATGGGAATTTGTAAAGAAAAGGGAAATTGTTTAAAAATAAATATTGATTTATTTTTAAAGTGTGGAAAGGGATTTACAGATTTGCAATGTAAATTAAATCGAGAGGATTTATTAATTTATTGGAATGGACCATTTTGTATTGGAAAAAGAAATTCTTCCCTAGAAAGCCGAGTATATTTTTAAAATAGCCTTTGAATAAAATTTAAAAGTTTTAGATTTGGTTCTAAAAATAATATTGTTGGAGAAATTAGTTTTGGAAATTGTTTAAAGTAAATTTTTTTATTTAATTAATTATATAAGGATTATTTAAAAAGATTAAATTGATTTTTGATTTATAAAATAGGCATTTAAATATTTATACTCTATCTACAAATTTTATGTTAAAATTAGTTTGTGGACTTGAATTTTCATATGAGATATTAGTATAATAAGTTTCATAACTAATATTTAAGCAAATGTTCTAAAAATAATTTATTTTAAATGTTTCCAAGTATATTTTGAACAAGTATTTTTATATTATTTTAAGATATTTGAAATCGGCAGATTTTCAGTGGAAATGAATAAATGTTCGGGAATTGATTTGAAATTTATTTTCAAAGGATTGAAGTGTGAAATTTTATCTTGCGAATATATATTGAAAAAAAGTAATTGGGAGAAAATTTATTTGAAATCCAGTGACTGTTGTGAATGATGATTGATAGTTAAATAACCAACTATCAATATTAGCTTTTTTAAATGGCATTTGAATTTCGATGCGACCGGAAGTCAAATTCCAAATGGATAATCGAAACCCACATCGAACCTTTGTAATTGTGATGGATCTTTTGTTAAAAGATCAAAGTGAAATTGTTGTGATTTGTTTGAATCTAAACGTAACACTTATTTTCAAAATAAGCGCTCGTTATTCGGATTAGCCGAGAGAGGACCTTATGTCATAAAACCCATTCCGAATAACGATACGACGAAATAGGATTTGCATTTGAAGACGGTGTTGAAGACCGGGTATTTTCGAAGCGAAAGGATACCTGTCGAATGTCTCTGCATTGGGTTGCTCCGATATAGAGATTTTATCACCCTTTGTGATGGGGATTCTAGACGTGATTAGTGAATATCCGGATTGCAAAGGCTTCTTTTGAAGTGCCTTCGGTTCCGTTCGATCCTAGAACGGACTTGTATGGATGTGTGTCTGACGTTACACTTTGAGATGTAAAGCTGGTTTCTATCAAATACATTTCTGTTGGTGGCGGAGAATTTGTTCTCTTAGCTTAACACCCTTCTCTGAGACGTACGAGCTCAGAGGTTGTGTAGTTGATGGTTACTAGTGATACATTCCCAATTTGGTAATGTGGCATACGAAGTGCTGCTGATTATTTGTTGATCGAAGCATGACTTTTGTGAAAAGCGTAGCTTTGTGGACGAGACTTCGTCGGACCTCACACCCCTGAATGGTCAAAACAGGAAGAATGCGGCAAGGTTATAGGGGGTAGCGCCACTTAGGGTATGTACATTTCCTTCTGGATAGAAGTGGTATCATGGTATGGAGCCCAGATACTTAACTTATGTGAATGTCGCAAATATATATTACTTTGTGATTGTTGATGTTGAGGATCCTCGGATAAAGGTTGTTTACAACTGGGGGATGGCATACTCATATAGTAGTTACCTATTTTTGCAGAGGTAACCCAGCCTTGTGTTGGTAGAGATCCGGCTAGGTTCTTGGGGCGTCCATCCAGAGGCGTACCCATGTGGTAATGGGAAATTCTTTGGCCCGACCATTTGTTGGAAATCCAATTCCTAATACGAATTCAGTACAGTTTTAGTTGTATAACCTGCCATTTACTTATGGTGGTCACCACAGTTTAGATGGTAGCTATAGTAGGCATAGTGCGAAATGCCTATGTTGGCTAAGATTTATATTATAATTTCGAAATGTTTTCCACTATGCACTAATAATAATAAATATCAAATGATTTTGCGTATCAAGCATATTTGACTATCATAAGGAGAAATCTCCTCCAATTCTGCTTTTGCATTTTGTGTGTGGCAGGAGGCCTTATGGTAGTTTCATTTTTCAAAAAAAAGCATTGCGGATTTCTTTTAAAAAAATATTTTGTTTTCCTTTTATTAGAGAATAACTGTTTTAAGATCTCACAATAGTCCCATGACTGACTTGGAGTTTATTGTTCCCTTTCTAAACTCTGGGTGCCCATAATTTTCCATACGGGCAGCCTAGAGTCAGGTTATCAGGTCATTCTGGAATTCAGGAGTTGCTGTGGAGATCAGGAGTTGAAGCTGGATGGAAAGGCGTATTACTAGTATATGTTATGTTTTCTTCTTCTGTTTGATGATGTACACTCTGATAAAATGTGATGTAATATAATAACAGATATGATTCTTTGTTTTAAAGATTATTCATTGATATATTATATGTTGTTCCACTGCGAAATGTGAGATTCTGTTTTTTTTGTTTCTGTTCTTCTTCTACCTCTTCGTTCTTTAAACCCTAACGGTTCGGTTTTTCGGCATTTGATTGCACGGCATTTGATACAGTGAACGTATAAATGTCGACTTTCGAAAGTCGTAAAAATGGGTCATTACAAAGTGGTATCAGAGCATTTGGTTAAGCAATAACCTTGGCTCTGTTGGGTGTTACTCATTAGAGATAGAGTCAGTAGTACTCTAGAATGAGTTTGAGTGTAATAATAGATACGAGAGCGTATTTGTTAGTGAATATAAATTGTTTTGTATTGTGTTGACTTATCAGTTGATTGTTTATAGATTCTAGTCGGTGCAGTCTGGCCAACTGTTTCGATAGGGGTTTCTAAACTTTTAAACAAGATAAACCGACACAGTATTGTTTTAAAATAGGATAAATGAAATAGTTTTACCCAAAACTATTTTCATATATAAAAGAAATAAATTTTCTGTGAATTATTATAATATATAGCTGCTTGGTTGTTAGGAAGCGATAATATTATATTATTATCATCGTTGTATGAGAAAATAAAATCAAAACCAAAAGCATATAAAATAAAAATACAAATAAAAATACAAAAGCAATAATATTAGATTATTATCATCGTTGTAGGCTGAACGACCCAACGGGGTTGCGACCTAATGGGGGTTGCGCCCTAATGTGCAGGCCGACCTAATTGCAGGCCGAGCATGATTCTGGTGCAGGCTGAGCGACCTAAGGGTTTGAAGTGCAAAAACTCTTCCAATTTGCAACCAATCGAGCATGGACGCTAAGGGATTATGCCCATAGGCTACCCGGTCGTATTAGCTCCTCGATGCATCACCAAAGTCGTGTTTAAACATCAAAGATTGGATTTTTGGAGATTTGAATTCAAAACACTAAAAATTGGGATTTTCACCAATTCAATCCAAACCAGAAGCAAATGCACATGAATAAGTGCTAGGAATTCATACCCAACAATCAAAGATAGTTACAGACAAAGATGTGAGATAAAAATCTCATCTTTACACAAAATCAATGAACGAGAAGCCTAAAAGCAAAGGAGGAATCAACCACACTTGAATCTCTACACAAGAAGCTTGAATCAATGGCTTCTCTTTGAATTTGGAGTTGGATGTTGAATTTGCAAATGAACTAAGGCTTGGAGTTTTAATTTCCCATTCCTTTCTCCATTTTTGATGAAGCTTGAGTGTTAGGAAATGAAAGTAAAGTTATGAAGAGAAGGGGGTTGAGCTAGAGTACTAATGGGCTAAACCAAACCCAAAACCCAAAGTGAAAAAGTAACAAAATTCCACTAACTCCAAACATATCAAAGTTTACACTCAAAAAGATCGCAAATGGTGTTTTGAACCCAATGGAAGTGGTTCCGAGTCCAAATTTGACCGTATGCAAAAAGTAACCTTTCGAACTAAAATCCGACTAACTATATAATATTAAATAAAATATTTAAATATTTAATCGTAAAATATGCGGGTTGTTACACCTGCTGTAACGACCCAGAATTTTTATAAATTTAAATTTGAATATTTAATTAATTTTAAATATTTATAAGTGAATTTATAAGTCAAATAAATTTTTATTTGAATTATTGGATTTAATTGAATAATTAAATCGATAATTTAATATGTTAAATTATAGAAATAATTGAAAATTGAGTTAAATATGATTGAAAATGATTTGGAAAATTTTATTTTATCATATTGAAGTTAGAATAATATTTTAGAACTTTTAAAATCGAATTAAAAGTTAAATTGTGAAAATTGAATATTTTAATATTTAATAATCGACTGTAAAATAGCCAATTTTTGGACAGTCTCATAATTGAACGAAACCAGTTCCATTGGATCCGTAATAGTTAGTTTTTACCGGATTTCAATTTTCGTGTCAATCGGAGCTATCGTTTGATCGTGGCAGCTCGAAACGCATCGAATTATTTTTAATTTAAATTTGGCGAGTCAAAATAGCCATTTTTCAAAAAGTCTCGGATTTCGACGAAACCAGTTTCATCGGATCCGTAATGTGATATTATTGTAAGGTTTCAAATTTCAAGTCAATTGGATTTACCGTTTGTCCGGTACAAATTAAAACGCCTAGAAATCGGTTTAAATCGGTTTAATTTAAATTGAACGTTTTCAGCCATAACTCGCACATACTTCCGAATTAGCTTCCGAAACCTATTCCATTGTGTCCGGAACGCGGGATAAACCCTAGGTACGCTGGTTACGGCGTCTAAATCGGAGTTCGGAATTTCCGGGTGAATAGTGTCGAACGAAACTCTATAAATACAACCACCATCTTCATAATTTTATAAAAAAATAACAAAACCCTAATCTAACAAACCCTAGCCGCCACTTATTAACCAATGGCCAGAAATGCTCAACACTCATCTCTTTATCTCTTCCAATCCATCAAGAATTAGCCAAAGTGCTCAACTACAAAGTCGAAGAGCTCGACGAGAGCTTCGATTCCATACGGTGATGATCGAATTTGGAGCGACGATGGAGGAGCTATGGTGGGCCGTTTGCTACAGGTTTGGCACGAAATTCGAGGCTCATGTGCAGGCCGAGCTCCAAGTGGTTGATGGTGGTGGTAGCTCTCGCGAAGAGCTTCGATTTGCAAGTGGTTTGATGAATTTTCATCGAGTATTGAGCGAGCAAATTGAAACCCTAGTTGCTATGAGTATGGGTTCAAGTGACGGCCGTGACCTGAGATGAAGACGTGAGGAAGAAAGGGCTATGCACGGTCCAGATTTGTGATGAAGGATCTGATGGCTGTAGATTGATGTGGGTTTAAAAATTTTAAGTTTTGTTGTAAATTGTTTATATAAAACTCGTGTAACTTCAAAAATACATAACTTTTCATACGAGGTCGAAAAAATGCAAACTCAGTTGCGTTGGAATCGTATGGACGAGCACTACGCGATGGAGTTGGTTTGGAGTCATTTGGAGTTAGTGAGAATTTCGGGTAAAATTAAACGCGCGTTTAATTTTATTCGAAATAAAAGCTTAAACGGAAATTAAAACCAAGGTGAGAATTTCTCACTCAATCGAATAGATTTCGATTTTATTTTTAAATAGTTAGATTTAAAATATTTGAATGCATGTTTGAATGATGACTGTAAATTATTGATTGTTAAAATAGACATTATGCGCCGTTATTAAGCGGATGTTATTTAATACAAACATATACCGCGAATATTTCATAAACAGTGAAATTGGTATTATATATAATATCAATATATATATATTGGCATATGTATATATTGCAGTTGTTGATTTCCCGCATTTTTTGTTTAGCGGATGAGACCCTATTACGCCGTTATTAAGCGGATAATATTTAATAAGAACATATACCGCGATAATTTCGTACTGGAGCGAAATTGGTATTGTGCTAATGTTTTTGGATGCAGGGAAACAGGTTGGAGGGATCCAACTGGATTCCTCAACATTATTTATTTTATTTCAGATATTTTGATATTTGATGGATTATCATATCGATATATGATATCGTTGTTAGTCGTGATTGACTATTTGGTATGTAGCATCATTGGACCCAGATTTTGGGATTTTAAAATGATCTTTAAAATGATTTTTGAAAATATACTTTATTTCTGGAATTGATCCATTATAAATAAATAAAGGTTATAATTTTTAAAGTTATAAAAAATTATGATTTTGAGAAATATAGCTAAAGATTGATTTTTGAGAAATATGGGTTAATGATTTTATAAAATAGTTAAATTGGATTTTTTTGAATATATATATAAAAGTTTAAATATAGAATTTATGAAGTTTGATTATTTTATAAATCAAAAATGGTGAAACTATAAAGGAGTTAAGACGTTTTAAAGAATAATATAGATTGATTTATATTAAAGGATTTACAAATGAATATTTGTAAATTAAAATGTTGGAATTATAAAATGAGTTTTTATAAGTGTTTAAATGAAGTAAAAATGAAATTCATTTATGAATGAAATTTATAGAATTTTATAACGGTGAAGTTATAAATGGAATTTTATAAACAATAGGTTCATAAAATTTGTAAAGTTCAAAGGAACGATTTTTGCAAATAAATAAATTATAAGTGTTTGACTTAAAATTTGGACTTTTGGTTTATAATTAAGATTATAAATCGAATGGGTAAATAAAGAAGATTTATAAAGGAAGTTGTTATGAAATAAATGGAAATGGAATTTATAAACGTTGTTTTATAAATTCGCAAACGACTTATTTTGATAAGTTAATTGTTATAACTTATAAATGGAGTTATATTCACGTTTTTAGACAGTGAATAATCCTTTAAAATAAAATGAATAGAAAGGATGAAATTTGTTAATGAAGTATATTCACGTTTTTGAATAGTGAATAATACGTTAAAGAAAATGTATTGAATGTGAATGTTTTAAATAGAATTAAAACGATTTAACGATGTTTTAATTGTGTTGAGATTCGAAATCATAGATTTCAACATTTATTGTTGAAATAGACGTTTTCGAGAAATAAGAGGGAATGGTGGACTATAACACTATTGTTATAGTAAATGATTTCCGAAAGGAAGTGTTTTGTATAGTATTGGGATTTATATATCTATTTAATTTCGAATCCCTATACTAGTGATTTTGGGTTGTCGTAACGATATTTTACGTAACATTCGTTTTGGCCCAAATAAAAATGTTTAAGAGGATGATTTCCCTTAAAGAATGAATAATATACTTAATTCGATTTAAGTATATTGAATATTTTCAAAGGTTGAAAATAAAAAGATTTGTTGATTACTTATTTTTGATAAGTATGGAAATGTTTTCCAATAAGAAGTGAATATTAGAATTTATCTTTTTGAAGATAAATTGAAATGAATTATTGAAATCGAATATGCATGGATATTTTGAAATATAAATTCATTATGGAATTTATATGTGAAAAGTGGAATTTGTTTGAAAATAAATATTGAATATTTTCAAAGGTTGAAAATAAAAAGATTTTTTGATTACTTATTTTTGATAAGTATGGAAATGTTTTCCAATAAGAAGTGAATATTAGAATTTATCTTTTTGAAGATAAATTGAAATGAATTATTGAAATCGAATATGCATGGATATTTTGAAATATAAATTCATTATGGAATTTATATGTGAAAAGTGGAATTTGTTTGAAAATAAATATTGATTTATTTTTGAAGTGTTGAAATTATATATCTTATAAAGATATTTTGGAAAATAAATAATTTGGAAAATTATTTGGAATCTGGTGATGTATGCATATCAATTGATAGTTCAATAGCCGACTATCAGTATTTCCCTTTGAATGGGTAATTGATGTGATTTGATTGAATTTGAATGCACACTTATTTTTGAATAAGCGCTCACTATTCGGGTTAACCGGGAAAGGACCATGGGGTCGTATAACCCATTCCGAATATGTGATACGTCGTTATGAATTGCATTTGAAGATCGGTGTTGAAGACCGAGTATTTGTGAAAGCGATAGGATGACCTATCGATTGTCTCTGCACTGGGTAGCTCCTGGTATAGAGATCTCTTAAGTGATGGGAAATTCGATCGGGATTGTGAATACCCGTATTGCAAGGGCTTCGTAAGAAGTGCCTTCGGTTTTGTTCGAGCCCGGAACAGACTTGTATGGATTGTATGCCTGACATTACAAGTTGAGATATAAAGCCGATTTCTTTCAAATATATTTCTGTTGGTGGCGGAGAATTTATTCTTTGCTTAACACCCTTCTTTGAGACGTACGAGCTCAAAGGTTATATAGTTGAAGTTATCAGCGATATATCCCATTTTGGTAATGTGACATGCTGAGTGATGCTGAAATGATCATTGTGTTGATTATTGTGATAGGATCATTTATTTGATCGTCTATCTTAGTGATCATTGTGTTGATCATTTGTTGACCCAAAGCACGGCTTTTTGTACAAAGTGTGTTTTTGTGGACGTGAATTCGTCGAGCCTCACATCCCGGAAATGGTCAAAACAGGAAAGATGCGGCAAGGTTATTAGGGGTTGCTGTAGCTCCCCTTAGGGTATGTGCATTTCCTTCTGGAAAGGGGTGGTATCATGGTATGGAGCCCAGATACTTACTCATGTTGAAAACACTCTATTTATTATGGTGTGATGTTGGATATCGAGCGCTCGGTTGAAAAGGTCCTAAAGGACCGGGGAATGGCGTGCTCGTGTCAGTAGTTACCCAGTTAAGGGGTAACCCGGCCTTGTGTTGGCAGAGTTCCGGTTTGGTTCTCGGGGGTGTCTTTCCAGAGGCATTCTCAGTGGCAATGGGAAGTTCCTTGGCCTGACCATTTGTTGGAAATCCAATTCCCAATACGAAACTTGTACGGTATTAGTTGTAGAACCTGCCATTCACTTATGGTGGTCACCACTGTTTGGATGGTAGCTATAGTAGGCATAGTTCGAAATGTCTATGTTGGCTAAGATTTATATTCTACTTCCGAAATATTTTTCCTACACTATACACTAATAATAATATCAAATGTTATTTTAAATGCGTATCAAGCATTTTTGACTATCATAAGGAGAAATCTCCTCCGATTCTGCGTTTGCATGTGTGTGTGTGCGGGAGGCCTTATGGTAGTCTCATTTTTAAAAAGCATTGCGAATTAATTTAAAAATATCCCTCTATTTGATTTTAAAGATAAATAAACTGTTTTGAGTTCTCACACCAGTCACATGACTGACTTGGAGTTTATTGTTTTCCTTCCTAAACTCTGGGTGCCCACAAATTTCCACACGGGCAGTTAAGAGTTAGGTTTATCAGGATATTCTGGATATTCTGGAGTTGCTGGAGGCAAGCTGGAGGGCATGGCGTATTACTAGTTTATATAGTATTTCTTTTTCCGCTGCACTGTTTGATGTTGTATGTTGTTGTACACTCTGATGTGATGATATGATGTAATGTAATGTATAAAATGTAATAACTGATATAGTTCTTTGTTTAAAGATTATTCATTTATTATTATATGTTTTTCCGCTGCGAATTGTGAGATTCTGATGTTGTTCTGTTGTTTTCTGTCCCGTCCTATTTTCTTCTGTTTTTTTTTCTTTTTCCTCTATTCTCTTTTTCTTTCTATTTTAAAAATTTTCTATCTTCTGTTTTTCTAATTCTCTGTTTTCTAAAAATTGTCTATCTTCTTTTCCCTCTATTTTTCTTTTTCTTTCTTCTTTTTCTCTCTTCTTTCTTTTCTTTTCTTTTCCTTCTTCTCTATGTTCTATTATAAAATTTTCTGTTTTCAAATATCTTCTTTCCCTCTATTTCCTATCTCTTCTCTCTTCTTTCTTTTTCTTTTCTTAAAATTTCTTTTTAAAACCCATAACATCTCGGTTTTCGGCCTTTGATTTCTCGGCAGTCGATAAAGTGAGTGTCGATGTCGAATTTTCGAAGAACGAAAATCCGTTGCCGTTACATTTGGTATCAGAGCTGATGGTTAAGCGACAACCATGGTTCTGTTGGGTATTACTCATTAGAGATAGAGTCAGTAGTACTCTAGAATGAGTTTGAGTGTAATAATAGCTATGAGAGCGTATTTGTTAGTGAATATGAAATTGTTTTATATTGTGATGATTGGTTTGTTGAGTGGTATATGAACCTTCGTCAGCACGGTCAGTCAAACTATGCCGAAGGGGTTTCTAAACACTTAAATAGAACAATTCGGCACAATATTGATTTTAAATTGGGTAAATGGAATAATTTTGCCTTGATTATATTTTATATATAAAGGAATAATTTTTCAGAATTATTAAAGTGTATATATAAGTTGATTGTTAGGTTGTTTGAATAATCTAAATTAAAGAATAATTGTATAAGTAAAAGAATTATAAGAATTGAATTTTAATTAAAGTAATTTACAATTGTGAAATAAACTTATATATATAAGAAGTGAAACTATATAAAATATGAGTTGTAAATAAAGGATGTATAAATGGAATATAACTTAAGTTATGTAAATGAAATTCAACTTAGTAATTGAATTGAATGAATGAATTGAAATGTTAATCAATTAAAGGAAAATAAAGTTGATATGGAATAATGAATGAAAGTATTAATTCATTGAAATCAAATGTTATTGGAAGTTGAATAAATTGAATGAGAATGAATAAGTAAAGGAATTTGGTTGTAATTAATATACATTGGTTGGTATATGATTGTTGATTGATAGTATGTAATTCATTAAGTGTTAATGAAATTGAAAACTATGAAATCGAATTCAAATTAGAAGTAAATAAATTTGAATAGAATTGAATGTGAATGGGATTTAATTAGTGAATGTTAACAAATTGAAACTAATTAGAATTGAGAATGAATGTTAGTAAATCCAATGTAAACAAATCAAATGTGATTTAAAGTGAAAACCAATTCATTGTATATGAATGAAAATATGAATGAATATATTGGTTATGAATTTGTTGAATGGTAATTGGATGTTAGTTGGTAGATGGTTGAATATATATTGCTATTGTTGCATTTGCTATGTGACATATATAGTTATTATGTTGCTATATGTTGTATATTGAGATTATTGTCTATATGCATGATTCTCATGTTGTTTGTTAAGTGTTGAGTAGGTGCGGATCGCGTTGCTTCGCATTTGGAGCTCGCTTTTGCGCTATATTAGCCGTATATGCTTGCTAATAAAGTATAAGGTACATATCTCGGATTAAATATCGCACTTTTACACTTTTTTCCCTTCGGGATGCCTCATTACTTGATGAGATGTATATTTGTGATATATATACTGTCATTTTTTTTTCGGATCGAGCCGCGCAAAGGAGACATGGCGAATTTTTCCGAAAATTTAAGGCGTTAGAAAAAATTTGAGAAAATTGGAAAATTTTGAAAACTTTAAACTTTATTTTGGAATTGAAAGTTAAACAATAGTAGTTGTTTTTGAAAAAGATAACTAAGTATGATTTGAAAACTTAGTAAGTTATTGTAAGAAGTTTAATTATAAATTTTGGGAAAATTAATAAATTCTGTAACTTTTCTTACTTGAAATTTCGAGGACGAAATTCTTTTAAGGGGGAAAGATTGTAACGACCCAGAATTTTTATAAATTTAAATTTGAATATTTAATTAATTTTAAATATTTATAAGTGAATTTATAAGTCAAATAAATTTTTATTTGAATTATTGGATTTAATTGAATAATTAAATCGATAATTTAATATGTTAAATTATAGAAATAATTGAAAATTGAGTTAAATATGATTGAAAATGATTTGGAAAATTTTATTTTATCATATTGAAGTTAGAATAATATTTTAGAACTTTTAAAATCGAATTAAAAGTTAAATTGTGAAAATTGAATATTTTAATATTTAATAATCGACTGTAAAATAGCCAATTTTTGGACAGTCTCATAATTGAACGAAACCAGTTCCATTGGATCCGTAATAGTTAGTTTTTACCGGATTTCAATTTTCGTGTCAATCGGAGCTATCGTTTGATCGTGGCAGCTCGAAACGCATCGAATTATTTTTAATTTAAATTTGGCGAGTCAAAATAGCCATTTTTCAAAAAGTCTCGGATTTCGACGAAACCAGTTTCATCGGATCCGTAATGTGATATTATTGTAAGGTTTCAAATTTCAAGTCAATTGGATTTACCGTTTGTCCGGTACAAATTAAAACGCCTAGAAATCGGTTTAAATCGGTTTAATTTAAATTGAACGTTTTCAGCCATAACTCGCACATACTTCCGAATTAGCTTCCGAAACCTGTTCCATTGTGTCCGGAACGCGGGATAAACCCTAGGTACGCTGGTTACGGCGTCTAAATCGGAGTTCGGAATTTCCGGGTGAATAGTGTCGAACGAAACTCTATAAATACAACCACCATCTTCATAATTTTATAAAAAAATAACAAAACCCTAATCTAACAAACCCTAGCCGCCACTTATTAACCAATGGCCAGAAATGCTCAACACTCATCTCTTAATCTCTTCCAATCCATCAAGAATTAGCCAAAGTGCTCAACTACAAAGTCGAAGAGCTCGACGAGAGCTTCGATTCCATACGGTGATGATCGAATTTGGAGCGACGATGGAGGAGCTATGGTGGGCCGTTTGCTACAGGTTTGGCACGAAATTCGAGGCTCATGTGCAGGCCGAGCTCCAAGTGGTTGATGGTGGTGGTAGCTCTCGCGAAGAGCTTCGATTTGCAAGTGGTTTGATGAATTTTCATCGAGTATTGAGCGAGCAAATTGAAACCCTAGTTGCTATGAGTATGGGTTCAAGTGACGGCCGTGACCTGAGATGAAGACGTGAGGAAGAAAGGGCTATGCACGGTCCAGATTTGTGATGAAGGATCTGATGGCTGTAGATTGATGTGGGTTTAAAAATTTTAAGTTTTGTTGTAAATTGTTTATATAAAACTCGTGTAACTTCAAAAATACATAACTTTTTCATACGAGGTCGAAAAAATGCAAACTCAGTTGCGTTGGAATCGTATGGACGAGCACTACGCGATGGAGTTGGTTTGGAGTCATTTGGAGTTAGTGAGAATTTCGGGTAAAATTAAACGCGCGTTTAATTTTATTCGAAATAAAAGCTTAAACGGAAATTAAAACCAAGGTGAGAATTTCTCACTCAATCGAATAGATTTCGATTTTATTTTTAAATAGTTAGATTTAAAATATTTGAATGCATGTTTGAATGATGACTGTAAATTATTGATTGTTAAAATAGACATTATGCGCCGTTATTAAGCGGATGTTATTTAATACAAACATATACCGCGAATATTTCATAAACAGTGAAATTGGTATTATATATAATATCAATATATATATATTGGCATATGTATATATTGCAGTTGTTGATTTCCCGCATTTTTTGTTTAGCGGATGAGACCCTATTACGCCGTTATTAAGCGGATAATATTTAATAAGAACATATACCGCGATAATTTCGTACTGGAGCGAAATTGGTATTGTGCTAATGTTTTTGGATGCAGGGAAACAGGTTGGAGGGATCCAACTGGATTCCTCAACATTATTTATTTTATTTCAGATATTTTGATATTTGATGGATTATCATATCGATATATGATATCGTTGTTAGTCGTGATTGACTATTTGGTATGTAGCATCATTGGACCCAGATTTTGGGATTTTAAAATGATCTTTAAAATGATTTTTGAAAATATACTTTATTTCTGGAATTGATCCATTATAAATAAATAAAGGTTATAATTTTTAAAGTTATAAAAAATTATGATTTTGAGAAATATAGTTAAAGATTGATTTTTGAGAAATATGGGTTAATGATTTTATAAAATAGTTAAATTGGATTTTTTTGAATATATATATAAAAGTTTAAATATAGAATTTATGAAGTTTGATTATTTTATAAATCAAAAATGGTGAAACTATAAAGGAGTTAAGACGTTTTAAAGAATAATATAGATTGATTTATATTAAAGGATTTACAAATGAATATTTGTAAATTAAAATGTTGGAATTATAAAATGAGTTTTTATAAGTGTTTAAATGAAGTAAAAATGAAATTCATTTATGAATGAAATTTATAGAATTTTATAACGGTGAAGTTATAAATGGAATTTTATAAACAATAGGTTCATAAAATTTGTAAAGTTCAAAGGAACGATTTTTGCAAATAAATAAATTATAAGTGTTTGACTTAAAATTTGGACTTTTGGTTTATAATTAAGATTATAAATCGAATGGGTAAATAAAGAAGATTTATAAAGGAAGTTGTTATGAAATAAATGGAAATGGAATTTATAAACGTTGTTTTATAAATTCGCAAACGACTTATTTTGATAAGTTAATTGTTATAACTTATAAATGGAGTTATATTCACGTTTTTAGACAGTGAATAATCCTTTAAAATAAAATGAATAGAAAGGATGAAATTTGTTAATGAAGTATATTCACGTTTTTGAATAGTGAATAATACGTTAAAGAAAATGTATTGAATGTGAATGTTTTAAATAGAATTAAAACGATTTAACGATGTTTTAATTGTGTTGAGATTCGAAATCATAGATTTCAACATTTATTGTTGAAATAGACGTTTTCGAGAAATAAGAGGGAATGGTGGACTATAACACTATTGTTATAGTAAATGATTTCCGAAAGGAAGTGTTTTGTATAGTATTGGGATTTATATATCTATTTAATTTCGAATCCCTATACTAGTGATTTTGGGTTGTCGTAACGATGTTTTACGTAACATTCGTTTTGGCCCAAATAAAAATGTTTAAGAGAATGATTTCCCTTAAAGAATGAATAATATACTTAATTCGATTTAAGTATATTGAATATTTTCAAAGGTTGAAAATAAAAAGATTTGTTGATTACTTATTTTTGATAAGTATGGAAATGTTTTCCAATAAGAAGTGAATATTAGAATTTATCTTTTTGAAGATAAATTGAAATGAATTATTGAAATCGAATATGCATGGATATTTTGAAATATAAATTCATTATGGAATTTATATGTGAAAAGTGGAATTTGTTTGAAAATAAATATTGAATATTTTCAAAGGTTGAAAATAAAAAGATTTGTTGATTACTTATTTTTGATAAGTATGGAAATGTTTTCCAATAAGAAGTGAATATTAGAATTTATCTTTTTGAAGATAAATTGAAATGAATTATTGAAATCGAATATGCATGGATATTTTGAAATATAAATTCATTATGGAATTTATATGTGAAAAGTGGAATTTGTTTGAAAATAAATATTGATTTATTTTTGAAGTGTTGAAATTATATATCTTATAAAGATATTTTGGAAAATAAATAATTTGGAAAATTATTTGGAATCTGGTGATGTATGCATATCAATTGATAGTTCAATAGCCGACTATCAGTATTTCCCTTTGAATGGGTAATTGATGTGATTTGATTGAATTTGAATGCACACTTATTTTTGAATAAGCGCTCACTATTCGGGTTAACCGGGAAAGGACCATGGGGTCGTATAACCCATTCCGAATATGTGATACGTCGTTATGAATTGCATTTGAAGATCGGTGTTGAAGACCGAGTATTTGTGAAAGCGATAGGATGACCTATCGATTGTCTCTGCACTGGGTAGCTCCTGGTATAGAGATCTCTTAAGTGATGGGAAATTCGATCGGGATTGTGAATACCCGTATTGCAAGGGCTTCGTAAGAAGTGCCTTCGGTTTTGTTCGAGCCCGGAACAGACTTGTATGGATTGTATGCCTGACATTACAAGTTGAGATATAAAGCCGATTTCTTTCAAATATATTTCTGTTGGTGGCGGAGAATTTATTCTTTGCTTAACACCCTTCTTTGAGACGTACGAGCTCAAAGGTTATATAGTTGAAGTTATCAGCGATATATCCCATTTTGGTAATGTGACATGCTGAGTGATGCTGAAACGATCATTGTGTTGATTATTGTGATAGGATCATTTATTTGATCGTCTATCTTAGTGATCATTGTGTTGATCATTTGTTGACCCAAAGCACGGCTTTTTGTACAAAGTGTGTTTTTGTGGACGTGAATTCGTCGAGCCTCACATCCCGGAAATGGTCAAAACAGGAAAGATGCGGCAAGGTTATTAGGGGTTACTGTAGCTCCCCTTAGGGTATGTGCATTTCCTTCTGGAAAGGGGTGGTATCATGGTATGGAGCCCAGATACTTACTCATGTTGAAAACACTCTATTTATTATGGTGTGATGTTGGATATCGAGCGCTCGGTTGAAAAGGTCCTAAAGGACCGGGGAATGGCGTGCTCGTGTCAGTAGTTACCCAGTTAAGGGGTAACCCGGCCTTGTGTTGGCAGAGTTCCGGTTTGGTTCTCGGGGGTGTCTTTCCAGAGGCATTCTCAGTGGCAATGGGAAGTTCCTTGGCCTGACCATTTGTTGGAAATCCAATTCCCAATACGAAACTTGTACGGTATTAGTTGTAGAACCTGCCATTCACTTATGGTGGTCACCACTGTTTGGATGGTAGCTATAGTAGGCATAGTTCGAAATGTCTATGTTGGCTAAGATTTATATTCTACTTCCGAAATATTTTTCCTACACTATACACTAATAATAATATCAAATGTTATTTTAAATGCGTATCAAGCATTTTTGACTATCATAAGGAGAAATCTCCTCCGATTCTGCGTTTGCATGTGTGTGTGTGCGGGAGGCCTTATGGTAGTCTCATTTTTAAAAAGCATTGCGAATTAATTTAAAAATATCCCTCTATTTGATTTTAAAGATAAATAAACTGTTTTGAGTTCTCACACCAGTCACATGACTGACTTGGAGTTTATTGTTTTCCTTCCTAAACTCTGGGTGCCCACAAATTTCCACACGGGCAGTTAAGAGTTAGGTTTATCAGGATATTCTGGATATTCTGGAGTTGCTGGAGGCAAGCTGGAGGGCATGGCGTATTACTAGTTTATATAGTATTTCTTTTTCCGCTGCACTGTTTGATGTTGTATGTTGTTGTACACTCTGATGTGATGATATGATGTAATGTAATGTATAAAATGTAATAACTGATATAGTTCTTTGTTTAAAGATTATTCATTTATTATTATATGTTTTTCCGCTGCGAATTGTGAGATTCTGATGTTGTTCTGTTGTTTTCTGTCCCGTCCTATTTTCTTCTGTTTTTTTTTCTTTTTCCTCTATTCTCTTTTTCTTTCTATTTTAAAAATTTTCTATCTTCTGTTTTTCTAATTCTCTGTTTTCTAAAAATTGTCTATCTTCTTTTCCCTCTATTTTTCTTTTTCTTTCTTCTTTTTCTCTCTTCTTTCTTTTCTTTTCTTTTTAAAACCCATAACATTCCGGTTTTTGACCTTCGATTTCTCGGCAGTCGATAAAGTGAGTGTCGATGTTGAATCTTCGAGAGTCGAAAAATCCGCGACCGTTACACCTGCGATATAAATTGATGATGTTAAAAAGCCTGTTATTAATTTGACACATCATCAGTCATATTTTATACTGTTATATTTAAGCTGTTATACTATTTATTTATTTACTGTTTATCACTGCAAGTTCCCTATAGAATTAAATCGTTACGGGCTGAAATGATAGGCCTGAACGATATCTATTTATTTATTTAGTTATTTATTTAACTTTGGATTGCGGGTTTGAAATGATAGAATCCGGATTTTTCTTGGTAAATTACGAATTGAAATGATATATTATCCGTACCACTTGACCTAGGTAGAAAACATTATACAGACCCGTGATTATATATGTATATGTATATATATATTTCTGAAAAAATTTAATTAATTTAAATTGGTATAGTATTATTCTGATTTGAAATGAATTAAAATGTTTTTAGTGATTTATACAAGTTATATATATATATATATAAAGAAATAAATGGATAAGTTGGAATGTGGAATATAAATTTGTTTTGGAAATTGATTTCTGTAAAGGAATGAAATTCAAGTTAAGTAAATAAAGTATAATACATTTGATGTAATTGAATTTAAATGGATAAATAAGGTGTTATTTAAATTTTTTAAATTAAATGGCTAATAAAATAAATACATAAGATAGTAGGCGAAGTGGAGTTTAGTTTAAGGAAATGGGTAAGTTAAGGAATAAATTGAAAATTAGTTATATTTTGGAATAATAAATCAAATTTAATTATTAAGTAAATTTTGAATGCAAAGAATAGACAATTTGATTTGACTTTAATAAGTGAAGCCTTAAGAAGTTGATATTTATTTGTGAAATTTACCTTCTATAAATCATAAATTTTGAGAAATTTAAATGACTATTTTAAAAGCGGAAATATGATTATATAAGTTAAATTTGTTAAATTTAAGTTAAATTATTGATAAATTTATATTTAAGTCAAAAACTTAATTTACTTAAATACTATTGTAGGGATATTACCGCACTTTGTAAGTGTCGTAGTCGATGCGAATGAACTAAAGGCTAAAATTAATTAAAGGCTACTGCAGTACTTGGTAAGTGCTGTGGTTGTGAAATTTAAAACTAAACCCGAATAAATAAAAGGGCTACAGTAGCACTTGTTAAGTGTTGTCGTTGGCTGAAATGAGATCATTGAATATTTGATTTTAAAATATAATAACTTCAGTTTTGAAAGTTAAAATGAAGTATTTTGATTTAAATATAAACTATTTTTGAAATTTATAACCACGGGTAATAATAACGATTGGTTGGCAAGGAGACCGGGATCGGATATGGGCATACTCTCTGTCAATACCAAAAACCACTTTGACAACCGTGTACGCGGTGGAGATTCCAGAATGAAGTAGGATGGTGGTGGCATTTCCTTTAAGGTAAATACGTGGACCCAACTCCCGTGAGTTGGCATAAGGTGGCTAAAACATGAGCGATCAACGAGTTAACTGAGGTAGCACCTTTGATCGGACACATCCCTTCGATATTATACTTGACTTTTTGGATTGATTCGGTGGCCACTTTTGATTTCTTTGATTTGGGGGTGTTGTTCGAGATGGGCGGTAGTAGCAGCTATGCGTTACCATCGACTCGGAAGCGTAATTGGTATATCTACCCTGCCATTGCCTAGTTGTGCCGTGTCACCTACCCTAGCGCGCCTTATACGAGTTTCTATTTGTGCCGTACCTATGGAGTATCCTCTGGTAGTCTTCCGATCAGGAGGTATTACAGTACTATATAGACTATTGGCACTATTACGTGTTAAGGGGAATATTGGGTCACTCCTTAACGCTATTTTAATGTAAGTTTATTTTACTAATAGACACTATTATAATAGTGAAGTATTACTACATAGTAAATAGTTTAACGGATCCTTAGAGGATGGGCGGTCCCAAGCATCCTTTAAGTTACTTGTCTTTATATTATAGTTCACTTGAATTAGCTTACACTGTATAATTATGTATGTCCTGAATCGAGTGTTTATGTTTATTTTACGCTCGGGTCAGCCTGAGTTTCAGTTCAGACTTCACCTCCAGAGCTTGAACTTTTGCCGATCGTCTCTTTTCAAGCTGCCCTCAAATTTCTGTTCAGTCCTTATTAGGATTTGTAATCAAGACAATCTAATATTGAGATTTTCTGTGGAGATTTCAAACTATATTTGGTTTAAGACTATGTACTTTATACTTGTTTGAGACTATTAATAGTGGCTTCATGAACCACTAAGTTATTCCTAAATTCTGCTGCGAGTATTCTGATTCCATGTCTGTGATTCTGTGATTATTTATTTACTGTATATTTTGAGATTTGCCAAATTTTATTTGCAACGCGGTATTTCAAACAATTCAAGTTCGACATGTGCGGATGCGAATGGTCGAAAATATCGGGTCGTTACAAAATACAAAACCAATGGGTTCATCCACGATGCCCTCTTGCCAAAATGGGTTTCTAATCTCGTACTAGTGAAAAAAGATAATGGGAAGTAGTGGACCTGTGTTGATTACTCAAACCTGAACAAGGCATGGCCTAAGGATAATTTCCCTTTCCCTAGAATTGACCAGCTGGTTGACTCAATAGTAGGACATGAGTTATTGTCATTCATGGATGCGTATTCGGGATACAATCAAATCCCTATGCATATTCCAGATCAAGAACACACTAGTTTTGTCACAGACGGTGGACTGTATTGTTATGTGGTGATGCCTTTTGGGTTGAAAACGCAGGAGCTACTTATCAGCGAATGGTAAATCAGACGTTTAGAAGACCAAATTGGTAGAACAATGAAAGTCTATGTAGATGACATGCTTATGAAGTCATGATAGTAAAAGGACCACATTCGAGACTTAATGGAGATGATTGATATACTTAGATACTACGGAATGAAAATCAATCCATTGAAGTGTTTGTAACATCCCGCCTTTTCGCACACTTTAAAACGACACACGTGCCAATTCAAAGCATACGCAAGGACGGAGTGTTATGGGGTAGATCAGAAAAACAGAGAAGGAATAAACAAAATAGAATCTCACAGCGAAAGGATAAAATATAATAATAAATATACAGTTCAAACAGTTTACAAAACAGTTATTTCACTTATACAATGAACATCAGAGTTACACATACCAATACAACAATGCAGCGGAATATAAAGAGTGTGTGGTGCAATACTATATATAAAATAATACTGATTTTTCGTCTTCGTCCTCCAAAGCTAAAATCTGCTATCCTGAAATGCTCGGACTGACCCGAGCGAATTTGAAAAGACAAAAACACTCGAGTCAGACTAGAATATCTTATGTGAGTTAAATAAACAGAAATAAATATGAGTACAGTAACTCAAGAGATGTTCGGGATTTACATCTCCTAAGGATCCGTTAAACTATTTACTATGTAGTATATTGCGCTATTATAATAGTGTCTATTTATAAAATAAACTTACTTTTAAATAGCGTTAAGGCTTTACATTTTCCACCTTAACACGTAAAATGCCAATAGCCTATACAGTACCGTAATACCTCCTGATCGGGAGGCTACCAGAGGATACTCCATAGGTACGACACAAATAGAAACTCGTAGTAAAGGCTCGATATGGTAGGTGACACGGCACAACTAGGCAATGCCAGGGTAGATATACCAATTGCTATCCAGGCTGGTGGAAACGCGTAGCCGCAGTTACCGCCCACCTCGGACTAACTCCCCAAAATCAAAATATAGAAGTGGCCACTGAATCAAATCCAAGTCAAAGTATAATATCGAAGAGGAGCATCCGATCAGAGGAATGACCTCATTGGCCTGAGAATCGCTCCTGTTTTAGCCACCTTATGCCAACTCACGGGAGTTGGGTCCACGTATTTACCTTACAGGAAAACGTCGCCACCACCTACTTCATTCTGGAATCTCCACCGCGTACACGGTTAGTCAAAGTGGTTTTCGGTATCGACAGAGAGTATGTCCATATCCGATCCCGGTCTCTTTGCCAACCCATCGTTATTATAACACCGCGGTTATTATTTAAAAATAGTCTATACTTTAAAACCAGAATATAATCCATTTCAAACCATAATATTACGATATCATTTCTTCTTTAAAAACACAAACCATTTATTTTCATATTATTTTATAAAAGCCCAAATCAATGATATCGTTTCCCAAATAAAATTTTCCTTTCCAAAAATTATGTCACTTTTTATTATTTAATATCCCATGTAACCAATATTTTGTTTGTAACTTTCAACATAATTCTTCGAAAATCCATAGTGTTTTAAAACCATTATTTTCAAAACTAAATGGTTTGGATATTCAACGGTATGCGAATTAAAAAGGTTTAACTTTACTGTTGTTTTATAAAGAATAAATTACATGGCTTTCCAAATATTTCTTGTTTTAAAGTTAAACCAAAATCCAAAATATTACTTCAAGTTCCAAAACCATTTCAATTTTATATATATTTATATCCATTTTTGAGCATTAATATTTCAACTAAAGTTGGATTTTTTATCCTTTCGAAATCAATATTCTATTAATTAATCTTGACCATTCACATAAAATCCATAATTAATAAGACTTCAATTTCTAGTAAAATATATATATATATATATTTCCAAATTCAATTTTTTACTAGAATATTCATTTCAAAATATTTTGGGAAAAATCCAATTATAAATATCATATCTTTAAAATTTCCAACTTAATATTTAAATATAGGATATAAATCATCAAACTCCATTTTCTTAATTTTCTTCCATTTTTAATAAAGAAATTTATTCACCTTTTTATTTCAAAATTTCAACTTCATATGCATATAAATATAGAAGAAAACATTTATTCAGTATAAAAATTTAAGATTTTTATAAACCGTATTCCATCCAAACCATAGAAATCACATTAAAAATAGTTATATATATACCGCGGTGCCTGTATATAATTTTCTATCCTATGGTCAAGTGATACGGATATTTATCATTTCAATCCGCAATTTAAAAAAATAAAACTTTGCGGTTTTATCATTTCAAACCACAATCCCGAATGAAATGTAAAATGTATGCTAACTTGCAGTTTAATGATATCCAAATAAAACATTCATTCAACAACACATCCATCATCCAATCACAACATCGATCAATATCAATCAATAACAATTATATATATGATCATATATAACAGGTGATAACTGGCAGTTTATTCAAATTAAATTTTATCAATTATTAATCTAACAATTTATATTCAGTGATAATTGACATAACTGTTAACTAGCAGTTCATATGCAAACAATAATTTCTAACAGCCAATTAACACGCAATAAAACAATTAAATTAACAGTCAAATTCAATAAAATGCAATTCTACAGATATGAATGAAATAACATGCCAAAAGCTCATAAATAAATTTCTATTCATTTCTAAAATTTATTTAACAAACATAAAAGCTTCTAGTAGTTGTGAGTGGGTTAAAACACTCACCTTTTGAATTTAAATCGAATTTAAATTCGATTTAAACCCAAAAATTCGCCCGTCTCAGAATTCGTCCAAACCACCGTCATCAAGTCCGGAATTTAATTACGAACCTAACAAAAAAAACCGCGCGTGAAACGGAGTTCGTATGCGAGAGATATAGCGATTATTGTGATTGAATTCAAAAAAATAAAATAAAAGAAAATGGAACAGTTTAACCAAACCTTCATCATAAAGCATGCGCACAGCACACAGAGCGCATACTACACAGAACGCACGAAACCGACGTTGACCGCAACCAACTTTGACCGCAAATCACTCTAAGCCTAGGCCACCTTAAGCCGCACAACCACTTGCAATTGAAAGATCATCATCTCCTCCACTAACCACTAACGTCAACCAACGCCGCTGCCTAATTCGATGTCAGTCGCCGGAATTTGTGCCCCAAAGTTGACGCAACCGTGACCTTTCGGGGTCAATTCCCACTGCATCGCTGCTCCGATCGTCAAATCGAAACTAGATCTGAAATCCACTCGTCGAGCTCTACAATACCCATAAGTCGATTTCGCCAATTGATGCTCCGATCAAAAACCCCCAAATCACCCCCTTTGACTTCGCCGTAGACGCCTTTGACCACGATTTCCGGTTGATACGAGCGTTGTTTCCAAAAACGAACACCATACGCTGACTCCATTCGTCGAGAGCTTCGAAACGGTATATTATATGATATGATTTGAAGAGTTTGAATTTTAACCACTTTATTTGATATGCTAATTGCCATTAGAATGCAATTAGGGTTGATTTCGGGATTATGGATGAGAAAATGCAGTGGAGGTTGCTGCTAGGGTTTCTAACGACGTATAAATAGGCAAAACAGAATAGAAAGAATGGGCTAGATTGGATTTGGGTTTTGAACGATAATTGACCCGAAAAGCCCGTTTCTATTCCAGAACTGAAATTGGTCAACCTATATATCAAAATATATGTTTAAAAATGTTTTAAACGCAATGGAAAAGGTTTCAAATCCAAATTCGATCGTATGAAGAAGTTATGCCAAAAAAACAAAAATTTCACATTGATTTCAAAATGCGTAAATTTCAAGGCGTTTCGAGTCCGTACGATCAAACGACAAGTCCGATCGCTACGAAACTTGAAGCATTATTATAATTCACCGTTACGGATCCGATGAAACTAGTTTCGTCGAAATCCGAGTCCGTGACAAAAATGGCTATTTTTAATATTTATTAAATAAATTAAAATAAATCATAAAATCCAAATTTTCTTTCAACTTTAAATATTGGCCAAATTTCATTACTTATATAATCCAATCAATTTCAAATAATTTAGAAAGCTTGGATGTGAATTAAAATTTATAAGTATATAAATTTCGCAGTGTTAACCTCTGCGTTTTCTTATTATTTGGGAATTATAAATTTTATTCGCAAAACCCAATTATTAAATCATATACTTATACTCTCATCTTAAATCTAATTATATAAATAACTTGATTTCTATTATCCAACTCAAAATATATCAATTTTTCTCCAACTACATAGTTAACGTTTCTTTTATATATCACTGTGGTAATATTTCAAAATGTTCATCTTTTGTTTGCATAAATTACTGTATTTAGATAAAATTGTAATTTTGGTAACTTATCACATAAATAACTTAAAACCTCAACTAATACATTCCACCTTTGTTTCATCTTATTCATTCACTCATCAATATTCCGTACTAACTACAAAATTTGGTGTATTCCTTTAAATTGATCAAAATAAGACTTATCAACTAATAGAAAGATTTTCGTACAAAATTTATTGTCATACATCAAATTTACAAGCCTATACTTAATTATTATCCAACAATACGTTTTACGTTACTATAATGTTCATTCCTCCGTTCCTACGTTTCTATAAATTTATTCATTTATAATTTATTTAACGCAACACTTAATCTACACCTATTGCGATGTTTCAAATTTACTTGAATGAACAATTTCTTTACTCAAAATAGTTGTTGTAAACTCTTAATTCCACATTTATAAGTGTATTATTATTTTCACTCAAATATTATACATATATATAGAGTATTGGGTTTTTATTTAATCATCATTTATCATATATATTAATTAATTAAATTCAATATTTAAGTCTGACTAAATTTATTCCCCAAATACACATTTACCTTTCTCAACCAATAAATATAACCAATCAAATTCTCATTTTATTGAACCTTGGTCAATTCCACACGTTAATTTTACTTAAAGTCTCAATTAATTAATTTACCTCGGTTTCATTACCTTATTACCTTATATGCATAATTGACATGGTTATATCTTCCATTAATTTCGATTATCATACTATAGAAATTAAATTCCCTTAACCACATAAATAAAAGTTGATCCCCATCTATTTACATTATATCACGTTTGCATAAATTTATTCAATGGTCACTTTTAATTAATAACTATCAAATTTCCAATCCAAATGTAAATCTTCCACCTTTGAATTCTTATATTAAATGGAATTTAATATTTACTGATTCAACATTTATATGTTTCTAAAAATTAGCTCCAACCAAATGTGACAATTTACATTTCATTTCTATGCAATATATACTCATCTTATTCCATTTATTTGGTTACTGCATTGAAATCTATTTATTAACCAATACTAACGTTATTATCATAAAAAAATTGCTTCCCAATTTTATTCAATACTTAGAACAAAAATTTTCACATTAAATCAAATCCTTCTATTCAAACCAAGTATCATGCTATGATAATATTTTACGTTGGTTACACTGAAAAAATCAACTTTTTATCGTTATCAATTAACATATATTAATTGCACAAATTAAAGGAATTAATTGCCATTTATCCAATTAAATTTCATACATCAATCTATTTCATCTAAATCCTTACCTATGAATATTGCAACCTTTAATTCCATTAAATACCAATTAACCCAAATTATTTCATTTATTCTAAGTCATATCACTAAAATAATTCATCATAATAAACTTAAAATCTATACGTTTATTGATTTATTTCTATTTGTCTTATGTTAAATTCTAAATTTAGTATGACAACCTAAAGTACTCCATTCAATCGACAGTCCTTTTCAATTGTTAATACGTACTTAAATTTCTACAGTTGCCTTCCATCTTCACTTCCGTTACTATGATAAAAATTAGTAACGTTTATGCCATCAATCCATCATAATTACTTACCCTTAATTGAGTTTGATTTCCAAATAAATTTGCTGACCCTTAATTAGATAATTTATAAAAGTTTGTCATCATACCTATAGTTCTACGCTTATGCTATGTCTTAAATTTCAATAAATTTATAAATTTTGAGATGTTCATTAGGGTTTACAAATTTATTGACTTGCAATAACAGGGTTTCTTAATCTATTCAATTTATCGTTCACAATCTTTTATTGCATTAATTTGGTTTAATATTCCCATATTAAATTTTATGTCCAGGTAAGAATTTTTCTTTCTTTCTCTACTTAATTCATTTGAATTTTATTCAATGTCTTTAAATAGGTTTCTAAGTCACTCCTATATAATTTATTCTAGCCTTCATTTTAATATTTATCTACCATCTTTATTCTTTCAACTAAAATAAATTACAAAATCCTATTAAACAAACAATTTTAAATGGTCGAACTTAACGGGTCGTTACATTCTCCCCCACTCAAAACTTTTCGTCCCCGAAAAGGAAAAGGAAGGGAGAAGGAAGAATAAAACAGTACATTTTATTTCAAATATTAATTTATAAACAGTATTTTACTGGATTAATTTCCTTTAATGAAATATACTTGTTTTATAATCATTCTATTCTTTAATACTTGAATTATTAAAGTTGGAAAAATATCTTTAACAAAATTCTAAGTCCAAAATTTACGAAAAATTTTGGCAGAGTCTCCTTTGTACGGAGGGACTCTGGAGAAAATATAATATCCAAATATACAAATATATTACACATATATCCAAAATAAAATATCCCACACGGGAAAATATATAAATAGCGCTTTAATCGTAATCCGAAAACGTACCTATCTGTCGGGCAATACGCTTATTATTTTGGAACCAAAAGCAGTAGCAGTTGCTTCCAACACCTGTTTTCACTTATATAATCTAAGAGGTTAAATATTTATTTTACAGTGAAATGTTTGGGTAGATTCAATCATTTATATCCAATCAAATGCAACAACCATAAATTTTAACAAACAGCACATGCCACCAACAGACAATCATTCAATCAAACAAACAATTAGTTGTTAGGTTCAAATTCCGAAATTGTACGAAATGTAAAATAACTATCAAGTGCATCCTTTACTCAACAGTCTTAGATGGAACAAAGATAGATTATTTCTCCATCCCACAACTTCAAAATTCCTTACCCAACAACCATACATCAACCAAACAATTCAAATCAACACCAAAATAGCTTATTATACATTTATTTCATACTTCAGTGGTTTGATTTTCTTCCCTTCCTTTATGAGGGATTTCTTTGTTCTTACAAGTTTTATTTTCCATTTATTACAAAATTCATTATATTTGTATTCCAATTTATTGACTAAAGTATATATCATCTATTTATACTATTTACCTTTACTTATATAGTAAAATTTCCAATTTATCTTAAGCTTATCCAATTAATTCTCATTAACAATAGCAAATTAATAGAATACCTTTTCCCTCAAGCTTCACTTGTAAGATTTCCCTTAAATTCTTAATCTGCTAACATTCATTCTTATAAGTGGAAGTTTTTATTTATTCATCAACTATTAATTGTAGTCATTTCAATTTTTTCTACTTTCCATTATATTGGAATAGGGAAGATTAAAACATACTTAAGTCAATAATCATACAATCAATCCTTATTTAGAATATCATTTTATATACTTAAGTTCATATCACCTATTAATAATACTTAACTTTATTTTTAGTAAAATTTCAATCATAACTTAAGTTTATACCATTTAATTCTTATTATAGCAGTAATTTATTGAATACTTCATTTTTCCTAAATTCCTACTTGTAAAATATTCAATTCCAGTTTCTCATTTAACACTTCAACTTTTATATTTGGGTAAGTTATTTATGTTAAGGAAATTGCAATTGAACTTATACAAGTTTAATCTCCATTCTTTTAATTAAATTTAATGTTTATTCATATTACCCTTTGTCTCATATGTATGCAAATTCCTCTTTATAGCTTTGCAGTTATTCTCTTATTTCAATTAGAGGTTTCAATTCATTTATTACTTAACTTTTATTTCACTAACAAATTTTAAACAATTAATTAACGGAAAAATTTAGAATTAAATACCGGGTTAAATTTCAATTTATTTCAAAATAATAGATAATTAATTTCTTGCAACTTTTATATCTCTAATTATATTTAGAACAATAAAAGAAAATTTTTAGAAAATTTCAAAATAAATCTGCAGTAGAATTTACTACAGTGGCCTTTTCCCTTCGAAACTCGAAAATGAAAGTCGATGATGCGGCCGTCATCACCGAATTTATTTTCCAGCGACAGAGAGGAAAGTACAAAAATTTATTTTCTCTAAAATCTTCTTTCAAACAATTCTTCCAATTTATACGAAATATTTATATAAGAAAATACTTATAAACCGAACCATTATTTTTCATAAATTCTTTGAAAACATATTTGGAAAAATCCCGGACTTAAGTTCTAAAATTTCCAATTTGATTTATCATAATTTCAACTTAGCTTCAGTTATTATAGATATTTTTATTTTCTAACACCCAATCTATAGCAACCAGATATATATATATATATATATATAATAGGCAAAATTGTTTCATTCACCTATATTAAAAACAAATATTATGTCGGTCTGTCCTATTAAGTGTTTAGAAATCCCTATTGATGACATAGCGTCCCATGCATCAACCAGAATTTATAAATACAAAGCGGAACAGATTAACACAATATAAAAATCTTTTTATAACACTAACAAGTACGCTCTCTCATATATATACGCTCAGTGACTCCCACAGGATATTACTACCCTATTAACAAAGAGTCAAACCCCACAAAGCCAAGGTTTATCGCTAAACCAAAGCTCTGATACCAACTGTAACATCCCGCCTTTTCGCACACTTTAAAACGACACACGTGCCAATTCAAAGCATATGCAAGGACGGAGTGTTATGGGGTAGATCAGAAAAACAGAGAAGGAATAAACAAAATAGAATCTCACAGCGGAAGGATAAAATATAATAATAAATATACAGTTCAAACAGTTTACAAAACAGTTATTTCACTTATACAATGAACATCAGAGTTACACATACCAATACAACAATGCAGCGGAATATAAAGAGTGTGTGGTGCAATACTATATATAAAATAATACTGATTCTTCGTCTTCGTCCTCCAAAGCTAAAATCTGCTATCCTGAAATGCTCGGACTGACCCGAGCGAATTTGAAAAGACAAAAACACTCGAGTCAGACTAGAATATCTTATGTGAGTTAAATAAACAGAAATAAATATGAGTACAGTAACTCAAGAGATGTTCGGGATTTACATCTCCTAAGGATCCGTTAAACTATTTACTATGTAGTATATTGCGCTATTATAATAGTGTCTATTTATAAAATAAACTTACTTTTAAATAGCGTTAAGGCTTTACATTTTCCACCTTAACACGTAAAATGCCAATAGTCTATACAGTACCGTAATACCTCCTGATCGGGAGGCTACCAGAGGATACTCCATAGGTACGACACAAATAGAAACTCGTAGTAAAGGCTCGATATGGTAGGTGACACGGCACAACTAGGCAATGCCAGGGTAGATATACCAATTGCTATCCAGGCTGGTGGAAACGCGTAGCCGCAGTTACCGCCCACCTCGGACTAACTCCCCAAAATCAAAATATAGAAGTGGCCACTGAATCAAATCCAAGTCAAAGTATAATATCGAAGAGGAGCGTCCGATCAGAGGAATGACCTCATTGGCCTGAGAATCGCTCCTGTTTTAGCCACCTTATGCCAACTCACGGGAGTTGGGTCCACGTATTTACCTTACAGGAAAACGTCGCCACCACCTACTTCATTCTGGAATCTCCACCGCGTACACGGTTAGTCAAAGTGGTTTTCGGTATCGACAGAGAGTATGTCCATATCCGATCCCGGTCTCTTTGCCAACCCATCGTTATTATAACACCGCGGTTATTATTTAAAAATAGTCTATACTTTAAAACCAGAATATAATCCATTTCAAACCATAATATTACGATATCATTTCTTCTTTAAAAACACAAACCATTTATTTTCATATTATTTTATAAAAGCCCAAATCAATGATATCGTTTCCCAAATAAAATTTTCCTTTCCAAAAATTATGTCACTTTTTATTATTTAATATCCCATGTAACCAATATTTTGTTTGTAACTTTCAACATAATTCTTCGAAAATCCATAGTGTTTTAAAACCATTATTTTCAAAACTAAATGGTTTGGATATTCAACGGTATGCGAATTAAAAAGGTTTAACTTTACTGTTGTTTTATAAAGAATAAATTACATGGCTTTCCAAATATTTCTTGTTTTAAAGTTAAACCAAAATCCAAAATATTACTTCAAGTTCCAAAACCATTTCAATTTTATATATATTTATATCCATTTTTGAGCATTAATATTTCAACTAAAGTTGGATTTTTTATCCTTTCGAAATCAATATTCTATTAATTAATCTTGACCATTCACATAAAATCCATAATTAATAAGACTTCAATTTCTAGTAAAATATATATATATATATATTTCCAAATTCAATTTTTTACTAGAATATTCATTTCAAAATATTTTGGGAAAAATCCAATTATAAATATCATATCTTTAAAATTTCCAACTTAATATTTAAATATAGGATATAAATCATCAAACTCCATTTTCTTAATTTTCTTCCATTTTTAATAAAGAAATTTATTCACCTTTTTATTTCAAAATTTCAACTTCATATGCATATAAATATGGAAGAAAACATTTATTCAGTATAAAAATTTAAGATTTTTATAAACCGTATTCCATCCAAACCATAGAAATCACATTAAAAATAGTTATATATATACCGCGGTGCCTGTATATAATTTTCTATCCTATGGTCAAGTGATACGGATATTTATCGTTTCAATCCGCAATTTAAAAAAATAAAACTTTGCGGTTTTATCATTTCAAACCACAATCCCGAATGAAATGTAAAATGTATGCTAACTTGCAGTTTAATGATATCCAAATAAAACATTCATTCAACAACACATCCATCATCCAATCACAACATCGATCAATATCAATCAATAACAATTATATATATGATCATATATAACAGGTGATAACTGGCAGTTTATTCAAATTAAATTTTATCAATTATTAATCTAACAATTTATATTCAGTGATAATTGACATAACTGTTAACTAGCAGTTCATATGCAAACAATAATTTCTAACAGCCAATTAACACGCAATAAAACAATTAAATTAACAGTCAAATTCAATAAAATGCAATTCTACAGATATGAATGAAATAACATGCCAAAAGCTCATAAATAAATTTCTATTCATTTCTAAAATTTATTTAACAAACATAAAAGCTTCTAGTAGTTGTGAGTGGGTTAAAACACTCAGCTTTTGAATTTAAATCGAATTTAAATTCGATTTAAACCCAAAAATTCGCCCGTCTCAGAATTCGTCCAAACCACCGTCATCAAGTCCGGAATTTAATTACGAACCTAACAAAAAAAACCGCGCGTGAAACGGAGTTCGTATGCGAGAGATATAGCGATTATTGTGATTGAATTCAAAAAAATAAAATAAAAGAAAATGGAACAGTTTAACCAAACCTTCATCATAAAGCATGCGCACAGCACACAGAGCGCATACTACACAGAACACACGAAACCGACGTTGACCGCAACCAACTTTGACCGCAAATCACTCTAAGCCTAGGCCACCTTAAGCCGCACAACCACTTGCAATTGAAAGATCATCATCTCCTCCACTAACCACTAACGTCAACCAACGCCGCTGCCTAATTCGATGTCAGTCGCCGGAATTTGTGCCCCAAAGTTGACGCAACCGTGACCTTTCGGGGTCAATTCCCACTGCATCGCTGCTCCGATCGTCAAATCGAAACTAGATCTGAAATCCACTCGTCGAGCTCTACAATACCCATAAGTCGATTTCGCCAATTGATGCTCCGATCAAAAACCCCCAAATCACCCCCTTTGACTTCGCCGTAGACGCCTTTGACCACGATTTCCGGTTGATACGAGCGTTGTTTCCAAAAACGAACACCATACGCTGACTCCATTCGTCGAGAGCTTCGAAACGGTATATTATATGATATGATTTGAAGAGTTTGAATTTTAACCACTTTATTTGATATGCTAATTGCCATTAGAATGCAATTAGGGTTGATTTCGGGATTATGGATGAGAAAATGCAGTGGAGGTTGCTGCTAGGGTTTCTAACGACGTATAAATAGGCAAAACAGAATAGAAAGAATGGGCTAGATTGGATTTGGGTTTTGAACGATAATTGACCCGAAAAGCCCGTTTCTATTCCGGAACTGAAATTGGTCAACCTATATATCAAAATATATGTTTAAAAATGTTTTAAACGCAATGGAAAAGGTTTCAAATCCAAATTCGATCGTATGAAGAAGTTATGCCAAAAAATAAAAATTTCACATTGATTTCAAAATGCGTAAATTTCAAGGCGTTTCGAGTCCGTACGATCAAACGACAAGTCCGATCGCTACGAAACTTGAAACATTATTATAATTCACCGTTACGGATCCGATGAAACTGGTTTCGTCGAAATCCGAGTCCGTGACAAAAATGGCTATTTTTAATATTTATTAAATAAATTAAAATAAATCATAAAATCCAAATTTTCTTTCAACTTTAAATATTGGCCAAATTTCATTACTTATATAATCCAATCAATTTCAAATAATTTAGCAAGCTTGGATGTGAATTAAAATTTATAAGTATATAAATTTCGCAGTGTTAACCTCTGCGTTTTCTTATTATTTGGGAATTATAAATTTTATTCGCAAAACCCAATTATTAAATCATATACTTATACTCTCATCTTAAATCTAATTATATAAATAACTTGATTTCTATTATCCAACTCAAAATATATCAATTTTTCTCCAACTACATAGTTAACGTTTCTTTTATATATCACTGTGGTAATATTTCAAAATGTTCATCTTTTGTTTGCATAAATTACTGTATTTAGATAAAATTGTAATTTTGGTAACTTATCACATAAATAACTTAAAACCTCAACTAATACATTCCACCTTTGTTTCATCTTATTCATTCACTCATCAATATTCCGTACTAACTACAAAATTTGGTGTATTCCTTTAAATTGATCAAAATAAGACTTATCAACTAATAGAAAGATTTTCGTACAAAATTTATTGTCATACATCAAATTTACAAGCCTATACTTAATTATTATCCAACAATACGTTTTACGTTACTATAATGTTCATTCCTCCGTTCCTACGTTTCTATAAATTTATTCATTTATAATTTATTTAACGCAACACTTAATCTACACCTATTGCGATGTTTCAAATTTACTTGAATGAACAATTTCTTTACTCAAAATAGTTGTTGTAAACTCTTAATTCCACATTTATAAGTGTATTATTATTTTCACTCAAATATTATACATATATATAGAGTATTGGGTTTTTATTTAATCATCATTTATCATATATATTAATTAATTAAATTCAATATTTAAGTCTGACTAAATTTATTCCCCAAATACACATTTACCTTTCTCAACCAATAAATATAACCAATCAAATTCTCATTTTATTGAACCTTGGTCAATTCCACAAGTTAATTTTACTTAAAGTCTCAATTAATTAATTTACCTCGGTTTCATTACCTTATTACCTTATATGCATAATTGACATGGTTATATCTTCCATTAATTTCGATTATCATACTATAGAAATTAAATTCCCTTAATCACATAAATAAAAGTTGATCCCCATCTATTTACATTATATCACGTTTGCATAAATTTATTCAATGGTCACTTTTAATTAATAACTATCAAATTTCCAATCCAAATGTAAATCTTCCACCTTTGAATTCTTATATTAAATGGAATTTAATATTTACTGATTCAACATTTATATGTTTCTAAAAATTAGCTCCAACCAAATGTGACAATTTACATTTCATTTCTATGCAATATATACTCATCTTATTCCATTTATTTGGTTACTGCATTGAAATCTATTTATTAACCAATACTAACGTTATTATCATAAAAAAATTGCTTCCCAATTTTATTCAATACTTAGAACAAAAATTTTCACATTAAATCAAATCCTTCTATTCAAACCAAGTATCATGCTATGATAATATTTTACGTTGGTTACACTGAAAAAATCAACTTTTTATCGTTATCAATTAACATGTATTAATTGCACAAATTAAAGGAATTAATTGCCATTTATCCAATTAAATTTCATACATCAATCTATTTCATCTAAATCCTTACCTATGAATATTGCAACCTTTAATTCCATTAAATACCAATTAACCCAAATTATTTCATTTATTCTAAGTCATATCACTAAAATAATTCATCATAATAAACTTAAAATCTATACGTTTATTGATTTATTTCTATTTGTCTTATGTTAAATTCTAAATTTAGTATGACAACCTAAAGTACTCCATTCAATCGACAGTCCTTTTCAATTGTTAATACGTACTTAAATTTCTACAGTTGCCTTCCATCTTCACTTCCGTTACTATGATAAAAATTAGTAACGTTTATGCCATCAATCCATCATAATTACTTACCCTTAATTGAGTTTGATTTCCAAATAAATTTGCTGACCCTTAATTAGATAATTTATAAAAGTTTGTCATCATACCTATAGTTCTACGCTTATGCTATGTCTTAAATTTCAATAAATTTATAAATTTTGAGATGTTCATTAGGGTTTACAAATTTATTGACTTGCAATAACAGGGTTTCTTAATCTATTCAATTTATCGTTCATAATCTTTTATTGCATTAATTTGGTTTAATATTCCCATATTAAATTTTATGTCCAGGTAAGAATTTTTCTTTCTTTCTCTACTTAATTCATTTGAATTTTATTCAATGTCTTTAAATAGGTTTCTAAGTCACTCCTATATAATTTATTCTAGCCTTCATTTTAATATTTATCTACCACCTTTATTCTTTCAACTAAAATAAATTACAAAATCCTATTAAACAAACAATTTTAAATGGTCGAACTTAACGGGTCGTTACAGTGTTCCTTTGGTGCTGCGTCAGGAAAGTTTTTCGGTATTATTATCAATGCACGGGGAATTAAAGCTAACCCAAAAAAGATTCAGGCTATTCGAGACACACAAGCGCCCAGAACTATAAAGCAGGTATGATCCTGAATGGAAAAGTGGCTGCGTTGATTCGATTCATATCCAGAGCGACCGACAAGTGTATTCCCTTCTTCGATGTGATAAAAAAAAGGGAAGAGAAATTTGAATGGATGCCCGACTGTGAGGATGCGTTTCGAGCTCTGGTAAGACATTTGGAATGTCCCCGGGTTCTATTAAAGCCTGTAGACCATGAAGTCTTATATGTGTACTTGGCCATATCTCAGCATGTCATCAGTACGGTTCGTGAGGAGGACCGAATTCAAAAGCCAGTGTACTATGTCAGTAAACATCTAACGGGGGCAGAGAGAAATTATCGTAAAATTGAGAAGCTAGCCTATTTCTTGGTGATTGCATCACAGAAGCTTCGTCCATATTTTTAAGAATACTCGATCACTGTTTATACCGATCAACCTCTGCGACAGGTGCTCCAACGACCAGAAACCTTTAGAAGGTTGTTAAAATGGAACGCTGAGTTGAGTCAATTCGATATCACCTACCTGCAACGCTGGGCTATCCAAGGGCAGGCGCTAGCAGACTTCATTGCAGAATTCACCATTTTGGACGAGCCAAGTAGTGATGATGTTATTCCCCCATTCGATGAAAACTATACGCCGATGGTGCATCCAACGGCCGTTGTTCTGGGGTTGGTGTTATTTTTGTAACTCCCGAAAACCGATCAATTTATTATTCTTTGAAGCTCAATTCCTTGCTACAAATAACAAAACCGAGTATGAAGCATTGATTGCTGGCTTAAAACTTACCAGGAAACTTGAAGTAAAATCGGTTGAAACCTTTTGTTACTCACAATTGGTGGTGTACCAAGTGCGAGGGACTATCATGCAAAGGGGCAAAGACTTTCCCCATACCTTGCTCGGGTCCAAGAACTGCTGACATACCTTAAATATTATGATATTTCACACATCCCACGTGAACAAAATGGGGAAGCCGATTCATTGGAAAAATTAGCGAGTACTAGTGATGCACAGTAGATGGGCTTGGTTCCCGTCGAGATCTTGCATGCTTCGAGTATAAACGAGATGGAAGTAGATTCTATGTTAGAAACAAAAATTGAAGGGGAGTCATGGATATCCCCATTCGAACAATACCTATTACATGGGACTTTGCCTAAGAGAAAGAACGAAACACGACAAGTTATTTGTAAAGCTTCGTGGTATGTAATGCAAGGAGGAATAATGTATCGGAAAGGATTCTTGGTTCCCTTGCATTGGTGCATTGCCCATGATGAGACAAAGCAGGTCTTGAAAGAAGTTCATGAAGGAGAATGTAGTGACCATACTGGAGGGCAGACACTAGCCAAAATGATCCTCCGCTATGAATACTATTGGCCAACCGTGAATCGGACGCCGTAGACTATGTAAGAAGATGCGATAAATGTCAATAGTATGCAAAAATCTTAAGATCTCCGCCAACAGAATTCACACAAATGGTTAGTCCCTGGCCATTTGCGATATGGGGGATCGATATAATCGACTCCTTGCTATTCTCTAAGGGCGGTGCAAAATACGCAATTGTCGCGCTCTATTACTTTACCATATGGGCGGAAGTAGAGCCCTTGGCTATGATCACCACCAAAAAGGTCGTTAATTTCATTGTGCAAAACATCATATGCTGTTTTGGCCTCCCACGAACCATCATTATGGACAATGGAACTCAATTTGAAAGTAGGGAGTTCAAAGAATTTTGCCAAAAGTATTGCATTGAGAAAAGGTTTGCGGCAGTCGCTCACCCTAAAGCCAATGGACAAGTTGAAGCCGTAAATAAAATAATCAAATCAATATTTAAAGAACGTTTGGAGATGGAAATAGGAAAGTGGGTGGATGAGCTTCCGACAACACTTTAGGCTTATAGAACCACCCACGAGTCCATGATTGGCCACACTCCATTCACTTTGGCATACGGCACTGAAGTTGTTATACCCATGGAACTTGAAGTTCCTTCTCATCGGGTGACTCATTATGATCCTAAGACGAATCAGGATCACTTACTGGAACCGTTGGAATTTATCGACGAGAAACATAAAGAAGCTGATTTAAGGGCGGCTGCATATAGGCACCAAGTCGCTCGATATTATAATGAAAAAGTTCGACCGAGAATCTTTGATGTGGGTGATCTCGTTATGAAGCGAGTTTTTTCGATCCCATCGCATATTAATCCCACATGGGAAGGTCTATACGTCATTGAATGGAAGCTTGGAGAAGGAAATTTCAAGCTAGCGACCATCAATGGCATGACGCTCCCCCGTGCTTGGAATAGCGAGCATTTGCGCTGTTATTACACTTAGCCTATTTCTTTTTCATTTTATTAGAAAATGTTTCCAGTATGTGTTTCTTTTGTTGTTCTTTGTTTTCGGCATGTAATAGGACAATTCAATTTGTCCCTATTTGTTATGATCAATAAAGGCTTGATGCCCTATTTCTGTGAACTGCTGATGTTCCATGTATTATAATTCCATGGAAAAAACTAAATTACATTATTCTGTCCGGCGTATGAATGCACACACAAAATTAAAAGTCAATCGATAAGTTCAAAATCTTTAAGTCCCTGGAGCACAGACTAGAGTACTCTGAGTCCCTAGAGTGGGGACTAGAGTATAAACGACTTAAAAATCTCTAAGTCCCCGAAGCCCGGACTAGAGTACTCTGAGTCCCTAGAGTGCGGACTAGAGTATAAATGACTTAAAAATCTCTAAGTGCCTGAAGCACAGACTAGAGTACTCTGAGTCCCCGGAGTGCGGACTAGAGTATAAACGACTTACAAATCTCTAAGTCTCCGGAGCATGGACTAGAGTACTATAAGTCCCCGAAGTGCGGACAAGAGTATAAATGACTTAAAAATATTTAAGTCCCCGGAGCGTGGAATAGAGTACCATGAGTCCCCGGGGTGCGGACTAGAGTATAAACGACTTAAAAATCTCTAAGTCCCCGGAGCACGGACTAGAGTATCCTGATTCCCCAAAGTGCAGACTAGAGTATCAATGACATAAAAATCTCTAAGTCCTTGGAACATGGACTAGAGTACTCGAGTCCCCAGAGTGCAGAACGGACTATAAACGATTCAAAAAGTTTCCAAGTCATGTGGAAGCAGACCGGATTTTATGTAACTCGCAAGGTTTCAAACTTCAACTACAAGTTAGACAATGAAAGTCGTGAAAGACAAAGGAACATGATTTTATTTACTAATCCAAAATTAATTTCCATTACAACATTTTTGAAATGTGGAGCAAAAGACTATTCACAACGACTATAAAAATAGAAACAGCTACATGATTCAGATTTATTCGAGCAAAACGAGGCATGGCCGGAAAGCTACTAGTTTTATTTTTTATCCTTCTTCGGTTTCTCCGAAGGCTCCTCACCCGAGTGTTTTCTCTTAGACGCCTTGCTTCCAAATGAGATGGTATCCGAGGAAGTAAGAGGAACCTCCAAAGGTGTTGTTCTACCCGGAAGAATTACCTTCACGGGCCTATTTAGAGGATCATCAAGTTCCACCACCTGAGGTTCAATCTTAGTTTCGGCCTTCTTTTTCTCCTCCTCCACAATTCGTTCCCTCATGCTAAGTTTTGAAGTAGGTACGGAAGAGCCTATGATTTCAGCCTCGTCATGTTCGTCCACAGGCGGTTTTTCCTCATCGAGTGCTCCGATTACTTGGGCATCGAGACCAGGAATATCCCTAGGGTGGAGCTCTTTCGCTATTTTTTATTCCTTCTCCATGGCGACATCGCTTCTTGGAGTTGGTTCGGGATCAGAATGACCTACATGGAGTAGTTAAGGATAAGTGTTAGAATACATTTATTATTCATCAAAAGCGATGGTCCTTTCAACCCTAGAAAGAAAAATTACATACCGGGTTTCGGTTGACTCTAAGCTGTTTTAGGAGTATCACCCTCTGGAATAGGGGAAAGAACATGAACATCGATCCCGGGTTTCTCGAAGTTATAGTCCACAGCTGCTCGAAAGGATCGAGTGATGAACAACCAGCCGGATGAGCGGAAGGAGGAACTGGAGACTCAGTTTCGGATGGGCCAGCAACATCGTCCTTCCCTTTTAGTGAGGAGGAATCTCTTCCTTAGAGGGCTTTGGTTGCAGATAAGTCAGAAGGCTCATTTCCTCGAAGCACTTCCTTCACAAGAGAATTCTCATCAACCTCTTCGGTGCCCAGCTCCACTCATGAAATTTTTATTAAAGTATCCCATGCTTTGGCTAATGATCCGAGGTAACCCTCACCTAGAAAAGATAGATCTTGATGCACGAGAAGACGAGCGTTATGTTCAGCAATAAGCGGATTGAATAAGCATTTAATTTCTTCCCTTTCGGCTTCAGCAGCTGCCTCGAGGCGAGAATCGATTTCAGTCAGCGCCATTCTGTTGCCCTCCTCAAGGGCTGCATACTTTAACACTTCAGCTTTAGAAAGTTCCTCGTCGAGCTTCATCTTTAAGAGTCGTGTTGTGACGACTTCATCACAATATCGATGTGACTCTTCCTGTGCAGTGATTTTTTCTTCTTTCTCTTTAAGATGCAGCTCCTCCAGTTCTTTAACTTGTCGAGCGAGGATATCCTTTTCCTTTTGGATGGAGTCCTTTTCTAGGGCTAGAGCACCACTGCGTTGAATTGACTCATCAATTTCCTTTTTGTGAGTAGCTTCCAGACGACTGACTACCTCCGCTGTATCTTCCACGCTTTTCTGGGCAGGTTCTAGTTGAGATTTGTATAAGGAAAGCTCTACATCCTGGGCTTTAATGATATCTTTATCATGGATGGCTTCAAGTTTCAGGCGATCAATCTCGTGCCGCCGTTCCATAGAAACTTTTGAAACTTTTTCTACCAAATAAACAACGCATCGTGTTGGACATAAACATTGTTAATGCAGGAGATGGTGCTTTGTTTGACATGCCCTAGAATTGGGTGAATCGTAGGAAGAAATTTCAGCCCATCAAAACATATCTTCGGAAATGTGGCTTTAGGCTCGGCTAATCTTTCGACTATCGGCGGATCATATTCATAGATTGGAGGAGTTTGCTAAGTGTGACGACCCGCCTTTCATTCCACGGAAAGACGTATCATCAATAAGAAATAAATAGGTAGAAATAGAAAGGATAGAAGAAAGAACTAAACTATCATCAAAATCTAACAGCAGAAACGGAACAAAATATAATATATCACATAACTATTACATTGTCTTACATATCAGAGTACACAGAATACATAACATCATCACATTAGATAGTTATAAAGCCCTGTCTATCCATTACATCCCAAAACACAACAATCAAAAGGGTTTCAACACAGTGGATATAAATAAATAGATACGTTTGGACTCCAGTTCCAAGCTTCCAAAATTCATCTACGAAGACCTGATCACTTGGCTACTCATAAAAATTTGAGTACCCAAGAGATTAAGAAAACAGAAACAAACTCTAGGCCAGACATGGATCTAGTGTGAGTAAATGGTTAAGCTGTTTAACTTGAAAAAATCTTTAAAATAAAAGGTATCTCGTAAGAATCTCCGCCAATAAATATGGACAAGTTTTTCCCTTACGATAACCAAAACATTTGATAGGAAATCTGGTTATATTATAATAGGGTCTATGGTTTTCAAATAAATATTCACATTGCCGAAATTGTTACATTCATTAAATTCCAGCATACTAGCCACAAAGTGGGTTATACAATCAAGCCCGAGATCACTTATTGGAAATTGGATTCCATAAAATGGCAAGGCTATTGGAGTACCGCCCATCACAGTACGTGGCCTAAATCAACACACCGAGGATCCCTTCCGATCCCCTGCAACACAAAGCCAGAGCTACCCATTACTGGATAGTCCGAATAAGACAACCACGCAGTAGTGGCCAAACAACCACCCACAAAGCCGAATACAAAGGCTCTAGACAGGGGAAAATCTTATCCTACTTTGGTGCTACCCACTTAGCCTTGTTGCACCTCCCCTGTTTTAGCCATTCCCGGTGATGAGGCTTGAGGCTACGATTATCTTTACAAGAACACATCTTGGAATGCTCATCGTCCTCTATTGACGATGGTCTGATAGCATTCATCAATACAAGTTCATTCCGGGTTCGAATGAAATCGAAGGCATTATCTCGTTACACTCATTTTGGAATCACCCTCAGAGTTAACGACAATAACCCTTACACTCTGAATTTCCATCTCGATCTTCACTTAGAGATTTCACGACCTATCGTTTAACTTGGATTGATGTGGTTTTCAGATGATCAAACTTGATATTTGATCCTGGTCTTATCGAAATACAAATGTTACTTAAAGGTCAAGTTGTTTAAGGTTAAACAATTCAATTCAATACTCTGAATTCATACAGCATTATTCAGACAAATAACATACATTCATCACAGATATATCCAATATCACATCACATAATATAACAGATTATCATTCAATATATATTAACCAATCCAAACATTCTACTCAAAGCAATCATCCATAAGCAAGAATTTTTAATAGATATTACAATTAATTTAATTATTTCAAATTAAATTAATTACAAAAATTAATCACTTAACCTTGATTAATCAATCATTAAAATTAATTACAATCATTTAATTAATTGATCACTCCTTAATTACCTCAGTAATCAATAAATTAATCTTTAATTAATTAATTAATTACCCTTTAACTATTAATTAATAAACCTTAATTATTAATTCATAGAACTTAATTAAAAATTAATTAATCCTTAATTATCAGTTAATTAATCTCTAATTATTTAATTATACAATTTAATTAATTATAATTTGATTACTCCTTACTTACTTAATTAGTTAACCTCTAATTAAAAATTAATTAATCTTAATTACTAAATTAATTAATTCTTAATTATGAATTAATTAATCTCTAATTAATTATTTATAATTTTTAATTATAAGTTAATTAATCCTTAAACATTAATTAAATTAAACTAATTAATTACTTATAATTACCTTATTTAATTAATTAGTCATTAATTATCATAATCTTAATTAACTTTAAGATAAATCTTTATCTTTATTTAATGACTTCCTTATCATTAACATAATTTAAATACATTTTAAAACATTCCACTTTTTTAAATTGAACTTTTAAATTTAAATTTAAGATTAAAAATAACTTACAATTTAACTTAACAAATTTTAAGCAAAACAAATTACAAAGCTTCTAATTAAATGTTTTAAGAAACATTTATTTTAAGTAATAATTTTAAAATTAGATTCAATTCAAATTTAAAAACTTGTTTTATAAAAACTTTTAAATCTGCATTATCTCTTGCTTTGGGTTCTACCCGAGTCCCTCCCGAGACGTGCCCCGAGAAAACCCCTTTCTTTCATTTTTGAACACTTAGATTTGGTTTAAGTTTTAAAAACATGATACAAGAACAACTCACGAACCATTACCCGAGGAAGAACTCGAGCAAACAACCCGTAAACCCAAGCTTTCCTTCGAGTCCACCCCTCTCTTCCAACTTGCTGACACACAGATTAAACTGGTGCACTAGCACAGATGATCGCAATGACGTCGCTCAATGTCGAAACCTCCAATCCATCAACATTCGCCTCTACACCAGATCCGAATCACCCAAACACTAAAACAAACACACGATCGAAAACGAACAACTCGGTAGAATCTGGAACAAGAAACTCCGACAAAACTTGCCTCGTACAGACGACACCGACCATCAGAGGTCGAATACCTTGGCCACACACTCGCCGATCATCCACACTACAATCCCCCATGGTCTGGTGCAACTCGAACAACCAAAGACGCCGCCACAATCATGTTTCCAGGCTCAACAATTTTGGGTTCATAAACCCTAGTTCGCCCAAACGCCGACGCCACGACGATCATTACTCCCTCCTGATATTTTTCTCGACATCGACGAACCCCAAGCTCGCTCCAGCCAAGACCCGCGACCCCCCAGCTACTGCCGATCACCAGAAAACACTCAAAAACCATTTTCTGATAAACTTAAAATTACTCACATGTTTCCAAACTAAAAATCAAGATTTTCATTCTAAAAATCGTATTTTACAAAGAGGATTTAGGTTATATAATTGGATCAACAAATTACAATACTTGATTTTTAACATTTTTAAACATCTTACTGTATTTACTCAAGTCCAGAAGATTTTCAAACATAAAATACTTAAACATATTTTTAAAGCCTAAATTATGTTTACGCAAACTTATTTTGTTTGAAACTTAAAGCCTAATGGTAATTAGATAAAAAGTTTTGGATTTTTGGTTTGTTCTTAAACTCTGTAGTTTGGAAAACAGAGAGGAGCAGGCATACAAACTTACACAGATCAACATATACATTACTACAGAGATTTACACTTAAATATACACATGCAAAATAAAAGTTCAATCCAAGAATCATATGCACAGATTTTAGTTTACTTAAGCCTTTTTAAAAAAAAAATACTCACTTGATAATGATTTTGAACAGAGCTTTTTGAATTGAGATATTTAAAAACTTGATTTTGAAAAAAACTTGAATCTGAAAACTGGAAAGCGGTGATCTTCTTAAAGACTAAAATGCATTGTAGATGAGATCCTTTGAGAATTGAAACTGAAGTGTTATTGCTTGCTTAGTTGATTTGGGGTTGCAGATTGCTGATTTGAGATTAACTGGCTAGAAAGATTTGTCTTTTGTTTGGTATAAGAATTGATTTTAGGTTTGAAAAATTAAAGGCTTAAGAAAAATGTTTGAGTTGTCTACTGAGTTGTTTTTACAGATTTTGTTTCTTAAGTTTCTTTATTTTTAAATGAGAATAGAAAAAGTAATAGAAAGGGAAGATGAGAGTTTATATAGGGCTAATTTTGATTTACTAAAAATTAAAGAAAATAAAAAGAAAATGTGACACTTGTTAATTTACTTAACATTTGTCAATTACATCACTTAATTACATTACACATGTTACTATCATACTCTAATCTATTAACACATATCGTGAAGTAATTTAAATTATTTTTATATGTTTTAAATGTTAATAAAAAGACTTTGAATTTATTTACTAATTAATAAGTATTTTATAAATTCATATAAATAAAGTTCTTTTAAATAAAAAAACCAGCTATATTCAAAATGAAATCATATATAATATATTTTTAAACTAAAATATATTTAAGATATAGTTCTTTTAAATTTTCAAGTTTGAATCCAAGTTCAATTTTAAATTCAAAATCAATTTAAAAATCCAATTTAAAATCAATACAAAATAAATGCATATATTTTAAACAAACCCAAATTCAGTTTGAAATTAATAATTCTTTTTAAAATCTATTTATCTATATTTAAAAATAGCACATTAATATTAGTGGTTTGAAATTAACAATTTTTCCAAATTTTAAATAATTTACAATGGAGAATATCACATTTAAATTTGTTTGTAATTCCAGGATATCACATTCCTCCCCCCTTAAAAGAATTTCGTCCCCGAAATTTAAAACAAAAGATAATCCAAAGTAGTTATTTCATTTCAACCATTTCAAGCATACATATCATCGTACATTAGCAACCAACAAACAATTCATCCAAACAACAATTCATTTAACAAACATCACTAGCTATCTGGACACAAATCCGGATAAGCCATCCTAAAACTATCCACAGTCTCCCAGGTACAGTCTCTGGGATCCTCGCTCCACTGGACCTTTTCAAGCTTCACCGCCTTGCTTCCGAGTTGCCTCTCGTCTTGATCAACGATCTGAACATGATGCCTGACAACAGATAAGTCTGGCTCAATCTCTAAGTCTTCTTACAAGGCTAGCTCCACAACATGAGATGGATTGTGCACGTATTTCTTCAGATAAAATACGTGAAAAAACATTGTGAATTCCAGCCATCCGGACTGGCAATTCAATCCTGTAAGCCACAGCACCAATCCTCTAGAGTTCTTGGAATGGACCAATATACGTTGGGGCAAGTTTTCTCGTCTTTCCGAATCTGATCGCTCCTTTAATCGGGGAAACTTTGACAAAGAATAAATCTCCGAACTCAAATTCAAATTATCTTTACCTTTTGTCCAAATATTTCTTCTGGCGATCCTACGCTGCTCTCATTCTTTTTTGATAAGCTCTACCTTTGCAGATGCCTCACAGATCAAATCAGGACCAAGCACAAGACGATCTCCTGAGTCTACCCAACAGGATGGGGATCCACAAGGTCTTCCATATAAAGCTTCATAGGGTGCCATCCTGATACCCTCCTGGTAACTGTTATTGAGAATTCCAATAAATGCAGATGGTCTTCCCAAGATCCACCAAAACATAAGCCCTTAGCATATCCTCAAGAATTCGGTTCAGTCATTTAGTTTGTCCATCGGTCTGGGGATGACAGGCTGTGCTCAAACTCAATCTCATACCCAAAGTTGATTGCAAAGCCTCCCAAAACATGCTGGTGAAGATAGGATCACGATCTCTAACAATGCTGACTAGAATACCATGCAGTCGGACAATCTCCTTCAAGAAAATCTCAGCCAAAGATGCTGCAGTACGGGTTGCCTAAACCGGAATAATATGGGCGCTTTTAGTTAATCGGTCTACAATCACCCATACTCCTTGATTTCCCTTTTTGGTCCTTGGCAAACCGTCTATGAATTCCATAGAAACCATTTCCCACTTCCACTTTGGAACTTCCAAAGGCTGCAACAACCCGGCCGTCTTCTGTTGATCTCATTTAACCTGTTGGCAAATCGCACACCTATTGACGAAAGCAGTTATATCCTTCTTCATACCCTTCCACCAGAAGACTCTCTTCATATCCTTATACATCTTTGAAATCCCTGGGTGGATACTCAGCCTGGAGCGATGACCCTCTGACAGAACTTCCTGCTTCAAATCCTTGAAATTCGAAACACAAATCCTTCCGTTAATCCTCAATATTCCTTTGTCATCAATCTCAAAACTGGAACACTGACCACTCTTGCCTTTCCTGATGATTCCTCTCTCAATTTACTATCTGATCCTTGCTTACTCGAAATCCTTTTCAGAAGAGACGGAACAACTTCCAATTGAGACAGAACTGCATTCCTACTCAGAGCATCCGCCATAACGTTTGCCTTCCCTAGGGTATAGAGGATATCCAAATCATACGATGCCAAAAACTCAGCCCATCGCTGCTGTCTCAGCTTAAGATCCTTTTGGGAGAAGAGGTAATTCAAAGGTTTGTGATCCGTAAAAAGCTCGAACATTTCTCCCAAAAGATAGCGCCTCCAGATTTTCAAAGCAAAGATGATGACTAACAACTCCAAATCGTGCATAGCATAATTCTTCTCATGAGGCTTTAACTGCTTGCACGCATACGAAATTACTGCATTAGAACTGCACCCAATCCCACTATACAGGCATCCGTATAAACCTCAAATTGCTCTTACCATCTGGAATTACTAACACAGGAGCACCGGTCAGCCTTGCCTTCAAATCCAAGAAAGTCACTTCACACTCGGGGGTCCACTTAAACTTTGCTCTTTTCCAAGTCAACTTGGTCAAGTGCGAAGAAATCTTAGAATAATCCTTAATAAACTTCCTGTAGTTCCCTGCCAATCCCACAAAACTGCGAAATTCTGTCGGAGTCTGCAGTTGCTTCCATTCTCGAATAGTAGCTACCTTGGTTGGATCTACAAAAGTACCTTCACCAGAAACAATATGCCCCAAAAATCTAACCTTCGACTTCCAAAAATGGCATTTTGAAAACTTGGCCTTCAGAACATGCCTCTTCAAAGTCTCTAACACAATCCCCAAATGCCGCTTGTGCTCCTCTTCAGACTTAGAGTAGACAAGAATATCATCGATGAACACGAGTACGAACTTATTCAGCACATCCCGAAAAACTCATTTCATCAAATCAACAAAGTAGGCTGGCGAGTTGGTCAGCCGGAAAGGCATAACCAACCACTCATAAAAATAATTGGTTCCCCTAAACGCAGTCAAGGGGATACTATCCTCAGCTACCCTTAACTGATGGAAACATGATGCTAAATCTAAATGGGAGAAAACAGAAGCTTCATGGAGTTGATCAAAAAGATCATCTATACGAGGCAAAGGATACTTATTTTGAATGGTCACTTTGTTCAACTCTCGATAATCAACACAAAACCTTAGTGACCCATCCGAGTTAGTGACGAACACTACAACAGAACCCCAACAAGAAAAACCGGGCCTAATCAATCCCTTCTCCAACAGATCCTGAGTCTGCTTCACTAGCTCCTCCCTCTCTCTAGGAGCCATCCATTTGCTAGGTTGAATCACAGGTACTGAACCTGGAACCAAATCAATGCGATACTCTATCTCCCGATGAGGTGGTATACACTTGACTTCTTCAAATACATCTGGAAAATCGTGGACCGCTTTGATGGACTCTACGTCTTCTGGAGATGCTTCGACTCCATGTAGAAGATTGCTTAAGTGAAACGTAGAATCATCGCAAGTCACTTTAGCGGTTCTTCCCATGTTAGTCTCCAAAGACACAATCCTTTCTTCACACATCTAGATAGCCTTATACTTATCTAACCAATCCATACCCAAAATAAGATCAAACCCTTTGAAAGCCAATAAAAAAGGGTCGTAAGAAAAACTATGAGATTGATAAGATAGCCTTAAGTCTCTACAGATCTTATCTAACTTAGTTACCCCGCCTATAGGATTAGATACAAAGATAGGACGGTAAACCGAAAAAGGGAAAAGATGAAACTTCTCTACCACATCCAAAGAAATAAAACTAAGCGATGCACCAAAATAAAATAGAACTCCAATAAAAATACCATCCAAAAGCAAAGTACCTTCTAAAACTCCTTTGCCTTTCGAAGAAGAAGATGGACCACCCTCAAGAGCACACACCCTGTTCTGCTGGGCTTTCTAAAGAAGCGGACAAGCCTTTATCATATGACTCGGTTGATGACAGTTGTAACACAAGGATCTCTGAACCAAAGCTGAACCCGGTCTGCACTTATGCTGCTGCTGCTGATGCTGAGATCCTTCCCTGGGACTCCAATTAGCCAAGTGACCTTCTTACCGACATATATAGCGCTTGCAAGGTCCGTTGCATCCTCCCTATTTCCCTTTGCCTTGCTTCTTCCAATTTGGATTGAACTTTCTTTTATTTGGGTTGGAAGAAGTTCCACTTGGTGTTGCTGCAGATGGCACTGGTTTCTTATTCATGAGCTCCTCATATCTTAAAGCCATGTCGATCAACTCTACAAATGGTCCCTTCAGATGAGTCATCATCTTTTCATGGAAATCAGGCCTCATCCCTTGCACAAACAACTCATTCTTTTTAAGAGGTGTGTCGATCAATCCAAGTTCATAGTGTGATAATTCATTAAACTTAGTCTCGTATTCAGAAACAGACACACTTCCCTGCTTTAGATCCAGGAATTCTCTATATAAACAGGTCTTCCCGGCTGTTGGCATGAACTGTTCCTCAAACAATTCTTTAAACTGATTCCAAGAAAAGAAGTCCTCTGAGATATTCACTATAACTGCATCCCACCAAGCTGCAGCTCCTTCTTGAAATTGCCATGAAGCCATTACTCTTTTCTGCTTGTTAGATAAATCCAAACTCTTAAAAATGCGCTTACATAAGCGTAACCAAGCCTGAACTTCCATAATGGTCTCTGATCCTTTAAAAGGTCTCCCTCTAAGGTTGGTGAAATATTTGCACAAAGCAGCAAAATTAACTCGAGGCAGTGCTGGATTAACAGCCTCATTAGCAGTCTGACCTCTTCCACTATTAGTCGTTGTGCTCCCTACAACTCTTGCTCTCCTACATTTTGAACTCATGTTGGCAACCTGGACAGGTAACCCAACAAATTTAGATAGGTATATGGTTTTATAAAAATTATAAATACGCACTCTCAAGATAGATATTGCTTCAGAGCCTAGGTATTTCTCAACCTATGCTCTGATACTAACTATGACGACCCGCCTTTCATTCCATGGAAAGAAGTATCAACAATAAGAAAGAAACATGAAGAAATAGAAAAGATGAAAGAAAGAACTAAACAATCATCCGAATCTCACAGCGGAAACGGTACAAAATATAACACATCACATAATTATTACATTATCTTACATATCAGAGTACACTGATTACATAACATCATCATATTAGACAGTTATAAAGCCATGTCTATCCATTACATCCCAAAATACAACAGTCAAAAGGGTTTCAACATAGCGGATATAGATACATAGATACGTCTGGACTCCAGCTTCAAGCTTCCAAATTTCATCTAGCAAGAACTGATCACTTGGCTACTCATAAAAACTTGAGTACCCAAGAGTTTAAGAAAACAGAAATAAACTCCAAGACAGACATGGGTCTGTTGTGAGTGAATGGTTAAGCTTTTTAACTTGGAAAGATCTTTGAAATAAAAGGTATCTCATAAGACTCTCCGCCAATAAATACGGACAAGTTTTACCCTTACGATAACCAAAACATTTGATAGGAAATCTGGTTATATTATAATAGGGTCTAGGGTTTTCAAATAAATATTCACATAGCCGAAATTGTTATATTCATTAAATTCTGGCATACTAGCCACAAAGTGGGTTATACAATCAAGTCCGAGATCACTTATTGAAAATTGGATTCCATACAATGGCAGAGCTACTAGGGTACCGCCAATCACAGTACGTGGCCTAGATCAACATACCGAGAATCCCTGCAACATCCCTCCTTTTTTTTCATTTTAAATCGACGATAAACCACACATGTCAGACTCAAACCATGCAAAAGGGTGAATTGTTATTGGGGTAAATAAGAAAAAGGGAGAAAGAATGAAAAAAATAATCTTGCAGCGGAACGACAAAATATAATAATCAAATAATAGTTCATGAACCTGTTTGCAAAACATGTGATTATACTAATACAATATGGAATCAGAGTTATACATACCAGAGAATAATAAATAAGAATGCAATGGAACAGTATGAATGTAGTGGAATAATATAATATATAATAGTACTACAATCTTCATCTTCATCCTCCAGAAATAAGGTCTTTAAATCCTGAAATGCTCAGGCTGACCCGAGCAAATTGAAAGGACAAAACACTCGAGTCAAAACTAAAAGATCTTATGTAAGTTAAATCAACGGCAAATAATATGAGTGGGACAATGTCAGAGATGTTTACGGGGTTTGACATCTCCTATCCAGTGTCAAACGTGAGTGCAGTAACTTAAGAGATGCTCGGGATTCACATCTCCTAAGGATCCGTTAAACTATTTACTATGTAGTAATATATGCTATATAATAATGTCTAATAGTAAAATAAACTTACTTTATTATAGCGTTAAGGAGTGACCCAATATTCCCCTTAACACATAAATAGTGCCTACCTCCTGATCTGGAGGCTACCAAAGGATACTCCATAGGTACAACACAAATCAAACTCATACAAGGCACGCTAGGGTAGGTGACATGTCACAACTAGGCAATGCCAGGGTAGATATACCAATTACGCTTCCGGGTCGGTGGTAACGCGTAGCGTGCAGCTACCACCCACCTCGAGCCACACCCCCAAATAAATAAATCAAAAGTGGCCACTGAATCAGTCTAAAAGTCAGAGTATAATATAGAAGGGATGTGTCCGATCAAAGGGGATACCTCATTAGCCCGTCAATCGCTCCTTTTTTAGCCACCTTATGCCAAATCATGGGAGTCCGGTCCATGTATATGCCTCAAAGGAACGCCGCCGCCATCCTACTTCATTTTGGAATCTCTACCGTGTACACGGTTGTTAAAGTGGTTTTGGGAGTTGGTAGAGAGTATGACAACTTCCGATCCCGGTCTCTTTAACAACCAAACTTTATTATAACACCGCAGTCATTTCAAAATAATCTTCAAAACCAGAATATAATATCCATTTCAAAACCATATAAATATGATATCATTTCCATTTCAAAAACCAAACCAATATAATATCATTCTTATTAAAACCCAAATCGATATAATATCATTTTTATTTCAAATATATATATCCTTTCCAAAAATCATAGCACTTCCAACTTTATAACACTTCGAAATCAAAACACTTGAAATATAACACTTTCAAATCATAATACTTTGAAACATAACTTCCATTACTTAAATGTTTTAAATATTTAAAATACTTTATATAATAAAATAGCTTCTTCAATTTCACAAATCAAATCCAACACAACTCGAATTTCTACATTTTATATTTAACCAAATCCCAAATCATAAATTTCACTTCAATTCAGTTTCCAAATAAACTATTCAAATTTATCAATTTCAAAATAGATTTGGCCCATAGAATAAACCATTTCAAATTCAATATAATTCAAACTTTAAGTATTCAACAATTTCAAAACTAAGATTGGTAATTCTGATTCAACAATTCAATTTTCTATTATGAAATATTGTACATAATAAATTCATTGTCATTTAAATAAAGCTCAAATTTCAAATAACTACATATTTCCTTCAATTTATTTGTACTTGAAATATTAATTTAATTCACCTTAAACCAAAATCAAGTTATAAAAATCATACTCTCTAAAGCTTCAAATTTAATAAATTTCACATCAAGCTTATTTGAGTTTAATTCTTAAATAAAATCAATTTCAAATAAATCCCAAATTTATCTGCCAACCTTAATTTAATTTAAATCGTTTAAACTCTATATTAAAATATAATTTAAATACTTAACCATATTATCTTTAATAAAAATCAAACTTATTATTAAGCTTATTCTATATTAAAAGGAAATAAACATAGCTTAAAATAAAGGATAAAATAACATTTATATAATATCTAAAATCAATATTTATCTAAAACCATATATTCCTTTGCAAAACCATAGAAATCATATTCAAAAATATTTATATATAGACCAGCGGTGCCTGTATATAATTTTCTGTCATATGGTCAAGTGATATGGATATTTATCATTTCAATCCGTATTTTAATATTTTACGGTTGTCTATCATTTCAGACCGCAATCCCGAATGAAATAAAAATCCATAACAACTTGCAGTTTATAACAACAACATCCATTCATCCAATATCAATCATCAAACACTTATCACAATCATCATCCAATTCAATAAATAACATCAATATAGAACAAATAATAAATAATAGGTATTTACTGTAAGTTTACATTCAATAATAAATTAAATAACTATTTTATCAAAATAGATTCAAATAAACAGAGATGATGATTCAAAATATGCCAAATAGTCCTAAATAAATTTCTAATCATATCATAAATTAATTTAACAAACATAAGAAATTTTAGAAGTTGTGAGTGGGTTAAACACAAAGCTGGAGCAAACCCCTACTAGATAGTCCAAATAAGACAACCCCGTGGTCGTGGCCAAATAACCGCCAATAGAGCCGAATAAAAAGGGACTCTGGACAGGGGAAAATCTTATCCTGCTTGGGTGCTACCCTCTTAGCCTTGCTGCACCTCCCCTGTTTTAGCCATTCCCAGTTGATGAGGATTGAGGCTATGATTACCTTTACAAGAACACATCTTGGAATGCCCATCGTCCTCCATTGACGATGGTCAGATGGCATTCATCCATACAAGTTCATTCCGGATTCGAACGAAACCGAATGCGTTATCTCGTTACCCTCATTTTGGAATCACCTACAGAGTTAATGATAATAACCCTTATACTCTGAATTTCCATATCTTCACTTTGAGATTTCACAACCTATCTTTTAATTTGGATCGATGTGGTTTTCGGATAATTAAACTTGATATCCGATCTCGGTCTCATCGAAATCCAAATGTTTCTTAAAGGTCAAGTTATTTAAGGTTAAACAATTCAATTCAATACTTTGAATTCTTAAAGCATTATTCAGACAAATAACATACATTTATCACATATATATCTAATATCATATCACAGAATATCACAGATTATCATTCAATAGATATCAACCAATCCAGACATTCTACTCAAAGCAATCATCCATAAGCAAGAATTTTTAACCCATATTATAGTTAATTTAATTAATTCAAATTAAATTAATTACTTAAAAATTAATCACTTAACCTTGCTTAATCAATTATTAAAAATAACTATAATCATTTAATTAATTGATCACTCCTTAATTACGTCAATAATCAATTAATTAATCTTTAATTAATTAATTAATTATCCTTTAATTATTAATTAATAAACCTTAATTACAAATTAATTAATCCTCAACTATCAGTTAATTAATCTTTAATTATTTAATTATAACCTTTAATTAATTATGATTTGATTACTCCTTAACTACTTAATTAGTTAACCTCTAATTCTAAATTAATTAATCTTAATTACTTAATTAATTATTAATTATTAATTAATTAATCTCTAATTAATTAATTATATTCTTTAATTATAAATTAATTAATCCTTAAACATTAATTAAATTAAACTAATTAATTACTCTTAATTACCTTATTTAATTAATTAGTCATTAATTATCATAATCTTAATTAACTTTAAGATAAATCTTTATCTTTATTTAATGACTTGCTTATCATTAACATAATTTAAATACATTTTAAAACATTCCACTTTTTTTAAATTAAACTTTTAAATTTAAATTTAAGATTAAAAATAACTTACAATTTAACTTAACAAATTTTAAGCAAAACAAACTACAAAGCTTCTAATTAAATGTTTTAAGAAACATTTATTTTAAGTAATAATTTTAAAATTAGATTCAATTCAAATTTAAAAACTTGTTTTATAAAAACTTTTAAATCTGCATTATCTCTTGCTTCGGGTTCTACCCGAGTCCCTCCCGAGACGTGCCCCTAGAAAACCCCTTTCTTTCATTTTCGAACACTTAGTTTTGGTTTATGTTTTAAAACATGATACAAGAACATCTCACGAACAATTACCCGAGGAAGCACTTGAGAAAACAACCCACAAACCCAAGCTTCCCTTCGAGTCCACCCCTTTTGTGACGCCCCACCTCTATACCCACTCCAGCCAAGGACACTACGGGGTAATGCCGTCGACTAACCCGGAGAATAAGGCTGGTTAGGAGCGACCATCTATAGCTTTGCCTTAACTATCTATTGAATACATCGACAATAGACATACCAAGCAGGTCGACATACCCAATGAATACTTAAAACAAAACCATAGGTGGTTGGAGTATCTATCAGAATAGAATATAACAACTCAAATGTAATATACATCACAGAAAAGTAGATCATCATATACACATATACAGATACATAACAGAGTATACAAAATAATACATGTCAAGTGGTATAGCAAACCACAATATACAGACGAGTCAAAAAGCATACATATCAGAGTTACAACAAAAAAGGCTACACAAAAAGCTTTAACAAGAAGGAACAAGCTGAATAGTCCATGCGGAAGCAAAATAGGCTAAGTCCAAAAGCACCTAACCTGAAACAACTCGGTCTGACCCGAGTATGAAATACACGGGTCGGTCTGGCTAAACAAATCAGTTAGATAAACTGAACAACAATAACCTGCAAGGTAACAAAGTATAACAAATATCTCTACAAGAGATAACACAATCATCTAACAAAAGATGAATCATAACAGAACAAGCCTCATCTCATGGGCAATTCAAATAAACAAAGGATATGAATATCGCAAAACAAGCCAAAAAGGCAATAACAAATACCAATGAAGGTAACACAAGTTCCACAAGGTAATCGCGATAAATCGTGCGGCTCAAAAACACCAACACCGAAAAGCGATACCTAGGGAATATACATATCAATGAAAACAAAAGATTGCTCGAGCTCAGTACTGTATAAACAAGGATCAATAAGCCTGAAGGCTCCAAACCCAAATATCACTCGAGCGGCTCATAAAGACAAACTCCGAAAGCGATACAATAGGGAAACAAACCCCAAGGCACAAACCCGAAGGTACAAACCCGAAGGCAACATACCCGAAGGCAACAAACCTAAAGGTGCAAACCCGAAGGCAACACACCCGAAGGCAACAAACCGTAGTGGTGAAGGTCCGAAGGCCCAGTACTGGACACCACTAACTGGCAGAATGTGTCACAACTCTCGAAAAGGAATCCGAAAAGTGGTAACGTGAGTCCCATAACCACTCGTTCGCACTAAACGGTTTACTATCCGTTAGTTAATTTCACACTCAAAGTAGTACAAAGTTTACCTCATCTCATTGATAAACCAGACCAAAAGGTCAAAACAATCAATCGAATAGGTCGGGGATTAATCGGAAAGATAAACGGACGGATTCATGGTCCGTGTTTTACTTAACCATTTAATCTCCTTTCCACTCCGCTCGAAGTGCGAAATTGTGTGTGTGCGTTTAAATAGAATTTATAAATTAGAGAAGCATTCCATTAATACAATTTAAAAGATTATTTTATAAAACCCGTGGATTAAAATTAAAAAGAAATTATCAAAGTCAAAATAAATGATAACAACAAATAGGATCATCACGAATCGATTCAAATTGGAAATTCAATCCCAAAGGCAAAGTGGGCTGAAATAGCAAATTCAATTGACTAAAAAGAGAATTCAGTTGACTAAATAGCAAATTCAGTTGACCGAACAAAGATTTTCAGTTGACTGAATTCTGCTTGGAAACTTTCTGTTTCCAGGTTCAGTCGACTGAACAGAGAATTCAGTCACCTGAATCATGCCTGGAAACTTTCTGTTTCCAGGTTCAGTCGACTGAACAGAGAATTCAGTCACCTGAATCATGCCTAGAAACTTTCTGTTTCCAGGTTCAGTCGACTGAAAAAAGAATTCAGTCGACTGAATCATGCCGGGGCTGTTTTTCAGCCTATCCAAATGAAGAGCAAACTCCTCCAAAATGCAACCGGACGAACATTGGCTCTAAGGGTTTATGCCAATCAACAACCCGGCCCTATATGCTCCTCGATGCATCACCAAAACATGATCGAACGTCAAAGTTAGGATTCTAAAGATTTGAACCCAAAACACTAAAAATTGGAATATTCACCAATTCAACCCAAACCAAAAGTAAATGCACATGAATAAGTGTTGGGAATTCATACCTAACAATCAAGATAATTATAGTCATAGATGTGAGATAAAAATCTCACCTTTAACCCAAAACAAAGAAGAAGAAGCTCAATCACAAGGAGAAGACCCACCAATCTATACTTCAACCCAACAAGCTTCAATCCAAAATCAAAACAAGTATTTCCTAAGTTAGGTTTAGGAAACTTTCTGAAATTGGAGAGAAAAAGAGTTGGAGAAGATGAAGAGGAGGCTTACCAATAGCTTCTCTTTGATTTTGGAGCAAGAATTCAAGTGTGCAAAGTAAACTAGGGCTTGGAATTTCTAATTCCTCTTCCTTTCCCCCATTTTCAGTTTTAGCTTGAGTTTAGAAGTGAAAATGAGTGAATGGGGAAGAGATGGACTGAGTTAGGTTATTAAACTAGCAAATGGGCTGAACCCAAACCCAAAACCCAATTAGAAAAGGTAGTAAAATTCAACTTACTCCAAACATATCAAAGTTTATACTAAAAAAGAACGCAAATGCCATTTTGGACTCAATAGAAGTGGTATCGAGCCCTAATTCGACCGTATGCAAAAAGTAACTTTTCAGACCCAAAAATCCAACTAACAACGCTATATTTAAATAAAACATTTAAATATAAAATCGTTAAATATGCGGGTTGTTACAGATCTCCCCTCCTTACAAAATTGCGTCCCCGCAATTCCCAGAGACGATATTTGTAACAACTACATACATATATCAACCCAAAAAGAAAAGGAAATAAGCTTGAGATAAAAAGATATTCTCACCATTGCCAAGCCAATATAGAAAACCCGGATAAGATCGCTCGATAAACTCTCTGGTTTCCCAAGTACAGTCATTGGGGTTAGCGGACCATTGAACTTTAACGAGCGGCATGTCCTTGTTCCGAAGGCGTCGCACCTCCATGTCAAGTACGCCAATAGGCTGCTGTACAATAGATAAGTCCGGTGAGATCTCAAGCTCTTGCAAATCAGGAGAATCGATAACAGAATCCGACTCTCGAAGACACTTCCGAAGTTGAGAGACGTGAAACACGTCATGAATGCCAGATAAATGAGCAAGAAGTGAAACTCTATAAGCCACAGGACCAATACATTCAGTAATAGAAAATGGTCCTATAAAGCGAGGAGCCAATTTCCCAGTCGTACTGAAACGCATAACCCCCTTCAAAGGAGAAACACGAATAAAGACAAGATCACCAATCGAGAATTCGAGAGGCTTCCTACGGTTGTCCGCGTAGGATTTCTGGCAGCTCTGTGCCTCTTTCATTCTCAAACGAATAAGATCAATCTTTTCAGAAGAGTCACGAACAAAATCTGGACCAAGAATAAGCTTCTCCCCAGATTCTAACCAACAAGAAGGTGATCGACATGGCCTTCCGTATAAAGCTTCGAAAGGAGCCATACCGATACTAGACTGAAAACTATTGTTGTAGGAGAACTCTACAAGAGGTAGTTGATCCACCCAACTACCACCGAAATCAAAAATACAAATACGGAGGAGATCTTCCAAGATACGATTCACCTGTTCAGTCTGTCCGTCAGATTGCGGATGATAAGCTGTGCTAAAATTAAGCTTTGTCCCCAAAGCTTGCTGAAGACTCTTCCAAAAATGACTCGTGAATAAAGGATCACGGTCACTCGCAATAGAACTAGGAACACCGTGAAGTCTCACGATTTTCTTGACATACAGCTTAGCCATATGCGAAGCAGTCCTATTAGACTTAATAGGAATAAAATGAGCAGATTTAGTGAGGCGATCAACAATAACCCCGATACTAGAATGGCCCGATCTCGAACGAGGTAGGCCGTCAATGGAATCCATAGAAATCTGATCCCTTTTCCACAATGGAATCTCTAGAGGCTGAAGAAGACCCGAAGGACGCTGATGTTCGGCCTTAATACGCTGACAAGTTATGCAATTACTCACATAACTCGCCACATCGCATTTCATGCCTTCTCAATAATAAAGACGATGCATATCTGCATACATTTTACTACTACCAGGATGAGTGGTATACTTAGAACGGTGACAATCATCAAGAATGTCATGCCTAAGTGCAAAATCAGAAGGCACAAAAAGACGGTTCTTCTTACGAAGACACCCATGGGAATCAATGCTATAACCCCGCAACGCCTCATCACAGGATCCAGACTCACAAAGCTAAATAAGATGCAACAAATCAAGATCACGCCGCTGAGCATCGGCAATACGGCCCAACAAAATGGGTCGAGCTCCCAAACTAAGTCATAGAATAGGAGAATTAGAAGATGAACCTCGATCACGAATTTCACAAAAAGATAGAGTCTCAAGAATATCCCATTCGGCAAGCATCATAGAAACAACAGCCGAATGTTTGCGACTAAGCGCATCAGCAACACGATTACCCTTTCTAGGGGTATACTGGATATCAAAGTTATAGGAAGCAAGAAACTCGAGCCAACGCTGTTGTCTCATATTGAGTTCCTTTTGAGTGAACAAATACTTCAATAATTTATGATCGGTAAAAAGAATGAAGCGCTCGCCCAATAAATAGTGTCGCCAAATCTTCAAGGCAAAGACAATTGCGGCTAACTCAAGATCATGAGTGGCATAACGAACTTCATTCTGACGTAGTTGCCTAGAAGCATAAGCAACTACCTGATCCTTCTGCATAAGAACAGCACCGAGATCACTACCACAAGCATCGGTGTAGACAACAAGATCATGATTCCCTTCGGGAACAACAAGAATAGGAGCATTAGTGAGAAGTTCCTTCAATGTCTGAAAGGTAGCTTCACACTTGTCAGACCAATTATAACGAATGCCTTTTCGAGTAAGGCTACTGAGAGGAAGCACAACATGGGAAAAATCCTTAATGAACCGACGGCAATAACCCGCCAATCCAAGGAAACTATGAATCTCATGCACATTCTCATGCCTCTTCCAATTCTGGATGGCTTCGATCTTTGAGGGATCGATAGAAATGCCATCAGAAGATACAACATGGCCTAAGAACTTAACCTTATTCTCCCAAAAGTGTCACTTGGAGAATTTGGCTCTAAGCTGATGATGACGGAGAGTATTCAAGACAATTCTCAAGTGATTAGCATGCTCAGCTTCAGACTTAGAATAAATAAGGATATCATCAATGAACACAAGGACGAACTTATCGAGATATTCCCGGAATACTCGATTCATGAGATTAACAAAGAAAGCAGGAGCGTTCGTTAAACCGAAAGGCATAACGAGCCACTCAAAAGAACCATAATGAGTGCGGAAAGCGGTAATCGGTATGCTATCCTCCGCGACTCGCAACTGATGAAAACCCGTGGCAAGGTCGAGCTGAGAAAAGACCTTAGCACAACTCAATAAATCGAACATGTCATCGATCCTAGGCAATGGATACCTATTCCTGATGGTTAACTCGTTAAGCTTGCGATATCTATGCAAAGCCTTAGAGTTCCATCAGACTTCTTCACGAAGACGACCGCGGATCCCCCTGGAGAAAAACTTGACTGAACCAACTACTTGGACTCAAGCTCTAAAAGCTTCTTCTGGAGTTCCTCATTTTCTTTTGTAGACATCCTCGTGGGAGGACGACTAACTAGCTGCACGCCTGGAATGAGATCAATGCAGAACTCAATTGCCCGCTTGGGTGGCAAACCCGAAACAGGCTCAAAAACATCAGAAAAGTCACATGCAATAGGAATACGAGATATATCATCATCATCTCGTGAGTCAAGAGAATATAAAGCCATTTCGGAATTATCCACATCCCGAATAACAAGTGATAGCTGAGTAGGCGAATCCGGATGTCGAAGATACAAAATTCTCTCCGAACAAATAATCCTGGCATCGTATCTCACTAGCCAGTCCATTCCCAAAATCATATCAAATCCTAGACAAGAAATAACGTGCAGATTCGCATGAAAAGAAAAGCCACATAAAACAATCTCAACATCATCACAAAGCAAACTAAGGGTCGCGGATCCTCCAATTGGATTCGCAACCCTCAATGAAGTAATCATACAAGAAACATCCAAAGATAAATCATCGACGAGCTTCTTCGATACTAAAGAATGTGATGCACCCGTATAGAAAAGAACTCGAATACTATGACCATGAAATAAAGTAGAACCTTCCAAAATAGATGGAGATATACCTTTGGGCTGAGAATGTGTGACGACCGCCCATGACTCCCGCACCAAAACAAGGAAATAATGCGCTGAAAGGCGTGCCAGGCAGCCATGGACGATAGTCAGGGTAAAACAAAACAAAAGAATCTCTATCGTACAACTCACAGCGCATGGATAAAATACAATAGAGAAATATAATATAGTGAAGCTCCATAGAACAGAACATCATCATATAAGCATCACAGTAGTTTTATACAATCATCTACTCAAATCCATACATGAAAGCCTCACTACAAATCACTCAACCAAATACAGCAGCGGATACCCAGTACATATAGTAAGAAAACTAATATGCAAAGCCTCCTGCTCGTCTTCGTCATCTTCATCGTAGAACTCCTAGCACAGCACCTGTCACCTACTACCTAGTCTGCCCATCCCAACATGGATGAACAGCCCAAGGTAATAAGAGGAGACATAAAACCTTGAGTCAGACAAAGTCTTAGTGAGCAGTAAATTAACTATCAAACATACCAAAAGAGCATAAAGGATAAAAGGAATAGGAACCAAACCATCCCACTCCACCTCTTCCTACAGTGATAGCCCCAGACATACACTAAGGAGAAGCAAGCATAACAACATAGACAATTAAGGTAAAGCGAATACCACTCGAGTCAAGGACGATGTTTTCCAAATACAAACCCCCAAGGCCTAAACCAAGATCAGATAAGCACCCAGAAAACACCGCTCTTGAAGCCGAATGATAATACAACCAAACATCCATGACTCTGGCTATCACTGTTATCCTTGCCTCGATTTCACCGTTAGTTGAATGACCATCTGTCAAGGGTTAATGGTAACCCCGGTTCTAACCATAACTCCGCACACTGCCTTGTGCCTAGGACTTATCTACTTTGCCCAGAGTACTCAACTACCTACCTGTAGTCTTTTGGGTGTCCCGACTACCTACCTGTAGTCGTTATGGGCGCCCCATGTACTCCTGCTTTTGAGCATGCTAGAACCTTCAACAACGACGAGATCCAAGCCTCCTAGCCATCCTTCTTGACGACTATCCTCATACAAGCTCAAGCTACCTCTTGAACAATCCATTATCAACCAACTTGAACTACTCTTCAAGTTATCAACATGCTTGGAATGATCCCTGCTTGGATTAAGCCAAGACTCACATCATACTTCGCTTCATCGCATCAAAGCAAAGTCTCAACTCAACAACATGGTTTGCCTCATCAAATCATGGCAAAGTCCCATCTCAACATCATCCAATCTATACATATGAGCTTCAACATCCGCTACATATGCCTTAAGCAGCTTTCACCATTCAAGAGCCTTCTTCCATAGCTTTTGAATCCTCTTTCATCATCTTGTTCCAAATCAACTACTAGCTAACTTGGAAACAATCAAATCAATCATACATTCAAATAATCAATCATTCAAACAAGATCTATTAAGCAATTTAAGCAATATCAACTATAATGGCAATTTCGTAAATAAACGAGCAAAAGTCCAACATATGTGAAATCATGGTTTTTAGCATAGATCTATCAAATATAAAACATGGGTTTTGTCTCTAATACTTGTTAAACTAACTTGCATAAGTAAACATCTTCAAAAAACCATGGATCTAGACTTCGATCTAAGAAAAATGCATGAAATCTCTAACTTTAACACTCAAACAAGCCACCAATCCAATATACTCCCTTGGATCCGCGTGAGAGATAACTACCACTCACCAAATCACCCAAACACTACAAAAACTACACACTTCAGATCTGGACAGCGAAGATCAAGGTTTGATCCGGCAATATCTCGCTCCAATCGATGAATTCTAGCTCGAACGGATGAAGATCTTCAACTTTGGCACTTGGATCTTCGATCTCGATCTTCGATCTTGGATGGATGTTAGAATTAGATTGGAATGGAGAAAAGAAGATGAAGAAATGTTGTAGTCGAGTCTTCAAAATGGCAGCACTTCGTCGCTCCGAAATCTGGTGCCAAAAAGTGAGCCGAACCCCTCTATTTATAGGCTAGAACCTCCCTGAGTCGTCGCCCCATGAGTCGGTCCCGACTCATCATGAGTCGTCCACGACTCATCTCCTGCCGACTCACGACCTAGCACAGCCGACCCTGCGACTTAACTATACAACATATACTGCCGACTTAACACTAACCCAGATGCCGACTTAAATTCTACCGACTCAAAGACCTAACGACTCAACACAGCAAGAAGGTCACACGACTTAAGACACATACGACTTACGACTCATCGTTAAGTCGTGCCTACCGACTCAGTTGCAAACGACCTAACAACACAGCCTTATGGCCGACCTAAGTCCTAGCCGACTCAACTGCACAGCCTTCCGACTCAAGCCAACGACTCAATACACCAAGGCACAAGGTCATACGACTCAAACCCAAACCGACTCAACACCTACCGACTCACGACTCAAGACCAGTGCCGACTCAACATAAGTCGGTCACGACCTAAAAGCCTCCGACCTAAGACACTGCCGCGTTTTCCCCAAGTCCTAAGTCGTACGACGACTCAACAATACACACTCACGACTCAACTATGATGCCGACTCACGACTCATCAGGCCCTACGACTCAAAACCCTGCCGACTCATTATCCACGACCTAAGCCTAAACCCCTTAAGTCGCTACACCCTTAACCCGTTAACTCCTTAACTCGGCAAACCCTATGAGTCGTAACTCGTTGACTCGGCCACACTTCTTATCTCGGCCCTCTATGAGTCGGTCATCCTATGAGTCGCCTAACTTCTTGAGTCGGTCCATCCTTATCTCGGCCAACACTTTAAACCGCTACCCCTCCTTGAGTCGGTCCCCTATGAGTCGGTCACGACTCATCACTTGTACCCGGGTTAACTTCTAAACGACTCAAGCTAGAAGCAACACAAACAACACTAACAACCTGTAAATTCTACGATTTATCGACACGTAAAAATACGGGTCGTTACATTCTCTCCCCCTTAGGAATTTCGCCCCCGAAATTCCAAGCAAACAACAGCAATCACAATTATTCCGCATGCCTACCATCCATAGCAATCAACAAACCATGCAACCAATTCTAACCTAGCATGCAGAATTCTAAGACTTAGAACAAGCTACAAATTCATGAGATGTCACGACACTTTAGGGCAATACCTCGAAGAGTCCGGAATGAGCTGCCTTCATCCTCTCTTCCTCCTCCCACGTACAGTCGTTAACATCATCACTCCATTGTACCTTGAGCAACGTAATCGTCTTCCTCCTAAGCTGTTTCGTATCGGTTTCAACAATACGAAGCGGCTTACGAGGTCTCGAAACAACAGGATCAACCTCCAAGTCTTCACAGCTATCAGCAGAAACCACCGTAGTTGGGTCGTGCATATACTTCCGTAGATAAGATACATGAAAAACACTGTGCACACCCGCCATCTTTTCCGGTAACTCCAATCTATAAGCGAGCTTTCCAATACGCTCGATAATCGGGAATGGTCCAACAAATCTCGGAGTTAACTTTCCTTTCTTCCCGAATCTAATGACACTCTTCAGAGGAGAAATCTTCACAAAAACCATATCACCTACGTCGAATTCCAAATCCTTACGACGATTATCGGCATAACTTTTCTGACGATCTTGGGCTGCCTTCATTCGTTGCCGAATGATCTCTATACAATCTGAAGTCTGTCGAATCATCTCTGGCCCAAGTATCAGCTTTTCTCCAGTTTCCAACCAACATGTCGGAGAGTTACACGGTCTTCCATATAATGCCTCATATGGTGCCATACCAATACTCGACTGATAACTGTTATTATAAGCAAACTCCACCAAATGAAGGTGATCTTCCCATGATCCTCCGAAGTCCAAAACACATGCTCTAAGAAGATCTTCCAAAACTCGGTTGACTCTCTCAGTCTGACCATCTGTTTGAGGGTGATAAGCTGTACTCAAACACAACTCAGTTCCCAAAACTTCCTGGAAGCTCTTCCAAAATCTACTAGTGAACAATGGATCTCGATCGCTCACTATACTCTTCGGAACACCATGGAAACGAACTATCCACTTCACATATAATTCAGCCAACTTCGATGCAGTCCTAGTCGATCGAACAGGAATGAACCTTGCACCCTTGGTCAAACGATCTACAATGACCCAAATCCCTTCATTCCCTGCTCTTGTCCTAGGTAGACCATCAATAAAATCCATCGACACTTGCTCCCACTTCCATGTAGGAACCTCCAATGGCTGAAGCAATCCACTGGGCTTCTTCTGCTCAGCTTTCACCAACTGGCAATTCATACACTTGGAAATAAAATTTCCAACATCCTTCTTCATACCTTCCCAGTAGTAGGTTCTCTTCATGTCCCGATACATCTTATTTCCACCTGGATGAATTGTCAACTTCGAGTGATGACTCTCCCTCAGAACTTCATCTCTCAATCCATCTACATCGGGAACAACTAGTCGCCCTTGCTTTCGAAGCCAACCCTCTCGATCGACTTCAAATCCTTTATCCTTTTCTGGATCCAATCCGGATTCCAAATCACGGATAATCTTGATAAGCTTATCATCTCTCCTTTGCCTCTCGCCAATTCTTTCCACAAGAGTAGGCCTTATCGATAAGTTTGCCAACATCTCAGGTTCCAATTCACATCTAGGCCTGAAATCAAATCCAGCCAAATACTCAAGACTCTTCCATTCCGAAAACATGGCTCCCAATCCTGCATGTCTTCGACTTAACGCATCAGCCACTGCGTTACCTTTCCCTGGAGTATAGGCTATACCAAAATCATACGATGCTAAGAACTCTAGCCACCGTTGCTGTCGAAGATTCAAATCCTTTTGGGAAAACAGATACTTCAACGACTTATGATCTGTAAACAGCTCAAATCTAACTCCCAATAGATAGTGTCTCCACATCTTCAAAGCAAACACAATCGCCGCTAACTCCAAATCATGAGTCGGATAATTCCTTTCATGCGGCTTCAGTTGTCGACTTGCATACGCAACAACTTTATCCTTCTGCATTAGCACCGCTCCTAGTCCAGTGCCACATGCATCGGTGTAAACCACCATCTCATCATTCCCACTTGGAATAGTCAAAACAGGAGCACTCGTCAATCGCTCTTTCAGGATTACAAAAGCTTGCTCACACTTATCATCCCATCTGAACACCTGGTTCTTCTTTGTCAATCCTGTTAACGGTGCAGCTATCTTGGAAAAGTCTTTGATAAACCGACGATAATATCCTGCTAATCCAAGAAAACTTCTCACATCAGATGCATTCTTAGGTCTAACCCAATCCTGGATCACTGCCACCTTAGCGGGGTCAACCGCTATTCCATTTCCAGAGATAACATGGCCTAAGAACCTCACTTCACTCTTCCAGAAGTGACACTTCGAAAACTTAGCCTTCAGCTGATGTTTCCGCAAAATTTCCAAAACAATCCTCAAGTGCATCTTGTGCTCTCCCTCAGTTCTGGAATAAATCAGAATATCATCCACGAACACAAGCACGAACTTATTCGACTGATCTCTGAACACTCTATTCATAAGATCCACAAAATATGCTGGCGCGTTAGTCAACCCAAACGGCATTACCAGCCACTCATAAAACCCGGATGGTGTCCTGAAAGCAGTCTTCGGCACACTATCCTTCGCCACTCTCAACTGGTGAAATCCCGTTGCCAAATCCATCTGAGAAAACACCTTAGCCTCGTGAAGCTGATCAAACAAGTCATCTATTCTCGGCAATGGATACTTGTTCTTCCTAGTCACCTTATTCAGCTCATGATAATCAACACACAACCTCAACGATCCATCCGTTTTGGTTGCGAACACAACGGGCGCACCCCATTCGGACACACTTCTCCGAATGAATCCTTTCCGCAAAAGGTCATCAACTTGCACCTTCAGCTCTTGCTGCTCCCTCGGTGCCATTCGCCTAAGAGGCATCACAACAGGTCTGGCTCCCTCAATTAGATCGATACGAAACTCGATCTCCCTATGCGGCGGTAACCCTTTGACTTCCTCAAAGACATCACCAAACTCATTCACAATAGGCACCAATGACAGTCCATCCCGTGGAACAACTAGCGAATACATGAAGCTCATGAAGACGCCTTCTTCATGCTTACATCGTATCACAACCTTTCGCCCTTCCACATTCCCGACTGTCACCTCAAGCCTCTCACAATCAATCCTAGCCGCATACTTCCTAAGCCAGTCCATACCCAAAATAATTCCGAACCCCGCAAAGTTCAGAACAAAGCAATCACAAACAAACGAGCAATCATGACTCGACACAACTAGACCACGACATAACATACACAAACATGACGAACCCCCTACCGGATTAGTCACAACCAATGGCCTATCAACAATATCCGGTTTCATACCTAACCGGCTTACCAAATCATCACAAACAAAAGAATGCGACGCTCCAGTATCAAACAACACTCTAACTGGAACACCACAAATAGAAAGAGTACCTTGAACAACCACACTCTTCCCCTTCTCTTCAGCAGTAGGAGCTTTCGAAGACGATGGAACAGCCCCCAAAGCATAGGCTTGCACAACCTGCCTATCTTTCCTCGGTTCTGGACAATCCTTCTTGATATGTCCCAGCTTATCACAGTTGTAACACTTTCCCGGCACTTTGGGATTCTTACAATCTTTGTAAAGATGGCCCTTCTGCTGGCAGTTATAGCAAGTCACTTCACTTTTCGGCTTCTTCTGGCCATCCCTACCCCTCTGTTGCTGTTGTTTCCTCTTCTTATTGCCACTCTGCTGTGGTTTAGATCCTTCCCTAGCTACAGCAATAACAGAACTTTCCCTAGGAAACAAACTCTCATGCCTAAGAGCTTTTTCCACAAGCTTCTCAAATGGATCGTCCAGATGATCCACTAACTGCCTCCCAAGATAAGCATCCAGACCAGTCACAAACTTTTCATTCTTCTGGTAGGGAGAATCAATATATGATCTGGCATACTTAGACAAAGCTTCAAACTCAGAAATGTACTCAAGAACAGGCCTTCCCCCTTGCTTGAGCTCCACAAACCTCTTAAACAAGACAGATTTCTGGGAAGTAGAGATGAACTTAGCTTCAAATCTAACTTGGAATTGCTCCCAAGTAATCTCTTCTTCTGGAGTATCGATGGTGATAGAATTCCACCAATCAGCAGCTCTTCCCTGAAGCTGTCTCGATGCAAGCTTCCTCTTAGTTGCATCCTCAATCCCTAAGTCACCAAAGATTCTTTTGCAAGCATCAATCCATCTCTGCACCTCAATAGTCGACTCCGTCCCCAAGAAAACTTTCCCTCCAAGAGCAGTATAATCCTTGCAAAGCTTGGCAAAATCCACCGGTCTCGGAGCTTGGACTTGAACTCCCACATCCACAGATGATCCTGAAGCTGGTATTCTCCTCATGATTGAAGTCATCATGGCCTCAAACATAGGAGCATAATCAACAGCTTCCCTAGCATCACGGCTACCCCTCGCAGCTTGTCTCTCACTTCGACTCATCCTTAATATCTGTAAATAAGAATGATTAGAACACCTTAAGAAACAACTGCATAAGGAGTTCAAACCCTTCTAAACTACTATATTATATATAGTAATCATCCATCAAATTACAATTACGTCTCTCTTACGTAGTTACATCAGCGAGCGTTGGCTAAAATCGATTAACCAAAGCTCTGATACCAAATGTGACGACCGCCCATGACTCCCGCACCAAAACAAGGAAATAATGCGCTGAAAGGCGTGCCAGGCAGCCATGGACGATAGTCAGGGTAAAACAAAACAAAAGAATCTCTATCGTACAACTCACAGCGCATGGATAAAATACAATAGAGAAATATAATATAGTGAAGCTCCATAGAACAGAACATCATCATATAAGCATCACAGTAGTTTTATACAATCATCTACTCAAATCCATACATGAAAGCCTCACTACAAATCACTCAACCAAATACAGCAGCGGATACCCAGTACATATAGTAAGAAAACTAATATGCAAAGCCTCCTGCTCGTCTTCGTCATCTTCATCGTAGAACTCCTAGCACAGCACCTGTCACCTACTACCTAGTCTGCCCATCCCAACATGGATGAACAGCCCAAGGTAATAAGAGGAGACATAAAACCTTGAGTCAGACAAAGTCTTAGTGAGCAGTAAATTAACTATCAAACATACCAAAAGAGCATAAAGGATAAAAGGAATAGGAACCAAACCATCCCACTCCACCTCTTCCTACAGTGATAGCCCCAGACATACACTAAGGAGAAGCAAGCATAACAACATAGACAATTAAGGTAAAGCGAATACCACTCGAGTCAAGGACGATGTTTTCCAAATACAAACCCCCAAGGCCTAAACCAAGATCAGATAAGCACCCAGAAAACACCGCTCTTGAAGCCGAATGATAATACAACCAAACATCCATGACTCTGGCTATCACTGTTATCCTTGCCTCGATTTCACCGTTAGTTGAATGACCATCTGTCAAGGGTTAATGGTAACCCCGGTTCTAACCATAACTCCGCACACTGCCTTGTGCCTAGGACTTATCTACTTTGCCCAGAGTACTCAACTACCTACCTGTAGTCTTTTGGGTGTCCCGACTACCTACCTGTAGTCGTTATGGGCGCCCCATGTACTCCTGCTTTTGAGCATGCTAGAACCTTCAACAACGACGAGATCCAAGCCTCCTAGCCATCCTTCTTGACGACTATCCTCATACAAGCTCAAGCTACCTCTTGAACAATCCATTATCAACCAACTTGAACTACTCTTCAAGTTATCAACATGCTTGGAATGATCCCTGCTTGGATTAAGCCAAGACTCACATCATACTTCGCTTCATCGCATCAAAGCAAAGTCTCAACTCAACAACATGGTTTGCCTCATCAAATCATGGCAAAGTCCCATCTCAACATCATCCAATCTATACATATGAGCTTCAACATCCGCTACATATGCCTTAAGCAGCTTTCACCATTCAAGAGCCTTCTTCCATAGCTTTTGAATCCTCTTTCATCATCTTGTTCCAAATCAACTACTAGCTAACTTGGAAACAATCAAATCAATCATACATTCAAATAATCAATCATTCAAACAAGATCTATTAAGCAATTTAAGCAATATCAACTATAATGGCAATTTCGTAAATAAACGAGCAAAAGTCCAACATATGTGAAATCATGGTTTTTAGCATAGATCTATCAAATATAAAACATGGGTTTTGTCTCTAATACTTGTTAAACTAACTTGCATAAGTAAACATCTTCAAAAAACCATGGATCTAGACTTCGATCTAAGAAAAATGCATGAAATCTCTAACTTTAACACTCAAACAAGCCACCAATCCAATATACTCCCTTGGATCCGCGTGAGAGATAACTACCACTCACCAAATCACCCAAACACTACAAAAACTACACACTTCAGATCTGGACAGCGAAGATCAAGGTTTGATCCGGCAATATCTCGCTCCAATCGATGAATTCTAGCTCGAACGGATGAAGATCTTCAACTTTGGCACTTGGATCTTCGATCTCGATCTTCGATCTTGGATGGATGTTAGAATTAGATTGGAATGGAGAAAAGAAGATGAAGAAATGTTGTAGTCGAGTCTTCAAAATGGCAGCACTTCGTCGCTCCGAAATCTGGTGCCAAAAAGTGAGCCGAACCCCTCTATTTATAGGCTAGAACCTCCCTGAGTCGTCGCCCCATGAGTCGGTCCCGACTCATCATGAGTCGTCCACGACTCATCTCCTGCCGACTCACGACCTAGCACAGCCGACCCTGCGACTTAACTATACAACATATACTGCCGACTTAACACTAACCCAGATGCCGACTTAAATTCTACCGACTCAAAGACCTAACGACTCAACACAGCAAGAAGGTCACACGACTTAAGACACATACGACTTACGACTCATCGTTAAGTCGTGCCTACCGACTCAGTTGCAAACGACCTAACAACACAGCCTTATGGCCGACCTAAGTCCTAGCCGACTCAACTGCACAGCCTTCCGACTCAAGCCAACGACTCAATACACCAAGGCACAAGGTCATACGACTCAAACCCAAACCGACTCAACACCTACCGACTCACGACTCAAGACCAGTGCCGACTCAACATAAGTCGGTCACGACCTAAAAGCCTCCGACCTAAGACACTGCCGCGTTTTCCCCAAGTCCTAAGTCGTACGACGACTCAACAATACACACTCACGACTCAACTATGATGCCGACTCACGACTCATCAGGCCCTACGACTCAAAACCCTGCCGACTCATTATCCACGACCTAAGCCTAAACCCCTTAAGTCGCTACACCCTTAACCCGTTAACTCCTTAACTCGGCAAACCCTATGAGTCGTAACTCGTTGACTCGGCCACACTTCTTATCTCGGCCCTCTATGAGTCGGTCATCCTATGAGTCGCCTAACTTCTTGAGTCGGTCCATCCTTATCTCGGCCAACACTTTAAACCGCTACCCCTCCTTGAGTCGGTCCCCTATGAGTCGGTCACGACTCATCACTTGTACCCGGGTTAACTTCTAAACGACTCAAGCTAGAAGCAACACAAACAACACTAACAACCTGTAAATTCTACGATTTATCGACACGTAAAAATACGGGTCGTTACAGAATGACCTTCAGAAGCCTTAGCAGCATAAAGCTTGCTAGACTTGGCACCAGCCGGAATAGTAGGCAAGTGGAAACATGATGACCTTCCTTCTTGCAATAGCGACAGGAGAGAGGCTTGGAACAAGCTCGAATCATATGATCAGGAGAACCACAATTGAAACACTTCCGAATGAAAGGTGTTCCAGAAGACTGAGTCTGAGAGATAGAACCACCAGTCTTCTTTTTCTTAGAAGGAAAAGACCTAGACTTCTGAAATGGAAATTGCTTCTTGTTGGGGTTCTTGGAAACCTCAACATCCTCGCCACTATCACACTCCTTCTCGATGGTTTCAAGATGAAGTGCAGAATCAACCAACTCCTCAAAAGAGAGCTTAAGCTGGAGCAACAAAGACTTCTTAAGATATTTCTTAAGACCGGAGACAAACTTCAAATTCTTCTTATAAGAAGTGCTAATGAATTCAAGAGATAAAGCCTCGAATGATGCAATATACTCAGAAACAGAAGATTTCCCTTGCTTCAACTCAAGGAAGTGACGGGTTAATAAAACTTTTTCGGATTCAGGAACGAACTTGAGTTCAAATTGTCCCCGAAACTGAGTCCAACAAAGAGTAGACTCATCAATTTTGGCTACAAGAAGCTCATACCAATCAAGAGCATGCCTTTATAATAAGCTAGAAGTTACAAAAACTCTATCATGATCAGAAAGTTCCATGCGAGAGAAGATACGCTCGCACGTGCGAAGCCAAGCTTGGACTTCAAGAACAGACCCGGAGCCCTTAAACGGCTTTCCCCCAAGATGAGAAAAATCACTGCACTGACGTTCAAAGGCAGACTTGCGAGGTGGAGATACTCGAGGAGGAACTGGAGGCTGAGTGCTCCTAAACAATTCCAAAAACTGATCAGCAGACATATAAATGCCATATAGATGTGAGTCACGAGATTTCCCAGCATCCGAACGTCGTCCTCTGCCTCTTCCATCCATACGCTGAAAGTTAAGATAAGAACAAGATTATTCACAAGGTAGATGTCATTAATATAATTGTGGAATACTACGGAATGAAATGCATTCCTAAACGTATCCCCAAATTCTATCTACCACTAAAGGCAAAGAAGGAATAGAGGCAAGATGATTCAACGATTCGGATCACTTACTACACTTTGATGTATCGTAATATATGCTTCTATTCTATGTTTATCATATTTTGTTCTAAACCTCGCTCTGATACCAAGCTGTGACGCCCCACCTCTATACCCACGCTAGCCAAGGACACTACGGGGTAATGCCGTCGACTAACACGGAGAATAAGACTGGTTAGGAGTGACCATCTATAGCCTTGCCCTAACTATCTATTGAATACATAAACAATAGACATACCAAGTAGGTTGACATACCCAATGAATACTTAAAACAAAACCACAAGTGGTTGGAGAATCTATAAGAACAGAATATAACAACTCAAATGTAATATACATCACAGAACAGTAGATCATCATATACACATATACAGATACATAACAGAGTATACAAACTAATACATGTCAAGTGGTATAGCAAACCACAATATACAGACGAGTCAAAAAGAATACATATCAGAGTTACAACAAAAAGGACTACAAAAAAAGCTTTAACAAAAAGGAACAAGCTGAATAGTCCATGCGGAAGCAAAATAGGCTAAGTCCAAAAGCACCTAACCTGAAACAACTCGGTCTGACCCGAATATGAAATACACGGGTCAGTCTGGCTAAACAAATCAGTTAGATAAACTGAACAACAATAACCTGCAAGGTCACAAAGTATAACAAATATCTCTGCAAGAGATAACACAATCATCTAACAAAAGATGAATCATAACAGAACAAGCCTCATCTCATGGGCAATTCAAATAAACAAAGGATATGAATATCCCAAAACAAGCCAAAAAGGCAATAACAAATACCAACGAAGGTAACACAAGTTCCACAAGGTAATCGCGATAAATCGTGCGGCTCAAAAAGACCAACACCGAAAAGCGATACCTAGGTAATATATATATCAATGAAAACAGAAGATTGCTCGAGCGCAGTACTGTATAAACAAGGATCCATAAGCCTGAAGGCTCCAAACCCAAATATCACTCGAGCGGCTCATAAAGACCAACTCCGAAAGCGATACAATAGGGAAACAAACTCGAAGGTACAAACCCAAAGGCAACATACCCGAAGGCAACAAACCTGAAGGTGCAAACCCGAAGGCAACAAACCGTAGTGGTGAAGGTCCGAAGGCCCAGTACTGGACACCGCTAACTGGCAGAATTTGTCACAACTCTCGAAAAGGAATCCGAAAAGTGGTAACGTGAGTCCCATAACCACTCGTTCGCACTAAACAGTTTACTATCCGTTAGTTAATTTCACACTCAAAGCAGTACAAAGTTTACCTCATCTCATTGGTAAACCAGACCAAAAGGTCAAAATAATTAATCGAATAGGTCGGGGATTAATCGGAAAGATAAACGCACGGATTCATGGTCCGTGTTTTACTTAACCATTTAATCTCCTTTCCACTCCGCTCGAAGTGCGAAATTGTGTGTGTGCGTTTAAATAGAATTTATAAATTAGAGAAGCAATCTTTTAATACAATTTAAAAGATTATTTTATAAAAACCCGTGGATTAAAATTAAAAAGGAATTATCAAAAGTCAAAATAAATGATAACAACAAATAGGATCATCACGAATCGATTCAAATTGGAAATTCAATCCCGAAGGCAAAGTGGGCTGAAATAGCAAATTCAGTTGACTAAACAGAGAATTCAGTTGACTAAACAACAAATTCAGTTGACTGAACAGAGATTTTCAGTTGACTGAATTCTGCCAGGAAACTTTCTGTTTTCAGTCGACTGAACAGAGAATTCAGTTGACTGAATCTTGCCTGGAAACTTTCTGTTTCCAGGTTCAGTGGACTGAATAGAGAATTCAGTCGACTGAATCATGCGTGGAAACTAACTGAATCATGCGTGGAAACTTTCTGTTTCCAGGTTCAGTCGATTGAACAGAGAATTCAGTCGACTGAATCATGCCTGGGCTATTTTTCAGCCTATCCAAATGAAGAGCAAACTCTTCCAAAATGCAACCGGACGAACATTGGCTCTAAGGGTTTATGCCAATCGACAACCCGACCCTATATGCTCCTCGATGCATCACCAAAACATGAACGAACATCAAAGTTAGGATTTTAAAGATTTGAACCTAAAACACTAAAGATTGGAATATTCACCAATTCAACCCAAACCAAAAGCAAATGCACATGAATAAGTGTTGGGAATTCATACCTAACAATCAAGATAATTATAGTCATAGATGTGAGATAAAAATCTCACCTTTAACCCAAAACAAAGAAGAAGAAGCTCAATCACAAGGAGAAGACCAACCAATCTCTACTTCAACCCAACAAGCTTCAATCTAAGATCAAAACAAGTATTTCCTAAGTTAGGTTTAGGAAACTTTCTGAAATTGGAGAGAAAAGGAGTTGGAGAAGATGAAGAGGAGGCTTACCAATAGCTTCTCTTTGATTTTGGAGCAAGAATTCAAGTTTGCAAAGTAAACTAGGGCTTGGAATTTCTAATTCCTCTTCCTTTCCCCCATTTTCAGTTTTACCTTGAGTTTAGAAGCGAAAATGAGTGAATGAGGAAGAGAGGGACTGAGTTAGGTTATTAAACTAGCAAATGGGCTGAACCCAAACCCAAAACCCAATTAGAAAAGGTAGCAAAATTCAACTTACTCCAAACATATCAAAGTTTATACTCAAAAAGATCGCAAACGCCATTTTGGACTCAATGGAAGTGGTATCGAGCCCTAATTCGGCCGTTTGCAAAAAGTAACTTTTCGGACCCAAAAATCCGACTAATGACTCTATATTTAAATTAAATATAAAATCGTTAAATATGCGAGTTGTTACACCTTTCTTCCAACTTACTGACACACAGATCAAACCGGTGCACCTGCACAGGTGGTCGTGACAACGTCGCTCACCGTCGAGTCCTCCAATCCATCAACGTTCACCTCTACACCAGATCCCGATCACCCAAACACCGAAACAAACCCACGATCGAAAACAAACAACTCAGTAGAACCTAGAACAAGAAACTCCAACCAAACTCACCCCGTACAGACGACGCCGACCATCAAAGTTCGAATAACCCCAGCCACACACTCTCTCATCATCCCCACTACCATCCTCCTTGGTCTGGTGCAACTCGAATAACCAGAGATGCCGCCACGATCATGTTTCCAAACTCGACCATTTTGGGTTCATAAACCTTGGTTCGCCCAAACGCCGACGCCACGACGATCATTACTCCCTCCTGATATTTTTCTCGACATTGACGGACCCCAAGCTCGCTCCAGCCAAGATCCTGATCCCACAGCTACTGCTGATCACCAGAAAACACTCCAAAACCATTTTCTGGTAAACTTAAAATTACTCACAGGTTTCCAAACTAACAATCAAGATTTTCATTCTAAAAATCGTGTTTTACAAAGTGGATTTAGGTTATATAATTGGATCAACAAATTACAATACTTGATTTTTAACATTTTTAAACATCTTACTGTATTTACTCAAGTCCAGAAGATTTTCAAACATAAAATACTTAAACATATTTTTAAAGCCTAAATTATGTTTATACAAACTTATTTTGTTTGAAACTTAAAGCCTAATAGTAATTAGATAAAGAATTTTGGATTTTGGATTTGTTTTTAAACTCTGTAGTTAGGAAAACAGAGAGGAACATGCATACAAACATACACATATCAACATATACATTTCTACAAAGATTTACATTTAAATATACACATGCAAAGTGAAATTTCAATCCAAAAATCACATGCACATATTTTAGTTTACTTAAGCCTTTTTTACAAAAATATATGTTTACTCACCTGATAATGATTTTGAACAGAGCTTTTTGAATTGAGATGTTTAACCACTTGATTTTGAAAAAAACTTGAATCTGGAAACTGGAAAGCTGTGATCTTCTTAAAGGCTAAAATGCTTTGTAGATGAGATGCTTTAAGCTTTGAAACTTCAGTTTTCTTGCTTGCTTAGTTGAATTGGGGTTGCAGATTGCTGATTTGAGATTAACTGGCTAGAAAGATTTGTCTTTTGTTTGGTATAGGAATTGATTTCAGGTTTGAAAAATTACATGCTTCAGAAAAATGTTTGTGTTAGCTCCAAAATTGATCACTAACACCCAAATATAGATGAAAGCACCAACTAACAGTCACAGATAACAGATAGAGTATACAAAGAGAGTTATAATGTGAAGAATAGTCAAAACAGAAATTAAGCAGTAAAGAACAACAGATTTTTATAGTGGTTCGGCTAACTCCAGCTTACGTCCACTCTAGAATTTTACTTTTATTGCTTTAACAATTGATTACAGTTACAAAGTGGTAAACTAGCCTTAGCCTCAGAAAATAGAAAGTCAGAGAGTAGAAGAGAGAGATCCCCCTTTTGAACTCCTACACGCTGTATTTGTAGACATGTCTAGGTACTTGTTGGGCTCTCTGAATAACCCGAGCCCATCAAGGCCGAACGGCCCATGTCGAACCATAATGCCGAGTCACAACGGCCTCTCCCCAATGCCGAGCCGCACCTGATGCCGAACAACCCATCAAGCCGAACGACCCAGCATGCCGAACGATCCACCATGCCGATCGATCCACCATGCCGAACGATCCACCATGCCGATCGATCCCCCATGCCAATCGATCCACCATGCCGAACGATCCACCATGCCAAACGATCCACCATGCCGAACGATCCATCATACCGAACGATGTCCAGGGCCGAGCGAGGTCCAATGCCAAACAATCCACAAATGCCGACCCATGCCTTATGATGAGCGGCAATCAATGCCGACCATGCCTTATGCCGAGCGGCAATCAATGCCGATCCATGCCTTATGCCGAGCGGCAATCGATGCCGAATCAACCTGCTCTCCTCAATGCTGAACTATGCACATCGAACCTGTTCCTGACCGACCATCTATCCATCCAACTGGTTCTAGTCAATTGTATTCCAGTTTCGACAAATGAATAGTCAATTTGGTTAAATCAGCTTGTCCGTGGCCTTGTAAAAAGGCGGGTTAACATTTGCCCTCCAAAACATACCTTACTGTTGGAAGGTGTGTTTTGAATAGTCTCACATTCAATATCCAAAGTCCATGTTTCATCCACATTCAATATCCGAATCCTGGACCTCTCCAGGTCAATATCCAAATCTTTCACCGTTTATAACCGATGTTCATATCCATAACCTCTCCGGGTTCTTGCCAAATGCAATCCACATCTGACGACCATGATCCAGTGTCCGTGAACATTGAGTAGTGCCATGGCTTAATTCCTAAGCCGAATCATGGTCACTCCGGACCCTTGTCAAGTATAGTCCATACCCGACGACCTGAAATAATAATTAATGACACAGGGCCTAAGTCCTAGGCCGAATCCTGGTCTCTCCGGACCCTTGCCGAGCACAGTCCATACTCGACGACCTGAAATAATAACCGATAATATGGGGCCTAAGTCTTAGGCCGAATCCTGGTCTCTCCGGACCCTTGCCGAGCATAGTCCATACTCGACGACCTGAATAAGCCAATTCACCTTTGGACGAAGAGACTTACCCCTTGCCGGGCACAATCCATACCCGAAGACTATTTATCAAAAACCAGATAAAATCCAATCAAAAGCCCATAAAATCCAGATCAAATCAGAAAGCAAAAAATCCATATCAAAAATCCAAACCAATATCCAAACCAGAAAGCAATCATCCAAATAAAAGGCCAAACCAAGAAACAAACAAAACCAAAAGTTCAAACCAAACCAGGAAAAAGAAAATGTAGAAAAAGCAGATTTCACAAACCAGAGTGTCACGGTTTATCATCATCTCAGATCATGCCTAGGGGCTATCTCCATCCCCGTACACGAGTAAGTGACTTGGTCGTTTGCCTGTAGGTTGCTACTTATTTCATAATATCACAGTCAGTTGACAACCAATCGACCATCATTCCTGTGCCTCGCACCATCACTGTGTGAGGTAGACGGTGGTTGCTCCTGCCCCACCGCTGCATTACGAGCTTCGACGTATTGTCGCAACTGTCCATTCCTTACATGCTCCTCAATTATGTCCTTTAAGTGCCTGCAGCTGTTGGTATCATGTCCATCCAAATCATGAAAGAGGTAGTTTTTTCCTAATGCCCTCTCACGTTCGGAGGGTTCTCTCCTAGTCGGCCTTCGGTAGGGAAGGCGATTCCGAGTCTGCAAATGAATCCGCTCCCGCTTCTCGTTCAATCTTGTGTAGGTGGAGAATTTTTGCTCTCTCCACCGCTTCCTAGCCTTTCCTAATTCATCATCCAGCTTCCTTTTTCCTTTATCTTTATCTTTCTCCAAGCCTCTGCTGGATGGCCCTCCATCCTCAGCCGCGTTCACCTCCTTTAACTTCATATCTGAGCACGCATCTTCCTGCCGAAGGAACCTCTCAGCTTCGTGAATGAATTACCCGAGATCCATTGGAGAGTCCCGTATCAGTGACACTTTGAAATTTGAATTCTCCCTAACCCCTGACACTGCCGCCATTAAAACCATCGATGGATCTGGCCGATCCACCGAAGCAACCACTGCATTGAACCGAGTTAAGAAAGCCCTGAGTGATTCATCTGTCCTTTGTTTTACTAATGTCAACATTATTACATTCTTTGGCCTTTTGATATGTACCCGAAACTGCTTCAGAAACCTGTCCACCAACTCTGTCCATGTCCTGATAGATCCTTCTTCCAACTGCCTGAACCACATAGCAGCTATGTCCGTTAATAATAAAGGGAAACATCGAGCCATAACTTCTTCTGAAGCCCCCAGCACCTCCATGTGTCTTGTATATCTCATCAAGTGATCTGTTGGATCGGCTTTGCCATTGTACATTTCCACGTTAGGTAGCTTGAAATCTGGCGGATTCCGAGCTATCCTGATTTCACGAGTGAACGGACTCTTGTTTACTCCTTCCAGATCTCTATTGGTCAAACCTCCATGCATAGTTCGCTTGATAATCTCGGCTAATCCAGCATTGTCCGTCAAGGGTTGCACCCCGAGTCCCCGAGGGAATTCTGGTACATATTCTTCATCCCGCACTCCTACATTCCTATCAGCATCATGTTGTGTAGTGCAAACTGGAATCCCTCCATGAATTGGTCCAGCATTTCCTGGTGGTATGCCCTCGAGCCTAGGTCGTTCCAGATTGGAAGTTGTCTGTTGATTGGGGGCTGCCCTCTGTTGAGTCATTCCATCAACCTGCTGGTTGAGTTCCTCTAGTCCAGCCCCAAGACCTTGAGTACCTGCAGTTCCCGATTGTCCAAATTGCCTAAGAAGAGCCTGCATCATCTCCTCTTTCCGTTTCATCATCGCTTCCATCTCCTCTCTGGTGATGTAGACGGTTGCTTGACTTGCTCCATTTCCAGAGGAAGCCTCCTGAATTCCCTCTTGATTGCTTCTTCCTGTCAATTGCTTCCTTGTTGATGGCCTAGCCATTACTCCTTAGAATCCAAGTTCCTAACTCCAAAATTCCTGAGTGCTTGCGTTCTCAATGAAAGCGCCAAAATTAAACACTAACACCCAAATGTAGATGAAAGCACCAACTAACAGTCACAGATAACAGATAGAGTATACGTAGAGAGTTATAACGTGAAGAACGGTCAAAATAGAAATTAAGCAGTAAAGAACAACAGATTTTTATAGTGGTTCAGCTAACTCCGGCCTACGTCCACTCCAGAAGTTTACTTTTATTGCTGTAACAATTGATTACAGTTACAAAGTGGTAAACTATCCTTAGCCTCAGAAAATAGAAAGTCAGAGAGTAGAAGAGAAGAGATCCCCCTTCTGAACTCCTACATGCTTTATTTATAGACATGTCCAGGTAGTTGTTGGGCTCTCTGAATAACCCTATCCCATCAAGGCCGAACGGCCCATGCCGAACCACAATGCCGAGTCATAACGGCCTCTCCCCAATGCCGAGCCGCACCTGATGTGGAACAACCCATCAAGCCGAACGACCCATCATGCCGAACGATCCACCATGCTGATCGATCCCCTATGCCGAACGATCCAGCATGCCGATCGATCCACCATGCCGAACGATCTAACATGCAAAACGATCCACCATGCCGATCGATCCACCATGCCGAACGATCCACCATGCCGATCGATCCACCATGCCGAACGATCCACCATGCCGAACGATCCATCATGCCGAACGATGTCCAGGGCCGATCGAGGTCCAATGCCGAACAATCCACCAATGCCAACCCAGGCCTTATGCCGAGCGGCAATTAATGCCAATCCATGTCTTATGCCGAGCGGCAATCAATGATGATCCATGCCTTATGCCGAGCGGCAATCAATTCCGACCATGCCTTTTGCCGAGCGGCAATCAATGCCGATCCATGCCTTATGCCGAGCGGCAATCAATGCCGAATCAACTGCTCTCCTTAGTGCCGAACTATGCACATCGAACCCATTCCTGACCGACCGTCTATCCATCCAACTGGTTCCGGTCAATTGTATTCCAGTTTCGATAAATGAATAGTCAATTTGGTTAAATCCGCCTGTCCGTAGCCTTGTAAAAAAGCTGGTTAACAGTTTGAGTTGTCTAGTGAATTGTTTTTACAGGTTTTGTTTCTTAAGTTTCTTTGTTTTAAAATGAGAATAGAAAAATAAATAGTGAAGATGAGAGTTTATATAGGGTTAATTTTGATTTACTAAAAATTAAAGAAAACAAAATGAAAAATGTGATAATTGTTAATTACTTATCATTTGTCAATTACGTCACTTAATTACATTACACATGTTGCTATCATACTCTAATCTATTAACACTTATAGTTAAGTAATTTTTATTATTTTTAAATGTTAACAAAAAGCCTTTGAATTTGTTTACTAATTAATAAGTATTTTCTAAATCTATACAAGTAAAGTTCTTTCAAATAAAACAAAATAACATAAAATAAAAACCAATTATATTGAAAATAAAATCATATACAATATATTTTTAGACCAAAATATATTTAAGATATACTTCTTTTAAATTTTCAAGTTTAAATCCAAATCAAATTTAAATTCAAATCCAATTTAAAATCAATTCAAAATAAATATATATATTTTAAACAAACTCAAATTCAATTTGAAATTAGTAGTTCTTTTTAAAATCTATTTATCTATATTTAAAAACAACACATTAATATTATTGATTTGAAATTAACAATTTTGCCAAATTTTAAATAATTTACAATGGAGATTATCACATTTAAATTTGTTTGAAATTTCGGGATATCACACTTAGCTGGAGTCACCAATTACTTATGGGGCTCATAGGATTGCTTAGTGCAAGACGAGCTGGAATGTTGGTCATAGGGAGCTTCAGATTGAGATCCCCGCTGAGTAGGTTTCTCCCTAACATGCTCTGAATGAGGAGGAGGATCGTTGAGATATGAAGAGTGGCTATAAGTCTTTCTTTGGGAAGATGACAAATCTCTGGGACGATAGTCTCTATCGCCATTGTCATCTCTGTCTCGAAGTATACCTCATCCCGAATCTTGACTGGAGTGGTGGAAAATAGAGGATCCACGAAGGCAGTCAAAGCCACGTGAGTGCCCTATATAACCTACGTAGAAACCAAGCAAAGATGAGTTTGTAAGAATCGCATGATGGCTAAAACTTAATAAGGTGAAGTGTAAGTGTTCGTGTGTGTCCTAGTGTTTCACCAGATGGACCAGTTTCTTTTACTTTACTTATTAGAGTTTTTTCTCCCTAATGATGAACTTGATCGCCTTCATGCCTCTCATGGGTGAATTAAGTCCCAAGATTATTGAATCGTTGAAACCATAATTAAGCAAGTCATCAGGGATTGTCAGATCTGATAGACCTTTTAATAAACCCTCTAGATGTTAGGAGACAACTCTTTCTCAACCAGAGTAATCATAACTTTTTAGGTTTCACCCATTGTTTTCTTTCTCGGTTTGTAGGCTAATTTCTTTTTACCCTTTGAAGGAGGAGGCGGTTCATTAATGTCGGGTGCATCGGTCAACGGTGCTGAATGGGGACTTATATTCCCATCAGATACTCTTGGCACCCCAGCCTCTTTAATTTCACATTCCTCGGGTGTGTCGGGGTCCCTACCAGTAGGGGGCACTGAAGGCCCGGTCTGCTTTTTGCCTTTGTCTACCTTGGATCTGGATGTAATGGAGCCAGTTGGAAGCCTAGCTTGGCGACCTTCCATCAACAATCCAAACTTTAAAAAAGATTCATTGGAAATAACGTATTTGATCTCCCAATCTTCCATGGGAATGGCTCGAATGGCCTCGATGGCCTTAAAATATCTAGTGCATTCGGGACGTGGGCTGACCTATAAAAGTTGAAAAAAGTTTAGAAAGAATGAACCTCATGCCTTAGACAAATATTGAGTCCGAAAATGAAACTTACTCCCTTCCAGCCATCTTCTCGCAAAGCCGGGGGCAGCGTATGTAAAACCATTCTGGCTTATACTGGGAGAATATACTCTAGGCCCTCGTCAGGATCTGACACTGGGAGTGTGGCTTAAGAAATATGAAGGATGGACTGTCAGGCCGTCTTTTGAAGTGATAAATGTAGTGGATATCCTCGGAAGTAGAGAGTGAATAAGATGCTCATAAAGAGAATACAAGCGCCATGGATAAATGCATGACTGTTGGGGTAAAGCTGTTCCGAAGTAATCCTGATTACCGTAACATCTCATGGAGAAATGAATTGAAAGGTGGCACACTTCCAACCCACTACATGAATTTATTGCACGTTGTATACCTGGCTGGGGGAAGGTGAGGCCGATCTTGTCTTGATGGAACTAAAACGTCGTCAAATGGAATTCCATGAATCGAACATAACCGACGAAGAGTGTCTTCACCGATTTTTGAAGCTTGTGAATCAGACGGATTATCTACGATAACTGCTCCATCTATAACATCAGGGGCTAGGCCAACAACTGTAGCAGATGGGTCTGGAATACCCTATGTGGAGGCTGTCGGTGGATTCAAAGTTCCTTATACCTCCTGTTGAGAACTTGGCTCAGGCCTATCGAAAACTGTAGCAGAGCTTAATTTTCTAGACATCTTTAATGAACGATGGATATGAATGGAATCTTCTTTAAACTATACTCAAAAGACAATCGATATCAGATATGACGACAAGAATATTCCCCCATGTGGTGTGTGGAGTAGTGCAATCATTCAAGTATGAGTATAAAAGAATTAAAGACCGATGAAGTGTGATTGAGCATTAAACTATCGTCTTCGAAGACTGTCATCATTGACCGTCTCCAAGGGCTTGTCCTATGTTCAGTAGTAGGGACCTCGGAATCAGACATTGGCATCATATGTTGAAGGTGGTTATTTTCTTTTGTTTAGTTGAATTCGCGTTTATAATCGTTAAAACTATGAAGTTACTAGTCTGAACCAGTTCCATATGCTCAAGTGCTAAAATTCTTGTCATTATTCATTGTTCTAAGATCAAACATGGGAATATGTGGACTTGACTTATGCTATGTTCAAGTTGAGGTGATTTTAATTATTAATGTCGATCCCAAGGCGCGAAGCCCACCGTCTCCCTAGACCAAAGACACCAACCCGCTCACTCTCACTCTCTAATCACCGATTGACTCTCTCTCTCAGAATACTGAACCACACCTCTAAACCTACCCTGCTTCACTCGCTCCCTTCCTCTCTCTACTCACTAATCCACTCGTTCGGTCCTGACCGACCCACACTCACTCCCTAATCACCAAGTGGCCTTACCATAACTATGCCAAGCCACTCCTTCATAGAATAAAGAACAACTTTCCTACCAAACTCCCATCGGTCCAACCTTATAGACTCTCTATCGTTCGACTACTTTTGTAACATGCCGAAATGACTTTCACTAACATATCACCCTACGAAGGCTACCAACTGGCTTCTCTAATCCCCAAGCCATGACCCTCTCTCTTTTGCTAAACAATAAACTATCCACTTAAGTACGTCACCAATCTCCCTTACTAGGAGCATCTATGCCAACTCTTCTTGATTCGGTGTCGAACCATGTCACTCACTCCACTATCCAAATCCATGCCCTCACTCCCACCGTCTCTCCCCTCTCATCCACACCAAGAAGGGTCGAGTGCGCATAAGACACAAATCCAGGGGAAGTCCGGGAAGTATAGCCTTAGAGTTCAAAGAAAAATGTACGTCCTTGCCCTATGAAATAATTTAGGGTTAGAGCATGTGATTTCTGGTGCTCGAGGTCAAGAATGATGGTGGAGAGTATGCGGGAAAATAGTTGAGAGGATAATGGTAGCGATTCGATGGAAAGAAGTTTTTTTGGTAGAGTCAAAGAGTAAGAATATTAAAATGAAGAAGAAGAGAAAAGAGCTAAGGGCAATGCTTTTATATGCAGCAATGAGGAGTCGAACATGCAGTTTCCTTTAAAAAGGTCCACACACTTTGAGTATGTTGGTGGGGTGAGGCAATATTCAAATTAGCCGTACGGCTTGTTGATGACATTTCGAACCATTCTTTGACGAAGTCATCGAATGAGTGGGTCGGTCTATTAAATGTCAATCCACTTGTTGTTAAAAAGGGAGAGTAATAAAATAAAATAACAATTATAAATATATGTACATATGTACATATAAATGTATGCAATGTGATGTTCATAAAATCCACTATTTTTCAACCTTCGAGAAGTTGTATACACCCAGTTTTTGAAAAGCTAAAGACAAGATCTAAACAACGGACGATTATCATTCTAAATGAGATAGCTCCTGAAGCAAGAACCGACCGCTGGTTCAAATCGCATCACGTTGGTTCACACAATGCACTTTGGAGGCAAATTTTACCGAGCTATGTGATCAAGCTACAAGACGATAGTTGCCGAGGTTGTGGTTGGGTCTAGACGGGATTCAAGCCAAAAGGGATGTAGAAGTATGAAGGTCTGGTATAGCCCAAGTAGTATGAAAAGTGTATGGTTCGGCCTATGTATATGGTTCGGCCTATATGCATGGCTCGGCCTTTAAGCATGGTATGGCGAAGGAAGAAAAGCCATGTGCCGCTCGGTCAAGCTGGGAAGGTTGTGCGTCGTTCGGTCTAATAGGGAGACATGTACTGGTCGGCCAAGGTAGAAAGGTCATGTGTCGCTCGCCCAATGAAGGAAGGGTGGGATAGTTCGGTCTAGATACTCAGGGAAGAGTGGCTCGGTGTTCTGTGGTTTGGCCTCGTGAGTTTCATTTCATCTGTTTCGACTGTAGCATGGGCTCAGCCAAGGCACATGAAGACAAGATGGTTCGGTCTAGTTAGCCTAGCATACGTCCTATGGCTTGGACAGGTTAGCAGATGTCACTCGGTCTTGGACGGAAGGTCAAGATTGACCGACCACTCATCGCTCAATCATAGTGGGAAGGCTAGTGTGGATTGGCCATTCGTCGTTCGGCCAGAGAGGCTCAAGGATTACCGATTCGGTGGAGGCGGCTAGGCCTGACTTGTTCGGCTAATTTGACTTACAACTATGGGCCGAGCTACGTAGTTCTTGGGCTTGCGCAAGGAGTCCCGCCTATCTTCGTCGATAAATAGAGAGGTAGAGGCACATTTGAAGGGACATTTTTTGGGAACTCTAGGGAGACTCTTCCATTTCTATACTCACTTCTTTGCTCTCAAAATTTGTACGCGAGTAGTTTGTATATGGATTGCATTTGTATTCAACTCTGTGAAGAAGCAATAAAGATTTCACTCAAAGTGGATGTAGGCAGTTTAGCCGAACCACTATAATTCTAGTGTTCTCATTATACTATTCTAATTGCATCTTACTGTGATATTCCTTTGTTTTAATTTACTTTCTTCATTAATCTCTCTACATAATTCTGTTCAAGGGTCTTAGTGACCAATTCTAGTGCTAACAAAAAGTATGACTCTACGATATGGTATGATGCACAAGTTCGAAATGGATTCTAATTACAATATCAAAATATTATTTTGATTGTTGTACCTGAAGGGATATGATCCACCGACCGTGAATGAGTCTTCAGGAGCAAGGTTAATGCAGTTGGGATACAATGAGCAACATTGGTAAGAATTACAACATAAATTTCAATTATTGAAATTAACATAATAGATTTCTTACTCAACATGCTCAAGTTAGTTCGAATTACTCACATAATTATCCCTTGGTAAGTGTTTTCATAAAAAATGGTCATTGACATCCAGTTGTATATGAAAGCACCAATTCCCAAAAATAATATCCAAATAGAAAATAAGCATGTATATCACAGAATAAATAATAGAAAAAGCAAAGGAACAAACGAGTTTTATAATGGTTTGGCTATCTCCAAACTACATCTACTCCAATAATCTTTTATCTATACTATAAGATTACAGGTACAGCTATTTTTGTCTTCAAAAATTAATAAAGGAAGTGATAAGAAGTGATAAAGGAGAGTCAGTCGAAAAAGTCCCCTGCAAAGAGCCAAGTTTGCTGTATTTATAGGTGAAGATATGCATGGATCGGGCTGAAATTTCGGTTGAAGAACCTCCAGGCTCACGAAATTTGGGGTTGACTGAACATCAAAAAATAATTTAGACCGATCGTTCCATACTTACTCAAATGGGGCTGTAATCATTTTTATAGGGTCCCTTTTGCCTCTAGTCCTTTCTCCCAAAGTTTCGCGCCATTCTTACTTACCGTTTGTGAGATATCGATCGATCTTCACTATTTTGACTGGAAATTAGATCATAGGAGATCATTGCATGCTTCATTCTTTTGAGCTACGACCGATCGTATTGGTTTCTCATGATGTTAGCTACTTACTTTCTAAATTTCGTGCAATTTTTACATACTGTTCATGAGAGATCGCATTTTCCGTAAAACTATGGATCGTTATGCTAATTTGTATGATCGTTCCAATAACGATCGACCTCTTCTCAAAGATTTCATCCTTTTGAGCTATGATCGATCATGTGGGTGCTCCGTGATGTATAATACTTTCTCTCCAAATTTCATGCAAGTTCGACATATCATTTGTGAGATATCGTATTTTCCGTAAAACTATGAATCGTTATGCTAATTTGTATGAGCATTCCAATAACGATCGGCCTCTTTTCCAAGATTTCATTCTTTCAAGCTGGAATCGATCATGGGGTTGTTTTATGATGTAAGCTACTTTCTCTCTAAATTTCATCCATTTTTGACGTACCGTTTGTGAGAGATCGCAACCGTAAAACTGCGGATCTTTATGCTGATTTGTACAATCGTTCCAATCACGATCGGCCTTTTTTTCCAAGATTTGAGAGTTTTGTCATACAATCATTTTTTTGGAATCCACTCTTCAACATATTATTTCTCTAAAAGTTTCAAGTGCATTGGCTTTGTATATGAGATATTGATCGATCTTTGTTGATTTATGCGGTTTTATGGATTGTTCCTAATCGATCCATATAAATTCTTCCTTTGCCCATAACTCGAGCATACGAACTTTTATTTACTTGAAATTCGAAATGTGCCCTCATGGAGACTTCCTTGTCACTTCATATTTATTGCAGCTTAATCTAGGCTTGGTCCGAATTTGTCCAATTATTATCCACAGTTCCAAATATCATCGATTTTTGAGCCTGTTAACCATCTCTCCAGGCTTCCTGCCTTGATGATCACAGAAGCGATTTAGCCAACTTTTATAATATACTGCCTGGTCAGAAGGTGGTATAATTATAAGGCTTAGTGTTTTGGTACATATGTATTGAAATGTAAAATTCTAAACAATGATTTAGAACAGATTGTTTGCACATTACAACCAAAGTGTCTTAAAGTCAATGAAAGCACTATTGAGTTTGTGGGTTTTTGGATATGATCCAAGAAATGATAAGAAGGTATCATTCTAAGCATAAAAATTGGGCAAGTATTTTGATATAAATATCAAATAGTTTGATTTTCAGTCAAAATGCAGGGGAAGTGTGCGTCCATAAGAAAGAACCACTAAAAGGTACATATATATTCTTAAGAAATCGGTAAACAACATACCCCCGATTGTATGTTAAAATCAGTAATAGTTTGGTTGTTTAATACTTGATATTGGATTATAAATTATGTCTTTTATATTAAAGGATGTTTGGAAAGTCCCAAATGAAGACACCTTATTAAAAAGTTTAATAAGGAATATGTAAAATGGATTCCTTATGCTTTATCAATAGAAGTTATTATACATTAAATTTTCTACAATACCGTAATTTATTTATGTATTTGTTACATGAGGAAAATATTAAATCCAAATTAGGATCACTAAATGTTAGTTTAAAGTATTCTCATATAATTAACAAAATACTAGAGAATCGTTTACACAAAAAATGAGCTCCTAATGAAGGAGTGTTCGGACTCGAACTTCATAAGTGCTATCAGGTATAACATGTCAATATTAAATTCATGTTGAAACCTTAATTTAGAATCACTAAGATGGAAATGTTCCAAACAAAAGGTTATAGCTGATCCAATGAAAATGCTGAGTACATTACCTTGAATGGTGCCAAAATAAAATCAATATATATCAATATAAATGCATAAATTTATTACTGAGCTATGGGTGACTCAAGTATTAAGAATACAGCATCTTTGTTATATGATAACAATATAATAATAAGAGCTCACTAGAAGTCAAGAAATATACTCCGAATAGTTACACATGATAAAAGTAGTTTGTTAACATCAGAGAGAGTCGATTAACAGAATATATAATTAAACAACATAAAAGATCCATTCATAAAGGTTCTAAATAAATAAGTGTTGATCAAACTGATCGTAAAGATGGAATTGAGATTTCATTATTGGCCCTAAGTAGAGGTGGGAGATTGACAGAGTTAGGGGAATACCTTAAGGGTAATTATGTAATTGTTACATATTTCTAACTCGATAATTAATCTCATTCGAAATAAAAGATGTTTTTTTATATATTATATACTTGATATAATGTGTTATATTAACTACTTAATATAACAAAACGTATGTTTAATAGAAAATCCATAAATGGTATGTTTGTGATAATAGTTACAATATGTTGAAATCATGAATGATTTATCGTAATAAAGTAAACATATATTTAAATATTCCTAGTCAAGATGTATCGAGACTGGATATCGACAAATCAATTGATACTAGAGTACATAATACTCTCCAAATGTTGGGTAGTGTATTACTCATGGTTGTTGGGGGACCAAGGAGTTACGTACTAATAGTTATTGGATAACTTTGGAATGAGTCACTCGATGGTTTTTTTTATTGGTCAATATAACTAAAGTCAAACAAAAAATATCAATGTGACTGATGAAGTTAGGTTTTGTTATAGTAGTTATAACATATTGTAACCTTGGGTAATTTATCACAATGAAATTAAACATACCAATTTAAATATTCATAGTCAAGATGTATCAAGATTCTATATTGATACATCTGTTGAGACTAGAGTGCATAATGTGTAACATCCCCCACTTGGAGATCCAAAACTAATGGCTACGGATGTTGTAGTCATCCATAGTTATTAATCCTCAACGATCAAATACGGTAATGTTAGATACATTGATATAACAGAAACACATGGATATGTAAAAAAATTAAAATCATCAAATAAATTTCTCATTCCATTTCAAAGCATTTCAAATTTATTACATAATCCTAATATGTGAACCACGTTCAAAGAAAATATAATTACGATAACATACGCCAAGTGCGACATATGAAGAAGCCCCGTTGGATGATCGAAGTATATAGCCATTAAATTAAACCTCTTTTCCTTTACAACAAAACAAAGCAGAATAAAAATGGAAAAGAACTCTAAATAGCTATCATGCCTCCTGCACATCTCCAGAAGCTTATTCATCTAAAGAGGTACCTGAAAACCTCAACTCTCAAACTATTAAAAAATAAATTGAGCCCTCAAGAGTTTAAGGGAAATACATAAACTTCAATTCAGACATAAAGCCTGGTATGAATAATAATCTACCATCTCAAACCATTTAAATATCCAGTGAGACCATGCCACTGCAGAATGAGTTTACCCTCATTAGTACCTTATTCAAAACTGTATAAAACCATATACTATGCTCTTTTATCCACAATTGTTAAAACATAGAAATTCAAAATATTATGATGATATGCAAACAAGTAAATCAATTCAGGATTACCAATCCCCATTCATTCTTGAATATATGTCTCAATTATAGTTTCTAGGATCACTATTAACCTAATAGTTTTCATAGGTTGACTAATAACCTGTTTAATACTTATGGAGTCCCTATCTGATTTCATAATTTTCATGGGATCACTAGGAACCTATCCCCCCCCCCCCCCCCCCCCGCCAATACCTTCATCCCTGAACCTATTAGTTCCCTAATAACTTCCATCTTATCCTAGTTTTCATTGGTTGACTAGAAACCTATTGACTTTTATCAATTACTTAATCCGGATATAGTTTTCATGGATTCACTACAAACCTATTGGCTCATGCAAATAACTCAGTCTAATCATAGTTTTCATAGGTTTACTATGAACCTATTGGCCTCTGCCAATAACTTTTCCTAAACATAGTTTTCATGGGTTCACTATGAACCTTCCTATCTTTCTACCTGATAACTTCTTTAGTCAATATTCTGGCATCCTACATTCTTTTCTATTTGACCCCCTGGATGCAATTCTTCTCATTTAGGAGTTAAGTTAATTTATATTCACTACTAGGTCAATCTTGCTGGTTATTCTGCCCTTTTTCAAAATACAGTTATGGGTCCATTACAATGTGAATATATATATATATATATATATATATATATATGAAGAAGTAAACATAATAATAACAACGTCTGTGATTTAATATCCATGAAATCATTTTATATAAAACTTGATTAGCCCCTTTAACCTATTGATCAAGGAAAACTTCTTCAAAAACTCCATACTTAAAATCATTTCAAAACTCTTTTATTAGCCATGGTTTTCCTTTAAAATGAGATTGGGCCATTTGTGTTCAAACCTAAGGCTTCCAAAACCTTAAACTTTACTTTGGAAACCATTGGATAACCTCATTTGAAAGGATTCAAATCTTCTTATCAAAACACTAACATATACCTTTCAAAACACTTTAAACATCTCTTTCATAATCCTTGGGTTTTTAAAAAATATCTTTTGGGTCAAAGTGAATACAGACAAAAGTACCCCTTTCGAAACCATTAATCTTTATATAAAATTGTTTGGAGAAAAGTCGTCTACTTTAGAACCATTTATTCCAAAGCTCGGACCATTTAAGTAAAACACTGAAGGATAGCATCGAAATTCCCTTCCAAAGCCATTGCCTTAGAAACACTTGAACCCATTCGAAAGCTTTTAAGAAGCGGCTTAGTACAATTTTAAAAAAGCTACCTTTCGAAAACATTGATGACTTCAATACCTTCGAAAGGCATAAGATTGGCACCAAGGTCTCAACTAGGTATAAACCACCCTTTTCAAAAGCATTGATTTATCAGTAATGAACTCATTCGAAAGCTCCCCTTTGACAAAAAGACGACAACCGATTCAAAAGTAAGAGGTTTTGACTTGGTCAAAAGCATTCTTTTGAAAATAAGGCAGCGCTTATCTTTGGAAAGCGAAACAAAGGTTTTGACGCCATTGAAAGCAATGGTTTCGATACCATGCCTTCTGCCTTTCTCCATTCCACTACATACCATCATTGTGCTACCTTGTGTATTGGTTTCGGCTTTGGTAGGTTTCGACTTGGTCGAACTAGAAGTAATGAGTCGAAAGGTGCTTCTAAAAGAGGCGAAACCCACTCTTCCGGGTAAGGACTGATTTAATGCCAATTAAAACAAACTCTTTGTAACTAACCTGCCTATTCATAAACATTTGATTGGTTGCCATAACTTTTTAAATTATTTACAAAAATAACCACCATATAATTTCTGATCTAAACATGGATTAATTTAACAAATAAGCACTTCCATCAAGCAAAATCAATGAAACAATTAAGTCCTTCATCCAAAAAATTTTTATTTCCATGGTAAATTACTTAGGAAAAATCCCCAAAAATGATAGAAATTCACTTTCAATATGTTATCTAGCATATAAAAATTTCGAACCCAAATTCTTCATAGAATAATCGAAATAAATGTCTAAACTCAATTACTTATGTTTTCCTTTGAAAATTTATAATATACTTTCCGTACCATGGAAAATTATAAAAATTAAAACCCATCTCTAAAATCATGTTTTGCATACCATAAAGTTTTCTCATGGCATACGAAAATCATTATAATCAGTTTTACCTTTAAAACCGTATAAAATAAATATCAAATTATTTTGTTTGAAACCAATATGTCCAAATCCAAGCATATCATCGATAAAAAATCATCGTAATAATGGATTTGATCATAAAACCGAAAATAAATGATCATAAAAACAAAATAGAGATGATTTATATTATCATTCACCTTGATTAGGATAAGAAACTTGAGATTTGATTGAGATTAATTTCCCCTAGCTTGAATCCTTAGCTTTAAATTTATTTTCTCCTCTTTTCTCCTAATAGTCGACTTTGCTCTTCTTTTGTTTATGTTTTTTATTTTGTAGGATGAACATGAGAAAGAATGAAACGTGGATTATAAGGGTTATGGTAATAAGGTGCGGCTATTTCCTAATAAGCCCTTGTGTAAATTAATTAGCCTATAAGCTGTTCTTAAGCCCATTTAAATAATTAAGCATGTCCCTTAATTTATTATCAAATCTCAATCCCCTTATCACTCGAATTATTTACATTACTCTATTTAATTTATCTAATTAAATATCCTGAACAATGTTATCAAAAATTAGGGGTGTTACATAATGCTTCCAAATGTTGGGCAGTGTACTACTCATGATCGGTGAGGGAACCAAGGGATTACATATAGGTAGTCATTAAATAACTATGCAATGACTTATATGATAATTTTCTATTGGTTAATATAAATAAGGTCAAACAAAGAACATTGCTTCAATGTGGAAACATCGCTTTGATTATAGTTAAATCGTGACACGACATCCATCGAATGACAATAGTAGGTTTGAGTGAAAACATTAGAAGTCAGTATTCAAGCGAGAATTAATTTTTCACTTATATAGCGTTAGCATCATGGAGTCAACCTAAGTTAACTCAAAATCAAAGTTTCTAGCCAGAGGAGTATGAATAATAATAATTATTATTAAACCAAGGATTTTTTTTTGCACTTTCAAAATTCTAGAATTCAATGGATCAACGAAGGTGATAATAATACCAAATTTTTTCATAATATTGCTATTGGTAGAAAATGTTCTAATACAATTAACTCTATTTTTGTTAACAATATACAGTTAGTTGATCAAAGAGACCTCAACAAGGCTTTTACTGACTATTAGAAGGGTATTTTTGGTTTTAAAATCAAACATATAATCAATGTAAGATGGACTGATCTGTATCTATCAGATTCTATTGTTGATTTATCTGGATTAGATATTCCTTTTTTAGAAGGGGAAATTAGGAAAGCTATTAATGATATGCCTAACAATAAATTGCCGGGGTCTGATGGTTTTCCTATTTCATTTTATAATACCGTTTGGGATGTTTTAAAATTTGACTTAGTTAATTTGTTTAATGACTTTATAATGGTAGTTTGCAATTAGGGAGATTAAATTTTGCAAATGTTATTTTACTGCATAAAAAAGTAGGAGCTAACAACTTAGAAGATTTTAGACCTATTTCTTTGATTAACTGTTCCGTTAAAATCATTTCTAAAGTTCTAGCTAATAGACTTAGTATTAGAATGAACGATTTAATTGATTGTTCACAATCGGCTTTTATTAAAGGGAGAAATATTACTGATGATGTAGCTGCTTTTCAAAAATATATTAATTATTGTTGTAAGAGCAACATAACCTGTGCGACTCTTTTTTTTTGAGAAAAATGTGTGGTCCTCTACAGAAGAGGAGAGCACACATGTACATATATATATTAACAAAAGTAAAGGTGCTGCCAACAAGACTGGAAGGTAGCTAAAGCACCCCCCATACAAAAGAAAAAACAAACCATCCCAAGCTCCAAAGAACTACAAAACAAACCCATAGAGACAACGTCAACCCAAAGATCCAATCAAGAGCGACGCCGAGAGAGCAACCGCCAACAGAAAAACTTCCACAACTGCATCTGCAACCTCAACAATCAAACAGAAACATCACAATATACAACATTTACACAAACCAATATACCTCGTTTAAGCTTTACGATTTAAACGAGGACTTCTCCTAATATTACTAACTGGAAAGCTCTTACACTTTCTATTCCTTAATTTGGCTTCCCGCATTAATTTGGCTTCACACAATAATTTGGTTTCATGAATTAATTCAATAGCGTGGGCGGGAGAACGAGGAAATCTACCAAGAGCAGCAAGAAAACAATACATGACAAATCTGAAACCCCCAGTTCAATAATAGACAGCTTGATCAGGTTGCTGCAAATTAGAGCACTCCAAATCTCCCCTCTCATTGCTAACAATAAAAATGTTCTCCACACCACTTGCATCTTGAATAAAAGAAACTACACCCACTGGCTCAATCACAATACTAAACTTAATAGGCTCAATCACTTCTTTAACAAAAATATTCAAATGATTACTAACCTCCAACGAAAATTCCAATCCATTTACCAACGATGAAATACCCAACTTAAATCCAAAAAAATCCCAGGGAATAAAAAATAGAGGCACCAACTTACAAGAACAATCAAAAAAGAAAACCCAGCAGTTTCAAGAAACATGATACCATCCTTGCATAGGTCTGATTCCCTATTCTTCGCACCAGGTAAAGTAAATCCAATAATAGAAAAAACAATAACCCCTCTATTATCAGAAACTGACACAACATCTCGCGATTCTACATTCAAACCTTTATCACTGAGCAACTCCATCATATGTGATCCAGTAGAGCTATGCGACACGGCAAAATTGCTTGCAAATTTAGAAAAGGCAGACTTAAAATAACCAATGGATCTAACCAGCTTCTTATCCACATTATCACTTAAAGACTTACATGAAGAAACAACCAATTCATCAACATCAATAAAGGATCTACCCTCCTCTACATTCCCACTAATACCAATCAAATCAGATGAATAAAAATCCTCAAAGACAGATTCACCATGAATGTACACCTCTGAGCCATAACCTTTTATCTTATAAACATCCTCATCATAATCTGAATACTGAAGCTCTCCATCAGTTCCACCATAAAAATATGAAAGCTAACTACCACATTATCCCAATCATTAGCAAAGCTAAAATGATCATCACTAGACTCAACACAAAAACTAGAATTAGGAACAAAATCCACCAAATAATCACTATCCACAGAACAAAAACTACCAACAGAATTTACTGTAATCCCATTATCATCCAAGGTAGATGAAATCAAAAAATCTGACTTGGAAACATCACCAGGAAGACTATCCACCAAAAAATGATTAGGAAAATAACAAAATCTAACATTGGGATCCAAAAGAAACAAATCAGCAAGAATATCTGAATTTGAATCAGATACATTTAACTTCACAATATCCATCCATTGAAAATCTACCAAATCACGATCAACATCATTACTATTCGAAAAATCTTTAGCTCGAAACCCATTGTAATTATCAAAGTTTGAGTACTTACCAATGTTATCGGCAGTCGAGCAATCGAAGTGCCAAAAATTTTTGTTGAAAAGGTAGGAACCTTCCTTCATATTTCCAACGCAACTATCCAAAAATGAACCCCTTAATCTCAAGAACTCAAGAACAAAAAGATAATGATGATCTTGAATACTCATGGGCTTCGTGAAAATAGAATCGGAAGAGGGAAAGGCGGGCTCTAGATTTAGAAAAGGGTTGAAATACAAAGGGCAAGAAGATCTCTTGTGACCAATCACTCCACATTCGAAACAACAAATAGAATTAGAACAATCTTTGATCTTGTGATTTAAATCTCCACAACGATAACAACGAAATCCCCTTTTCCGATTAGAATAGCGAGCACTTGGGAATTGAGATTGAGAAAACCTGTTTATTCCATTAAACGAAGAAAATTTGGAGCCATAATTCACGCGACGTTGTGTTGAAGACGAATATCTAAATTCTGGGTGGAAAGCAAAAGAGGATGAGAATCGCTCACCCTTTTCTTGAGCTCGCCATTTTCTTGATGTATCAGCCATTTAATTAAAGGATCGAGAAGACTTTGATTTTATAACCTGTGAAATCAAGTTTTATAACCTGTGCGATTCTAAAACTTGATTTTGCTAAAGCGCTTGATTCAGTGGATTGGGATTTTCTTGTATATATTTTTCAGGCTAGAAGATTTGGGCATAAATGGATTAGTTGGATTTTGACTTTACTTAAAACGGGTAACTCTAGTATTATGGTTAATGGCATTCTAGGTAATAAAGTTCAATCTAAGAGAGGCTTAAGGCAAGGGGATCCCTTATCCCCTTTGTTGTTTAACTTAGCTGCTGATGTTTTTGCTAAAATTATTAAAAGAGCTGTAGTTAATGGTTCTCTAGGAAGTGTTGGTAATGATATATTGCGTAATGGTATAACGGTTTTACAATTTGCGGATGATACCTTACTTTTTTCTTCTCATCTTCCTAGACACATTATTACTCTCAAGTTTATTCTTTATAGTTTTGAGCTTTTATCTGGTTTAAAAATTAATTTTGACAAAAGTTCTGTTCTTGTTTTAAATGATTTTGAAAAAGTAGAAAACTTAGTTGTTAATACCTAAACTGTAAAAGTATGAAATTTCCTTTTGAATATCTAGGGTTTATGATTAGACCTACCAAACTCAAGCATGATGATTGGCTTATTATTATTGATAAAATTAAGAATAAGATATCTAACTGAAATGGGAGATTTCTCTCTAGAGCAGGTAGACTTATTTTAATTAACTCGGTTTTATCAGCCTTACCTATCTATCGGATGTCTATGCATGTGTTTTCATATTGGGTTATTGACAAAATCGATAAAATTAGAAGAGATTTTTTATGGAGTGGGGATAATATTAATAACAGTATAAAATGTCTCGTAAATTGAAAAATTATTTGTAAACCTAAAAATGAGGGTGGTTTAGGAGTTATTAATTTACGCAACATGAATTTGTCTCTTTTAGGTAAATGACTTTGGAAGTTTAAGGATATAAATGATAACGCTATTTGGAAAGAGATCATTTCCAAATATTACTATAATGGTAACTTCAATTTACACCTACTTGATCTTTCATTTCCCATAATTTTTCTAATTTTTGGAAAAACATTTTAAACTGTTATGATTTCTTCAGATTAGGAACTAAGACGATAGTTCATTCAGGAAATTGTACTTTTTTTTGGCATGACTGTTAGATTTCGATCTTGCCTCTTATATTTGATTTTAAGGATTTGTATGATATTTGCAACTTTAAGTATGCTTTAATAAGTGAAGTTTATTCTCCGGAGAATGATCCTCCTTGGAACTTTAGCTTTAACAGAATTTTAATTAGTACTACCTTTAGGCAACTCTCTTTGCTTTATGCCAGATTAAATCTTTATAATATTGATATTGATAATGACTTTATTAGTTGGGAATGGGATTTATTATGATTGTTTGGACACTAATTACATCCTAATTAATACTCTTAAAAATTTTCGAGTACTATTAATAACTCTTTTAAATATATGTGGAAATCTAATGCTCCTCCTAAATCCAAAATTCATATGTGGCTAATTCTTTATGGTAAACTTAATACAATTGAATTTTTAAAGAGAAAAAACATTCATAATGGAAATAAATGTTATTTTTGCAATCTACATCTTGAGGACATAAATCATATTTATTATGATTGTTTGGACACTAATTACATCCTAATTAATACTCTTAAATTTTTTAACTTTAATATAATAACTAGTATTTCAGATTGTGAATTCTACTGGAAAAATTGTAGATTCAAATTCAATAAAAATATAAGATTTTTACTAGACACGTTATTTATTATTATTAGTTGGTTTATTTGGTTTGAGAGAAATCAAAGAATTTTCAATAATAATAATAGTCATATTAACAAATTGATTTTTCAATTTCTACATTTTGTTTTAAATGGATTTCTAATCCCAAATATAAATTAGCTAATAATGTCCTATTCAAACGGTATTTTAACAAGGTTAGTTATAATATTATTTTTTAAACTTAGCAATATCTTTTATTGTTCTAATAATAGTATTATTAATTTTATTCCAAACTTATATGATAATCTCACTTTAAATCATAGCTTGCTTATGATTTAAGACATGTAAGTCTGGTCAGTCTCACTTTTTGTTCTAGTTTCTGTTTAGTTTTTGGTTTCAGTTTATTCTTTTCTTTTGTTTTTGTCCTGTTAGATTGATTTAGGTTTTTTTATTTCTTTCCTTTTAAATACATATATTTGTGTGTTTATTTAATAAATATACATATATATGTATCATTCTAATTTTTTCCCTTGTCTTGTTTCAGATACAGGTTTTGGGAGATAGGATATCAGGTTCATTTCGCAGGTTTCTCTTGTAGTTAGATTGCTGGATTTCAGATCATAGAGAGGTCATGAGAGCAGAGTTTCTTCGTCCAGGACGTCTTGTGGTTTTTTCCCTCAGATATAGGATTCTGCTATCTTCTTTTTGGAGTGCTTTTTCAGGATGTCCTTTTCTTCAGTTTGGCTCTCCTTCTTTATTCAGAGACTTCAAAGCGATCTCCCTATTCAGCAGATCCTCCAGATGCTTTTTCACTTCTTCTGTTTAGGACTTTTAGAGCTTTTTTGGTACTTCTAGCATCTTAATATCGGGCAGTGGCCATGCCGAAGCTTGATATTAAGGTGTGATGGGTGGTGGCCTTGCCGGAACTCATGTTAGGAGTACCTGAGTTTTTTTGCTTTTTTTAGTTTAGCTCCTATTACCTGCCAGGCATGTTGGCAGCTCCTTATGTTCATGTTATATATATATCCACATGTGTGCTCTCCTCTATGCGTAGAGGATCACACATTTTTCTCAAAAAAGAAATTTGAATGTGGACAATGTTGGAATTTTAACCGAAACCAAAATTCCATAAATCCTATGGTGATGTAGTTTTGACGATGAGAATTAGTTTAAACAATCATCACTAAAAGGTATTATTTAAGTGTTTGTGAAAGTTGATTTTATCGAAAAGACATGTAAGCAACGTATTTGGCCAAACTGTCACGACACTAGCTAAGGTGAGGTGTAAATATTGTTATTTGAATTATCGATATTAATCTTTGATTGAATTCACACCTCCGAGTTGCACAACTGCATTTGTGGTTTCTCTAAAAACCATATGATTGTAAAATTAATTAATATTTAAAAATACTAATTATTCTTAATTTTTTTGATTTTTTGAATGTTATTGGTGATTATTTAAATGCATATTTAATAATTATATTTGCATGTATCGATACAAAATATCGGTAAACATGGTTTAAATAGTAAAAAAATTACATAAAAGTTTATACTTGGAAAATTTGCATATTAAGAATGTGCTAGGACCGTCCATACAATGGTGAGAGTAGGAAATCAATTAATTGAATTGATTGAAATTTAAAAGGAATTAAAGAAGAAAGCTTTGAATGGGAAAGTTTCCTTTAAAGCAGTTTAAATAAAATCTCCTCATTTTGATTTCTTTAACAGAACATAACTTTTCTTCCTATTCCCCATCATTCATGGCTAAAATTTACTCGAAAAAAATGTAAACCCTAAAATATTCTAATAAATGTCAAATTAAATTAAAGAAAGGTGGTTCATCCTTCCCTTACAAGGTGGATGCTGATTTATTTGAAATTTGAGGAGAAGTCATAAATCAAGGTGTGATGAAGGGCAAGGTTTATCGAGTAAGTTTATAATTCATTCACGGTGGTTAAAATAAAGTTTTGACACATATGTTAATTTTAGCCACTTATTAAAATTAGTTTAAAAAATATTCAACATGTTGTGATTGATTGTAAGTTCTATTTGTGTGTGGTTTTGAATGTCAATGATTTGATTGGATCTTAAACAACTAATTGCTATAGAATTGATTTTTTGAACCTTTTTTATAATTGGTTAATGGTTTGTCTATCCAAATAATTTATGTTATAATTTTATGAGAACCGAGACAAATCCTCTTGTTTGTTTTCCTATTATGTGTTGTTGTAAATCTTCTTTGTTTTAATAAATTACTCTCGTTGTCACACTTATTCCTTTTTAATCATGCATCAAATTTAGCAGATTGCATCATGAATTTTTTTTCGTGTGTGTATCATGTGTGTGTATATACACATTAGTCATATCTTCTTCATACCCTGAAATTGTAAACCAATATTAAATTAAATTTACCTGGTTGATTTGTTTTAGAATAATTAAATTCATATTTCAAAACTAAATTTCAACTCATTGTATATACGTATACCTAAATATAAAGTTATGTTTCATACCCAATTATATCATTAGGGTGAATAAATTAAACGATAAAACTTCTAAATATCTTTATGTTAATTATATGTCTTTTCAAATTTAATTATAACATAAACTACTTTTATTTTTAAATGGATAGGATGTTCGTTGTAATTATATTCAAAATTCTATATGGTGTTAAATTAATTGTTAACTGGTGATTATCAGAAAAACATGAAGTAGGATTACATTACATGATTATTTCCGTTTTAACTTAAATTTGATTAGATTTAATTGCAACATAAATTAACTTTCCATGTCCACTCTTTTAATTTACTCTTACATTAGTTGTCCCTTTATGCGAATTATTTCCATCCTTTTTACATATGTAGAAATGAAACATAAGCGGCAATAAATATTATATATATGTATATATATGTCTAAATTATATATCTGTGGTACTATCAGTAAGTCTATACAGATCATATACATATTGCAGTATACTCAAACATATGTATATACTTAGGCATTTATATTCCCGATATGCACATGATGATGTAGCATATACATGTAAGTGTATATATGTACACTCAATAGATATAAATCCAAAATCTAGATACACACGCACATACACACACATGTTTATATTAGCTCATTTATGTTGTTATATGTTTAAAAGTGTGTTGATGCATTTATAACAAAACATTTTATTGAAATGTTAACATGTTTAATTAATAAATATAAATAACGAATTGAATAAAAATTTGATTTTATTTAAAACTAGATTTGATCTAGTGATACCCAATTTTGACTTTATAGGCCCAATAGATCTAGGATAGATATTTTTTTTGAAATCTAACTTTTTCACCCGATTTTGATTGACCCTGTCCCAACAATGGTGTCAAAGCCAAATAATTACGTGGTCAAAATCAAGGCTTACCAACTATGCTTACCAATTTAGTAGACTATCTAGATAAATAGTGTTTAGGCTTGGGTTTGGGTTATATAATACCCCACCCTTCCTTGTTATTGACCTTGGCTGAAGAGTGAATGGAGCCTAAAGGTTGCCCTTAATAGAAAAGACTCAATTTGAATTAGACCTAGGGCTAATTTTTAAAATTATTTTGAAAATTAAATATGAAAATTTAAATTTAAAATAAGAATTACATTATAAATGTAATAATGTGATTTCACTTTTTTTGGAATTAAAATAAGATTTTAAATTTAAAAGTTGAATTAAAATAAGAATTAAGTTATAAATGTTATAATATGATTTTCAAAGTTGGTTTCGAAAATGTATATTATAAGCGTTGTAATATAGTTTTCGAAGTTTCTTTGAAAATATAATAAACATATTTTGAATTTTTTAATATTTATTAATATGATTAATAAATTTATTGAATAGTTAATTAATTAAAGCATATATATGTACTATATGTGTGATTGTTACAATATTTTGAATTATTTAAGATGGTATAAGTATATATGTATATACATAAGAAAATTTTGAAATTAATATTTAATTAAAGAAGTTAGTTTAAGTTAATTGACAAATAGTAAAATAATTATACATATAGATACATGCTTATAACCGTAAATTTTATGATATACATATTTAATTAAATAACATAACATTATTAAAATGTTAGTTAATTAATATAACTAAATAATATTCAACTAATGTAATGTACTGGCATTTCACCAGAAGGACAAACTTTGTATTCCAATTAGTTTATAGGATACATATCCATAGAAATTAATTTCAAGGCCAAACTCAGCAGAATAATTACTTTTAAGGACAAAGTCAGCAGTCCAATTACTTTCAAGGATATAATTTCATAGGTTTTTAAGCCTTAGAAGCTAATTATTTTGCATTTTGTCCTTAAAAGTAATTATTTCAATTGTGTGTGCTAGAAACTAATTGCTGTTGCTAAAGAAACCCTTGTGGCTAATTTCCACTAAAACAATTATATAAGTTATTCAAATGATGAAAGTTATGTAATAATTAAACTTGCATAATATGAATGTATGAAATCAAGTGGAGTAGGAAAAAGAACCCAAATAAACTTTAGGGATAAATACGTGCATATAGAATGCGCACCATGATTTCTAATACGTCCAACACTTGAATCATGTGGATATTTCATAAGTCAGTATCATTCAGTTAAATTATATTGAAGATTGTGAATCTATAATATAAGTGTTGTCCTTTACCATTTATATATTAATTAATTACTTGCATAGTCTTTGGTTGTTGAGCAAGCCCAAACTAGAGATATTATGTGTAGTAGTATTAATATATTGAATAGAGGAGGTAAGATAAGAAACTCAAGGTACATATATTATACATAGTCTGCCGTGAAAAGGTGGTACGAGTGAATAATTTCTTTCGATTTGTTGAGCAAAATCAAGGTTGAAATGAGATTAGGACAAGGAACCATGTGTCAAGAGGTGTATATAATACAATCGATAATGAGTTATCCATTGTTTGTGGCACTATGAATTATTGAACAAACTCAAGGCTAGAATCCCAACGCAAGCGAGTCATAACACCCACAAGAAAAATTAAATGATTTCTATGTTCCTTTTATGGTCTTAATAAACACAAAAGTCCAGTGAGGATCTTATTAGAAAAATGAAATGGTAACATTTATCCTTTCTAATATAACATTCTCTATGTATAAATTAAAATAATCCACATCAATAAATTTATGCATTAAATATAATTGATAAAATGTTTACTAGTTAAAAATATACTAATGAACTGAATTAATATTAACAAACAGAAATATAAAATATACTTACTAATAAAATTTTCACACAGACCCATGAAAGCGCCTAATTATACAACTACTAAATAGGTTCATAACTAAGTCACTTATGTGTTTACTTGCCTGAGATTGTATATTATCTTAAATGACTTTCGAACTATAAAATCAATACATGGATATGAACATTTAATCCATTTCCAATCACATATAAATGTTATGTGGTGAATGATCATAACTAGTAATATACTGAAACCTCGATGAAATTAGTTCATTCTAAATAAGAAAGTAAACCATAGTGTAACGACCCGGAATTTTAGATAATTTTTATTTAAATGTTTGAGTTATTTATATATTGAATCTTTGATTATATGTGATTAAATTGACTTAATAACCTTGTTAACCCCTTTTAAGGTAATAACTTATGGTGGTAAACTTGTTTTAGAAAAATGTTTATAAAAATACATACTTTGAAGAAATATTGATAATGTGACCGAAAATCGTTTTATCGACAAATAGTTTTTTACTTGTCAGAAGTTGTTTAATTTTTTTTACATACGCTAAAGCACTTAAGAAATCATTAATATAAAATAAAAATATTTTCCATTTATGGAAAGAAAATATGTTGATGTCATGGGTGATTTCATGGGAAGATATTTTGTGTGTTAGGGTAAAAGGGTAATTTGCTAATGAAAATGAGGTGTAAAGCTAAAAGCATGCAAGACACATAAGGAGGATCATTTGGCTGGACAACGGGGCTAAAGAAGAAGGTTTAGAGGTGTAAACACTTCATAAATTCAAAAGCTTCTAAAGAATATTAATTCTAGAAGTGGATTAGCACTAATCCACTTTGTTCTTCGATAATCTTTCTCCACTTAGTTCAAATCTCTTCCAAACCTCACCAAACTTTCGCCAATATCTTAGAATACCTTAGAAATCTTGGATTTAAAGTATAGTAGAAGAAAGATGAAAGAAATGAAGGGAGCATGGTGAGGCCTTGAGCAATGAAGTGGAGGGGAAGAGGTTGTCGTGATTTGTAAGTGCTAAAGGTTAGATCTTTAGGCTTTTTAGTGATGGTGGGAAGTGGTTCTTTATTCTTGTGTGTTTGACCTTGATGTAAGCTTGGATTTGGATGAGTTATCTCACTATCTTGTATGTATATATTATGTGTATATATATGTGTGTGCAAGTTTAAAGTTAAAATGACATTAACAAAGTAAAGCTATAAACTTTAGACCTCTCTTGCTTTTGAAAGCAAATGACAACTTTATATTATATAACATCACTTCTATTACCTATTATAACATGTGGCATGGCAGTGAATTGATGTTTAAATGATTGTTTGGATTGTGTTTTGAATTTAAGTTTGTTTGAAAGTGTTTGAATTGAGAATAATTTCTATAGCTACACTTCGTGTGACGCCCCACCTCTATACCCACGCTAGCCAAGGACACTACAGGGTAATGCCGTCAACTAACACGGAGAATAAGGCTGGTTAGGAGCGACCATCTATAGCCTTGCTCTAACTATCTATTGAATACATCGACAATAAACATACCAAGCAGGTCGACATACCCAATGAATACTTAAAAACAAAACCATAGGTGGTTGGACCTATCAGAACAGAATATAACAACTCAAATGTAATATACATCACAGAATAGTAAATCATCATATACATATATATACAGATACAAAACAGAGTATACAAACTAATACATGTCAAGTGGTATAGCAAACCACAATATACAGACGAGTCAAAAGAATACATATCAGAGTTACTACAAAATAGGACTACACAAAAGCTATAACGAAAAGGAACAAGCTGAATAGTCCATGCGGAAGAAAAATAGGCTAAGTCCAAAAGCACCTAACCTGAAACAACTCGGTCTGACCCGAGTATAAAATACACAGGTCAGTCTAGCTAAACAAATCCGTTAGATAAACTGAACAACAATAAACCTGCAAGGTTACAAAGCATAATAGATATCTCTAAAAGAGATAACACAATCATCTAACGAAAGATGAATCATATAGAACAAGCCTCATATCATCGGCAACATATAGAAACAAAGGATAAGAATATCCCAAAGCAAGCCAAAAGGCAATAACAAATACCAATAAGGTATACAAGTTCCACAAGGTAAACGCTATGCATCATGCGGCTCATAATGACCAACATCGAAGGGCGATACCTAGGGAATATACATATATATGAATGAAACATCAGAAAATTTGCTCGAGCTCAGTACTGTACAAACAAGGATCCATGAGCCCGAAGACTCCAAACCCAATATCACCCATGCGGCTCATAACGACCAACATCGGAAGCGATACTAAAGGGCAACCTAATATCACCCATGCGCGACCGACATCGGAAGCGATACTAAAGGGCAACAAACCCTAAGGTACAAACCCGAAGGCACATACCCGAAGGCAACAAACCGTAGTGGTGAAGGTCGAAGACCCAGTACTGGACACCACTAACTAGCGTAATGTGTCATAACTCTCAAAAAGGAATCCGAAAAGTGGTAACGTGAGTCCCATAACCACTCGTTCGCACTAAACGGTTTACTATCCGTTAGTTAATTTCACACTCAAAGCAGTACAAAGTTCACCTCATATCATCGGTAAACCAAACCAAAGGTCAAAACGATCAATTGAATAGGTCGGGGATTAATCGGAAAGATAAACGCACAGATTCATGGTCCGTGTTTTGCCCAACCATTTAATCACCCTTCCACTTCGCTCGAAGTGCGAAATTGTGCGTGTGTTTAAATAGAATTTATAAATTGGAGAAACGAGCTTTTAATACGATTAGAAAGATTATTTTATAAAGACCCGTGGATGAAGTCAAAAATAAGTTATCAAAGTCAAAGAGGCAATAACAACCACTAAGAACCAACATGAATCGATAAAATCCGGAAAACCAATCAAAACGAGCATAAATAGGAAAAACAGGAAAACAGGAGCAGGTCAGTCGACTGAAATCCCTGTTCAGTCGACTGAAAATTGCCCAGAAAAATTTCGGGCTTCATCTCAGTCGACTGAACAGAGGATCCAGTCGACTGAACCCAATTTCCTGCATTTCCTACTTATTACCAATGAAGTGCAAACTCTCCCAACTTTCAATCGTACGAGCACAGACGCTAGGGATTTACGCCAAGCGGCTACCCGGCCCTGTAAGCACTTCGATTCATCACCAAAAACATGATCAGAACATCAAAGTTAGGATTTCAAAGAATTGAACCCAAACACTAAAAATTCGGATATTCACCAATTCAATCCAAACTAAAAGCAAGTGCATATGAACAAGTGCTAGGAATTCATACCCAACATCAATGAAATCAAGAGAAGTAGACGTGAGTTCAAAACTCACCTTTAACCCAAAAACAAGAAGATGGAGCTCAATAACAAGGAGAAGACCAACCAAGCACTACTTCAACTCAACAAGCTTTAATCTAAGAATAAAACACATATTTCCCAATTTAGGTTTAGGAAATTTTCTGAAATTGAAGAGGAGAAGAGTTGGAGAAGATGAAGAAGAGCTTACCAATGGATTCTCTTTGATTTTGGAGCAAGAATCAAGTTTACAAGAAGAAACTAGGGCTTGCAATTTCTATTTCCTCTTCCCTTCCACCATTTTCAGTTCTAGCTTAAGAAATGAAAAGAAATGAGGATGAATGAAGAGAAGGGGTTGGGTTAGGGTATTAGTTAAACTAGTGGGCTGAACCCAAACCCAAAACCCAACAGAAAAAGCGTCAAAATTTCACAAACTCCAAACATATCAAAAATTATACTCAAAAAGATCGCAAACGCCATTTTCGAACCAATGGAGGTAGTTTCGAGTTCCAATTCGGCCATTTGCAGAAAGTAGCTTTTCGGACCCAAAAATCCAACTAACGACGTTATATTTAAATTAAACATTTAAATATCAAATCGTTAAATATGCGGGTTGTTACAGATCTCCCCTCCTTATAAAATTGCGTCCCCATAATTCCTAGAGACGATATTCGTAACAACTACATGCATATAATCAATCAAAAGAAAAGGAAATAAACTCGAGATGAAAAGACATACTCACCGTTTCAAAGCGAGGAAAGAAAACCCGGATAAGATCGCTCGACAAACTCTATGGTTTCCCAAGTACAGTCATTGGGATTAGCGGGCCATTGAACTTTAACGAGCGGCACGTCCTTATTCCGAAGGTGTCGCACCTCCGTGTCAAGCACGCGAATAGGTTGTTGTACAATAGATAAGTCCGGTGAGACCTCAAGCTCTTGCAAATTAGGAGAAGCAATAACAGAATCCGACTCCCGGAGACACTTCCGAAGTTGCGAGACGTGAAACACGTCATGAATGCCAGATAAATGAGCTGGAGTGAAACTCTATAAGCCACAGGGCCAATACGTTCAGTAATAGAAAATGGTCCTATAAAGCGAGGAGCCAATTTCCCAGTCGTACTGAAACGCATAACCCCTTTCAAAGGAGAAACACGTATAAAAACAATATCACCAATTGAGAATTCGAGAGGCTTCCTACGGTTGTCTGCGTAGGATTTATGGCGACTTTGTGCCTCTTTCATTCTCAACCGGATAAGATCAATCTTCTCGGAAGAATCACGAACAAAATCTGGACCAAGAATAAGCTTCTCTCCAGATTCCAACCAACAAGAAGGTGATCGACATGGCCTTCCATATAAGGCGCCATACCGATACTAGATTGACAACTATTGTTGTAGGAGAACTCTACAAGAGGTAGGTGATCCTCCCAACTTCCACCAAAATCAAAAATACAAATACGGAGGAGATCTTCCAAGATACGATTCACCCGTTCAGTCTGTCCGTCAGACTGCGGATGATAAGCTGTAGAAAAATTAAGCTTCGTTCCCAAAGCTTGCTGAAGACTCTTCCAAAAATGACTCGTGAATAAAGGATCACGATCACTCACAATAGAACTAGGAACACCGTGAAGTCTCACGATTTCCTTGACATATAACTTAGCCAAATGTGAAGCATTCCTACAAGACTTAATAGGGACAAAATGAGCAGACTTAGTGAGGCGATCAACAATAACCCAAATACTAGAATGACCCGATCTCGAACGAGGTAGGCCTTCAATGAAATCCATAGAAATCTGATCCCATTTCCACAATGGAATCTCAAGAGGCTGAAGAAGACCCGAAGGACGCTGATGCTCGGCCTTAAAACGCTGACAAGTTATGCAATTGCTCACATAACTCGCCACATCGCGTTTCATGCCTTCCCAACAATAAAGACGATGCATATCGGCATACATCTTGCTACTACCGGGATGAATGGTATACTTAGAATGGTGACAGTCATCAAGAATGTCATGCCTAAGTGCAAGATCAGAAGGCACAAGAAGACGGTTCTTCTTACGAAGACACCCATGAGAATCAATGCTAAAATCTTGCAACGCCTCATCACAAGATCCAGACTAACAAAGCTGAATAAAATGCAACAAATCAGGATCACGCCGCTGAGCATCGGCAATACGATCCAACAAAATAGGTCGAGCTCCCAAACTAAATAATAGAATAGGAGAATCAGAAGATGAACCTCGATCCCGAATTTCACAAAAAGATAGAGTATCAAGAATATCCCATTCGGCAAGCATCATAGAAATAACAGCCGAATGTTTGCGACTAAGCGCATCTGCAACACGATTACCCTTACCAGGGGTATACTGGATATCAAAGTCATAGGAAGCAAGAAACTCGAGCCAACGTTGTTGTCTCATATTGAGTTCCTTCTGAGTGAAAAAATACTTCAAAGATTTATGATCGGTGTAGAGAATGAAGCGCTCGCCCAATAAATAGTGTCACCAAATCTTCAAGGCAAAGACAATGGCAGCTAACTCAAGATCATGAGTGGCATAGCGGACTTCATTCGGACGCAGTTGCCTAGAAGCATAAGCAACTACCCGATCCTTCTACATAAGAACAGCACCGAGACCACTACCACAAGCATCGGTGTAGACAAAAAGATCATGATTCCCCTCGGGAACCACAAGAATAGGAGCATTAGTGAGAAGTTCCTTTAATGACAGAAAGGAAGCTTCACACTTGTCGGACCAAATAAAACGAATGCCTTTCCGAGTAAGGAAAGTAAGAGGAAGCACAACATGGGAAAAATCCTTAATGAACCGACGGTAATAACCCGCCAATCCAAGGAAACTACGAATCTCATGTACATTCTCAGGCCTCTTCCAATTTTGGATGGCTTCGATCTTTGAGGGATCAAAAGAAATGCCATCAGAAGATACAACATGGCCTAAGAACTTAACCCTATTCTCCCAAAAATGGCACTTGGAGAATTTGGCTCTAAGCTGATGATGACGGAGGGTACTCAAGACAATTCTCAAGTGATTAGCATGCTCAGCTTCAGACTTAGAATAAATAAGGATATCATCGATGAACACAAGGACGAACTTATCGAGATATTCCCGGAATATTCGATTCATGAGATCAACAAAGAAAGCAGGAGCGTTCGTCAAACCGAACGGCATAACGAGCCACTCAAAAGAACCATAACGAGTGCGAAAAGCGGTAAGCGGTATGCTATCCTCCGCGACTCGTAATTGATGAAAACCTGTGGCAATGTCTAGCTGAGAAAAGACCTTAGCACCACTCAATAGATCGAACATATCATCGATCCTAGGCAATGGATACCTATTTCTGATGGTTAACTCGTTAAACTTGCGATAGTCAATGCAAAGCCTAAGAGTTCCATCGGACTTCTTCACAAAGACGACCGCGGATCCCCACGGAGAAAAACTGGACTGAATCAACTGCTTAGACTCAAGCTCTAAAAGCTGCTTTTTGAGTTCCTCATTTTCCTTTGTAGACATCCTCGTGGGAGGATGATTAACTGGCTGCGCGCCTGGAATGAGATCAATGCGGAACTCAATTTCCCTCTTAGGTGGTAAACCCAAGGCAGGCTCCAAAACATCAGAAAAGTCACAAGCAATAGGAATACGAGATATATCATCATCATCCCGCGAATCATGAGAATATAAAGCCATTCCGGAATTATCCACATCCCGAAGAACAAGAGATAACTGAGTAGGCGAATCCGGATGTCGAAGATACAAAATTCTCTCCGAACAAATAATCCTGGCATCATATCTCACTAGCCAGTCCATACCTAAAATCAAATCAAATCCTAGACAAGAAATAACGTGCAGATTCGCACGAAAAGAAAAACCACATAAAACAATCTCAACATCATCACACAGCAAACTAAGGGTCACGGATCCCCCAATAGGATTCGCAATCCTTAAAGAAGTAACCACACAAGAAACATCCAAAGATAAATCATCAACGAGCTTCTTCGATACGAAAGAATGTGAAGCACCCGTATCGAAAATAACTCGTATACTATGGTCATAAAATATAATAGAACCTTCCAAAATGGATGGAGATATACCTTTGGGCTAAGAGGGACCTTTAGAAGCCTTAGCAGCATAAAGATTGCTAGACTTAGCACCAGCCGGAACAGTAGGGCAAGCTGAAACATGATGACCTTCCTTCTTGCAATAACGACAGAAGAGAGGTTTAGGACAAGCTCAAATAATATGATCCGAAGAACCAAAATTAAAACACTTTCGAATAAAAGGTGTTCCGGAAGACTGAGGCTGAGAACTAGGACCACCAGTCTTCTTCTTTTTAGAAGGAAAAGGCCTGGACTTCTGAATTGGAAACGGCCTCTTGTTGGGGTTCTTGGAAACCTCAACATCAACATCACTATCACACTCCTTCTCGACGGTCTCGAGATGAAGTGCCGAATCAACCAACTCTTCAAAAGAAAGTTTAAGTTGAAGCAACAAAGATTTCTTAAGATACTTCTTAAGACCAGCAACAAACTTCAGATTCTTCATATAAGAAGTGTTGATGAATTCAAGACCATACTGAGATAAAGCCTCAAATGATGCAACATACTCAGAAGCAAAAGATTTCCCTTGCTTCAACTCAAGGAAGCGACGGGTCAATAATTTTTTTTCAGATTCAGGAACGAACTTGAGTTCAAATCTTCCCCGAAAATGAGTCCAAGAAAGAGTAGACTCATCAATCTCGGCTACAAGAAGCTCATACCAATCAAGAGCACACTCTTGTAATAAGCTAGAAGTTACAAGAACTCTATCATGGTCAGAAAGATCCATGCGAGAGAAAATACGCTCGCACGTGCGAAGCCAAGCTTGGACTTCAAGAACAGACTCGGAGCCCTTAAACGGCTTTCCTCCAAGATGAGAAAAATCACTGCACTGACGTGCAAAGGCAGACTTGCGAGGTGGAGATACTCGAGGAGGAACTGGAGGCTGAGTGCTCCTAAACAATTCCAAAAACTGATCAACAGACATATAAACGCCATCCGGATGTGTGCCACTAGATTGTCCAGCATCCGAACGTCATCCCTTGCCTCTTCCAGCCATACGCTGAAAGTAAGATAAGAACAAGATTATTCACAAGGTAGATACTTCATTACGGAATACTACGGAATAAAATGCATTCCTAGACGTATTCCCCAAATTCTATCTAACCTTGATGGAATAAAGAGACACGATGATTCAAAGGTTTGTATCACTTGTATACTTTGATGCACAGTAATATGTGCTCTATTCTGTGTTTGACATACTTTGTTCTGAACTTCGCTCTGATACCAACGCTGTGACGCCCCACCTCTATACCCACGCTAGCCAAGGACACTACAGGGTAATGCCGTCAACTAACACGGAGAATAAGGCTGGTTAGGAGCGACCATCTATAGCCTTGCTCTAACTATCTATTGAATACATCGACAATAAACATACCAAGCAGGTTGACATACCCAATGAATACTTAAAAACAAAACCATATGTGGTTAGATTTATCAGAACAGAATATAACAACTCAAATGTAATATACATTACAGAACAGTAAATCATCATATACATATATATACAGATACATAACAGAGTATACAAACTAATACATGTCAAGTGGTATAGCAAACGACAATATACAAACGAGTCAAAAGAATACATATCAGAGTTACTACAAAATAGGACTACGCAAAAGCTATAACGAAAAGGAACAAGCTGAATAGTCCATGCAGAAGCAAAATAGGCTAAGTCCAAAAGCACCAAACCTGAAACAACTCGGTCTGACCCGAGTATAAAATACACAGGTCAGTCTAGCTAAACAAATCAGTTAGATAAACTGAACAACGTTAAACCTGCAAGGTTACAAAGAATAATAGATATCTCTAAAAGAGATAACATAATCATCTAACGAAAGATGGATCATATAGAACAAGCCTCATATCATCGGCAACATATAGAAACAAAGGATAAGAATATCCCAAAGCAAGCCAAAAGGCAATAACAAATACCAATAAGGTATACAAGTTCCACAAGGTAAACGCTATGCATCATGCGGCTCATAATGACCAACATCGAAAGGCGATACCTAGGGAATATACATTTGAATGAAACATCAAAAAATTTGCTCGAGCTCAGTACTGTACAAACAAGGATCCATGAGCCCGAAGACTCCAAACCCAATATCACCCATGCGGCTTATAACGACCAACATCGGAAGCGATACTAAAGGGCAACCCAATATCACCCATGCGGCTCATAACGACCAACATCGGAAGCGATACTAAAGGGCAACAAACCCGAAGGCACAAACCCAAAGGCACATACCCGAAGGCAACAAACCGTAGTGGTGAAAGTCGAAGACCCAATACTGGACACCACTAACTGGCGTAATGTGTCATAACTCTCAAAAAGGAATCCGAAAAGTGGTAACGTGAGTCCCATAACCACTCGTTCGCACTAAACGGTTTACTATCCGTTAGTTAATTTCACACTCAAAGCAGTACAAAGTTCATCTTATATCATCGGTAAACCAAACCAAAGGTCAAAACGATCAATTGAATAGGTCGGGGATTAATCGGAAAGATAAAAGCACAGATTCATGGTCCGTGTTTTGCCCAACCATTTAATCACCCTTCCACTTCGCTCGAAGTGCGAAATTGTGCGTGTGTTTAAATAGAATTTATAAATTGGAGAAACGAGCTTTTAATATGATTAGAAAGATTATTTTATAAAAACCCATGGATGAAGTCAAAAATAAGTTATCAAAGTCAAAGAGGCAATAACAACCACTAAAAACCAACATGAATCGATAAAATCCGAAAAACCAACCAAAAGAGCATAAATAGGCAAAACAGGAAAACAAGAGCAGGTCAGTCGACTGAAATCCCTGTTCAGTCGACTAAAAATTGTCCTGAAAATTTCGAGCTTCAGCTCAGTCGACTGAACAGAGGATCCAGTCAACTGAACCCAATTTCCTGCATTTCCTACTTATTACCAATGAAGTGCAAACTCTCCCAACTCTCAATCGGACGAGCACGGAAGCTTGGGATTTATGCCAAGCGGCTACCCGGCCCTATAAGCACTTCGATTCATCACCAAAAACATGATCAAAACATCAAAGTTAGGATTTCAAAGAATTGAACCCAAACACTAAAAATTCGGATATTCACCAATTCAATCCAAACTAAAAGCAAGTGCATATGAACAAGTGCTAGGAATTCATACCCAACATCAATGAAATCAAGAGAAGTAGATGTGAGTTCAAAACTCACCTTTAACCCAAAAACAAGAAGATGGAGCTCAATAACAAGGAGAAGACCAACCAAACACTACTTCAACTCAACAAGCTTCAATCTAAGAATAAAACACATATTTCCCAATTTAGGTTTAGGAAATTTTCTGAAATTGAAGAGGAGAAGAGTTGGAGAAGATGAAGAAGAGCTTACCAATGGATTCTCTTTGATTTTGGAGCAAGAATCAAGTTTACAAGAAGAAACTAGGGCTTGCAATTTCTATTTCCTCTTCCCTTCCACCATTTTCAGTTCTAGCTTAAGAAATGAAATGAAATGAGGATGAATGAAGAGAAGGGGTTGGGTTAGGGTATTAGTTAATCTAGTGGGCTGAACCCAAACCCAAAACCCAATAGAAAAAGGGTCAAAATTTCACAAACTCCAAACATATCAAAGATTATACTCAAAAAGATCGCAAACGCCATTTTCGAACCAATGGAGGTAGTTTCGAGTTCCAATTCGGCCATTTGCAGAAAGTAGCTTTTCGGACCCAAAAATCCGACTAACGACGTTATATTTAAATTAAACATTTAAATATCAAGTCGTTAAATATGCGGGTTGTTACACTTCGACGTCCCTTAACATTGAGTTTTGGAAGTGGAAGATTTATGATCTTAACTTGGTATAACTTGTTTTAGTTGTTCTATACATACTATTTGGTGTATGGGTCAACAAGGAATTAATTTGAAAAGTTATAGAAATTGTGAGATAAAGTTGTGTAAGTTAGAAGCGAAAAGTTCGTCATGAATGCACTTTGAAAAATGCCTTGTGTTCGACGATTTTCAAAGTCAACTTTGAGACACATCGTAAGGGCTTCTTTGAATTTTTAATAAGTACTATGTCACGACCCGCTTTTTTGTACAATTCGAACTTACAATTTACCACACATGTCCAGTCCAAATTGAACAGAAAGGCGGATAATAAGAAAAAAAAGTAGAAAGGAGATAGAAAGAAAAACAAACAACACAGAATCTCACAGCGAAAAGGAATAATCTATCATATAGGACAAATCTTTACATAAAACAAAACTATAATGTTTATAGTACAGATATCAATCAGAGTATACCAACCTATTCAGCATGGATAGTTATAACAGACTGTCCTCACAACTGCTGATAAACACAATTAAAATGCAATGGAAAAATATAATTATCTAGGTGAATACGTCTCTAGGCCTCCTGCTCCTCTCCAGAAGCTCCAGTCCTTCCAGCTAAACCTAAGAATATGCTCGGTCTGACCCGAGCATATAGAAAAAACCACGCTCGAGTCATTTTGATAAAACCAATGTGAGAATTTAAATCACAATTTTTTTAATCATTATAGCTTTCAAAATCCTTTTAAAATCAAAGATATCTCGTAAGACCATGCCACACATAAGGATGACGAGTTTTTCCCTTATGGTAACCAAAAACTTTTATACAAAATATAGTGATATTATAATAGTGTCTAAGTACAAATACTTATTCAAATATCTGAAATTGTTACATTAATTAAATTCCAGCATGCTAGGCTCTACAACCAAAATCGTAAAGGCACATATTGGAGAATGGGTTTTCATACAATGACTAGGCACTGGGTTACCACCAATCACAACACACTTCTAGAAAATGTATCGAGGACCTCACTAGGATCCCCTACAACATAAGACCGGTTCTACCCCTAACCTGAATAGTACCAAATATGCCATCACCCCTGGTGTTCCCCCCCACATCGAGCTCCTTCCCATGCACCATATTTATAATATCCAAGATATTTAGGAAGGTGATAAACGTACCCTAATTGGGTGTGACCCACTTAGCCTTGCTGCATCTTCCCTGATTTTCAGTCGTTCTGGTTGATGAGGCTTGAGGCTAAGATTACTTTTTTTTAAGAAATTTTCACTTAGAATGCTCATTGCTCTCAAAAGACAACGTACTGATAGCATTCATCCATACAAATCCATTTTGGGTCTTAACAAAATAGAAGGTAATATTCCTACTACATCCTTTTTGGAATCAATCTCGGAATTAGTAGCAATTAGCCCTTACACTTCCATGCTCCATCTTCTGTTCCATGCTCTTGTCTTCACTTTGAAAACATATTCATTGGATCGAAGTGGTTGTCAGATAACTTATTCGATCCTGATCTCTTCGAAACAACGTTCATATTTTCGGTAAACTCAACCCCAGTTCTCTAGAAAATAAACAAATGAAAATAAGATAAAAGATCATCTCCCGACCATTAGTGGATGGATTTCCTTATCATCGTTCTAAGAGAATGAACCAGTTTATACATATCGTATAGCACCTCGAGTGGTAACTATACTATATAATTCCTGTGTCTCTCCTAGATATTCCCAAAGTTATGTTTTTGGTCCAGATTTGATAGTCGGTTATTTGATTTCATCTGCACTGAAATCACTAAGCCTTATTTAATTTAAATTTCAATAAATAAAATCTCATTATCAAAAAGGTATATACTTTTCTCACCGGAATAAGTATATTCTCGAACCATTCCTTTCAAAAATATTTGAAAACTTTTAAAAATAAATATGGAAAGCACCATGCGGTATCAACCAAGGATCCACAGCTCAATGATTACGTTTCTATCCCAAAGAAATCCAAACTTAACTGTAGGTAATCTCTACCTCTGATTTGCACCATGAAAGTATACATTGCTTTCCAAAAACTTTATTTAATAATTATCTCAAAATAATACTTACAAAGTTTCTACATAAATTTACCAAGCTTAATTTAGGAAAATACTCTTTATAAAAGTTTATTATATAATATATTATTTTTAAAACATTACTAATATTTGAAAAAGTTATCTTTGAAATAATAATACTTTAATACTATTAACTCTTAAATAAAATTAACTTTTAAATCCAATTACTACAAAATAACCTTAAACAAATAATTAAAAATAAAATTTAAACATTTCAAATAATTAAATAAATTTGAAAAATAATTAAATAACTTTTTAAGAATCATAAAATAATTAGCCTTAAATAAGTATTAAATAGTTATTAATTATCTTTAAAACATGATTAACAAATAATAATTACCCTTTAAATAACTTTGATTCAAAAGTCAACTTCCGAATTTGGAAAAGAGGACTATTAATTTCAATGGTACTTAATCAATTACCATTTATTCCATACCAATTCGGAATAGCAGATTCAGATATTTACGTCAATATGTTTTAACAACTAATTAAACATCATATTGTCCAATACAATTATCAGGATAATAAATAGATGCCCACACAAATATGATAACATAACAGGGTTTTATTTCTACTACTAAATTTTCAGAAACACATATATCCAGTAATAATGATAGAACGGTGATTTATTTTGCTAGAAGATGTTCAATTAAATATAATCAGCAGAATGATGTTTTATTCCGCTAAACGGATGTCAAAACATAATAATTAATTTAAATTAATTCATCACTATTTTTATCTTGGCAAATAACTTCACTATACGGTTATATAAATTTAAAGGACAACATATATTATAAATTGGTAATTAAAATCTATCCGTTCTAAATCACTTAAAATTTCCACTTGCTTAAAATCGACAACGAATCACTTGATGGCGTAATGTTCGTCGATACGAACCAAATGTAACAAAACTGCTTCAATCAGAATTTGTATGCATTAGTTATAACATTTTAAAATTTACAAAATAAATATATAATTTAAAATTTTAAACTTTAAAGAGAAACCTCCTTAATCCTCTCCCTGAGCCGAAGCCCATAACCAAACATAATTTAACATTTTAAAATTTTAAAACTCCCTCCACCCTCCTTTTTTTCTTTCCTTTTTTTTCTTCCCTCATTCTTTTCTGGCCCAAAGCCCATTGCCAAATGCCTAAACCCCTAACACTTTGTTTCTTCTTCTCCAACCACTTGCTTCCAGTTTCCAAAATCACAGCTGAAACCAAACAACTCCAAACCCCCACCAAAATTTGGATCAACCTGTTATTCGAACACGAACAAGAGTATAACGATCTGACCCATCGACCTAAGTCGAACCAACTACCAACCGTGATCAACACTACACCTTCCTCCACCATTTCCAAGTTCGAATCGAGTGCCCCTGTGCGCACATGCACATGCTCGTGCACATGTGCACGTGCATGAAAATCTCCGGCCACCAGCGACGCTTGTGACAAGCTCCCCACTTCCCCTCGCCCTGCTTGACTTTCTCCAACCCTCAACCTCGCCTTCAACCACTCAGGTCAAAAAAACAAACAAAAACCCCGACTATCGAATACCACTACAATCGGAAAACCTCAATTCTACGACCTCCACGCACCACAACATCACTCGTTGTTCCCTCTGTTGTGATCCCTATCACCTGCGTTTCCAAGATGCCAAATGCAACCAAGTCTTACGCCTCATCCTTTCGCCAGCGACCCAAAACTTGAACCAAAAATAAAACAGGCCTTAAATCTTAAAAACCCACCACCACACCAAACCAAAGCCAAATTGGAAAATGGGCCACAGTGAACCCCTCGGCCTCATCACAATGCTTCTCCTTGAACCAACCCCGCCTTCCCTCGTCCCCTAGATTGTCGAAAATTAATTTTTAGGTGATTTTTAGTCATTTCAAGATTTCCCAAGATATAGGCTATTAAAATTCATGAAATCTTCACTAAAAAATCTACTTCAAACCAAAATCATGATTTCATACTCGATTCAATGTTTTAAACATGTCGAATTTCGTCAAAACTTGGTTTGTTTACTGTATTTTTGAAATTACACAACATATATAAGACAAACAAGCTTCAAACTATTTTTAGCCCGATCTATACTTAAAAAAAACTACTCCGTTAGTTTACACAATTCGCAAATTCAATACAAAATGGGAGATATAGATTTTTGTAACTAGGCAGGCATGAAAGTTGAACTTTGTTAACATGACAGAGTAACGTTTTAAACATTTCTAGGCAACTCAAATTTTAAACCCTCACCTTTAACATTGTTGAATTTTGAAAGAACAGTAAACTGAATTTTGAATTTTGAAAGAACAGTGTGCTTTACCCTTTGAATTTTGAAAGAACAGTGTGCTTCTCCTTTTATTTTCTTTTTGGTTTACAGAGCTTCTATTTTTTCTTTAGAAGCTTTTTAACAACTAAAGCTTAAATACACATACCAACCTATATATATACTTTCTTATATAAATGAAATGATGTATTCGGTGCAATGTTTGTGGACCAAGAGAAATTCAGACCTATACAATGTTTTTGTACAGTTGTGACGGGTTGAAATGATTTGGTGACTTTGAGTTGATGTTTGGTTTAAGGTCGAAATGAAGTTAAGATAATGTTTTTAGTCTTTCGTATTTTGAACTAGACATGCATATATTTATATGTATGTTTTACCCATTTCTACTTGTTTTTCCTTTTTACTTTTGTTATTTTCTCTTTTCTTTAATTGGTTAACTTTCTTTTGATTTATAATATGCTTCCATGTATAAACAACATGTAAAGTGGTTTTAACTAAACAACTTAAGTCTTCATATTTATATATATTTTTATTTAAAACAATATAATTCAAACCAATGAAAATTTTGCTAATTTATTTTAAATGTATGAAATAACATTTTTGTTAAAACATGATTTTGTGAATGATTTCTTATTACGTTTTTAAAATGATTTTATAAATTTACTCATTTCTGTCATATTATATTTACTTCTTTATTTACTTACCAGATTATATTATTTTTAATGTACCATTTTCATTTGTTTATAAATATTATATATATTTTACATTCTTCTTAACTAATGTCTCTATATATATAAGAAAAATCCAATTTTAAACTCTCTCTATCTATAATACATTATGTTTTCAATAAGTCAAAATCAGTTCTATTTATAGTATATTCTTATCTATTTCATTTACAATTATTTGAATTCGTTTTTAATTTATATACATAAATTCTGTTGTTATACATACATATATAAGAAATTCAAATTAAATCAATTTTCTATTTTATAATTAAAATCTGGAAAATTCAAATATTATCTTGGTTTAAAACTATATATTTTTACCGGTTATCATTTAATAAGGGATTTACTTTGATTAAAAAAAGTATTATTGAATATTAAAAATTAATATTCAAAACTTAAGATGATAAAAATTCCAGATCGTTACATTCCTCCCCCCCTAAAAGAATTTCATCCTCGAAATTGCCATACTTGACTAGTAAATATAACTAACCAAATTTTTAATTAACGAATTAATAAACAACCATATCACACAAGTTCATCATATATATTTATATCCCAAAATATTAATCATATTTGAGCATCAACTAAGACACTTCAGCACTACAGTCACAATACACACCTACACATATCCACGAGATACCTATAACCACCAGCCAGTTATACACACATATATAACACACAAAAGTATATACTAAGACACTTCATTAATTTTCAATCCGAACACACATCCATGACGTATATGGGCGAATAATAGGTCAGATAGGGAGTATATTCTAAAGAACTGACTCAACCCAAACTAACATCTCACAGTGGACTCTCTCCATTAGGGTCTTCCACATCCGGACCTTCCATTTCCCTAGTTTCAATATCATTATCCGAAATCCATACAATCTCTAAGCTTGGTTCCCTAGGTACCAACATCTATTCCCTAGGCCAAAAGTCATACTTCAGAAGGTCATCCTGATCTGCAAGTGGCTCATTAACAACCTCACCCATTTTCAAGATGATAGCATCATCGTTCTTTGATTCGAGCTCCTCCTTTATCTCAAATTCCTCTTCTTCTTCCTTGAGTTCCTCTTAAACTCCTACCTCGAACTCTTCTTCATGAAGCGATGGATGCTCAATAGGTTCCATAATCTCTCTAGCAACTTTTTTGCTAAAATACTACCTAATCTTCGTTCGCTCTCCTCGGACGATGTAACAACCCAACTTTTTGGACGGTTTAAGTTGACAATAAATCAGACATGTCAGATTCAAACCATTCAAAGGGGAGGATTATTATGGAGTAAATAAGAAAAAGAATAGGAAAGAAAGAAAAATAAAACACAGAATCTCACAATGGAATGACAAAATATAACAATCAAATAAATAGTTCATGAAGCTGTTTTACAAATAACATTTGATCACACTTTTAGAATACAGAATCAGAGTACATACAACAGGAATGAATAAATAAATGCAGTGGAATAAAATGATGCAGTAGGATAAATGTAATAAATAAAATAGTATATAAATTTCCATCCTCGTCCTCCAGAAAGCAATCTTTGATACATTGAAAAGCTCAGACTGACCCGAGCAAATTGGAAAGACAAACATTCGAGTCAGAACTAAAAGATCTTATATAAGTTAAATCAACAGTAAATAAATATGAGTTTAATGACGTTAGAGATGTTTACGGATTTTGACATCTCCTATCCAGTGTCTAACGTGAGTGCAATAACTTGAGAGATGTTCGGGATTACCATCTCTTAAGGATCCTTTAAACTATCTACATACATAGTATAATATGCTATTATAATAGTATCTACAGTAAAGTAAAGTATTAAAATAATGTTAAAGTGTTACCCATATCACTCTTAACACATTTATATATTCCCATAGTTTATACAGTACCATAATCTCCTCCGTAAGGTTTACCCAGAGGGCACTCCATAGGTATGGTACAATTCGTAGAAGGCGCGATAAGGCATGTGAACATGGCACTCGAGGCAATTCCAGGGTGGGATTCTACCACTTGTATTCTCGGACTGGTGGTAATGCATAACAGCTACTACCGCCCCCCTCGGAACACATCCCATAATCAAATCGAGGGTGGCCACCAAATCAATCATAAAGTCATAATATAGTATCGAAGAAATGTCCCGATAGGAGATGCGACCTCACTTCGCCTGGTATAGCTCCTATTTTTGTCATATCTAAGCCGACTCACGAAAGTCAGAGCTATGTAAATACCTCATATAGAATCATTGGCCAAACCATCCTACTTTATTCTGGAACCTCCACTACGTACATAGTTGTTAAAGTGGTTTTCGGTATTGGTAGAGAGTTTGATAATATCCGATCTCGGTCCCTTTAACAATCAAACGCTTATTTCACACCGGATGGTTCTTTTACATTTCCAAACCGATTCATGATTGATATCAAAATATCATATTTAATTCAAACCATATCACTTTCGAAACCATATTTACTTTCAAAATCATATTCACTTTCGAAATCATATCGATAAGATGGGATAATTAAATCCACACTTCAAAATCATCATATTTACTCAAAGATGTCATTTCACTAGCAAATATTATTTCAAATCCCAACTTATGTTATAACATCATTTAACCATATTCGCTTTAAAATCAAGGATTTAAATGTAAACACTTTCACTCTACACAATCTGAAAATTTAGAAAATAGTTTAGATAGTTATAAAAAGTTTAGCATAATTTAAAAAAATTCCAATAGTTAAAGTACTCTGAAATAGTTTAAAACAGATTTAAAATAGTTTAAATAGATATAAAATGATTTAAATAAATTTAAAATAGATTAAATAGTTTTAAATTAGATTAAGTGGGTTAATTAGTTTAAAATGGGTTAAATAGATTAAATTGGATTTAAATAGATAAAATAGATTGAAATAAGTTGAAATAGTTTTAAATTGATTAAAATGGATTAGATTAGTTTAAAATAGATTAAATTAGTTTAATAGTTTTAAAATCTTAGTAATTAGGGTTTAAGAATTATATACTTAAACAGTAAATATTAAAATAATAAATTTTAAATTAATACCAAATTGTACAATTTCTTTCATTTCAACCCATCTTTAAACCATTTAATCAATATCGATTCCAAATCCATGTTTGAGCTATAAATTCAAACTATTTCAAATTTAGCAGATTTTGAAGTTTAAATATTCAAATATTTCAATAATTCAATTTCGATAAATTTTATTTATACTTCAATTCTAACTTTAAAATTTCAATTTAAACAATTCCAATTTCAACATTTAAAATTCGGATTTTCAAAACTAATTCAGTTTATATAAATCAAATTTCTTCAAAATATCATCTAACTAAACTCAAAATTTAAGGATTTAAAATTATTTAATTTAACCAATCCGGAGTCCGTATATAATTCTCTACCCTATAGTCAAGTAATACGGATATTTATCATTTCAATTCGTGATTATTTTATATTCACGGATATATATTATTTCAAACTGCAATCCGGAATTTAATTACAAATCCATGAAATCGCTTGAGTCTATCATTTCAACTCATAATGATTTCCCCAAATCTATCAGATCATTCAGGTGTGTATCATTTCAACCCATAGGGAACTTGCAGTGTTACAACAGTATAAAATATAACATTCGGTCATCCAATATCAACAATCAAACATCCATCAAAATCATTATCCAATTCAATCAATAAACATCAATAGCTAACTGATTATCAGTAACAAGTATAAACTGATGAATTAAAATTTAATATTAAATTAAATGGCAATAATAATTAATAAAAGTTAGATTTAATAAGTATGAAAAATTAAATATACCAAACATCAGCCAATCAATGGCTAATCACATCATAAATTTAACTTAACTAACATAAGATAATTTAGTTTTATGAGCTGGTTAAAACACTCACCTTTGATTTTAGCCCATAAAAATTCAACCAGAAGCGCAAAAACTTAGCAGTCTACAAATTCAACTAAATCAATTTCATGTTGTCCGGAATTTAGATATGAATCCAAAAGAAATCGCACGTTAATCAAAGTTTATATGCAAAGGATATTCCTGTTATAAGAAATATTATTAAAATAATAATTAGTATGCGTTTAATTTTTTTTAATACTTACGTTTTTCTTAAGATGGGGCTTTAGGAAAAGACTGAAGAACAATTAAGATTAGGACAGGACATGTACAAAAAATGGAAAAAAATAATGTTTCATAAAAGAAAGCTTTTGGATTTGCAAGAATAAGAGCTTTTGAATATGAGGTGTCAGGAGAAAACAGACGCAAAAGAAGAAATAAGTTGCAGGTTATTTATAATTAGAAAATGAAGGTGGAGCGGCAAAATAAATGTCCCTTTTTATTTTGAAAGCTTTAGGCATTAATAATGCATAAGAAAATGTACGTAGGAATGGAAAAGTTTTCAAACCAAAGTAAAGTAAATTTTTTGTATAAGTGAAAATGGGTGGGAAAGAATTAAATAATCTAAAAGTATAGGCTCAGATATTAAACAAAAGGAGAAATGAATGGATCAAATATTAATAGTAAGGTAACTATTTTAAACGTTCATGGAACAATTAACAACCGATGAAATGAATGGACCATGTACGTTGCACAACATTTTGAAATTCAATTTTTCTAAAATGTAACCAAATTAACTTCATTAACTCAAATAATATTCAAATTTGTAAGAATTTAGGTTTTTATCTACGCACAATAAAAAAATTACACTTACCTTAAAAATGAAAAAGTTGAATATGGTTTTCGTAAAATGATCTTTTATTTAACAAAAAACGTGTGTTTCATTTATTAAATCTATTAATTGCAATCAACATTTTCTTTCCTTTTTATTGAAATATTTCAATTACATTAATTGCAATTACTTACAAAGTTAAATTTCAAAACATACAACTAAAATGATGAAAAATAGAACAATTGTTTATTTGAACACGTTTATAAATTTGTTTTATATACACAAGAGTAATAAATAACTTACTAATATAGATTATTTTTCTATTCTTGTAATCAATCTGTAAGCTAAAACATAGTTCAAATAAACATATATTTCTTCCTTTAAAATAAATCATTTATTCTTTATTTTAATGAAATTAAACCTATATTCATTAATGAAACATTAATTTTATTTGATGTAAATGTTCTTTTCATTAAATCAAACTTTCCTTACATTTTCACAAAACATAAGCTACTATTAATTACATCTATTAATTTACAATTTCGTATTCTCTCTCTTATTAATTGAAATTTTTTAATTACATTAATTTCAATTGATTAAATTTCAAAAATGAACTAAATGAATGTAATAAGAAGTAGAACAATTATTTCCTATCTAATAGTAATTTAAACATATTTATACAATATTGGATACAAAGAGTAATTATACATTTCTTACTAAATAATAGTTTCTCGTCTCTACAATCAATTTTTTAGCTACCAAAGATGTCAAATAAATAAACATATGTTTACTCCTTTACTAAACTTATTCATTTTATTAAATCAATCATTACTCTATGCGCATAGTTAACATTGGTTTATATCTTATTATATTAATATTCTCCAATTTCATCTTAATTTACGTTAACGTAATATTTAATTACATTTAATTTCAATTGATTTCTAATTTAATTCAATAGATTAAATAAGTAGGTAACATATCACAATCGTCACCTTTTTCTTAATTTAATCACATTTATAAGTTTTATTACCTACAACAAATGTTATAACTTTTTACACAACATTGATTTTGTCTAATTTCAATGATTTAAATATTATTTCCTTAATTTATGTAACATTTAACCCATTCACTTATTTACAATTAATAACCAAGCATAACATTTCAATCATTTCCATTAATTGGAATTACAATTTAATAGTTCACAATTAACTCACATTAACATTGTTATATTTTATTCTGGTTATTATTCTCATTAACAAATCATAAATTTTATTTCTTCAACTATTAATTACAAAATCTTATTAAATTCAATAATTCAATTATCGAAAAAATTTGGGTCATTACAGATGACACTAAGAGTCTTCCACAATCAATTAACACAACCTAAATGGGGATTTCATTCTTAGGTTAACAGGAGCTTCACATATGCTAAGTAATAAATCATCATTTTAAATTACCACCATTTAAAAATTTTACTTTAAATATTGCCATAATCATTTTTCCTCAAAAATTTGTTTAAAACAATTTTCCAAAATCACTGGAGTTTTTAATCCACAAATATCTCTTTTTATAAATCAATCATTATAAAATTAGCTTTTATATATGAAAAATCTTCCTAAAATATTTATCTTAAAATATTTTAAATTCCTTTTAGTAAACATAGTTTACTCAAAAATTAAAATTTCCAAAACTCCTACACAAGACCTAGGTTTTCTACATGTGACGCCCCACCTCTATACCCACGCTAGCCAAGAACACTATGGAGTAGTGCTGTAAACTAGCATGGAGAATAAGGCTGTTGAGGAGCGACCATCCATGTAATTGCTTATCACACGGTGGCTATAAATAATCCTCGAAAACAGTAGAAATAAGCATATCGCAAATCAGTCATAGACATCAATATCACAAAGGCGGAAGAAGATATAAATATATAACTAACACATGAAAGTGTACATCAGAGTAGTGCTCAAAAGATCCACAATAATACAAAAGAATAGCAACACGTGCTATACAAAAGAATACAACTATGAGTCTATATCTCAAGTGTATACAACAAAAACTGCTAAGCTAAACAGTTAGCCAAAAGTCAGAGTGATGAATCCCTGGGAAGAAGTCAAGCAGAAGCACCTATAACATCTCGGTCTGACTCGAGTATTATTTAAGAAAATAATAAACGGATCAGTCTAGCTATAAATATCAGATGACATGATATAACATAAAAGATATGGCATAAACATAAAATATCCATAATGACATACCACTATAAGTATGTAAATAATGATCAACAGAAGATCAATCAATAAGAGATAATCAATATCACAAGAATCTTCTCAAAGATTCGGAAAGGGCATCATACCCCAAACTTGTACTCATAACAAGTCAATGACATAAATTCTACATATCAATGCAAGAAGTCCAGAAATCATAGAAAAGAGAAAGAGGCCTATCACATGACGGTCCGAAGACCAAAGGGAGCTACCCCACATGTGTGAATGGAATCACACAGATTAAGGTGCAGACTAACCAAAAAGCAAAAAGGTATGTGTGAGTGGAATCACACAAGTGGTGTCTAGTCTAACCTCGCAACAAGAGACACCGCACAGTTGCTAGTCTAAAGCATCAGAATGATCGTCATGATCAACGAGAAGTGTCAATTACACTAAGCTAGTAAATATAGAAGTTTAGCTTCATGTCCCATAACCACTTGCTTAACTTAAATATTTACGAACAAACTGTAAATCTTCACTAATAAAATTGTCACAAGAGGTTCAATCGAACAAGTCCAAGAATTAACCGACGAAGTGAACGCAAGCGTTTCATACCACTTGTTTTACTAAGTCGTTTAATTAGATTTCTCATCCGATTGAGGTAAACGTTTGTATATACTAATAGATTGGAAAACGGTTTAAGATAAGAGCTTTGTTATTAAAAATAGAGTTGAAATTATTTGTTAAAAGAGTTTTGATATTTACTACTAGTATTGAAACCTTTATATTATAAAATGACAAAACACAGAAGCAATTGTAGAAACAATCAATCACAAAGATCGCATACGGAGATGTGAATAAAATCCAAGGAAAACAGCTCAATGTTTTTCAGATAAGATCCCCTACGGAGGGGGGATCCAGGGGGGATGGCAACCCCCCTAGGTGGGGGTGCAGGGGCAACGCCACCGCTTACGGGGTTCGACCTGCCCAGTCAGGTCGCGGGGATCCAGGGGGCAGCGCCCCCGGCGGGGTGCGGGGTGCGGGGCAGCGCCCCGACCAAAACGGTACGACCTAGTGAAGACAAAATGAGGTCTAACGACATAAGGGTCTAAGGGGTCACGCGAACTATCGGGATAAGGTCCAACGACCTATGAGTTAAAGGTCCAACGACCTATTGGGTTATAAGGTCATACGACCTAACGACTCAAGGGTCGAACGACCTAACGACTTAAGGGTCTAACGACCTAAGGTATTCGCGACTTAACGGGTTATAGGCCTAACGACCTATCAGGGTTCACGACCTAAGGTATTCGCGAACGTCCTACTGCTTAAGGCTTAACTCGTGAGCGACCTACGACTTAAGGCCTAACTCGCGAGCGACCTACGGCTTAAGGCTTAACTCGTGAGCGACCTACGGCTTAAGGCTTAACTCGTGAGCGACCTACGACTTAAGGCGTAACTCGTGAGCGACCTACGACTTAAGGCTTAACTCGCGAGCGACCTAACTCCGAAGTGCCAATACTTCCAGAATGACCTAAAGCCCTGCGACCTATGGTACTAACTCGCGAGCGACCTAACAAGTTAACTCGTGAGCGACCTAATTCCGAAGTTCCAATTCTTCCAGAACGACCTAAAGCCCTGCGACCTACGACCCAGTGACCTTGCGACCTATCACCGAACGAGTCAAGTGGCCAGAACGAGCTAAGTGCAGGAAATTTCCAAAAATGCTAAAAATTGGAGTTTTTCGCCAATCCAATCCAAACCAAAGGCAAATGTGCATGCAAAAGTGATAGGGAATCATTCCCAACAGTCCAATATAGTTATAGACTAGATTTGTGAGATAAAAATCTCACCTTTGCACAAATTCAATGAAAAGTGAAGTTTTAAGCAAGCAAGAATCAATCCCTCTTCTATCTAAGCACAAGAAGCTTGGATCCAATGTCTTCTTCTTGAATTTGGAGTAGAAAGATGGATTGCAATTGAATTTGAGTTTTGGAATTTTAATTTCCCATTCCCTCCACCATTTTTGAAGAAGCTTGAAGACTTAGGAAAATAGAAATGAAGTTATGAAGAGGAGGGGTGAAGGTTGGGTCTAATAGGCTAAAAGCCCAACCCAAAGTCTCAAGTGAAAAAGTAGTGAAATTCTACTATCTCCAATCATATCAATGTTTATACTTAAAAAAATTGTAAACGGCATTTCGAACTCAACGGAAGTGGTCTCGAGTCCTAATTTGACCGTTTACAAAAAGTAGCTTTTCGGACCAATTCCGATTAACGACAAAATATTTAAATAAAATATTTAAATATAAAATCGATAAATATGCGGGTTGTTACACTACAGGATACTCAAAACTAGATGGTCAGGCAATATAGGATACTCAGCATTAGATGGTTAGGACCAATCATTCCTAGATGATAATGATAAATATTATCATCACTTATCAACAACACCTCAAAATACCATATATTTTGAAAATCATCACCTTTATATATAAAAAATATATCCTGGCTAAAATTATTTCACTTGCCATTTAAAAAAATACTGTGTCCATTGGCTTTGTTTAAGTGTTTATAGGTCCCTATCAATATCATAAGCTACTCGTATTGACCAGAATCCATGTAACACTCTAGATCAATTAACACAATATCAAACAATTTTATATCACCAACAAATACGCACTCTCGTATTTATATACACTCAAACTCATTATAGGGTACTAATGACCCTATCTCTAATGAGTAGTCCCACCGAAGCCAAGGTATTCGCTCAGCCTAGGCTCCGGTACCACGATGTCAGGACCCACTTTTTCGTATGATTTGAACCGATAATTTACAACACATGTCCAGTCCAAATAGAACAGAAAGGAGGATATTAAGAAAAAGAAAGTAGAAAGGTGATAGAAAGAAGATAGAAAGAAAACCAAAAAAAACACAGAATCTCATAGCAGAAACGATTGATCTATAATATAGAACAATTCTTTACATAAAACAAAATTGTAATGTTTATAGTACAGATATCAATCGGAGTATACCAACTAATTCAGCATGGATAGTTATAATAGCTTATCCTCACAACTGATGATAAATACAACTAAAATGCAACGGAAAATATAATCATCTACGTGAATATGTCTCTAGGCCTACAACTCTTCTCCTAAAGCTCCAATCCTTCTAGCTAAACCTGAGAATATACTCGGTTTGACCCGAGCATATAGGAAAAACCACACCTGGTTCAGTCTAATAAAACCAGCGTGAGAATTCAAATCATAAGAAATTTTATTCATTATAACTTTCAAATCCTTTTAAAATAATAGATATCCTGTAAGACTATGCCACACATAAACACGACGGGTTTTTCCCTTACGGTAACAAAACCTTTTATAGAAAATCCAGTGATATTATAATAGTGTCTAAGTAAAAATACTTATTCAAATAGCCAAGATTGTTACATTAATTAGATTCTAGTATACTAGGCTCCACAACCAAAATCGTAAAGGCACGTATTGGAGAATGGCTTTCCATACAATGACTAGGCACTGTGGTACCACCTATCATAGTATGGTTCTAGAAAAATATACCGAGGACCTCGCCATGATCCCCTACAACATAAGGCCGGTTCTACCCTACCTGGATAGTACCGAATATGCTATTACCCTAGGTGTTCATACCCTTATCGAGCTCCTTCCCATGCACCATATTTATAATATCCGAGGGTATCTAGAAAGGTGAAAAACATACCCTAATTGGGTGCAACCCACTTAGCCTTGATGCATCTCCCTTGGTTTTTAGTCGTTTTGGTTGATGAGTCTTGAGGCTATGATTACCTTTTTTTAAGGAATTTTCACTTAGAATGCTCATGTCCTCCAATGATAATGCACTGATAACATTCATCCATATAAGTCCGTTCTAGGTCTGAACGAAACCGAAGCCACTATTCCTACTACATCCATTTTGGAATCTTACTCAGGATTAGTAGCGATTATCCCATGCACATCAGTGCTTTATCTTCGGTTCCATTCTCTTGTCTTCACTTTGAAAACGTATTCGTTGGATTGAAGTGGTTTTGAAATAACTTATCCTATCCTGGTCTCTTCGAAACAACGTCCGACATTTTCAGTAAACTCAACCTCGGTTCTTTAGAAAATAAACAGATAAAAATAAGATTGGAGATGATCTCCTAACCGTTAGTGTACAGATTTTGTAACAACCCGAAAAATTTGGTCATTAACTTTGAACATTTAATTTATTTTAAATGTTGAATGTGGATTGTTAATTGATTCTGAAATAAGAAATTTTGGTTAAATCAATAAGGATATTTATAATTTCAAATATGGAAATTCAGTTGGATTTGGATAATAATAATTTAATATTTGAAATTAGGATAATTTGTGAATTTGGGTGTATATAGTTATGGAAATGGTTTCTAAAATTTATTTAAAGTCTACCTGAGTTTGGATTTTAATATTGGACCTTTAGATGGGAATCCAAAGTCGATATGTTTAATTTGGGATATTTATATTAATTTAACAATGGTGATAATACAAATAATCAGATTTTGATTTAAAACAAATTGGAATGATTTATAATGTGAATATAAATTCTATATGATTTATAATCAAGTTAGTAAAGCTTTGAAATTGAAATTTTAAATGATTTCGACGATTTTGAAAATTGCTCGATTTAATAGACGAGTTAAAATAGCCTTCTAGGACACAGTCTTCGAATTCGACGAAACCAGTTACATTGGATCCATAATAGTGTATTATTATCATATTTCAAATTTCGTGACATTTGGGGTTACTGTTTGTTCGTACAGGAGAGAAACGCATTAAAATTAAAATTGAAAATTTAATATTTAAAATCGATTCAAAAGGTTGTCTTCCACATATGATCAAATTAGCTTCTTAAACACATTCCATTGTGTTCAGAATACGGGTAAAACCTTATAAATGCCTGGCGGCATGTCTAATTTGGAGTTCGTTTGAAAATGTTGTTTAAAAGTGAATTTAATATTAAAATAATATTTATAAACGTTTATATAAACTCGTGCAAACCGAAACCTAATCTTTTCTTCCAGCTACCGCCATACCCATTAATGGCCGAAAATTTCCCTTTATGTTTTCTCAATTTCCTCCAGATCTAATCGATATTTTTGAATACTTTCAACTGGAAAAGCGCAGTGGGCAGTTGGATCTACCTATTTAACGGTTGAGATGGAAATGGCATCATGGATCGATGGTTTTAGTGGCTCGATGTGGCACGATCATGCATGTTTTTCCATGCACTGGGTCACCGAGCTTCGCCATACTTTGGTCGAGGGTGGAGGATGAGGAGAGCTTTCTGGTGATGGGTTTTGATTATCTCCAATGGCGTCGACAAGGGTACGACAATCTATTGTTGAAATCGATGATGGTTTTCGTTTAGACCTAGGCAGAATGCGAGAGTGAGAAGCTGTTTATCGACCTTGATTTCTTTTTCTAGATGCATGGCCCTGATCTAAGTTTCAATTAAAAATAGAAAAAAGAAATTGTTTATAGAAATTATATTCATAAGTTTAAAATACCATAACTTTTGTATGCATGGTCAGATTTTGACGAAACAGGAAGCGTCGGAATCGCAGCGATGGAATCTACGTGCTGCAGCAGATTCAGAGGCATTTGGAGCAAACAGGAATTTTATATTAAATCGAATGGGCTCGATTTAATTTAAAATTGAAATGCTCGACGATTTCAAGGTGATTAAATCTCACTCACATCTGGATAATCAGTTAAATTTAAATAGTTAAAATTTAAATTATTGATTGATTGATTGAATGTGATATTATATATAGTGTATATATATTGGAGTGATTGATTTTCCGCATTATATAGCGGATGAGACCCTATGTGCCTCACATAAAAGCAGATGACCCCATATACCGCGATATTCCACCACGAAGTGGAATTGGTATTTTTATATTATGCTAACATCTATGAATGAAGGAAGAAAGGTTGGAGGGATCCAACTGGATTCCTCAAAATATTGTAATTATTTTCATATCCGTGATATGTTATGTGATAGATTATGTTGGAATTAAATTATTCGATGCTATGGTTTGGATGAATAAATAATTTGGTATTTTAAAATATAGAATAGAATAAATGGGGTTTTCAAGGAAATGAAAAGGAAACTTTTAAATAAATAATTATTGGGAATTTGGATAAATTGAGTAATAAATTTAAAGGGAATTTAAATTAGGTAATCAGTTTGAATTGATTAGGTGTTTTGGTAACTGTGATTTAAAAGGAAATGAGGAATGGAAATTTGCAAACTGGGTTATAAACGAAGTGGAATGTTTATCAGTGGATAAATTTGGAAGTATAAATTCCAGTGGGAATTTATAGGAAAAATTGTAATACATTTTAAAAATAAAAGGAGATTTTTTTTTTAAAGGTAGGAAAGTACATTTTTTTGGAAAACTAAGTATATTTTTAAAGAAATGATTTCTAAGTATAAACTAGAAGTTTTAAATTATTTTTAAGAATGTTTTAGGAAATTTTCTATTTTAATTATTTTTAAATGAAAAGTAAATATTTATTTAAGTTAATTATGGTGGTTAATTATTTTTAAAATAAATTAGTATTATGATTTTTAAAAGGATATTTAACATAAATTTTTGATATAATAACTTATATTTTAAAGGGAAATTTTGGTTTAAATTTACTTGAAAACTCTTATAAAATTTCTTAAGTATTATATTTTTTCTTAAATATTATATTTATAATTTCAGTAGCCTTATTTTAAATAATTTACGTATATATTTTGAAAGTGATTATAAGGAGATGGAGATGTATCTAAAAACTAAAAGTGATTTTATTTTTAAAATATTGAAAGAATTTACGGGATTGGTACATAAATTAAATTGGGATAAATCGAGCAGGATTTATAATGGATTACATGGGCTGTATTGAAATGGAAGTGTATTTCCTGAAAAGCCAAGTATGTTTCAAAGTAGCTTTTAAGTATAAATTAAGGTTTTAAAGATTGGTTTTAAAAAGAATGCTTTTGGAGAAATTATTTTCTTAAATTATTTTAATTTTTTTTAACGTAAATATTTATTTAGTTAGTTATAGTAGTAATGATTTTAAAGGGATTAAATTGGTATTATGATTAAAAAGAAATTATTAAATAGTTATATTTTATAGAGTAGTTTTATTTTAAAAAGCAGTTTTGGCTTAAGTTGTATTTGGAAATTTTAAAGATTTTCATAACAATCATTTTGAATAAAGTGTTTTAGGTAGTTTTATTTTTTAAATATATAAAATTTTGGGTAAAGTAATTTAAATTTATTAAATCTAATTTTTATAAGGCTTCAAGTTTTCTAGTGGAAATAAATAATTGGTTGAATTGATTGTTTATTTGATAGTTAAATAACAGACTATCAAATCTGGACCCAAATATAACTTTGGAATACTTAGAAGAGGTATGAGAATTATATGGCACAGTTACCGTTCGAGGTGCTATACTGTACGTTTAAACTCGTTCATTCTTCTAGGACGTTTATAAGGAAATCCGTCCACAAACGGTTAGGAGGTGAACTCCAATCTTATTCTCATCTGAGTATTCCTAAAGAATTGGGGTTGAGTTTACCAGGAAATAGCGAACGTTATTTCGAAGAGGCCGGGTCGAATTTGAGATCCGAAAACCACTATGATCCAACAAGTACATTTTCATGATGAAGACAAGAGCTTGGAGTCGAAGATGGAGCAGTGAAGTGCAGGGGCTAATCGCTACTAATCCTGAGGGTGATTCCAAAATGGATGTAGTAGGAGTAGTGCCTTCGGTTCCGTTCGAACTCGAAACAGACTTGTATGGATGAATTCTCTTGGAACATCGTTAGGAGGATGATGAGTATTCTAAGCGAAAATGTTCTAAAAAGGTAACGCTTAGCCTCGAACCTCATCAAATAGGAACGACTAAAAATCAGGGGATATGCTGCAAGGCTAAGTGGGTAGCACCCAATTAGGGTAAGGTCATCCCTGTCTAGAGGTCTCTTTTTATTCGGTTGTGTGGACGGTTGCTGATCCCAACCGCGAGGTGATCTTACTCGGGCTATCCAGTAAGGGGTAGTGAGGTCTTGTGTTGTAGAAGAATAACAGAGGCCCTCGGTATGCTGATCTAGACTAGGTACCGTGATAGGTGGTACCCCAGTGGCTAGTCATTAGTTGAAAATCCATTCTCCCTACGCGGCTTTTACGATTTTGATTATAGAGCCTAGTATTGCTGGAATTTAATAATCTAACAATTTCGGCTATTTGAATAAGTATTTGTACTTAGACACTATTATAATATCAGAGGAATTATAAGAAATGTTTTGGTTATCGTAAGGTAAAAACCCGACATGTTTATTTGTGGCGTGGTCTTACGAGATACCTTTGATTTCAAAGGATTTTGGAACTTTAATAATTAAATTGAGTGTATTCTTCTCACGCTGGTTTTCCATACTGACTCGGCTGTTATTTATTATAATTCTTGGGTCAGACTGAGTATTATAAATACAGGATAGGATGCTGCGGAGCTCAGGAGATGAACTGGATGGCGAGACGTATCTCTCGTACTTGATGAATTTTCCGTTGTGCTGTTTTAGCTATATAATCATGTAATGATGACAGATTTTTACTAAGTTTAAATTGGTAATTAATTTAATTTTTGGATTTAAAGTTTAAGTAAATGGTTTAAATTGAATGTTTTTAGTAGGAATCAATATAAGAAGTAAAAAAATGAATTGGATTCCTGAAATTGAAATGCGAAATGTAAATTAAAACAGTAAGTATTAAAGTTAAAAATAAAAATTTAAATTAGAATTAGAAATAGAAATAGATATATAATAAGATAAATTATAAAATATAAAGTAACACACAGCTAAATTCTAACAACATGTTAAATAGAAGTTCATTTTATTTTATAAAGTGATAAGGCAAAAGCAAAGCAATATGACTAAAGTCAAGAAAAGAAATATGTTCATAGAAACAAATGAAGTATAAGTATGTACACTTGTAAAAGAAAACAAAAATATATATGTATTAGGCTTGCAAAGGAGACATAAGGTACATATGCATTTAATGTTTGCATCTCTAGCATAGCAAAAAAAATTATCAGCCGAGACAAACAATGCAAAGCAATTAATGCAAGTATCTCTAGTACACAACATATTACCCATCAGCCTCCATAAGAAAGAAAATCTCTGCCTAGTATTGTACAAACAATATTTTATCACTTGTACAAAATAATACATCCCTATAAACTTCTTTTATATGTCAACTTCCTCATCACAGTTTCGTCCATCAAAACTGAAAAAAAATGAATGAAGTAATATCATTTCATACTTAAACAAAAACTTCAATCTAAAACAAATCAAACCAGAGAAGATTCTAGCAAGAATTCAAAGGCTTTTCCAATTTAAAGCAAATCAGTTCCAATATAAAGGAAGCTCTATCATTTTTCTCTGGAAACCTCTATGAGTAACTCATCTATAATACTCAAGTATCCTTCAAATCTTTTGCATAAATAAATGGTGTTTTGTGTAACTATGTTAAGTATCAGCTCTGCTATATATATACACACACACACACACACATACACACACACACATGTTGTTGATGCCTGTACTAAGAACTCTTCTTTTTTCTGTTTTCCGTGGAATTTCAGGATAGGAAATGATAAGAAATTCAATTTCTCATTATCCAATCATAGTTAGGCCTTGGTTTCAAAGGCAAGAATGTGTGTTTGAGTATAAACTGTAATGTAAAAATAGTTTCTTGAAGAGTATATATATACGGAATGAAAAAAACTCATGTTTTACAGAGCAAACTTCAAAGCTGAACAAATTCGAACCTAATGATTTGCAAATTCAAATATATATCTTGAATTCTTATGGGAAAATAGGATTTTTAATACAAGTTTGATGATTTTTAGTGTTATGATTAAAGAGCAGTTCAAAGAGAATTGAAAATGGCACTTCGACCAATTCCTGACAATATGATGAACTAGGGGTGTCGAGATTGCTCGTGGAGATGGAGAAGCTTACAGAGAGGCAGCGAAAAATGGTCGGAGGTGGCCACGGCCACGGTGGCCACGGCGGCATACGTTTTTAGTCGGTAAACCTAAATTTTATGGTGGCTGAATTTTTGATCGCCGTGACCTCCTCAGTGCATTGAGTTGCACATGGTCTTGGGAGGTGATAGCTGGGTGGGTGATGGAGTCGTGGCCGGAGTTGCACGATTTCTGGTGGCCGGTGTTGCGAGCACGAGGCGATGACAGGTTTTGGTGGGGTTGGTTGTAGTCTCGTGTTCCAGGTTTTGTTTTCGAGCACGATTTTGTTTCGAGTAGATAATGGGGTTCTGGCGATCTGGAGTTGGTACGTGGGGGGTTGCCGACTTGCTCGACGACGTGGCGACGACCGGAGTGTTGCCGCATCACCATGCACGTGCACGGTGCTTTGATCTGGAACAAGTGAAGTAGGGAGTGTGCAGGGATCGAACGTGCGTTTTTTCTCGGGTATTACTCGAGGTTTTGGCATGTTTGACTCGAAGCATTTAGGATTTCGACTCGAAGCATTAGCAGGGTGGTCTCGGGTCAATAATTTTTTTCAAGCTTTATAACCTGACAGAGTTCTGTTTTTAAAATTTAAATGAAATTTAAATTTAAAGCAGAATTTAAAACAGGGGTTTTAAATTCAAAGTTTAAGTTTGGATTCAAATGAACTATTGAATCCTAAGTTTTAAAATGAAAATTTAAATTTTAAAGCAAGTTTTAAATCAAGTCTAAATATGGATTTAAGTTTACTATGAATCACAAATCTTGAATTTAAATCAGTTTTGTAAATTTAAATGTTGAACAAGTTTAAATTTTTAAAGGTAGATTTTAAAAGTGAATTTGTTTTCAAATAAATGTTTAAACTTGATAAAATTATAATAAAAGGTTTCCTCTAATATTTGAATGAAAAGTTATGTAGTGTTTAACTTAAATTTGGAAGTTAAATAACCAATTTATTTTAAAGCTTGATTTCTTTTAATAAAATTAATATATTTAGTTTAAACTTTCCTTATATAATTTCCTATGTAAATAATAAATGTTCTTTACATTTATTTTAAGGTTTATAAATGGATATTTTAAATTGGTTAATGTTTAAATATATAATCATTTTGAATCTTAAATTCACAATGAAATGTAGATCTAAATTTAGAAGTGTAATATTTAAATACACACTTCAATATTAGTGAAGTTATTAATAAAGAAATAGACTACCTAAGAGATGATTAAGGTAATTAAGTGATTTAATTAATAAGATAATTAAGGAATAATTTTTTTACTATAAAACAATGATTTAGATTAATTTATAATTAGAGATTAATTAAAAGTGATTAAGAAATGTTATTAGTTAATGAAGATAATTAACTAAGGATTATTAAGTATTAATTAATCTGATTAATTGTAATAATTAATCAGATTAATTAATTTAGATAATCAATTTTAAATTGTTTAAAATGTAATTACTTAATGAAAGTAATTAAGGATTAATTACTTATTCTAATTAATTTTGGATATTTTGATTAATTAAAGTTAATTAATTTAGTTTAAGGAAATCATTAGGTAAATTGGTAATTAATGATTAATTGTTATGAGATGATTACTTATGGTAAGTAATTAAAGGTTTAATTTCTTAAAATAATTAATTAAGGTGTTAATTAATTATGTAGTTAGTTTGAAGGTTAACTTAATTAATATGATTAATTAAGAATAATTCAATTAATTAAAGGTATTGATTTGTAATTAATAAATCAGAATTGGATAATTAATTCATAAGTAATCAATTTAGTTGGAAATAAATTGAATTGATTAGGATTAAACAATTAATTAATCCTGCTTATAAATGTTTATTGAATGCTTGACCTTACTTATGATGATTGCATTGTATGGGATGCCTTGAATTGATTGTCCTATCTGATATATGATATTTTTTCTGTGATACGAGCTGTGTGTAATTTATTCATTTATTTGTGATATATTTGTTTATTATCTATGATCTGTATATGAAAGATAAGCGTTATAGTTTATACCACTTATCAAATATATTGTTGTATTTAAATCTGTGATGATTGAATGATGTTGCACTATTGTGTTAAAACCTTGGACCACACTTATACACCACAAAAATATGGATTTCACGAGGAAATCGATTGAGTCACAGATTTTTGAAATGATTTTAAAAGTTGAATATTTAAATCCAAATGGTTTTGGAAATGGACTGGGTTTAAAGTGAAAACGCTTTTGAAAAGGAATTTCAAAGATAAAAATTTATTTTTGAATAACTTGATTAAGTTGAAATTTAAATAATTTGATTTAAATTTGAGTTCAATAATTTGAAATTGAATCCTATGATTTGAAACTAGGGATTGAAGATGTTATACTAGTTATATATGGGTTAAACCATTTTAATGTATTGATTTGGGAATTTGAATTTAAATTCAAGGGCTTTAACTCGTGCAATTATAATTGGATTCTTACAAAACGAAAACTATTTGTTTTCAAATAATTAAATCTTTCACATAAGTAACGAACTACCAATTTGTGTTAAAAGGATTTCTAGTTTTAAATGAAAATGATTTCCAAGTTATGGAAACGGTTTGAAAGCCATAAGTTAAATCTTTAATTTAAAGATTTAACAAGTTAATCCAATTGAAATGGAAATTGTTTTGAAATCTATAAATGGATCTTTGTGAAACTGTGTGAACTTTATGGGACGAATATTTTTATTTAAAAAGATTTAAAATGGTAATCTGTTTAACCATTTGAAGAAAAGCTTTGGATTTTATAAGTTGTGACTTAACTGAAATCCCATATCCATATTTTTAAGCATCGCGTTTGTAACAACCCTGAATTTTGTGATTTATTTTAATGTTTATTTTTATTTTTTATTTTATTTGAAATTTTGATTTATGAATTTTATTTTATTTATTAAAATGAATAATTTATATTATTTTAAATATAAATGTTGATTTATATGTGAATTGTAGTTTCAAACATGTATAAATTGAATATTTTACTGAAAAGTGAATTTCTGTTCAAACTGGTAAACTTTGACTTTTAAACTTTAAATTTAAATTATTTAAAATCTTAAATTTTATCTTTAATTATGAAAATAGATGAAATAACTTGAACACTACTTTTCATTTCGTTGGAAACGGTCTTAAAACGTGAAAGTTATGTATATTTCAATATTGAGTGCAATTTGTTTATTTTGCAATTTTGTTATTTTGAATTGTATAAATATTATATTTTCTTTGTCATATTTTATTTTAATATGTATTAATATGTTATTTTATGTATATTTTTGTCTTTTAATATTTTTAAAGTGAGGTAGGAATTTTTCTAGAGTTAGTAGTATTTTTCTTGTAATTTCCATGCCTTGTTTTCAATTTTTAAACATTTTCTTTAGTTCTTTTTCTATTTTTCTCCAATTTAATTATTTATTTTATTTTTAAAATGATAAATAAATTATTTTATTTTAAATTTTCACTTCATAATATTTTTAAAATGAAGTGGATATTTTTCCAAGGCTTGTAGTGATTTATTTGTAATTTCTGGACACTATTTGTATTTTTAAGTAATTTCTTTCATTCTTTTTATATTTTCTTTAAAATTAATTTTTTATTTTCTTATATTTTCACTTGGTCTCGGTTTTCACAAGTATTTGCGGATTCACTTTTGTTTTTATTTGATCTTTAGAAAACGGAAACGCGTTTCATTTCTAGACGTTTCATTGTCTAAAAACGTTTCAAATGCCATAACCATCTCATTTATTCATTTTGGCTGCCCATTTTCAGTTTTTAGCCGTTACTTTCATCCTATTTCTCACTCAAGAAACCATTCTTTCATTTTATTCATGGCTTCAAACATTTTGGGTAATGTCTTCCTCTTATTTTCTTACTTTTCTTCCTACTTTCTTATGTATTTTTGCCTTGTTCTCTCCACTCTTTTTCTGGGCCTCCACTCCATATCCATGGCCACCACCTCCAACACCTCTTCCCTATCATCATCACCACCTACTCCTCAGATCTGAAACATGGCCGAAGCCACCATGATGTTAAAATCCAAAAAAAATGCAACCTATGCCTTGAAAACATGCTAGTTTGAGCCTTGTTGCTTCACCACCTCTTTTTCCACCACCACCACCACCTCTAGCTGCCACCACCACCTCTGACCAGACCACCACACACCACTACAACATCTATCCAGATCTGAACTTGAATGGCCAAGCCAAACCCCTACATGGTCGAGCCTTTAGTTGACCAAAAACCCACCTATTTTGCATAAGCCTCTTCATATTCATGCGTAGTAACTCCTCTACCACTTCAATACCTTGTAGCCATGATTTATAGGACCCAAACCTGAACCAAGTATGTCCAAACCTGAGGCAAAACATCCCCTAGACCGTGCAATCAAATGTAGAAAGCAAGGAAAAAGACTGTGTATTTGTATCTCTTTTTATTTCAAAGTTGTTTTAATTTTAAGGTGTGTTGAAATGTTAATTTATTTGGTTTTGTTTTGGGTTGTAACACAAGTCCTAAGCTTGGATCTCTTTCCACTTGAGCCTATTTTTGTGTCATCATGCCTTCTGGAATTCGTTGTGTCAATTGAGTTGATATCTCCAGCACAAAAAGGTGAGTAAATTTTACCGGACTAATATGTACTTATATAACGGATAAACTTACACCATTTGAATCTGTAACTGTTTATCATCATGCTATATATGCTATATTATTATCATATGATGTTCACACCTTTTATTACACTTTTTATATCATATGTTATTGTTATTTCATGCTATTCTGTCATTTATATCAGTTATCACCATTGCAAGTTCCCCGTAGACTAGAATCACTATGGGTTGAAATGATACATACCCGAACGGACTTTAGAATAGGGGAAAAACGTTATGGGCTGAACTGATAGGCCTGAGCGGTTTTCAAAACCATTCATTTTACTTGGGATTGCGGGTTTGAAATGATAGAACCCGGTTTTTCTTTGTAAACTGCAGATTGAAATGATATATATTCGTATCACTTGACCTAGGCTAGAAAACTATATACAGACCCGTGGTTCATGTAATATTTTTGAAAATGTTTTAAAATGTTTTAAAATGTAAAAATTATAATATTTTGATAATAATTTGATTTAAATTTAATTAAAAATGATTTTTGTAGAAATATTAGTGATTTTCTGTAAATTAAATAATGAAATAAGTAAAAGGGTAAAGTAGAATTTGAACTATAAGTAAATTTTGGAATTTATGTTTTGTTTTAAAAGGGAAATTATGTAAAGTAAGAAAAATATAATATTTTGATTTAAAAATGTATTTTTAATGATTTTATAAAAATAATAATGATTTTTGAATAAGTTAAAATGTTAAATAAATGAATGTTTAAGTAAATTTTGAAACATAACTTAAACATGAAATTTTAAATTTTGTTTTAAAAAGTGAAATTTTAATTAAGTAAAATTTATGGAAATAAGTTATATTTTTTAAATTTAAACCTAATTGTCAAGTTAATAATTTAATTAAAGAAATGGAAGTTAATACTTGAATTTAAATAAGAAATTATGTTAAAAATTGATTTTTGGATGAGATTTAACTTTATAAAAATCATAAAAATAAGTATTGAAATGATGCTTTTAAAATGTAAAATTTATGATGTTTATAAGTTAAATGATTTAAATCAAATATTAACTGTTGGTGAAATTTTTATTTAAACGCTGAATTTGATTTAACAGCATTTTTGAAGTGTAATATAAAGGATATTACAGCATTTTGTAAATGTTGTAGTTGTTTTAAACGAGCTAAATAGTTAATTTGAAATAAAGGCTATTATAGCACATTGTAAGTGCTATAGTGGTTAAACTTAACATTTAAAGTTTATTTGAAATTTAAAGAAAATCTATTACAGCACTTAAATGTTGTATTTTGTTAAATGAACCGTTTTAAACTATAACTTTACGTAGCATTTTCAAGTGCTACAGAAACTGATTTTATTATTTTATTAAATTTTAATGAGATTAATCTTCGGAATAAGATTTAAATTTTGGAAATTTAATATTTAGCTATTAAATAATAAGGAATTGACTTTATTTTTTTTTATGAAAAGATTTAATCTTTAAATATAAACTCCTTTGAAATGTAAGTTTGAAATGGTGATTAATTTCTAAATAAAATGAATGGTTTTAAATGGTATTTAAATGAATCAAAAATGAATGATGTTTTGAATAATACTTTGATATTTTGATACATTAAAATGATTTGAAATGAATTTTTGAAAGATATGATATTTGATATTAAAAATGTTTTGAAATGAATTTTTGAAAGATATGATATTTTGATATTAAAAAATGTTTTGAAATGAAGTTTTGAAAGATATGATATTTTGATAATAAAATGATTTGAAAGAAAGTTTTGAAAAGATATGATATTTTAATATATTAAATGGATTTGAAAGGAATTTTTGAAAGGATATGATAATTTAATATATTGAAATAGTTAGAAATCACTTGATATTTATTTTGATAAATATTTGAATTTTAATGATATGGTATGTCGATATATTGAAATGGTTATGGAAATGATTAAATCTTGATTTTGATAAAGATTTGGATTGAAAAGGAAATTTTATTTTGAAGTATAAAATATTGTTTTAAAAGTTATAACCACGGGTTATAATAACGATTGGTTGGCAAAGAGACCGGGATCGGATATCTGGCATACTCTCCGTTGATACCGAAAACCACTTTGAGAACCGTATACGCGGTGGAGATTCCATAATGAAGTAGGATGGTGGTGACGTTCTATTGAGGTATGTACATGGACCTGACTTCCGTGAGTTGGCATAAGGTGGCTAAAACAGGAGCGATTCTCGGGCCAAGGGGGTTAGCGCCCTCTATCGGACACTCCTTTTCAATACTATACTCTGACTTTGGATTGATTCGATAGCCATCTTTATTTTTCTGGATTTTGGGGAGTTTGTTCGAGGTGGGCGGTAGCTGCGGTTACGCGCTACCACCAGTCCGGATGGCAATTGGTATATCTACCATGGCATTGCCTAGTTGTGTCGTGTCACCTACCCTAGCGCGCCTTATACGATTTTGGTTTTGTACCATACCTATGGAGTGCCCTCTGACGACGCCCGGTACGGGGGAGATTACGGTATTGTATAGACTATGGGAATATATTATGTGTTAAGGTGAAAAATGCAAAGCCTTAACGCTATTTAGAAGTAAGTTTATTTTAATATAGACACTATTGTAATAACGAAATATTACTATATAGTAAATAGTTTAACGGATCCTTAGAGGATGGGCGGTCCCAAGCATCTTCTAAGTTACGTGTACTTTTACTACAGTTCACTAGAGTTGGTTTACATTGTGTAAGTATGTATGTCCTGAATCGAGTGTTTGTATTTTTATTTACGCTGGGGTTAGCCTGAGTATTCACAGATTTGGATTCCACTTTCTGGAGATTTGAACGCTGGAGATTATCTGCTTATCTAGTCTTATCTGTTTCGATTCTTTTGTTGTATTCAGCTTGTACTTGGTTATCATATTGAAACTTCTGTTGTACTTTATTTCTTCAGTTGTATCTTGTTTAACTCTGGTATATTTATATAGTAGCTTCATGAACTACTATCTCTTTTACTTCCGCTGCATTATTAAATACTCTGTGTCTGTGATTTGTGATTATTATTTACTGTATATTCTGAGATTTGCCGAATTTTTATTTACAACACGGTATTTTGAGCAATTCAATTCCGGCATGAGTGTCTACCTATACACTTATAATGGATGCGAATGGTTGAAATACCGGGTTGTTACAGTTGGTATTACAGCTTTGGTAGCTCTAGGCAAAACTCATCATATGGAGTGAATGTATTTACAGAGTCACTTTCATTCGAGTTTGAATCTCTTCCTTTTTGACTTGATTCCTTTGAATTTTGGAACATTCCCTACGGTTCCAAATTCCATTCGTATCCCTCACTATTCATCTTCTTTTGACTTTGGAGTATTCTGTAACTCCGCTCCGAATGATCCTTTTAGTGAGTCGGCGGTCATGCCAATTTCAAATTGAATTGAAAAAAAGGGAAACTCCCTTACAATTAGCATCGATTCACCAGAGATTTATATCTATCCTTGGTTTAGATGCTAATATCTTTTGTTATTCCAAACTCTAACTCTTGAGATCGAATGTTGATTTACCCCAGAAAAATTCACATTGATCATATTCTTTAAGTCACGGTTGACCCGGTTAAGGTTGCCTGTGATTTATTTAAGCTTATCCACCTCCCTATTTTGTTATTTAATCATCCTGTCTTTTGTTTCTAACTTATCTCCAAGCATTTTGAATAGTACTTGTAAATCTATGTTTTGTTTATATATTGTGTTGTTTGAGTTGTTGACGTTGAATTGGGTTTCTGATTGATTCTTCTGATCAACGCTATCGATAAACACTTTGACAGAACAAACTGACACAATATTATTTTAAAATTTGTTTAATGAAATAAATTTTGGTATATAAGTAAATTTATGGAACTTAACAAACTGATTTAAATTGATTATTTGAAGTGATAATATTTGATTTATCATTTATTGTTCTATAAATGAATTTATAAATAGTTGTTTATAAATTGATTTGGGAACTGAAACGAATTTAGAACAAGAAACTTGAGAAGTTAATTTTTGATGGTTTCAAAAATTGTTTAAAGTTTTAGAAGGTTATATTATTTAAAGTATTTTTGTATAGAAATTTGTTTTCAAAGAATTTTAAAAGTTTAAAAAAATTAGTGCTCTTCTCTTTGTCGCTGGAAAATAACTTCGGGTGATGACCACGGCATCATCGACATTCATTTTCGAGTTTCGAAATGAAGAGACCGCCCTGTAATCTTGCTACAGCTTTGTTTTGGGAAATCAAATTGATTTGAATTTCTAAAATATGACTTGATTTATAATATATATAGACATATGATTTAAAATTTGATTTGATAAGTTATGTACATACATTTATTTATCTCTAAATGGTTTGAAGAAATCGAAAATTTAATTCTTAAATTCAATTATAAAAAGAAAATCAAAATTTTGGATGAAAATTCAGGGATGAAATGATTTAATTGGAAAGTTTAAGTTGTATAATACAATTGCATTCAAATATAACTTACCCTAATTTTAGAAGTTAATAATGTAATTGGATAATATACAATATAAAAGATTTTATAAATAAAATCTGAGTGGTTATAATAAATGTTATACACTTAAATTTTAATTATAAATGATTAACAAAGGTATATATAATAAAGGGTAATTGAATAACATACGATGAAATAATGTTAAAAGAACTAAAAATAAAAGAAAGCAGTTATAATAAGTGTAAGTATATTTAACATAAGTGATTAATATATTGAGAGGAATAATTTTAATTTTAATTGGGAATAAAGAAGAATAAAATTTATTAAGTACATTTTGAGTATAATAATGATTTTTTTTTCAAATTCATGATTTTTGAAATTGTTAATTCAAGATGATTGGATAATAAGATAATGAAATTTGAGATAGTTAAGATTTATTATCTATTTAAGTTGAAATTTCCATGCTTTCAAATTTATTTCCTTATTTTGTTTTTCAAACTATCTTTTGGTTGTCCTTATCATTCTTATCTTGCTATAGACTAGTATAGACATCTTTCTATAATCTTTCTATTTAGAAATCTTTCTATAATCTTTCTGTTTAGAAATCTTTCTATAACCTTTGATAATCTCCGGTACTCATTTTGAATCTATTTTTGCGTGCTTGTGTTCTTGATTTTAGAGAATCTTAGAAAGATCATCTCCACCTTGTTAAACTTACCTATAACAACCGTTATCAGGTATAATCTCAATCTTCTGGTCATCTTGTCCTAATATTATTTCATTTCTATCTTTTCTGCGCTTTCTCGTACCTCGATCCTTTTTGGGGACGAAAAGTTTTGAGTGGGGGAGAGTGTAACAACCCTGAATTTTGTGATTTATTTTATTTGTCTAATTTTATTTTTTATTTTATTTGAAATTTTGATTTAAGAATTTTATTTTATTTTTTAAAATGAATAAGTTATGTTATTTTAAATATAAATGTTGATTTATATGTGAATTATAGTTTCAAACATGTATAAATTGAATATTTTATTGAAAAGTGAATTTCTGTCCAAACTGGTCAACTTTGACTTTTAAACTTCAAATTTAAATTATTTAAAATCTTAAATTTTATCTTTTATTATGAAAATAGATGAAATAACTTGAACCCTGCTTTTCGTTTCGTTGGAAACGGACTTAAACCGTGAAAGTTATGTATATTTCAATATTGAGTGCAATTTGTTTATTCTGCAATTTTGTTATTTTAAATTGTATAAATATTATATTTTATTTGTCATATTTTATTTTAATATGTATTAATATGTTATTTTATGTATATTTTTGTCTTTTAATATTTTTAAAGTGACGTAGGAATTTGTCTAGAGTTAGTAGTATTTTTCTTGTAATTTCCATGCCCTGTTTTCAATTTTTAAACATTTTCTTTAGTTCTTTTTCTATTTTTATCCAATTTAATTATTTATTTTATTTTGAAAATGATAAATAAATTATTTTATTTCAAATTTTCACTTCATAATATTTTTATAATGAAGTGGATATTTTTCCAAGACTAGTAGTGATTGATTTGTAATTTATGGACACTGTTTGTATTTTTAAGTAATTTCTTTCATTCTTTTTATATTTTCTTTAAAATTATTTTTTTATTTTCTTATATTTTCACTTGGTTTCGGTTTTCAGAAGTATACGCTAATTCACTTTTGTTTTTATTTGACCTTTAGAAAACGGAAATGCGTTTCATTTCTAGACGTTTCATTTCTAGACGTTTCAATGTCCAAAAACGTTTCAAATGCCATAACCATCTCATTTATTCATTTTGGCTGCCCATTTTCAGTTTCTAGTCGTGACTTTCATCCTATTTCTCACTTAAGAAACCATTCTTTCATTTTATTCATGGCTTCAAACATTTTGGGTAATGTCTTCCTCATATTTTCTTCATTTTCTTCCTATTTTCTCATGTATTTTTGCCTTGTTCTCTCCACTCTTTTGCTCGGACTCCACTCCATATCCATGGCCACAACCTCTTACGCCTCTTCCCTGTCATCATCACCACCTACTCCTCAGATCTGAAACATGGCCGAATCCACCATGATGCTAAAATCCAAAAAAATACAACCTATGCCTTGAAAACATGCTAGTTTGAGCCTTGTTGCTTCACCACCTTTTTTTCCACCACCACCACTACCTCTAACGGCCCCCACCACCTCTGACCAGACCACCACACACCACTACAACATCTATCCAGATCTGAACTTGAATGGCCAAGCCAAACCCCTACATGGTCGAGCCTTTTGTTGACCAAAAACCCACCTATTTTGCATAAGCCTCTTCACATTCATGCATAGTAACTCCTCTGCCACATCAATACCTTGTAGCCATGATTTATAGGACCCAAACCTGAACCAAGTATGTCTAAACCCGAGGCAAAACATCCCCTAGACCGTGCAATCAAATGTAGAAAGCAAGGCAAAAGACTGTGTATTCGTATCTCTTTTTATTTCAAAGTTGTTTCAATTTAATGTTGTGTTGAAATGTTAATTTATTTGGTTTTGTTTTGGGTTGTAACACAAGTTCTAAGCTTGGATCTCTTTCCAATTGAGCCTATTTTTGTGTCGTCGTGCCTTCTGAAATCCGTTGTCTCATTTGAGTTGATATCTCCAGCACAAAAAGGTGAGTAAATCTCACCAGACTAATATGTACTTATATAACCGATAAACTGTCACCATTTGAATCTGTAACTGTTTATCATCATGCTATATATGCTATATTATTATCATATGATGTTCACACCTGTTATTACACTTTTTATATCATATGTTATTGTTATTTCATGCTATTCTGTCATTTATATCAGTTATCATCATTGCAAGTTCCCTGTAGACTAGAATCACTATGGGTTGAAATGATACATACCCGAACGGACTTTAGAATAGGGAAAAAACGTTATGGGCTGAAATGATAGGCCTGAGCGGTTTCCAAAATCATTCATTTTACTTAGGACTGCGGGTTTGAAATGATAGAACCCGGTTTCTTTGTAAACTGCGGATTGAAATGATATATATCCCTATCACTTGACCTAGGCTAGAAAACTATATACAGACCCGTGGTTTATGTAATATTTTTGAAGATGTTTTAAAATATTTTAAAATGTAAAAATTATAATATTTTGGTAATATTTTGATTTAAATTTAATTAAAAAGGATTTTTGTAGAAATATTAGTGACTTTCTATAAATTAAATAATGAAATAAGTAAACGGTAAAGTAGAATTTGAACTATAAGTAAATTTTGGAATTTATGTTTTGTTTTAAAAGGGAAATTATGTAAAGTAAAAAAATATAATATTTTGATTTAAAAATGTATTTTTAATGATTTTATAAAAATAATAATGATTTTTGAATAAGTTAAAATGTTAAATATATGAATGTTTAAGTAAATTTTGAAATATAACTTAAACGTGAAATTTTAAATTTTGTTTTAAAAAGTGAAATTTTAATTAAGTAAAATTTATGGAAATAAGTTATATTTTGTAAATTTAAACCTAATTGTTAAGTTAATAATTCAATTAAAGAAATGGAAGTTAATACTTGAATTTAAATAAGAAACTGTGTTAAAAATTGATTTTTGGATGAGATTTAACTTTATAAAAATCATAAAAATAAGAGTATTGAAATGATGATTTTAAAATGTAAAATTTATGATGTTTATAAGTTAAATGATTTAAATCAAAGATTAACTGTTGGTGAAATTTTTATTTAAACGCTGAATTTGATTTAACAGCATTTTTGAAGTGTAATATAAAGGATATTACAGCATTTTGTAAATGCTGTAGTTGTTTTAAATGAACTAAATAGTTAATTTGAAATAAAGGCTATTATAGCACATTGTAAGTGCTATAGTGGTTAAACTTAACATTTAAAGTTTATTTGAAATTTAAAGAAAATCTATTACAGCACTTAAATGTTGTATTTTGTTAAATGAACTGTTTTAAACTATAACTTTACGTAACATTTTCAAGTGCTAAGAAAACTGAATTTTATTATTTTATTAAACTTTAATGAGATTAATCTTTGGAATAAGATTTAAAATTTGGAAATTTAATATTTAGCTACTAAATAATAAGGAATTGACTTTATTTTTTTATGAAAAGATTTAATCTTTAAATATAAACTCCTTTGAAATGTAAGTTTGAAATGGTGATTAATTTCTAAATAAAAAGAATGGTATTTAAATGAATTAAAAATGAATGATGTTTTGAATAATACTTTGATATTTTGATATATTAAAATGATTTGAAATGAATTTTTGAAAGATATGATATTTTGATATTAAAAATGTTTTGAAATGAATTTTTGAAAGATATGATATTTTGATATTAAAAATGTTTTGAAATGATGTTTTGAAAGATATGATATTTTGATAATAAAATGATTTGAAAGAAAGTTTTGAAAAGATACGAAATTTTAATATATTAAATGGATTTGAAAGGAGTTTTTGAAAGGATATGATAATTTAATATATTGAAATAGTTAGAAATGACTTGATATTTATTTTGATAAACATTTGAATTTTAATGATATGGTATGTCGATATATTGAAATGGTTTTGGAAATGATTAAATCTTGATTTTGATAAAGATTTGGATTGAAAAGGAAATTTTATTTTGGAGTATAAAATGTTATTTTAAAAGTTATAACCATGGGTTATAATAACGATTGGTTGGCAAAGAGACCGGGATCGGATATCTGGCATACTCTCTGTCGATACCGAAAACCACTTTCACAACCGTGTACGCGGTGGAGATTCCAGAATGAAGTAGGATGGTGGTGACGTTCTATTGAGGCATGTACGTGAACCTGACTCCCGTGAGTTGGCATAAGGTGGCTAAAACAGGAGCGATTCTCGGGCCAAGGGGGTTAGCGCCCTTTATCGGACACCCCTCTTCGATACTATACTCTGACTTTGGATTGATTTGACAGCCATCTTTATTTTTCTTGATTTTGGGGAGTTTGTTCGAGGTGGGCGGTAGCTGCGGCTACGCGCTACCACCAGTCCGGATAGCAATTGGTATATCTACCCTGGCATTGCCTAGTTGTGCCGTGTCACCTACCCTAGCACGCCTTATACGATTTTGGTTTTGTACCATACCTATGGAGTGCCCTCTAACGATGCCCAGTACGGGGGAGATTACGGTATTGTATAGACTATGGGAATATATTATGTGTTAAGGTGGAAAATGTAAAGCCTTAACGCTATTTAGAACTAAGTTTATTTTAATATAGACACTATTGTAATAGCAAAATATTACTATATAGTAAATAGTTTAACGGATCCTTAGAGGATGGGCGGTCCCAAGCATCTTCTAAGTTACATGTACTTTTACTACAGTTCACTTGAGTTGGTTTACATTGTATAAGTATGTATGTCCTGACTCGAGTATTTGTATTTTTATTTACGCTGGGTTAGCCTGAGTATTCACAGATTTGGATTCCACTTTCTGGAGATTGGAATCGCTGGAGATTATCTGCTTATCTAGTCTTATCTATTTCGGTTCTTTTGTTGCATTCAGCTTGTACTTGGTTATCATATTGAAACTTCTGTTGTACTTTATTTCTTCAGTTGGATCTTGTTTAACTCTGGTATATTTATATAGTAGCTTCATGAACTACTATCTCTTTTACTTCCGCTGCATTATTAAATACTCTGTGTCTGTGATCTGTGATTATTATTTACTGTATATTCTGAGATTTGCCAAACTTTTATTTACAGCGCGGTATTTTGAGCAATTCAATTCTGGCATGAGTGTCTACCTATACACTTATAATGGATGCGAATGGTTGAAAATACCGAGTTGTTACTGTTGGTATCAGAGCTTTGGTAGCTCTAGGCAAAACTCATCATATGGAGTGGATGTATTTACAGAGTCACTTTCATTCGAGTTTGAATCTCTTCCTTTTTGACTCGATTCTTTTGAATTTTGGAACATTCCCTACGATTCCAAATTCCATTCGTATCCCTCACTATTCATCTTCTTTTGACTTTGGAGTATTCCATAACTCCACTTCGAATGATCTTTTTGGTGAGTCGGTAGACACGCCAATTTCAAATTGAATTGAAAAAAAAGGGAAACTCCCTTACAATTAGCATCGATTCACCAGAGATTTATATCTATCCTTGGTTTAGATGCTAATATCTTTTTTTATTCCAAACTCTAACTCTTGAGATCGATTGTAGATTTACCCTAGAAAAATCCACATTGATCTTATTCTTTAAGTCACGGTTGACCCGGTTAAGGTTGCCCGTGATTTATTTAAGCTTATTCACCTCCTTATTTTGTTATTTAATCATCTTGTCTTTTGTTTCTAACCTATCTCCAAGCATTTTGAATAGTACTTGTAAATCTATGTTTTGTTTATATATTGTGTTGTTTGAGTTGTTGACGTTGAATTGGGTTTTTGATCGATTCTTCTGATCAACGCTATCGATAAGATTTCCAAAACACTTTGACAGAACAAACTGACACAATATTATTTTAAAATTTGGTTAATGAACTAAATTTTGGTATATAAGTAAATTTATGGAACTTAACAAACTGATTTAAATTGATTATTTGAAGTGATAATATTTGATTTATCATTTATTGTTCTATAAATGAATTTATAAATAGTTGTTTATAAATTGATTTGGGAAGTGAAATGAATTTAGAACAAGAAACTTGAGAAGTTAATTTCTGATGGTTTCAAAATTGTTTAAAGTTTTAAAAGGTTATATTATTTAAAGTATTTTTGAATAGAAATTTGTTTTCAAATAATTTTAAAAGTTTAAAAAAATTAGTGCTCTTCTCTTTGTCGCTTGAAAATAACTTCGGGTGATGACCACGGCATGATCGACATTCATTTTCGAGTTTCGAAATGAAGAGACCGCCCTGTAATCTTGCTACAGCTTTGTTTTGGGAAATCAAATTGATTTGAATTTCTAAAATATGACTTGATTTATAATATATATAGACATATGATTTAAAATTTGATTTGATAAGTTATGTACATACATTTATTTATCTCTAAATGGTTTGAAGAAATCGAAAATTTAATTCTTAAATTCAATTATAAAAAGAAAATCAAAATTTTGGATGAAAATTCAAGGATGAAATGATTTAATTAGAAAGTTTAAGTTGTATAATACAATTGCATTCAAATATAACTTACCTTAATTTCAGAAGTTAACAATGTAATTGGATAATATACAATATAAAAATATTTTATAAATAAAATCTAAGTGCTTATAATAAATGTTATACACTTAAACTTTAATTATAAATGATTAACAAAGGTATATATAATAAAGGGTAATTGAATAACTTACAATAAAATAATGTTAAAAGAACTAAGAATAAAAGAAAGCAGTTATAATAAGTGTAAGAATATTTAACATAAGTGATAAATATATTGAGAGGATTAAATTTAATTTTAATTGGGAATAAAGAAGAATAAAATTTATTAAGTACGTTTTGAGTATTATAATGATTTTTTTTCAAATTCATGATTTTTGGAATTGTTAATTTAAGATGATAGGATAATAAGATAATGAAATTTGAGATAGTTAAGATTTATTTAACTTGTGTAATGATTTATTCTCTATTTAAGTTGAAATTTCCATGCTTTCAAATTTATTTCCTTATTTTGTTTTTCAAACTATCTTTTGGTTGTCCTTATCATCCTTATCTTGCTATAGACTGGTATAGACATCTTTCTATAATCTTTCTATTTAGAAATCTTTCTATAATCTTTATGTTTAGAAATCTTTCTATAATCTTTGATAATCTTTGTTACTCATTTTGAATCTATTTTTGTGTGCTTGTGTTCTTGATTTTGGAGAATCTTGGAAAGATCATCTCCACCTTATTAAGCTTACCTATAACAACAGTTATCGGGTATAATCTCAATCTTCTGGTCACCTTGTCTTAATATTATTTCATTTCTATCTTTTATGCGCTTTCTCGTACCTCGATCCTTTTCGGGGACGAAAAGTTTTGAGTGGGGGAGAGTATAACAACCCTGAATTTTGTGATTTATTTTAATTGTTTATTTTGATGTTTTATTTTATTTATTAAAATGAATAAGTTATGTTATTTTAAATATAAATGTTGATTTATATGTGAATTATAGTTTCAAACATGTATAAATTGAATATTTTACTGAAAAATGAATTTCTATTCAAACTGGTCAACTTTGACTTTTAAACTTCAAATTTAAATTATTTAAAATCTTAAATTTTATCTTTTATTATGAAAATAGATGAAATAACTTGAACACTGCTTTTCGTTTCGTTGGAAACGGACTTAAACCGTGAAAGTTATGTATATTTCAATATTGAGTGCAATTTGTTTATTATGCAATTTTGTTATTTTAAATTATATAAATATTATATTTTCTTTGTCATATTTTATTTTAATATGTATTAATATGTTATTTTATGTATATTTTTGTCTTTTAATATTTTTAAAGCGAGGTAGGAATTTTTCTAGAGTTAGTAGTATTTTTCTTGTAATTTTCATGCCCTGTTTTCAATTTTTAAACAATTTCTTTAGTTCTTTTTCTATTTTTCTCCAATTTAATTATTTATTTTATTTTTAAAATGATGCATAAATTATTTTATTTCAAATTTTCACTTCATAATATTTTTAAAATGAAGTGGATGTTTTTTCAAGACTAGTAGTGATTTATTTGTAATTTCTGGACAATGTTTTGTTTTTTTAAGTAGTTTCTTTCATTCTTTTTATATTTTCTTTCAAATTAATTTTTTATTTTCTTATATTTTCACTTGGTTTAGGTTTTCACAAGTATTTGCTGATTCACTTTGTTTTTATTTGATCTTTAGAAAACGGAAATGCGTTTCATTTCTAGACGTTTCATTTCTAGACGTTTCATTGTCCAAAAACGTTTCAAATGTCATAACCATCTCATTTATTCATTTTGGCTACCCATTTTCAATTTCTATCCGTGAATCTCATCCTATTTCTCACTCAAGAAACCATTCTTTCATTTTATTCATGGCTTCAAACATTTTGGGTAATGTCTTCCTCTTATTTTCTTCCTTTTCTTCCTATTTTCTTATGTATTTTTGCCTTGTTCTCTCCACTCTTTTTCTCGGCCTCCACTCCATATCCATGGCCACCACCTCCTACACCTCTTTCATGTCATCATCACCACCTACTCCTCAGATCTGAAACATGGCCGAACCTACCATGATGCTAAAATCCAAAAAAATACAACCTATGCCTTGAAAACATGCTAGTTTGAGCCTTGTTGCTTCACCACCTCTTTTTCCACCACCACCACCTCTAGCCGCCGCCGCCACCTCTGACTATACCACCATACACCACTACAATATCTATCCAGATCTGAACTTGAATGGCCAAGCCAAACCCCTACATGGTCGAGCCTTTTGTTGACCAAAAACCCACCTATTTTGCATAAGCCTCTTCGTATTCATGTGTAGTAACTCCTCTACCACTTCAATACCTTGTAGCCATGATTTATAGGACCCAAACCTGAACTAAGTATGTCCAAACCTGAGGCAAAGCATCCCCTAGCCCATGCAATCAAATGTAGAAAGCAAGGCAAAAGACTGTGTATTCGTATCTCTATTTATTTCAAAGTTGTTTCAATTTAATGTTGTGTTGAAAGGTTAATTTATTTGGTTTTGTTTTGGGTTGTAACACAAGTTCTAAGCTTGGATCTCTTTCCACTTGAGCCTATTTTTGTGTCATCGTGCCTTCTGAAATCCGTTGTGTCATTTGAGTTGATATCTCCAGCACAAAAAGGTGAGTAAATCTCACCAGACTAATATGTACTTATATAACTGATAAACGGTCACCATTTGAATCTGTAGCTGTTTATCATCATGCTATATATGCTATATTATTATCATATGATGTTCACACCTTTTATTACACTTTTTATATCATATGTTATTGTTATTTCATGCTATTCTGTCATTTATATCAGTTATCATCATTGCAAGTTCCCTGTAGACTAGAATCACTATGGGTTGAAATGATACATACCCGAACGGACTTTAGAATAGGGAAAAACGTTATGGGCTGAAATGATAGGCCTGAGCGGTTTCCAAAATCATTCATTTTACTTAGGACTGCGGGTTTGAAATGATAGAACTCGGTTTCTTTGTAAACTGCGGATTGAAATGATATATATCCCTATCACTTGACCTAGGCTAGAAAACTATATACAGACCCGTGGTTTATGTAATATTTTTGAAGATGTTTTAAAATATTTTAAAATGTAAAAATTATAATATTTTGGTAATATTTTGATTTAAATTTAATTAAAAAGGATTTTTGTAGAAATATTAGTGATTTTCTATAAATTAAATAATGAAATAAGTAAACGGTAAAGTAGAATTTGAACTATAAGTAAATTTTGGAATTTATGTTTTGTTTTAAAAGGGAAATTATGTAAAGTAAGAAAAATATAATATTTTGATTTAAAAATGTATTTTTAATGATTTTATAAAAATAATAATGATTTTTGAATAAGTTAAAATGTTAAATATATGAATGTTTAAGTAAATTTTGAAATATAACTTAAACGTGAAATTTTAAATTTTGTTTTAAAAAGTGAAATTTTAATTAAGTAAAATTTATGGAAATAAGTTATATTTTGTAAATTTAAACCTAATTGTTAAGTTAATAATTCAATTAAAGAAATGGAAGTTAATACTTGAATTTAAATAAGAAACTATGTTAAAAATTGATTTTTGGATGAGATTTAACTTTATAAAAATAATAAAAATAAGAGTACTGAAATGATGATTTTGAAATGTAAAATTTATGATGTTTATAAGTTAATGATTTAAATCAAAGATTAACTGTTGGTGAAATTTTTATTTAAACGCTGAATTTGATTTAACAGCATTTTTGAAGTGTAATATAAAGGATATTACAGCATTTTGTAAATGTTGTAGTTGTTTTAAATGAACTAAATAGTTAATTTGAAATAAAGGCTATTATAGCACATTGTAAGTGCTATAGTGGTTAAACTTAACATTTAAAGCTTATTTGAAATTTAAAGAAAATCTATTACGGCACTTAAATGTTATATTTTGTTAAATGAACCGTTTTGAACTATAACTTTACGTAGCATTTTCAAGTGCTAAGGAAACTGAATTTTATTATTTTATTAAACTTTAATGAGATTAATCTTTGAAATAATATTTAAATTTTGGAAATTTAGTATTTAGCTATTAAATAATAAGTAATTGACTTTTTTTTTATGAAAAGATTTAATCTTTAAATATAAATTCCTTTGAAATGTAAGTTTGAAACGGTGATTAATTTCTAAATAAAATGAATGGTTTTAAATGGTATTTAAATGAATTAAAAATGAATGATGTTTTGAATAATACTTTGATATTTTGATATATTAAAATGATTTGAAATGAATTTTTGAAAGATATGATATTTTGATATTAAAAATGTTTTGAAATGAATTTTTGAAAGATATGATATTTTGATATTAAAAATGTTTTGAAATAAAGTTTTGAAAGATATGATATTTTGATAATAAAATGATTTGAAAGAAAGTTTTGAAAAGATACGAAATTTTAATATATTAAATGGATTTGAAAGGAGTTTTTGAAAGGATATGATAATTTAATATATTGAAATAGTCAGAAATGACTTGATATTTATTTTGATAAATATTTGAATTTTAATGATATGGTATGTCGACATATTGAAATGGTTTTGGAAATGATTAAATCTTGATTTTGATAAAGATTTGGATTGAAAAGGAAATTTTATTTTGGAGTATAAAATGTTGTTTTAAAAGTTATAACCACGGGTTATAATAACGATTAGTTGGCAAAGAGACCGGGATCGGATATCTGGCATGCTCTCTATCGATACCGAAAACCACTTTGACAACCGTGTACGCGGTGGAGATTCCAGAATGAAGTAGGATGGTGGTGACGTTCTATTGAGGTATGTACGTGGACCTGACTCCCGTGAGTTGGCATAAGGTGGCTAAAACAGGAGCGATTCTCGGGCCAAGGGTGTTAGCGCCCATTACCAGACACTCCTCTTCGATACTATACTCTGACTTTGGATTGATTCGATAGCCATCTTTATTTTTCTTGATTTTGGGGAGTTTGTTCGAGGTGGGCGGTAGCTGCGGCTACGCGCTACCACCAGTCCGGATAGCAATTGGTATATCTACCTGGCATTGCCTAGTTGTGCCGTGTCACCTACCCTAGCGCGCCTTATACGATTTTGGTTTTGTACCATACCTATGGAGTGCCCTCTGACGACGCCCAGTACGGGGGAGATTACGGTACTTTATGGACTATGAGAATATATTATGTGTTAAGGTGGAAAATGTAAAGCCTTAACGCTATTTAGAAGTGAGTTTATTTTAATATAGACACTATCGTAATAGCGAAATATTACTATATAGTAAATAGTCTAACGGATCCTTAGAGGATGGGCGGTCCCAAGCATCTTCTAAGTTACATGTACTTTTACTACAGTTCACTTGAGTTGGTTTACATTGTATAAGTATGTATGTCCTGACTCGAGTGTTTGTATTTTTATTTACGCTCGAGTCAGCCTGAGTATTCACAGATTTGGATTCCACTTTCTGAAGATTGGAATCGCTGGAGATTATCTACTTATCTAGTCTTATCTATTTCGGTTCTTTTGTTATATTCAGCTTGTACTTGGTTATCATATTGAAACTTCTATTGTACTTTATTCCTTCTGTTGTATCTTGTTTAACTCTGATATATTTATATAGTAGCTTCATGAACTACTATCTCTTTTACTTCCGCTGCATTATTAAATACTCTGTCTCTGTGATCTGTGATTATTATTTACTGTATATTCTGAGATTTGCCAAATTTTTATTTACAACGTGGTATTTTGAGCAATTCAATTCCGGCATGAGTGTCTACCTATACACTTATAATGGATGCGAATGGTTGAAAATACCGGGTTGTTACAGCGTTCATCATTCGGTTTAGCCGGGAGAGGACATTGTGTCATATAACCCATTCTGAATATTGATACGTCGTTGTGGATTGCCTTGAAGACCGGTGGTGAAGACTGGGTATTTGTGCGAACGATAGGATAACCTATCGATTGACTCTGCATTGGGTTGCTCCGGTATAGAGTTTTCCCTAAGTGATGGGAAGTCCAATTGGGATTGTGAATACCCGGATTTGCAAGGGCTTCTTTGGAAGTGCCTTCGGTTCTGTTCGAACCCGGGACAGACTTGTATGGTTGTATGTCTGACACTACACTTTGAGATATAAAGCAGATTTCTTTCAAATACATATCTGTCGGTGGCAGAGAATTTATTCTCTTAGCTTAACACCCTTCTCTGAGACGACGAGCTCAGAGGTTATGTAATTGAAGATTATCAGCGATATACTCCAGCAGTGTGACATGCTAAGTGCTACTGTGTCTTGATGATAATTTGTTGATCATTTGTGATCAGAGCATGGCTTTGGTATAAAGCGTAGCTTTGTGGACGAGACTGCATCAGGACCTCACAACCCGGAAATGGTCAAAACAGGAAAGATGCGGCAAGGTTATGAGGGTCGCGCCCTTTAGTGTGTGTCATTCCCTTTTGGTAATTGGTGGTATCATGGTATGGAGCCCAGATATTTACCTATGTGGTGGGCTTTAATCTCATTTTCTGTGTGATTGTTGCTTTGTGGTTTAGAGGCGCCTCGGATAAAGGTCCCAAAGGACCGAGGGTGGCATGCTCGAGAAGTGGTTACCTAGTTACAGATGTAACCCGGCCTTGTGTTGGCAGAGATCCGGTTAGGTTCTCGGGATGTCCCGCTAGAGGCGTACCCATGGACAGTGGGAAGTTCCTTAGCTCGACCATTTGTTGGAAATCCAAACGAAACAATACGCGCCCTATACGGTTTTAGTTGTATGACCTGCCATGGAATGTGGCGGTAACCTGCTATTGAACATGGTAGCTATAGTAGGCATACGATAATCATTGTATGTTGGCTAAGATTAATATTATATTTTTGAAATGTTTTCCACTGTGCACCTATAATAATAATATCAAGAAAATTTTATTGTATCAAGCATGTTTGACTATCATAAGGAGAAATCTTTTAAGGACCAAACTATTTTATGGTAGTTTCATTTTATATTTTATGGTAGTTTCATTTTCTAAAAAGCATTACGAATTTCAATCTAAATTCTTTTTCTGTTTTAAGGACCAAACTATTTTTGTTACTCATACCAGTCCCATGACTGAATCGGAGTTTATTGTTCCCTTCCTAAACTCTGGGTGCCCACAATTTTCCACGCAGGCAGTCTAGGGTTGGGTTTCTCAGATAGTCAGGTTTAGTTCAGCCTTTGGATCAGGACGAGACTTGCTTATCTAGGTGAAGCGTGATGTTGGTTCGAGCTTGCTTTGGATTGGAGCATTGGATTTGGTGATGCATTCTATTGAAGATATTCTTTTCCGCTGCTGGTGTAATCTAAATTCTTTCCGCTGTGTCTTGTGTCATATCTCCGATAGTATTGGTATCTATTGTATCATACTGTTGTATCATATTATATCATATTTTGTATCTGTGCTTTAATAGCAATGTTATATATATTGGTATTTATTTTCTTCCGCTGTGTTGTACTTAATGGTGTTATAAGCTCCGACACACCAGATTCGACGTTTGGATCTGCGGCATTTGAATATGAGTGTCGTATTCGGTGCCGATTTTCGAAGGTCGACTCAGGATCGTCACATTTTGGTATCAGAGCTGAGGGGTAAAACTTTAGCTCAGGAGTATAACACGTTAAGTAGCTCATTATAGATTGGGTGAAGTTACCCTAGAATGAGTATATCCCTTAGATATCCATTCGAATGCCTCGGTAAATTTTCTTACTATCCGCTGATAGTGAGTATGAGTGCAAGAAGAGGACGAGATAGGGGACAGGGGAGTACCACTATAAATGGTCAATATCCTGCAAAAGCGGAAACAATCTTTCTCTTCTCAGTACCCTTTGATTCATCTTCCCAATTTCTTTTGATTGCTTCAAGAAGAGTTTCGGTGGGATGGTGGCCTACAAATCATTATAAGAAAAATCCTTACTTCGTATCTTTATCGGTTTCTTATCAGTTTTCGATTCAAAACTTTAACGAAATTTGAAATTGAAAATTTTAAATAAATTGGAAATTTTAAATTTAGTTAAATTGATTAATAGAATATAGAGCTAAATTTAAATTAAATCGATAAAACGATTTCGATCAAAACCAAAATTTGAAATTCTATTGTAATTTCTTGGGTATATCGAAGTCTGTAGAGGGACAAGTTGGTATATACTTTGGGTGTTCCGACTTGAATTTGGAATCCATATCTTGTGTTTGAAAAATTTTAGAAGATCGAAACCATCTATCAATCCCTTTTGTTCAGTATCTCTTTTCGATTCTTCGATGGTTCCTGGTAGATCCAGGGAGAAGATTAGATATATTTGCATGGGACATAAACTCCAAATAGGCCAGAATTGTTTGTTTGGATGAATTGGTTGCTTTGATTGCTATGGTTAATAGGTATACTTCAGTTCTAAGCTAAATTTTTTGAAACTGTATTCATATATCTATCTATTGGGTCCGGATATGTTCTACAAATGGTTAGTTATTCCTTCGGACTAACCAGTGCCCTTGCGTATTTCGTAGATTTAATGACCCGAGTATCCTGTGTAGTATTGAATGAATTTGTTCTCATATTGTTGACATTCCGATTTGGTAAGACAAATGCAGAATAGATATCCAGTTTGACCTGGAAAAATTGTTTCTCTATCTTTGTGTGTCTATCTTTGTTATCTCCTTGGCAAATTTCAGGACCAAATTTCTTTAAGGGGGGAATCTGTAACGATCTCAGATTTTTACTAAGTTTCAATTGATAATTAATTTAATTTTTGGATTTAAAGTTTAAGTAAATGGTTTAAATTGAATGATTTTAGTAGGAATCAATATAAGAAGTAAAAAAAATTGAATTGGATTCTTGAAATTGAAATGCAAAATGCAAATTAAAACAATAAGTATTAAAGTTAAAAATAAAAATTTAAATTAGAATTAGAAATAGATATATAATAAGATAAATTATAAAATATAAAGTAACACATAGCTAAATTCTAACAACATGTTAAATAGAAGTTCATTTTATTTTATAAAGTGATAAGGCCAAAGAAAAGCAATATGACTAAAGTCAAGAAAAGAAATATGTTCATAGAAACAAATGAAGTATAAGTATGTACATTTGAAACAGAAAACAAAAATATATATGTATTAGGCTTGCAAAGGAGACATAAGGTACATATGCATTTAATGTTTGCATCTCTAGCATAGCAAAGAAAATTATCAGCCGAGGCAAACAATGCAAAGCAATTAATGCAAGTATCTCTAGTACACAACATATTACCCATCAGCCTCCATAAGAAAGAAAATCTCTGCCTAGTATTGTACAAACAATATTTTATCACTTGTACAAAATAATACATCCCTGCAAACTTCTTTTATATGTCAACTTCCTCATCACAGTTTCGTCCATCAACACTGAAAGAAAAATAATGAATGAAGTAATATCATTTCATACTTAAACAAAAACTTCAATCTAAAACAAATCAAACCAGAGAAGATTCTAGCAAGAATTCAAAGGCTGTTTCAAATTTAAAGCAAATCAGTTCCATCTTAAAGGAAGCTCTGTCATTTTTCTCTAGAAACCTCTGTGAGTAACTCATCTATAATACTCAAGTATCCTTCAATTCTTCGTCCATCAACACACACATGTTGTTGATACCTGTACTAAGAACTCTTCTTTTTTTCCGTTTTCCTTGCAATTTCAGGATAGGAAATGATAAGAAATTCAATTTCCCATTATCCAATCATAGTTAGGCCTTGGTTTCAAAGGAAAGAATGTGTGTTTGAGTATAAACTGTAATGTAAAAATAGTTTCCTGAAGTATATATATACATACAGAATGAAAAAAAACTCATGTTTTGCAGAGAAAACTTCAAAGCTAAACAAATTCGAACCTAATGATTTGCAAATTCAAATGTATATCTTGAATTCTTATGGGAAAATAGGATTTTTAACACAAGTTTGATGATTTTTAGTGTTATGATTAAAGAGCAGTTCAAAGAGAATTGAAAATGCAACTTCGACCAATTCCCGGCAATATGATGAACTGGGGGGTGCCCAGATTGTACGTGGAGATGGAGAAGCTTACGGCGAGGTGGCAAAAATAGTCGAAGGTGGCCACGGCCACGGTGCCGACGGCGGCATACGTTTTAGTTGGTAAACCTAAATTTTATAGTGGTTGAAGTTTTGATCGCTGTGACCTCCTCAGTGCATCAAATTGCACGTGGTCTTGGGAGGTGATAGCTGGGTGGGTGATGGAGTCATGGCCGGAGTTGCACGATTTCTGGTGGTCGGTGTTGCGAGCACGAGGCGATGACAGGTTTTGGTGAGGTTGGTTGCAGTCTCGTGTTCCAAGTTTCGTTTTCGAGCTCGATTATGTTTCGAGTAGATGATGGGGGTTCTGGCGATCTGGAGTTGGTACGTGGGGGGTTTTTGACTTGCTCGACGACGTGGCGACGACCGGAGCGCCGTCGCGTCACCGTGCACATGCACGGTGCTTTGATCTGGAACAAGTGAAGTAGGGTGTGTGTAGGGATCGAACGCGAGTTTTTTCTCGGGTATTACTCGAGGTTTTGGCATGTTTGACTCGAAGCATTAGCAGGGTGGTCTCGAGTCAATAATTTGTTTCAGGTTTTATAACCTGATAGAGTTCTGTTTTTAAAATTTATATGAAATTTAAATTTAAAGCAGAACTTAAAACAGGGGCTTTTAATTCAAAGTTTAAGTTTGGATTCAAATGAACTTTTGAATCCTAAGTATTAAAATGAAAATTTAAAATTTAAAGCAAGATTTAAATCAAGTTTTAAATCAAGTCTAAATATGGATTTAAGTTTACTATGAATCCAAATCTTGAATTTAAATCAGTTTTGTAAATTTAAATGTTGAACAAGTTTAAATGTTTAAAGGAAGATTTTAAAAGTGAATTTGTTTTCAAATAAATGTTTAAACTTGATAAAATTATTATAAAAGGTTTCCTTTAATATTTGAATGAAAAGTTATGAAGTGTTTAACTTAAATTTGGAAGTTAAATAATCAATTTATTTTAAAGCTTGATTTCTTTTAATAAAATTAAGTAATTTAGTTTAAACTTTTCCATGTAAATAATAAATGTTCTTTACATTTATTTTAAGACTTATAAATGGATATTTAAATTGGTTAATGTTTAAATATATAATCATTTTGAATCTTAAATTCAACATGAAATATGGATCTAAATTTAGAAGTGTAATGTTTAAATACACTTCAATATTAATGAAGTCATTAATAAAGAAATGTACTACCTTAGAGATGATTAAGGTAATTAAGTGATTTAATTAATAAGATAATTAAGGAATAATTTTTTTATTATAAATTAATGATTTAGATTAATTTATAATTAGAGATTAATTAAAAGTGATTAAGAAATGTTATTAGTTAATGAAGATAATTAACTGAGGATTATTAAGTATTAATTAAGGTGATTAATTGTAATAATTTATCAGATTAATTAATTTAGATAATCAGTTTTAAATTGTTTAAAATATAATTACTTAATGAAAGTAATTAAGGATTAATTACTTATTGTAATTAATTTAGGATACTTTGATTAATTAAAGTTAATTAATTTAGTTTAAGGAAATCATTAGGTAAATTGGTAATTAATGATTAATTGTTATGAGATGATTACTTATGGTAAGTAATTAAAGGTTTAGTTTCTTAAAATAATTAATTAAGGGGTTAATTAATTATGTAATTGGTTTGAAGGTTAACTTAATTAATATGATTAATTAAGAATAATTCAATTAATTAAAGGTATTGATTTGTAACTAATAAATCAAAATTGGATAATTAATTCATAAGTAATCAATTTAATTGGAAATAAATTGAATTGATTAGGATTAAACAATTAATTAATCTTGCTTATAAATGTTTATTGAATGCTTGACCTTACTTATGAATGATTTGTATTATATGAGATGCCTTGAATTGATTGTCCTATCTGATATGTGATATCTTGTTCTGTGATATGAGCTATGTGTAATTTATTCATTTATTTGTGATATATTTGTTTATTATCTGTGATCTGTATATGAAAGATAAGCGTTATAGTTTATACCGCTTATCAAATATATTGTTGTATTTAAATTTGTGATGATTGAATGATGTTGCACTATTGTCTTAAACCCGAGAACCACACTTATACACACACAAATATGGATTTCACGAGGAAATCGATTAAGTCACGTATTTTTGAAATGATTTTAAAAGTTGAATATTTAAATCCAAATGGTTTTGGAAATGGATTGGGTTTAAAGTGAAAAAGCTTTTGAAATGGAATTTCAAAGATAAAAATTTATTTTGAATTACTTGATTAAGTCATATATGGGTTAAACCATTTTAATGTATTGATTTGGGAATTTGAATTTAAATTCAAGGGCTTTAACTCGTGCAATTATAATCGGATTCTTCCGAAACGAAAACTATTTGTTTTCAAATAATTAAAGCTTTCACATAAGTAATGAACTTCCAATTTGTGTTAAAAGGATTTCTAGTTTTAGATGAAAATGATTTCCAAGTTATGGAAATGGTTTGACAGCTATAAGTTAAATCTTTAATTTAAAGATTTAACATGTTAATCCAATTGAAATGGAAATTGTTTTGAAATCCATAAATGGAACTTTGTGAAACTGTGTGAACTTTGTGGGACGAATTTTTTTATTTAAAAAGATTTAAAATGGTAACCTGTTTAACCATTTGAAGAAAAGCTTTGGATTTTATAAGTTGTGACTTAACTGAAATCCCATATCCATATGTTTTAAGCATCGCGCTCATCATTCGGTTTAGCCGGGAGAGGACCTTGTGTCATATAACCCATTCCGAATAATGACACATCGTTATGGATTGCATTGAAGATCGGTGGTGAAGACTGGGTATTTGTGTGAACCATAGGATAACCTATCGATTGACTTTGCACTGAGTTTCTCCGGTATAGAGTTTTCCCTAAGTGATGAGAAGTCCGATCGGGATTGTGAATACCGGATTTGCAAAGGCTTCTTCGGAAGTGCCTTCGGTTCTGTTCGAACCCGGGACAGACTTCTATGGTTGTATGTCTGACACTACACTTTAAGTTATAAAGCAGATTTCTTTCAAATACATATCTGCCGGTGGTGGAGAATTTATTCTCTTATCTTAACACCCTTCTCTGAGACGTACGAGCTCAGAGGTTATGTAAATGAAGGTTATCAACGATATACTCCCAATTTGGTAGTGTGACATGCTAAGTGCTTCTGTGTGTTTATGATCATTTGTTGATCATTTGTGACCAGAGCATGACTTTTGTATAAAGCGTAGCTTTATGGACAAGACTGCATCAGGACCTCACAACCCGGAAATGGTCAAAACAGGAAAGATGCGGCAAGGTTATGAGGGTCGCGCCCTTTAGGGTGTGTCATTCTTCCCTTCTGGTAAAGGGTGGTATCATGGTATGGAGCCCAGATATTTACCTATGTGGTGGGCTTTAATCTTATTTTCTATGTGGTTGTTGCTTTGTGATTTAGAGGCGCCTCGGCTAAAGGTCCCAAAGGATCGGGGGGTGGCATGCTCGAGAAGTAGTTACCTAGTTATATAGGTAACCCGGCCTTGTATTGGCAGAGATCCGGTTAGGTTCTTGGGACGTCCCGCTAGAGGCGTGCCCATGGACTGTGGGAAGTTCCTTAGCCCGACCATTTGTTGGAAATTCAAATGAAACAATACGCGCCCTGTACGGTTTTAGTTGTATAACCTGCCATGGAATGTGGCGGTAACCTGCTATTGAACATGGTAGCTATAGTAGGCATACGATAACGGTCGTATGTTGGCTAAGATTAATATTATATTTTTGAAATGTTTTCCACTGTGCACCTATAATAATAATATCAATAAAATTTTATCGTATCAAGCATGTTTGACTATCATAAGGAGAAATCAACTCCAATTCTGCGTTTGCATGGTGTGTGCGGCGGGAGGCCTTATGGTAGTTTCATTTTCTAAAAAGCATTACGAATTTCAATCTAAATTCTTTGTCTGTTTTAAAGACCAACATGTCTTTGTTACTCATACCAGTCCCATGGCTGATTCGGAGTTTATTGTTCCTTTCCTAATCCACACGGGCAATCTAGAGTTGGATTTCTCAGAAAGTCAGGTTTAATCCAGTCTTTGGATCTGGACGAGACTTGCTTATCTAGGTGAAGCGTAATGTTGGTTCGAGCTACCTTTGGATTGGAGCATTGGATTTGGGGATGCATTCTATTGAGGATATTCTTTTCCGCTGCTGGTGTTATCTAAATTCTTTCCGCTGTGTCTTGTATCATATCTCTTATAGTATCGGTATCTACTGTATCATTCTTTTGTATCATATTATGTCAGATGTTGTATCTGTGCTTTGATATCAATGTTATATATATTGGTATTTATTTTCTTCAGATGTGTTGTACTTAATGGTGTTATAAGCTTCAGCGCACCAAATTCGACGTTTGGATCTGCGGCATTTGAATATGAGTGTCGTATTCGGTGGCGATTTTCGAAGGTCGACTCAGGATCGTCACAAATCAGCTGTTGTATGGACGTGTTAATATAACTGTCCATTAATTGTTTTGATTGTGATGTTTTCTGATGATGTAATGTATAAAACAGATATGGTTTCTTTTTGTGTAAAGATCAGTAATTATCTATTATATTTTATTCCGCTACGATTGTAAGATTCTGATGCTCTTTTGTTTTCTCTTCTTCTACCTTCTTCTTTCTTACCCTCGGCAATTTGTTCTTTTCCAGCACTCGATCGTCGGCATAGTACACAGCGGTGTATTTGTGTCGATTTTCGAAGGTCGAGAAGGACGCGTCGTTACAGATTTCCTCATCATTGTTCTAGGAGAACAAAACGAGTTTATACGTACAATATAGCACCTCGAGCAGTAACTATACCATATAATTCCCATGTTTTTCCTAGATATCCCCAAAGTTATGTTTTTGGTCTAGATTTGATAGGTGGTTATTTAACTATCAAATAAACAATCATTCAATCAAAGATTCATTTCCACTGAAATCACTCAGCCTTATTTAATTTAAATTTCAATAAAATAAATCTCATTATCAAAAAGGCATATACTTATCTGACTGGAATAAGCATATTCTCAAACCATTACTTCAAAAAATAGTCGAAAACTTTTCAAAATAAATATGGAAAGCACCATATGGTATCAACCATCGATTCGCAGCTTAATGATTACGTCTCTATCCAAGAGAAATCCAAACTTAACTGTAGGCAATCTCTGCCTCCGAATTCTGCCATGAAAGTATACCATTACTTTTCAATAATTTTATTTAACAATTATCTCAAAATAATATTTATAACATTTGTATATAATTTTCCAAGTTTAATTTAGGAAAATACTCTTTATAAAAGTTTATTATGTAATATATTATTTTTAAAATATTATTAATATTTGCATAAATTATACTTGAAATAATAATACTTTAATACTAATTTTAAATAAAAATTAACCTTTAAATCCAATTACTACAAAATAACCTTAAACAAATAATTAAAAATCAAATTTAAACATTTCAAATAATTAAATAAATTTGAAAAATAATTAAATGACTTTTTAAGAATCATAAAATAATTAGCCTTAAATCAGTATTAAATAATTATTAATTATCTTTAAAACATCATTAATAAATAATAATTATCCTTTAAATAACTTTAATTATCCTTTAAATAACTTTGATTCAAAAATCAACTTCCAAATTTTGAAAAAGAGGCTTATTAGTTTCAACAGTTCTTAACAGATTACCATTTGTTCCACAACAATCTAGAATAGCAGATTTAGATATTCACATAAATCCATTATTAACAATTAATTCAACATCATATTGTCTAATATAATTATTAGGATAATAAATAGATGTCCATACAAATATGAGTGCAGAACAAGGTTTTATTCCTGCTAGTGAATGTCCAAAAACACATATATCCAGTACTGATGATAGAACGGTGATTTCTTCTGCCAACAGGGGTGCAATTAAATACAATTGACGGAATGGTGTTTTATTCCGCTAAATGGATGTCAAAACATCATAATTAATTTAAATTAACTCATGACTATTTTTATTTGGGCAAATAACTTAAGTAGACAGGTCATATAAATTTAAACGACGATATATGTTTTAAATCGGTAATTAAAATCTTTTCGTTTTAAACTGCTTAAAATTTCCACTTACTTAAACTCAACAACAAATTGCTTAACAGCGTAGTGTTCATCGATACAAACCCAATACAACAAATTTCGCTTCAATCAGAATTCATATGCATTAGTTATGACATTTTAAAATTTGCAAATAAATATATAGTTTAACATTTTAAACTTTTAAGAGAAACCTCCTTCATCCTTTCCCTCCGTTGAAGCCCATAACCAAACATATTTTAGCATTTAAAATTTTTCAAACTTCCCTCCACCCTCTTTTTTTCTTTTCTTTTTTTTCTTCCTTCGTATTTGTCTGGGCCAAAGCCCATTGCCAAATGCCTAAACCCGCTACCACTTTCTTTCCTCTTCTCCTACCACTTGCTTCCAGTTTCCAAAATCACAGCCGAAACCAAACAACTCCAAGCCCCCACCAATATTTCGATCAACCTACTATTGGAACGTGAACAAGAGTACAACGATCTGACCCATTGACCCAAGTCGAACCAACTACCAACCGTGATCAACACCGCACCTTCCTCCACCATTTCCCAGTTCGAATCGAGTGCTCCTTTGCACATGCATGAAAATCTATTGCCACCAGCGATGCTTGCGACAATGTCCCCACTTCATCTCGCCCTACTTGACCTTCTCCAACCCTCAACCTCGCCTCCAACCACTCATGTCAAAAAACAAACAAAAACCCCCACTATCGAACACCACTACAACCGAAAAAGCTCAGTTCTACGAACACCACGCAATACTACATCACTCGCCGCCACCTCCACAGTGATCGCTATCGCCTGCGCTTTCTCCATGCCAAACGAGGCCAAGTCCAACGCCTCCTCCTTTTGCTAGTGACCAGAAACAAGAGCCAAAAATAAAACAGGCCCTAAACCCTAAAAACCCAATGCCACACCAAACCAAAGCCAAATTCTGAAATGAGCCACGGCAAACCCCTCAGGCTCATCAAAACGATCCTCCTCGAACCTACAGTAACTCCCCTCGTCGTCTAGATTGTCAGAAATTATTTTTTAAGTGATTTTTGGTCATTTAAAGATTTCTCGAGATATAGGCTACTAAATATCATGAAATCTTCACAAAAAAATCACATCTTCAAACCATTATCATGATTTCATACTCGGTTCAATGTTTTAAGCTTGTCAAATTTTGTCACAACATGGTTTGTTTACTGTATTTTCGAAATTACACACCATATATAAGATAAACATGCTTCAAACTATTTTTAGCCCATTCAATACTTAAAACCAACTAATTAGTTAGGTTACACTATTCACAAATTCAAAACGAAATGGGAGAGACGGGTTTTTATGACTAGACAGGTATGAAAGTTGAACTCTGTTAACATGACAGAGTAATGTTTTAAACATTTTCGGGTAACTCAAATTTTAAACCCTCACCTTAAACATTGTTGAAATCTTTTGAAATCTTCTAGTTGCTCTTTTCTTTATGATCCGAACTTGATAATGTGTCTTTGCCCTTTGAATTTTGAAACAACAGTGTGTCTTTTTATTTTATTTTTGGTTTTCAGAACTTTTATTTGTTTCTTTACGGGATTTTAAACAACTGAAGCTTAAATACACATACAAGCCTATATATACATGCTCATATAAAGAAGTGATGTATTTTGTTCTATGTTTTTGGCTCGAGAGAAATTCAGACCTATGCAAAGTTTTTGTACAGTTGTGATGGGTTGAAATGATTTGGTGACTTTGAGTTGATGTTTGGTTTCAGGTTGAAATGAAGTTAAGATAACATTTTAGTCTTTCCTATTTTGAACTAGACATGCATATGTTTATGTATATGTATATGTATATGTATATGTATATGTATATGTATATGTATATGTATATGTATATGTTTATGTATATGTATATGTATATGTATATGTATATGTATATGTATATGTATATGTATATGTTTTACCCATTTTTACTTTTTTTACCTTTTTACTTTTGTTATTTTCTCTTTTCTTTACTTGGTTAACTTTCTTTTGATTTATAACATGCTTCCATATATAAACAACATATAAAGTGGTTTAAGCTAAACAATTTAAGTCTTCATAATTATATATATTTCTATTTAAAATAAATATAATTCAAAGCAATGAAAATTTTGCTAATTTATTTGAAATGTATGAAATAACATTTTTGTTAAAACATGACTTTGTGAAAGATTTCTTATTAAATGTTTTTAAATGATTTTATAAATTTTCTCATTTCTATCATATTATATTTACCTTATATATTTACTTCTTTATTTACTTACCAATATATATATATATATATATGTATATATATATATATTATTTTTAACAGACCATTTTTATTTGTTCGTAAATATTATATATATTTTACCTTCTTCTTAACTAATATGTGCATAAGTGTGTGTATATATATAAGAAAAATCTAGTTTTAAACTCTCTCTATCTATAATACATTATACTTTCCATAAGTCAAAATCATTTCTATTTATAATATATTCTTATCCATTTCATCTACATTTATTTGAATTCGTTTCTAATTTATATATTTAAATTCTATTGTTATATATACATGTATAAGAAATTCAAATTAAATAAATTTTCTGTTTTATAATTAAAATCTGGAAAATTCAAATATTATCTTAGTTTAAAACTATATATTTATAATAGTTATCATTTAATAAGGGATTTATTTTGATTTAAAAAAATGGTATTATTGAATATTAAAAATTAATATTCAAAACTCAAGACGATAAAAATTCCAGGTCATTATGTACTATAAGAGTAATCATTACTAGAAAAATAGTAAAGTTTACATCATTCATTAACTTGTGAAATAAAGTCGTAAAAGGTTATAGCGAGTAGAAGGTCGCTATATGAGCACTTTGAAATGCCTTATTTTTGAGAATTTTTTGAATTAATTCGGAAGACTTCTTTAGGGTTTTATTTGTATTTTTAATAAGTAGTTATATAATTTTTTAATACGAAAATCAAAGTTTAAAATATTTTAGAACTGGTCAAACAAAATGGTGAAAGTTAGAGCCACAAGGTGGTTATAACTACACTATGAAATATACCTTGTATTCGGGAAATTTTATAACTAAATTGCAAATTATTCTTAGGGGTTTATTTTCATGGATATTAATTACCCTAAGGGTAGTATTTACTATAAAAATTTAAAGTCTTAAGTCATTTTTAAAGAGATGAAAACTAGTCGCAAATTCATGCTTTTCTATATTGTTCTTTATACAAGACTTTCAACGGCATTTTTAAATGATGTAATAAGTTGTTTGAGATTTTAAATGTCTAAAATGATATTTAAATTTGGTATTTTTATCTAATCTTTTTATGGTGTTTTCTAACATATTTTTCAATATTTTAAAGTTGGTATGAAGTTTAAAATGTGTTTTTAAGATTTATTTGTTAATCTTTTGAACTAAAAAGGTTTCATAATATAAATTATGTTTTTCGTCAAATTATAAATTAGTTGCTTTAAAATAATATTTTACATAGATAACTAAAACGTATTTATATGTATTTTTAAAGTTTGTGTGTATACAAGTTTGAAAAAGGTAAGTTTAGTATTTTAGAAAGGAATAAAGAAAGTTTTGAATTATAACACTTATGTTATAATAAATGGTTTTAGAAAGTTAATTAAAGGTATATTGCCTTGTTTAATAAGTGTAGATATAATTAGACCACTAAAAAGAATATTTTAAATATAATAACAAGAATGGGATGGCTTTGGTTTTGTTGTGACAATATGTTAACAAAATTTTCCTTTAACCCTTTTTTATTATACTTATGAATGTAAATAGATCTTTGAAAAGATTATCTAAAGATAAGCATAGGCGAAATGGTTTTGGATTTGTATTGATAGCCTTTAAGTAAAATTTGTCTTAAAACTTTTGAATTAGATTTTTGAATGCAATTATACCTTTTAAATGGATATTTGAAAGGCAATAACAAGTATTGAATCTTTTGGAAAAGATAGAAAAAGTAAAGGTTTAAAGTAAGAAATCTTGTTAATGTTTTATGAATATACTTATACCATTTGAGATAGGTAAATGAATACTTTCTGAAGTATTGAAAAAGTACAAATGAATAGTAGAAATTGATAAACGATGTTGTATTAGATAAAATAAGTTTTACTAATAAAATAGGTTTAAATTAATAAAAGTACTAAATAAAAAGGAGATTAGAAGTTGCTTATGTGACTTGACAATGCTTTGTGTGACATGATCATGCTTTTTATGTTTACCCATTTATGGAAAGCATTTAGTAATTTGCACTAAAAAATGATGAAGTTGGTTAGTCTATCTGTGAGATTTAAAAATGAAATGTCTAGGCAAGGCTTTGATACAACCAGTGCTCTAACTTACTTCGCTTCACTCTTGATAGATGGATGGTGCAAGTTGAAAAGTTTGAAAATGTGATAAGTATGCGAGACTTGGTTTCCATATTTGATCTTTCATTTTGAACTTAGTAGTCGATTAGTCGACTATCGAACTTAAATAAATTAACTTGGAAAGTATCTGAAAGCTTCACGGCTTCATACGATTTGAGAAGCCTCAAGAAGGAGCATTAGTATGAAAAATCTCTAGCTTTAAGAACCTATACATACGAGCTCCCTTGGAGTGGACTTCTCTTTATATGTTGTTCGCTTACTTCTAAAAGGACTAGAATTGAGTTAACGGAATATTCATCGATTTAGTTCTGAAGAGACCAGGATCGATAAGTGTTTTACTTATCGATTACCACTTTAATGCTAATATATGGGTTCTATGTTTTGGAAGCTTTTGTGAAATGGAACGCTATAGATTTGAACTGTCTATCCAAAGGTTAAGTCCAAGGGAGAGGTTAGCATTAGCATTCATCGAACGACTTATGCTAGAATCTATTTGGAGATTCGCGATTGGCTCAAGATGTTGGTATCCTTTTGGAGATCCATTTTCTATTCGACTGACAAAAACTTATATGGGAGATGTCGAACGTAACATCGACATCGAAACCGAAATGGCTAAAGACAGAGTAGGATGCACGATTTCGGGTTTAGCTAACTAATGTGTTGGTACTCTAAGTATTGGTTTTGATGATAACAACTATAGGACATTATATCTAATATAGATACTAATTTTTTATCAAGATAAATATAGTATATAGTGCAGGATATTAGACATATATTGATGAAGAAGACTATACAGTATCAAGATACTGATATATCAAGATGCTGATATCAAGAGTAGATTTAAGAAGATGATAATTGAAGAACCGTGAGTATTGAAGAGTTTAAGATTTCAAGATATTCCAAATAAGTTATAGAGTCATAGAATTTATATTAAAACTTGATAGCATCTTCCTAATCTCTCTCGCTTTATCTAATTTTGTTTTATTTTCTTTTCAAATATACCATTGTTTCAAAATAATCTTCTCAAAATATTTCCCAAAATGATTTTTAATCTCTTATACTTATAAAGATATATTTTAGTATGTTTAACTTTATATATATATATATATATGTATGTATGTATGTATATAATTTTTTTTACTATTAAAAGTTATAATTTATTGATTTTTTTTATATATTATTCAATACTCTTATTAAATCTTTCAAATTTATTTTATAAAGTTTTATTAATTTATATTTTGATTAAAATATGTATAAACTATTTTTTAAATGATTTTATAAAATATCAAACAATTTATAAAGCAAGTGTCAAAATGATACTTTTAAATTGTTTTTCAGAATTCAAAGGAATATGTTCGCATATCCTTCCTTTATATGTCGACATAGTGGCCGTAAAATTCAAAATTCAAATTTGAATAAACGTGTCTTTTCATTGCTTATCTCCACGAATGGACGTAACTGTTGTTTCCATACATATAATAGACTTCCAAACAAATTTTTAATAAATACTTTCTTATTCTTCTCTTATATTTTCACTCACTTGATTTTTATAGTAATTTTTACGAAAACTCTACTGAAATTTAAGTAAAATCAAATTCAATCATTACTAGTTTGATTCTCCTTCATCCACTTTCTGATTTCGCTCATCTCTCTCACTCAAACCAAGATCAAACTACTATTCAAGAGTTATAGGATCAATTGTAATTAAGATCAAAGATCTGAGTCTGTAAACTCTATCAAATCATACTCTTACTTTATTGTGTGCTCTGTATCCCTAAAATCCAAATAGGTATGATTGTAGCCTGTAAAATAAATTTGATGTGCTTAGTAGCCCGTAAATCTAGTGGTGTGCTTGTAGTCTAGAAATCAAGTGACTCTACACAGAGGCCGGGATTCTACATGGCGTGTCTTATAGCCTTGAAATGGAGATTGTATTTGCATTTACTAGTTGAAAAGAAATCCGTACAAGGAATGATGCAGGACTGGGACATTGGGTAATTTCGAACCAGTATAAAATCCAAGTGTGTTCTTTCTTTTTTTACTTCTGATGCATTTACTTTTATTTGGATTTGATTCTGTGATTGTTTCTGTTGTTGTTAAATACATCATTCCAACTAAAGTCTTGAAGAATTTGAAAAATATTCATACAATTCATTAAAAACTATTCACCCCCTCTAGTGTTAATTTAGCCTTAAAATCCCTATTCTGCTGACTTACATTTGGTATCAAAGCATTGGTTTTCAAAGTATTCATAATCTGGTTTTTGAAAAGTTTCAATTGAAATTTTTATAAATATTTTTAACACCGTTTTCAAAAAGATAATTTGCAAAATCATTATAACATTGTTTTATAAATTTGCGTTTATTCATTATAAAAATCACATGATCTTTTGAAATGGATGAATTGCATGAACAGATGTGTTACATGACTTTTGATGAACAAATACCTGATGATCAAATGCTATAAATCAAAAAGGACAAATGGATATTGGATAGTGGATGCTCAAGGCATATGAATGGAAATCCAAAGATTCTGAGAGATATAGTATACAAAGATGGTGTATTAGTAAATTTTTAAGATAAGTCGAAAGGATATTTGATTGGCATCGGCAATGTCACTAATTCTAAAACTCCTAATATTTCTAAAGTTTTGTTAGTTAGGAATTTAAAGCATAATATGCTGAGTGTTAGTCAATTGTGAGATAAGGGTTTTAAAATTAAATTCGTAAAAGATAAATGTCATATTGAATATAATTAGTCAAACATTATCTTTGAAGGCATTAGAAAAAGAAACATCTATATATTAAGTGTAAAAAAAATCTTAAATGATAACTTGTATCTTTTAGCTGAATTAAGTTACCCTTGGATTTGGCATAAAATATTTGGTCATTTGAGTTTCAAACTACTATCTGAAATTGCTAAAAATGATCTAGTTAGAGGTCTTCACAAAGTGAATTTTAAAGTTAATAATTTATGGGATGCATATCAATTAGGAAAACTTAGAAAAAGTTCTTTTAAATCAAATAATATGATTTCTACCTTTCAACTCCTTGAACTTCTTCACTTAGATCTTTTCTGTCCATCGTAGATACAATCTATAAATCATAGTAGATACGTATTTATAATCGTAGATGATTATTCTAGGTTTACTTGGATGATTTTTTTGAAACTTAAAAGTGATGCTCTTGAAATGTTTAAAATCTATGTTAAACGAGTTCACTATCAAATGACTAGTAAAATTAAAACTATTCGATGTGATCACGATGGAGAATTCAAAAATGAAAATTTAGAGAATTTCTGTGATAAGAAAGGTATAACTCGTAATTTTTCATTTCCAAGAACATAAAAACAAAATGGGGTGGCAGAACATAAAAATAGGACGATTGAAGAGTGCGCTAGAACATTGCTAAATGATAGTAATTTACCTAAAAAAATTTGGGCTGAAGGAGTTGGTACTGCATGTTATATATTAAATAGAATTCTAATAAGACCATAACTAAGAAAACACCATATGAATCATTCAACAATAAAATCCCAAAGTATCATACTTTCGAATTTTTGTAGTAAATGTTTTATTTTAAATACTAAAGATAATTAGGATAAATGATGCTAAATCAGATAAAGGAGTCTTTATTGGATATTCAAATAGAAGTAAAGCTTATAGAGTTTTCAATACTAAAACTAATACTATTGAAGAGACATTACATGTCTCATTTGATGAAAATTTTGAAGTTTATAATCCGAAAATTGATGAAAAAGAAAATATTGATAACCCAAACGAAATTAGTAATAACAAGATTACAAAAAGCGAAAATAATAATAATTCAGAAAATTGACATCAAAATAAAAGAACAAAATACTTGAAAGATCATCCTATAGAAAATATACTTGGCAATATTGAGTCTATTGTTAAAACTAGAAATCAACTAAATAAAATGTGTAATGTTGCTTTTATTTCAACTATTGAAACTAAAAATCCAAAGGAAGCATCAAGCGATGATTCATGGATTCTTGCTATGCAAGAGGAATTGAATCAGTTTACAAGAAATGATGTACGGGAATTAGTCCCAAGACCCGAGGACAAATCCATAATTGGAAGTAAATTGGTATATATAAACAAAATGAATGAACAAGGAGAAGTTATGAGAAATAAAGCTCGATTAGTTGCACAAGGTTATTGTCAAGAAGAAGAATAGATATTGATCAAACCTTTGCACCTATAGCAAGATCAGAACCTATACAAATTTTACCTACTTTCGCTAATCATAATAATTTGAAGTTATATCAAATGGATGTTAAAAGTGATTTTTTAAATGGTTTTATTAAAGAAAATGTAAATGTAGGACAACCCCACTTTGTAAAGATGAAAACCTACCTAATCATGTTTATAAATTAAAGAAGGCTTTGTATGGTATGAAATAAGCTCCAAGAGCTTGGTATGACAGACTTGAATCCAACTTATTATAATCAAATTTTTAAATAGGAAAAGAAGATAGTAAACTTTTTACTAAAAGAGATAAAATTGATATTCAAATAATACAAATATACGTAGGTGATATCATTTTTGGATCTACCAATAATAAACCAAATAAAGAATTCACATAAATAATGACCGAGGAATTTGAAATGAGTCATATGGGAGAACTAAATTATTTTTTAGGATTACAAATAAAACAACCAAGTAATGGAATTTTTACTATTCGAGTAAAATATGCTAATTAGGAAGTTAGGTACGTCGAATACTAGTCAAAATCTGTATCGACCAATAAATATATCACTTTAGATAAACGATCGTTTAGCTTTATCGATAATACATATAATTTTATGAATAATTATTTATAATAATTTAGATGATTTTACAAATAAAATACAATCATTTTAATTATTAAAAAGAAAATTTATTTCAATATTTGTTTACAAAAATATGTGTATTAATTTAAAAGAGAAAATATGTCCAAAAATCAGAATCGAAATCAGTAACGATATAAGTTATGGAAGTTGTGCAATGTTGTAAGACTATGTTACATAACATATACATGTACATGTACATGCATAAGAACTTACAGATAAACACACAGATATATAAATAAAGATGTAATATATTTTTAAGCAAACTTACTCCTTAAGCTTTTTTAAGTCAACATATGTACATATGCGAAGATGGAAGGGGAGGCTTCTAGCCATGCATAAGAGGGAGGAAGGTGTGTTGGAGAAGCCTTGAAATGGTGATGCAAAGGAGATGTGTGCAAGTCTTCCTTTATACTCTTCTTTTTTCCTATAAATACCCTACCCTCTTCTCTTCTTTTTCATTCATCTTCTTCTTCATATTCTCAAGCTTTTTCTTCCTTTTAATAGCTTCCATTCTAAGGGAAATATTGTCAAAAATTAATTCAAAAAGAAAGTAAAATTATAATATGTAGTTATATATAGTAAAACTCCTCAAAACAATCTTAAAACTCCTCATTTCTCTTTGTTCTTCCCAATCTACACTTCACTCCAGCCTAGGCCAAGCCACTCCTCATTACTCCCTAGGCTTTGCACCCCGTAGCCTCCTCAAAACTTGGTCGAGGCACTTAGGAGCTAAAATCCAAAGAATGGCGTGCTTCGGAACCCGAATAGTAGAGCTATAGCGAATTTTAAGTAAATCATTTAAAATCCAAGGTGAGAACTCGTAAACTATTATACTATATATTGGATGATGATACAATGTGGCAAATGGATGTTTATTCTGCTTTGATCATCAAGTTTGATTGTTTTCATATAAATTTTTAATATATATATATATATATATATATATATATATATATATATGCAAGTCACGAATATACAAGTCGATAAGCACAATGGAAATCACTTTCCTTGAACTAATGAAATGGTGTATATGGAATTGTTAAATCTCTTAAAAATGGTTTAAAATGTATTGGAAAAGTTTCATAAATATTTAAAAGTGTATTTCTGAAGTTTGAAAAGAAATGGAAATTTTAGTTAAAAATAAGCGCGTCACGTAACGGTAGCTCTCAAATCGTGCTATAAAAGTCAAACAAATGTGAAAGTTGAAATATGCTTAAAGTTCTTTGAGATAAGAATTTTCCGAACTGCTATACCCATATTTTTTCCAATAAAGGAGGAAAATAGAGGTGTCGATAAGTAGATTTTGAAATATGAGTAAAGCAAGTTTTGAAAAAAAATCCAAACTTAACAGTTCAGAATCCAAAACTGTATTTCTTTGAAAATGAAGTTTTAAGATTATTTAAAAATATGAATAAATCTTATAAATGTTTCAAAAGTGATTTGACTAATAAAAATTAATTTTCAAATAATAAAAAGTCGTTCTGATCAATACAGCTAAAAAGCCACTTTTTGCAGCTCTTTTCCATAACATTTTTCCGCAGCGCTTTTCTATAACTTCTGAATTATAGCTTTAAACTTAACAATCATTTTACGAGTCTTTTATAATGTTTTAAATGGTTTATGAAGTGTTTTAAATATGATTTGAAGGAATTTTTGGACTGATTAAAGAGTTAGAGTCGATCAAATAATTTGACCGCCTTATGTGTGTCAAAGAGATAGTGTTTAAGCTTGAGTTTGGAAAACCAGCTTCCTGCTCTCCCTGGCTATCCGAACTAGCCTAATGGAGGGGATGATGAATTTGGTTTATTTGGATTAGTATCTTCCTAAATAAAAATGAAACGATTTCTAATTGATTCCTAGTAAGAAGTTTAGAATATTATCAAAGGATTTTATAAGAGAGGTTTTATTATTTTCGTATATACCCAGAATAATGTTTTATAAATGTATATTTTCAAAAGAGATTTTGATAAAAGAACTTAATCAATTATAGAAATATTCCCTATTCAACTGACCTCTTTTATCGATGATTGGTTCGGAGGAACCGGAGTCGGATTTGGATAATTCCTGTCTGAAGAGCACTTCGAACAAATTTACGTATTCGAAGTGAAGACTTGAAGATAATTATGGAAGAAGGAATGTAGGGTTATTCTTCCCTAACCCTCTGAGGAAATTTCTCATATCATATTATATGGCAATAGCTTATTATTTAAGATCTTCGATGCAAGGACTTCTCACTCTAGTCCTAGGGATAATTCCCAACAGGATGTAGTAGGAAAGTGTCTTCTGTTTCGTTAGGTCCCAAAATGAACTTATATGGACAGATGTATGAAAATGCATTCTTGAGATTTCATCGTTGACTTTTATAAACATACATCTATTTGGTGGTGGAGAAGGAAACTTCTCTTAGCGTAACACCCTTCTCTGAGACGAATGAGCTCAGGGGTTGTATGTTTGTGGAAGTTAATAAAATCAATGGAATGGTAGTATGGCATTTAAAGTGAAATGTGCAAGTAAAAGGTAATTGTTACCTCAAGCCTCATACCCGAAAATGAGGGTAGATGCGGCAAGGCTATGTGGTTTGCAACCACTAGGGTATGATCATCCCCTTCAAGATAAATTTTTGGGTTTAAATTATTGTGGTGTATGCTAAGAGACGTCTCAGATAAGTCGGTAATGACCGGGATGATGACACATTTGGTACTATCTAGTTAGAAAGGTAGGCCGATCTTGTGTTGGGAGAGGTTCAGATGTTATGTTGACCTCGATAAACTCCTCTAAAGATGTACTACCGGATGGTAGTCCATTGTCAAATAAGTGCCTGCCATTTTGTTTATAGAGCCTGGTACACTGGATTTAACAATGGTACCACTTTTGACGTAAAATGTTTTGGTTATCATAAGGTAAAAATCCATTCCATGTTTATGTGTGGTGTGGTTTTATGAGATATCTTTTTGTTTTCAAAATGCGTATTTTGAGTTCTCACACCAGTCCAATGACTGACCCGAAGGTTATTTTGTTTTCCCTTTAAACTCTAGGTGCTCTGTTTTCCTGGGCAGCCAAGTAGTCAGGATTCTATTTAGAGTATTTTGGGAGGAGCATGCTGGAAGAGATTATTGGAGCATGAAGCTGGAGCACCTGATGAGGATATCTATCTACTATTTTTGTTTTCCGCTGTGCTTAAGATAGTCGATACTAGCAAGTGTGGGAGTAGGCAGTTATAACTGTTCTTGGTTGGGTTAGTGCACACAAAAACTCTGATGTACCCTGGTGATGGTGATTGTATGTATTATTTATCTATTTAACGTAATGTGAGAATTTGTGTTTCTATCGTACTTTACCCCTGAAAATCTACCTCCCCGGCACTTGGATTTATGACACGTGAATACCCTAGATGTATTAATGTTGATTTCCAAGAGTCGAGGAGACGGGTCTTCACATTTGGTATCGGAGCTGAAAGTTAAGCGAGAACCTTGGCATTAGTGAGGTATAACTCATTAGAGATAAGGTTAGTAATGCCCCATAATTAGTTTAATCTTTGAGAGTGCGCATTTTGAATCCTTATATGAATAAAAGTTATGCTATATACCCACTCCAAAAGATAATTTCATCTTTGTATTCTAAAGTTATCTTACTAAATTCAGGTAGTAATATAAGAGTACTCATAGAGGATGAGGATGGGTAAATAGCAGCACAACAACAACTAACAGTCGAACTCCAACCGTCGTTGTAGAAGAAATAGCTATCGTACAACCCCATGTTAATTTTGCTACTTTATGCAAGAATTATACCATCTTAGAGGGAAGACCACTAAGGGTACAGAAGCTATCATTGAAGTACAAGCTTGGATTAAATCATGCGAAAGGATCTTTAAGGCATTAGATATCAGTAATGAGCAAAAGGGGTTCTTGGCCTCATGGAAGTTACAAGAAGGGGCTTTGGCTTGGTGGGAGTCCATTACCCTAGATGAGTCGAAAGACCTTTCTCTTAGGAAATATTTAAGGAGTTTGGAGAAGCAGTACATGCCCGCGTCCGAGAAATCTCATCGTTATAGAAGCTTTATGGATCTGAAGCAACAGGAAATGACTACTGAGGATTATGCTAATAAGTTCAAGGAATTATCATGTTTTGGTCGGGTCTAATTGACATGCCCTTGAAGAAGAATGAGAAGTTTATTTCAGGGATGAATGAGAAGTACCAAAGTAGTATGACTGCCCATGTTAAGGGACCATTTATAGATATACTGGATATGAGATTCCATTAAAAAACACTAAATCAAAGAATCCGGTAGAAGTTTAGACCAACAATAACGCCAACAATTGGAAGAAGAGGAAGTCCAATAATAGTGGGAAAAATCCATGGTCAGGAAAGCGTGGAGAAGGATTTCAAGGAAACCACTTTGAGGGATATAGTTGTCACAATTATAAGAAGAAGGGCCATATCGCGAAGGAATGTAGAAGTCACAAGGCCTAGGATTTCATCTCTCCTATAGTCCAGAATAGCCTCTGTTATATTGCCATAAACCGGGGCAAATGATCATGGACTGTCCAATTATGAGGAAGGGATAGCAAGCCAGAGTCTATGCACTTAAGGATGATCCTTCAACCTCTCATTATGTGAAGGGAAAGGGAGCTTTGGAACGTATTATTTTTATCGAAGATGTTTTAGTTAGAGTATTGTTTGATACAGGAGCTTCTCGTAGTTTTGTTGCTAAGAAAACTGAAGAAGAATTAAAAATTGACCCTAAAATAGTTGATACCCTTGTTTGCATGATGAATCCTATAGGTGGTACTACTAACCTTTGTATGAAATGTGAAAAAGTCCAAATTTCCCAATCTTTCCATAAATTTCCTTTTGGCCTATATTTCTTAGATTTCATTGGTTTGAGATATACTTGGTATGGATTGGTTGATTAAGTATAAAGCTATTCTCGATTGCCTTAATAAGATGATAATCTTATGGACCAGTTTCGCGAAGTTTATAGAAATATTTTAGGAAGATCCTTGTCCAAGGAGACGAAGTTTTCTCTATGCATTAGACTTATCCCAGGAAGGATTAGGACCATACCCATTGTTAAAGAATTCTAAGACTTTTTTGAAGAAGTAAAAAAGTTTACCCCCACATCGAGAAATTGAATTTCATATTGACTTGATTTCTAGTGCAATGCTAATTAAACAATGAGACCGAAGGACGGCTCCGAAGGAGAGAGAGGAGTTAGATAACCAAACCCAAGAGCTATTAAAGAAAGGATTAAGAAGGTAGAGTGGGTCTAGCTGGGGATCGGCAGTAGTATTTGTGGCCAAGTGTTTAATGAATAATTTTCCATCGAATAAGAAAATAGCCAATAAAATTTTAGTTAAAAATAACCAAAAGCGCATGGCGTACAATTTAATACGTGGAGAGTACAAGTCGATTTATATTGATTAAAAATTCTACCCAATCAACTAAACCAAGATTTGAAGTTGTGTTAAGCTAAAAATTTCTAAAAACTAATAAAAAGTAAAAGTGGATAAAAATTTGAGAGTATAAGGCAATTTAGAGGTAATTTCGTTCCTTATGATCACATAAATCAACAAAATGAAATTATGATCTCTCTTTTGGTCATTAGTGAATTCAGTTGATGTGTTTATCATAAGTATAGAATATTTATGCTATTAGTTGGCCCAACATAGACCATAAAGTTTAACACACCCTCCAAACCACTTGTCAACTCTTATGAAAAAGTAAGTGAAATTGAAAATAAAATCTATTCTAAGAATTATCTATTTATTATTGATTAGTAATCTAGACCATGAAATTTTGATTCTAAAGTTCACTTCATTACCATAATCACATTTATATGAAGAAGCAATTTGTGTTTGTTTAAGCATGGCCTATTTTATGTCAACAATATAGGCTATCAAATTCAAAGCTAAACAACAAAATATCTACCACATCAAACATTGTCATTAAGCATAAAAAGTGTAACAATCCGCATATTTTACGATTGAGTATTTAAATATTTTATTTAAATATTTTATCGTTAGTCGGATTATAGTTCGAAAAGTTACTTTTTGCATACGGTCGAATTAGGACTTGAGACCCCTTCCATTGAGTTCAAAATGCCATTTGCAACCTTTTGGAGTATAAACATTGATATGTTTGGAGCTAGCTAAAAAAAATTGACCTTTTTCACTTCGTGTTTGGGTTTGGGTTCAGCCAATGTTCTAACTTAATACCCCAAACTGAAACCCCCTCTTCATTCACTCCCTCTTCCTCTACTTTTCTGTTCTAAAGAGATTAATGGTGAGTGGAATGGGAAATTAAAACTCAAGCCCTAGTTTTCTATTTGCAAATCAACTTCTAGCTCCAAATTCAAGAGAACCCATTGGTAAGCTTTCTCTTCACCTTCTCCAACTCCTTCTCTCTTGAATTTCAGAAATTCCTAAACCTAATTTTGGTAATGTTCTTCTTTTGAGCATAGATTCAAGCTCATTTGGGTTGTGTTGAAGAGTGGTTGATTCTCCCTTTGCTTTCAAGCCTCTTCTACATTGATTTTGTGAAAGGTGAGATTTTTATCTCACATCTAGGTCTATAACTATCTTTGAACGTTGGGTATGAATTCCTAACAATTATTCATGTGCATTTGCTTTTAGTTTGGATTAATTTGGTTTATATTCCAACTTTTGGTGTTTTGAAAGAAAATTCTATGGAAATCCTTCTATGGATATTTGAACAAGTTTTTGGTGATGCATCGAAGAGCCTATAGGGCTGGGTTGCCGATCGGCGTAATCCCTTAGTGCCCGAGGCTCGTCCGGTTGCGAAATGGGAAGGGTTTCTTCTTCCGTTGATAGGCAGGGAAAACTGCCTTAGCTCCAGTCAGTCGACTGGACTTCTTGGTCAGTCGACTGGCTGAGGCTAATAAGCAGGGTGAAGGCTTCCTACAGAGCCTTGGGGGCTCTGTTTACTGCAGTCAGTCGACTGACTCACTGAGTTCAGTCGACTGACCTGCATCCCGAGAGTTTTTTGGGACTGTGGTCAGTCGACTGAATCAGAGAGTCAATCGACTGACCTGCTCATATTTGCCTATGTGAGCCTTGTTTGGCTTGGTTTCCAATTTTTACCGACTCTTTTTGATTTCTAGTTGTTGTTATCAATTATTCGACTTTGATGACTTCTAATTTGGAATTTTTGGAAATATCCACTTTGATGGATTTGTTGTCGATTTCTTTGGATTTTATTCACGTCTTCGAATGTGAATTTTTATGGTTGATTGTTTCTACAATCACTTCTATGATTTGTCACTTTAAAATATAAAGGTTTTCTATACTAGTAGTAAATATCAAAACCCTTTCATTAAAACGATTTCAACTCTACTTTCAATTACAAAGCTCGTTATCTAAAACCGTTTTCCTACCTATTAGTATATACAAGCCATTATCTCACTCGTATGGGAAATCTAATTAAACAGCTTAGTAAAACGAGTGGTATGAAACCCTTGTGTTTACTTCGTTGGTTAATTCTTGGACTTGTTCGATTGAATCTTTTGTGACAATTTTCTAGTCGAGACCTACAATTTGTTCGCAAATATTTAATTTAAGCTAGTGGTTGTGGGACATGAAGCTAAACTCATATATTTGCTAGCTTATTGTAATTGACACTTCTTGATGATGATCATTTTTGTGATTTAGACTAGCAATGTGCGATGTCTCTTTGTCTGCGAGGGAGACTAAACCCCGTTTCTGTGGAGCTTCTACTCAAATTGGTGGGGTAGCGACCCATGGTCTTCGGTCCGTTTTGTGGAGCCTCGGATCAAAATAAATGGTTAGCAACCATGGAATAGCATTCCATTTTGTGATACACGTGTTGGCGAGTTTTCATGCTCCTGTTTTGTGATAGGCCTCCCCCTTTTTGTGATTTCTGGATTTCTATTGACGATTTTCGGGATTTGTGCTTCACCAATTTTTGTGATTTTTATTGATAAGTTTTATCAATATTTGTGCATTGGTGAATTTGTGTGCCATTGACTTTTGTGATTGACATTGATATAATTGTCAATATTTATGGTTTGGTGAATGAAATAAGGAGTATGACATTCCTTTTGATCTTTGAGAAGATTTTTGTGATATTGATTAATCTCTCGTTGATTTTCAATTACTTATTTATCACAGCTTGGCAATGTGATTATTATACGTTTAGTCATATCTCTTATTCTATATCATTTCATCTGATATTTATAATTAGACTGATCTATTTATTATTTTCTTATTAAATAATACTCGGGTCAGACCGAGATGTTACAGGTGCTTCTGCTTGACTTCTCATCCAAGATCATTACCTTGACTTTTGGCTAACTACTTAGATTAGTAGTTTTTGTTGTATACACTTGAGATATAGACTCATGGTTATACCCATATTCTTTTTTTAGCAAAGCTAGCGAGGTTGAATGGACCCCTACCATTATTATTAAGAACCAAAATTATAAAAACATCGGATTACATCATGCTGACCTCCACAAGACAGAGGAAAACACAAATAGGATAAAAAGATAACTATGAGCAACTACTAATAGAAAGGACCAATACATGTTTAGAGGTAGCTTGCCCTTTAAACACCCTATTGTTCCTCTCCATCCAAACAAAATACAAAACCTTCTTCAGAATTCTTAACAGCACTCTACTTCTCTCATTCTTCCACCTAGTTGCCTTAAAGATGTTGAACCATTCTATACGAGAATTTCTCATTGGCCTGTGATACCCATAGCATTGCAATATCGTACTCCAGATATGGAAAGTGAAATAACAATCAAAATATAAGTGCACAATAGTTTCCACCTCAGCTCCATAGAAAAGACAGTTATCACTTTGAATTACCCCACAACCTTTGAGCTTGCAAAGAGTAAGGATACCATTCTTCAATACCTTCCACATAAACAAGTTTTCCTTTGGGACAGACATAGGATCCCAGATTCGAGCGGACCATAGAAATGTAGGCTGTTGAATGGAGGGATCAAGTGCCTTATAAACAGTTTTAATCGAGTGCTCCCTGTCATTCCAAGTCATATGAACATTTCTGAGTCTATAGGACCTATTATGTATAGTAAACCATTCAGCTCTAACCACAGCAGAGCTACTATTAGGGAGGGAAACAGATTCATCAGCCCAGTACCTTGAGAGGGTAGCAGTACAACCAATGCCAGTGGTGCTTCTCATGTCATAATCAATTATATTAGCTAAAATGACTCCTTTTGCAGACCATGGATCAAACCAAAATGATATCTTGTTAGTATCTTTCATTCTCTGTTGCACCATAGGAAGCAAAAATTGTCTTGCTCTCAAGATATTCCTCTATGTCCAGCTGCAGTCAGTTGGAGAAGAAATACTCCAGAAGTTGCTATGACGTATGTGATATTGCCTACACCAAGAGGCCCATAGATTGCTGTCATTCCTTAATAACTTGTCAATTCTTGCAGATAGCATAGAAAAGTTCCAATTCTTAATATTTATAATTCCAAGCCCACCTTTATCATGAGGGCAACAAATTTTACTAAAATCTATAGGAATCATTTTCTTAGAGTAGGGATTACCATGCCACAGAAAATGATTCAGAGCAAAGTTGATCAAGCTAATGAGTTTGGCTGGAAGAATGAAGATTCTGGCATAATAAACACACATGGATATTGCAATGGATTTAACAATTACAAGCCTACCAGCCATCGAAAATTGAGATACTTTCCAGTTAGCTAGTTTAGCAGTAATATTTTCAAATAGTTGTAAGCATTGGAATGTCCTGATTCTAGAAGCACAAAGAGGCACTCCAAGATAATATTCATTATCGTTGAATGGAGAGAGGCCGGACAGAGAGTACATCATCTCTTTACCATCATCAGCGAGACCAGCAATTAACATTCTAGATTTACTTCTGTTAATGGCCAGACCTGTCAAAGCTCTAAAGGAATCAAGAACATTTAAGACCCCACTAATGGATTTAGCATTAGGCTTAGTGAATAAAAGTAAGTCATCAGCAAATAGGAGAGAGGATATGCTGTTCTTCCTGCATAATGGATGATAATCAAATAACTTATTGCATATAGCATTAGAAAAAAGAGATGTGAGCAGCTCCATAACACAAATGAAGAGGTATGGAGAAACCGGGTCACCCTGTCTGATACCCTGAGTAGCACCAAAGTAACCAAAGATATTACCATTAATACTAAGCGAGTAGTTGACAGTAGAAATACATGTATATAACCAACATAAAAAGGGGATGGGGAAGTTCATTTTATGCAAAATATAGATAATAGATTTCCACTGTATGGAATTATAAGCTTTCTGAATATCAAGCTTAAGGACACATCTAGGAGAAATGAGTTTCCTATTATACCCCTTCATAAGTTCAGAAGCAAGGAGGATGTTATCAGTTATGTCCCTTCCAAGAAGAAAAGCACTCTGATTAGCAAAGATCAAACCATTCATAGGAGTTTTCATTCTTGCAGCCAACACCCTAGCAATGCACTTATATATAACATTGCAGCAAGCAATGGGTCTGAACTGATCAACAGACATAGGATGGATAGTTTTAGGGATCAAAGCTAGTTTTGTAGCATTGATACCAAAGATAAGCTTACTGTGTCTGAAAAAGTTCTTAATGGCCTTGATCATTTCACCACCAATTATATCCCATGTGACTTTGAAAAAATGAGCGTTGAATCCATCAGGACCAGGAGAACTATTAGAGTTTAATCCAAAGATTGCTTGCTTGATTTTAAATCAGTGTACATGTCATCAAAAATTTTTGGGAGTTGAAACTGAGAGAATTGATGCAGAGAGATTGAAGGAATTTGAGACTTTCCAAGATTAAGCTGAAAATACTCCATAAAGCTTCTTGAATGGAATTTTGGGTATCATAAGGCTGACCATGAATATCAAGAATAGAAAAGATATTTGCTGAGGACTGTTGAATTTTTAAACTTTTACGGAAAGTGGACGAATTTTTATCACCATTCAACTGCCATTCATGTTTAGCTTTTTGCTTTGCCATCTTATTTTCTTCAAGGAGAGCTTTAGAGAGGTCCTAAAGCAGAGAAGTTTCAATAGAAAACAGCTGAGGTTGGTCATGACTTCATTGTATTTCCAGTTGCACTTGAAATAATTTTTCACGTATTGAAGAAGACATGTTATTCCCATTACCATATGTTTGCTGAGCCCATTTCCTCAGATGAATCTTCAAATGCTTGAGTTTAGCCTGCAAAACAAACATAGGGTTGCCAAAAGTATGAAATTTCCAGTTATATTTTACAATTTTCAAGAAATCAGGGTGCTTAGACCAGTTATTAAAAAATGAAAATGAGGAGCGTCTTCTCACAGTGTCCTTGCCCCAGGCAATGATGAGAGGAGAATGGTCAGATAATGATGGGGGAGGGATAAAGGTAGAGAGATTAGGCCATTTGAGAATAGAGTAATTCATATAAACTCTATCAAGTTTACAATATGTTATCTTTCTAGTTTTACTGGAGTTATTCCAAGTAAAGAAAGCCCCTCTATTAGTGGAAGGAATAAGGTTAGCATCATAAATGGCCTTGTTTAGAGGTCGTGTCTGACTGTAAGTTAATGGTGACCCCCCACATTTATCAGTAGATAGCTGCATGCAGTTCCGATCACCAAGACAGATCCAAGGCTGATTAGACTGCTGTAGAGAAGGAAGAATGTCAAGGAAGATTTGCCTCTGAGTTGCATTATTGTCAGCATAAATAGTGGTAAGGAAAAAAGAAGTTGAGGAGGGGATGTGTAGTATTTCAGAGTGAACGAACTGCCTGGGACAGTGATAGGGGATAGGGAGTAGATCAGTGGATTCCATAAAATTAACAATCTACCAAAAGGAGCTTGGGATAGATTGTGAATACTGTTCCAGTCATGTCTAATGTTGAAGAGAGCTTTAAGTGTAGTATCATGATTGAGTTTGGTTTCAGAAATCGCCATAAGTTGAATGCTGTGAGATGAAATACGGTTCGAAATTTCAAGTTGCTTGTCAATGGAGTTAGCACCCCTAACATTCCAATAGCCTATATTTCCATTCATTAAGATAATGATGATGAGGAAGCTCTAGTTTGGACACCAGAGGTGGAGTTTGCCTTATTATTTTGAGTCAAAACATCTAGTTCAATTTGTTCAATGGAAAAATTGATACCATTGTCCAAGTCAATTGTGGGTATATTAGTGGATTTCTTTGGACGACCTTTCTTTTTTTTTGCTGAGGAATCTGGAATGAGTGGTTGAGAGGGAAGTGGTAGATTTGGTTTTGCTGAAAGGGAAGGGTTGATTATGTCATTGAAGATATGGTTTGGAAGAGAAAGGGACGAATAAGGAGATACATCATTGAGATGATTGTTGGGAGGTGAGATAACAGAAGGGGAAGTTGTATCTGGAGATAGGTTGTGCATGTTAGTGCACAATAAGTTGATGTGCATATATGGATTTTTAGTAATGAGGTGTTGAATAGCCTCTTCATTTTCATTAATTTCCTGAAGCACTGTGAAGGCATTGTGAGTAGACACATCACCATTTGCATGAATTGTATTCTCAAGTGTTGCATCATTATTATCAGGATACCCTGTTACCTTCTGAATTCCACCAACTTTCTTAATAGAACTGCCTATGTCATACTCAGAGAAATTCAATGTTTGCTTCGTGACATCCTCAAGGGAAATCAGATGTTGATTCGTATCAGTGACATTATTTCCACTACTGTTAGTTTCCATCACAGTCTCATTTATTGATTCATTTTGTTTCAGAGCTTGTAGTACAGAATCTTCTTCACTCCTTTTGCTTATTTGATTCACATCAGTAGGTCTTTCTTCTTGTATACCTTCCATCCCATTATTGTTACTTTTCTCCCTGTTTACTTTTCTCCAAATCTTTTGTCCAGCTTTAACTCTCTTTTTGCTTCTAATATAAAAAACCCCTTTTATCATTATCATCGTGTATGTCGTCAACATCGTTGGATTTCTCATCAGCTAATGCATTTCTTGTAATTAAGTTATCAGGCATTTCTCCATCTTACTGAACTTTATTCCTCTCACACTGGTCAGTAGCATGACCAAAAGCTTTACATGTAACACAAATAAGTGGTTTCCATGAATATTCAATCTGAATATTAGGGCAGGAATCATCTCCAACAGCTAAGAATTCAGGCAATTCTTTATCAGGAGACACTTCAATTAAACATTTAGCGTATTCAAATCTTTTCATCCTTTCAGTGTTCTCATCATAGCAAACAAGCTTTCCAAGGTGACACGCTATCCAATTAATACCCAGCAATGACCATAACATTATTGGAATTCTATAAAAATGAATCCAGATTGGCACCAACCTTACTGCCGCCAGCACTGAAGATAGGGTGGGATTCCATTTAGAAATGATAAACATTTGACCTCTTATAAACATGGGATCTCTTCGAAGAATTTCGTTTTTGTCTTCCTCCGAGGCAAATTTAAAATAATAATTTTGACTATCAAAGAAGATATCATGTGATCCTTTAAGCTTCCACACTTTTTGAAGATGAGTTTTAACTGCCATATAGTTAACATTTCCTGCCAAAAAGGAACCCACTAAGCAATCAGACCAAGCCTTAATACCCTCATTTAACGCTTCCTGAGGAGGTTCAATCGGGGAGCCAGTGTAAGCAACATCAAAATGCGTAGGAATGTAAGAACCAACATTCCTAGGTTTCGAGTTAAAAAGGGAGGACCATGAAGTAGAAGGAGAAGAAGAAGAGGTGGCACCAAGGGAAGGAAAGTGTTCAGAAGATAGAGGTGATTCAATAGGCAAGGAAGTGTTAAGTGTAGGAAGAGGAAGTTCATCAGGAGGGGGAGCAATTGGAGGAGGAGGTGGAGAATGGAGATTAATGGGGATGGGGTTGACTTTGGGAAGAACTGGAGTAAAAGAAGAATTGGATATTAAGTCAGAGATTAAAGAAGGAAGAGGAGAAGAAGTGGAAACAAGAGGTGACTGAAGAGGAGGAGGTGGAGTGGACTGGAAGTCAATAGAAGGACAAAAGGGGATGGAAGTTTCAGGAACGGGAGGTATGGCAAAAGAAGAAGAAGGTACGGATGGAGATGGGAGAAGGACACCATGGGAGAAGGACATGTTTTGTATAGCACTGATAGCTATTTCTTTTGTGATAGTGTGGATCTTGTTGACCACTACTCTGATGAACACTTTTAAGTGTTATATATATTCATATCTATTTCCGCCTTTGAGATATGAATTGTCTGTGACTGATTTGTGTTATGTGTATTTCTATATTTGTTTTCGAAGACATTATAGCCACTGTGTAGTAGCTTTGAGTTTGTGTCGGTATGTCGGATTTCCTCTTGAAAAGAATGCAAGTTATATATTATCTGGCATATCGGTACTCGCACAAAACAATTATACAGATGGTCGCTCCTCAACAGCCTTATTCTCCATGCTAGTTGACGGCATTACACCGTAGTGTCCTTGACTAGCGTGGGTATAGAAGTGGGGCGTCATAGCTTGGTATCAGAGCCAAACTTCGAAACAATGTAGAATAATTTAACAAGGAGCACCGTCCTAAGTCCATCTTAGGAGTCGTGCCTTAGGATTTAATTCGTGTCTTCGTACCGTTCTATCCTATTTTCTTTTATGATTCCTTGTTTTATCTATCAAGATTGCTTGATATTCATTTGGTGAATAACCTTTTTTCTTAATCTTTCTTTCTAAAGGAAGGGAAATGGTTAGACCAGGCCGTCCCAGCGCCGGTCAATCTAGTGCTACTCCCCAAGATGGAGTTTTTATGTCTGCCCAGCAGCTTCTTGATTTAGTTAAGAATGCTCAAGCAGCTGGTTCTAATTCGGAAACAACTCATCCTAAGTCTGGATTTGCACGCTTGTGCAACGATTATACCAACTTGGGTGGGAAACCATTCAAGGGTTCTGAAACTATTATTGAAGCCCAGGCTTGGCTGAGATCATGCGATCGAATCTTTTCTCGCATGAATCTTATTGATCTTCACCGAGTTCAGGTGGCTTCTAGTATGCTCCAAGAAAGAGCATTGGACTGGTAAGAACTTCTTATTTCTGAAATTCATTAAACAGATCTCACCTGGGAGCAATTCCGGGCACGTTTCGAATTAAAGTTTGTACCAGAAGCTGAGAAGGTGACTTTGGCTTGCCGTTTTATTGACCTTGTTCAAGGTGAATCATCCGTGACTGACTATGTCGCGTCTTTCGAATCTCTCTCTAAATATGGGGTTGAGTACATCAACACCCCATTGAAGAAGAACCAGAGATTTGTCTATGGCTTAAACAAAAATCTCAAGAAGCCATTACTTCTAAAATTAGAAGTTTCTTTCGACCAACTCATTGATATCGCTCTTCGTCTTGAAGAGGCGGATAGCGAAAGTGATGTTGAAGTGGTGGGTTCCAAACCAAACTTCAACAACAACAAGAAAAGGGCTAGCAAATTCAAAGGTCCTTATCCTAACAAAAAGGGGAAGCAAGAAACCCCTGTGGCAAAGACTTCTTCCTTTGGTCGTGGAGAATGCTATAACAGTGGTTCAAAGGACCATTATTAAAATAAGTGTTCGAGGCCCCCCTCTTGTCATTACTACAAAAGTCCCGGCCATGTTATATCTTCATGCCCCAAGCTTGAGGGCAAGAAGGAGGGAAAGTTAAATGTTGCTCAAGCCCCTGGAAACACATCTCGTAATCAAGGTATGTCTCATTCTATCCTTGATGGCATTATTATATTTCGTGAATAGCCTATTCGAGTTCTTTTTGACACGGTTGCATCCCATTCTTTTATTTCAAAAGAACTTGTTGATACTTTTTCTTTAAGTGTTGTTGCTTTAATGACTTATTTGAGAATTTCGAATCCAGTTGGTGGATTCGCAACTCTTAGTTTGCTTTGTAAAGATGTCGAGACTATTTTATGTGATTTTCCTTTCCTAGCCGATTTGCATGTCATGCGTTACTTAGGCTTTGGAATGATTTTGGGAATGGATTGGCTTAACCGTTATGAAGCTCATATCCTATGTCCTAAGCGGACTATCCATCTTCGACATCCTCAATCTGTTAAGCAGATTTCTATTATTCTCAAAGATTTGGATTCCACTTTATCTGCATCTTTATATTCTTTAATTCCTCGTGATGATGATAATGATGATGAGGAAGACGTCATTTCCTTATTCACGTTGTTCGTGAATTTTCCGACATATTTGAGCCCGTTTTAGGATTGCCACCTAAGCGAGCAATTGAGTTCAGAATTAATCTTACCCCTGGAGCTCAACCTATTACTCGTCCTCCTTATCGTTTATCCAATAAACAAAATGAGGAGATGCGCATACAATTATCCGATTTGGAAATGAAGCAATTTATTCGCTCTAGTTCCTCGCCTTGGGGAGCTTCGACTATTTTTGTGAAGAAATCCGATGGCACACTTAGGCTTTGCGTTGATTACCGCAAGCTTAATGATCTTACTATCAAGAACAAATATTCTTTACCTCGGATTGATGATCTATTCAATCAACTTAGTGGTGCTAAAGTCTTTTCACAATTGGACTTGGCAACCGGTTTTCATCAGCTTCGTATTGCAGAGGATAACATTCCTTTGACATCATTCTGTACTCGATATGGATCTAATGAATGGCTTGTTATGCCATTCGGTTTAACGAATGCTCCGGTTTATTTCGTTGACCTAATGAATCGAGTTTTCAAAGACTTCCTCGATCGATTTGTTCTCATCTTTATTGATGATATTCTTGTGTATTCTAAAACCGAGGAGGAGCATGAAAAGCATCTTCGGGTTGTGTTGGAAACTCTTAGGGGTAATCAATTGAAAGCAAAATTTTCTAAATGCCACTTTTGGCAATCTCGTGTGAAGTTTCTCGGTCATATTGTTTTTGAATCCGGAATATCAGTGGATCCTTCAAAGATTGAAGCGATTCAAAGTTGGAAGAGACTGGAGAGTGTAACGGAAATTCGTAGTTTACTTGGATTGGCGGGTTATTACCGTCGTTTTATCAAAGACTTTTCTAAGATTGTCGTGCCTCTCACTAGCTTAACGAAGAAAGGTGTTAAATACATTTGGTCGGACAAATGTGAGACTTCTTTTTAGAAACTAAAAGAACTCCTTTCTGATGCTCCTATTCTTGTTATTCCCGAGGGGAATCAAGATTTTATTGTTTATACTAATGCTAGTCGCGTTGGTTTGGGTGCCGTTCTTATGCAAAAAGAACGTGTTATTACTTATGCTTCTAGGCAATTGAAGCCAGCTGAGACTAGATATGCCACTCAAGATTTAAAGCTTGCAGCTATCGTTTTCGCCCTTCGAATTTAGCGTCATTATCTTTTGGGAGAAAAATTTATTCTTTACACTGATCATAAGTCTTTGAAATATTTATTCTCTCAAAAGGAATTTAATTTGCGTCAGCGGCGTTGGCTTGAATTCCTTGCATCTTATGATCTTGATATTCATTATACGCCCGGAAAGGGAAATCGATTTGCCGATGCACTTAGTCGCAAGCAAAAAGCGGTTGTTTCCATGATGATATCCGAATGGAATGATCTCAAGGTTTTGTCCACTTGTGAAATTCGAGGTCGTGTTTCCGACTTGTGTTCATCTCTTTCTTTATGTAGTCTTGAGGCTCGTCCTTCTCTTTTGGACCGCATCCTTGAAGCTCGAAAGCAAGATCCCGAATTGGCTCTTCTTGGCCAAAATTTTAGGGATAAAATCGATATTGAAGGTTTGAAAGACTTTGATATTGATTCTCGTGGCGGCATTCGAAAATTTGGTAGACTTATCGTGCCAATATTAGTGGTCTTCGTAGAGATATTTTAGAAGATTCTCATCGTTCGAAATTTACCATTCATCCTGGTCGTAGTAAAGTGTACGCGGATATGAAGCGAATTTATTATTGGGAGGGAATGAAATCTGATATTGCAAACTTTGTTAAGTGTTGCATGACTTGCCAACTTGTCAAGGCTGAACATCAAAGGCCCGGTGGGTTATTGCAACCTTTAGACGTTCCAATTTGGAAGTGGGATCAAATTTCCATGGATTTTGTTGACGGCCTTCTCCGTTCTCATTCGGGTCATGATAGCTTATGGGTGATAGTTGATAGACTCAATAAATCCACTCATTTCATTCCCGTTCGGTCCAATCGAACCGTTCCTCTCTTGGCCAAACTTTTTATCGATGAAATTGTTAAATTGCATGGAGTTCCTACTTCTATTGTTAGTGATCGTGATCTATTGTTTACTAGTGGATTTTGGTCGCCTATCATCCCCAGTCCGATGGACAGACCGAGCGTGTGAATCAAACTCTTGAAGATCTTCTTCGTGCATGTGTTCTTGATTTTGGTGGAAGTTGGGAAGATCATATTTCACTTGTTGAATTTTCCTATAATAATAACTTCCAATCTAGTATTGGTATGGTACCTTTCGAGGCACTCTATGGAAGGCCATGTCGATCTCCTTCTTGTTGGCTTGAGGCCGGTGAGAAGCTGGTTTTAGGTCCAGATTTTATTCGTGATTCCACAGAAAAGATTGATCTTATTCGTCATAGGATGAAAGAAGCCCAAAGTAGACAAAAATCCTATGCCGATAACCGAAGAAGGAAATTAGAATTTTCTGTGGGAGATTTTGTGTTTATCTTTTTTTACCTATGAAAGGTGTTGTACGTTTCAGTCGATCGGGAAAATTAGCACACCGTTATATTGGGCCATTTCCTATCACCGAACGTATTGGTTCCGTGGCATATCGCCTCTTATTACCGGCTCAATTTTCTGCTATTCATGACGTGTTTCACGTTTCTCAATTACGGAAATGCCTTCGAGATCCCGATTCTATTCTTGAGCCCGGTGTTGTGGAAGAAATTGAAGTTTCGCCTAATTTAACTTATGAGCAACATCCTATTCGTATTATTGCTTCAGAGGTCAAGCGCCTTCGGAATAAAGATGTTCCACTTGTTAAAATTCAATGATCCTCAAATCCTAAGGATTGCTCTTGGGAATCTAGAGAATTCATCGAGCGAACACATCCGGACTTACTTTCTCGTGCTCTTTGAGGTGAACTTCTTATTTCAAATTTCTTTTGTGTTGAATATGCTTTCATGTTTGTTACTATATATTTTCTTCTTAAATATTGCGAGGACACAATTTCTTTAAGGAGGGGAGTCTGTAACAACCCGCATATTTTATGATTGAGTATTTAAATATTTTATTTAAATATTTTATCGTTAGTCGGATTATAGTCCGAAAAGTTACTTTTTGCATACGGTCGAATTAGGACTTGAGACCCCATCCATTGAGTTCAAAATGCCATTTGCAACCTTTTTGAGTATAAACATTGATATGTTTGGAGCTAGCTAAAAAAAATTGACCTTTTTCACTTCGGGTTTGGGTTTGAGTTCAGCCAATGTTCTAATTTAATACCCCAAACTGAAACCCCCTCTTCATTCACTCCCTCTTCCTCTACTTTTTTGTTCTAAAGAGATTAATGGTGAGAGGAATGGGGAATTAAAACTCAAGCCCTAGTTTTCTATTTGCAAATCAACTTCTAGCTCCAAATTCAAGAGAACCCATTGCTAAGCTTTCTCTTCACCTTCTCCAACTCCTTCTCTCTTGAATTTCAGAAATTCCTAAACCTAATTTTGGGAATGTTCTTCTTTTGAGCATAGATTCAAGCTCATTTGGGTTGTGTTGAAGAGTGGTTGATTCTCCCTTTGCTTTCAAGCCTCTTCTACATTGATTTTGTGAAAAGGTGAGATTTTTATCTCACATCTAGGTCTATAACTATCTTTGAATGTTAGGTATGAATTCCTAACAATTATTCATGTGAATTTTCTTTTAGTTTGGATTAATTTGGTTTATATTCCAACTTTTGGTGTTTTGAAAGCAAATTCTATGGAAATCCTTCTATGGATATTTGAACAAGTTTTTGGTGATGCATCGAAGAGCCTATAGGGCTGGGTTGCCGATCGGCGTAATCCCTTAGTGCCCGAGGCTCGTCCGGTTGCGAAATGGGAAGGGTTTCTTCTTCCGTTGATAGGCAGGGAAAACTGCCTTAGCTCCAGTCAGTCGACTGGACTTCTTGGTCAGTCGACTAGCTGAAGCTAATAAGAAGGGTGAAGGCTTCCCGCAGAGCCTTGGGGGCTCTGTTTACTACAGTCAGTCGACTGACTCACTGAGTTCAGTCGACTGACCTACATCTTGAGAGTTTTTTGGGACTGTGATCAGTCGATTGAACTCAGTGAGTCAGTCGACTGACCTGCTCATATTTGCCTATGTGAGCCTTGTTTGGCTTGGTTTCCAATTTTTACCGACTCGTTTTGATTTCTAGTTGTTGTTATCAATTATTCGACTTTGATGAGTTCTAATTTGGAATTTTTGGAAATATCCACTTTGATGGATTTGTTGTCGATTTCTTTGGATTTTATTCACGTCTTCGAATGTGAATTTTTATGGTTGATTGTTTTTACAATCACTTCTATGATTTGTCACTTTAAAATATAAAGGTTTTCTATACTAGTAGTAAATATCAAAACCCTTTCATTAAAACGATTTCAACTCTATTTTCAATTACAAAGCTCATTATCTAAAACCGTTTTCCTACCTATTAGTATGTACAAGCCATTATCTCACTCGTATGATAAATCTAATTAAACAGCTTAGTAAAACGAGTGGTATGAAACGCTGGTGTTTACTTCGATGGTTAATTCTTGGACTTGTTCGATTGAATCTTTTGTGACAATTTTCTAGTGGAGACCTACAATTTGTTCGCAAATATTTAAGTTAAGATAGTGGTTATGGGACATGAAGCTAAACTCATATATTTACTAGCTTATTGTAATTGACACTTCTTGATGATCGATGATGATCATTTTTGTGATTTAGACTAGCAATGTGCGATGTCTCTTTGTCAGCGAGGGAGACTAAACCCCGTTTCTGTGGAGCTTCTGCTCAAATTGGTGGGGTAGCGACCCATGGTCTTCGGGTCGTTTTGTGGAGCCTCGGCTCAAAATAAATGGTTAGCAACCATGGAATAGCGTTCCGTTTTGTCATACACGTGTTGGCGAGTTTTCATGCTCCCGTTTTGTGATAGGCCTCCCCCTTTTTGTGATTTCTGGATTTCTATTGACAATTTCCGGGATTTTTGCTTCACCAATTTTCGTGATTTTCATTGATAAGTTTTATCAATATTTGTGCATTGGTGAATTTGTGAGTCATTGACTTTTGTGATTGACATTGATATAATTGTCAATATTTATGGTTTGGTGAATGAAATAAGGAGTATGACATTTATTTTGATCTTTGGGAAGATTTTTGTGATATTGATTAATCTCTCGTTGATTTTCAATTACTTATTTATCACAGCTTGGCAACGTGATTATTATACGTTTAGTCATATCTCTTATTCTATATCATTTCATCTGATATTTATAATTAGACTGATCCGTTTATTATTTTATTATTAAATAATACTCGGGTCAGACCGAGATGTTACAGGTGCTTCTGCTTGACTTCTCATCCAGGATCATTACCTTGACTTTTGGCTAACTATTTAGATTAGTAGTTTTTTTTGTATAAACTTGAGATATAGACTCATGGTTGTGCCCATATTCTTTTGTATAGCACTGATAGCTATTTCTTTTGTGATAGTGTGGATCTTGTTGACCACTACTCTGATGAACACTTTTAAGTGTTTTATATATTCATATCTATTTCCGCCTTTGTGATATGAATTGTCTGTGACTGATTTGTGTTGTGTGTATTTCTATATTTGTTTTCGAAGCATTACAGCCACTGTGTAGTAGCTTTGAGTTTGTGTCGGTATGTCGGATTTCCTCTTGAAAAGAATGCAAGTTATATATTATCTGGCATATCGGTACTCGCACAAAGCAATTATACAGATGGTCGCTCCTCAACAGCCTTATTCTCCGTGCTAGTTGACGGCATTACACCGCAGTGTCCTTGGGTAGCGTGGGTATAGAGGTGGGGCATCACAAAAAGAGATCAAAAATTAGTAAAATGTTGAATTTACATGATTAAGAGAGCATCATTACCCCTAAATTGAAGGGGTTTAGCTTCTCATATTTGTTATCATTTCAAAAAATGTAGAGTTCAACATGAAAAAAAATGCAAGCTAATTAGAATAATATAAAAGCTAGACTACTTGCATGAAATATGGAGATCTACACTACTAACATAAGAAGGAATAAGCAAGAAAAGAACTTGAATTAATATTTCATAAAAATAAATTACATGAAAAAAGGCTAAGAAGCCATTGAAAAGAGAAAGATAATTTTTGTTTATTTTCGTGCCTAAAACTAAACTAACTAAAGAGGAGGCTAAAAGCTCTACATAAAACATAAAGTGTACTTATACATGTTTTGAAACCTTAATCATATTTGGGGATTACCCAAAATACCTCTTAGGAAATGTAACATCCAAGTAATCATTAGCATGAGCATAATCCTCTATTTATGCATTAGCTCTTAATAGAGGATCATGGTAAGTGGGTAGGTGGGTTCTCCATGCTGCACGTAATGATTTATTTCCATCTTCATTTTGCCTTCTTCACTTGTGCATGCATATTTTCATGAAGACTTCTTCATATTTCCATTCAAATTCCTAAAAATAAAAATAAAATGTGCAAGTTAATTTTCTCAAATTAATTAACAAACAAAAATGACCATTTTGCCCCTATATGAAGATGAATAAATTATGATTTGAAAATAATTTAAATTTGGGTTTAAGCATGTTAAATTTCCCTATATGCTCATTTATTTAATTAAATTAGATTAAATATGGAAGTAAAATTATGCACATTTATGTGCACATCAAGTACCCCCACACTTATCGTTTTATTCGTCCTCGAATAAAGAAAAATTAAGATAAATCCATTTTCGTTGGAAACGCGATTACATTGAGCGTATGCAACAAGCCGTTATACCTCTATGTGTCCCTAGTTTGATGAGTGTTCTCTCGTGATGGTTTTCAGCGGATACTACCCACAAAATCCAAACGCAACATGTAAATTCCTAAATGCAAGATTTATTTACAAAGACATGTATGCAAGTTTTTGAAAATATTTACAAATGAGAAGTTTACTTTTAAATTGACACGAATAAGTTAAATATAAGTACTGGTCATTATCAAGAAATATAAGTCCTTTTACTTGTCAAAACATCCAACAAAAATGAGGTTATCATAACAAATCGACTTTAGTTTAACTAGTTGTTTCGGTTGATAACATAGTGTAACTATGAAATGGATTCTTAGTTGGTTATCAAAGTGGTATTTTCATTTTTTTGAATAAAAAGTCAAATAAAATAAGTAAAAATAATGTTTGAATTTCAATTGCTTACTCTCTCTTTATTTGAAATTTTATTGATATTAACAGTATTTACATCACTTAGATAAACTAAGGCCAGGTATACCACCCATGCACTGCCTTATAGGCTTACGTGAGGGGATATAGAGCATGATGAGTATACACACAAGTGTGTATGCTTATCGACTATAGGCGTCACTAATGAAAGGATTTTTATATGCATACACCTAACTCAGATAAACTGAGGCCAGATATACGATCTTGCACTGCCTTCCGGGCTTACGTGGGAAGGGTACAGAGCATGCCAGGTGTACACACTAGCATATAAACACATGACTCTAGGTGTTTCTTATTTTTATAAAAACCATTTTTTTATGTTATATATATATATATATTGTTTTTTTTTTCCTTTTTTTGTTTTTTTTTGTTATTATTAAGAAAGAGAGAATTTTACAATATCATCTTAGCACCATTTAACTTAGAAGATCAAAAATGCTATAGCCTTTACTTTAAATTAACCATTCTTTAAACAAAGATTTCAAATAGGATATACTTCATAATTATCACCCATGAATCCTCCTATATGCCACTTAAACCATTGTTACTTGTAATCAAACTTTATTTTTATTTTTGTTAAGACAAATAAATTTTCAAAAATTTCAATTTAATAACCGAAATCCTATGCTTATCCTATAGTGTGTCTTTAAAAGTAAATTTTTGTTTTGGTTTTGGAAATTTTGTTTTAGAATTTCATAGCGTCTGGAATTATAGTTAGGTCATACGGGATAGAAACACGATGAATTAAATATCGAAAATTTAATATTTTAAAATCGATTCAAAAAGCTATCTTCCATATACGATCGAATTAGGCCTTGAAACATGTTCCATTACGTTCGGAATAAGGATAAAACATTATAAACGACAGGCGGTACACTTTGTTTGGAGTTCGTTCGGAAAAGCATGTTAATTGTGGAAAATAATATTAAAATAATATTTGTATATGTGTATTTATACTGTTGAAAACAGTAAACCTAAGCCCTATTCATGTAGCCGCCGGTATTCTTTTCAATGGCCAAATAATCTTCCTTCTTATCCATCATTTTTCATCCAATCCACTCAATATTATCGAAATCTTTCAACTACAATGTTGTAGACCTCGATGTGCTCTATAAATCCAACGGAGGGTTCGTCGTATGGCGTGACAATCGAGACGAGGGCTGCTCATTTGTGCTGACCATTCGAATCAAGATTTCACATGATAGGTACGGTCGAGCGCCACCTACTTGTGGCTGAAGGTGGAGCTCGAGTTGGTGGTTTCAAATGATGGTCGTCGATCATCACATCGATCATCGTAGGTGGGTGTGTCAAGTCGAAGTCGAGGCGGCGATGGGTTGTTCATGTACGAGTTGTCTGGGGAGTGAACGCAAAGGAGAAGAGGATGCGTGTAGCCTTGATTTCTTGTAGCTTAACGAGCGGCCAGATTTTGTTTCGGTATTAAAAAAAAGTGAAATTATTTATGTAATTTATATTTAAATCTTTAAAAACTCGTGTCTTTGTCATACGAGGGCAAAATCGGACGTAATAGGCCGCGTTGGAATCACAGCGACGAATACTACATACTGGAATAAGTCTAGAGATGAGTGGAGCGAGTTAAAATTTTAGGTTAAATTGAATGGGTTCGATTTAATTTAAAATTGGAATGTTTGGAAAATATAAAACTCAAGGTGAGTTAATCTCACTCAATTTTGGACTGCTGGCTTTAATTTTAAATAGTTAAAATTAATTAATGATTGATTAGTTAAATTGATACATTTTAATCAGTTGGATGTCATATTATATATAGTAGTATATATATTGGAGTGGTTGATATTCCCGCATATATATAGTGGATGAGACCCTATGTGCCCCATATAATAGCGGATGACCCTATATACCGCGATATTCCGTCTCGAAGCGGAATTGGTATTTTTATGTTGTGCTATCATCTATGGATGCAGGGAAACAGGTTGGAGGGATCCAACTAGATTCCTCAAAATCTTGAATTTAATTTCATATATAGTGATATATGTTTTGATAGAATAATCTGGGATGGACTATTGTGTGATTTGATGTGATGGCAGTTTTCACCTAGATTTTGGGTATTTTTAAATACCAATAATAGATGGTTTGAATTTGAAAAGAATTTGAAAAAGGGATTTTGTAAAGTAAAATATCTATAAAGTATTTTGGGTTAATTAATGGGACAAAGTAAATGGTTTTGGAGTTCGTACTAACTAAATCGGAATATTGTAAATAAAGATTTTGGGATAAAAGTATGTAAAAGGATTTTTAATATAATAAATTTTTAAGTGGTATTTGTTAAAATGAAAAGGTTTAAAAATCGAGTTTTTTAAATATTTTGGATGAATACAAGTGAATTCGGAAATAAGTACAATATTGGTTATACTAGAGTTCAAGTAAGGTTATCAAATTTACGAAGTGAAATTGAAATTATTATAAACATAGAATGTGAGTAAATTTAAATGGGAAAAATTCAAGAAATTATGAATAAATAAGTTGTATAACTTATTAAACGGGAAAGGAGAAAAAGTACAACCAAGTCTAATGGTTAAGTAATTGATAATGAGAATGAATTTAATTTAAGAGTAAATGAATTGAATACGAATTGAAATATGACTTTGGAGTATAGTTGGGGTATGAGCATAAGTTTTAAAGCTGAATATAACTTAAGCAGTGATATTGGAAAGCTCATAATAAACCTTAGAAATAATTTTATGAAGTGGTTTATAAATTAATTAGCATGAAATGAAATGTCGTTCACTATAAAATGAAGTGAATAAATCTATGTGAATAAAATGAAGTGAATGGTAAAGAGGTAATATAAGTTGGAAGTAAAGTTAATAGAAATGTAAATGCATGAACCAAGTTATAATGTAATAAATTGTTTGGGAACTAGTTTACATTGAATGATCATCAAGTGATAGTATAAATTGGATATACTGAGTAAATAAAAGCAAACAAGTTGAATGATAATCAATTTAAAGGAGAAATGGAATTTGATTGCAATGAGAACTTAACTTAAGAGATTATTTATGAAATGATTCATAAATAAATTAACATAGATTGGAATATTTTTGATATAAAAATAAAGCGAACAAATTTGGTGGATAGTACGAATGGGAACCAATGGAAAATAGATAAATTGATGTAAAATCAATTTAAATGGAGCAGTTGAAGCTTAATAAGATGGGTATGAATATAAAAAGGGCGAATGTGATTAGAATGAAATTTAATGGATTATGAATCAAGTTAAAAATGAATAAAGGGTATGGAAATCAGTTTAGAAGTGTATAATTGAGTGTTTGACCCCATAAATTGTGTGTGCATTAAAAAACACATGATATGACATGTTTCTATATCGAAGCTAAATAAAATGGATCTGCATATAATGAAAGTAAAAAATGAATGGAACGAAAATAAAATTGATTGTGAATCAATTTGAAATTGAACAAAAGTGAATTTAGGGAAGTAAAGCGCATACAAATCAATTTGGAATGGATATGAGTTTGTGTGTTGTAAATATGAATTGAATAAAATAGATTTGGTTGTAAATCATTTCGAATTGAATGAAATGTTATATGGACCCGTGGAAGAAAATTAATTTAGTGTTCGAACCTTATAATTGCCTGTAATATATGATTGATATGTCCGGGTTATGAAGTTTATATATTTAGTTAGTTAAAGGATTGAAATGTTAAAATTTCATGTTTATGAAACTTATGTGCTTATTTAGAGTAAGTGTAGGTACAAGAAGTTGCTTGGATAGAATATGGTTGCGTAAATGCACATAAATAAGTCGCTCGCTTAAAAACGATAATATGAGGTACGCCTACACAATAAAATAAATAAATGATAATATATTGATATATATATATATATATATATATATATATATATATATATATATATATATATATTCGACCATGTGGGTCAATATATAGATTTTTATTTCTCTTGTCATATTGTAAAGGCTCTCCGTAGAAAGGAGACTTTTACAAAAAAAATTGGAAATTTAGGGTGTTAGAAAAGATTTTGAAAATTTCTGTTTACTAGAAAAGTCAATTTTTGAACTGTATTTGAAATCAAGGTTTTTGAGTTAGAAATGGAAATAAATTATTTAGGATTAAACTAAAACGTTTGGAGAAGTGAATGTAGGATTTTAAGTATGTGGATTTTAGTAAAGTAAATGGGTTTAGAGCATTTTTCCTACTTTAGCAATTTTGAGGACGGAATTTTTATAAGGAGGGAGGGACTTAACGACCCAGAATTTTGGTCGTTTAGTTTTGAACATTTAATTTAGTTTAAATATTGAATTTGAATTATTAAATGATTTTGAATATGGATACTTTGGTTGAATTAGTGAAATGGTATAAAGTTTCAAATATAGCGATTAATTGGATTTGGTAAATAAAAATTTAATATTTAAAATTTAGGGAAAAATATGTGAATCTGGAGTTAAATGGGAATGGGAAGGGTTTATAAGTTTTTTTGAAATCTATTTGAATTAGAGTGATGATAGTGGACTTTTGAATGGAATTAAGAAGTCGATAAATTTAAAGTTAAAATTTATATAAATTAAATAGTGAAATTCAATATATGGAAATAGTGTAAATAATCAAATTTTGATTTAATATGAACCAAAATGATTTCTCATATGAATATATATTCTATTTGAACTATAAAGGAGTTGGTAGGTTTTCAAATTAAAATTTCAAGCAATTTTTTCGATTTTGGAAATCGCTCAATTTAATCGACGCGTTAAAGTAGCCTTCCGGGACACAGTCTCGTAATTCAATGAAACCTGTTCCATTGGATCCGTAATATTTTATTATTACCGGATTTTAAATTTTTTAGTGTGTGGAGTTACCGTTTGGTCGTACGGGATAGAAATGCGTTGAATTAAATATCGAAAATTTAATATTTTAAATTCGATTCAAAAAGCTATCTCCCATAAACGATCGAATTAGGCCTTGAAACATGTTCCATTACAATCGAAATGGGGGTAAACCGTTATAAACGCCAGGCGGCATTCTTCGTTTGGAGTTTGTTCGGAAAATCATGTTAACTGTGGAAAATAATATTAAAATAATATTTGCATACGTGTATGTATACCTTCGAAAACAGTAAACCCTAGCCGCTAGTATTCTTTTTAATGGCCGAAAAACTTCCTTCTTCTCCATCCCTTTTCATCCAATGCACTCAATATTATCAAAATCTTTCAACTACAATGTTGTAGAACTCGATGTGCTCTATGAATCCAACGGAGGATTCGTCGTATGGCTTGACGATCAAGACGAGGCCTGCTCGTTTGTGCCTACCGTTCAAACTAGGATTTCGCATGATAGGTGGGGCCGAGTGCCACCTACTTATGGCCAAAGGTGGAGCACGAGTTGATGTTTCAAATGATGGTCGCCGATCATCACATCGATCATCGTAGGTGGGTGCGTCAAGTCGAAATCGAGGCGGCGATGGGTTGTTCACGTACAAGTTGTCTGGGGAGCGAATGCAAAGGAGAAGAGGATGAGTGCAGCCTTGACTCCCTGTAGCTTAATGAACGACCAGATTTTTTTCGGTATTAAAAAAAAGAGAAGTTATTTATGTAATTTATATTTAAATCTTTAAAAACTCATATCTTTGTCATACGGGGTTAAAATCGGACGTAACAGGCCATGTTGGAATCGCAGCGACGAATACTACATGATGGAACAGGTCTAGAGATGTTTGGAGCGAGTTAAATTTTTAGGTTAAATTGAACGGTTTCGATTAATTTAAAATTGGAATGTTTGGAAAATATAAAACTCAAGGTGAGTTAATCTCACTCAATTTTCGACTGTTGTCTTTAATTTTAAATAGTCAAAATTAATTAATGATTGATTGGTTAAATAGATACATTTTAATCAGTTGGACGTGATATTATATATAGTAGTATATATATTGGAGTGATTGATATTCCCACATATATATAGTGGATGAGACCCAATGTGCCCCGTATAATAGTAGCGGATGACCCTATATAATGCGATATTCTGCCATGAAGCGGAATTGGTATTTTTATGTTGTGCTGGCATCTATGGATGCAGGGAAACATGTTGGAGGTATCCAACTGGATTCCTCAAAATATTGAATTTAATTTCATATATAGTGATATATGTTTTGTTGGAATAATCTGTGATGGACTATTGTGTGATTCGAATTGATTTGATGTCGTGGTAGTTTTTCGCCTAGATTTTGGGTATTTTGAAATACCAATAATATATGGTTTGAATTTGAAAAGAATTTTAAAAAGGGATATTTTGAAGTAAAATATTTATAAAGTATTTTAGGTTAATTAATGGGACAAAATAAATTGTTTTGGAGTTTGTACTTAACTAAATCGTAATATTGTAAAAAGAGATTTTGGGATAAAAGTAGAAAAAGGATTTTTAAAATAATAAATTCTTGAGTGGTACTTGTTAAAATAAAAAGGTTTAAAAATTTAGATTTTTAAATATTTTGGAAGAATAAACGTTAATTCAGTAAGTACAAAATTGGTTATACTGGAGTTCAAGTAAGGTTTCCAAATTTACGAAGCAAAATTGGAAACGAGAAATTGGGCTGTTTTAAAAAGAGAATTTTTAATTATTAACATGATAATTTTAAAAGCATTAAAAATATTCTAGAAACTAGTTATTTAATTATTTTAAATAGTTTAAGCATGCTTAATTATTAATTAGTTAATTTATAATGATTGTTAAAGATTTCTTAGTTAGGAACTAGTCAGCATTTTTGTTTTAAAAGACAAATTATTAAATAGTAATATGGCTTTGTATAATAAATTCTATTTAAGTATATTTTCTTAGATTAAACTTGCAAATTTATTTTAGAACTTATAAGCATTATTTTGAGATAATTATTAAATAAAGTTTTCAGGAAGTAATGGTATACTCGCACAACGTAATCGGAGGCAGTGAGTGCCTGTAGTTAATTCTTGTATTGCTCTGAGATAAAGACGTAACCATTGAGCTATGAATCCATGGTTTGATACTGCAGTGGTATTTTCATATTCTTTTAAAAGGCTTTTCAAATATTTTTTAATAGGATAATTTAGGAATATATTGAATTCGATCAGATAAGTACATATATTTGGATAAAGAGATTTAAGTGATTGAAAGATAAATTAAATTGAAAAGAGATTTAATGTTTTCAGTGGAAAATGGAATATTTGGTTGAAAGATTGTTTATTTGATAGCTAAATAACCGGCTATCAAATTTGGACCCTAAATATAACTTTGGAAATATTCTTGGGAAACATGGGAATTATATGGTGTAGTTACCGTCGAGGTTCTATCCTGTATGTATAAACTCATTTCGTTCTTCTGGGATGTTAATAAGTAAATCCATCCACTAACGGTTAGGAGGTGATCGCCAATCTTACTTCGTCTATTTATTTCCTAAAGAGCCTGGGTTGAGTTTACCGAAAAATATCGAACGTTGTTTCGAAGAGACCGAAATCAGGTAAGTGATCCGAAAACCACTTCGATCCAACGAGTACGTTTTCGAAAGGAAAACAAGAGCATGGAGTCGAAAATGGAGCAGTGAAGTGCAAGGGCTAAGCATTACTAATCTTGAGGATTTTTCCAAAATGGATGTCGTAGGAATAGTGTCTTTGCTTCCGTTCAGACCTAGAACGGACTTTTATGGATGAATGCTATCAGTACATTGTCGTTGGAGGACAATGAGCATTCTAAGTGAAAATTTCCTTGAAAAGGTAATCTTAGCCTCTAGCCTCATCAACCGGGAATGGCTGAAAAGTAAGAGAGATGCAGCAAGGCTAAGTGGGTAGCATCAAATTAGGGTATGCTTAACACATTTCTAGATATGCTCGAATATTATTACTACGATTCATGGAAGGAGCTCGGAAAGGGTGGGAACACATGAGGTGATAGCATATTCTGTCTATCCTGGTTTGGGATAATCCGGTCTTGTGTAGTAGGGGATCCCCGCATGGTCCTCGGTACATTGTCTCTAGACATGTACTGTGACAGGTGATACCCTAGTACCTAGGCATTCGTATGGAATCCATTCTCCAATAAGCACCGTACGGGTTTGATTGTGCCCAACTATGCTGAAAGTAAGATGCAAGAATTTCAGCTATTTGAATAAGTATTGTACTTAAACACTATTATAATATCAGATGATTTTGACACAAAATGTTTTGGTTATCGTAAGGTAAAAACCTGTCGTGTTTATGTATGGCATTGTCTTACGAGATACCTTTTACTTTCAAAGGATTTTGAAAATTTTAATAATTCAAATTGAGTGTGTTTTCCCACGATGGTTTTCCAGACTGATTCGGGTGTTATTTATTATAATGCTCAAGTCAGACCGATTATTATAGGTTCATATTAGGATGCTATAGAGCTTAGGAGACGAGCTGGAGACCGAGATGTATTCTCATACTTGTTTATTCCGCTGTAGGGTTTTGTTGAAATTATCAGTAATTGTGAGGGAAGTGTGTTATAACTGTGCAGGCTGGTAATTATTGATTTGTGTACTCTATTTTGAGCTATGTATATTACCATTTTGATTTGTGTAAAATACTATTAATATTGTATGTTATTCAGTCCATTGTGAGATTCTGTTTTTGTTTGGTTTCTTCTTTTCTTCTACCTATTTTTCTTTTCCCTCAACAAACTATTATTCCGACACTTAATCGTTCGGCATGTTATACGTTGAGCGTATTTATGTCGATTTTCGAGGGTCGTAAGGGCGAATTGTCACAGTTGGCTTTAGAACTTAGGTTGGCGATATACCTAGGCTTTGGTTGGGGTTACTCACTAGAGATAGAGTCAAAGGTACTCTAGAATGAGTTGAGTGACTTAATATCTATGAGCGCTTATTTGTTAGTGAATATAAAATATTTTTATATTGTGTTGACTTATCGGTTGAGTATTTATGAATTCTGGTCGGTACAGGAAGTACAACTGCATCGATAGATGTTTCTAAACTCTTAAAAAAGGTAAACGCACGCGGTATTGTATTGAAGTGGGTAAATGAAATAATTTTACCCAAACTATATTTTGTTATAAATGAAATAATTTTCTGTAATTATTTTACTGCATATGCTTGGAATGTTTGGGTGTTAATATTATAATCAAATGATTATAAAATTTGAAATGGTTATATAAAACCGAATAAAAATTGTATAAGAATGATTTATACAAAGGAGTAGAACTAAAATTTGATTTAAACTAGAATTTAAATCCCGAAAATTTTGGAAATTTTTTAAATTTGATTTGAACTAGATGTTTGGGAATTTTTAAATCTTGGAGCTTTTTGGAAATGTTTTCTAAAGTGTTTTAAAGGAAGAATGGTGATATTATCTATGGAGACATTTTTGAATAGAAATTGTTTAAAAATGAATTTTTGAAATAAAAATAGCACTCACTTCAAGCACTGTAAAATATTTATGGTGATGACGGCCACATCATCAGTATTCGTTTCTGAGTTTCTAAGTGACGGATTGTTACCATAGTGATTGGCTGTGTTAATTTTTTGGATTTGTTTGATAGACAAGTTTTGTTTTAGGAATTCTGTAATGACCCGCTATTTTGGACCATTCAAATCGACAATAAAACATTACATGTCTGACTTGAATCATTCAAAATACCAAATTGTGAATTTAAATTTGGCAAAACATATACAGTAAATAAATCAATCACAGATACAGAGTAGTACAATAATACGCAGCGGAATAAATGAATAGTAGTTCATGAAGCTACTATATAAACAAAGTTAGAAATAAAATACATCAGAATATCCCAGATGCAGTGAAGTCTCCAGTACGGGCATATGACTTCTTTGAACCAATCGACTGGATGACTGAAAGGATACATAGCTGGATCTTCAAGCAAACCTCCAACTTTGAAGGTGAGTCTCAAATGCTGTATCACTCAGTCTGACCCGAGCGTAAAGCAAAACATAAAACACTCAAGTCAGGATTAACATTCTTATATCAATAAATCCAACTCAAGTGAAATATCAACTGAAATACAAGTAACTTAGAGGATGTATGGGATAACCATTCTCTAAGGATCCGTGGAACTATCTACCATGTAGAAATATGCACTATAACACCATGGTCATTTCATTTAATTTATACTTCAAAACCAAAATATCATTTCATCTAATATATATATATATATATATATATATATATATATTCAAATTTTATCACTTTCAAAGTTGCGATTCAAATCTATTCAAATTCCAAATTCAAATTTTAGTCCAATCTCAATTTATTAATTTAAAATTCAACTCAATTCCTAAATAACCATTTCACATTTTATCGATCTCAAATCCGGATTTGAATCACAAAATACCCTTTTACATTTCAATATTATTTCACTTTAAATATTCAATGTTTCAAACTAAATTTTTATTCAATTAAATTTTCTAAATAATAAATTCGAATTATATTGATTTCAAATACAGATCTGAATCACAAATAAACCTATTGAATTCCAGCATAGTTCAAAGCTTTAATATTCTATAATTCAAAGTTCAATTGACAGTTTCATATAGATCTCGATTTAACCCCATTATTGTTTAGTCTTGAAATATTCCCTCATTACATTCAATATCATTTAAGTAACCTTAACTTACATTTTACTAAACATTTTTTTTATTTAGATGTTAAATATTCATTAAATCACTTAAATCAAAATCCAGTTAAAAAATCGTACATTTAAATTTCCCATTCAATAGTTTCAAATCGATTAATTAAAATCCTTATTTAAATACCATTTCCAATAAACCCAAATTTACCTTCCCAACCTTACTTATTCAATTTATTACAAGAAAATCTATTGAAATATAGATTTACATATATACTTAACCATATTCTACGTATTAAATCCATCTAAATTAAATCAAATATTACTACTAAATTTAGATATAAAATTTATCATTTATCTAATGTCTTAAGAATCTATATTTATTAAACCATATATTTCTTTCCAAAACCATAGAAATTATTTTCAAAATATTTATATATGGACCAAAGGTGTCTTTATATATTTCTTATCATATGGTCAAGTGATATGGATATTTATCATTTCAATCCGTACACTAAATATATACGGGTGGATAGCATTTTAACCCGTAATCCCAAATTCAATTTAACGAAAATCGCTTGAGTCTATCATTTCAACCCATAACGAAATTCTCTGTAACGATTCTGACTCGACCTTCGAAAATCGGCACCGAATACGACACTCGTATTCAAATGCCGCAAATCCAAACGTCGAATCTGGTTCGCCGGAGCTTATAACACCATTAAGTAAAGCAACACAGCGGAAGAAAAAGAATAGCATATATCATATATATATGATATACAATATTTTATACAATATCAGATACAACAAATTGATACAACATGATGGTACCATAGAAAGATACAATGGATAACAATACTATCAGAGATACAAGAAAATAGCAGCGGAAAGATAGTGTCTTCAATGCCGAACTCCAAGAACTCCATCTTCAAAACACCAAGGCTAGCTCGAACCCCCATTACGCTCCACCTAGATGAGCAAGTCTGGTCCGATGCTGAAGTGTAGCAAACGCGATCCACAAATCCAAAGAGCTTCGAAGACTAACGAATCTATACCTATTACAGGATTATCTGAAAACCCAACTCTAGACTGCCCGTGTGGAAAATAGTGGGCACCCAGAGTTTAGGAAAGGAACAATAAACTCCAGGTCAGTCATGGGACTGGTATGAGCAAACAAAACAGTTTGGTCTTTTAAAACAAACAAAAGAATTTAAAGTTTAAATCCGCAATGCTTTTTAGAAAATGAAACTACCATAAGGCCTCCCGCCACACACACAATGCAAACGCAGAATTGGAGGAGATTTCTCCTTATGATAGTCAAATATGCTTGATACGAGGAAAATTCTTTGATATTATTACTATAAGTGCACAGTGTGGAAAAACCATTTCGAAAGTATAATATAAATCCTAGCCAGCATAGACATTCCGAACTATGCCTACTATAGCTACCATCCAAACAGTGGTGACCACCATAAGTGAATGGCAGGTAATACAACTAAAACCGTATAAGGCTCGTATTGGATTGAATGGATTTCCAACAAATGGTCAGGCTAAGGAACTTCCTATTGCCACATGGGAACGCCTCTGGCGGGACGCCCCGAGAACCAACCTGGATATCTGCTAAACAAGGTCGGCTACCCCCTTCCCGGGGAATAAAACCTGAGATATGCCACCCCCGGTCCTTTGGGACCTTTATCCGAGAGCTCTCCAATAACAACATCACACAGTAATAATAATAGTGTGTCCACATGAGTAAGTATCCGGGCTCCATACCATGATACTACCCTTTTCCAGAAGGAATGGTCATACCCTAGGGGAGCTACCCCTGAAACCTTGCCACATCTTTCCTGTTTCGACCATTACCGGTTTGTGAGGCTCGATGAGGTCTCGACCACAAAGCTACGCTTTTCCACAAAGCCATGCTTTGTTCAACTAATGATCAGCAAATGATCATCAACACACAGCAGCACTTAGCGTGCCACACTACCAAATTGGGAGTATATCGCTGACAACTTCAACTACATAACCTCTGAGCTCGTACGTCTCAGAGCAGAGTGCTAAGCTAAGAGAATAAATTCTCCGCCACCAACAGATATGTATTTGAAAGGAATCAGCTTTATATCTCAAAGTGTAGTGTCAGACAGACGACCATACAAGTCTGTTCCGGGCTCGAACAGAACCGAAGGCACTTCCAAAGAAGCCCTTGCAAATCCGGGTATCCACAATCCCGATCGGACTTCCCATCACTTAGGAAATCTCTATACCGGCGCGACTCAGTGCAGAGACAATCGATAGGTCATCCTATCGTTCTCGCAAATACCCGGTCTTCACCACCGGTCTTCAATGCTATCCATAACGACGTATCACATATTCGGAATGGGCTATATGACACAAAGGTCCTCTCCCGGCTAAACCGAATAGTGAGCGCAATATTTAAAAACATATGGATATGGGATTTTAGTTAAGTCACAACTTAAAAATCCAAAACTTTTATTTTCAAATGGTTAAACAAATCGCCATTTTAAATCTTTACACAAAAAGATTTATTTCACAAAGTTTCCCCAGTTTCACAAAAATCTATCCCTAGATTTCAAAACAATTCCCATTCAATTTGGATTAACCCAACTAAATCTTTAAATTAAAGATTTATAGCTTCCAAAACACGTTTCCAAAGATTTATCTAAAACTTGGAAAACTATTTTCATTTTTAGACTTGAAATCCTTTAACACAAATTGGAAATTCATTCTTATGTGAAAGCTTCAATCATTTGAAAACAAATAGTTTTCGTTTCAGAAAAATCCAATTTGTACAAGTTGAAATCTTGGGTTGAATTTAAATTCCAAAACATCACCTTTAAAATGGTTTTAAAAACCCATATAAACCCGTTAATAAGTTGAATAACTTTTTAAACCCTAGTTCCCAAATTATAGAATTCAATTTCAAATATTAAATTCAAATTTAAATCAAATTATTTAAATTTCAAGATTCAACCAAGTTATTTAAAATAACTTTTATTTTTGAAAACTCTTTTTCAAAAGCTTCAATTCTAATTCCAAAACTATTTTGGATTCAAAAATTCAATTTTAAACCAATTTTCAAAATCTGTGACTTAACCCATTTCCACGTGCAATCCATATTTGTGTGTGTATAGTGTGGTCCAGGGGTTTTACACACAATAGTACACAACATCAATCATCACAGATATATCAATATCGATAAGCGATATAATCAATAACGCTTATCTTTATTTACAGATTCATTGATAAAGTAAATTTATCAATCACAAAGATTAATCATTACAATTCGATGTGGGTTTCGGATAACCAACTGAATCCGACTCCCTGTCGCATTGATATCTAAATGCCGTTTTACGGCAAAAAAGGGTTTGTATAACAATATATACATCACAGATATAACAGCCTAGCACAAAGCATCACATAGCATCACATCACATATCAAATATATCAATCCAGTACACATCATTCAATAGCAATCAAACATCTACAATTAAGTGAATAAATCGTGTGGTTTAAATCTATTACCCACATAATTACTTCTATTTGAAATCTTTAAATCAATGATTAACTATCATTAACTATAATTAATTAAGCCTTAACCACCTTCATTTATTAATCATCTCTTTAATTAATTATATTAATTAATTAACCTTTAATTGTAATTAATTAAACCTTAATTACTTTTATTAATTGATTATTCCTCAATTAATTACTTTAATTGGTAGACCCTTAATTATTAATTTATTTATCTTAGTTATAATTAATTGCCCTTGATTGATTAACTAATAGATTTATTTTTCCCTAATTAATTACAAAAATTAATTACTCCTTCATTAATAATGATTTCTCAATCACTTTAAGTTAATTAACCTTAATTTATTATTCTTAATTTAACTACCTTAATTAATTAACCACATTAATTAATTTTACTTTAAAGTAATTAACCTCAAATATTTGATTAATCAATTCTTAACCTTTAATTATCTTCTCTTAATTACTTTCACTAAGTAATTACTATTTTCATTTTGATCATTCATTAATTACTTGATTTATTGACTTAATAATTTAATGAAATCAAATCATTAAATTCTATTTATTTATTTTTAAGATAAAAACATCTCTTACTTAAATAAACCATTTAAAAAACAATTTGCTTTCAAATTTAAATTTAAATTTCATTTTAGATTTAGGATTTAAAATGAACACGAATTTAACTTAAACAAAGTTTTAAAAACAATTCAAAAACCTTTTTATCTCATAAGTTAAAGAAATATTCATTTTATAAAAGTGGTTTAAAAGAATTTTAAACCAAATTCATTTTTAAATTCAAATCAATTAAGAATACACTATAACATTCAAAGTTGTTTGAATTATTTTTAAATTTAAAAACTTCCTTTTTTTTCTAAAACTGGAATACATATTTAAATTTTTTGATTTCAGGCTACATACCTTCAAAGACTTACTTACATTTAAACTTTACTTTAAATTTCAAAATATTTAACCATTTTTAAAGTAGCTAAACAAAAAAAATATAAAACTTTATTTTATTTTAAAAACTAAAGTTTAAACCCAAGTCCAGATTTCAAAACTTAGATTTAAACTATTTTTTTTCTATTTTATAACTTAAACCAATATTCTTTATACTTTAAAAGTTGTTTAAAACCAAATCTAAATTTCAAAATTTAAATTATTTCAAATTTAGATTCAAACTTCTTGAATTCAAATTCAATTTCAGATTTAAACTTAGTTTAAATTTTTAGTTTACATTTTTTTTTAAAATTTTTTTAAAACTTAAAACAGAACAGGTTTCTGTTTTTGGTTTCAAACCCTGAAACAACTTTAACCCGAGTTACCCATACTTTACTTCGAGTAAAACTCCCCATAACTTCGAGTCACTCACGATCTTGCCTCCAGAAAGACTTGAGTTTTTTTTAAAGACAAACACTACAGGTTTACAATGCAAAGCCTAAATCCCCTTCACTGTAACAACAGTGCACCGTGCACGTGCACGGTGCCGTTGACCACTTCAGATCACCAACGGTGATCCTCCCATACCAGTTTTCGCCCATACACTCTGACGCGAACGTCCAATCACCCCTCAAATCTCGAAGTCGAATTCGAGATGGTAACTCGAACCTGGAACAGCTGAAGACCCCCTCAACCAAAACCTGTCAACGCCGTGTTCACACGCCTCCGGCCACCTGAGCGACGGCGACTTCGGCCACGTGTTCGTCAACCAACCAACTATCATTGCCCAAAAATTCGTGAAACTCGATCAATCCATCAGGCCGTGGTGATCGATTCCTTCTACCTAGTTAAAACTAGGGTTCCAACCTTCAATGCACAACCGCCACGTCCACAACCTTCTGACCATCTTCCAGCTATTTTTCCCCACTTCAGTGATCACCCTACTACCTTCAGAACGAACCCCGACACCCCAAATCCCAGAGATGACCAGAAACTTCCCAAAACCCATTTTTTTGTTAAACCAGAAATGCTCACTCAATAGCAAATGAAAAAATACATTTTAGTGTTAAAAATCATTTTTAAGTTAATGAATTCAAATCATGATTCTGAACTTATGAATTACCAAGTTTGGATTTTGACACATTTCTATTTTTTTTCTCTTTTTATCAGTCATTTTTGGTTTCCAAGCAATTTCTAAAGACACATCAATAATTTTTAACTTAAGTATGATTTTAATCTAAACTTTTAAGATGAAACAAACAAGTTTAGTTTATAATTTAAGGTTAAACAGAGATTAATTAAAGAGTTTTGAATTTAAACTAAAACAAGGCCCTTTTTATTTTACTGTATACTAATACTTCCATGTAGTTCAGAAACAAAACATACTCAAGCTATTTTTAAACTTAAACCTGGATTGAATAAACAATTTCACTTAAATCCTAAAGTCCAAGATAAATTTTGAGAAGGAGATTTTTGGTTTAAGAACAGGGTTTGAAAGCCTATAAACTTAGGAACAGATACACATATATCTGTATGGTAGGCATGCACTAAGATACTCAAGTACACAGACATATCAGCAACATTTCCAGAACAAAGTTTCAAGCATCAAGCACAACATCACAGAACATAGGCCAAAATAAGTGAGTTTGCTCACCTGGATTTGGCAGCAGAGACAAGAACTTGATGTTTGGAAATTGGAAGTTTGAACAGAGGAGCATTTTTGAGCATGTACATTTTTTCTTTCTTTAATCTTTTGAAGCCTAGATCTGTAAGATGTAAATAAGAATCTTTGCTCATCTTTTATTGTATTTGTTTCACTTACTTCATCAATAACTACAAAATTAAATTTACTTACAGTATGATTTCTTATATAACAGAGAAGACTTCCTTTATCCCTATCTCTACAGTTGAAACCAGAGTTTACATAGCCTTTAACTTGATTTATTTTCCTGTAACTTGGATTAATACAACTGCTTAGATTCTTGCTTTGCTACTGATCAACAACATTAAGTTCAAACTTTAAAAAAAAGATGTTACTTGCCTTTTAATTATTTCCAGAAAATTTGCATTACTTCCAGATTATCATTTCCAGGCTTCCACTTTTATTTTCAAACTTCATGTTTTGCTTTACTCCTGAACTTAATTTGTTTGAGATAGTTCGCACTGTTTTCCTGACCTGGAACTTGTTGAAGTTGTTTGAATCTGAGCTTGATTTCAGAAACTAGAATTGCTTGTTGAATCTTGATCTTCTCTTGATTTAAACTTTGCATTGATTGCTTGAGTTTGTTTGCCTGAGCTTGCATGTTCTTCCCAGGCTTTGAAACTGTTTTGGATTTCTGTTCTTTTTCCGATTTTTTTTCTACTTCTGTATTGTTGTTTTGAGATGCTCAACCTTTGATACTTTTTGTTCAGATTTGCTGAGATGTTATTAGATTTGAATATGGGAAAATGGAGAGTTTTCTTGAAATTTTAAATTTCATTATTTAATAAAAGTAATGATATGGAATGTCATTTGTAAGAAATCATTATAACCTTTAGATTTTGTTAACTCCTACACTCCATCTCTTTACTTCAAATCCATGTGAATGTATGCATATGTTTACATTTAAAATTTTCAAAGTACAATAATTTATTAAATAAATTTTATACCACATTCACTTAAGTCTTTCATGTATATAAATTTGCATTTTACATTTTCATGTTAATAACACTCAAATATAACTTTATTTTGTGCTTCCCATTTAATTAAATACATTTTCCTTTTATTTACCCTTTTATAACTATATTTTACACAATTTACATTCATATATTTTTTTATTATTTATTTTGTACAACTCTACAAAAAGAAAATAATGGATTCAAACACTTTGATTTCATATTAAAAATTAGTCACACTTATTTATATATGAAAATTTAACTTAAAAATAATATTATGAAAATAAATACATCTTCCAAATAAAATTAATATTTTAGAAACCAACTATTACTAACATTTTATTAATCTCAAGCTTTTATAAACCAAATTCATTTTGAAATTCAATATTTATTTTATAAATCACCTATCCTTAAATTTCTAATATAAATTACTATTTAAAATCAAAATCATTTATTTATTCTAGAAAATTTTCTAATTAATTCACAATTTATTTCCAAAAATTAATTTAATTGCCAATTTAAACTTGATAAATTTTCAGGAATGTTACAGATTTCTCCTCTTAAAAGAATTTCGTCCTCGAAATTGCAAGGAAGACGAGAAAGAAAAGATAATAGATAAAGAAATGATTGGCCAGATCAGATCGAAATATTTATTCTGCATTCGGCTTACCAAATCAGAATATCGACAATATGAGAACAAACTCATATAATTATTTCACAAGATACTCGGGCTCACCGGTCTACGAATATGCAAGGGCATTGATTAGTTCGAAGGGATAACTAATCGTTCGTAGAATATATCGGATCCCAGAGAATAGATAGATGGGCTTAATTTTCAACAATTCCCAAATGCTAGATATGGATAACGAATTCGGGTCGGAATACCCCAAAGTATATGGACTTTGATATACATAATAAATTACAATTTTAAATTTGGTTTTAACCGATATCGTTTTATTTATACAATTCAAATTTAGCCTTACATTCTATTAACCAATTTAACTCAATTCAAAATTTTCAATTTATTTAATTCAAATCTTCAAATTCATTAGAGTTTAGAACGAAAAGCTGATAAGAAACCGATGAAGAAACGAAGTAAGAATTTTCCTGCAACGATTCGTAGGGCCATCATCACACCGAAACTTCTTTCTGGAGCAGTTACGAAGCAATCAAAAGAATACGAAATCGAATCAAAGGAGATTGATAGAGAAAAGTTGTTTCCGCTATTGCAGGGTATTGACCATTGGTAGTGGTATTCCCCTGTCCCCTATCTCGTCCTCTTCTCGCACTCATACTTACTATCAGTGGATAGTAAGAGACTTCACTGAGGCATTCGAACGGATATCTTAGGGATATACTCATTCTAGGGTATACTTCACCCTATCTCCAATGAGCTACTTAATGTGTTATACTCCTGAGCTAAAGCTTTAACCTTCAGCTCTGATACCACTGTAACGATCCTGACTCGACCTTCGAAAATCGGCACCGAATACGACACTCGTATTCAAATGCCGCAGATCCAAACGTCGAATCTGGTTCGTCGGAGCTTATAACACCATTAAGTAAAACAACACAGCGGAAGAAAAAGAATAGCATATATATGCTATTCTTTTTCTTCCGCTGTGTTGTTTTACTTAATGGTGTTATAAGCTCCGGCGAACCAGATTCGACGTTTGGATCTGCGGCATTTGAATACGAGTGTCGTATTCGGTGCCGATTTTCGAAGGTCGAGTCAGGATCGTTACATTCTCCTATTCTAAAGTCCGTTCAGGTATGCATCATTTAAACCCATAGTGAATTCTAAACTACAGCGAACTTGCAGAGTGATAACAGATAATAATAATATAACAGGATATGATAATAATATAACAATAGGTATATACCCACAGTAATTAAATAAAGTATAAACAATAGGATATGGTGTCATATCCCATAGGTGAACAGTTTACAGATAATAGCATATATAACAGATTTACTAACTTCAGCAGTATATTTCAATTGTCGTTTCAATTGAAACCAAATTTAATAAATAAAAGAATGTTAATCGTGAGTGATTACTCATCTTTCGAGGCTAGAGGCTAAAGAAGATAGACAACACAACAAGCTACGAATTTCAAAGCAACGTTAGATTGGCACGAATTCAACAAAGCTAAAAGATAAGAATTTGGTGAAAACGAATTAGAAACATCTTGATATGACCGAAAATGATGTATATGATTTTATTATTTTTTATTAAAATCAACTTAATCATATATCTCAAATTAAAATTTAATTCAAAACTTTGAACAAAGTCTCCATATATTTATATCTTTTAAAACCAATTAATGTATACTGATATAGACATTTGCGAACAAAATTTTATATTATACACACACACACATATATAAAGTTATATAAACTTAAATAGAAAATATACCAACGCGATTGTATTACAAGTTTCCAACGATATATATTTTCCGTTTTAAAATATTAGGAATACTACAAACCATAATATATTATAACTAACATATAACTTAAAATATAATTAACAAATATATATATACAAACGTACATAAGGTATAAATGTATGCATATGTATACTCAGTGACCCTATCTAACCCAGCAGGTAAAATCAAAACTAATATAACTTATTTTTAAAAAAGAAAAACTTATAAACAATGTCTATATCATACTTAAACAAAATCAATATATATTACTGTAAATATATAAACAGTATAACATATATTCATTGTCGAACCAAATTTTCCAATTTTATAATATATAAAAATAGATCATATAACTGTTTATATAAAATCAGTATTTACGTAATTATAATATCAATAAACCCATGCTTTATCTGTATAAATCCACTTATATTCTTATACAACATATAACTTTGTATATGTGTACCTTATACCCTATAACACTTATATATTTTAAAACAAAACAGAGAATATAGTGTGTAATATGTACATATTTTCTTTCATAAACATACAGCAACGTGTATATATATATAAGCATATAAACTAACATACACAGTATATATTATAATATACCGTAGGTTTATTAAAATTTATGTCAGGACCCGATTCTTCGACTCCCGAAATTCGACATCAATACGTCCACTGTATCGAATGCCGATCAGTCGGATGCCGAAAAACCAAACACTGAGGGTTTAAGAAAGAAGCAAGAAGAAGGAAGAGGTAGAAGAAGAGAGAAAATAGAGAGAAAAGAAAATAGAACGGAAACAGAAAGAAAAGAACAACATCAGAATCTCACAATTCGCAGCGGAACAACATATAATAGATAAGTGAATAATCTTTAAACAAAGAACTATATCAGTTATTACATTTTATACATTACATCATCATCAGAGTGTACAACATCAAACAACAACAAACAGCGGAAAAGAAATACTAGATACTAGTAATACGCCATGCCATCCAGCTTGCCTCCAGTAACTCTTGAATTCCAGAATATCCTGATAAACCTTAACTCTTGACTGCCCGTGTAGAAATTGGTGGGCACCCAGAGTTTAGGAAGGAAAACAATAAACTCCGAGTCAGTCATGTGACTGGTGTGAGAACTAAAACAGTTTATTTTTCTTTAAAATCAAAATAGAGGAATATTTTTAAAAATCAATTCGCAATGCTTTTAAAAATGAGACTACCATAAGACCTCCCACCACACACACAATGCAAACGCAGACTTGGAGGAGATTTCTTCTTATGTTAGTCAAAGATGCTTGATACGCATTAAAAGAAAACATTTGATATTATTACTAGTGCATAGTGTAGAAAACATTTCGAAAGTAGAATATAAATCTTACCCAGCATAGGTACCATTATATTATGCCTACTATAGCTACCTCCTGAGGAAGTAGGTTCTACAACTAAAACCGTATAAGTCTCGTATTTTTTTTTGGATTTCCAACGAATGGTCAGGCCAAGGAACTTCCCATTGCCACATGAAAACGCCTCTGGAAGGACGTCCCCGAGAACCAAACCAGATCTCTGCCAACACAAGGCCGGGTTACCCCTAACTGGGTAACAACTGACACGAGTATGCCATCCCCCGGTCCTTTGGGACCTTTAACCGAGCGCTCGTCATCAACATCACATAATCATAACAAAGTGTTTCAACATGAGTAAGTATCTGGGCTCCATACCATAATACCACCCTTTTCCAGAAGGAAATGCACATACCCTAAAGGGAGCTACCCCTCATAACCTTGCCGCATCTTTCCTGTTTTGACCATTCCGGGGTGTGAGGCTCGACGAAGTCACGTCCACAAAAACACGCTTTATACAAAGTCATGCTTTGGGTCAACAAATGATCATAGAAATGATCACCAAGATAGACGATCAAACAAAAGATCCTATCACAAATAATCAACACAATGATCATTTCACAGCAACACTCGGTATGTCACATTACCAAATTGGGAGTATATTGCTAATAACCTCAACTATATAACCTCTGAGCTCATACGTCTCAGAGAAGGGTGTTAAGATAAGAGAATAAATTCTCCGCCACCAACAGAAATATATTTGAATGAAATCAGCTTTATGTCTCAATTGTAATGTCAGACATACAATCCATACAAGTCTGTTCCGGGATCGACAGAACCGAAGGCACTTACAAGAAGTCCTTGCAATCCGGATAATCTCTAATCACGTCCGAATTTCCCATCACATATGGAGATCTCTATACCAGGGATCAGCCAGTGCAGAGACAATCAACAAGAAACCCTTTCGTTTTCGAAAATATCCGGTCTTCAACACCGGTCTTCAAATGCAATTCATAACGACGTATCACATATTCGAAATGGGTTATACGACCCCAAGGTCCTTTCCCGTTAACCCGAATAGTGAGCGCTTATTTTAAAAAAAAATAAGTGTGGCATCCAATTTCAACCAAATCACAACAAATACCTATTTAAAGGTAAATATTGATAGTCGGTTATTGAACTATCAATAGATATGCACAACATCACCAGATTCCAAATTATTTTCCAAACTATTTATTTTCCAAAAATATCTTTACAAGATATATATATATATAATTTCCATACTTAAAAAATAAATCAATATTTATTTTTAAACCCATTTTCCAAATTATTTATAAATTCCATATTGAATTTACATTTCCAAAATATCTATGAACATACGATTTCCATTCGATTTCTAATATTCATTTCCAATTTATCTTCAAAAAGATAAATTCCAAATATTCGCTTAATATTGGAAAAACATTTCTATACTTATTAAAAATAAGTAATTTACAAATCTTTTTATTTTCTACACTTGGAAGATATTCAACATACTCTAATCGAAATTAAGTATATATTTCATTCTTTAAGGAAATCATTATCTTAAACATATTTATTTGGGCCAAAACGAATGTTGCGAAAAACATCGTTACGACAACCCAAAATCACTAGTATAGGGATTCGAAATTAAAATAGATATATAAATCCCAATACTATACAAAACATTTCCTTTCGGAAATCATTTACTATAACAACAGTGTTATAGTCCACTATTTCCTTTTATTTCTCGAAAACGTCTATTTCAACAATGAATGTTGAAATCTATGATTTCGAATCTTAATACATTTAAAACATCGTTAGATCGTTTTAATTCTATTTAAAACATCACATTCAAAACATTTCCCTTAACATATTATTCACTATTCCAAAAACGTGAATATACTTGTTAACCAATTTTATCATTTCTATTCATTTTGTTTTACAGGATTATTCACTGTCTAAAACGTGAATATAACTCCATAAATAAGTTATAACAATTTACTTATCAAAATAAGCCATTTGCGGATTTATAAAATAATGTTTATAAATTCCATTTCTATTTATTTTATAACACTTCCTCTTATAAATTTCCTTTATTAACTTATTCGATTTATAATTCAATTGTATACCGAAAGTCCATATTATAAGTTAAATGCTTATAATTTATTTGTTTACAAAATCGTTCCTTTAAACTTCGTAATTATAAATCTTATAACTTATAAGATTCAATTATTTATTTAAAATCTATTCTCTAAATAACTTTATAAATTTTATTCATAAAATTCCATTTATAACTTCACCGTTATAATTCTATAAATTTCATTCATTTATGAAATTCATTCACAATTCATTCCAACACTTTTAAAAGCTCGTTTTATAATTCAAGATATTCTAAATTTATAAATATCAATTTATAAATCTTTTATATGGATCAATTTATATTATTCTTTTAAAACTTCTTTAAACTCCTTTATAATTTCATCATTTTGATTTATAAAATAATCAAATTTTATAAATCCTATTTTTAAACTTTTTATAATAAATTCAGAAATCCTAATTTAAATTATTTTATAAAATCATTAATCCCCTATTTTCAAAAAATCAACTTTTAACTGAATTTCTCAAAAATCATAATTATTACAATATTAAAATTTTAATGTTTATTTATTTAAGATGAATCATTCCAAAAATATTTTATAAACGCATACTTTCAAAAATCACTTTAGAAATCCCTTAAAAATCAAAATCGTTATTTTTAAACTTCAAAATTGGATCTGATGATGCAATACATCAAATAGTCAATCACGACTTTCAAATATCATATATCGATATGATAAATAATCAAATATCACAATATCTAAAATCAATAAATATTTGTGAGGAATCCAGTTGGATCCCTCCAACCTGTTTCCCTGCATCCACAGACATTAGCACAATACCAATTCCACTTCGAGGTCGAATATCGCGGTATATGGGATTTATAAAATATTATCCGCTTAATAGGCGGCGCAATAGGGTCTCATCCGCTATACAATGCAGGAAATCAATCAACTGCAATATATACATATGCCAATATATATATATATATATATATATATATATATTGCTATATATATAGATATATCCTACTATATCTAATATCACAACCAAACACAATCAATAAATAACTGCAAATCCAACTTATAAATTTTTGAGTGAGAAGCTCTCACCTTTTGCTTTTATTAGCAATCCATTTTCCATCTTGACTCGATTTTCTTGATTTATACCTTGTATAAATATTCATACAATTCATTAATATTCGAAATTATCGAACAATCTATTTCTTTTCAATGGATTAAATTGTTTAACAATTTTAATTTGAACTAATCTAACAATTAATTTTTCGTTTAACGATTTAAATTAATAATTTAAATAACTATCGATTTAGTTCTAAACAAATGATTTATATTTTAAACTAATGCTTTTAAATTTTTAAATCATTTCCTTTTATAATATATTATTTTAACTAATTATTTTTCTTTTTCTACCAAATCCATTATTTTAATTTCAAACTAATGACTTAATAAATTAGTTTAAAAATCAAACTTCCTTTTATAACAAATTATTCTACCTAACAAATTTTCCTTTACAGATTTAAATTAACTAATAATTTTATTTTAAAAACAAACCAGCAAATTAAAATACATAAGCGTATTTATTTTATTTTATGTTGAAATCTTATATACATATACTTATAAGAAATAATTTATATAGATCACAATCTAACTTTTCATAACTTTAACACATTTAAAATTTATATATATATTTCCAAACCTGACCTATATATATATATATTTTTATGTTTACCTTTATATAATAAAACATGTTTGGGTATCTATGCGAGTATATATATATATTTTAACTTAAAACAGAGTTTACAACTTCTGTATTATATATTTTCTTTTCTGTTTATATATATAAATTTCCCTCGCTGTAATTTAAAAATCACTATTATATTTAAATTGAAAAAGAAAATAAATCAAGTATATACCTTCGCTGCAAAGGTGAACCCAGATCGATTCGACAAATCGCGACCACCCTCATTCGAGACCATCGCCTCGCCTCACCATTGCGTTCATCGTGACTCCAATGTCCACCACATCGTCGCCACTGCCTCGAGAACGAGGTCTCCATCGCCTACTCGAAGACGCCGCCTCCTTGAATCGCACGCCGTCGATCGACTCGCCGCCGCTTCTCCGCACGTGCGCGCCTACCTCGTGGCCAAGCCCGAGCCCAATCGCCGCCTTCACCTTCGCCTATGTGTGCGCGCGCTGCCCTAATGTCGTCGCGAAATTGAACGTCGCCCACCCCCAATCGGCGCCGCCACTTCGTTCGCGAGCTCGACGCCATTTATTTTCTTATTTGATTTTTTGATTCGAACTGAATTGGGGTTTTGAAAGTGAGGGAGGGAGAATGAAAATTGGCTTCGGCCATTATTTGTTTTCTTTCTTTTGATTTTGAACTTTTGAAAACTGAAGAGGATGGTTGCGCGATTATTTAAAAGGGAATGGGGAGTAGACAGAAGATCGTGAGTTGAGGCTGAAAGGAAGAAGAACGTGTTTGCACGTTTAACTGTCGTGATCTTCTACGTGATTTTAGGCACGATTTTAGGGATGCTGTCGTTTATTTTAAATTTAAATTTAAATTTTAAATTCAATTTGTTTCGATAGAACTTTCAACGCGTTTATGTGTCGTACGCTCACATAACAACTCTGAAAAATACGAAATTTGAAACCCGGTAATAATTCAATATTACGGACCCAATGGAACTGGTTTCGTCGAATTCCGAGACTGTGCCTCAGACGACTATTTTTAAATATCGATCCAAACGATATAATTTCAAAACTGAACAATTCACTTTCAAATTAAATTCTGAAGCTTCTATTATCTTCAGTATTATCAATATGAATTTTACAAGCCTTTGAAATATTTTTAAATCAGCTTAAAATTGAAGATTTAAATTTTTATTCAACCTTCAATAGATTAAATTCTATAATTTAATCGCCAATTCATTCTGATAATTTGAAATTCAATTCAAACCATCATTCAAATATTTAAAATTAATTAAACAAATTAAATTGTTTAAAATTCTGGGTCGTTACAATCTTCCCTCCTTAAAAGAATTTCGTCCCGAAATTACAAGTTAAGAAGAATGCCTTATCCCGTTTATCATTTTTCACAATCCAAATAGTTTTATCAACTTACTAACCTAAATCTTTTTACTAGAGATTCATTATCATTTCAACTAGCTTACCAACTTCAATTGTAGGTTCCAAACAACATTGTTTTCCTAAAAATTCAAATTTAAATTTAATTCAAATTTTAAACTTTTAAAATTTCTCAAAAATTTTCTAACACACTAAGTTTTCGAAAAATTTCGCCAGCGTCTCCTTTGCGCGGCTAGCCCGGTACGACTACAAAATGGCACCACGGCCCCTCAGAATCAAAAAGAAAAGAGAAAGCCAAGTGGCTGGAGAAGAAAATCATCAAATTTCATACTGAAATTGAAATACGTATCTTTTTGTCGAGCAATTTAAATTATCTTCAAAAATCAAAATCCAATCCCTTTATAATACCTATATATCCTGCTATTCATAATATCCAATTCCAACATTCAAACCATTTTGCCAATTCTATTACAAAATTTCCAATATATGCCTCTTTTACATTTTTACTTCATTATTGAAGTCACACATTCATTTTTATTCAATTCCTATTTCAATTCAATTTGAATTCAATTCACAATTTCAATTCTATTTGAATTCAATTCTCAATTCTAAATATTGAATTCTAACGATTAACTTTCATTTACTAATTCATATTACTACTTTAAATTAGTTTCATTCACTAATTCTTTTCAATTAGTACATTCACTTATTCATTTTAAATTTCAATTTCCATATTCATTCATCTCGAATTTACTTAATTACTAACAAAGGGAATTTCAATTTATTTCTTTTACTTACTTGAATTTATATACAAATTCAAATTTATCTTCCAATTTAGCTCACGACTAAACTTTAATTTAACCAATTCATTAGTCCATGAATTAATAATTTATCAAGTTAGTTTACTTGAATTCAATCCATTTTATTTCATATTTAATTCCATATAATAATGATAATAATTTAATATTATTACTTCCTAACAACCATGCAACCATATATTATAATAATTCATAGAAAATCATTTTTTTTCTATACAAAAATAGTTTTGGGCAAAATTATCTTATTTACCCAATTCAAAAACAATTTTATATTCACTAACACATACGCGCTCATATCTATTATTACACTCAAACTCATTCTAGAGTACTGCTGACTCTATCTCTAATGAGTAATACCCAACAGAACCATGGTTGTCGCTTAACCATATGCTCTGATACCACATTGTCAGGACCCGATTCTTCGACTCCCGAAATTCGACATCAATACGTCCACTGTATCGAATGCCGATCAGTCGGATGCCGAAAAACCGAACACTGAGGGTTTAAGAAAGAAGAAAGAAGAAGGAAGAGGTAGAAGAAGAGAGAAAATAGAGAGAAAAGAAAATAGAACGGAAACAGAAAGAAAAGAACAACATCAGAATCTCACAATTCGTAGCGGAACAACATATAATAGATAAGTGAATAATCTTTAAACAAAGAACTATATCAGTTATTACATTTTATACATTACATCATCATCAGAGTGTACAACATCAAACAACAACAAACAGCGGAAAAGAAATACTAAATACTAGTAATACGCCATGCCATCCAACTTGCCTCCAGCAACTGTTGAATTCCAGAATATCCTGATAAACCTTAACTCTTGACTGCCCGTGTAGAAATTGGTGGGCACCCAGAGTTTAGGAAGGAAAACAATAAACTCCGAGCCAGTCATGTGACTGGTGTGAGAACTAAAATAGTTTATTTTTCTTTAAAATCAAAATAGAGGAATATTTTTAAAAATCAATTCGCAGTGCTTTTAAAAATGAGACTACCATAAGACCTCCCGCCACACACACAATGCAAACGCAGACTTGGAGGAGATTTCTTCTTATGTTAGTCAAAGATGCTTGATACGCATTAAAAGAAAACATTTGATATTATTACTAGTGCATAGTGTAGAAAACATTTCGAAAGTAGAATATAAATCTTAGCCAGCATAGGTACCATTATATTATGCCTACTATAGCTACCTCCTGAGGAAGCAGGTTCTACAACTAAAATCGTACAAGTCTCGTATTGTTTTTTTGGATTTTCAACGAATGGTCAGGCCAAGGAACTTCCCATTGCCACATGAAAACGCCTCTGGAAGGACGTCCCCGAGAACCAAACCGGATCTCTGCCAACACAAGGCCGGGTTACCCCTAACTGGGTAACAACTGACACGAGTATGCCATCCCCCGGTCCTTTGGGACCTTTAACCGAGCGCTCGTCATCAACATCACACAATCATAACAAAGTGTTTCAACATGAGTAAGTATCTGGGCTCCATACCATGATACCACCCTTTTCCAGAAGGAAATGCACATACCCTAAAGGGAGCTACCCCTCATAACCTTGCCGCATCTTTCCTGTTTTGACCATTCCGGGGTGTGAGGCTCGACGAAGTCACGTCCACAAAAACACGCTTTATACAAAGTCATGTTTTGGGTCAACAAATGATCATAGAAATGATCACCAAGATAGACGATCAAACAAATGATCCTATCACAAATAATCAACACAATGATCATTTCACAGCAACACTCAGTATGTCACATTACCAAATTGGGAGTATATTGCTAATAACCTTCAACTATATAACCTCTGAGCTCATACGTCTCAGAGAAGGGTGTTAAGCTAAGAGAATAAATTCTCCGCCACCAACAGAAATATATTTGAATGAAATCAGCTTTATATCTCAATTGTAATGTCAGACATACAATCCATACAAGTCTGTTCCGGGATCGAACATAACCGAAGGCACTTACAAGAAGTCCTTGCAATCCGGATAATCTCTAATCACGTCCGAATTTCCCATCACATATGGAGATCTCTATACCGGGGATCGGCCAGTGCAGAGACAATCAACAAGAAACCCTTTCGTTTTCGAAAATATCTGGTCTTCAACACTGGTCTTCAAATGCAATTCATAATGACGTATCACATATTCGGAATGGGTTATACGACCCCAAGGTCCTTTCCCGGTTAACCCGAATAGTGAGCGCTTATTTTTAAAAAAATAAGTGTGGCATCCAATTTCAAGCAAATCACAACAAATACCTATTTAATGGTAAATATTGATAGTCGGTTATTGAACTATCAATAGATATGCACAACATCACCAGATTCCAAATAATTTTCCAAATTATTTATTTTCCAAAAATATCTTTACAAGATATATATATATAATTTCCATACTTCAAAAATAAATCAATATTTATTTTTAAACCCATTTTCCAAATTATCTATAAATTCCTTATTGAATTTACATTTCCAAAATATCTATGAACATACGATTTCCATTCGATTTCTAATATTCATTTTCAATTTATCTTCAAAAAGATAAATTCCAAATATTCACTTAATATTGGAAAAAACATTTCTATACTTATTAAAAATTAGTAATTCACAAATCTTTTTATTTTCTACACTTGGAAGATATTCAACATACTCTAATCGAAATTAAGTATATATTTCATTCTTTAAGGAAATCATTCTCTTAAACATATTTATTTGGGCCAAAACGAATGTTGCGAAAAACATCGTTACGACAACCCAAAATCACTAGTATAGGGATTCGAAATTAAAATAGATATATAAATCCCAATACTATACAAAACATTTCCTTTCGGAAATCATTTACTATAACAACAGTGTTATAGTCCACTATTTCCTTTTATTTCTCGAAAACGTCTATTTCAACAATGAATGTTGAAATCTATGATTTCGAATCTTAATACATTTAAAACATCGTTAGATCGTTTTAATTCTATTTAAAACATCACATTCAAAACATTTCCCTTAACATATTATTCACTATTCCAAAAACGTGAATATACTTGTTAACCAATTTTATCATTTCTATTCATTTTGTTTTACAGGATTATTCACTGTCTAAAACGTGAATATAACTCCATAAATAAGTTATAACAATTTACTTATCAAAATAAGCCATTTGCGGATTTATAAAATAATGTTTATAAATTCCATTTCTATTTATTTTATAACACTTCCTCTTATAAATTTCCTTTATTAACTTATTTGATTTATAATTCAATTATATACCGAAAGTCCATATTATAAGTTAAATGCTTATAATTTATTTGTTTACAAAATCGTTCCTTTAAACTTCATAATTATAAATATTATAACTTATAAGATTTAATTATTTATCTAAAATCTATTCTCTAAATAACTTTATAAATTTTATTTATAAAATTCCATTTATAACTTCGCCGTTATAATTCTATAAATTTCATTCATTTATGAAATTCATTCACAATTCATTCCAACACTTATAAAAGCTCATTTTATAATTCAAGATATTCTAAATTTATAAATATCAATTTATAAATCTTTTATATGGATCAATTTATATTATTCTTTTAAAACTTCTTTAAACTCCTTTATAATTTCATCATGTTGATATATAAAATAATCAAATTTTATAAATCCTATTTTTAAACTTTTTATAATATATTCAGAAATCCTAATTTATATTATTTTATAAAATCATTAATCCCCTATTTTCAAAAAATCAACTTGTAACTGAATTTCTCAAAAATCATAATTTTTATAGTATTAAAATTTTAACGTTTATTTATTTAATATGAATCATTCCAAAAATATTTTATAAACGTATACTTTCAAAAATCACTTTAGAAATCCCTTAAAAATCAAAATCGTTATTTTTAAACTTCAAAATTGGATCCGATGATGCAACACATCAAATAGTCAATCACGACTTTCAAATATCATATATCGATATGATAAATAATCAAATATCACAATATCTAAAATCAATAAATATTTGTGAGGAATCCAGTTGGATCCCTCCAACCTGTTTCCCTGCATCCACAGACATTAGCACAATACCAATTCCACTTCGAGGTGGAATATCGCGGTATATGGAATTTATAAAATATTATCCGCTTAATAAGCGGCGCAATAGGGTCTCATCCGCTATACAATGCAGGAAATCAATCAACTGCAATATATATATATATATATATATATATATATATATATATATTGCTATATATATAGATATATCCTTCTATATCTAATATCACAACCAAACACAATCAATAAATAACTGCAAATCCAACTTATAAATTTTTGAGTGAGAAGCTCTCACCTTTTCTTTTATTAGCAATCCATTTTCCATCTTGACTCGATTTTCTTGATTTATACCTTGTATAAATATTCATACAATTCATTAATATTCGAAATTATCGAACAATCTATTTCTTTTCAATGGATTAAATTGTTTAACAATTTTAATTTGAACTAATCTAACAATTAATTTTTCGTTTAATAATTTAAATTCATAATTTAAATAACTATCAATTTAGTTCTAAACAAATGATTTATATTTTAAACTAATGCTTTTAAATTTTTAAATCATTTCCTTTTATAATAAATTATTTTAACTAATTTTTCTTTTTCTACCAAATCCATTATTTTAATTTCAAACTAATGACTTAATAAATTAGTTTAAAAATCAAATTTCCTTTTATAATAAATTATTCTACCTAACAAATTTTCCTTTACAGATTTAAATTAACTAATAATTTTATTTTAAAAACAAACTAGCAAATCAAAATACATAAGCGTATTTATTTTATTTTATGTTGAAATCTTATATACATATACTTATAAGAAATAATTTATATCGATCACAATCTAACTTTTCATAACTTTAACACATTTAAAATTTATATATATATATATTTCCAAACCTGACCTCTATATATATATATATATATATATATATATATTTATGTTTACCTTTATATAATAAAACATGTTTGGGTATCTATGCAAGTATATATATATATATATATTTTAACTTAAAACAGAGTTTACAACTTCTGTATTATATATTTTCTTTTCTGTTTATATATATAAATTTCCCTCGCTGTAATTTAAAAATCACTATTATATTTAAATTGAAAAAGAAAATAAATCAAGTATATACCTTCGCTGCAAAGGTGAACCCAGATCGATTCAACAAATCGCGACCACCCTCATTCGAGACCATCGCCTCGCCTCACCATTGCGGTCATCGTGACTCCATTGTCCAGCACATCGTCGCCACTGCCTCGAGAACGAGGTCTCCATCGCCTACTCGAAGACGCCGCCTTCTTGAATCGCATGCCGTCGATCGACTCGCCGCCGCTTCTCCACGCGTGCGCGCCTACCTCGTGGCCAAGCCCTAGCCCAATCGCCGCCTTCACCTTCGCCTACGCGTGCGCGCGCTGCCCTAATGTCGTCGCGAAATTGAACGTCGCCCACCCCCAATCGACGCCGCCACTTCGTTCGCGAGCTCGACGCCATTTATTTTCTTATTTGATTTTTTGATTCGAACTGAATTGGGGTTTTGAAAGTGAGGGAGGGAGAACGAAAATTGGCTTCGGCCATTATTTGTTTTCTTTCTTTTGATTTTGAACTTTTGAAAACTGAAGAGGATGGTTGCGCGATTATTTATGTGATGTCCCGGAAATTTGGGCAATATTTATTTAATAATTTCATTTATAATTTATTTTAAAATGTGAAATACTGGTTTAATAATCCAATTCAGACATAATTTTCTTCTGAAAATTTATAATTATTTTGTTAATAAATAATATTCTTTTGAAAATTTATAATAATGATTGAGTTTGAGAATCTTATTGTTTTAAAATGTTGAAAATATTTTAATGATAAAATTTTCTTTATAAGCTGATTTAAAAATATTTTATTTATAATGTATATATGTGTATACATTGTAAATAGATGTTTTGATTTTATTTTAAAATTTAATAAAAAGATCTTTTCAAATTTATAATATATATATAGCTATATAATTTATGAATTGATTTATATTAAATTGAAAATAGTATTGAACTTTTCTTAAGTCAATTAATAAATCTATCTTGTATTTTCAATAGTAATTATAGTAAATATTTTGTTATAAATATATATAGTTAAGAATTGTATTTTTATAATAAAGTTTATTTTGTTTTACTTTAAAATTGTTTTGAAATAAATTTAGTTTATTTATATTTAAGTATAATATGTTGATTTGAAATCTTTTAAATAAAATATAATTCAACATTGTTCTTTTCTTTCTAAAAAGTTTCTTTTGTAAAATTTGTTTTAAATAATTTTTAAGATATTCAAGCAAACATTTAAATATGTAAAGATAGTTCATTTGTAATTATTTAGAGAATAAATGTAAATAAACATATATAAACATCTTAAATTAAATTAGATTAGTTTTATCTTTAATTAAAAACATTTGAAAACAAAGAAATTTATTTATATCTTTAATCTTACATGTGTTTAACATTCATGTTTTAAAGTAGACACTTGTAATTTATTTTCATACTTAAGCAACAAGTGGCATTTCTAAATCAATTTTGAATAAAAACTTTAACAAATCTCTTTTGTTCAAACCCTTATCTTCTCTAATGTATCTAAATTCAGTTTTGAGAAAACTGAAAATCATTTTCATTCTAAAACCCACAACCTAAATTCAGATCTATGAAAACTAAAATCCATTTCACTCTAAATTCTTCAACCCAAATCTATGCTCTGCAAAATCAAAACCTTTAAACCTGCAAATCAAAGAACCCAAATTGAAATTAAGACCTGCAACCAAACTTCTTCAATCTGTAGATCCTGTAACCTGCAATTCAAAATAATCTGCAAACTGTAAGATTCATGCAAGCAATGATGGAAGTGGGTCTGCATGCAGTTCATAAGCCTGAAAACATCATGTTATCTCAAAATGCAGTTCCCAGACCTGCATACTTCAAGTTAATATCATCTTCAACTAGGAGCAAGCTCTGATTCAATCATGCAAGAAGAATCCAGGGTGCAGGGAATTGAATTGCAGATGTGATGCTCTTTTTCAATTTTAAGGTGAGTAAATCAATGGTTAAAAAACAGTTTCTACTTTTAAAACCAAGCCATATGGATTTTTGCAGAAATTAAAGTTTAATTTGAAATGTGTTCAAACAAGAAGACCAAAACAGTGATTAGCAAAATAAAAATAAATAATAACAACTACCCTGTTCTTTCTTTTGGTAAGTAAACATCACTATTTATAGAATGTTTGAATTAATCTGTCCATGAGTTGAATAGGCTTGATAACTGTTGTGTGATGATATTCTGCATACTTTATAAAATATACAGTAGAGTGTGATGCAATTTGTATTAACAGTCATGCTTATGTTCTTAATTGGATTTAAATACAAATCCTTTTCCATATGATTGAATCATAGCTAGAGATTATTGTGTGAACAAATTATGTTGTTTAACATAGATTTGGGCCTGTAAAATTTTAGTTTAGAACAGTGGAAACTGTTACTTGTGTAAATCAATAACAGTAGACAACAGTTTCATAAAATAAAATTACCAAACATCTTTAATTTATTCAAACTAGTTAAAGCTTTAATGCATGATTAAAACATGGATATTTAATACATGTATCAGTTTTAAAGCTTCTGAGAAGTTAGGAATTGTGGTCTGTGCAGTAATTTTGATATTCTGGAAATATCAAATCATGAAATGGATTTTTGGATCTGAAATTCCTTTTGAAGATGGAATGTGACTGGAGAGAGTGGGATGAATGAAGGGAAGAGGGCCAAAGAATGGTGGTGAAGAGTTGACAGGTTTGGCCTGTCTTGGTGAAGTAGATTCCAGGTTGACATTTGCTTGAATCTGATTTTCAAGCTACAGAGTATTTATGTTGGTGTTTGTATCAAGTGGAGAGGTGGATAGCTTCCTGGAGATGTTAGTGGAGGTAACTGGAAGTCGCCGGAGTGGTGGTCGCAGTGCACAGTGGAGATTGGTCACTGATGAAAACTTGGTGTGCAGGGTTTGAATGACTCGAAGTCACTCTCGTAAAATCCCTGTTGTGACTCGAGTAGAATAGATTTTTACTCGAAGTAATTTGGTCATGGTCTCGGGTTAGTTATTTACAGATTGCAGACCTGAGAGTTTTGTTTTTTTTTTTTAAATCTGGAAATTTAAGATGTTTAAAAGCAAAAGATTTAATTCAAAGTGTAGGTATGGTTTAAATTCAAGTAAGTTATGAATTCAAAAGTTTAAATTGAAGAATTCAATATAAAGTAAGATTTAAACTTAATTTTGAAACTGTATAAATATAGTGCAGTTTTTAACCTGAGAGTTGTTTTTTTCAAAATCTGGAAACTCAAGCATGTTTAAAAGCTATGATTAAATTCAAGTTCAGGTTTGAATTAAACTCAGGTAGGCTTTTAAATTCAAAATGATGAATTTAAATTTAAATTGAAGTTTAAATTTAAATCTGGGAATAGTGTAAGTGTAGTTTCAGGTTGTAAATTTGTGCAGTGTTGTTGTTTTTTTTAAAATCTGGAAACCTAAAAGTGTTTAAAGGCTATGATTTAAATTCAAATAAGTTTATGAATTCAAAAAGTTAAATGATGAATTTAAATTTAAAATAAGGTTTAAGTTCAAATTTGAAACCAAGTGTAATATAGGTTTCAGGATTTTTTTGAATCCAGTTTTTATTTTAAAAACTGTATTGTTCTTTTAAAAATTTAAAAGCAATGATTTAAAATAAGTATAGGTTTGAATTGAATTCAAGTAAGTTTTGAATTCAGAAAGTTTAAATGATAAATTTAAATTTAAGGAAGATTTAAATTTAAATCTGGAAAAAACAGTAAGGGTAGTTTTCAGGATTTAAATCCAGATTTTTATTAAAAACAGTTTTGGTTTTTTTTTTAAATTTTTTAAAGGAATTCAGTGTTTAAAATTAAAATTCAAATTCAGGTGTGAATTTGAATCAGGTTCAGGAATACTTTGAATTCAAAATGAAACATTTGAATGATAAGCAAGATTTAAAATTGGGTTTGAAATCAAATTCAAATATGATTTCAGTTTTTACTTTAAAACCTGTTTTAATTCAAATCAGTTTGAAAAGTTTTGAATATTGAACAAAAATGTTATTAAGTAGAATTTAAATATGAATTTGATTTCTAATAAGGTTTGAATTTAAAAGAATTCTTTCTTTAAGTATTAAATAAAATTATGATATGTTAACTTTAAATTGAAAGTTGAATTAAATTTTAGGAATGTATTATTTTAATACATTTTGAATATTAATTAAGTTATAAATAAGTAAATGAATTATTTTGAAAATAATTAAGGATTTACTTATTTATTTGATTTTTAAATAATAACTTGAATTAATTTATAATTAAAGATGATTAATGAATAATTAATTTAAAGTAATTATTCTTAAGTAAGGAATTAATGAAATGTTGTTAATTATCTAAGGATAATTAATAATTAATTAATGTAATTAATTTTTATGGATTAATTAGATTAATTATTTTAAGAAAATCAATTGTAATTTGTTAAGTATATTACTTTATGAAAGTAATTAAGGGATTAATTACTTTTTGTAATTAATTCTGATAATGAGCTTTGTTAGATTAATTAATTTAGTTTAATTAATTTAAGAAATAATTTAATAATTAAATGATAATAATTACTTAATGTAATTTATGGAGAAAGATTTCTTAGTGAAGTTTTAAATGAATAATTACTGGAATGTAATTAAGGAAAGGTGATTTATTTTAGTAATTTGGATAATTACTTTTGTAATTAATCAAGGATTAATTAATAAAGATAATTGATTATTGGATAATTAATTTATTAAGGGAGTAATTAAGGGTGGTTAATTACTGGATTTAAATATTAATCAAGGTGATTAATAATGGTATTTAATTAATTACTAAGTGTAATTAATTTTAATTGAGTAATTAATTTAAATATTAATTAGAGATCATTAATTATTATAATTAATGATGTAATTAAGAATTGTTTAATTAAATATTAATTAATTAATTAAGTGATTAATTAATTGTAATTAATTAAGGGTGAATGTAATTAATTATAGTTAATTAATAAATTAAGTAATTAAATGTTAATTACTTATGATAAGGTTAATTAATTTTATGGAGTTGATTTAAGACTAATTACTTATTGTAATTAGTGAATGATTAATCAGAGATGTTTAATCAAGTTTAATACTTAATGATTAATTAACTAGGTTGATTAATCAATATATTTATAAGCAGGATTTATAGGTGAGTAATTAATTTAATTTATTTTAAATTAATTAAGGTTAGTTGTAATTAATTTAATTCATTTTAAATTAATTATAAATGATGGATAATATATCATTGCTTATGGATGATATTGATATACCTTTGGATGGTTGTGATCTCAGAAATGAGATGAGTAGTATCTATAGGATATGGATGCTTAGTTATAGTATGATGGATTATTTGGTTGTGATGGTTGTTGTTGAGATGATTGACTGTTGTGATGATTATCTGTTATGATAATATTATGGGTTATCTGTTATGATGAATATGTGTAGTTTATCTATCTGTGTGAAATAGATAAAAATTAAATGAGTTAATTGTTTAAAACCCTTAAGTATAACTTGGACATTAAAATGGCGTTTGGTTTCGGTGAGACCGGGATCGGGTTTCCATATTTGGATATCCGAAAACCACATCGATTTCAATTAAACGTTAGGTCGTTAATCCAAGTGGAGCAAGTGAAGACTCGAGGTGTAAGGGCTATACGTCAGTATAACTCTGTGGGTGATTCCGTAATGAGTTTGACGGAATAGTACTTATAGATTCGAGATGGTGGTTTAGAGTGCAAGGGTTATTGTCGTTAACTCTGAGGGTGATTCCAATACGAGTGTAACGAGATAATGCCTTCGGTTTCGTTCGAACCCGGAACGAACTTGTATGGATTGAATGCTTTCAGAACATCGTCAGGTGGACGATGAGCATTCTAAGATAGATGTGTTCTTTAAAGGTAATCGCAGCCTCAAGCCTCATCAACCGGGAATGGCTAAAACAGGGGAGGTGCAGCAAGGCTTCGTGGGTCGCACCCACTGGAGAGCGAGATTTACCCCTGTCTAGAGGTCCCTTTATATTTCGGCTGTGTGGACTGTTGAGAGCTCCAACCGTCGGGGTGGTCTTGTTCGGGACTGTTCAGTAAGGAACGGTGCCGGCCTTGTGTTGCAGGGGAGTTAGGGTGGCTCCTCGGTACGGTGATCTAGGCCACGTACTGTGACGGGCGGTACCCCGGTAGCCCTGCCATTGATGGAATCCAAAATCCAATAAGTGCCTGTACGGTTTTGATTGTGCCCAACTATGTTGGAACGTGAGATGCAAGCATTCCAGCTATTTCTGTATTTTATTTTGAAAACCCTAGACACTATTATAATATCACTGGATTTCCTATCAAATGTTTTGGTTAGCGTAAGGTAAAAACTTTTCCATGTTTATGTGTGGGAAGTCTTACGTGATACCTTTTGTTTTCAAAGGATTTTCTAAAGTTAAGCAACTTTTAAACTATTTACTCACACCAGACCCCTGTCTGACCCGAGTGTTTATTTTCTGTTTTATTAAACTCTTGGGTACTCATATTATGTATGAGTAGTCAAGTGATTCAGGATTGCTTTGACGAGTTATGGAGGAGAAAATGGAGCAGGAGGCTTCTGCGTTGTAGTTATCTATTTTCCGCTGTGTTGGTATCTCTGAGTCATCTCTCTGAGTTGTATCTTGTACTGTTTAGAGATGTATAACTAGACAGGTGTTTATAACTGTCTAGTATGTGTTGTATTGGCTGTAAAACTCTGATGTATATGATACTATGTAAAGTATTATGTGATATATTATATTTTATTCGTTCCGCTGTGAGATTCTGATGTTGTTTGTGTTCTTCTTTCTCTTTCTTTTCTTCTTCTATCCCTTTCTTTCTTCTTAGCGATGCAATTTCCTGGAGTTTGGAAGTTGAGTCGTTACAACGTGGTATCAGAGCAGTAGGTTGAGTGAATACCTAGGCTCTGTAGTGGTGTCTTTCTTGAGAGAGCGTACTTGTAATTTTATATATAAATATATTTAATTCTACCTATCTGTTGGGTTACTTGTTCAGGTTTTCCAATATAAGTAATAAAGGTAGATGGGGTAGTGGTGTGTGTAACACAACTACCAATGGTGAAGTTCCGAGTGTTTGAGCTTGGAAGTGATCTGCTAGGGCAGTGTTGGGCATCTTGAGTAGTTTGGCAGTTTGGTGTGAAGGATTTTTCTGATCTCTGAAGGAGAATCTTTTCAAGGTTCGGAGTGTATCTTTGGATTTTTAAGCTTGATCTCACTCGTGTGAGTGGATTTTTCTTGAGTCTGGATCAGTTTGGATTACTAAAGCCAGCAATGGTATTTTGGCAACCTTTGATAGGAGTTCTGTCTGTATTTGAGTTCGAGACTCAGTTTGGCAAAGTGTTTTGTGCTTGATAGGAGTCGAGTTTCCTGAGGGATATCTGTCTTCTGAAGGCTCTTTTGTGGAAGTGGCTGGTATAGTTTTGAGGTTTGATAAGTTTTTGGGTAAGGAAGTTTTGTAGCAGTAGCAGCAATGATTGGCTTGTCTCTTCGATGGTTCTGAAGTTTCTGTGATCTTTTGTCTGTAGGCCGGGCAGATGGTGAAGCTTGTCCATTTCTTCTGAAAGCTCAGCTGGGTGTGATGTTTGTGGTTGAAGGTGGACCACTAGTTTTCCTTTTGATTTGAAGGCTTTGGCTGTTCTGATTGTTGAAGAGAGAACGATCTGAACTGAGTAGAATCGCAAAAGTGACTTGCGATGATCCGGAAGTTTTCTGAGTAACCTTTGTTTAGATTGGAGCATCTCTAGAAGATGTTTGAGTTATCGAAGTGGTTTGGTATTTTCTGGATGTCTTCGAAGGAGTTAAGTTTTGCATCCGCATCAGAAGTTTGAGTTCTGTTTCGACTTGGATTTTTGGAGATTTTATGGAATTTGATGAACAATGTTTACGGGGTAAATTGATCAAGTGTGTACCTGTGTTCGTCAACAGCATTCTCAAATCAGAGTTGTGCAGTGGAAGCATGGTGGCAGCTATTCCAGAATAGGAGCACCCGATTCATTTGGGGATTTGTGTTTTGTCTTGGATCAGAGGATTTCTATGGGAAATTCACTTTAATGTGGAAACTTGGATGTCTTGAGCACCTGTTCTGTTTTCCGAATAAGTGTAGTTTATCTGAAGTCTTCTGATATCTGTAGTAGAGTTTGTGTGATGGATTGGATTGATCTAGAAGATTGGAAGCAGCCCAGGATCGACAGGAAAGATTTGTGGATAAGAGATTAGACCTTTCTGTTTTTCTCAAAGGTTAAGTGATTGATCTACAGGATTGGATTGCCAGTTTGGATAACTGGAATTCGATGAGTTTCATGTATCTCTGAGGGAATACGTGTATGATTTATCCCTGGTTATGGAACCAGCAGTTCTGAAGTTTTGGTTGTTGAGTCAGACTCGTTTGTAGTTTGATAACTTGTCTTGTGTTGTAGATATAGCTGTATAGGAGTTTTTGGAATTTCTTAGTATTGATTGTTTGGATTCTCTTGAGCGAGTATCCCGGTATATATTTATACCTAGGGGAAACTCGATAGAATTTTATCCAGAATTTGTCTGGATAATTAGATTTGTTTGATTGGTTGAATTGGTTGTTTTGATTGTTAGCATATGTTTGATATATGCTTGTGTTTTAAATAAATCTTTAAAGAGATTATTAAATTACCTTTGCTTTTAAATTTCGGGGACGAAATTCTTTTAAAGGGGGGAGGAATGTGATGTCCCGGAAATTTGGGCAATATTTATTTAATAATTTCATTTATAATTTATTTTAAAATGTGAAATACTGGTTTAATAATCCAATTCAAACATAATTTTCTTCTGAAAATTTATAATTATTTTGTTAATAAATAATATTCTTTTGAAAATTTATAATAATGATTGAGTTTGAGAATCTTATTGTTTTAAAATGTTGAAAATATTTTAATGATAAAATTTTCTTTATAAGCTGATTTAAAAATATTTTATTTATAATGTATATATGTGTATACATTGTAAATAGATGTTTTGATTTTATTTTAAAATTTAATAAAAAGATCTTTTCAAATTTATAATATATATATAGCTATATAATTTATGAATTGATTTATATTAAATTGAAAATAGTATTGAACTTTTCTTAAGTCAATTAATAAATCTATCTTGTATTTTCAATAGTAATTATAGTAAATATTTTGTTATAAATATATATAGTTAAGAATTGTATTTTTATAATAAAGTTTATTTTGTTTTACTTTAAAATTGTTTTGAAATAAATTTAGTTTATTTATATTTAAGTATAATATGTTGATTTGAAATCTTTTAAATAAAATATAATTCAACATTGTTCTTTTCTTTCTAAAAAGTTTCTTTTGTAAAATTTGTTTTAAATAATTTTTAAGATATTCAAGCAAACATTTAAATATGTAAAGATAGTTCATTTGTAATTATTTAGAGAATAAATGTAAATAAACATATATAAACATCTTAAATTAAATTAGATTAGTTTTATCTTTAATTAAAAACATTTGAAAACAAAGAAATTTATTTATATCTTTAATCTTACATGTGTTTAACATTCATGTTTTAAAGTAGACACTTGTAATTTATTTTCATACTTAAGCAACAAGTGGCATTTCTAAATCAATTTTGAATAAAAACTTTAACAAATCTCTTTTGTTCAAACCCTTATCTTCTCTAATGTATCTAAATTCAGTTTTGAGAAAACTGAAAATCATTTTCATTCTAAAACCCACAACCTAAATTCAGATCTATGAAAACTAAAATCCATTTCACTCTAAATTCTTCAACCCAAATCTATGCTCTGCAAAATCAAAACCTTTAAACCTGCAAATCAAAGAACCCAAATTGAAATTAAGACCTGCAACCAAACTTCTTCAATCTGTAGATCCTGTAACCTGCAATTCAAAATAATCTGCAAACTGTAAGATTCATGCAAGCAATGATGGAAGTGGGTCTGCATGCAGTTCATAAGCCTGAAAACATCATGTTATCTCAAAATGCAGTTCCCAGACCTGCATACTTCAAGTTAATATCATCTTCAACTAGGAGCAAGCTCTGATTCAATCATGCAAGAAGAATCCAGGGTGCAGGGAATTGAATTGCAGATGTGATGCTCTTTTTCAATTTTAAGGTGAGTAAATCAATGGTTTAAAAACAGTTTCTACTTTTAAAACCAAGCCATATGGATTTTTGCAGAAATTAAAGTTTAATTTGAAATGTGTTCAAACAAGAAGACCAAAACAGTGATTAGCAAAATAAAAATAAATAATAACAACTACCCTGTTCTTTCTTTTGGTAAGTAAACATCACTATTTATAGAATGTTTGAATTAATCTGTCCATGAGTTGAATAGGCTTGATAACTGTTGTGTGATGATATTCTGCATACTTTATAAAATATACAGTAGAGTGTGATGCAATTTGTATTAACAGTCATGCTTATGTTCTTAATTGGATTTAAATACAAATCCTTTTCCATATGATTGAATCATAGCTAGAGATTATTGTGTGAACAAATTATGTTGTTTAACATAGATTTGGGCCTGTAAAATTTTAGTTTAGAACAGTGGAAACTGTTACTTGTGTAAATCAATAACAGTAGACAACAGTTTCATAAAATAAAATTACCAAACATCTTTAATTTATTCAAACTAGTTAAAGCTTTAATGCATGATTAAAACATGGATATTTAATACATGTATCAGTTTTAAAGCTTCTGAGAAGTTAGGAATTGTGGTCTGTGCAGTAATTTTGATATTCTGGAAATATCAAATCATGAAATGGATTTTTGGATCTGAAATTCCTTTTGAAGATGGAATGTGACTGGAGAGAGTGGGATGAATGAAGGGAAGAGGGCCAAAGAATGGTGGTGAAGAGTTGACAGGTTTGGCCTGTCTTGGTGAAGTAGATTCCAGGTTGACATTTGCTTGAATCTGATTTTCAAGCTACAGAGTATTTATGTTGGTGTTTGTATCAAGTGGAGAGGTGGATAGCTTCCTGGAGATGTTAGTGGAGGTAACTGGAAGTCGCCGGAGTGGTGGTCGCAGTGCACAGTGGAGATTGGTCACTGATGAAAACTTGGTGTGCAGGGTTTGAATGACTCGAAGTCACTCTCGTAAAATCCCTGTTGTGACTCGAGTAGAATAGATTTTTACTCGAAGTAATTTGGTCATGGTCTCGGGTTAGTTATTTACACATTGCGGACCTGAGAGTTTTGTTTTTTTTTTTTAAATCTGGAAATTTAAGATGTTTTAAAGCAAAAGATTTAATTCAAAGTGTAGGTATGGTTTAAATTCAAGTAAGTTATGAATTCAAAAGTTTAAATTGAAGAATTCAATATAAAGTAAGATTTAAACTTAATTTTGAAACTGTATAAATATAGTGCAGTTTTTAACCTGAGAGTTGTTTTTTTCAAAATCTGGAAACTCAAGCATGTTTAAAAGCTATGATTAAATTCAAGTTCAGGTTTGAATTAAACTCAGGTAGGCTTTTAAATTCAAAATGATGAATTTAAATTTAAATTGAAGTTTAAATTTAAATCTGGGAATAGTGTAAGTGTAGTTTCAGGTTGTAAATTTGTGCAGTGTTGTTGTTTTTTTTAAAATCTGGAAACCTAAAAGTGTTTAAAGGCTATGATTTAAATTCAAATAAGTTTATGAATTCAAAAAGTTAAATGATGAATTTAAATTTAAAATAAGGTTTAAGTTCAAATTTGAAACCAAGTGTAATATAGGTTTCAGGATTTTTTTTGAATCCAGTTTTTATTTTAAAAACTGTATTGTTCTTTTAAAAATTTAAAAGCAATGATTTAAAATAAGTATAGGTTTGAATTGAATTCAAATAAGTTTTGAATTCAGAAAGTTTAAATGATAAATTTAAATTTAAGGAAGATTTAAATTTAAATCTGGAAAAAACAGTAAGGGTAGTTTTCAGGATTTAAATCCAGATTTTTATTAAAAACAGTTTTGGTTTTTTTTTTAAATTTTTTAAAGGAATTCAGTGTTTAAAATTAAAATTCAAATTCAGGTGTGAATTTGAATCAGATTCAGGAATACTTTGAATTCAAAATGAAACATTTGAATGATAAGCAAGATTTAAAATTGGGTTTGAAATCAAATTCAAATATGATATCAGTTTTTACTTTAAAACCTGTTTTAATTCAAATCAGTTTGAAAAGTTTTGAATATTGAACAAAAATGTTATTAAGTAGAATTTAAATATGAATTTGATTTCTAATAAGGTTTGAATTTAAAAGAATTCTTTCTTTAAGTATTAAATAAAATTATGATATGTTAACTTTAAATTGAAAGTTGAATTAAATTTTAGGAATGTATTATTTTAATACATTTTGAATATTAATTAAGTTATAAATAAGTAAATGAATTATTTTGAAAATAATTAAGGATTTACTTATTTATTTGATTTTTAAATAATAACTTGAATTAATTTATAATTAAAGATGATTAATGAATAATTAATTTAAAGTAATTATTCTTAAGTAAGGAATTAATGAAATGTTGTTAATTATCTAAGGATAATTAATAATTAATTAATGTAATTAATTTTTATGGATTAATTAGATTAATTATTTTAAGAAAATCAATTGTAATTTGTTAAGTATATTACTTTATGAAAGTAATTAAGGGATTAATTACTTTTTGTAATTAATTCTGATAATGAGCTTTGTTAGATTAATTAATTTAGTTTAATTAATTTAAGAAATAATTTAATAATTAAATGATAATAATTACTTAATGTAATTTATGGAGAAAGATTTCTTAGTGAAGTTTTAAATGAATAATTACTGGAATGTAATTAAGGAAAGGTGATTTATTTTAGTAATTTGGATAATTACTTTTGTAATTAATCAAGGATTAATTAATAAAGATAATTGATTATTGGATAATTAATTTATTAAGGGAGTAATTAAGGGTGGTTAATTACTGGATTTAAATATTAATCAAGGTGATTAATAATGGTATTTAATTAATTACTAAGTGTAATTAATTTTAATTGAGTAATTAATTTAAATATTAATTAGAGATCATTAATTATTATAATTAATGATGTAATTAAGAATTGTTTAATTAAATATTAATTAATTAATTAAGTGATTAATTAATTGTAATTAATTAAGGGTGAATGTAATTAATTATAGTTAATTAATAAATTAAGTAATTAAATGTTAATTACTTATGATAAGGTTAATTAATTTTATGGAGTTAATTTAAGACTAATTACTTATTGTAATTAGTGAATGATTAATCAGAGATGTTTAATCAAGTTTAATACTTAATGATTAATTAACTAGGTTGATTAATCAATATATTTATAAGCAGGATTTATAGGTGAGTAATTAATTTAATTTATTTTAAATTAATTAAGGTTAGTTGTAATTAATTTAATTCATTTTAAATTAATTATAAATGATGGATAATATATCATTGCTTATGGATGATATTGATATACCTTTGGATGGTTGTGATCTCAGAAATGAGATGAGTAGTATCTATAGGATATGGATGCTTAGTTATAGTATGATGGATTATTTGGTTGTGATGGTTGTTGTTGAGATGATTGACTGTTGTGATGATTATCTGTTATGATAATATTATGGGTTATCTGTTATGATGAATATGTGTAGTTTATCTATCTGTGTGAAATAGATAAAAATTAAATGAGTTAATTGTTTAAAACCCTTAAGTATAACTTGGACATTAAAATGGCGTTTGGTTTCGGTGAGACCGGGATCGGGTTTCCATATTTGGATATCCAAAAACCACATCGATTTCAATTAAACGTTAGGTCGTTAATCCAAGTGGAGCAAGTGAAGACTCGAGGTGTAAGGGCTATACGTCAGTATAACTCTGTGGGTGATTCCGTAATGAGTTTGACGGAATAGTACTTATAGATTCGAGATGGTGGTTTAGAGTGCAAGGGTTATTGTCGTTAACTCTGAGGGTGATTCCAATACGAGTGTAACGAGATAATGCCTTCGGTTTCGTTCGAACCCGGAACGAACTTGTATGGATTGAATGCTTTCAGAACATCGTCAGGTGGACGATGAGCATTCTAAGATAGATGTGTTCTTTAAAGGTAATCGCAGCCTCAAGCCTCATCAACCGGGAATGGCTAAAACAGGGGAGGTGCAGCAAGGCTTCGTGGGTCGCACCCACTGGAGAGCGAGATTTACCCCTGTCTAGAGGTCCCTTTATATTTCGGCTGTGTGGACTGTTGAGAGCTCCAACCGTCGGGGTGGTCTTGTTCGGGACTGTTCAGTAAGGAACGGTGCCGGCCTTGTGTTGCAGGGGAGTTAGGGTGGCTCCTCGGTACGGTGATCTAGGCCACGTACTGTGACGGGCGGTACCCCGGTAGCCCTGCCATTGATGGAATCCAAAATCCAATAAGTGCCTGTACGGTTTTGATTGTGCCCAACTATGTTGGAACGTGAGATGCAAGCATTCCAGCTATTTCTGTATTTTATTTTGAAAACCCTAGACACTATTATAATATCACTGGATTTCCTATCAAATGTTTTGGTTAGCGTAAGGTAAAAACTTTTCCATGTTTATGTGTGGGAAGTCTTACGTGATACCTTTTGTTTTCAAAGGATTTTCTAAAGTTAAGCAACTTTTAAACTATTTACTCACACCAGACCCCTGTCTGACCCGAGTGTTTATTTTCTGTTTTATTAAACTCTTGGGTACTCATATTATGTATGAGTAGTCAAGTGATTCAGGATTGCTTTGACGAGTTATGGAGGAGCAAATGGAGCAGGAGGCTTCTGCGTTGTAGTTATCTATTTTCCGCTGTGTTGGTATCTCTGAGTCATCTCTCTGAGTTGTATCTTGTACTGTTTAGAGATGTATAACTAGACAGGTGTTTATAACTGTCTAGTATGTGTTGTATTGGCTGTAAAACTCTGATGTATATGATACTATGTAAAGTATTATGTGATATATTATATTTTATTCGTTCCGCTGTGAGATTCTGATGTTGTTTGTGTTCTTCTTTCTCTTTCTTTTCTTCTTCTATCCCTTTCTTTCTTCTTAGCGATGCAATTTCCTGGAGTTTGGAAGTTGGGTCGTTACAATTTAAAAGGGAATGGGGAGGAGACAGAAGATCGTGAGTTGAGGCTGAAAGGAAGGAGAACGTGTTTGCACGTTTAACTGCCGTGATCTTCTACGTGATTTTAGGAACGATTTTAGGGATGCTGTCGTTTATTTTAAATTTAAATTTAAATTTAAATTTTAATTTCAATTTGTTTCGATAGAACTTTCAACGCGTTTATGTATCATACGCTCACATAACAACTCTAAAAAAATACGAAATTTGAAACCCGGTAATAATTCAATATTACGGACCCAATGGAACTGGTTTCGTCGAATTCTGAGACTGTGCCTCAGACGACTATTTTTAAATATCGATCCAAACGATATAATTTCAAAACTGAACAATTCACTTTCAAGTTAAATTCTGAAGCTTCTATTATCTTCAGTATTATCAATATGAATTTTACAAGCCTTTGAAATATTTTTAAATCAGCTTAAAATTGAAGATTTAAATTTTTATTCAACCTTCAATAGATTAAATTCTATAATTTAATCGCCAATTCATTCTGATAATTCGAAATTCAATTCAAACCATCATTCAAATATTTAAAATTAATTAAATATTTTCAAATTAAATTGTCTAAAATTCTGGGTCGTTACAGTCTTCCCTCCTTAAAAGAATTTCGTCCCGAAATTACAAGTTAAGAAGAATGCCCTTATCCCGTTTACCATTTTTCACAATCCAAATAGTTTTATCAACTTACTAACCTAAATCTTTTTACTAGAGATTCATTATCATTTAAACTAGCTTTCCAACTTCAATTATAGGTTCCAAACAACATTGTTTTCCTAACAATTCAAATTTAAATTTAAATTCAAATTTTAAAATTTCAAAATTTCTCAAAAATTTTCTAACACCCTAAATTTTCGAAAAATTTCGCCAGCGTCTCCTTTGCGTGGCTAGCTCGGTACGACTACAAAATGGCACCACGGCCCCTCAGAATCAAAAAGAAAAGAGAAAGCCAAGTGGCTGGAGAAGAAAATCATTAAATTTCATACTGAAATTGAAATACGTACCTTTTTGTCGAGCAATTTAAATTATCTTCAAAAATCAAAATCCAATCCCTTTATAATACCTGTATATCCTGCTATTCATAATATCCAATTACAACATTCAAACCATTTTGCCAATTCTATTACAAAATTTCCAATATATGTCTCTTTTACATTTTTACTTCATTATTGAAGTCACACATTCATTTTTATTCAATTCCTATTTCAATTCAATTTGAATTCAATTCACAATTTCAATTCTATTTGAATTCAATTCTCAATTCTAAATATTGAATTCTAACGATTAACTTTCATTTACTAATTCATATTACTACTTTAAATTAGTTTCATTCACTAATTCTTTTCAATTAGTACATTCACTTATTCGTTTTAAATTTCAATTTCCATATTCAATTCATCTCGAATTTACTTAATTACTAACAAAGGGAATTTCAATTTATTTCTTTTACTTACTTGAATTTATATACAAATTCAAATTTATCTTCCAATTTAGCTCACGACTAAACTTTAATTTAACCAATTCATTAGTCCATGAATTAATAATTTATCAAGTTAGTTTACTTGAATTCAATCCATTTTATTTCTTATTTAATTCCATATAATAATGATAATAATTTAATATTATTACTTCCTAACAACCATGCAACCATATATTATAATAATTCATAGAAAATCATTTTTTCTATACAAAAATAGTTTTGGGCAAAATTATCTTATTTACCCAATTCAAAAACAATTTTATATTCACTAACAAATAGGCGCGCATATCTATTATTACACTCAAACTCATTCTAGAGTACTGCTGACTCTATCTCTAATGAGTAATACCCAACAGAACCATGGTTGTCGCTTAACCATATGCTCTGATACCACATTGTCAGGACCCGATTCTTCGACTCCCAAAATTCGACATCAATACGTCCACTGTATCGAATGCCGATCAGTCGGATGCCGAAAAACCGAACACTGAGGGTTTAAGAAAGAAGCAAGAAGAAGGAAGAGGTAGAAGAAGAGAGAAAATAGAGAGAAAAGAAAATAGAACGGAAACAGAAAGAAAAGAACAACATCAGAATCTCACAATTCGCAGCGGAACAACATATAATAGATAAGTGAATAATATTTAAACAAAGAACTATATCAGTTATTACATTTTATACATTACATCATCATCAGAGTGTACAACATCAAACAACAACAAACAGCGGAAAAGAAATACTAGATACTAGTAATACGCCATGCCATCCAGCTTGCCTCCAGTAACTCTTGAATTCCAGAATATCCTGATAAACCTTAACTCTTGACTGCCCGTGTAGAAATTGGTGGGCACCCAGAGTTTAGGAAGGAAAACAATAAACTCCGAGTCAGTCATGTGACTGGTGTGAGAACTAAAACAGTTTATTTTTCTTTAAAATCAAAATAGAGGAATATTTTTAAAAATCAATTCGCAATGCTTTTAAAAATGAGACTACCATAAGACCTCCCGCCACACACACAATGCAAACGCAGACTTGGAGGAGATTTCTTCTTATGTTAGTCAAAGATGCTTGATACGCATTAAAAGAAAACGTTTGATATTATTACTAGTGCATAGTGTAGAAAACATTTCGAAAGTAGAATATAAATCTTAGCCAGCATAGGTACCATTATATTATGCCTACTATAGCTACCTCCTGAGGAAGCAGGTTCTACAACTAAAATCGTACAAGTCTCGTATTTTTTTTGGATTTCCAACGAATGGTCAGGCCAAGGAACTTCCCATTGCCACATGAAAATGCCTCTGGAAGGACGTCCCCGAGAACCAAACTGGATCTCTGCCAACACAAGACCGGGTTACCCCTAACTGGGTAACAACTGACACGAGTATGCCATCCCTCGGTCCTTTGGGACCTTTAACCAAACGCTCGTCATCAACATCACACAATCATAACAAAGTGTTTCAACATGAGTAAGTATCTGGGCTCCATACCATGATACCACCCTTTTCCAGAAGGAAATGCACATACCCTAAAGGGAGCTACTCCTCATAACCTTGCCGCATCTTTCCTGTTTTGACCATTCCGGGGTGTGAGGCTCGACGAAGTCACATCCACAAAAACACGCTTTATACAAAGTCATGCTTTGGGTCAACAAATGATCATAGAAATGATCACCAAGATAGACGATCAAACAAATGATCCTATCACAAATAATCAACACAATGATCATTTCACAGCAACACTCAGTATGTCACATTACCAAATTAGGAGTATATTGCTAATAACCTTCAACTATATAACCTATGAGCTCATACGTCTCAGAGAAGGGTGTTAAGCTAAGAGAATAAATTCTCCGCCACCAACAGAAATATATTTGAATGAAATCAGCTTTATATCTCAATTGTAATGTCAAACATACAATCCATACAAGTCTGTTTCGGGATCGAACAGAACCGAAGGCACTTACAAGAAGTCCTTGCAATCCGGATAATCTCTAATCACGTCTGAATTTCCCATCACATATGGAGATCTCTATACCGGGGATCAGCCAGTGCAGAGACAATCAACAAGAAACCCTTTCGTTTTCGAAAATATCCGGTCTTCAACACCGGTCTTCAAATGCAATTCATAACGACGTATCACATATTCGGAATGGGTTATACGACCCCAAGGTCCTTTCCCGGTTAACCCGAATAGTGAGCGCTTATTTAAAAAAAAATAAGTGTGGCATCCAATTTCAAGCAAATCACAACAAATACCTATTTAAAGGTAAATATTGATTGTCGATTATTGAACTATCAATAGATATGCACAACATCACCAGATTCCAAATAATTTTCCAAATTATTTATTTTCCAAAAATATCTTTACAAGAGATATATATATAATTTCCACACTTCAAAAATAAATCAACATTTATTTTTAAACCCATTTTCCAAATTATTTATAAATTCCATATTGAATTTACATTTCCAAAATATCTATGAACATACGATTTCCATTCGATTTCTAATATTCATTTTCAATTTATCTTAAAAAAGATAAATTCCAAATATTCACTTAATATTGGAAAAACATTTCTATACTTATTAAAAATAAGTAATTCACAAATCTTTTTATTTTCTACACTTGGAAGATATTCAATATACTCTAATCGAAATTAAGTATATATTTCATTCTTTAAGGAAATCATTCTCTTAAACATATTTATTTGGGCCAAAACGAATGTTGCGAAAAACATCGTTACGACAACCCAAAATCACTAGTATAGGGATTCGAAATTAAAATAGATATATAAATCCCAATACTATACAAAACATTTCCTTTCGGAAATCATTTACTATAACAACAGTGTTATAGTCCACTATTTCCTTTTATTTCTCGAAAACGTCTATTTCAACAATGAATATTGAAATCTATGATTTCGGATCTTAATACATTTAAAACATCGTTAGATCGTTTTAATTCTATTTTAAACATCACATTCAAAACATTTCCCTTAACATATTATTCACTATTCCAAAAGCGTGAATATACTTGTTAACCAATTTTATCATTTCTATTCATTTTGTTTTACAGGATTATTCACTGTCTAAAACGTGAATATAACTCCATAAATAAGTTATAACAATTTACTTATCAAAATAAGCCATTTGCGGATTTATAAAATAATGTTTATAAATTCCATTTCTATTTATTTTATAACACTTCCTCTTATAAATTTCCTTTATTAACTTATTCGATTTATAATTCAATTATATACCGAAATTCCATATTATAAGTTAAATGCTTATAATTTATTTGTTTACAAAATCGTTCCTTTAAACTTCGTAATTATAAATCTTATAACTTATAAGATTCAATTATTTATCTAAAATCTATTCTCTAAATAACTTTATAAATTTTATTTATAAAATTCCATTTATAACTTCACCGTTATAATTCTATAAATTTCATTCATTTATGAAATTCATTCACAATTCATTCCAACACTTATAAAAGCTCGTTTTATAATTCAAGATATTCTAAATTTATAAATATCAATTTATAAATCTTTTATACGGATCAATTTATATTATTCTTTTAAAACTTCTTTAAACTCTTTTATAATTTCATCATTTTGATTTATAAAATAATCAAATTTTATAAATCCTATTTTTAAACTTTTTATAATAAATTCAGAAATCCTAATTTATATTATTTTATAAAATCATTAATCCCTTATTTTCAAAAAATCAACTTTTAACTGAATTTCTCAAAAATCATAATTTTTATAATATTAAAATTTTAACGTTTATTTATTTAATATGAATCATTCCAAAAATGTTTTATAAACATATACTTTCAAAAATCACTTTGGAAATCCCTTAAAAATCAAAATCATTATTTTTAAACTTCAAAATTGGATCCGATGATGCAACACATCAAATAGTCGATCACGACTTTCAAATATCATATATCGATATGATAAATAATCAAATATCACAATATCTAAAATCAATAAATATTTGTGAGGAATCCAGTTGGATCCCTCCAACCTGTTTCCCTGCATCCACAGACATTAGCACACTACCAATTCCACTTCGAGGTGGAATATCGCGGTATATGGGATTTATAAAATATTATCCGCTTAATAGGCGGCGCAATAGGGTCTCATCCGCTATACAATGTGGGAAATCAATCAACTGCAATATATACATATGCCAATATATATATATATATATATATATTGCTATATATATAGATATATCCTACTATATCTAATATCACAACCAAACACAATCAATAAATAACTGCAAATCCAACTTATAAATTTTTTAGTGAGAAGCTCTCACCTTTGCTTTTATTAGCAATCCATTTTCCATCTTGACTCGATTTTCTTGATTTATACCTTGTATAAATATTCATACAATTCATTAACATTCGAAATTATCGAACAATCTATTTCATTTCAATGGATTAAATTGTTTAACAATTTTAATTTGAACTAATCTAACAATTAATTTTTCGTTTAATGATTTAAATTCATAATTTAAATAACTATCGATTTAGTTCTAAACAAATGATTTATATTTTAAACTAATGCTTTTAAATTTTTAAATCATTTCCTTTTATAATAAATTATTTTAACTAATTATTTTTCTTTTTCTACCAAATCCATTATTTTAATTTCAAACTAATGACTTAATAAATTAGTTTAAAAATCAAATTTCCTTTTATAATAAATTATTCTACCTAACAAATTTTCCTTTACAGATTTAAATTAACTAATAATTTTATTTTAAAAACAAACTAGCAAATTAAAATACATAAGCGTATTTATTTTATTTTATGTTGAAATCTTATATACATATACTTATAAGAAATAATTTATATAGATCACAATCTAACTTTTCATAACTTTAACACATTTAAAATTTATATATATATTTCCAAACCTGACCTATATATATATATATATATATATATATATATATTTATGTTTACCTTTATATAATAAAACATGTTTGGGTATCTATGCGAGTATATATATATTTTAACTTAAAACAGAGTTTACAACTTCTGTATTATATATTTTCTTTTCTGTTTATATATATAAATTCCCTCGCTGTAATTTAAAAATCACTATTATATTTAAATTGAAAAAGAAAATAAATCAAGTATATACCTTCGCTGAAAAGGTGAACCCAGATCGATTCAACAAATCGCGACCACCCTCATTCGAGACCATCGCCTCGCCTCACCATTGCGGTCATCGTGACTCCAATGTCCAGCACATCGTCGCCACTGCCTCGAGAACGAGGTCTCCATCGCCTACTCGAAGACGCCGCCATCTTGAATCGCACGCCGTCGATCAACTCGCCGCCGCTTCTCCACGCGTGCGCGCCTACCTCGTGGCCAAGCCCTAGCCCAATCGCCGCCTTCACCTTCGCCTACGCGTGCGCGTGCTGCCCTAATGTCGTCGCGAAATTGAACGTCGCCCACCCCCAATCGACGCCGCCACTTCGTTCGCAAGCTCGACGCCATTTATTTTCTTATTTGATATTTTGATTCGAACTGAATTGGGGTTTTGAAAGTGAGGGAGGGAGAACGAAAATTGGCTTCGGCCATTATTTGTTTTCTTTCTTTTGATTTTGAACTTTTGAAAACTGAAGAGGATGGTTGCACGATTATTTAAAAGGGAATGGGGAGGAGACAGAAGATCGTGAGTTGAGGCTGAAAGGAAGGAGAACGGGTTTGCACGTTTAACTGCCGTGATCTTCTACGTGATTTTAGGCACGATTTTAGGGATGCTGTCGTTTATTTTAAATTTAAATTTAAATTTTAAATTCAATTTGTTTTGATAGAACTTTCAACGCGTTTATGTGTCGTACGCTCACATAACAACTATGAAAAATACGAAATTCAAAACCCGGTAATAATTCAATATTACGTACCCAATGGAACTGGTTTCGTCGAATTCCGAGACTGTGCCTTAGACGACTATTTTTAAATATCGATCCAAACGATATAATTTCAAAACTGAACAATTCACTTTCAAATTAAATTCTGAAGCTTCTATTATCTTCAGTATTATCAATATGAATTTTACAAGCCTTTGAAATATTTTTAAATCAGCTTAAAATTAAAGATTTAAATTTTTATTCAACCTTCAATAGATTAAATTCTATAATTTAATCGCCAATTCATTCTGATAATTTGAAATTCAATTCAAACCATCATTCAAATATTTAAAATTAATTAAATATTTTCAAATTAAATTGTTTAAAATTCTGGGTCGTTACAATTTATATATACTAATGCAAAAGGAGTACACGGTCTAAGTGGCTACGGAGAAGCACGAGGGGTGGAAGATTAGGGAGGAGCTGCGGAGTGATGGTTTTGAGAAGCTAACAGACGGGGAGAAAAAAAATAAGAAGAAACAGAGAAGAGAAGTAAAGGCTACAGAGAAATACAAGGGAGAAGCTCAATATTTAAAAGCTGGAATAAGAAACGTGAAATTAAATGAGAGAAATGAATGCAAAAAGTATATAAGTTTGATATTCGAATGACGGTCATAAAAATGGAAATTTGGGTATAGGTAACGGCTGGCTATAATCAAATATTCACGTTTTGATGGATTGCTTTCCTTTAAGCAATAAAGACAGGGAGAGAAAGAATAGATAAAGGCAACAAATCTATCAATCAAAGAAAATGGAAAAGTTTGAACTTGTGCGCAAATAAATAGATATAGAATGTTGTAGGTGAGTTGGCTGCTCTGGGTAAAAATGCTTCATAATTTTTATGAACCAAATAGGCATGAACAGACTACAACATGCAATTAACCGTGCAAGCAAGAAATGAGATAATAATTAAAGGTTTTTTTTGGATTGCCGAAGGAAAGAAGGAAAGGCAGATCAATAGGCTGAGAATCATACCATAATTACCCTAGTGAACAGAGGAAAGAAATTTAAAATAAAAATATAGATAAAGGTTGAGTGAATGGACACGGTCACCTGCTTGAATCACGTGAAATAATTAAAGCAAATGAAGTGGCTACAGGAAACGAATGATTTCTTCCTATTTTTGAATTAATGTTTACGTAGACAATTTTTAAGTAAAAAGGAAACGTATGACAAATAATAAATTGAAATGACCGTTGATTCAGCAACGTTATTAAAGCAATTTATTATATTGCTTGGGCTGCACGGTGAAGATTTGGAAGAGACGTGTTTCACAATGCAACTATTTTTAAGAAATAAATATATTAATTTAAAACAGAAGAAATGACCAAAAACGAACGTAAACATATACAATTTATATGTTTTGATATTCAAAATAATTATAGGATGGCAACAGTCACCCTAGATTTAGTTAAGAAATTAAAGCAATTAATTGCTGATTGGACAGCACATTCCATATTTGAAACATAAAAGAAAAAGATAAGTATGGAATGGAAGGATACGTTATAAAGGCAAAACGAATCGTTTGAAAATAAAATAAAATAAATGATGGCAAATAAACCAGTCGTGCCTTGAATTTCCCAAAATAAATTATTAGAGCAATTGATGGGTTGATTGGACAGTGTGTTTCAAAACTTCAAGGAAATGAGTAATATATTTGAAAATACTAACATAACCTATATATACATACCTACTAGAATTCACACAATAATTAATGGACCCTATACCAAACTAAACTTTCCGTGTATATATATATATTAAGACCAAATTTTTCTTTGAATCAAAAATCCATACTTGCTTTCAAAACTAAATTTCAAAACCACCATTTGATGTATAAACAGAACATAATATTTTTCCTTTTTTCTTCTTTTTATTAACAATAAATCAAACATTATTTAATAATTTCACATAACTCAACATATCCATTAGTCACCAATTTTAGTTCATTTGTTAGAGGTTAACTTATTTGAATTACAACAATACAATTAACTATTGTTTCCTATTAAATTTTATTCAATAGATCAATATTTACAATTAACAATTACTATTAAATTTTTAACATTTTTTGTTTTAATTCAAATTGTAAATCTCATATAAACTATTATTATTCCCATCATTTTTGTTTCTACCAAATTTTATTCAATATTTTAATAAAATTAGAATTTTAAATTGGTCTAAAATTTCGGATCGTTACCCATTACACTTTTTTTTCCAGATCTGAACTGCGTTGCAAAAATGAAGATGGGAAGAGATTTTGAAACGGTTTGAAAATCAAAGATTTTTATTCCTATTAAATATAGAGACGCAAATGAAAGTGGAAAGTTTTACATGTGAATTGGAGGTAGGGTTTTAATTATTATTTTTAATGCACGTGCTGATTTGATTTTTAACAGCTAAGATATGAAATAAAAGGGTGCGTACAATAGATGCAATAATTAAAACGAACGTACGCCCAAATTAATTAACCAATAACTTAATCTAAGTTTATATGTTTTCTTATTTATTGACTACTTATATTTAATTATACGTAATCCAAACATTAAATTTTTATTTCAAAATATTATTATTTAAAATTTTTCCAAAATTTAATTAGATACGTTATTAAAAACCGTTTAAAAATTTATGGGTTGTTACACTCTCCCCCACTCAAAACTTTTCATCCCCGAAAAGGAAGGAGGTAGGGGAATAGCAACAGACAGAAAGAAAAAATAGATCGTAGTACAAGATAAACAGTTAATTTAAAACTATACAAATTTGACTTGAAATATTCATTTAAAAACTTCATTTGAAATATTCATTTAAAAACTCATTGGAGGATGAGTGCAGCTGTGACGCCCCACCTCTATACCCACGCTAGCCAAGAACACTCCGGAGTAGTGCTGTCAACTAGCACGGAGAATAAGGCTGTTGAGGAGCGACCATCCATGTAATTGCTTATCACACGGTGGCTATAAATAATCTTCGGAAACAAACATAGAAATAATCATATCACAAATCAGTCACAGATATCCATATCACAAAGGCGGAAGAAGATATGAATATATAACTAACACATGAAAGTGTACATCAGAGTAGTGGTCAGTAAGATCCACGATAATACAAAAGAATAGCAACACGTGCTATACAAAAGAATACAACTATGAGTCTATATCTCAAGTGTATACAACAAAAACTGCTAATCTAAACAGTTAGCCAAAAGTCAGAGTGATGAATCCCTGGGAAGAAGTCAAGCAGAAGCACCTGTAACATCTCGGTCGGACCCGAGTATTATTTAAGAAAATAATAAACGGATCAGTCTAGCTATAAATATCAGATGACATGATATAACATAAAAGATATGGCATAAACATAAACATCCATAACGACATACCACTATAAGTATGTAAATAATGATCAACAGAAGATCAATCAATAAGAGATAATCAATATCACAAGAATCTTCTCAAAGATTCGAAGAGGGCATCATACCCTAAACTTGTACTCATAACAAGTCAATGACATAAATTCCAGAAATCAACACGAGAAATCCAGAAATCATAAAAAGGGAAAGAGGCCTATCACATGACGGTCCGAAGACCAAGGGGAGCTACCCCACATGTGTGAATGGAATTACACAGATTAAGGTCCAGACTAATCAAAAAGCAAAAAGGTATGTGTGAGTGGAATCACACAAGTGGTGTCTAGTCTAACCTCGCAACAAGAGACATCGCACAGTTGCTAGTCTAAATCATCAGAATGATCGTCATGATCAACGAGAAGTGTCAATTACACTAAGCTAGTAAATATAGAAGTTTAGCTTCATGTCCCATAACCACTTGCTTAACTTAAATATTTACGAACAAACTGTAAATCTTCACTAATAAAATTGTCACAAGAGGTTCAATCGAACAAGTCCAGGAATTAACCGACGAAGTGAACGCAAGCGTTTCATACCACTTGTTTCACTAAGTCGTTTAATTAGATTTCTCATCCGAGTGAGGTAAAGGGTTGTATATACTAATAGATTGGAAAACGGTTTGAGAAAAGAGCTTTGTTATTAAAAATAGAGTTGAAATTGTTTGTTAAAAGAGTTTTGATATTTACTACTAGTATTGAAACCTTTATATTTTTTTTAAAATGACAAATCACAGAAGAGATTGTAGAAACAATCATCACCAAGATCACATTCGGAGATGTGAATAAAATCCAAGGAAATCAGCTCAAAAGCATCAAAATGGAAGTTCCCCAACGACCAAACGTGGCCGAGATAACCAGAGATGGTTTGTCTCGAAGAATGGTCAACTCAGCATCTCAACAAAGCAAGTTCTGCTGAATGCTTTTCAGATAAGATCGCCTACGGAAGGGGGGTCCATGGGGGGTGGCAACCCCCCAAGGTGGGGGTGCGGGGGCAACGCCACCGCTTACGGGGTTCGACCTGCCCGGTCAGGTCGCGGGGGTCCAGGGGGCAGCGCCCCCGGCGAGGTGCGGGGCAGCGCCCCGACCAAAACGGTACGACCTAGTGAAGACAAAATGAGGTCTAACGACCTAACGACTCAAGGGTCTAACGACCTAACGACTCAAGGGTCATACGACCTAACGACTCAAGGGTCATACGACCTAACGACTCAAGGGTCATACGACCTAACGACTCAAGGGTCTAACGACCTAACGACTCAAGGGTCATACGACCTAACGACTCAAGGGTCATACGACCTAACGACTCATGGGTCATACGACCTAACGACTCAAGGGTCATACGACCTAACGACTCAAGGGTCATACGACTTAACGACTCATGGGTCATACGACCTAACGACTCATGGGTCATACGACCTAACGACTCAAGGGTCATACGACCTAACGACTCATGGGTCATACGACCTAACGACTCATGGGTCATACGACCTAACGACTCAAGGGTCATACGACCTAACGACTCATGGGTCATACGACCTAACGACTCAAGGGTCCAACGACCCAACGACTCAAGGGTCCAACGACTTAAGGGTTGCACGACTTAAGGGTTAGGCCAGGAGCGACCTAACGAGATAAGGTCCAACGACCTACGAGTTAAGTGTCCAGCGACCTATCGGGATAACTCGTAACCGACTTAAGGGTTGCGTGACTGAAGGGCTGCATGACTTAAGGGTTAACTCGTAAACGACTCACGACCTATGGATGAACGACTTAACTCCGAACGAGCTAAAAATGGCCAGAACGACCTAGGGTTAACTCATGAACGACTCACGACCTATGGACGAACGACTTAACTCCGAATGACCTAAAAATGGCCAGAACGACTCAAGTGCAGAAAATTCAACAAAACGCTAAAAATTGGAGTTTTTCGCCAATCCAATCCAAACCAAATGCTAACATGCATGCAAAAATGATAGGGAATCATTCCCAACAGTCCAATATAGTTATAGGCTAGAATTGTGAGACAAAAATCTCACCTTTGCACTAAAGTTTATGAAGATGAAGCTTGAAAGCAAGGAGAAGCAATCCAAAGCTTGAATCCAATATCTTCTACTTGAATTTGGAGTTGAATGTTGGATTTGGAATTGAATTTGTGCTTGGAGTTTTAATTTCCCATTCCCTCCACCATTAATGCCAAAGCTTGATTAGTTAGGAAATTTATGAAGAGTGAGGAGAAGAGGGTTGGAACTTGGGCTTAATAGGCTAAACTAACCCAAAGTCCAAATCGGGAAAAGTTAGTGAAATTTCACTAACTCCAAACCTATCGATGTTTATACTTAAAAAGTTGTAAACGACATTTCGAACTCAATGGAAGTGGTCTCGAGTCCTAATTTGACCGTTTGCAAAAAGTAGCTTTTCGGACCAAAATCCGATTAACAAGTTAATATTTAAATAAAATATTTAAATACAAACTCGATAAATATGTGGGTTGTTACAGCAGCCTTGAATTCCTTTAGCTTAACTAACGACCAGATTTTTTTTCGCATTAAAAAAGAGAAATTATTTATGTAATTCATATTCAAATCTTTAAAAACTCGTATCTTTATCATACAAGGTCGAAATCGGACATAGCAGGCTGCGTTGGAATCGCAGTTATGAATACTACATGCTGAATCTGGTCTAGAGGTGTTTGGAGCAAGTTAAAATTTTAGGTTAAATTGAACGGGTTCGATTTAATTGAAAATTGTAATATTTGGAAAATATAAAACTCAAGGTGAGTTAATCTCACTCAATTTTGGACTGCTGACTTTAATTTTAAATAGTTAAAATTAATTAATGATTGAATGGTTAAATTGATATATTTTAATCAGTTGGATGTGATATTATATATAATAATATACGTTGGAGTGATTGATATTCCCGCATATATACAGTGGATGAGACCATATGCGCCCCGTATAATAGCGAATGACCCTATATACCGCGATATTCCACCTCGAAGTGGAATTGGTATTTTTATGTTGTGCTAACATCTATGGATGCAGGGAAATAAGTTGGAGGGATCCAACTAGATTGCTCAAAATGTGTAATTTAATTTTATATATAGTGATATATGTTTTGTTGGAATAATCTGTGATGGTTTATTGTGTGATTTGAAATGATTTGATGATATGGCAGTTTTTCGCCTAGATATTGGGTATTTTTAAATAACAATAATAGATGGATTGAATTTGAAAAGAATTCTAAAAAGGGATTTTGTGAAGTAAAATATTTATAAAGTATTTTGGGTTAGTTACGGGTTAAGGTTAGGATGGTATGGATCTCAAGAGACGAGCTGGAGACCGAGACTTATTCTCATACTTGTTTATTCCACTATAGTGTTTTATTGAAATTATCAGCAGCTGTGAGGGCAGCGTGTTATAACAGTCTAGGCTAGTAATTATTGATTTGTGTACTCTGTTTTGACATATGTATAATATAGTTTTGATTTGTGTAAAGAACTATTTATATTGTATGTTATTCAGTCCGCTGTGAGATTCTATTTTTGTTTAGTTTCTTCTTTCCTTCTACCTATTTTTCTTTTCCCTCAATAATCTGTTTTCCAGCACTCGATCATTCAACATGTTATACGATGAGCGTATTTATGTCAATTTTTGAGGGCCGAAAGGCGGGTTGTCACAGTCAAAGATTAAATGGGACGGTCTTCCGAAGACCAACTAATTTGTCTCATCAAATATGAGAGACTTAGCTTAAGCACAGAAAACCAAACTACAGAAAATTTCAAAGTTGAATATTGATTTGGAAAAAAGAATGTCATTTTATTAAAAATTGTACGAGTTGTTTTATTTTCGATGATTTTTGGGATAGATAGAACAATTAGTTGAAGTTCAAGTTTATTTTCACCAAATTGAAATTCAAACTTATCATTGAAAAGTTCTTCAGAATTATTGATTTACAAATCAAAATGGTGATTTAAATTTACCCCTTCAGTAATCAACAACTCTTCTTCAAAAGATCCAAAAAAAAAATTTGTGTTCACTAAATTCGTCTTCCTTTTTTGGATTATTACAACTTCCTTACATGCATCAATTTCAAAACCTATAGTTATTGCATTAAATTTTTCAAAATCAAAGAAAGGAAGATGGGATTTTAAATTTGGTTCCACACTCTCAAAAGAATTGAAATCCAACTTAATTACCATATTTTCAACAACTTGATTAAGATTGTCGTTCTCAGTTTCAAAAGGTTGTTATTTGAAAATCGTCAATTTTGGTAAAAGGTGGATTATCACTTGGCTCGTCACGCATTGAGATTTGATTATGTTTCTCACATTGTTTCAGATATGTTTCAAACAACAAATCCATGTGATCTTTGTGAATTTCGTTCATTTGCTGAACAAAATCTAATTTATAATTATTAATTTGAGAATTTTCAATTTGAAAATTGTTGAGAGTAAAAATTTTCTCCATCATTGAAACAATTCTCAGTGCCAAAACCGTTTAAAAAGTGGTTCACATTTCCATTTTGACTTTGAAATTTATTTTGGAGTTTGAAGTTATATTGGCATGAGTTATAATCGAAATCATTTGAATTTTGAAGTGAATTCAAATTTAGATCAGTTTGAAATCCTTGACTTGAGTTATCGTACAAATATGAGATACACAAATCATTTATCATTTATTTTTTATGTAGGATTTCAAGTAAAGATGAAACTGTTTCAATACACTTTTCAAGAGTTGAGGGCCAGCCATCATTTTGAAAACTTTATGGACCAAAATTCAAATTGTTTGTACAATAGTTGTCATTAAAATATCCATAGGAATTTGGTGTGAAATTATGAGGATTATATTGATTTTCACAATTGTTGTAAAATTCTTACGAGTAAGAAAATTATGACATTTTTAGGAATTCTTTTATTAAAAATTTAAAACAAGGTAAGGTATTTACTAAGGAGAATTCATTTTTCAAATGGGAAATTTGGTTTTTGTTTTGTTTTTTAGGATTTTCAAATTTTTTTTTGTATATATATATATATATATATGTATGTATGTATGTATGTATGTATGTATGTATATTTGGATTTTGTTTTTGATTGAAAAAATTTCAAATGAAAAGCTTTACAATTATTTTTAGTTTTGGATTTCGAATTTTTTTAAAATATGCTGAACTAATGCAACTAAACGAATGCAAAAGACTTAATTACAAATTTTCTGTCATTAGTAGCTTGTAACCCAAAATTGTATAATCACACTTTGTCTTAAATCAATAAAATATTTCTTAGCGAGGTAACGGTTATGAGTTATTGGTACACCATGAATCGCCGTAGCAAAGCAACAAAAGTTTGAGTATCATCAAAGAAACAATCGGTGTAATATTGCGAATCATCATAATATTTATAACTGATTATTTCTCTACTATAGCCTAGACACCAAGAAGATAAATTGTTCAAAGAAGACAAATGTCATGGTACAATTAAGTCCTAAGTGAGCTCGCGACTCCTTTAAGATGTCCGACCGTTATTATTAATCAAAATTATAACTTGAAATGCAATTTGTGGGCCAAGAAAGGGGTGATGAAATCCCCCACCTTATGTGGATTTAGGATGTTGCCCTTAAAAAATTAAAATAAGATGAGATGAATGAAAAATAGAATATAAACGTGAATTAAACGATGCAACCACAAATGAAATTACTTTTTGTCTTTGAATTTTTGAATTTTTTATATATAAACGCAAATGCGGGAAACCAATAATGCAAAGCAAAAATAAGAGATAGGGGTACGATATCAGAACGTGTAGAATTTATTAGTAATTTATTTTAAAAGTGGCAAATTTTTTTATACTAGCAAATAAAGAATTTTTTTTAGCAAGCTAGTCTTCTCCGTATCTACTTAGGCAACCTGATATAGAAGTTGAACAAGACATATACACTATTTTGTGTGTGTGTGTGTATGTATGTATATGTGTGTGTGTGTGTATATATGTATGTATGTATGTATGTATATATATGTATGTATCAAAGAAGAAACTGAAACAAATGAAAACAAAACAAATGAAATGAAAAGAAACAAAACAAGAGAAACAAACTTATTTGTTTTTTTCGTTTTCTTTTTGTTTTTTATATAAACAATGAAAGAGAGAAAAAAAAAATGAATGGACTTGATTAAAATGGTAGCCAAAACAAAACTAAGCAAAAGCCACAAACTCAATAATGCACTCGGCCCAACTTTTTCTTCTCTTTTTTTCTCTGGATAAAAATCATTTCCACTTCGTTAATGCCGAATGACTCTCGACTTCAATAAGCAATTTGAAATCAATAATTTAATTTTCAAAATTCACAACAAAAATTAAATACGAGTAGGTTGCGGTTTTGAAGTGAGGCGATTTGAGGTGATTGCGGAAGTGGGGATTTGGGTTACTAGTTTGGGCGAGTCGTTGAATGAAGGCGATGAAGTTGTAGGATGATTCAGATTTAGGATGGTAGCAGTTTGAGGGTGCTGGGGGGTTGCGATTTGACTGCTGCATGGTTCAAATGCAGATTGATGCAATGTCTGGGTTGTGGCCAGATTTGTCTTGGAGAAGTTCAGGTAATTGTTTTGTGGTATTGTTTTGTGATGAAGGTGATAGAAGAGGTGGAAGAAATGGTGTGTAGGTTGCAAAAGTTTTGTAGTCAGGTGGTTGAGGTATGGCAGTCAGGGAGGTTTTGTGGTATGTCACTGGGTTGATGGAAGCAGATGCATAGAAGTGTGCAGGCAGAGGTGGTTAAGAGAAGGTTGATGGCAGTGTAGCAGTTACGATCTTAAGAAGTGAATGAAGTGGTGTGGTTTATGTGCACTGTTATGGTGGATGGCAAGAACTTGTTTGGTTGATAGCAGTTTTTGTGCACTGGTTGTACAGTAGAGGTGATGTTTGCAATATGGAGATAATGGTCAGTATGTCACTGTTGTTTGCAATGGCTGGAGGATGGCCAGAGATATATGATGGCCACTGGCAAGTGGGATGATTGGTCAGAACAGTGATGTTTGATATGAATGCAATGTGGATGACTGGTAGTTTTGATGTTTGGTGATGAATGTTCAGAACATTGTTTTGTGGAGTTGATAACAGTGATGTTTGGTAATGTTGCAATATGGAGATAGGTGATGGTGATGAATGATGTTGAAAGTGATGTAGTGATAAGGAAAGTGAAGTGAATGCAACACTGTTTTGACGTGAATGCAGGGGAGATAGTTTATGAAGTAAGTTGAAAGTGGGGTAGGAGGAGCAAGGAAACTGTTTATGATAAGGAATTTTATTACAGGCAGCAGAAGTTTGTATGGTGAAGGCGGGGAAGTAACAGAGGTCTAGAGAAGAAGCTTGGTGGATGTATGAGGAGGCAGAAGGTTAGGTGATTGGCACTGTGTTGAAGTTTGATGGTAGGGGAGTAGGATGTTATGCAGGCATTATTGACACACTGTGATGTAGTTATAGCAGAAATGTGCACAGGCACAGTGAAAAGAATGCGCAGTGTAATTTTTTTTCTTTTTGTAAGTTGTACAATAAGAAAATTGTAAATGAAATGGAATACAAATTTTTTTTCCTTTTTTAAATGGAATTGTGTATGATTTTTTTGAGTAGAAATGCAAATGCAAATGAAAAGCAACAAGCACACAAACAAATGCAAGCAAAAATCAAACAACAAACACAAAACGCTACTTTTTTATATGAAATACACACAAAATAAAATACACTAAAATCAAACAACAAATAATTCGAAGAGTAAAAAATTAAAATCAAATTAATTCTCCAGCAACGGCGCTAAAAGATTGTTTAACGACTAATTTTCCATCAAATTAGAAAATAGCCGATAAAATTTAATTAAAAATAACCGCAAGCACACGACCTACAATTTTATAACGTGGCAAGTACGGGTCAATCCACAGGGAATTGAATTGATTAAAAGTTCTACTCAATCAAATTAAACCAAGATTTGAAGTAATGTTAAACTAAAATTTTTTAAAAACTAATAATAACTAAAAGTGGATAAAATATGAGAGTAGAAGGCAATTTAGAGACAATTTCCTTCTTATGATCACATAAATCAACAAAATGAAATTATGATATCTCTTTTGGTCATTAGTAAATTTAGCTGATGTGTTTATCATAAGTATGGAATAATTGTGCTATTAATTAGCCCAACATAGACCATCAAACTTTAACACGCCCTCCAAACCACTTGTTAACTCTCATGAAAATGTTAATGAAATTGAAAATAAAATTTATTCTAAGCTTGATCTATTTACTATTGATTAGTAATATAGCAACAAATTTTGATTCTAAAATTCACTTCATTACCATAATCACATGTAGATGAAGAGGTAATTTGTGTTTGTGTTTGTTTAAACATATCATATTTGGTATCAACAACATAGGTTATCAAATTCAAAGCTAAACAACAAAATATTTACCACATTTAACGTTGTCATTAAGCACAACAAGAGATCAAAAATTAGTAAAATGTTGAATCTACATAATTAAGAGAGCTTCATTACCCCTAAATTGAAGGGGTTTAGCTTCTCATATTTGTTATCATTTCAACAAATGTAGAGTTCAACATGAAACAAGAACAAAACGGAAAATGCAAGCTGATTAGAATATAATAAAAGCTAAACTACTTACATGAAACACAGAGATCTACACTATTAACATAAGAAGAAATAAGCAAAAAAAGAACTTGAATTAAAATTGCATAAAAATAGATTACAAGAAAAAAGGCTAAGAAGCCAAAAGTGACAGAGAATTTTTGTTTATTTTTGTGCCTACAACTAGACTAATTAAAGAGGAGGCTAAAAGCTCATTACATGAAACATAAGGGGTATTTATACATGTTTTGAAACTCCAATCTTATTTTTTGGGACTACCCAAAATACCCTCTTAGGAAATGTAACCTTCAATTAATCATTAGCATAAATCATAATACTTCATTTAAATGTGCATGTAGCTTTAATTATGTGCATTAGCTCTTAACAGGATATCATTGTAAGTGGGTAGGTGGGGTCCTCCATGTTGTGTGAAATGATTTATTTCCATCATCATTTTGCCTTCTTCACTTGTGCATGCATATTTTCATGAAGACTTCATCATATTTTCATTTAAATTCCTATGAATAACAATAAAATGTGCAAATGAATTTTCTCAAATTTGTTAGCACATAAAAATAATCATTTTCCCCCTATATGAAGATGAATAAATGATGATTTGAAATAATTTAAATTTGGGTTTAAGAATGTTAAAATATCCAATATGCTCATTTATTTAATTAAAATAGATTAAATATGGAAGTAAAAATATGCATATTTACGTGCACATCACCAAGTTGGATGGATCTCTAACGTTATGCGTAGATTACCGAGATTTGGATAGACAAATAATTAAGAACAAGTATCCTCTACCTCGATTAGATGACTTGTTTGATCAATTACATTGAGATCGAGTATTCTCAAAAATGGATCTAGCTACAGGATTCCATCAGTTAAGAATCGTAGAAGAATGCATCTATCTAACTACATCCAAAGGTCCAAACACTTTCTTGAAGTGGTAGATTATGCCTTTTGGGCTAACCAATGCACCCATTTATTTCGTAGACCTTATGAATAGAGTATTTAGAGATGTACTCATTAAATTCATGTTAGTCTTTATCGATGGTATCCTTATTTCTTCTGAGATAGAAGAAGAACACGAAAGGAATCTAGAAATTATGTTAGAAATATTGAGAAATAATGTGCTTAAATCCAAATTCTCAAAATGCCATTTCTAGGAGAAGGAGGTAAGATTCCTTGGATATATAATGTAAAAGGACGGGGTTTCAGTGGATCCTGTAAAGGTTGCGGCTGTTCTAAATTGGAAGCAACCACAAAATCCTAAAGAAGTCCGTAGCTTCTTAGGTCTGGTAGGGTATTACAGAAGATTCATTCAAGAATTCTCAAACTTTGCCTACCACCTAACGAAGATGCCATATTTATCTGGATTCCTAAATGTGAAGCACCATTCCAAGAACTCAAAAAAGAGATTAACAACTGTTCTAGTCCTAACAATTATAAATGGAAATAATGGATTAATTGTTTTACACAGATGCTTGTGGAGAAAGAGTTGGTGTATCTCTGATGTAGGAAGGGAAGGTGATTGCTTATGCAAGAAGACAACTGACAGTCCGTGCAAAGAATTATGAAAAGCATGACTTAGAATTATTAGTCGTGGTGTTCGCATTAAAAATATGGAGGCACTATTTGCCGAGTAAGAAGTTTACACAGTTTGTTTCAATTAAAAATTTGAATTGACCTTAGTAAATAAAATACCTCTTTTAACTAGGTGAAAAGTATGAGCTTTTTACGGATCATAAATTGTAAAGCATATTTTCACTCAAAAGGATTTAAACATGAGGCAGCAACGTTGGTTGGAATTTCTCGCATCTTACGATCTAGATATTTATACGCACCCGGGAAAGCCAATGTAGTAGCTAATGTGTTAAGTAGGAAGTATGCTATCGTTTCTTGTTTGGCAGTAACCCTAACTCTACTGGAAAGAACAGCCAGTAAACAAAGGGAAGATAGACAATTTGAAAAGTTCATTAAGGCAACTGAAGAAGGAAGGAATTAGAGTTTTGAACCAGATAGTCGCGGAGTATTACAGTTGAATGGGCGAATTTATGTTCTAGATGTGGAAAATCTTAGGCAGGCAGTGTTAGCTAAATGTCATAAATCCAAACTCAGCATTCATCTAGGAGTTAACAAAATGTATAGAGATATGAAGTGCACATTTTGGTGGAGAAGTATGAAAATGGACATATCCATTTATGTTAGTCGATGCCCAAATTGTCAACAAGTCAAAAGCGACCAATAGAAAGTTGCAGGGTTACTTAAGCCGCTGGAGATTCCAGTTTGAAAGCGGGATCAAGTATCAGTGGATTTCGTGGATGGTTTACCTTGAATAAAGAAAGGAAACAAAGGCATTTGGGTTATCATTGATCGATTACCTAAAAGTGCACACTTCATTCCAGTTAAACTAACAAGGACCACTACAAGCCTGACATATATATATATATATATATATATATATATATATATATATATATATATATATATATGCGTGCGCGTGTGTGTGTGAAGGGGACTGTATGATTGCATGGAGTTTCGAGCAGTACAGTGAGCGGTCGAGATCCAATTTTTACTAGTCGGTTTTAGGAAGCATTACAGACAACTTTGGGAACAAGGATAAATACAAGCACTACCTATCATCCTCAAACCGATGGAAAGACGAAGTGAGTTAACCGCGTTCGCAAGGCATGTATTCTAGACTTTGGAGGCTCCTGGGAAAATCGTCTACATTTAGTAGAGTTCTCTTATAACAACTGTTATCAAGCTAGTATCGACATGGCACCGTATGAAGCTCTATATGGTCGTCCATGCAGGTCACCAACATGTTGGATCGAAATTGGAGATCAGTTAATACCTGATCCTGATATGACACGAGAAGCTTTAGAGAAAGTTGATGTAACTAGAAAGAAGGTAAAGGAAGCCCAGAGCAAAAAGAAAAGTTATGCGGACCAAGGGCGTAGAAATATGAAATTCTCAGTTGGAGATTCAGTCTTTTTGAAAGTCTCTCCGATGAGAGGAGTAGTGAGGTTTGGAAGGATGGAGAAGTTAGCACCTCGATATATTGGACCATTTCCTACTCTTGAACGAATTGGCCCACTAGCTTATCGAGTGCAATTTCTAGAAAGGTTAGCAGAAGTGCACAATGTCTTTCATGTGTCCTATTTAAGGAAACATGTGCATGATCTAGAGCAAATCATAAAAACAACTGCTCATAAAGACTTGGAGGTGGAACCGAATTTAGCGGTCATCAGACGGTCTAGTCGAATCATTGATTTTGATGAGAAATGATTAAGGAGGAAGGTGGTAAAGTTAGTCAAAGTTCGATGGAGTGGAGATGCTGATAATTGCACTTGGGAAACAGAGGATAGAATGAATAAGGCATATCCAGAGTTTTGAATTGAAGAATGAACAGTATCATTATCGTGCACTCACCGCCTGTGGTGTTGTCACTTATTATACATTTGTTTATATTCCATCCTATCGAATATATTCCATTTTGAGCTATTTTCTCTTATCTTAATTTCAGGAAGGAAATTCTTTTAAGGAGGGGAGTTTGTAACGACCCGTAAATATGTCACTTTAAATAAATGATCGTTTAGCTTTATCGATAATACAAATAATTTTGTGAATAATTATTTATAATAATTTATATGATTTTATAAATAAAATAATATCATTTTAATTAGTTAATAATAATAATAATAAAATTTATTTTAAAATTTGTTTACAAAATATGCATTTTAATTTAGAAGAGAAAATATGATCGAAAATCGAAATCGGGACTTACAAGATACAACGCATGGAAGTTGTATAACGTTGTAAGAATATGTTACATACACTTATACATGTACATGTATATACATAAGAACGTACACATAAACACACACATATATAAATAAATATATAATATAAAATATATAAGATATTTTTAAGCAAACTTACTCCTTAATCTTTTATAAGTCAACATAGTACACGTGGGAAGATGGAAGTGATGTGCACATGGGGGAAGGCTTCTAGCCGTGCAAAAGAGGGAGGAAGGTGTGTTGGAGAAGCCTTGAAATGGTGATGCAAAGGTGATGTGCACATGTCTTCTTTTATACTCTTCTTTTTTCCTATAAATACCCTAACCTCTTCTCTTCTTTTTCATTCATCTTCTTCTTCTTCATGTTCTCAAGCTTTAGCTTCCTATTTAATGGCTTCCATCCTAAGGGAAATAAGGTCAAAAATTATTTCAAAAACAAACTAAAATTATAATATATAGTTATATATATAGTAAAACTCCTCAAAACGATCCTAAAACCCCTCATTTCTATTTGTTCTTCACATACTCCACTTAAGTCTACCCTAGGCCATGCCCACTCCTCACTACACCCAAGGCTGTGCACCCCCTAGCCTCCTCAAGACATAGTAGAGGAATTTAGGAGCTAAAATTTGAAGAATAGCGCGCTTCGAAACTCGAATAGCGGAGCAATAACGAATTTTTAAGTAAATTTTAAAATCTAAGGTGAGAACTCCTAAACTAATATACTATATGTTTGATGATGATATGATGTTGCAAATGGATGTTTATTATGCTTTGATCATCAAGTTTGGTTGTTTTCATATGAATGTTGAACACACACACACACACACACACACATATATGTACACACACACACACACACACACACATATATATGTATACACACACACACACACACACACACACATATATATATATATGCAAGTCATGAATAAACATGTCGATAAGCACAAAGGAAATTATTGTAACAACCCAATTTTTTAAAAATTAAAATTAGCAATTAATATAAATTTTTGAATAAAATTAAAAGTAATTTCAAAATTTCAAAATAAATTAGATAAGTATTAATTTGAATATATATGTGAATAAGATTTTAATTTACATTTGAGTTTAAAAATTCAAAATAATAAATATTTTAAAATTATTTGAATTTAAAAATATGTATATATATGGATAGATTTGAATTTGAATTTAAAATTTAAATAAATATCTTATGAAATAATTTGGATTTAAAAATAATATCTATGTAATTTATTTAATGTGTAATTAGTTTTAAAACATTTTCTTTTAAATAGTATATAATAATATAAAGTAAATGCCTTTATAAAAATAAGGAAATGTAATATAAAAATTTATTTAAAATATTAATGCATGCATAATCCAAGTGTGAACACATAACATGAACAAATTAGCAAGTGTTGAAATCTTAAACTATAATTTAACAAGTGTAATTCATGAAATAAGGGAATTAACAAGTGTCATTTAAGTTTTTATTTTTGAGAAAATTAATAAAAATAAGAAATAAGATTATATGTACACAACATTTCCCTCTTCCTCATATTTTTATTCATTTCTAAAGAAAACAAAAGCCTGTACATTCTAAACTCAAACCAGAGAATTTTAAATAAATCAAACTTGAACCATAGTAAATAAAAAAAATAATCAGACCATCTCAATATCAAAGCAATCAAGAACGACAAAGTTTCAAAGTTCAAACCTGTAAAGCAAAAAATTCAACTCATCAGATCTCAACCCAGTAAATCAAGATCGAACAACAAATAAGTTCAACTCTTCAACAAGATCAATTTAAACCAGATTCTAGATGAGAAGAAGGATCCCTTTCCAGTTTAAATAGCAAGTATAAATCAAAGAAAAATTAAAGTTCCAGGCTTTATAAAAAAACTCTCTGTTTTCAACATCTAGGTGAGTAAACTCTTTGAAATCTAGATTTGAACTAGTTGTTTGTGATCACGCTTTAAGTTAAGTTAAAAAGAATTGGTTGTATACATATAAATACGAGTATATGTGCTCATGTATGTCTGTATACATGAATATGAGTTCTGCTCCATGCTTACAGGTTCTAAAACCTGTTTCAAAAATCAAAAACTTTTCCTCAAATCATTTTTAGGCTTTGAGATCTAAATGAAACCTGTGTATAAAGCCAAGATTTAAGTTTTAAACATATTTATAGGTTTAAACAAAATATGATTTAGAATGGGAAAGAAAATATACAGTGGAATTCCAAATTACGTCGAAATTCAAATGTTGTAATTGTTTGATTTACCTATACCATTCACCTCGTCTTCCAAAATCATGATTTTTAAAAGTAAAATAAAAATTTTTAGTGACTTATTTATTGAGAAATTCAAAGCTGAGCGAATTTGGGCCTTTTGGCCATTGCTAGTCATCAGGGTGATGAGAGTGGTCGGGCTCATGGTTGGAGGATGCCAAGGTGATAGGGATTCACGGAAAAATTCTCATCGAATTTCCAGTTGATCGTGGTGGTCGGGCGAGATGGTTTTAGGGTTTTAACCCATTTTTGGTCGGTCTTGGTTTCAAGGCAATTTCGTCGTCGACATCGTATCGATCGAATCCGGACGTAGGAGAAATGACCCATAGGTTATCAAAGAAGCTTGGGCCAGGATTGCATGGCCTTCGGTGGCCTGAGGTGTTAGAGTGAGGCAATTTTATAGTGATGGTTTGCTGTGCCAGTTTGGTCGAGATGACTCGATTTCGTTTCCAAGTTAAATTGGAGTTTCTGGGTGGTCAAACGGCTTGGGGTGGTCGAAAGGGACTTTTCGGCGTGGTCTTGGAGTCCGGAGCTCTGGCTATTGACGATGCATGTGCACATGGCCTTAGTTTGTGTCAGAGGATAGGAGTTTGGGAAGAAAGGTTTAACTCGAAGTGGTCTTCGGGGAGTTTGCATGCTAGCTCGAGATTTAGTTCGGGATTTTGTGTGTGTATATCGGGTATTCAAAACTTAAACAAAAATTCTAAGTTTTAAAATGAAATTGGGGAAGCACTAGGGGAAGACTCGAAGTAAACACGCATTTGTCTCGGGAAGCTCTCGAGGAAGTCTCGTGTTCGATCTAAAAAAACGGTTTTCCAACTTTAAACTAAATTCAATTTTAAACATTTTAACTCATCCTTTTAAATAATTGCTTTGATTCAAGTTTAAAGTTAGTAAAGAAGCAATCATGTTTTATTTAATTACGTAATCACAATTTATAAATTAATTCTTAAATTATTTTGAATAAATAATGAAGTAAAGAGTTAATTAAAATTAATGTTTTTAAATCATTAATTGACTTAAATATCTTAAGTTAAATTATGTGTTAATGATTAATTATAAGGTTATTAATTAAATGATTAATTAAGATAAATGATTAATTATTACTCAGTTAATTAAAGAATAATTAATTAAATGTTAATTAATTATTAATTTTAAGGTTAATTAATTTATAATTAAGGATTAATTAATTAATGTAATTAATTAAGAAATACTTAATGAAAGTGATTAAGATTAATTAATTAATAATTAAGGACTAATTAATTTATAATTAAGACTAATGAATCATTAATTAAGGATAAATAATGAAAATAATTATGTGATTAATTAATTATAATCACATGATTAATTCATCTTAATTGTAGATGATTGATTATTATTGAATGCTTTGTATTGATTGATATCTCTGATATGTGATTGTGGTACCATATGAAACGAATTGTTGTGTGTTGAGCTGTGACATTTGTGAATATATTAACGTGTGAATGTGAAAACCCCTTTTCCTATAAAACGACATTTGAATTTCGATGCGACAGGGAGCCGGATTCCAGTTGGTTGTCCGAAACCCATATCGAACCTTAATGGTGAATCTTTGTGATTGATATATCCAAGTGCTTTTTAAATTAAGCGCTCACTATTCGGTTTAGCTGGGAGAGGACTTTGTGTTATATAACCCATTCCGAATAGTGATACGACGAAATGGATAGCATTTGAGGATGGTGGTGAAGACCGCGTGTCTTCGAGAACAATAGGATAACCTATCGAATGAATCTGCACTGAGTTGCTCCGGTATAAAGATCTCCATATGTGATGGGGAGTCTGGGATTGTGGATGCCCGGATTGCAAGGGCTTCTTTGGAAGTGCCTTCGGTTCCGTTCGAACCCGGAACAGACTTGTATGGTTATATGTCTGACATTACACTTTGGGATATAAAGCGGATTTCTTTCAAATACATTTCTGTTGGTGGCCGAGAATTTATTCCCTTAGCTTAACACCCTTGTTTGAGACGTACGAGCTCAGAGGTTATGTAGTTGATGGTTATCAGTGATATACTCCCAATTTGGTAGTGTGGCATGCTGAGTGCTTCTAATCATTTGTTGATCGAAGCATAGCTTTTGTGAAAAGCGTAGTTTTATGGACGAGACTTCATTGAACCTCACAACCCGAAAATGGTCGAAACAGGAAGGATGCAGCAAGGTTATTGGGGGTAGCGCCCCTTAGGGTATGTGCATTTCCTTGTGGATAAAAAGTTGTATCATGGTATGGAGCCCAGATACTTAACTTATGTGGATATTGCAATTATGTTGTTGTTGTTGGGGCCCTAGATAAAGGTCGGTTACGACCGAGGGATGGCATACTCGTGACAGTTAGTTATCTAGTGACAGAGGTAACTCGACCTTGTGTCGGCAGAGAATCGGTTAAGCTCTCGGGGCGTCCCTCCAGAGGCATATCCATGTGGAATAGGAAGTTCCTTAGCCTGGCCATTGTTGGAAATCCAATCACCAATAGGTGCCCAGTATGGTTTTTGTTGTAGAACCTCCCATTTAATATGGTAGCTGTAGGAGGCATACTATAATGGTATGTATGTTGGCTAAGATTAATATATACCTACGAAATGTTTTCACACTATGCACTAATAATAATATCAAAAAGTGTTTTCTCGTATCAAGCATATTTGACTATCATAAGGAGAAATCTCCCCCAAGTGTGCGATTGCATTGTGTGTGTGTCGGGAGGCCTTATGGTGGTTTCATTTTCCGAAAGCATGAACGGATTTCTTTTATAAATTGTTTTTGTACAAACAACTGTTTTGGTTTACTCATACCTGTCCCATGACTGACCCGGAGTTTATTTTTCCCTTCCTAAACTCTTGGTGCCCATAATTTTCCACACGGGCAACCTAGAAGCAGGTTATCCGTGTTTTGGAGCTAGCTTGGATTTAGAAGCTGTCGTATTTTGGAAGATTTTGGTTTGAAGTCTTGGAAGCTTTGAAGTTTGGAAGAAGGAGCTGCTTATGCTGGATTCTCACTCTCGTCTCTTTCTGTTGGAAGACTCACTTGAAGTTATTGTAGCCATATTGTTGTTCCGCTGTGGTGTTACCATTTTGTTGTTGTATCATATATATGACACTCTGATGTTAGTGATCAATGTTGTAATGGATATTGTATCGGTGTTGTATCTTTGTTGTGATCAATGTAATTCATTTTGTTTCCGCTGTTTATATTCATCTAATGTTCTTATAAGCTCCATCCGAGCTGGAGTTCAACGTTTGAATCTTCGGCAGTCGAATACAAGTGAGGTATTTGATGTCGATTTTTGAACGCTGGATTTTGGGTCGTGACAAGTGGTATCAGAGCTAAAGGTTGAGTAAGAACTTTAGCTACGGAGTATAGCACATTAGGTGGCTCATTAGAGATAGGGTGAAGAATACCTACAATAAGTATAAATGGAGAGACTGAAACCCTAAAATTTCTTGGTCTATTTCTTTAAAATATTGATATTCCATAAGATATCTCTTCTGTATACCTAAATAAAGTTTTCTTACTATTTACAGATAGTGAGAATGAGCAGGCGAAAAGGACGAGGTAGGGGACAGGGAAATACCACTACAACTGGTCAAGTCCCTACAGTAACGGAAGCTGCTATTCCCACTCAACCTCAGCCAAATCTGGCTGATTTATATCAAAGTTTTTCCAGACTTAGTGGAAAGCCGTTCATAGGCAAGGAGTCTATTATCGAATCACAAGCCTGGATTCAATTGTTCGAAATAATTTTCATAGGTCTAAAGTTGGAAGATGATCAGATGAGATTAATAGCTTCTTGGCAACTCCAAGAGGAAGCTTTAGCCTGGTGGGAGACTGTTACAGTGGATGAGCTAGAAGATGAGTTCACTTGGAGTCGATTAAAAGAGGTGTTTGAGAAACGCTATATGTCGTCTGCTGGTATCTTTAGAATGTACCAGTAGTTTATGGACTTGAAGTAGGGAAATTTTTCATTTAAGGAGTACTTGAATAAGTTCAATGAGTTATCTTAGTTTGGTCCGGAGCTGGTAAACAACCCTTTGAAGAAAAATGAAAGGTTTATTCGTGGAATGAATAAGAAATTCTATGAAAGGATGACGGCCCACGTAAAAGAATCTTTTTTTGATTTGATCGATATGGGTTATAGATATGCTACCTTGGATAAGTAGGAAGTTCCAGAGGATAAAAGAAATGCAAGCAATCCGAATTGGACGAAAAGGAAGTTCGGAGGGATGAAACTATATCAAGGCAAGGAGAAGAAGAACAATCAGGAAAACCTGGCGAAGAATATTGCTTGTTACAATTGTCAGGAGAAGGGCCATTACTCAAATAGATGTGAGAATCCAAAGAAACCAGTAAAGAAAGAACAACGTATGAAGACTACTCAGGGAGTCAAAGAGTGCTATCATCGTCACAAGCCTGGACAAGTAATTGAAGATTGCCTAGCAATGAAGCAAGCTCAAGCGGCGAAGGCGTATGCGATAAAGGATAGCCCCTCAACTTCAAAGGCGGATAAAGGAAAAGGAGTTTTAGAAGGTAACCCTATTATTTATGATAGGTCGTTAGAGTTTTGTTTGACACGGGAGCTACATATAGCTTTATCTCCCAACAAACCATAAATGAATTAAAACGTAAACCCGAATTTGTCGATGAGCTAATTCGCGTGAAGAATCCGGTTGGTGGCCATTCGAATCTTTGTCTACGTTGTCAAGAGGTTCCTATCTCGTAATCTTGTCAACGATTTCCTGTCAGCCTTTTCATTCTTGACTTTAATGAATTTGAAATCTTACTCGGAATGAACTGATTGACGAAATACGAAGCAAACTTAGATTGTAACAATCGAACGATTTCAGTCAAAACAAAACTTGGGAATTTCATAGTGATTTCTTGTGAAGACCCAGTCCAAAAAGAGATAAGTTGATGTATACCTTGGGGTATCCCGAACCTAGTCTGGAATCCATAGCTATTGTCCGGGAATTTCCAGACGTATTCAAAGAGGTCAAATCTTTACCTCCACATAGAGAAATTGAATTCAGAATTGACTTGGTTCCAAATGCTTATCCTGTCGTTTATGCAAGCCGTAGGATGGCACCAAGGGAAAGGATAGAACTAGTCAATCAAACCCGAGATTTGTTAGAGAAAGGATTAATACGTCCTAGTATTTCCGATTGGGGTTCAGCTATGGTGTTCGTAGCCAAGTCTGACGGATCCTTGAGATTGTGCGTGGACTACCGCGATCTCAACAAATTAACTCTCAAAAAAAAAATTCTTTACGACTTGTTCGATCAACTGCATGGCGCTCGATTCTTTTCAAAGATGCATCTAACCCAGGGATTCCATCAATTGCGAATTACTGAAAACTGTATTCATTTAACTGCTTTCAAGGGTCCAGACACGTTCTACAAATGGTTAGTCATGCCTTTCGGACTAACCAATGCTCCCGCATACTTCGTAGACTTAATGACTCGTGTATTTCGAGAAGTGTTGAATAAATTCATCCTTGTATTTGTTGACGATATTCTGATCTATTCCAAAACCGAAGAGGAACATGCTGAGCGCTTGAGAATTGTTTTGGAGATATCGAGAAAGAACATTCTATTCGCCAAATTTTCTAAGTGTCATTTTTCGGTCAAGGAAGTTAGATTTCTCGGGCACATTGTTAATGAAGAGGGAATTTCTGTAGATTCGGGCAAGATTTCTGCTATTCTTGACTGGAAGCAACCCATTACTCCAAAAGAAGTTAAAAGTTTTATAGGTTTAGCAGGATGCTACAAAAAGTTTGTTTAGGATTTCTCCAACTTAGCCAATCCGTTGACTAAGCTAACTATGAAGAATGCTAAGTTTGATTGGACTCCGAAATGTGATGAAGCGTTCCAGGAGTTAAAGAGGAGATTGACTACTGCTCCCGTTCTCGCAATTATTAACGGGAATCAAGGCTTATTTGTTTACCCAGACGCTTGTAGTGATGGTGTGGGTGTTGTACTAATGCAAAATGGTAAAGTAACTGCCTACGAGAGTAGACAGTTGCGCCCACATGAGAAAAGCTAACCAGCCCACGATCTCGAGCTTCTAGCTGTTATCTTTGCTTTAAAATTATGGCGTCACTATCTTCTGGGTAAAAATCTCTTTCGGCTTTCCTAAAATTTAAAAGTTTAACTTAACTTAAGGTATATACTTAATAAATCCTTTTTGTCTTAGGTGAAAATTTTGAATTATTCACCGACCATAAATCTTTGAAGTATCTTTTCACCCAAAAGGATTTGAATCTTAGGCAACAACGCTGGTTAGAATTTCTAGTGTCTTATGACCTAGATATTATATATATGCCTGGAAAAGCCAATACAGTTGCCGATGCTTTGAGTAAGGGACATGCTATTCTTGCTCATCTTGTTGTCACTACCACTCTTCTTCAGAAAATCGCCAGCAAGCAGAAAGAAGGCAAATTTCTTCAGGAAATTTATGGGAGAATTCATCGAGGTGAAGATTCCAGTTTTGGAATTGATAGTTGTGGAGTTATAAGATTGAAAGGCAGGATGTGTGTTCCAAATATCCTGGATTTAAAACGGGAAGTATTGGACGAGTGCCACAAGTTTAAGCTCAGTATCGATCAAGGAGTTAATAAAATGTTCAGAATTATCAAAAAACTTTCTGGTGAAAGACAATGAAGAGGGATATATCTATATATGTGAGTCGTTGTGCTACTTGTCAAAAAATTTAAAGTGATCAGAAAAAAGATGGCGGGTCTACTCCAACCATTGGAAATGCCTAAGTGGAAACGAGATCAAGTATCTATGGATTTCATAGACGGGTTTCCATGAACTCGCAAATGTAATAAGGCGATTTGGGTTATCGTGGATTATCTAACTGAGACTGCCCACTTTATCCCAGTAAAATCTACCCGGATAACAACAAGTTTAGCTGAATTGTATGTGAAAGAAATTATCTGTCTCCACAGTATACCTAGCAGTATAGTGAGTGATCGTGACTCGATCTTCACCAGCAGATTTTGGGAGGCATTTCAAGCCGCATTAGGAACCAAACTGAACTTTAGCACTGCTTATCACCTATAGTCCGTTGGGCAGACTGAAAGGATAAATCGAATCTTAGAAGACCTTTTGCTTGCTTGTATACTAAACTTTTGCGGTTCATGGGAGGACCATTTGCATCTGGTTGGATTCTCGTATAATAATAGCTATCAGCCCAGTATCGAAATGGCTCCTTTTGAAGCTTTATATGGTCGTTCGTGTCGATCACCTACGTGTTGGATTGAGTCAAGTGATAGACTCGTTCTCGGACCAGATATGATAAAGGAGGCTATCGAGAAAGTTGATTTTGTTCAAAAGAAGTTGAAAACGGCTCAAAGTCGTCAGAAAAATTATGCTGACCGTAGGAGAAGATCTTTAGAATTCCAGGTTGGAGATTCTGTATTCCTAAAAGTTTCTCCAATACGTGATGTGTTGAGATTTGGAAAGACTGGTAAGTTGGCACCACGATATATTGGTCCTTTTCCTATATTGGAGAGGATCGGTCCTTTGGCTTATCGTGTGTAGCTACCCAATTGGTTATCTGGCGTACACAATGTGTTTCATATTTCTCACCTTCGAAAATATGTGCAGGATCTAAACTTATTATTGAAGAAGCCGCTCAGCAGGATTTTGAGATCACACCAAACCTGACAGTTAAAAGAGATCTGTTGAAAATAATCGATCATGATGAAAAGCAGCTAAGGAATAAAGTTGTGAAACTGGTTAAAGTGCAATGGAGTGGTGATCCAAATGACTATACTTGGGAAACTGAGGATAACATGTAGAAGTCCTATCCCAATTGCAGAGTGGATATTTTGGCTTAATCTGGTAAGCCATTTCTCTATCTTTTTGTATGTATTCATATATTCTTTGTTTGCCTCTCTCTCTTTCAAATTTCGAGGACAAAGTTTTCTTTAGCGAGGAAATCTGTAACATCCCAATTTTTTTAAAATTAAAATTAGTAATTAATATAAATTTTGGAATTAAATTAAAATCAACTTGTAAATTTCAAAATAAATTAGATAAGTATTAATTTGAATATATATATATATATAAGATTGTAATTTACATTTAAGTTTAAAAATTCAAAATAATAAATATTTTAAAATTATTTGAATTAAAAAATATGTATATATATGGATAGATTTGAATTTGAATTTGGATTTGAATTTAAAAATTTAAATAAATATCTTAGTGAAATAATTTGATTTAAAAATAATATGTATGTAATTTATTTAATGTGTAATTAGCTTTAAAACATTTCTTTTAAATAGTATATAATAATATAAGGTAAATGCCTTTATAAAAATAAGGAAATGTAATATAAAAATATATTTAAAATATTAATGCATGCATAATCCAAGTGTAAACATATAACATGAACAAATTAACAAGTGTTGAAATCTTAACCTATAATTTAACAAGTGTAATCCATGAAATAAGGGAATTAACAAGTGTCATTTTAGTTTTTATTTTTGAGAAAATTGATAAAAATAAGAATTAAGATTATATATACACAACATTTTCCTCATCCTCATTTCTTTTATTCATTTCTAAAGAAAAAAAAAGCCTGTATGTTCCTAACTCAAACCAGAGAATTTTAAACAAATAAAACCTGAACCAAAGTAAATAAGAAAAATTAGATCATCTCAATATCAAAGAAATCAAGAACAACAAAGTTTCAAAGTTCAAACCTGTAAAGAAAAAATTCAACTCAGTAGATCTCAACCCAGTAAATCAAGATCAAACAACAAACAAGTTGTACTCTTCAATAAGATCAATTTAAACCAGATTCTAGATCAAAAGCATGATCCCTTTCCAGTTCAAACACCAAGTATAAATAATGAAAAATCAAAGTTCCAGGCTTTATAAAAAAAACTCTCTGTTTTCAACATCCAGTTGAGTAAACTCTTTGAAATCTGGATTTGAACTAGTTGTTTGTGATCATGCTTTAAGTTAAGTTGAAAAGAATTGGTTGTATACATATAAATACGAGTATATGTGCTTGTGTATGTCTATATACATGGATATGAGTTCTATTCCATGCTTACAGGTTTTAAAACCTGTTTCAATCAAAAACTTTTTCTCAAATCATTTTTAGGCTTCGAGATCTAAATGAAACCTATGTATAAAATCAAGATTTAAGTTTTAAACATATTTATAGGTTAAAACAGAAGATGATTTTAAATGAGAAAGAAAATATACAGTGGAATTCCAAAATGTCAAAATTCAAATGTTGCAATTGTTTGATTTACCTATACCATTCACTTCGTCTTCCAAAATCATGATTTTTAAAAGTAAAATCAGAATTTTTAGTGACTTATTTGTTGAGAAATTCAAAGCAGAATTAATCTGGGTCTTTTGGCCATTGCCGGCCATCGGCGTGATGAGAGTGGTCGAGGTCATGGCTGGAGGATGCTAAGGTGATAGGGATTCGTGGAAAAATGCTCACTGGATTTTCAGTTGATCGTAGTGGTGAGGCGAGATGGTTTTAGGGTTTTAACCTATTTTTTGGTCGGTCTTAGTTTCAAGGCAATTTCGCCGTCGACGTCGAATCGCTCGAAGCCAGATGTGGGGGAAATGACTCATGGGTTATGGAAGAAGCTTGGGACAGGATCGCATGGCCTTCGGTGGCCTGAGGTAATAGAGCGAGGCAATTTTCTGGTGATGGTTTGTTGTGCTAGTTTGGTCGAGATGACTCGATTCCGTTTCCAGGTTAAATTCGAGTTTCTAGGTGGTCAAACGGCTTGGGGTGGTCGAAGGAGACTTATCGGCGATAGTCTTGGAGGCTAGAGCTCTGGTGATTGACGAAGCATGTGCACATGGCCTTGGTTTGTGTCAGAGGACTGGAGTTTGGGAAGAAAGGTTTAACTCGAAGTGGTCCTCGGGGAGTTTGCATGTTAGCTCAAGATTTAGTTTGGGATTTTGTGTGTGTACACCGGGTATTCAAAACTTAAAGAAAAATTCTAAGTTTTAAAATGAAATTTGGGGAAGCACTCGAGGAAGACTCGAAGTAAACACGCGTTTGTCTTTGGAAGCTCTCGGGTAGGCCTCGGGTTCGATCTAAAAAAACAGTTTTTCAACTTTAAACCAAATTCAATTTTAAACATTTTAACTCGTCCTTTTAAATAATTGCTTTGATTCAAGATTAAAGTTAGTAAAGAAGTAATCAAGTTTTATTTAATTATGTGATCACTATTTATAAATTAATTCTTAAATTATTTTAAATAAATAATGAAGTTAAAGAGTCAATTAAAAGAAATGTTTTTAAATAATTAATTGACTTAAATATCTTAAGTTAAATTATGTGTTAATGATTAATTATAAGGTTTATTAATTAATTGATTAATTAAGACAAATGATTTATAATTACTTAATTAATTAAAGGTTAATTAATTATTAATTTTAAGGTTAATTAATTTATAATTAAGGATTAATTAATTAATGTAAGTAATTAAGAAATACTTAATGAAAGTGATTAAGACTAGTTAATTAATAATCAATGACTAATTAATTTATAATTAAGAATAATTAATCATTAATTAAGGATAATTAATGAAAATAATTATGTGATTAATTAATTATAATCCACGATCAATTCATCTTAATTGTAGATGATTGATTATTATTGAATGCTTTGTATTGATTGATATCTCTAATATGTGATTATGGTACCATATGATATGAATTTCTTTGTGCTAACCTGTGACATCTGTTAATATATTACTATGTAAATGTGAAACCCCTTGGCCCATAAAATGGCATTCAAATTTTGATGCGACAGGAGTCGGACTCCAGTTGGTTATCCGAAACCCACATCGAACCTTAATGGTGAATCTTTGTGATTGATATATCCACGTGTTTTTTAATTAAGTGCTCACTATTCGGTTTAGCCGGGAGAAGACTTTGTGTTATATAACCCATTCCGAATAGTGATACTACGAAATGGATAGTAGTTGAAGACGGTGGTGAAGACGGGTGTCTTCGAGAACAATAGGATAACCTATCGAATGACTCTACACTGAGTTGCTCTGGTATAGAGATCTCCATATGTGATAGGGAGTCCATTTGGGATTGTGGATGCCCGGATTTCAAGGGATTCTCTGGAAGTGCCTTCAGTTCTGTTCGAACCCAGAATGGACTTGTATGGTTGTATGTCTGACATTACACTTTGAGATATAAAGCTGATTTCTTTCAAATACATTTATGTTGGTGGCGGAGAATTTATTCTCTTAGCTTAACACCCTTCTCTTAGACGTACGAGCTCGGAGGTTATATAGTTGATGGTTATCAGTGATATACTCCTAATTTGGTAGTGTGGCATGCTGAGTGCTGCTGATCATTTGTTGATCAAAGCATGGCTTTTGTGAAAGGCATAGTTTTGTGGACGAGACTTCGTCAAACCTCACAACTCGGAAATGGTCGAAACAGGAAGGATGAAGCAATGTTATTGAGGGTAGCGCCCCTTAGGGTATGTGCATTTCCTTCTGGATAAAAAGTTGTATCATGGTATGGAGCCCAGATATTTAACTTATGTGGATATTGCAATTATGATGCTTTATGGTTGCTGTTGTTGGGGCCCTAGAAAAAGGTCGGTTACAACCGGGGAATGGCATACTCGTGACAGTTAGTTACCTAGTTACAGAGATAACTCGACCTTGTATTGGCAAAGAGCCAGTTAAGCTCTCAGGGTGTCCCTCCATAGGCGTACCCATGTGGCATAGGAAGTTCCTTAGCCTGACCATTGTTGGAAATCCAATCACTAATAGGCGCCCAATACGATTTTTGTTGTAGAACCTGCCATTTAACATGGTAGCTATAGTAGGCATACTATAATGGTATGTATGCTGGCTAAGATTAATATTATACCTTCGAAATGTTTTCACACTATGCACTAATAATAATATCAAAAAGTGTTTTCTCGTATCAAGCATATTTGACTATCACAAGGAAAAATCTCCCCCAAGTGTGCAATTGCATTGTGTGTGTGCCGGGAGACCTTATGGTAGTTTCATTTTCCAAAAGCATGAACAGATTTCTTTCATAAATTGTTTTTGTACAAACAACTGTTTTTGTTTACCCATACCAGTCCCATGACTGACCCGGAGTTTATTGTTCCCTTTCTAAACTCTGGGTGCCCATAATTTTCCACACGGGCAGCCCAGAAGCAGGTTATCCGTGTTTTGGAGCTAGCTTGGATTTAGAAGCTGTCGTATTTTGGAAGCTTTTGGTTTAAAGTCTTGGAAGCTTTGAAGTTTGGAAGAAGGAGGTGCTTATGCTAGATTCTCACTCTCGATCTCTTTCATTTTGAAGACTCTCTTGAAGTTATTGTAGCCATATTGTTGTTCAGCTGTGGTGTTACCATTTTGTTGTTGTATCATATATGTAACACTCTGATGTTGGTGATCAATGTTGTAATGAATATTGTATCGGTGTTGTATCTATGTTGTGATCAGTGTAATTCATTCTTGATATTTCAGTTGGCTGAATTCTTTTGTTTAGTCGACTGAAATCGCATAACAGCTAAATTTTTGAAAAGTCACTTTACTTCATCGAATGGAAACAACCTTTGGTTCCAGAATTATTTCCATACCTTTTGATCGTTGCTTTTCATGATAAGTTACGACATTTTAACAATATATAGAGCCTTCAATTCAATTGTTTTAATCACCAATTTCTGATTTTACTCACATATTCTCATTATCTAAAATATTATACCATTTTCTTTCAAATCTCATTCAAATCACTTTCAAATTCAAGCACTAATTCATTTGTGGTTAAATTGAATTCCAGTCTTCATGAATTACATGGTATACCACAAAAGAGAAGATTATAGGAAGGGTGTACGTTATTGACTTATTAGTTCTATTCAAGAGCATATTCAGTCAGAAACAACTTTACTATTTTTATTGGAAGTCATGTTCGGTTACTCAGGCGGTAGAAGACATATTCGATTGTCGAGGCAGTAGAAGTCTTATTCTATTGCTCAGGAGGTGTAATACTTGTCCCTATGGGTTAAGAGAGGGTTAATAGTTAAATTCCAAAGGAGTCTGGGATTGGATGTAGGACGAGAGTTCGAATCAGTATAAAATCGACTATGTGATCTACTTTACTATTTCCGCTGCATTTACATTGTTTACAACTGTTAGCCATCTTTAATCATATGCGTAGCGACTAACATTTGGTATCAGAGCGAGTCATCTTATAACCGTAACATAGTTATCTGATATTTTAATATGGAAAACAACACTTGAACAAGTTTCCTTGAAGGTCAATAAACTGCACGACCACCACTATTTAATGGATTAAACTATAACTATTGGTCTACTATAATGAGAATTTATATGCAAGCTAATTGTTATGAAACTTTGAATATTACTCAAGCATAATATACCATACCTACTACAGAATATACACAATGGTTAAACACATAAAAACTAGATGCTACTGCAAATGCCAAAGCCATGAATATGTTATATTGTGCATTAGACAAAAATGAATTTAATAGAGTAAGCATGTGTAAAACAGCTTATGAAATTTGGCATGCACTTAAAATTACACATGAAGGTACTAACAAAGTAAAGCAAAATAAGATTTCTATGCTCAAAAATCAATTCTAGAATTTCAAAATGAAACAAGATGAAACAATAAATGAAATGTACCCTAGATTACAAGACATAAATTGTAATGGACCGTTTTTCCGTACCCTTTGAATCGACAATAAACCACACATGCCCAACTCAAATTGCATGAATAAGCGGATCATTAAGGGTAGAAAGAAAATAAAGACAGAACAGAATCTCACACGAATGGAATAACATATATTATTTCAATAATAATCTTTACAACATAAAATTTTGAAATACAATATCAGAGTCTAACCTAAATTCAGCTTGGACAGTTATAAACACCTATCCTTACAATTGCTGACAAACATCAAACAAATTACACTAAGTACATCAGATAATAGAATACGTCTATACAATGATGATGATCTCCATCTCTCCTCTGGAAACTCCAATCATCTTCAACTCAACCTGAAACTACTCGGATCTAACCCGAGTATTGAAAATACCCGGATCAGGCTTGATAAACCAGCGTGAGATACTCGAACTTTAAAATGACTATATTATAAAAATCTTTGAAAAGAAGGGTATCTCATAAGACCACGCCCACACATAAACATGGACGGTTTTTACCTTATGATAACCCAAAAACATCATACCAAAATATATTTGATATTACTTTTAATGACATTCTTTTGAAAACAATTTTCAAATAAACTTATTCAAATAAGGTATCAATATCTGGGCTAAGTCTAACGAAATATATCCGGACTGGGTCAACGGAATATAACGAACGAAATACATAATACCAAAAAGGGGTAGCCGAAATGTTTGCAAGTCATTGCAGCTATTTTGGGAATACAATCAAAACTATAAATCTTGTATTGGGATTGGATTTCCGACATGATAGGGAACTAGTGGAAAGATCAATCTGTATCCACGGCTTACGTTCATGACTTAGATGCCGTTATACAACAACACAAATGGCTAAAAGTGGATACAATCTGCGAATAACATCCAAGGACTCGGACTTCGCGTATCCCTACCATGAGGCCAAGACGTATCTGGTACCTGGGGCTCAGAACATCTGATAACCCAAATCACTACTATCCGAAATGCAAGCATACATCTGACCACATAGAATCCCATCATAACCAAGGTGTTTGGCTCGTGAGGCTACACTCAATTTCTTCAAAGCCACGTTTTTCATACAAAACCACGCTTTGATCATAACAGGTTCCACTTTGAATGCCACATTGGCATTCCAAATCACATGACCAATTTCTAGAAAAGTATAACTTCATGAGCTTGTATGTCTCGGGAAAGGGTGTTAAGCTAAAAGAAGTTGCCTTCTCTGCCACCAACTGATATACATTTATAGAAACTACTCAAATTTGATTTAGAATACAATGTCAAATAAACATCCATACAAGTTCATTCTGGGACAGAACGAAACAGAAGGCACTTTCCTAGGCCATTACTAGGCGAGAAGCCCTTGCAATCCGAAAAAATTTCCATCACGAGGAGACCACTGCTATAAATAACTCTATAATGGTGGCCAACCAAAGCATGTTCAACAAGCAGTCTTCACGCTATAAAGATCCACGGTCTTCAATAATCATCATCTTCAACATTTCTTCACTTTCGAACGTATACATTGGTTCGAAGTGGTTTTCGAATAGCAATTACCCAAATCCGACTCTGGTTCCTTCGAAACCAATCATCGCTTTAAAAAAAATGTTAAGTTCATATGTGGATATCAATCATCAATCAATTTGTAACGACCCAGAATTTCTGTCATTCGAAATTCGTATATTAATTTGATTCTAAATATTAACAAGTAAAATTTGTAAGTCGAATACATTTTATTTCGAATATTTGGATTTAATTGGATAATTAAATCGATAATTTAATATTGGAAATTACAGAAATAATTGAAAATTGGGTTTAATATGATTAAAATAGATTTGTAAAGTTGTATTAAATCATATTGGAGTTAGAATGATGTTATAGAACTTTTAAAATTGAATTTAAAGTTAATTTGAGGAAATTGAATATTTTAATATTTAAGTAACGAGTAAAAATAGCCATTTTTCATATAGTCTCGGATTTTGACGAAACCAGTTTCATTGGATCTATAATGTTATATTTTTGTATGGTTTCAAACTTCGTATCAATCGGATTTACGATTTGTCCGGGGCAAGCTAAAACGCACAGAAAACGGTTTAAGTGAATTTTAAATTTAAATAGTCGATTTGAAATCGTATCTTCCAAATTTGATCAAATTGGCTCCCAATATATATTCCATTGCGTTCAGAATAGGGGTAAAACATTATAAACGCTAGGCGGCACGCTTTGTTTGGAGTTCGGAAAAATTTCGGGTGAATAGTGCGCGAATATTTTCTTTAAAAGCACCTCTATTTTTCACTTTTGCACTCAGAAACCCTAATTAGGTCAGGCCGCCACTTTCAAATTTTAATGGCCGAATTCATTCGCTTCTTTTTCCCTTAATCTCTCTCGATCTGCTCACTTTTATCGAAAGTTATCAACTACAAAAATATGGAGCACGATGAGAGCTTCGAATCCATACAGTGATGTCGGGGTTTAAAGCTATGGATTGGCAGCAAGATGACGTCGAACGGCCGAAGTTCACGCACGAAATTCGAGAAAGAGGCACGACCGAGCTCTGCCGCGTTCGAGGTGGAGGTGAGGCACGACACGAGCTTCGAAACCCTAATAGTTGATCGTCATGAAGACGTAAGATGAAGGCTCGAAAAATTCAAAACTTATGGCGGCTATGGGTTCGGTTCGCGTCTTTGATCTAGAGATGGAGAAGAAAAGGGCAACGGCCCTCATTTCAATCAAGCAAAATGAACGGCCAGGATATGTGAGGGTTTAAAATTTAAAAAGAAATTGATTTAATTATTATATTAAAATTCGTATAAACTTTGAAACATCATAACTTGTTCATACGAGGTCGGAATTTGACGAAACGAATTGCGTTGGCTTCGTATTGATGAGCACTACGCGATGGAGCTGGATTGAGTTTGATTGGAGCTAGTGTAAATTTTGGGTAAAATTAAACGCACGTTTAATTTTATTCGAAATAAAACGCTGAAACCATTATAGGAAACAAGGTGAGAACTTCTCACTCAATCGAATTTGTTTCGATTTAAATTTTAAATAGTTAGATTTAAAATTGCTTGATTGTGTGATTGAATGATAAATTGTTATCTATTGGATTGAAATAGACCCTGTACGCCATATATTAAGTGGATGTTATTTATTAAACACATATACCGCGATATTCCACCCTGAAGTGGAATTAGTATTATATATGTACTTGGAGTTGATTTCCCGCATTTTATAGCGGATGAGACCTTATTGCACCGCATAATAGCGGATAATATTTTATAAAACCCATGTATCGCGATATTTCGTCTTGAAACGGGATTGGTATTGTGCTAACATCTATGGATGCAGGGAAACAGGTTGGACGGATCCAACTGGATTCCTCAACAGTATTGATTTATTTACAGATATTTGCGATATATTCTGTTGTCATATTGATATATGATGTTTGGATGCCTTGATTATTATATTTAGTGCTGTTGCAGCATTGGGCCTATTTTTAGAGTTTTAAAAATGTTAACGATTTCGAATTAAAAAGGATTTTTCAAGTGATTTTTGAAAGTGTACATTTTATTGAATTTTGGAATTGATTCATTTCAAATAAATAAACGTTATAATTTTTATGTTATAAAAAATTATGATTTTTGTGAGATATAACCGAAATGTGATTTTTGAAATAAGTAGTTGATTAATTTGTAAAATGGTTTAAATTGGGATTTTTTAATTATTATAAACGGTTTATATAAAATTTTTATAAAATTGATATTTATAAATTAAAATATTGGAATTATAAAACGAGTTTTTATAAGTGTTAAAATGAAGTATAAATGGATTTCATAAGTGAATGAAATTTATAGATTCATAAATTATGATGTTATAAAATGAATAGATTTTGTAAAATAAAAGATTTATAAGTAATTAACTTATAAATTGGATTTTGGCATTTAAATGAGATATAAATAGAATTTGTTAATTAAGGGATTTTTTATAAGTTGAAATTTTTGTAAAATATGTAAATATGAATTTATAAACGTTGTTTTATAAACACGAAATCAATCGAATTTGATAATTAAATATGAATGCTTATTAAAGGAGATATGTCCACGATTTTGGGACGGTGGGTAATCCTTTAAATTGAATATGTAGAAGTGTTGAATTCGGTAAACGATTTATATTCACGATTTTGGACAGTGAATAATATATTAAAGAAATGTTTTAGGAAGTGATCTTTTAAATAGAATTAAAATGATTTGAAGTTGTTTTAAAATGTGTTAAGGATCGAAACCATAGATTTCAACATTCATTGTTGAAATAGACGTTTTTGAGAAATGAGGAAAAGATGGACTATAACACTGTTGTTATAGTAAATGATTTTCGAAAGGAAATGTTTTTTGTATAGTATTGGGATTTATATACCTGTCTTAATTTCGAATCCCTATACTATTGATTTTGGGTTGTCGTAACGATGTTTTACTCAACATTCGTTTTGACTCAAATGAATGTGTTTAAGAGAATGTTTTCCTTAAAGAATAAAATATATACTTAATCGTGTTTTAAGTATATTGAATATTTTCTAAGTATTGAAAATAAATAGATTTGTGAATTACTTATTGTTAAATAAGTATTTGGAAATGTTTTCCAATGTAGAAATTGAAATGGTTTTGAGAATATATATTTTAAAAGATAAATTGAAGTAAATATTTGGCAAGTTATTTAATTTATGGAAGATTAATAAAAGGGACTAGTGATTGTTATGGTGCTGAATATTTGTTTGTTTGCTTTGATAGTTAAAGAACCGATTATCAATATTTATCATTAAATGGGTATTTGTTGCGATTTGCTTGAGTATGAATGCTACATTTATTTTAAAATGAGCGCTCGTTATTCGGTTTAGCCGGAAGAGGACCTTTGGGTCATAAATCCCATTCCGAATAGTGATATGTCGTAATGGATAGCATTTGAAGACCGGTGTTGAAGACCGGGTGTTTTCGAAAACGAAAGGATTACCGTCGAATGTCTCTGCATCGGCTGATCCCCGATATAGAGATCTTATCACCCTTTGTGATGGGAATTCCGGACGTGATTAGTGAATATCCGGATTTGCAAGGGCTTCTTTGGAAGTGCCTTCGGTTCCGTTCGAACCCAGACAGACTTGTATGGATGTATGTCTGACGTTACACTTTGAGATGTAAAGTTGGTTTCTATCAAATACATTTTTGTTGGTGGCGGAGAATTTATTCTCTTAGCTTAACACCCTTCTCTGAGACGTACGAGCTCAGAGGTTATGTAGTTGATGGTTACTAGTGATAGATTCCCAATTTGGTAAACGTGGCATGCTGAGTGCTGCTGATCTTTGTTGATCAAAGCGTGGCTTTTATGAAAGGCGTAGCTTTATGGACGAGACTTCGTCGAACCTCACACCCCGGAAATGGTCAAAACAAGAAAGATGCGGCAAGGTTATTTGGGGATCGCGCCCCCATAAGGTATGTTCAGTTCCTTCTGGATAGAGGTGGTATTATGGTATGGAGCCCAAGTACTTAACCTATGTAGTTGCTGCAAATTTATTTCTTTGTGGTTGTTGGTGAATCCCGGGATTTAGGTCGGTCACGACCGGGGGATGGCATACTCGTGTCAGTAGTTAGCTAGCTAGAGGTAACCCGGCCTTGTGTTGGCAGAGATCCGGTTAGGTTCTCGGGGCTTCCTTTCAGAGGCGTACCCATGTGGCGATGGGAAGTTCCTTGGCCTAGCCATTTGTTGGAAATCCAATGAAACAATATGAGCTTTGTACGGTTTTAGTTGTAGAACCTGCCATTTAATATGGTAGCTACAGTAGGCATACTATAATGGTACCTATGCTGGCTAAGATTAATATTGTACTTTTGAAATGTGTTCCTGCACTTTGCACTTATAGTAATAGTATCAAAGAAATTTGCGTATCAAGCATGTTTGACTATCATAAGGAGAAATCTCCTCCAATTCTGCGTTTGCATTGTGTGTGTGGCAGGAGGCCTTATGGTAGTTACGTTTTCTAAAAGCATTGCGAATCTATTTTAAAATATTTCTTTGTTTATTTTTAAAGATAAACTTTTTAAGTTTCACACCAGTCCCATGACTGACTTGGAGTTTATTGTTCCCTTCCTAAACTCTGGGTGCCCACCAATTTCCACACGGGCAGTCTAGAGTCAGGTTATCAGGTCATTCTGAAATTCAAGAGATGCTGTAGAGATTTGGAGGCAAGCTGGATGGCATGGCGTATCAACTAGTATATAGTATTTCTTTTCCGCTGTTTGTTGTTGTAAACTCTGATGATGTAATGTAATGTGATGTAATGTAAAAACAGATATGATTCTTTGTTTTAAAGATATTTATTTATCTATTATATGTTGTTCCACTGCGATTGTGAGATTCTGATATGGTTTCTGTTGCTTTTTCTTTCTTTCTTCTTCTATCTTCTACCTCTTCTTTAACCCCAACGGTACGGTTTTCCGGCCTTCGATTTCTCAGCATTTGATACAGTGGACGGATTAATGTCGACTTTCGTGAGTCGAAAATCCCAGTCCTTACAGTTGGTATCAGAGCATTTGGTTAAGTGACAAGCTTGGCTCTGTTGGGAATTACTCATTAGAGATAGAGTCAGTAGTACTCTAGAATGAGTGTGAGTGTAATAATAGATATGAGCGTTTATTTTTTAGTGAATATGAAATTGTTCTGTATTGTTTTGACTTATCGGTTGATTGTTTATAGATTCTGGTCGGTGCAGTCTAGCTAACTGTATCGATAGGGGTATCTAAACTCTTAAACAAGATAAACCGACGTAGTATCATTTTAAATTGGGTAAATGAAATAATTTTACCTTGATTATATTTTATACATAAAAGAAATAATTTTTCAGAATTATTAAAGTGTGTATAAATTGATTGTTTGGTTGTTGAAAATGTAAGAATATATATAAGTTAATTAAAAGAATAATTGTATAAACAAATGAATTATTAAGTATGGAATTATAATTAATGTGATTTACAATTGTGAAATAATCTTATATATAAGAAGTGAAACTATACGAATATATTTATAAATATGAGTTGTAAATAAAAATGAATTTGAACTATGAATTGAAAAGTTGAATCATGTTTATTTTGGAAAATATTTTCCAAAATTAAAAGTTAAATAGTGAAATTCTATAAGAAAAGGACTTATAAATGTGAGTTATAAGTAAAAGGAATTTTTTTTGAAAGAATATTAAGCACTGAATTCACTACTGTTGCTGGGAAATAATAAGGGTGATGACTGCAGCATCATCAGTATCATTTTCAAGTTTCTGTGTAATGGATTTGCTATAGTAAATTGAAAATTGAAGTTTAGTTGTGATAAACAAATTTGAAATTAAATCCAAGTTGTAACTGTTGAATATAAGTGAAACGAGTTTTAAACTTATAATATGAAATAATAAAAATTTTACTTTGGTAAAGTTAAATAGACGTTACTTTAGAATTGGAATCTGAACTGGATTTATAAGTGGAAATTTAAGTTAAGTTAAACAAATGATGTTTGAAATGGAATATAACTTAAGTAATGTTGAATGAAGTTGATTTTGATATCGAAGTAAATTGATAAAGTGAAGTGATGCATATGAACTTGAGTTATATAAATGAAATTCAACCTTATTTGTTAAATGAATTAGAAATTGAATTAATAAATGGATTGAATATTAATCAATCAATGTAAATGAATTGATATAGAATAATGAATGTAAGTGTTAATTCATTAGAAGCTAATGAAGTTGAAAAAACTGAATAATTGAATGAAAGTCAATTAGATATTAAACCAATTGGAAATTAAAAGTGTTAAACCAAATTGAAGTTAGACAAAGTGAATATGAATTGTTGAATGTAAATTTAATAAATTTGGTTGTATTGGTTATGATTTGGTTGTTATATGATTGTTAGTTGATTGTATATAATTCATTAAGTGTTAATGAAGTTGAATTGATAAAATTGGAAGCTATGTAATTTGATTTGAATGTGGAAGTGAACTAACTGGAATGTAAATTAGTGAACATAAACTAATTGAATAAATGAATGTTAGTAAAGTCCAATGTTAATGAATCAAATGTGATTAAATGAAAAACCAATTCACTGAATATTAATGAGAAGTGAATGTATATTGATTTGATGATTGGAATTTTTGTTGGATGATAGTTGTTTAGTGGTTGGACTTGTTGCCTTTTGTTGCATTTGCTATATTGGCATCTAGTTGTTGTACTGGTATATGTTGTATATTGATATTACTTTCATATATGCATGTTTCTCATTATTGTTGAGTGTTTAGTAGGTGTGGATTGCACTTACTTCGCATTTAGAGCTTGCTTTCATGCTATATTAGCCGCATATGCTCGCTAATAATATATAAGATACATATCTCGGATTACATATCGTACTTTTACATTTTTTTCCCTGCGGGATGCCTCATTACTTTGATGAGATGTATATTTTTGATATATATATTGCCCTTTTTTCGGATCGAGCCGCGCAAAGGAGGTTATGGCGAAATTTTCTGAAAATTTAAGGCGTTAGAATATTTTTGAGAAAATTGAAATTTTTTGAAAACTATAACTTTGATTTTGGAGTGAAAAGTTAAATGATATAGTTGGTTTTGAAAAGATAACTAAGTATGATTTGAAAATTTAGTAAAGTTATAGTAAGAAGTTTAACTATGGATTTTGGAAAAATTAAAATGTTTAAATGAATTTTAAATTTAATTTGAAAAAATGGTTTTGAAAAGTTAATGGATTCTGTAACTTTTTCTTACTTGGTAATTTCGAGGACGAAATTCTTTTAAGGGGAGAAGTTTGTAACGACCCATAATTTCTGTTATTTGAAATTCGTATATTTAATTGATTTTAAATATTAACAAGTAAAATTTGTAAGTCGAATAAATTTTATTTTGAATATCTGGATTTAATTAGATAATTAAATCGATAATTTAATATTGGAAATTACAGAAATAATTGGAAATTGGGTTTAATATGATTAAAATTGATTTGTAAAGTTGTATTAAATCATATTGGAGTTAGAATGATGTTATAGAACTTTTAAAATTGAATTTAAAGTTAATTTGTGGAAATTGAATGTTTTAATATTTAATTGACGAGTAAAAATAGCCATTTTTCAAACAGTTTCGGATTTCGACGAAACCAGTTTCATTGGATCCGTAATGTTATATTTTGTATGGTTCAAATTTCATGTCAATCGGATTTACGGTTTATCCGGGGCAAGCTAAAACGCATAGAAATCGGTTTAAGTGAATTTTAAATTTAAATAGTCGATTTGAAATCGTATCTTCTAAATTTGATCGAATTGGCTCCCAATATATATTCCATTGCGTTCGGAATAGGGGTAAAACTTTATAAACGCCAGGCGGCATGCTTCGTTTGGAGTTCGGAAAAATTTCGGGTGAATAGTGCACGAATATTTTCTACAAAAGCACCTCTATTTTTCACTTCTGCACTCAGAAATCCTAATTAGGTCAGGCCGCCACTTTTAAATTTTAGTGGCCGAATTCGTTCGCTTCTTTTTCCTTTAATCTCTCTCGATCTGCTCGTTTTTATCGAAAGTTATCAAAGACAAAAATATAGAGCACGATGAGAGCTTCGAATCCATACGGTGATGTTGGGGTTTGAAGCCATGGATCGGCAGCAAGATGACGTCGAACGGCCGAAGTTCGCGCATGAAATTCGAGCAACAGGTGCGCCTGAGCTCTGCCACATTCGAGGTGGAGGTGAGGCACGACACGAGCTTCGAAACCCTAGTAGTTGATCGTCGTGAAGATTTAAGATAAAGGCTCGAAAAATTCAAAATCAATGGTGGCTATGGGTTCAGTTTGCGTCTTTCACCTGGAGATGGAGAAGAAAAGGGCAACGGCCCTGATTTCAATCAAGCAAAATGAACGGCCAGGATACGTGAGGGTTTAAAATTTAAAAAGAAATTGATTTAATTATTATATTAAAATTCGTATAAACTTTGAAACATCGTAGCTTGTTCATACGAGGTTGGAATTTGACGAAACGAATTGCATTGGCTTCGTATTAACAAGCACTACGCGATGGAGCTAGATTGGGATTGATTGGAGCTAGTGCAAATTTTAGGTAAAATTAGACGCACGTTTAATTTTATTCGAAATAAAACGCTAAAACCATTATTGGAAACAAGGTGAGAACTTCTCACTCAATCGAATTTGTTTCGATTTATATTTTAAATAATTAGATTTAAAATTGCTTGATTGTGTGATTGAATGATAAATTATTATCTATTGTATTGAAATAGACCCTATACGCTATATATTAAGCGGATGTTATTTATTAAACACATATACCGCGATATTCCACCCTGAAGTGGAACTGGTATTATATATGTACTTGGAGTTGATTTCCCGCATTTTATAGCGGATGAGACCCTGTTGCGCTGCATAATAGCGGATAATATTTTATAAAACCCATGTACTGCAATATTCCGTCTTGAAACGGGATTGGTATTGTGCTAACATTTATGGATGCAGAGAAACAGGTTGGACGGATCCAACTGGATTCCTCAACAGTATTGATTTATTTACAGATATTTACGATATATTCTGTTATCATATTGATATATGATGTTTGGATGCCGTGATTGTTGTATTTAGTGTTGTTGCAGCATTGGACCTATTTTTAGAGTTTTAAAAATGTTAAAATAACGATTTCGAATTAAAAAGGATTTTTCAAGTGATTTTTGAAAGTGTACATTTTATGGAATTTTGGAATTGATTCATTTTAAATAAATAAATGTTATAATTTTTATGTTATAAAAAATAATGATTTTTGTGAAATATATCCGAAATGTGATTTTTCAAATAAGTAGTTGATTAATTTGTAAAATGGTTTAAATTGGGATTTTTTTGAATTATTATAAACGGTTGATATAAATGATTTATAAAATTGATATTTATAAATTAAAATATTGGAATTATAAAACAAGTTTTTATAAGTGTTAAAATGAAGTATAAATGGATTTCATAAGTGAATGAAATTTATAGATTTATAAATTGTGAAGTTATAAAATGAATAGATTTTGTAAAATAAAAGATTTATAAGTAATTAACTTATAAATTGGATTTTGGCATTTAAATGAGATATAAATAGAATTTGTTAATTAAGGGATTTTTTATAAGTTGAAGTTTTTGTAAAATATATAAATATGAATTTATAAATTTTGTTTTGTAAATCTGAAATCAATTGAATTTGATAAGTAAATATGAAAGCTTATTAAAGGAGATATATCCACGATTTTGGGACAGTGGATAATCCTTTAAATTGAATATGTAGAAGTGTTGAATTTGGTAAACGATTTATATTCACGATTTTGGACAGTGAATAATATATTAAAGAAATGTTTTAGGAAGTGATCTTTTAAATAGAATTAAAATGATTTGAAGTTGTTTTAAAATGTGTTAAGGATCAAAATCATAGATTTCAACATTCATTGTTAAAATAGACGTTTTCGAGAAATGAGGAAAAGATGGACTATAACACTATTGTTATAGTAAATGATTTTCGAAAGGAAATGTTTTTTGTATAGTATTGGGATTTATATATCTATCTTAATTTCGAATCCCTATACGATTGATTTTGGGTTGTCGCAACGATGTTTTACGCAACATTCGTTTTGACTCAAATGAATGTGTTTAAGAGAATGTTTTCCTTAAAGAATAAAATATATACTTAATCGTGTTTTAAGTATATTGAATATTTTGTATTGAAATAAATAGATTTGTGAATTACTTATTGTTGGGCGAATCCTCACCACCGATCCAAGGTCCCACCGAACCAGGCCTCGCCTCGCTACTTGCCGAATCGGCCCTAAGACCAACCCTACCGAACCAAAGGCGCTCACCAACAACTGCCGAACCAACCAAGACCAGACCAACCCTCACCACAACCGCCGAACCAAAAACCCTCACCACAACTACCGAACCAAGCCAAGACCGGACCAACCCTCACCACAACTACCGAACCAAGCCAAGACCGGACCAACCCTCTACACACCACCGAATCAAACTCCACCAAGCTACGACCGAACCAAGCTTCGCCGAACCAAGCTCCGCTGAACCAGATGTGCCAGGCCAGATTGCTTTAGCCCAGGACCACCAGCAGCTATATACATCTAAGACCCCTTCCCCCAGCCTCACTCTATAAATAGAGGGGCAGGGGTACAACAATGGCAGACAAGTTTGAGAGCTCAAGCACGGAAGGAACTTTCAAACAACTTTCATATACTTGTATACAAAGCTTTGTACTTGTAATCTGAAAGAAAAAGGAGAATAACATATAAAGTGGACGTAGGCACGTTCTGGCTGAACCACTATAAATCTGTGTGTCTTTTACAGTTTAGTCCCTGCTTTTTATATATTTGTGTAAATCACCCAAATCACTAGAAACAACATAAATCATCTAACTCATACGACTTGGAGGTGTTTGTCCATTTTTTGTGCAAACATTTTTGGTGCTTTCATTGAGAATTGAGCTAGAAGCTACAGCTTCTCCTACTCAACCTTCTTCCTCACAGCATCGTTCCTTACTCCGACAACATGACTTCCAGGCAGAGGAGAGATGTTAACAAAGGAAAGAACGTCGCAACTAGCAATATCCCAGATCCAGTGGCCCCAAATCAAGAGAATCATCCCGTTTTAACAGCAGTACCAGATGAAAATCAGGCAAATCCAACAGCCCCCGCCGCGGAACAACCAATTACCAGGGCAGACCTGGACAGGGTTGTGACTGAAGTAACTAACCGCTTCGCATCTCAACAAGAATCCTTGGTAGACCAACTCATGTCACGCCTAAGGGATGCTGAAGAATCCAACCGCAACACCGAATCATGGGATGAGTTCCGCTCTGGAGGATCTGGGAGGCGACAAAGACCTTCTTCGAAGAGGTTAACAACAGAAACAGCCATGGTAGGAGCAGAGCCCAGACTCAGCCCGAATTCCGACCCGAGGAAACACTTAGAACCGAACCCAACGGGGGAGGTGCCAGGCAGGGGTCGGATGTAGCTGAGCCTGTCATGCTACCTAACCATGGGAACACCAGTAGGCGGGGCCGAGCTGGAGTCCAGCCCGAAGTTGGACCCGAGGAAGTGCTAAGAACAGAACCCAGCAGAGGAAGATCAAGGCAAGGGCCAACTGTGGCTGACCCCAGCATGCCTCCGGAAGACCAGAGGCAGCCATTGGAGAATGTCAGGAGTGATAAACGATACCATCCCTACAGGTCATCTGGACGGAGTTAATCCCACAGGGAAGAACCAAACTCATTTTTATCCACTCCAAGTTCTGATGAAAGGATGGCACGATTATTCAGAGAGTGCGTCCAACGGGAGCAAAGGGATCGGGGGATAGGTGCTAGAGTAACCAGCCCCTTCACCCGCAATATCGAGACTGCCATCACCCCCCGGGAATGGAAAATGCCGACGATGGAACCTTACAAGGGAACCTCTGACCCCATCGTACACTTACAAAAATACACCCAGCATATGCTCATGAGCGGAGCAACAAAGGGAGTGTTGTGTAAATGCTTCCCACTATTCTTGGCAGATCTAGCTACCTCCTGGTTCTGCCACCTACCCCAAGGGTCCATCAGCTCATGGGAAATGTTGAAAGAAAAGTTTATCAGCCAGTTCCGCATTCATGTGGAACAACCCAAGGACGCTTATTCCTTATCTAATATCAAACAGAAACCCAGAGAGACAGTGCAACAATATCTAACCCGATTCAACGCCGCGGCGGCCGCAGTCCAAGATGCCGACGAGAAACTTATCCTCATGGCTCTCTGCAGTGGTGTACATCCGGACACTAAATTCGCTAGAAGACTAACCAAGGAAAAGCCAGCTACTTTACCTGATTTCTTCCATGAAGCTGGAAAGTATATGAGACTTGAGGACGCTGCCACTGAGAGGCAATCAGGGCAACAGGCTAAGACGGCTACAGACAGGGTCCCCGCTGCAGCAAAGGATGTTCGAAGAAATGACTCTAAAGACAATGCTGGGGGCAAGAAGGGAGAAAGGCGCTTATATCGACCAGGACCAAGATTTGACTCTTACACTCCTTTGAACGAAACAATCGAGAACATCTTCCTAGCAACTCAAGACGAAGTTAGATACAAGCGCCCCCCGCACAAGAAGGAGTCAGATAACGCACTCAAGTCTGGAAAGTTCTGCCGCTTCCACGAATCCCATGGACTTGACACCAATGAATGCCACCATCTCCGGGACTTGATTGAAGAACACATCAGAAGGAAGAGACTGGAACGCTATTTGAAAAGCCAGAATAGGACTTCGACTCCTGCCAATGAGAATCCTAGGCTACCCCTCCCATAAGTAAGTGGAGGGAATCGCAACACCAGCGGCTCTAGTCAAGAGAAGATAGTGGGCATACCGTCTCAGGAGGACCACACATCGCCGACAGAAGCTGGGCAGAGATGGAAAGATACGGTAAGTCACTCAGAAATGATGAAGGTTACGTTAACTCTGTTATGGAAGAACGCCACCCGAAACGGAAAGAGAGTGACGACATCACATTCAGTAGACGTGATCTAGAGGGCAGACAGTACCCACACATGGATCCCATGGTCATCTCTGCTTGGTTTGGTCCGGCCAAAGTTTTTCGAATTTTAATAGACACTGGAAGCTCAGTAAATATCCTATTCAAGCATGCTTTCGACAAAATGAAGCTGTCAATGAAGGATGTGTCTCCCTACAACAAACCACTACATGGTTTCACTGGAGATGCAAAGATGCCCCTCGGGCAACTGGATCTCTTTGTCGAAATAGGAAGTCATCCCCGCTCCGATGTGCGAAAACAAACGTTTGTGCTAATAGAGAACCATTCGGAATACAATGCCTTTTTGGGAAGACTAGCCTTGTCTGACTTCCAAATTGTCCTAGCCCCATGGTGCCTGAAGATGAAATTTCCAACAGATAACGGAATAGGAGAAATAGAGGGAGATCAAGACGCTGCTCGAGACTGCTATGTAACTGAACTTCGCAATAACCGCAGAAAAGATAAAGGGAAAAATGCAGAGACTACTCTCTGCATGAAAAACTTGGAAGCATAGTAACTAAAGAAAGCCCCTCCTTTTCGATATACCGGTGACCCTCTCAATAAATTAGACCCCAGGGACAAAGAGGAGGAGGCCACCGCCGAGCCTGCAGAGGCTATGGAATTCGTAGCTGTAGACAAACATGACTCGAGTAGACTATTGAAAATCGGATCTCAACTAAAGAAGAGTTAAAGGATCAACTCATTGATTTTCCTCGCCACAACATGGATGTATTTGCATGGACGCATGCTGATATGATAGGAATCTCCCCAGATGTGGCATGCCACGTACTGAACATCGATCCCACGAAGGTGCCAGTAAAGCAGAAAAAGAGAAGCATGGGGGCAGAACGATCAGCAGCCCTAGAGGAAGAAGTGAAGAACCTGCTTGCCAATGACTTCATACGAGAAGCCATCTACCCAGAATGGATCGCCAACCCAGTACTGGTAAACAAAGCTAACGGGAAGTGGCGAACATGCATCGATTTCTCCAACTTAAATGACGCTTGCCCGAAAGACTGCTTCCCACTCCCCCGAATCGACCAACTCGTGGACAGCACTGCCGGGCATGAACTCTTATCCTTTATGGACGCATACTCAGGATATAACCAGATCCTCATGCACGCCCCCGATCAAGACCACACTAGTTTCATCACTGACCGGGGATTGTACTGCTACAAAGTAATGCCTTTTGGACTTAAAAACGCCGGGGCTACTTATCAGCGCCTTGTCAACAAGATGTTTGCGGAACTAATAGGACAGACTATGGAAGTTTATGTGGATGACATGCTGGTAAAATCGAGGAAAGCCAACGATCATATAAACCATCTGGATAAGATGTTTCAAGTACTTCGCCAATATGGAATGAAGCTGAACCCTCTAAAGTGCTCCTTCGGAGTATCGTCGGGAAAGTTCTTGGGATTCATCGTTCATTCCGGGGGATTGAAGCAAACCCCGAGCAAGTCCGAGCTTTACAAGATATCAAGATACCATCTACTCGAAGGGAGATGCAAAGCCTAAACGGGAAGGTGGCCGCCCTAAGTAGGTTCATCTCTAAAGCAACCGACAAATGCATCCCTTTCTTCGAAGCTCTAAAGAAAGACAAAGGAAAGTTCGAATGGACTGACGAATGCTCGACAGCCTTCCTTAACTTAATCGGACACCTCAAGAGACCACCAGTACTCTCAACTCCAAATGAAGGCGAGGAACTATACCTATACCTTGCTGTATCGTCCCATGCTTTAAGCGCCGCTTTGGTGAGAGAAGACAACCGCGCACAGCGGCCCGTATACTTTGTAAGCAAGAGATTTACAGGGGCAGAAGCCAGGTACCCTAAACTTGAGAAGCTAGCATACTGTCTGCTAATCACGTCACGGAAACTACGACACTATTTCCAGTCTCATTCCATCAGAGTTTTAACCGATCAACCGCTAAGGCAAGTGCTACATCGCCCCGACACTTCTGGGCGATTACTTAAGTGGTGCATTGAACTCAGTCAATATGGTATCACCTACCATCCTCGCACCGCTATCAAGGGGCAAGCCATAGCTGATTTCATTGCCGAATTCACTACTAACGAAGGTAAGGAGCAATCTGAAACAGCAGAAGATATCAAGTGGAATCTCTTCGTAGATGGAGCGTCAAACGAACAAGGCTCGGGGGCAGGTGTTGTGATAATCACCCCCAGGGGAAGGAAGCTGCACTACGCCCTAAGGTTGGAATTCGCTGCCACCAACAATGACGCAGAATACGAAGCGGTGATAGCTGGATTAGAACTGGCCTTGGAGATTGGAGTTGGTTCTTTATGTCTCCATAGTGATTCTCAACTCATTGTAAATCAAATACTGGGAGACTTCCAGACTCGAGGAGAACGACTCACAGCATATCTAAAAAAGACCAAGCTGCTGCTCAATCAATTGGATCACTATCTAATCAAACACATTCCTCGAGAAGAGAACCAAGAGGTCGACGAACTAGCAAAGCAAGCTAGTATGAAGAACATCACTATTTTAGGAGCATTAACCATCTCAAAACAGATGGCACCAAGTTTCGAGCAAGTGAATCTGATAGCTGCGATCGACGAAGAAACTTGGATGACTCCTATCCGAAAATATTTACAAGATGGCACACTGCCCGACAGGCGTAACGAAATTAAGAAAATCTTGAGGAAAGCTTCCCGCTATACATTACAAGAAGGCATCCTCTATCGGCACGGCTTCTCTAATCCCTTATTAAGGTGTATCGCTGGAAGGGAAGCCAGGGAAGTCTTATCCAACATCCATCAAGGAAGTTGCGGAGATCACACTGGAGGGCAGACTCTGGCAAAGAAGACACTCCGATATGGATATTACTGGCCCACTTTAAACAAAGATGCCTTGGACTTCGTCAAGAGATGCGACAGATGTCAGAAATTTGCCAAGATTCCTCGACTACCCACAAATGAGATTACTCAACTAACCAGCCCTTGGCCCTTTGCAGTATGGGGAATTGACTTGATTGGCGAACTGCCAACGGGCCGAGGCGGAGCCAAATATGCTATAGTGGCGGTTGACTATTTCACCAAATGGGTGGAGGCAGAACCTCTAAATAAAATATCTTCGGCAAAAGTTATCAACTTCTTAATCAAAAATATTCTGTGCAGGTACGGAGTCCCACTCAAGATCATATCAGACAACGGACTTCAATTTGACAGCGAAGAATTCGACGATTGGTGCCAAGAGCATGGAATTCACAAAAGCTTCTCATCTGTAGCTTATCCTCAAGCAAACGGACAAGTCGAAGCTGTGAACAAAGTTCTCAAAACCTTAATCAAGAAGAAACTTGAAAAGTCGAAAGGCGCTTGGGTGGACGAACTTCCTACGGCACTTTGGGCCTATCGCATATCTTACAGAACTTCAACAGGGCATACTCCTTTCTCTTTGGCATACGGATCGGAGGCCATGCTCCCAGTTGAAACTATAGTGCCCTCTCACCATAGGATCCGCTACAACCCGGAAGAGAACGAAGAACTCCTCCTCATGTCTTTGGATCTAATTGAGGAGAGAAGAAACGATGCAGCACTCAAAGCAGCAGCTCATAAGCAAAAAGTTGCAGCACAATACAACTCCAAAGTCAAGCACTGCAGCTTACAAGAAGGAGATCTTGTCCTCAAGCGGATCTTTCCGCGCCCCAGAGCGCTAGATCCAATCTGGGACGGACCCTACGTAATTCATAAAGATCTCCACAACGGAGCCTATATTTTGTCAACAATGGACGGAGAGGTGTTCCAGAGGGCATGGAGCATCCAACACCTCCGTCGATACTTTTCTTAACTTGTACTGCCCATATGAAGTGAATTAACAAAGAGAATCAGTGGATGTAGGCGTTTTCGTGCCGAACCACTTTAAAAATATCGTCTCTTTTTAACTTGTTCCTTTATATCTTGGCTGCTTGTTAAGCTTTATCCTTTTCTGTTGAACAAAATCATGTATAATGACATTTCCATACTGGAACTTCACGGCGCAGCCTCGCCTGGATAAGACTCAACAGGTACTATGCGATTCTATGCACTTGCTCCAGCATCCCTCTGCTGCGGGTTAACTCATTGCTCGCGACTGCCCTCAAAGCCAACTGTAATGAGCCGATTATAAGCCATCAAGAAGGCCGACTATAGCCGATGGCAGCTCATTACGACGTTCGGCTCGCCGGCAACTGTGAACCTACTTTAAGCCCCAACATAAGGTGTGGCCAGCCAGGGGTAGTTCACGGTTGACGATCGGCACCCACGCTAGCCGGCCACAGTAAATCGAATAATACCCACGATTACGGGCCATAATGGCGCGGGTAGTTACTGTGCGCGATCTCGGCTCCGATATGTCTTAAGTGCGGCTGTGGTAAAAAAGATAAACTCCCCGCGGAGGCATAAGATGGGTGACAAATGTCTCCAAGACCCACGGCTAGGGAAAGTGACTACAAAACCCGTTTGCCATGAACTTAAGCATATCGACGGCCTTCCGTGATTGGAAGTTTTACTGTTTCTCATATTTCCATTACATTTAAAAACTTTTCTCCTATCCTATATAACAGTCCTAAAGTACAGGTCACAAAATAGGAGAACTCTCGCTTCTGGAAATATGAGCTCACATCCGAATGACGGAACACTCAGCCGCATCCATGGTCAATTACGCAAGATGTCAAAAGCTACCCCCTGCAACCAGAACATGAAGGGCGGTACTCTTTTCTCTTGTACATAATCATGTAGCTAAGACTTATTCGTAACATTGCAAAACATGAGATTATATTTCAAGCAAAAGCTTAACATCGAACACAATTAAATCACAGGCATATGCATAACTATGTTTTTTATACAGCACTTCAAAATAATAACAGCATTCAAAATATAACAGAATCAGCTTACGTTATAAGCTTACATAAAGACGTTCAATAGCATAATTACAACTTGAGAGTACATTAATGTTTGAACTAACATGTACAGGAAAGTCAAGCAGGCCAAATATAAATAACCAATTGCACCAGTGCACCACCCTCGTCCTACCAGCTCTTCGAATCTACTTGACTGCAGGATTGTAGCTTCCAACATGATGACCAGAGGCCCCACCTATCCAATTCAGGAAAAGTGTCCATTAAACCGACAGCGAACGATCAAGTTATGAAAAGCTAAAAAGGGAAAACTCACCAACACCCGCTTCTTGGTCCTCATCCCCCAACTGCACACCGGCTTCCTCCGCAGCAAGTAGCCGCATCCCCTCCTTCACCGCTACCTTCTCCTCCTTTGAGAACTGTGCGGTAACCACGTCCATCCTGAATGCCGCTCCACCTTCCTTATCCGCATCAGCCTTGGCCTACTCCAAAGCCTGGAGATATATCCTAGCCATGATCCGGGGATAGTCATCCATCCAGGATAGATTACCCTGCTTCCAAGTACGGAAGTACATATCCTGCAACGTCTCATCCATCATCCCCTCATTCTCTTATAACTCCCTCACCCGGGCCTCGGAGGACAGCAACTTAGCGATGGCAACATCCCTCTCCGATCGATATCTCAAGCGGTCAGTCTGGAGAGACCTCCTCATTTCCTCCATCTCTTCCTTTAGCCTGGCCTGAGCAAGCTCTGCGGCCTCAAGCCTCCCAGATAACTCCTCTACCTGCTCGAGATCCGCCCTCCGGACCTCGTCCACCGTAGCAATGGCTATGTCAAACCGCTCCTTACAGGCGGCCTCCATCTTTCGTAGTTCTACCCTACTAGCCTCTTCCATAGTCTCCTTCAACCGCATGGAGGCTGCCTCGTGCTGAGAAATCTGAATGGCTTGATCGGCGAGCTGCTTGGGTTGATCAGAAACCATTAACCGTAGTCGGATGTTGGCACTCCCAATCCATCAACTTCCTGGTCTCCTCCGCAACCCGGTCAATATTAGCCTTGGCTTCGTCCCCCATGGTAAGTATCCGAGTAGTAAGCAAATCAAGGTCTAGGGACTTGGCCTCATCAAGCACCCGTACCATGGGGTTGCGGGGAAGAAGGTGCTCACCCGTGGCCTCATCAAATGAAATATCCTGAGAACTCGGGTCCAGATCAGGGTGACCGGCAAATGGGTTGCGTGCCATACCAGGGCGATCTATCGAGATGACGGTTGGATTTTCCGACGGATGTGGGGAAGGCAGAAACCCAGTATCTTCCTCAGTAATATCGTGAATAGGCTGGACTGGGGGCTGAGGACCAGGTGGAGAACCAAGCAAAGAACGTCTCCTCTTCCTCTTCTGAATGTCTTCTTCGATAACTCCGAGAAGGGGGCGATAGCCAACTACGTTTCCAGGACGGTTAGTAGGAGGCTTAGGCTTGGCAGAGTCTCTGAGTAACTTGAATTGTTCAAGGCGGTGTCGAGCGTCTGAAGTCTTGGCCACCTCGCCTGCCCTTGGAATAAAGAACAAGTGTTACGAACATACAATGATCCATAATTCAAGAAATATGTTAAGTTAAAAAGAGTGAGAAGGCACATCTACTATACAAACCCTGCGGAGGAGTAGGATACTGCAATAAGTCCTGAATCTCATTCCAGGACAGGAGCGAACCATAAGATATTCCTAAGTCCCTATCGAAAATGGAGTCTGCAGAAGTCAAAAGTTCACCTTGAATCGCCGGAGTCGCCTTAGCTGAAGAGCTCTTAGAGGATGGATCGGCACCAGACCCAGCCTTGTCAGCCTCCTTTGCCTTCTCAACCAAAGCCGATTCTCCCTCCGACTCCCTGAAAGCTTGACGGAAAGCATCATCCGTCCACTCATGAATCTCTCCCGCTTGCCCGAAGGTTAAGGCACCAACACCACTACCGCTCTGTCCACCGCCTCCTTCACCCTCACCTATATCCTCCTCCACATCTTCCTCCCTCGGAGCAATTGGGCAAGTGCTAGGAGAGGGGCCGTCGGACTTCTTGAGCTACTTCCCTCCGATAGCTGGAGGCTTGGTGAAAGGTTCCCTCTTGCCGCTTTTCACCATGGCCCCTTCCTTGGCTTTGGCGGCCTTCTCCTAAGTCGTATCTCTCTGCTTAACCACGGACTGGTGTGGCAGGATCAAGTTGTGCTCCAGGAGAGTAGCGTTCCTGATCAGGTAAGAAGCCGACCGATCCCGTCCCGGAATAGCCCTTACTTCCGCAGCCATCCGAACCAAGGAATCATTCTCTACGACTGCAAAGCCACCTGTCGCTAGCAAGAAATAAAAGCATATAAGGAGGAGCATTGCAGCCGAGACAAAGAAACTACAAATGGAGTTCAACTTACAACCAGAAGTGAAAAGGCGGAAGGAAACAGAGTCATCCTTGATAAAAAACCATTCTTTCTTAAACATACCGAGCTTCGAATACAGGTCTAGGACCGGTTTAAAGGGAACGGCCGCTTCCAAGCTAATGTGCGGAGACCCCTTCTTATAACCTCTTAAGTTATATAAATATCGAATATCCCGGTTGGAAGGGGGGCGCCTGTACTTTCTCTGGAAAATAATGAATAAGCACACCAGGATAGCGTAGGAATTGTGCTGGAGCTGGAAAGGGGCCACCTTCAGATAGGTAATGAAGTTGACTATCCATTCATTGATCGGAGGAATGGCCCCGCACATGCAGTGGTATCGGCTATACGCGAAATATCCCTCAGGGGGATTGTACGGCATCACTCCGTCCCCCGGCAACAGCATGCTCGCTTTGTCAATCCCAAAGGAGCGAGAGATGACATCAAGCTGCTCCACTCTGAGGGAGCTAGGAAAACAGTCGGGCGGAGAGTTCAGAAGCTCCTGAGGACCGTACCCGTCTACTAGAGACCTCGAGGCGGGTCCAGGACGTTCCAGTCTTGGCTGAGCTGGGGGTACTGAGGAGGACTCCCCTTCGCCCTTGGACTTCCTTTTATCTGATTGAGTTTCCACTCTTTGAGACATTTATCTACACGAGAAAGTACGTCGTTAAAACACATAAACTATGTAATCTAGAGTTTCACTAATAGTTCAAGTATAAAAGTCCATTCGGTAAGGGATTCATTCAACACTCGGAATTCCCAAGCTCATTCGGTAGTACAGCCCAGAGCTCATTCGGCAGTACACATTCGGCATTAAACGTCTCTTAACCCATCCGGTATTAGGTTCATTCGGTAATCAGCATCACCAAGGTCATTTGGCGTTCACACTCCCAATACCATTCGGTAGTTTAAAAACACAGGGATCATCCGGCAATTACCTGGTCCGGTTGTCAAAAGGTTTCAGCAATATAAGTTGATTCGGCAGAAATCTGGTTCGGTTCTCTCGATTCAGTAAGGAATAATGAAGGGGTGTACCCCCTACTTATTGGCAGATATAGGATACCGAACCAAATGGATCGGCACTCAGGGACCGAATGGAAACATCCTAGCTAAAACAAAGCGCGGCACATACAGGAATGTGCCCCACTTTGGGGGGCAAATGTGGGACGAATCCTCACCCCCGATCCAAGGTCCCACCGAACCAGGCCTCACCTCGTTACTTGCCGAATCGGCCTTAAGACCAACCCTGCCGAACCAAAGGCGCTCACCAACAACTGCCGAACCAACCAAGACCGGACCAACCCTCACCACAACTGCCAAACCAAAAACCCTCACCACAACTACCGAAACAAGCCAAGACCGGACCAACCCTCACCACAACTACCAAACCAAGCCAAGACCGGACCAACCTTCTACACACCACCGAATCAAACTCCACCAAGCTACGACCGAACCAAGCTTCGCCGAACCAGATGTGCCAGGCCAGATTGCTTCAGCCCAGGACCACCAGCAGCTATATACATCCAAGACCCCTGCCCCCAGCCTCACTCTATAAATAGAGGGGTAGGGGTACAACAATGGCAGACAAGTTTGAGAGCTCAAGCACGGAAGGAACTTTCAAACAACTTTCATATACTTGTATACATAGCTTTGTACTTGTAATCAGAAAGAAAAAGGAGAATAACATATAAAGTGGACGTAGGCACGTTCTGGCCGAACCGCTATAAATCTGTGTGTCTTTTACAGTTTAGTCCCTGCTTTTTATATATTTGCGTAAATCACCCAAATCACTAGAAACAACATAAATCATCTAACTCATACGACTTGAAGGTGTTTGTCCATTTTTTGTCCAAACACTTATTGTTAAATAAGTATTTGGAAATGTTTTCCAATATAGAAATAGAAATGGTTTAGAGAATATATATTTTTAAAGATAAATTGAAGTGAATATTTGGCAAGTTATTTAATTTATGAAAGATTAATAAAAGGGCCTAGTGATTGTTATGGTGCTGAATATTTGTTTGTTTGCTTTGATAGTTAAAGAACCGACTATCAATATTTACTTCTAAATGGGTATTTGTTGTGATTTGCTTGAGTTTGAATGCTACATTTATTCTAAAATAAGCGCTTGTTATTCGGTTTAGCTGCGAGAGGACTTTGGGTCATAAATCCCATTCCAAATAGTGATACGTCGTAATGGATAACATTTGAAGACCGTTATTGAAGACCGGGTGTTTTCGAAAACGGAAGGATTACCGTCGAATGTCTCTGCATCGCCTGATCCCCGATATAGAGATTTTATCACCCTTTGTGATGGGATTCCTGACGTAATTAGTGAATATCCGGATTTGCAAGGGATTCTTTGGAAGTGCCTTCGGTTCTGTTCGAACCCAGAACAGACTTGTATGGATGTGTGTCTGACGTTACAATTTGAGATGTAAAGCTGGTTTCTATCAAATACATTTCTGTTAGTGGCGGAGAATTTATTCTCTTAGCTTAACACCCTTCCCTGAGACGTACAAGCTCAGAGGTTATGTAGTTGATGGTTACTAGTGATATATTCCCAATTTGGTAATGTGGCATGCTGAGTGCTGCTGATCATTTGTTGATCAAAGCGTGGCTTTTATGAAAATCGTAGCTTTGTGGACGAGACTTCGTTGAACCTCACACCCCGGAAATGGTCAAAACAGGAAAGATGCAGCAAGGTTATTTGGGGATGAAGCCCCCATATGGTATGTTCATTTCCTTCTGGATAGAGGTGGTATTATGGTATGGAGCCCAAATACTTAACCTATGTGGTTGCTGCAAATTTATTTCTTTGTGGTTGTTAGTGAATCTCGGGATTTAGGTTGGTTATGACCGGGGGATGGCATACTCGTGTCAGTAGTTACCTAGCTAGAGGTAACCCAGCCTTGTGTTGGTAGAGATCTGGTTAGGTTCTCGAGGCATCCTTTCAGAGGCGTACCCATGTGGCAATGAGAAGTTCCTTGGCCTGGCCATTTGTTGGAAATACAAAGAAACAATACGAGCTTTGTATGGTTTTAGTTGTAGAACCTGCCATTTAATATGGTAGCTATAGTAGGCATACTATAATGGTAACTATGCCGACTAAGATTAATATTGTACTTTCTAAATGTTTTCCTGCACTTTGCACTTATAGTAATAATATCAAATAAATTTGGGTATCAAGCATGTTTGACTATCATAAGGAGAAATCTCCTCCAATTCTACATTTGCATTGTGTGTGTGGCAGGATGCCTTATGGTAGTTACATTTTCTAAAAGAATTGCGAATCTATTTTAAAATATTTCTTTGTTTGTTTTTAAAGATAAACTTTTTAAGTTCTCACACCAGTCCCATGACTGACTTGGAGTTTATTGTTCCCTTCCTAAACTCTGGGTGCCCACCAATTTCCACACGGGCAGTCTAGAGTCAGGTTATCAGGTCATTCTGGAATTCACGAGATGCTGTAGAGATATGGAGGCAAGCTGGATGGCCTGGCGTATCAACTAGTGTATAGTTTTTCTTTTCCGCTGTTTGTTGAGATGTTGTAAACTCTGATGATGTAATGTAATGTGATGTAATGTAATAACAGATATGATTCTTTGTTTTAAAGATATTTATTTACCTATTATATGTTGTTCCGCTGCGACTGTGAGATTCTAATATTATTTCTGTTGCTTTTTCTTTCTTTCTTCTTCTATCTTCTACCTCTTCTTTAACCCTAATGGTACAGTTTTCCAGCCTTCGATTGCTCGGGAGTTGATACAGTGGACGTATTAATGTCGATTTTCGAAAGTCGAAATCCTTAGCGTTACACAATTACTTCATCTTTTATCTAATCAAATATCTTTCTGAGATATATTGTTTTCAAGTAATTCCATTTTCTTTTCAAATGTATATGGAATCATTAAGCTTCATTTATCAAATCATTTGATATATTAAACTTCTTTAGATCTTGGAATTATTCCAAATCATTTTCTCTTTTACTTAGGTAAACCTTTTCAAATCATTCTTTTAAATCTTAATCAAAGATATCTTATATTCAAGTTATAACTTTTAACTTAGGGAAAATATTCCTAAATCATTCATTAAATCTTAATCAAAGATTTCTTATATTCAAGTTATAGCTTTTAACTTAGGGAAAATATTTCCAAATCATTCATTAAATCTTAATCTAAGATTTCTAATATTCAAATCATATTCTTGCAAATCGAAGATTTCCATAATAGAGTACTACTGCCATCTTAAATATAGTAAATTTCACCTCTACGGACTAATGGAAAGTTTCACCTCCAGGGACTAATGGAAAGTTTCACCTCCAGGGACTAGTGACAAGTAATCCTACATGATGAATATCTTTGTCTTTTAACTTGGAAAAACTTAAATATGTTCTTTTAGAGCATCCGGGCTTTCCTTTCGATCTGTTCCACCCCTCGCCTAAGAAGAGAAAACATAGGCCAGGTAAGTTCGTGGCACTGGTTGCGCCATCCCTAACCTTAGTTAAACACCTTTTTTTATCTTCCCAGATCTCACAGGCGGGACAAATTTACTAGTCGTTTCCACATACTCAGATTTTCAACTTTATTTTGGAATTGCTTATAAGTATTCCAAATTATTTTTCAAAACCTTAATTATCCTTTTTAAAACACTCACAATTGATTCTGGAAAACGTCGCTACATTTAAAATCATATTCCAAAAGTTTATAGAATTCGCAGCATAAACGTGCTGCTGAAAGTGTTATATAAGCTCATTTGATTTAAACAACTTTTTAATATTTGAGGATTCATATTTCCATTCCATTTCTCTTTTAAATCATTTTAATAGATTTATCATATTTGTTTCGTATTTTTAATCATTTAAAAATATCATTTATAAAGAAATCTCCTTTTGGATTCCGAACTGCAAAACTACGATGTTTTTAGAAAATTGTTTTGAAGATATTTCAAAATCTACTTAGTGAAATCTTGATTTTATTTCTTCGTTGGAAAACTATTATCATTGTGGATGAAAGAATTTTTATTTCGAAGAAATCCAACTTATAAATCATTCTCTACGTCAATTTGAAGTTACATGTCGAAATTTTACGAACTACCGCTACGCGACAAGCTCGATTTTGACCAATTTCATGAATTGCTTTAGAACTTGTCCGAAACACTGCAAATTTGTTTTAAACCCTATTTAAACTATTTTAACTTATTTAAAATCATTAAGAGACTAAATAACTTCCATACACATATTTGTATGGATTTAATTCTTATTTAATTAACTATGGTTAATTACTAATCATTTCTCTTATCATTTATCAAACAAGTTATCATCCATATCACAAACGTATAATCAACCATTTTTGCAACCAAGTTATCAAACATTTAATCATTCAACGTATTCGAAATTTTCAATCATTATACTTGAAATAATTTATGGATTTATTAGTAAATAAGAGTACTCACCTTTAACCAAATTGTTCGCTTCCTACCAACATTTATATAATCCAACACTTCACTAAATCCTTTATCTTCATCAAATCTTTTCCCTAGACTTTCCTTTTGATCTCGGCAGTACTTCCTTCTCTTTTTCTCCCTTCGAAACTTCACGACTTGCTCCTTCTCTTACATATGTTCGACCACACCTTACTCTTCCCTTTCCTCCTTTTTTTCTTCACTTTTTAGATGTTAAACCATGTTCTAATGGTATTTTAAGGTCTTTGGCAAAGTTTGATGGTGTTTGGAGTTGATTTGATATGGTTTTGAAAAAGTTAGTAAGCATTTGGAAGAGAAGAAGAAGCCATTAAAGCTCTAAAGAAGAAGAAGAATGAAAAATGTGGAAAATGTGAGAAAGTGATTGGTATTTATAGAAAAAGAAATGAAGTGGTAAATTACCAAAATATCCCTTTACCAAATTACCAAAATAACCTTGCTTACTTCTAAAGTAATCTTATTTTTTTTCAACACTTAACATCACATTTCAAATCATTACTTTATGTCATATTCACTTAGATATTAAGTAAAGAAGTAATAATTATGTTTCTTTGATTTGATGTTTTACTTTTACTTTGAAATGACATTTTTTCTTTTTGTGCTTACTTTTTCTTCATTATTTTCTAGAAGTTTCTAACCATGTTTAGTAAAATTAAACTTGATTAGTGAATAAATTAATACTTACACTATTTGAATATATGTTCCTATATAAGAAAATAAAGGTGCGACGACGATGCGTCAACTTTTAATCGACAAAACGTCGTTTTTCAACAAATGTTTTACGGTCATGTTTTGACGTTTTAGTTAAACTATTTATTTATGTAAACCAAATTTAAAAATAAAATTTTAATTCTTTAAATAAATTAAAACATTTCTCTTTAAATTTTAAAATCATATTTAAATAACATCAAAATCTCTAATTTTATAGTGTATGTAAAACTGACAGAATGCGATAAAATTTGGTTATTTTTATAAAATGATTATTAACATACTTTTAAATATTTTAATATACTTTTATTATCTTTATTATATGTTTTTAATAAGATTTATCTTTTTAAATAAACATTTAAACCTATTTATTTAAGCATTTATTTGTTTTTAACAAAACTTAACTTTTGTTGATTTGTTCTAAAATACAAATTTATACTTTTTAAATTATAAAGTATAAGAATAAATAATTTCTCTATTATTATCTATTATATTTAACTTATTTATTTAAGTTTCAAACCTTTTAAACTTGAAACAAATGAAATCTCTCATTTTCGAAGTAGCAAAATTACGGGTTGTTACATATATCATTCTCTTTTAGCATTAGAAGAAAAATATACAAACTTTGATATTGTTTCAATAACCCTCAATTCTTTAATGGATGAGTGGGAACGAAAGGTCTTAGCGATCGAAGAAGCTAACTGTAACAACCCTGAATTTTGAACAATTTAAATTGGGAATATTTAATTAATTTTAAATATTTGAATGATGGTTTAGTTTGAATTCCCAATATAACTATGAATTAGAGATTAAATTTTAGAATTTAATCTATAAAAAGTTGAATAAAAAAAATTTAAATTTGACTTTGGAGTTGAAATTGAATATTGAATTTGTATTTTAAATTCAAACTAATGACTTAGGAAAATAATTTGGATACAAGAATTATTATTTATGTAAATTTATAAATGGATGGTTAGTTTAATAACATTTTCTTTAGCTTAAATAAAAAGGAACAAAAATTTAATCAATACGAAATAAATAAAGAAATACACATAGTTAAAATTTTAACAACAAAATTAAACAAAACAAAGTAAAGAAAATAATTATACAAAACAAATTGAATTTAAAAAATGAAAAAATTATATAATAATATATATAAAAAAAAAGAGTACGCTGCCTTACTTTGATCAGCTAAAAACACGCCTTAATCTATGCCTTCCATCACACTAAAAAATCACGTCTCCTTTCCCTTTTTATTCGATACCCTTTTCCTCCATTTCAAAGCAGAAATCAACCGAAAGAAGAAAAAAAATGGCGGCCTCTCCAATTTTCGCTCGTCTTCAAATTAGGGCTTTTCGAAATTAGGGCTTGCTTCAGCTTCTTTGCGTTCGCTCGTCCTTGTTGCTCGCTCGTCTTCACAATTAGGGCTTCAGCTTCAATTCGTTCGCGACCGCTTCGGTAAAAGGTGAGTGACCCTCACATCTATTTTCATTCTCAGTCGTTTGATTTAGTTATCATGTTGATGATTTCTCTGTTGATTTTTTTCTTGATTGGTTCGATTCTTTCTTGTTGGCTTCGGCCCTTGATATTGTTCGATTTTGAAAAAAAAAATACTGCTTGATTTTGTGTTGGCTTCGGCCTTGCTTTTTCTGATAAACTGCGGGCATGTTGGTTTCATAACCACGGCAGGCTTTGCATTGACTTCAGTCACTTGAAATATAAATGTGATTTGGTGATTTCCATGGCCTTGAATTCTTTGATTTTCATTTATATATAAATGTTTGATGTTTTCTGACTTTATCAAGTCGTATAAATTTATGAATTCACGGCTGAGATTATTTTTGAAATTGTATTTGATGATGATGCAACTTTGATTTCTCTCGTATGTTTTACTTTGCCTGTACTAAATGCACTGTGCCTCGTTTGAACCGTCTTGTAGTCTGTTCAACTTGACCTTTATTTGAAGTAGTTCTGCCTTGTGTGGCTATACATTTGTTGACACTACTTGTTATCTGATGTTGTTGTTGGTTGAAGATGTCGGCATATTGTCTCGGGTAATATGAGAATCTACTCGAAGATTTGGGTGTGTGGGCCGAAGTAAATTTAGTTACTAACTGGAAAAATGTTTTATATGTATTTAAACTTGAACTGTTTGCCTGGAAAGCTAAAAGAAATTTGAATTTCAAATCAATGGTTAACTTAGTTTAACAAAATTTTAAAAGTGAGTTCCAGTTAGTTGTGAAACCTGGATTTGGAATAAATAAGTTTTAAATCTAATTATTTTTTTTAAAATATCTTAAAGATCTGATATATGCCATTCACTGATGCATTGATCTTGGTTCGACTGTATCTTTGGTATTGTTCGTATTGGGTTGTACCTGCCTATTACTCAATTCATGGGATTGCTTTGATTTGTTCTTTTTAGCAAGTACTTCGATCATATGTCCTCTGTTCTTTATTATTTTGCTTTGAATTGTTATAGTGGCATTTAGCATCACTTTGTACACATGTATCAAGTACTTGCCCGACAATGTTATTTAGAAAAAAAAAAAAGAGTTCATACACCTACATGCCTGTACCTATTTCCAGTAGCCTAACCTTTCATGCATATATAAACAAGTACTTGCATGTATATGTTAGTAACTTTGTACCAACTTCTATTTGAATTTTGGCTTTGAGTAAGAAGATAAAATTTTCAAAATTTTTCCTCTGTACATGTTCTCATTAGTACATACTGATGGTAGCCTCGACTCGACTCTGTCCACCGTTTTATGTGTTTCCCCTCATGCTACTTTATTATCAAGTAACACTTGAGTCTGCTCATGGATTTTCCATTGAGCATTTCTGCACTTTGTTGGGTTTGTATTTTGCTTGAGTTCCCTGAGTACATGTATGTAGTGATCATTTGATTTGCCCATTTGAGTTAGTGATGTGTCTGCATTGCTGTCACAGGACGTAAACTTGTTCATTTCAGTTTGGTTATGTTGCATTGAAGTATTTTTGTTGTCCACTGTTGGACATTTGGGTTCTTTTGAGTTACAGGGCGTTTGTTCTGTTTAGTTATATTCACTTGGATGTTGGGTTCGGTTGTACTACTGTTGTCACTCAGGTATATCCCACCGTACATTGCTTCATATGGCCTTGCATTTCGTTCTGGCCTTTGTATATTGTTGCTTTGCTTCCCAGTTTTATATGTGAGACTGTTTGTATTTTGGAGTTTGAACCACGACTTGACGGAGTTGCTGCCATTACTGTTGGCACTGACTTCATCTTGTCTGCACTTTGATAAAATTGGTTTGTGCGCATTGTGAATCTTGAGATGTCTGCATCCATTCATGCACACATCCTTACAGTTTTTATTTGCTGTGTCCTTGTATTCAAGTGGGGGCTGCAGTCTTGTGGCAGTTTGCCCTTGAGTCCAAGTGGGGCCGCAGTTTCATTTTTATGAAAATTTTGCACTTGTTGAAATGTGCAGTAATAAGTTGTTTGGAACTTGTTTTCTTGGGTTTACTTGGGTATATGCAAAACAATTGCATTTCGACCTTGCCTTGTTGCATGGGTTTTGGTGTTGCAGTTGTGTTGAGTCACTGACTTGACCTCTGCAACTTTGATTTCTGATAGTATTCTATCTTGAGATGATTTCATATGTTGTTGTGGCGAGGCAGCGCACGCGTGCGTGCACTGCAGCCACGCAGTATCGACATTTTGAATCGATATTTGAACCTTCATTGATTTTGGTTCGTTGACCTTTTGCATATTTCATCACGATAGTGGCAAGGCAGTGCACGCAAGTGTGAACTGCAGCCACACGGTGTTGATTTTATTAGTATACTATTTTGTTGTGATTTATGATCTTTTGCATATTTCATTACGGTAGTGGCGAGGCAGTGCATGCAAGCGTGGACTGCAGCCACACGAAGTTAACATTTTAAAAATGTGGCGAGGCCGTACACGCGTGTGTGTACTGCAGCCCTACCAAATTTGATGTTTTAATTGATGTTTTCTATTGATGGAAATTTATTTTGTTTATGTTGCCAATTCAATATATTTTGAATCGATTTTGATGATTTTGTTGTAAATTGCCGTTTAGGCAATTCTGATGTTTTTTCTAAATTATCTTTATATAAAAAAAAAAATCCCTTCATCTATCTTCATTGATAATCTGAATCTACTGTTTTATGGTTTAACACTGTTAAGTGTTATATTTACCATTATCTGATTTCTTGTTAAAGGATCGGATAGGTAAATTTATATTTGACTGTCGTCTAATTGTTTTTTGATTATTATTGCCTCTATGCACTAATAACTGAGTTTGAATTAGACTGACCTGTGTATTATTTTCTTTTGAATATAGTACTCGGGTCAGACCGAGTATTTTACAGCTTGAAGATTTTCAGGCCGCGAAGTTAGAGAGAGTTGGGGAAATTGCTTCACTTTAGCTTTTCGAAAAAAATTTGTAATTGTAAAAGATATATCCCGCTGTATAAAAATTTAATGCATTGTATAAACTCTGATATATGTAAGAAAATTCATTCATGTGAAATATTATGATTATCTGTTGTGATTTTGTGGCTGATTCTGTTTAAACTTTATAAACTGAATAACAATCCGTCATTTTGAACGTTTCAAGTTGGTTTAATTACCGACTAGGGGCGGTCAGGACGGCGGGTCGTTACAAAAGTGGTATCAGAGCTTTGGTTTACACAAAGCTCAGTTTATGATGTTTAATATGAATAGTTACTAGGATCACTTTAAAGAAAAATGTTTTTCAAATTTAAAAGAAGTATGAAATTGTTTTCTTTGAAAAATAAAAGGTATTTTGAAAATTCAAATCTTTTTCGGAAATTCCCCTCTCTAAATTTAGGTTTGCGATAGTTTCTCTTCGGTAAGGTCTCCTTAGATTTGAGTTCCGATCATTCGAAAACAATCATCGAATTGCTGAGATTTATGAAAAATAAAATATAAGTGAAGTGAATTAATTAATTGGTTTAAATAAAATATTTTGAATATCTCCAAAGTAATAATTGTGAAATTAAATGATATGTCAATTTAGTATAACCAAGAGGATCACTGAACTATAACTTGGGAATTTGATTCTGAATTCTTTTGAAAATTGATTTCAAATGTTTTGAAGAACAATTTAGTAAATAAATGGATTATAAGTACTTAACTTATAAATGGACTTTTGATATATAATTGAGTTATATAAATTGAATTGAATTATTAAAGAAGATTTATAAATCGAAGTTTTATAAATAGAAATGGAATTTGTAAAGATTGTCTATAAATTCGAAACCAATTGAATTTGATAAATGAAACATAGAAGTTATTAAAGGAGATATATTCGTGATTTTGGACAGCGAATTATCCTTTAAGATTGTGATAGTAAAAGTTGGTTGGGAATTTTATCCACGATTTTGGACAGTGGATAATCTTTTAAATAAATGTGTAGAAACACCGAATTGATTAAATAAGTATATTCATGATTTTGGACAGTGAATATATTATTGAATAAAACAGATATGTTTTAGGGAAGTGATATTATGAAATGAAGTTAATGGTTTTAAAGATGTTTTAAAATGCATTAAGTATCGAATACATAGATTTCAACATTCAATTGTTGAAATAGGCGTTTTCGAGAAATAAGGAAATGGTGGACTATAACACTGTTGTTGTAGTAAATGATTTTCGAAAGGAAATGTTTTATATAGTATTGGGATTTATATATCTAACTTAAATTCGAATCCCTATACTAGTGATTTTGAGTTGTCGTAACAATGTTTTACGTAACATTCATTTTGACTCAAATAAATGTGTTTAAAAGAACGCTTTCCTTAAAGAATGGAATATATACTTAATTATGATTTAATTATATTGAATATTTTTCAAGTGTTGAAAATAAATGGATTTGTGAATTACTTATTATTTAATAAGTATGAAAATGTTTTCCAATATGAAATGGAAAGTTTGAAATTTTATCTTTTAAAGATAAATTGAAAAATGAATATTTGAAATTTGTTTCAAATGGTTAAGTGTGGAAAATTATTTATATCTTGTAAAGATGTTTTTGGAAAATTTGAACAATTAGTTCAACTTGAATTTTTTTCAAAAAGATTGAATTATGAGTTAAATTGAGTTTAACTTCGACACCAAAAACAAATATAAGTTGAACTTTGAATTTTGGATAGTCGATTGGGATTGTATGTCTAACATTGTGAATTGATGACATAGAAATTGATCTCTATTAAATATATATCTGTGGTGGCGGAGAATTTATTCTTTTAGCTTAACACCCTTCTCTGAGACGTACGAGCTTAGAGGTTATATATCGGTAGACATCAATTATGTGTTGAGAATTGACGATGTAACGTGAAATCCAAATCGAATGTGAAGTCGATAATGAATTGGATTATGAATGTGAATTGGGTTTGAGATAACCTTAAATTTCAAATCGATTTAGAGGAAAATTTTAAAACGAGATGGAAAATTTAGAAATCCTCTATTTGTTATGATGTGAATTGAGTTTTCGTAACTTATATATGTGAATGTAATAATTCGAAAACTATCAGTTTGGAAAGTCATTATTATGAAAATCCTGTGTAGGTTTACATAGGTATGATATGTACGAAATGTGAAATGAAGTACTATATGTATATGACATATGTTTTCTAAAACTGAGGATATGGAAATGTACCTTCCATTTATAATTTGTGAAGGTGATTGGAACTCGGCGTGAGTGTCCATTGGAAATCGTAGCTACGCAGAATTTCCATTAGTGGAATGTCCATTGGGACTCGAATCCCCCACGATGGATCATCATGTTGGGATTATGTGAATTGATGCTGGCGTAATTCGTGGGGCGTGATGCCTATAGTTACAAGCGATTGTACTGGGATAGTAGCGCAACTGCCGCGTAAACTGCGATCTAGAGGCCAAAGCGAAATTTGAGGGGCGAGATGCCTATGGTCACGAGCGATTCTACTGGGATAGTAGCGTAACCGTCGTGTGAACCGCGATCTATGGCAACAACCATGGCGAAATTCAAGAGAGATGTGAAATCTACAGTTACAAGCGATTCTACTGGGATAGTAGCGTAACCGCCGGGTAAACTGTGATCCATGGGGGAACGTGCTTTCCATATCCATTTTTAAAAGAATTTTTAAAAGTATTTTCACTGGGAGTTGAAGCAAGTATATTTAGTACTTGGAGATTTTTAGTCCTGCGCCTGGCCAGCGTATGCCTAATGTCTGTAAGAACGACGATGGACTTGTTAAACTTCGAGTTAGCAAGTATTTTCAAAACTTTAGATAGCAAATCAATAGTCTGAAATTAGAAATTACATAATTCCAACCTAATTAAACTAAGGAAGAAGATCCTTAAAATATCTTGAAAGTCCACAGCTTTGAAAAAAATATATATAGATATAATATGCAAATATCTAGCATGAAGGATTTCAAGTTTAAATTTGAGTTTTGTAAGTCGAATTTTTTTGGTAAAAGACTTTTGTGTCTTGATTTTAGAAATAATGAACAAAGCTAGTGAGATAAAATAAATGGAATGAATCCTATATTTATTCATAAGTTCGAACCTGGTAAAATTGTGTAGGGTATAAATATCGGTGAGATTTAGCAATCGTTTTCCTAACTTATAATTTCGGGACGAAATTCTTTTAAGGAGGGAAGATTGTAACAACCCTGAATTTTGAACAATTTAAATTGGGAATATTTAATTAATTTTAAATATTTGAATGATGGTTTAGTTTGAATTCTCAATATAACTATGAATTAGCGATTAAATTTTAGAATTTAATCTATAAAAAGTTGAATAAAAAAATTTAAATTTGACTTTGGAGTTGAAATTGAATATTGAATTTGTATTCTAAATTCAAACTAATGACTTAGGAAAATAATTTGGATACAAGAATTATTATTTATGTAAATTTATAAATGGATGGTTAGTTTAATAACATTTTCTTTAGCTTAAATAAAAAGGAACAAAATTTTAATCAATACAAAATAAATAAAGAAATACACATAGTTAAAATTTTAACAACAAAATTAAACAAAACAAAGTAAAGAAAATAATTATACAAAACAAATCGAATTTAAAAAATGAAAAAATTATATAATAATATATATAAAAAAGAGTACGCTGCCTTACTTTGATCAGCCAAAAACAGGCCTTAATCTATGCCTTCCATCACGCTAAAAAATCACGTCTCCTTTCCCTTTTTATTCGATACTCCTTTCCTCTATTTCAAAGCAGAAATCAACCGAAAGAAGAAGAAAAATGGCGGCGTCTCCAATTTTCGCTCGTCTTCAAATTAGGGCTTTTCGAAATTAGGGCTTGCTTCAGCTTCTTTGCGTTCGCTCGTCCTCGTTGCTCGCTCGTCTTCACAATTAGTGCTTCAGCTTCAATTCGTTCGCGACCGCTTTGGTGAAAGGTGAGTGACCCTCACATCTATTTTCATTCTCAGTCGTTTGATTTAGTTATCATGTTGATGATTTCTCTGTTGATTTTTTTTTTCTTGATTGGTTCGATTCCTTCTTGTTGGCTTCGGCCCTTGATATTGTTCGATTTTGAGAAAAAAAATACTGCTTGATTTTGTGTTGGCTTCGGCCTTGCTTTTTCTGATAAACTGCGGGCATGTTGGTTTCATAACCACGGCAGGCTTTGCATTGACTTCAGTCACTTGAAATATAAATGTGATTTGGTGATTTCCATGGCCTTGAATTCTTTGATTTTCATTTATATACAAATGTTTGATGTTTTCTGACTTTATCAAGTCGTATAAATTTATGAATTCACGGCTGGGATTATTTTTGAAATTGTATTTGATGATGATGCAACTTTGATTTCTCTGGCATGTTTTACTTTGCCTGTACTAAATGCATTGTGCCTCGTTTGAACCGTCTTGTAGTCTGTTCAGCTTGTCCTTTATTTGAAGTAGTTCTGCCTTGTGTGGCTATACATTTGTTGACACTACTTGTTATCTGATGTTGTTGTTGGTTAAAGATGTCATCATATTGTCTCGGGTAATATGAGAATCTACTCAAAGATTTGGGTGTGTGGGCCGAAGTAAATTTAGTTACTAACTGGAAAAATGTTTTATATGTATTTAAACTTGAACCGTTTGCCTGGAAAGCTAAAAGAAATTTGAATTTCAAATCAATGGTTAACTTAGTTTAACAAAATTTTAAAAGTGAGTTCCAGTTAGTTGTGAAACCTGGATTTGGAATAAATAAGTTTTAAATCTAACTAATTTTTTTTAAATATCTTAAAGATCTGATATATGCCATTCACTGATGCATTGATCTTGGTTCGACTGTATCTTTGGTATTGTTTGTATTGGGTTGTACCTGTCTATTACTCAATTCATGGGATTGCTTTGATTTGTTCTTTTTAGCAAGTACTTCGATCATATGTCCTCTGTTCTTTATTATTTTGCTTTGAGTTGTTATAGTGGCATTTAGCATCACTTTGTATACATGTATCAAGTACTTGCCTGACAATGTTATTTAGAAAAAAAAAGAGTTCATACACCTACATACCTGTACCTATTTCCAGTAGCCTAACCTTTCATGCATATATAAACAAGTACTTGCATGTATATGTTAGTAACTTTGTACCAACTTCTATTTGTATTTTGGCTTTGAGTAAGAAGATAAAATTTTCGAAATTTTTCCTCTGTACATGTTCTCATTAGTACATACTGATGGTAGCCTCGACTCGACTCTGTCCACCGTTTTATGTGTTTCCCCTCATGCTACTTTATTATCAAGTAACACTTGAGTCTGCTCATGGATTTTCCATTGAGCATTTCTGCACTTTGTTGGGTTTGTATTTTGCTTGAGTTCCCTGAGTACATGTATGTAGTGATCATCTGATTTGCCCATTTGAGTCAGTGATGTGTCTGCATTGCTGTCACAGGAAGTAAACTTGTTCATTTCAGTTTGGTTATGTTGCATTGAAGTATTTTTGTTGTCCACTGTTGGACATTTGGGTTCTTTTGAGTTACAGGGCGTTTGTTCTGTTTAGTTATATTCACTTGGATGTTGGGTTGGATTGTACTACTGTTGTCGCTCAGGTATATCCCACCGTACATTGCTTCATATGGCCTTGCATTTCGTTCTGGCCTTTGTATATTGTTGCTCTGCTTCCCAGTTTTATATGTGAGACTGTTTGTATTTTGGAGTTTGAACCACGACTTGACGGAGTTGCTGCCATTACTGTTGGCACTGACTTCATCTTGTCTGCTCTTTGATAAAATTGGTTTGTGCACATTGTGAATCTTGAGATGTCTGCATCCATTCATGCACACATCCTTGCAGTTTGTATTTGCTGTGTCCTTGTATTCAAGTGGGGGCTGCAGTCTTGTGGCAGTTTGCCCTTGAGTCCAAGTGGGGCCGCAGTTTCATTTTTATGAAAATTTTGCACTTGTTGAAATGTGCAGTAATAAGTTGTTTGGAACTTGTTTTCTTGGCTTTACTTGGGCATATGCAAAACAATTGCATTTCGACCTTGCCTTGTTGCATGGGTTTTGGTGTTGCAGTTGTGTTGAGTCACTTACTTGACCTCTGCAACTTTGATTTCTGATAGTATTCTATCTTGAGATGATTTCACATGTTGTTGTGGCGAGGCAGCGCACGCGTGCGTGCACTGCAGCCACACAGTATCGACATTTTGAATCGATATTTGAACCTTCATTGATTTTGGTTCGTTGACCTTTTGCATATTTCATCACGATAGTGGAAAGGCAATGCACGCAAGCGTGAACTGCAGCCACACGGTATTGATTTTATTAGTATACTATTTTTTTTTGATTTACGATCTTTTGCATATTTCATTACGGTAGTGGCTAGGCAGTGCACGCAAGCGTGGACTGCAGCCACACGAAGTTAACATTTTAAAAATGTGGCGAGGCCGTACACGCGTGTGTGTACTGCAGCCCTACCAAATTTGATGTTTTAATTGATGTTTTCTATTGATGGAAATTTATTTTGTTTATGTTGCCAATTCAATATATTTTGAATCGATTTTGATGATTTTGTTGTAAATTGCCGTTTAGGCATTTCTGATGTTTTTTCTAAATTATCTTTATATAAAAAAAATCCCTTCATCTATCTTCATTGATAATCTGAATCTATTATTTTATGGTTTAACACTGTTAAGTGTTATATTTACCGTTATCCGATTTCTTGTTAAAGGATCGGATAGGTAAATTTATATTTGACTGTCGTCTAATTGTTGTTTGATTATTATTGTCTCTATGCACTAATAACTGAGTTTGAATTAGACTGACCTGTGTATTATTTTCTTTTGAATATAATACTCGGGTCAGACCGAGTATTTTACAGTTTGAAGATTTTCAGGCCGCGAAGTTAGAGAGAGTTGGGGAAATTGCTTCACTTTAGCTTTTCGAAAAAAAATTGTACTTGTAAAATATATATCCCGCTGTATAAAAATTTAATGCATTGTATAAACTCTGATATATGTAAGAAAATTCATTCATGTGAAATATTATGATTCTCTGTTGTGATTTTGTGGCTGATTCTGTTTAAACTTTATAAACTGAATAACAATCCGTCATTTTGAACGTTTCAAGTTGGTTTAATTACCGACTAGGGGCTGTCAGAACGGCGGGTCGTTACACTAACGACCTTTCAACCATTAAACCAGAGGAGTTGAAAGGAAATCTAATGTCTTATGAAGTTAATATCTAAGCAACACGAGTATAGGCACAAGACAAGAAGAATATAGCATTCCAAGCAGAAAAAAATGAATCAGATTCAAATGAGGAAGATATTGCGTTCATTGCTAAAAATTTCAAAAGTTTTCAAAATTCAAAAAGAGCAACAAATTCAGAAACAACAAGAATAGCTTCAGCAGCAATAACAACTAGCCATCATCTTCTACTCTGGAATGTTATGAGTGTCATAAGAAAGGTCACATCAAGAAAGACTGTCATGATTGAAAGAGAGACAAAATTAAGCACAAGAAAGGTAGATTCGAAAAGAAAGCTTTCTTGTTACATGGGATGATTCAGAATCATCTTCTTTATCAGACAGTGACACAAATAGTGATTCTGAACAAGAAAACATCTGTTTTATGGCCACAAATGACGAGGTGAGTTATCTAACTTTTGATGATTTATTGGAAATAAACTCTAAATTACCTGACAAATTAAGAAACAACAAAAGAAAATATAAATAAACTCTTGAAAAATTAAATAGGACTGAAATTGAGGTAGATATGTTAAGGGATGGGAAATACATTTTAGAAGAAGAACTTGAAACTACTCAAGAATCTTATTCGAATACGACATCTCAACTCTCTATGTTAAGTCAAGAAATATAAACTCAGAAGGAAAAGAATGATGCTCCTATAGTTGAAAAACACGATCTTAAAGCAAATATAATATTGGAATTAGATTTCTATTCTTAAAACAAAATTAGATGATATTACTAAAAATATCTCTAATTTTAACAAAGGAAGAGAAAATATTTTTAGAATTACAGAAAATTCTCAATCAATTTCAAATAAAAGAGGACTCGGATATAAGCAATTTTCAAAAGGTATTTCAAAGAAAAATGATTCTTTATATAACTATTTCAAAAAGAATAACAATACAATTGAAAAATCAATTTCAAAAGTTATAAATTATTCTAAATCAATTATTGATTTAGGTTCCTAAAACAAATAATTCTTTGATTAGAAACAAAAATATAAACTCTTTTATAGAAACTGTTCACTAAAATAAAAAATTTATTTTTAAAAGGAATTTCGAACTGTCTTGGTTTGGTTTCCTGAGACCTAACTTTTTAGGATCCAAATAAAAAGGTGGGTACTAATGTTAATTCTATATTTTGCATATACCACTTAAAAAGAGAGGAAAATGGACACTGAACAGTGGTTGCTTGAAACATATGACACGAAACAAAGAGATGCTAACAAACATTACCTAATCAGATGGAGGTTCTGTCACTTTTGGAGATAATTCCAAAGGTTATATCATCGGCAAAGGTAATGTGAGCAATAATGGTATATCTAATTTACCTTTTATTACAAATGTTTTACTAGTTAAAAATTTAAAACACAATTTACATAGCATCAGCCAACTGTGTAACAAAGGATTCAATATATCTTTTTTTGAAGATAACTATAGCATTTTCGACCAAAATAAAAATCTTTTTTTTGAAGGATTTAGGGATAAAAATATATATGTATTGATTATGAATATAAATCGCAATACTAACATGTGTTTAATAGCCAAAGAAAATGATCCTTGATTATGACACAAAAGATTTTTTCATATTAATGTCAAAGCTATAAACAAATTATCTAAAAATGAATTAGTAAAAGGTTTACTAAAAATGAATTTTAAAGTAAACAAAATTTGCGATGCTTGTCGATTGGGTAAATTATCAAAATCATCCTTTAAATCAAAGAAAAATATTTCTACTATACAACCACTTGAAATATTGCACTTGGATCTATTTGGTCCAACTCAAGTTCAATCTATAAACCATAACAAATATGTGTTTATTATAGTAGATGATTTTTCAATATATACTTGGACTATTTTTCCAAAAAATAAAAGTGACACTTTTGAAAATTTCAAAATCTTTGCTGAAAGAATTCAAAATTTAAAAAATTAAAAAATTAAAAATACTAGAAGTGATCATGGAGGTGAATTCGGAAACGAAGCTTTTGAACATTTTTGTAATAAAAAGGGAATTTACCATAATTTTTCATTTCCTAGAACACCACAATAAATTAGAGTTGTAGAAAGGAAAAATAAAACTTTACACGAATGTGCAAGAACTTTATCAAATGGAAGCACTCTACCACAATATATTTGGGCAGAAGCTGTAGCAACTGCCTGTTATGTTCTGAATCGTGTTTCCGTCCAACCACTAACGAAACACACTCCATATGAATTGTTTCATGAAAGTAAACCAAATATTTCATATTTTAATGTTTTTGATTCAAAATGTTTTATTTTAAACACAAAAGATCAGCTTGGCAAATTCGATCCAAAATCCGATGAAGGAATTTTCATAGGATATTTGGAACGAAGTAAGGCTTATCGAATATTTAATAAAAGAACTAAAATAATCGAAGAAACGCTTCATGTTTCCTTCGATGAAAATTTTAAGTTTAATAAGAATTTTGAGGATGATAAGATAACAATTATGACATTCACAAATACGGTTACTCAAAATAATTTTAAAGATGAAAACATTGTTCGTTATAAAAATGAATTAAGATATCCTTCTAGGATTTTATGAGATCACCTAGTAGAAAATGTAATAGGAGAAACTGATTCACATGTCAAAACTAGAAATCAACTTATTTAAACGAGTCATGTAGGATTTCTTTCTAATATTGAACCTAAAAATGCCAAAGAAGCCTCTACTAATGACTATTGGTTTATAGCTGTGCAAGAAGAGCTAAACCAATTCGAACAAAACGAGGTTTGGGAATTAGTTCCTAGACCAAGTGATCAAACCGCCATCGGTACTAAGTGGGTCTTCAAAAAAAAGATGACGAAGAGGAAGAAAGTTCCGATGATGACGGTAATGGTAATGAATAAGTTACTTAGTTTTTAGTTTTAATATTTTGAAAAATGGTAAGTTATTATCTTGGAACAATGGTAAGTCCTTTATATAATTTGTCTATGTCATGACGTGAATCTTTGTTGTTATGTGTATGCTAGTATAATGATCTATCTTATATATATATGCTCTTATATCGGTACAACTATTATTTATGCCTATAATATATTAGATTACAATTCCCATTTTTATCGATGAAAAATAGAGAGAAAGATATTGCTCTATCACTAATTATAGCAAGAATAAAGCATTGATTACAGCAGGAATAAAGCATAGATTCAATGGGAGAAACTGAAAGATAAGGCTAACATATATTCAGGAGGAGATATAGAACAATAAAGCAATATTGTTCGAGATTCATTCAATCACAAATGGAGTTGTCATCATCAAAAAGGGGGAGAATGTTGGATCTTATATTTTGATTTATGATAAGAAATTCAGCTGACACGAAGATTCATGATCTACGTATATTTATGTTGTTTAGCGTCAAAGTACAATTTTAGCTATGTTAAATTCCTTCCCCAAGTAGTTCACCCCCTCATATATACAAAAGTTTTTCACGTACTTTCGAAAATTAACTTCCCAACATTTTAACCGGTCAACTGAGTGCCTATAATTAACTTCTCAAAATTAATTGAGTTTCAGAAAATAATCAGTTCAGTCGACTGAACTCATACACTTAATCGAGCAAACCTATGCATATAATTTTTTTATAAAATGCAAAGACCATCGACTGAGTGCATGAGTCAGCCGACTGAATCTATGCACATTTGAATGCACATATACGATTTCAAATTCTATCGACTGAAGCTCTTATATCATTCGACTGAACTGGTTCTAACTGCCATTTTTTTGAATAGACGCTTCTTTCTCGAATGGTTTCCTTCTTCGTAGAGAGTTGCAGCCATAGCTATTCAATAAAATATTTTCACTAGAAATTATAACTCTCTATCTACTATATATATGCATGAATTTCAAGATCAAGTCACTTAACTTTCTTGTTTTAACTTGAATCATATTTTCTAAATCTACTGCTCTCTTGAGTTCAAATATCTACTGCTTACTAACATAATTCTATATTTCATAAGCAATCTGAAACTTCCTTATCTTCATATCCATACACTAACACATCTATATACTTGAGGAAAAGGTTATAGGAAGGGTGTGCTGCAATTGACATATCTGTGTTGTTTAAATAACACAAAAGGTCAAGACAATTAACCTACTTTGTATTCAAATCCTGTTCGATTGCCCAAGCGGTCAAGTTCTATTCGGTTGCTCAGGTGGTGTAAACCTATTTCTCCGGTTTAAGTGAGAGCTGCTAGTTTAAATTCCAAAAGGAGTCTGAGACTGGATGTAGAACGGAAAGTTCGAACTAGTATAAAAATCATTGGTATCATTATTTACTTTACTGCTACCTTATTTTATAATTACTTTCCGCACTAGTTATTAAGTTTAGTTTATATATATATTCTATTACACGATCCTATATCACAGTTACTTTAAAAATCATCTTATATTATAATAATTCTTCTTTATTATAATAGAATTTTCTTAAATATTTATTCTCTAAATGTCTTATGCTACCATTTAGATTATATTAAACAACTTTTATTAAAGTTTAATCCTTAACTCACCGTTATTAAAAGGTGAATTTTAACTTAACATTTTCTCCGTACACCTTGTAGTCAAATTGTGAAAATTAATTCACAAAGGGGTTCATTTATAAATTCAAACAAATGCTTATAAATAAGATTAACATAAGTAATCAACAATAAAAAAATGACAATCAATGCTCCTAATTTAATCAAGCATGACTAATCTAACAATAGTGATAAATAAATAAATATTATCGCATTTGAACAAACACACTCTATAAATATATAAAGTTTTGAAAGTTATTCCTTAAAATATAATCCTAGGAAAAATATTTAATTTACCAAATTTTCAAAAATTTCAATACCATGTCTATTGGCCTTGGTCGTGTGTTTAGAAATCCCTATCGATAACATGGCATCCCACGTCTCGACTAGAATTCATCAAAACTCAATAGACCAATTAACATAAAACGTTTTTATAACAGTAAAAAATATGCTACCGTCTATATAATACTCTCAAGCTCATTCTAAGGTGTCGCTTGCCCTACCTCTAATGAGTCAGACTCAACCAAAGCCAAGGTTCTCGCTTAACCTTGCACTCTGATACCATGCTAAATGACTTGCCGTTTTGACCATTTAAAGTCGACACCGAAAATTACAGATGTGTTTAAATATCGCGCATCCAATCAACAAAAGGGCAGATCGTTCGGGCAAATAAAAACAAGAAAAGAATAGAGAATAGAGAAAATCAGAATCTCAGAGCGAAATCGACAACATATGATATAACATAGACAGTAGAATTGTCGCTCCAAAGTAGAGAGCATATCAGGGTTATAAACAAACCTTATTGGCTGGACAGTTATAAAATCCGGACCTTACAAATACTGATAGGGATATTATATAATATAATGAAAAATAAAACACTAAGATAGGCAAATCTCCAAATTCCCTTCAAAATCTCTATAACACTAAAGACAACCTAGTAAAAGGCTTGGTTTGACCTGAGCATTATAATAAAGTAACATACGGATCAGTTTGGAAATACCAAAGTGAGATAACTCAAAAAAGGTAAACATATTAAAGTTCTATGAAACCACGTCATTAACGCAGAACGAGTTTTATCTCATATGAATAACATCCATATAGGAAAGAGTAGAAATAAACATCAGGAAAATAAATCCAAATAAGAATGGGCATAAATAACGCTAAAACCAGACTTAAAAGAATGAAAATAACCTGAGTAAAATTCAAACTAGACACAATGGATAAAAAAGGTAACAGTCCATATTTGATAGAATGGATAAAATAAGATTACAGTCTAAATTTGATAGAATGGACAAAATCAATACTTCAACACTGCGAAGAGAGGTTGACTCTTCTCATGGTAATTTAAAGATAAACAGATTCAACAATTCAAATCAAACAAGGAAAGAAAAATTTCCAACAAATGAATAGGAAGTGCACCACCCTTGAAGTATACCTAGTGTAATATACTTTTAAGAAGCTTATATACACCAATTGACACTCCTTGGAAATGTACCAGATAAACCCTGCCAAACCTTATCGAGAATCCGAATATTTCACGTCTAAATGCGCAAATGAATCCGATTTATATGAGACGTGAAAAAACCATAATGGGAGCAACCACGTATAGATGGACGTCCTTTCAAGATTTGGGTTTAGTCATTTATCGACAAAGTATAACCAAGCTCAAAGAGCACCTAATCGTTACTAAGGTGACGTTACACCATGAAGACAGTTGACCCCAATAATTAATAAATCGACTATCAGGCATAGATACCATATATTTACACTACTCGTTCATTCCAAACAAGTGCTAGCTCTCGGTTGAAGATGAAGCCAGGCAAGTTAAGATATTGTGTAACAACCCGGTTTTTCGCATCAATTAATAATCGACGTTTAAACGATAAATATTGTTGAAAGTTGCCTATTGAAGTTTTTAAATTTTGAATTAAAATTTCTTTTATAAATTGTTAAAGAGATTGACGGGCTTTGAAAATTAAATAGTGGTCCATTTTCTTTATTGGGCCGTGATAATTCACTAAAGCATATAACCAGTTTCTTTTTCCCCCCTTTATTCATTCTCGTTCGAGACCTAAAACGAACGAACGAAAATAAAATGGAGGCTGTCTCGTTCGCCCCCTTCTCCAGATTAGGGCTTCTCGAAAATCGAAGATGCCGATGCTCGATTAAAGTGGCGATTCAGCATTCTGGTTCGTCCATCGATGGCCTCCTCGTAGCTTGCTCTAACTGCTTCGACTCGTGATAGGGTGAGTGGTCTTCCGCTCACATCTAGTTCAAGTCGGTTTTTCATGGTTTCTGCCTTGTTTAAATTCGCGTTTTTGGTTGCTTGATTAATTGGTTTTCACGGCTAAAAAAATAAAATAAAAATTGGTTTGTTGTGAAGATGATTTTTGGGTTCGCTTGTTTTTGAATTTCTTGCACCACCGATCCTTTGGGCTTTGATTTCTATGGCCCTTGTGAGCTTCGCCTATGGCCATTTTGGTGCTCATCCCTTTGCATTTTCGATCTTGTCATGTTCTTTGTTGTAAGGTTGAATCACTGTCATTTGTTTTCTAGTGTGATACTTGCACTATTTCACGTGTGCTCAATATCCTTTGATGTCGGTCGAGTTAAACTGATTCTGGTATGTTTCATTTAGGATCTGTTGTTCATGTTTGAACTAGTTTGGGTGGTCACTGACACCTGGTAACTTCCCTGACCTGTGCACTCCATTCTCTTGTGTTCGCCCCTGTAGTATATACTGATGCATGAATGTGTACCCATTTGGTTTGATGTTGAGACCACTGTGGCATTTGTGACCTGCATATGTTTTCAGTTGCAGTTACATTCGTCTCCCTTTTTGTACCTGTTGCACTGGTGTATGCATATCCTTCTTTGAACCTTGCACTTGAATTTGATATGTGCAATGATATTGAACTTCTTCATGTTTCACTGTATGTTAAAACATGATATTCTCTCTCCACTTAATCACAGCCTTCTGGTCATTCATATTGCAACTGCAATTTTCAGTGTGGCATTCATTCTCTATTATGTTGATTGTGTTGCAGTGCTCATATATGGATATTTAAAACCATATCATTGTTGAGGCTGTGACACTTGATGTCGCAGTTTCTTGACCCAGTTTCATTCCTCTTGAGTCTGTTGTGGTTGCATTACCTCCTCTTTAGCACACTTGAACTTGACTATGCAATTTGCCACTGTTTCATATATGACATAGTTTGCATATTAGTTGTTACCGTTGCCTTGAACTGTTGCCATAACATTCATGTGCATTTTCTATTTAAGTGAAATTGATTTCGAGTTGTGTTATTGAACGCTTGAGTTTCAATGAGCATTGTGCATATCACTTCCACCATTATGTCATTTAGCTTGTATTTGTATTTCATCAATGCTTGCTGATTGACCTGCTGCACTATATGTTGTGCTTGATTCATTTATGCATCTCTGATTTTCCCACTTGCTTCCTGACCTGTAGCACTATTTTTAGTGCTGCTGCGTTATGTAGTTCACTGGACCATGTAATCACCATCCTTCTATTTTTTTTAGTTGTACCATTGCCTTGTGCACTTGGTCATTCGAGTTGAGTTTTCTTTGTAGTCGTGTTGAGTCACGATAGTTGTGACTTGACCTCTGTAGTTTTGTTTGCTGTTAGTATTCACTGTTGTGATGATTTCACATGCTGTTGGTACTTGACTCACTTACTCATTTGGGTTGTACTGTTTCTCGTTGCACTTCTGATTCCTTTTGCCATGTGTAGTTGGTTATGTGCATCCATTTGTGTACATATTTTACATTCATTGGGTACGTTATCACTGTTGTGGCAGGGCAGTGCACGCAAGCGTGAACTGTAGCCACACGGTATTCAATGGGTACCTCATCACTGTCGTGGCAAGGCAGTGCACGCAAGCGTGAATTGTAGCCACACGGTACTGCTTTTATTGTTATTTCTTTTTCTTTTGATTTATGGAACTATTTCGTATTCCATATGTTGTAGTGGCATGGCAGTACACGCTTGCGTATACTGCAGCCCTACTCGAGTTGACGTCTTATTGATGTTTCCAATTACTTGATTGTTTCCTTTGTCCAATTCATCCTTATTAGTGATTGGATAGACGAGATTCATTGTGATTGTCATCTATTCGTTATTTGATTATTATTGCTTCTGTGCATTAATAACTGAGTTTGAATTAGACTGACCCGGGTATTATTTTCTTTTGAATGTAATACTCGGGTCAGAACCGAGTTATTTCAGGCTGTAGATATTCTTCTTTGGGATGCTGCTTGAGCTATGAAGACTTTTCATATCTTTTGGAGTTGTCGTGTCATAGTATAGGTTGATATGTATTCATGTATATTAGTCGATAATGTACTTGTATATATAACTTCCTGAGTCGACTGTTGTAGTTGTATCACATGTACCGTGTCAAATGTATTGTAACTGATATCGGTTATTATATATATGAGACTTTCTGTTTTATCTATGTTCCGCATTCATATTATCTGTGTTATTATTTTATATTTTTGTCCTAGACTATTATAGCCACTGTGTAGTAGCTTTGAGTTTGCATCGGCATGTCGGATTTCCTCCTGAAATAAAATGCACGTTTTTACTATCTGACATATCGGTGCTCGCACAAGGCAATTACACAGATGGTCGCTCCTCAACAGCCTTATTCTCCGTGCTAGCCGACAGCACTACACCGTAGTGTTCTTGGCTAGCGTGGGTATAGAGGTGGGGCGTCACATATTGTTACCTCCAGGCACCGCCTTGACGACATTATTAACCTTCGAGATAGAAACGAGTCCAAGTCCCAACATTTAGCATTAAAAGTACGACTATATCCTTTCCATATAAGTAATATCTATCGTGGAACTACTTTTCCATAACCAAATCCGAAATCGAACTTTATCATTTAAAAACTGAACTTGTGCTTGATTTCCATTTCACGGTATTTGTAAAAACACTTTGGAAAATAATCTTATAAAAACTTTCTTTTGTAAGATAAAATTTATAATATTATGTGTATTAAAAAAACAAGGATCGAAAACAAATGTTGTAATAACATTATTTACTATAAACCCGAAAATAATTTATACTTAGTTTTATTTATAAATAATTCCTTTTAATGGATTTTCTCATTTATAACCCATTATTTATAAATTTAAAACAATGTTTATTATCCTAAAAGTTAATTAATAGTTTAAATACCCTTATAGATTTAAAATAATATTAATTATCCCAATAGATAGTTAATCAAATTTATATTCTCTTTTAAATAAACAAATCCATTATCTTTAATAAAATATTTAATTATTACCAAACACTTTATATAATTAGGAAATTAACTTCAAAAACTTTTATTATATTAGTTAATTTACTTTAATCACTTTTATTAAATCAATTAATTAGCTTTAAATGCCATTAATTAAAAGTATTTATTAAATTCAAACAATCATTGATTAAATGAATAACTAATTTCAAACATCATTAATTAAAATGATTAATAAATTTTAAATAATATAAATTAAACAATTAATTTTAAATAATCATTAATTAATTGGATTAGTTAAATTCAAATGTCATTAGTTATAATAGTTAATTAAATTTAAAAAAATTATTAATTAAAATGTTTAATTACATTTAAATATCAGAAATTAGGATGATTAATTAAAATAAAATATCATAATTAAAATGATTAATTACTCTTAAATATCATTAATTAAAATGATTAATAGTTTCATATATCATCAATTAAAATGATTATTTAAACTCCGTTTTCAATAACTAAAATAATTGATTAAACTCAAATAATCATTAGTTAAATGATTGATTAAATCCACTCTCATTTAAATCAAAGATAAACCAATTTTCAACATAATTAACGAAATTGATTAATTAATTTCAAAATCATTAGTTAAAATGATTGATTAAATTAGATCTCATTTAAATCAAAAGATAAATGAATTTTGAACATCATTAATTAAACTAGTTAATTAATTTCGAAATCATTAGTTAAAATGACTAGTTACATTAAATTATCATTAATCAAAATGTTTAATGAATTTTAACATTCTATATAGTGAAAACACAAGCTCAACTTCAAAAACATACGATGGGGTATTGAGGATGAAAATTCATAGATGACGAACATAGCAAAATCGCTATAACAACACTTAACAGATTAAATAAAATATCAAGATTTATTTCGATAAACCACCAATATAACAACATAAGGATGTAAATAAATAATTATTGGCGAGAAACCCCTCAGGGTCTCCCTACAGATTTTCCATGCAAAACAATGGTCATGGATGATATATATATATATATATATATATATATATATATATATATATAATCATATAGGTTTATAATGATGAAATTAATATGTCATCCATTTTCCAGAAAGAAATTCAACCAAACAATCAATCAACCAATCTAACTAACATTTAAGCAATCAATAATTATTTATAACATCACAGATATGATATAGTCAAATTGAATGTGAGTTAAACTCACATTGATTTTCGATTTCCCCTGAAACATTCCGATTTGGACTAAAACCGAATGGTCGTTCGATTTTAGCTAAAATTCCAACTGTTTAAAGGCAATGTTTGAATAGAGAGAAGAGGAACGGGAGAGGTATGGGCCTAAAAAGATGGGGTATGCGCTAATAGTTTGGTAGCATGGGGTGTGTGTGTCTTTATATATAGACACACACACACACACTATGACGACCCGGGTTTCTAAGCCCAGAAAACCGTTTCGTCTTGAAGGAAGAAAGGGGGTGAGAAAATTGAAAAGATAGAGAAGAAAGAACAACAACATCAGAATCTCACAGCGGAACGAATAAATTATAATAATCACATAAGTATTTACATAATACACAACATCAATCAGAGTTATACAGATAATACATCACATACTAGACAGTTATAAACACCTGTCTAGTTAATACAACACAACTCAAACAAATAACTCAAAGATACCAACACAGCGGAACTATATATATATCTACAACGCTGAAGCCTCCTGCTTCATTGCTCCTTCAGAATTCGTCAAAGCTAACCTGAATCCCTTAGCTACCCGTAAAAATTTGGGTACCCGAGAGTTTATGAAAAACAAAAATAAACTCCGAGTCAGACATGGGTCTGGTATGAGTAACAGGTTAAAGTTTCTTAACTTTGAAAATCCTTTGAAATAAAAGGTATCACATAAGACTCCCCACACATAAACATGGGAAAGTTTTTACCTTACGCCAACCAAAACATTTGATAGGAAATTCTGTGATATTATAATAGGTCTAGGGTTTTCAAGTAAATAGAAAATAGCCGAAATTGTTACATTCATTAAATTCCAGCTACTATCCACAAAAGTGGGTAATACAATCAAAACCGTTGGCACTTATTGGATTGTGGATTCCATACAATGGCAGGGCTACTAGGGTTCCGCCCGTCACAGTACGTGGCCTAGGTCAACGTACCGAGGATCACACCCGACCCCCTGCAACACAAGGCCGGAACCATTCCTTACTGAACAGTTCCGAACAAGATAACCCCGCAGTTGGTGTACATCCAACCGCCCACACAGCCGAAATAAAAAGGGACATCTAAACAGGGGAATATCTTGTCCTGCTTGGGCATGACCCACCTAACCTTGCTGCACATCCCCTGTTTTATCCATTCCCGGTTGATGAGGCTTGAGGCTACGATTACCTTTAGAGAATACATTTCTTAGAATGCTCATCGCCTACCTGACGATGTGTTGAAATCATTCAATCCATACAAGTTCGTTCCGGGTTCGAACGAAACAGAAGGCATTATCTCGTTACACTCATTTTGGAATCACCCTCGACGATAACCCTTGCAATCTGAATCTTCATCTTCACTTCAGATTCACGACCTATCGTTAAGTTGGAATCGATGTGGTTTTCGGATGTTCCAAATAAGGAATCCCGATCCCGGTCTCATCGAAATCCAAAACGTGTCTTTTAAGGCCAAGTTGTCTATTTAGTCTTAACAGTTTAATTCAACATTATCAATATACACACAGATAGATAATTCATAATATCACAGTAGATAATCATGTCATCATCATAAACAGATAATCAAAATTATCAACCCAATCAGATAATAATATACTATCGTACTTAAACCAAACATCCATATCACATAAATATTATTCATCTCATATCTGAGTTCACAATCATCAAATGAAATATCAATATCATTCATCCATAAGCAATGATTTATAATCACACCATTTGTAATTAATTTAAAATGAATTAAATTAACTACCTCTATCTCTAATTAATCTAAAGTAAATTAAATTAATTACTTCATCTATAAATCCTGCTTATACAGTCATTAATCGAATTAATTAATCATCTTCTAAATATTCATCTTGGTTAAACACCCTTGATTAATCAATCTCTAATTACAATATGTAATTAGTCTTTAATTAATTTCATAAATTAATTATCCTACATCATTCATAGTAATTAACATTTAATTACTTTATTTATTTATTAATTAAATATAATTAATTATATTTACTGTTAATTAATTACATAAATTAATCACCACATTATTAATTATCCCTTAATTAAACAATTCTTAATTTACATCATTAGTTATATTAATTAATGATCTCTAGTTCAGATTTAAATTAAATTACTTTATTTAAATTAATTACATTAAACGATTAAACTTCAAGTAAACACAATTATTAATCATCCTTGATTAATAACATTCCAGTAATTAACTATCCTTAATTACTTATATTAATTATTCCATAATTAATTTTCTCCACTAATTAATCCCTTGATTAATTACAAAAGTAATTACCCAAATTATTATTAACAAATCATCTTTCGCTAATTACATTTCAGTAATTATCCTTTATTACTTCCCTAAGTAATTATGCTTATCCCACCATCAAATTTTTATTTAAATTAATTAAACTTAATTAATTAACTTAAATAATTTACAGTTGATTATCTTTAAATTAATTAATCTAATTAATCATTAATCAATTATATTCTTAGTTAATGACCTTATTACCCATTAATAATTCTTAAATTACTTTTCTAAAGTAATTAACTAAGATTTATTATTAATTACAAATAAATTCTACCTTTAACAATTCATTAATTAATCCTTACTTAATTATTAAATTAAATAAGTGTTAAACCTGTAACTTAATTAATCTTTAATTATTTAAATTAATTAATCACTAATCATTAATTAGAAATTTAAACCTTATTTATTTAATGATTCTTAATTACCAATTTAATTATCCTAAATTTATTATCTTAAACCTTGATTAACTAATTTAAACTCATAATTACTAAATTAATCCAAATCATTAATTATTTGAATTAGTTAATTATTCATTTTAATTAACTTCATGATTTTAAATCATTAAATCTTCCTTTATTTAAAGATAAAAAACATTTCTCTTATTAATGATCAAATTATTATTAACAAGGTACTTATAATAATTTACTTTAAATTTTACTTTTAAATTTCATTTTAAGTTTGGAAACAAATTAGCTTAAACAAGTTTAAAAACCATTTCGAACCTATTTATTTCACAAGTTAAAGAATTATTTATACTGGAAGTCAAAAGAATTCAAAGCCCAATTCATTTAAATTCAAATCAATTACAAATTTATTTTATCATTTAACTATTTAAAACAATTTAAATTTAAAAAAAAAACTTCTTTTATTTCAAGACTAAGATTCAAACTTTATTTGTTTCCAAGCTAAGTTCCAATCTAAACTTGAATTGATACTTGCACTTTGATTTAAAATTCAATTTAAATCTTGATTTATAAATTTAAAATTCAGTTTTAAACTCAGAAAAACAGAACAGTTTAAAGAACCCTGAGACAAAGTTATACCCAAGCCAACCCTGATCCTGCTTCGAGTCCAACCCCCAAAGCTCCGAGTAAAACTTCAAGAATCACATGAAAACAACCACGAAACCACCCATACTATCAATTTCGGATCACCCAACTCGATGCACTGTGCACGTGCACGTCGCCATTGATCATCTCTGATCAATACGGCATCGACGAGCAAGTCGGCCATCACCCATAACACAAATCCCGACCACCTAAGCTACTTCATCTTCTCGAATTCGAAATCGAGTTCGAACTCGAAACCTGGAACACAAATGCCATTACCTCATCAAACCTGGCAGCGCCTCATGTTCACGACTCCGACCACCGGACCGCCAACGCCTCCGGCCACGGCCTCAACTACCATCCCTCTACCACCTCGCCAGTCACATCGCACTCGATCATCTGCACGCACCGTGGTGGTCGATTCATTCGACCTAGTAAAAACTAGGTCACCAGAAATTGAAAGCTTTCTACCGCCGCCTCGATCAACCATTCGCCACCGCTCCATTTTTCTCGCAACCCCCGATCGCTCCTCTTCCACCTTAGAAAGCCACGACCTCCCTCAACATCGAGATTACTAGAAAAACCCAAACTTCCCATTCCCGTACAAACCCAAACTACACCTTCAATGCTTATTAAAAATAGTGAGTTTAGTTTTAAAAATCAAGTTTTTGTTTTAGTTTTTGATTCTTATGCCTGAATCCATGATTTATAGATATTTAGTTTTTACTTATTTAGGCTTCCACTGTTGTTTTGAAATTTCCAGACTAATACAACCCTTTTTTTTAAAAAACAATTTTCTAGATTCAAGTCCATGTTATAACAAACATTTTCTTTTTTTTGTTCGAATCTTAAGTTTTATCAAAGTTTGGATTGAGAGCAGATGAACATTTGCTGAGAATTTAACCCTGGAACTAAAATCAAAGGAGATGAAACAGAGACCAGTAGGCACACTAATTCATTCATACATAAACATAGAACAATACATATAAATATATTCAACCACATTTGTTTTAGGGATGAATATGCAACATAATTATATACTTAAACCCTTTAGGATGTGATGTTACTCACTGAGAACACTATATGCAGTAATTTCATCTTACCAATGCCCAGATAAAGAAATATATAAATATTCACACAAATATGTTAAGCATTCAAATATTAGCAGGCAACAGATTAAAAACTTAAGTAATTTTTAAAAGCGTTACTCACCGTATTTAACAGATGGCAGAGCCTTTCTTGTTTGAAACCAGTTTTTTGAAGAATGAAGACAGTGATTTGAAAAATGAAATCCTCTTGCTTTTAATTGTTGAAGTTGTTCAAGTTTTGTTAAAAAGAAAGCTTACTTTTTTCTTGCTTTTCTGGTTTGCTAAGCTTGGAGAACAAACCGAAATAAGAACATGTATATATAGAAAGATAAGTTTGTAAAGGGTGTAGACTTTTACTGGTGCAAGCTTTTCTTTATTTTGTTTTATCAGGCAAGATATTTTATTTTGGAGGCTGGATTGAGTTATACATTTCGGTTGAAATGATTTTTATACATTTCTAGTAGACCAAAGGGTGTGCTCGAATTAAATGAAATGGTACTTATGTTTTCAGCTTATCTTATTTTTGTATGTAGATAGATCTTTTGCACTTTGTTTTATTCCTTTTTCACATTTTGTTCTTGCCTGCATCTTTTCTTGCTTTGCTCTTTGCTTTTAGTTATTTTATTTTACTTTGTTATTTTTTTTGCCCGCAACACTTTACATACAAATTCTACTTGCTTTGCATAACCAAGCTTCACATGCTAGATTCTTTTATTTTATTCTTGCCTGGTTAAGCTTTCCTACCTTATGTGCATATATACTTTATGTATATAAATATAAAGTTGTTATAGTTATTTGTTATAAATTTTAACCTAAGTATTTAATTCTATTTTTATCATGTGTGTGTTTATTTTTATTTTTCTTTTATATTTTAAAATTATAAAATTATTTTATTTCCATACTTATATTAATATCATACATTTGATTTATACTTAAGTTTAATATTTATAAAGTTTATTTTATTCTAAACATTTTTGAAAGATTTATTTTAAATTTACAAATCATAACTCTCCAAAATACATATAAGTTTGAAACAACAATTTCTATTAAAATCCATTTGTTAAGACATTACATTATTAATATTGTTTAAAAATAACTCCTTATTGAATTAAAAAAATTTATAAAAGAAATTATCTCTTTATTAATAAATTTACTTCTTTTATCAACTATATTTAAAAAGAAAATAGAACAAACTTTTATTTAAGTTTAGACTTAGGCTAGAATACTTTTAAACAAATAACTTTTATCTTGAGTAAATAAAACATATTTTTATCAAGCTATACTAAAAAGAAAATAAAACAATTGTTTTTGTTAATAAATTTTAAATTTAACTTAAGCTAGAATAAATTCTAACTATTAACCATTTATTTTAAGCATTTAAAACCATACGGTTATTTATTTAATAGCTTAATACTTAATTAAATCAAATTTCCAAATTTACCAAAAATATTAGAATTAGAAAACATAACTTTATTTATTAAATTTAAAACAAAGATGAACTATTTACAATATATACAAATATATAGATATATATTGTAAATAGAAAATAATTAAATTAGTTCTCAAAAGATAAATTATCAGTTAAATACTTATTTAAAAGAAAATTATTAAATCAATTCAAATATTTATCAAATTAATTTAAATTTTTACACAGATTATTAAATTTATATTGCCAAAAATTTCTGGGATATCACATTCCTTCCCCCTTAAAAGAATTTCGTCCCCGAAATTTAAAACAAAGGTAATTTAATAATCTAATTACAGATTTAATTTTAAAACACAGGCATATATCAATCATATGCTAGAAATCATAGCAACCAATTCATCCAATCAACAAATCCAATTGTCCAGATAAAATCCTAAATAGAATTTCTCGAATTTCCCCAAGTATAAATACCGGGATACTCGCTCTACAGAATCCAAACAACCAATACTACTACTAAGCTACCGAGTTCCCACTCATCTAGATCTAAAACAAATCAAAATATCAGACCAAACTCAAGTCTGACCCAATAACCGAAATTCCCTCAACCGCTAGTTCTACAACCAGAGATAAATCTTACACGTACTCCCTCATAGATACGTGAAACACAACGAATTCCAGTTATCCAAACTGACAACTCAATCCTGAAGACCAAACACTTATCCATAATCAAATCTCCGATTTCGGAATCCAAATTCCTTCGTTTCTTATCCACAAAACTCTACGGACAAAACTGTCATGCCTACATCTTCCCTGATCAGCTCAACTCTTGCTGATGTCCTTAGAAACAACTGAACCAAAGACAATCCAACAAAATGATCTTTCTAAGATCGACCAAAAAAACTCAGAACACAAACTCTATTCCAAATCAGAAAACAGAACACCCTTCTCTTATCCGGAAAAGATAAAACAGGTGCACTCCCAATCTGGCCTCAAATCCTGGAAAATTCCCTTTAGAACTCTCCAATCAAAATATCGCAACATCCAATTGCTTCCCAATTAAACAGCTGTCACCATGCTTCCACTGCGCAATTCTGACTAACAGATGTAAATGCTGTAGTCGAACACAGGTCGGACAACACATTCCAAAAATAAAGTTCACATATCCAAAAATAAAACTCAGAAGTTCCTCCAAGAACTGAGCTGCTTCACCTAACTCAATTTCCAGATGTTAGCAAATCTCTGACTTCTTGAAAACATCCAGAAAATGTCTCTGAAACACAAGAGAACACTCAAACTATCGCAAGTCACTTTTGCGATCAATCCAGCCTAATTCCAAAGATATTGCTTTCTCTTTACAAATCAGAATAGCTTACACTTATGTGGCCAATCCATCAAAGAAATGGAACTACTCTGCTGCTTCCATAGTTACCCCAACAAAAATACTAGGCTAGAAGACTTCCTAATCCAAAGCTCTTCGAGAAACTCGGACCTCAAAGCAAACAGGAACACCCAACTGAACACAGCCACAATACCGAAGCAGTCACTCTTCCTTACCTTGTTCCAAAGAAACATCTTCAGAGACATCCATGGTCACTGTGCCTCATCGCACAGCTACTACACCTTGATGTATCATGATATCATGACTGGCTTCTGTCCACCCGACAGATCCAAACTCTAGCTCAACCAAACCCTTACACTTTAAAAATGAACTCCGAACCTTAACAGATTTCCTTCCGAGATCGATGAAATCCTTACACCACTCAAAGCTCACTCGAGACGGTATTAGGACTACAGTCTCGACAAGTACACTTCCAACCTCAAACATTCAAACTCCAACCATTTGTAGTCATGTTACACACACCACTACCCTATCTACCTTTATAACTCATTGGAAAACCTGAACAGGTAACCCAACAAATAGGTAGAAATAAATAAATATATATATCAAAATTACAAATACGCTCTTTCAGGAAAGAAATCACTCAAGAGCCTAGGTATTCACTCAGCCTAGCGCTCTGATACCAATTGTGACGACCCGGGTTTCTAAGCCCAAAAAATGGTTTCGTCTTGAAGAAAGAAAGGGGTGAGAAAATAGAAAAGATAGAGAAGAAAGAACAACGTCAGAATCTCACAACGGAACGAATAAATTATAATAATCACATAAGTATTTACATAATATACAACATCAATCAGAGTTATACAGATAATACATCACATACTAGACAATTATAAACACCTGTCTAGTTAATACAACACAACTCAAACAAATAGCTCAAAGATACCAACACAGCGGAACTATATATATATCTACAACGCTGAAGCCTCCTGCTCCATTACTCCTCCAGAATTCGTCAAAGTTAAACTGAATCCCTTGGCTACCCGTAAAAATTTGGGTACCCGAGAGTTTATGAAAAACAAAAATAAACTCCGGGTCATACATGGGTCTGGTATGAGTAACAGGTTAAACTTGCTTAATTTTGAAAATCCTTTGAAATAAAAGGTATCACGTAAGACTCCCCACACATAAACATGGGAAAGTTTTTACCTTACGCTCACCAAAACATTTGATAGTAAATTCTGTGATATTATAATAGGTCTAGGGTTTTCAAGTAAATAGAAAATTGCCAAAATTGTTACATTCATTAAATTCCAGCTACTAGCCACAAAAGTGGGTAATACAATCAAAATCGTTGGCACTTATTGGATTGTGGATTCCACACAATGGCAGGGCTACAGGGGTACCGCCCGTCACAGTACGTGGCCTATATCAACGTACCGAGGATCACTCCCGACCCCCTGCAACACAAGGCCGGAACCATTCCTTACTGAATAGTCCCGAACAAGATAACCCCGCAGTTGGTGTACATCCAACCGCCCACACAGCCGAAATAAAAAGGGACATCTAGACAGGGGAATATCTTGTCCTGCTTGGGCATGACCCACCTAACCTTGCTGCACATCCCCTGTTTTAGCCATTCCCGGTTGATGAGGCTTGAGGCTACGATTACCTTTAGAGAATACATTTCTTAGAATGCTCATCGCCCACCTGACGATGTGTTGAAAGCATTCAATCCATAGAAGTTCGTTCTGGGTTCGAACGAAACCGAAGGCATTATCTCGTCACACTCATTTTGGAATCACCCTCGACGATAACCCATGCAATCTGAATCTTCATCTTCACTTCAGATTCACGACCTATCGTTAATTTGGAATCGATGTGGTTTTCGGATGTTCCAAATAAGGAATCCCGATCCCGGTCTCATCGAAATCCAAAACGTGTCTTTTAAGGCCAAGTTGTCTATTTAGTCTTAACAGTTTAATTCAACATTATCAATATACACACAGATAGATAATTCATAATATCACAGTAGATAATCATATCATCATCATAAACAGATAATCAAAATTATCAAACCAATCAGATAATAATATACTATCATACTTAAACCAAACATCCATGTCACATAGATATTATTCATCTCATATCTGAGTTCACAATCATCAAATGAAATATCAATATCATTCATCCATAAGCAATGATTTATAATCACACCATTTGTAATTAATTTAAAATGAATTAAATTAACTACCTCTATCTCTAATTAATTTAAAGAAAATTGAATACTTCATCTATAAATCCTGCTTATACAGTCATTAATAAAATTAATTAATCATCCTCTAAATATTCATCTTAGTTAAACACCCTTGATTAATCATTCTCTAATTACAATATGTAATTAGCCTTTAATTAATTTCACAAATTAATTATCCTACATCATTCATAGTAATTAACATTTAATTACTTTATTTATTAATTAAATATAATTAATTATATTTATTGTTAATTAATTACATAAATTAATCACCACATTAATAATTATCCCTTAATTAAACAATTCTTAATTTACATCATTAGTTATATTAATTAATGATCTTTAATTTAGATTTAAATTAAATTACTTTATTTAAATTAATTACATTAAGCAATTAAACTTCAATTAAACGCAATTATTAATCATCCTTGATTAATAACATTCCAGTAATTAACTATCCTTAATTATTTCTACTAATTATTCCATAATTAATTTTCTCCACTAATTAATCCCTTGATTAATTACAAAAGTAATTACCCAAATTACTTATTAACAAATCATCTTTCACTAATTACATTTCAGTAATTATCCTTTATTACTTACCTAAGTAATTATGCTTATCCCACCATCAAATGTTTATTTAAATTAATTAAACTTAATTAATTAACTTAAATAATTTACAATTGATTATCTTTAAATTAATTAATCTAATTAATCATTAATCAATTATATTCTTAGTTAATGACCTTATTACCCATTAATAATTCTTAAATTACTTTTCTAAAGTAATTAACTAAGATTTATTATTAATTACAAATAAATTTTACCTTTAACAATTCATTAATTAATCCTTACTTAATTATTAAATTAATTAAGTGTTAAACTTGTAACTTAATTAATCTTTAATTATTTAAATTAATTAATCACTAATCATTAATTAGAAATTTAAACCATATTTATTTAATGATTATTAATTACCAATTTAATTATCCTAAATTTATTATCTTAAACCTTGATTAACTAATTTAAACTCATAATTACTAAATTAATCCAAATCATTAATTAATTGAATTAGTTAATTATTCATTTTAATTAACTTTATGATTTTAAATCATTAAATCTTCCTTTATTTAAAGATAAAAAACATTTCTCTTATTAATGATCAAATTATTATTAACAAGGTACTTATAATAATTTACTTTAAATTTTAATTTTAAATTTCATTTTAAGTTTGGAAACAAATTAACTTAAACAAGTTTAAAAACCATTTCGAACCTATTTATTTCACAAGTTAAAGAATTATTTATACTGGAAGTCAAAAGAATTCAAAGCCCAATTCATTTAAATTCAAATCAATTTACAAATTTATTTTATCATTTAACTATTTATAACAATTTAAATTAAAAAAAAAACTTCTTTTATTTCAAGACTAAGATTCAAACTTTATTTGTTTCCAAGCTAAGTTCCAATCTAAACTTGAATTGATACTTGCACTTTGATTTAAAATTCAATTTAAATCTTGATTTATAAATTTAAATTTTAGTTTTAAACTCAGAAAAATAGAACAGGTTAAAGAACCCTGAGATAAAGTTATACCCAAGCCAACCTTGATCCTGCTTCGAGCCCAACCCACAAAGCTCCGAGTAAAACTTCAAGAAAATCACATGAAAACAACCTGGAAACCACCCACACTATCAATTCCGGATCACCCAACTTGATGCACTGTGCACGTGCACGTCGCCGTTGATCATCTCTGATCAATACGGCATCGACGAGCAAGTCGGCCATCACCCATAACCCAAATCCCGACCACCTAAGCTACTCCATCTTCTCGAATTCGAAATCGAGTTCGAACTCGAAACCTGGAACACAAATGCCATTACCTCATCAAACCTGGCAACGCCTCATGTTCACGACTCCGACCACCGGACCGCCAACGCCTCCGTCCACGGCCTCAACTACCATCCCTCTACCACCTCGCCGAGTCACATCGCACTCGATCATCTGCACGCACCGTGGTGGTCGATTCATTCGACCCAGTAAAAACAAGGTCACCAGAAATTGAAAGCTTTCTACCGCCGCCTCGATCAACCATTCGCCACCGCTCCATTTTTCTCGCAACCCCCGATCGCTCCTCTTCCACCTCAGAAAGCCACGACCTCCCTCAACATCGAGATTACTAGAAAAACCCAAACTTCCCATTCCCGTACAAACCCAAACTACACCTTCAGTGCTTATTAAAAATAGTGAGTTTAGTTTTAAAAATCAAGTTTTTGTTTTAGTTTTTGATTCTTATGCCTGAATCCATGATTTATAGATATTTAGTTTTTACTTATTTAGGCTTCCACTGTTGTTTTGAAATTTCCAGACTAATACAACCCTTTTTTTTAACTAGATTCAAGTCCATGTTATAACAAACATTTTCTTTTTTTTGTTCGAATCTTAAGTTTTATCAAAGTTTGGATTGAAAGCAGATGAACATTTGCTGAGAATTTAACCCTGGAACTAAAATCAAAGGAGATGAAACAGAGACCAGTAGGCACACTAATTCATTCATACATAAACATAGAACAATACTTATAAATATATTCAACCACATTTGTTTCACGGATGAATATGCAACATATTTATATACTTAAACCCTTTAGGTTGTGATGTTACTCACTGAGAACACAATATGCAGTAATTTCATCTTACCAATGCCCAGATAAAGAAATATATATATATATTCACACAAATACGTTAAGCATTCAAATATTAGCAGGCAACAGATTAAAAACTTAAGTAATTTTTAAAAGTGTTACTCACCATATTTAAAAGATGGCAGAGCCTTTCTTGTTTGAAACCAGTTTTTTGAAGAATGAAGACAGTGATTTGAAAAATGAAATCCTCTTTCTTTTGATTTTTGAAGTTGTTCAAGTTTTGTTAAAAAGAAAGCTTACTTTTTTCTTGCTTTTCTGGTTTGCTAAGCTTGGAGAACAAACTGAAATAAGAACATGTATATATAGAAAGATAAGTTTGTAAAGGGTGTAGGCTTTTATTGGTGCAAGCTTTTCTTTATTTTGTTTTATCAGGCAAGATATTTTATTTTGGAGGCTGAATTGAGTTATACATTTCGGCTGAAATGATTTTTATACATTTCTAGCAGACCAAAGGGTGTGCTCGAATTAAATGAAATGGTACTTATGTTTTCATCTTATCATTTTTTTGTATGTAGATAGATCTTTTGCACTTTGTTTTATTCCTTTTTCACACTTTGTTCTTGCCTGCATCTTTTCTTGCTTTGCTCTTTGCTTTTAGTTATTTTATTTTACTTTGTTATTTTTTTTTTGCCTGCAACACTTTACATACAAATTCTACTTGCTTTGCATAACCAAGCTTCACATGCAAGATTCTTTTATTTTATTCTTTCCTGGTTAAGCTTTCCTACCTTATGTGTATATATACTTTATGTATATAAATATAAAGTTGTTATAGTTATTTGTTATAAATTTTAACCTAAGTATTTAATTCTATTTTTAACATGTGTGTGTTTATTTTTATTTTTCTTTTATATTTTAGAATTATAAAATTATTTTATTTCCATACTTATGTTAATATCATACATTTGATTTATACTTAAGTTTAATATTTATAAAGTTTATTTTATTTTAAACATTTTGAAAGATTTTATTTTAAATTTACAAATCATAACTCTCCAAAATACATATAAGTTTGAAACAACAATTTCTATTAAAATCCATTTGTTAAGACATTACATTATTAATATTGTTTAAAAATAACTCCTTATTGAATTAAAAAAATTTATAAAAGAAATTATCTCTTTATTAATAAATTTACTTCTTTTATCAACTATATTTAAAAAGAAAATAGAACAAACTTTTATTTAAGTTTAGACTTAGGCTAGAATACTTTTAAACAAATAACTTTTATCTTGAGTAAATAAAACATATTTTTATCAAGCTATACTAAAAAGAAAGTAAAACAATTGTTTGTGTTAATAAATTTTAAATTTAACTTAAGCTAGAATAAATTCTAACTATTAACCATTTATTTTAAGTATTTAAAACCATACAGTTATTTATTTAATAGCTTAATACTGAATTAAATCAAATTTCCAAATTTATCAAAAATATTAGAATTAGAAAACATAACTTTATTTATTAAATTTAAAACAAAGTTGAACTATTTACAATATATGCAAATATATAGATATATATTGTAAATAGAAAACAATTAAATTAGTTCTCAAAAGATAAATTATCAGTTAAATACTTATTTAAAAGGAAATTATTAAATCAATTCAAATATTTATCAAATTAATTTAAATTTTTACTCAGATTATTAAATTTATGTTGCCAAAAATTTCCGGGATATCACACACACACACACATATGCATACATATACATACATACATACAGACACAAAAATATCCAACTCTACGCACTAATAAACATCAAACCCCAAGCAAAAAGTGTCGCCTGGCATTCTATATATTATACCCCTATTCCGAACACATTGGAACTAGTCTCGAGACTCAATTTGATCATATATAGAAGATAGCTTTTCAAACCCAATTATATTATAAATTTCCAAAATTAATCTCTACGCGTTTCAAACTCGCACGACCAAACGATACGTCTGATCGCCATGAAATTCAACTGCGTATTATAATTTATTATTAAGGATCCAATGAAACTAGTTTCATCCAAATCCGAGGTAGTGCACCGGAATGACAATTTCACAAATTTAGATATCGTTTTGTTTTCATTCCAATTATCAATATTTATTCGATCTTTTTATATTTGTAAACAAATTTACAAATTGAACTCACCAATATTATTTATTATTTAAATGGAGTTAAATAAAATTATTAATTCATATATTTAACACTCAATACACAATTCAAATATTTAAATATTCTATTTATTTGAATTATAAGTTATTAAATTCTAAAATCCAACTATTTAAATATTTAAAATTAATTAAACATTTAAGATCAAATGGCAAAAATTTTGGGTTGTTATAGTGTGTGCGGCGAACGGCATAGGTTGCGGTGTGGTGATGAGGTGCGATGATCGAGTTGAAGTCACGGCCGAATTTTCGTTTTGGGGAGCAAGCGTGAATGAGTAAGAGAGGGAGGGTAATTATTTTTGAAAATCTAATTAATTAAAGTTAGTTATAGTTTTATTATTTCAAACGCTCATTAATTCGTAACTTTTCCATACGAGGTCCAAGTTGAACACGATAAATTGCATTGCGCTCGTTACTATGATATCTACATTATGGAGTTGGATTGAATGGATCTGAAGCTAGTACGAATTTGGATTAAAACTGAATGTCTATTCAATTTTAATTTAAACAGGAATGTTTTGGCGATTACTAGATTTTGTGAGTAAATACACCTCTCTGGCCCACTTATGTCTTTATATACGTGTGGATAGTTTTACTTATGTAGTTTGCTGCTTGTTTGGATGATTTACTATTTTATTAGTTTTTTTAGATATATTCCCCCTTGAGTGGATGAGACCTTATTACGTTTCCACGTATGAGCGGATAAGTCTTTATATATGATCCCACTTTGAAGTGGTTGATTTATATTATTTGATAATATACTGTATGTGATGCAGGGGACAAGTTGGAGGGATCCAACAAAATTTCTCACACTATTGAATTTACTTTTCATATATCTTGATATACGATGTGTTGGATGCCATATTTGATGACATGGATATTTTTTCTTATTTAGTGCTATGATAGCACCGTGCCATATTTTTAGCATTTTGAAATACGATAAAAAAGTGATTTTGAATTGAAATGATTTTCATAGTGATTTTGAAAGTATATATGTTTTAATAATTTTTAAATTATTAAAAGGAATGAATTTATTTTTAAACAAATAAAAAGTATGATTTTTAATGTTATAAATGTATAGTTTTGTGAAATATTTTTAAACATAGATTTTTTGAATAAGTTTACATAAAGGATTTATAAAAGTGCTATTTTATAAATAAAGAAATAGATTTATAATCAAAATTTGTAAATATTTTGTAAATCGATTTGAAATTTATTTGGATAATGGATTTACAAACGAATTTTTTAAATAAATTAGATTTATAAAGGAACGGACTTATAAGTGGATTTTTATAGAAAAATGTGTTTTATAAAAGAATGATTTATAAATAGAATTTTATAAATAAAGAGATTTTATAAAATAGAAGTTTTATAAAACAGAAAGGAGATTTAGAAACATAGTTTTATAAATATGGAAATGATTTATTTTGAGATATAAATATGGATTTTTATATAAAGGATATACATTCAAGTTTTTAAGAGTTAAACACTTTTAATGGAATGTTTTGGAAGAAATATTTTTGATGAATTTAATGATGTTTAAAGTGATAATGTTTAGAAGTAAAGTTTTGAAAGTAATAATTTCAAATGGATTTTAAATGGTTTCGAAAGGTGACTTAAAATGCGTTGAGTATCGAAAACATGGATTTCCACATTTTTTGTTCTAATAAACGTTTTCGAAGAAGTAAGAAAGGCATGAACTATAACCCTATTATCATAGTAAATGATTTTTGAAAGGAAATATTTTATGTGGTATACGGGATTTATATATATAAATAATCGAGTCCCTATACTAGCATTTTTGGGTTGTCATAACGATGTTTTACGCAACATTCGTTTTAACCCAATATATTATGTTTTGACGCTCCATTATGAAATACATGAATTGGTTCTTATGATCATACTAAAGGATTGGTGGTGTAGAAAGCATAGCTTCTTATATTTAACACCCGTTTGGAGGCGTACTAACTCTAGAGTTGTACGGTTATAGAAATCTATTTGACGTGTCTCCAAAATAGTAGTTTTGTTAAATATACTTATACCGTTGACATAAGTATATGGAAATGTTAAGGATATATCTTTTAAATATAATTTGAAATAAATATTTGGAAATTGATTTAATTAATAAAAGATTAATTAAATGGGCTTAGTGATTGCTTACGTGCTTAATTTTACTCATTGCTTTGATAGTTAAATAATCGACTATCAAATTTGATCACTTTTTTGGTTCATTGACTTTATGTGGGAACCAATTAGCCATGCACTTATTATAAAGTCAACCGAGTAAGGTTGATTATTGTTTGGATTGAGAATGTTGAATCGAGTGGTGTAGAGTGTCTAGGGTACTCCAATCTACCGGGCTTTCTTCTTAGTGAAGGATAGAAAGTTGAGAGTTGAAAATGTGATAAGTCTACAAGACTTGGTTTCCATACGAGGTTGAGGGCCTCTTCATCGTTGTTGATCCTGAGAGACCGGCATCGGATTTACCCGAGAACCACTTTGGACCAATCTATGCGTTCAAAAGTGCAGGTTTATGATGATGATTTTTGAAAATGGAAATCTTCACGATGTAGGGCTAGTTGAAACTAGATCTGCGATGCATATTCAATATATATGGTGGTAGTAGTGCTTTGTTATGAAAATCTTTTATATGCAAGGAATTCTCGCTACTAATCCTAGGGACGATTCCCAACAGGATGTGGTTGGTGAGTACCTTTGGTTTGTCCTGCTTCTAGACAACTTGTATGGATGAATGTTTGATGTTGCATTTCTAATTATATTGATTGATCTCTATAAATGTATCATCTGTTTGTTGGCGAAGAAAGCAACTTCTCTTAGCTTAACACCCTTTCGTGAGACGTACGAATTCAGGAGTTGTACGTTTGTAGAAATCAGTTGTATACGTTTGTAGAAATCAGTTGTATGATTGTAGAAATGGCAATATAGCATTCAAAGTAGAATGTGCTATGTGAAAGGTTAACGTTACCTTTAGCCTCATCACCCGGTAATGGCTTAAACATGGTACGCCGTAAGGCTATATGGTTCGCAACCATTAGGGTACTATCGTCTCCTTTTTTGATAACCCCCTATATTTCAGGTATGTGGTGTATGATAGGAGACATATCGAATAGGTCGACAACGACTAAGGTTTAAGACATACGCGGTTTTAATCTTGGCCATGTCTGAGTGCCAAATAGGGATAGACCGGTCTTGCCAGATGCGGAGGATTGTTTGTGTATCCTCATTACATCATTCTAGAGATGTAATGCAAGGAATGTAGTTGTTTACTTGCCATTGTAGAGAAATCCATTCTCTAATACGTGCCTGCCATTTTGCTTGTAAACATATTATGCCTTCTATTTAACCAATGTAACAATTTCAGCTATTTTAATATTATATGTATACTAGACACTGGTATAATATAACGAGATTTGATATGAAATGTTTTCGTTACCATAAGTTAAAATCCTGACCGTGTTTATGTGCGGCTGGTCATACGAGGTACCTTTGTTTGATAAAGAAAATCTTTTATAACTTTAAAATTCAATTGAGATGTGTTTTCTCACGCTGGTTTACCAGACTGATCAGGGCGTTCTTCCCCTTCAATGCTCAGGTTAGACCGAGCATATTTACAGATTTAGATTTAAATGATTTGAAGCTTCAGCAGACGAGCTGGAGGTCTTCAGGTCATATTTACGTATATGTTTATTTCCTGCTGCATTGTTGTTTAATTTATCAGCATTGGTGAGGACGGGTTATTATAATTGTCCAGGCTGATGATTAGTGATTTGTTGTTGTACTTCGATAGATGTATGTAAATTATAATACAGTTTCTCTTTTGTAAAGATCATTGATATTATATTATATGTTGTCCCACTACTATTATGAGATTCTGTATTGTTTCAGTTTCTCCTTCCTTTCTTCTTCTTTTCTCTACTTCTTTCTTCTTTCATTTCCATAACTATCCGCCTTTCCGTTCAATTTGGGTTGGAGATGTTTAGTTTATTATCAGCTTGAATTGTGCGGATTTATAGGCTGTTATAGGTTTCGTTCAGATCCAGAACGAACTTGTATGGATGAATGTTGGCATTGTATTTTTTGCATGGAGGGTAGTGTTAGCATTCCAAGTGAGAATTGCTATGCGAAAATGGTAAGGGTATGGTCTCTCAAGCCTCACACCCCAACAGTGGCGAAAATAGGGTAGATCCTGTAGGGCTATATGGATCGTTCCCATTAGGTATGATCATCCCTTATCTAGAGTCGATATTATCCCTTATGTATGCTTCAAAGCCCTTATTGTGGTTATTGATCATAACTTAGGGTTAATCTGTAACATCCCATATCTAGAGGGCTAAAGCTAAGCGCTACAGATGCTGCAGTCATCTATAGTATTAACTTTCGATGACTAAATACGGCTATGTTAATTGTATCCATAATATCAGAAACATTTGAATATCAAACAAAATCATAGATTTCTAAAACATCTTTTCATATTACATTTCCATAACACATGTTTCACATTCAAATTACACAACCCCAAAACGTTTCCCAGGTTCATATAAAATATAGTAAATATTAGTCACGCATCTCTGAAACCAAAGTTAATTCAAATGGCATCCTCCGTAAAAAAAGTTGTAAAGTGGGTCCCTATAATTATTTTTACTGCTACACCAGTGCTTGAAAAATTTTCAAAAAATTATAAATATTATAACTAGGTTTCTGAAAGAAAAAAAGAAATTACAGACTTATCTGCAATTATTTCATATAATTGCAGATATGTCTTAATTATTCACTGAATGATTGCATTCGATAAACATCTGAATAATTACAAATATGTATCAATTATTCCATATAATTGTAGACATATAAGCAATTATTCACTGAATAACTGCGTTGAATAAAATCTATATAATTGCAGACATGTCTGCAATTATTCCATATATTTGTAGATATGTATGCAATTATTCATTGAATAACAACACCTTGATTTAACAATCAGGATATTTTCGTAAATATCTGCACTTATTCCTTAACATTGAAGACATATCTGCAATTTTTAGTTGCAAAGACACGCTATCCAGAATAAGTGCAGACATGTCTGCAATTATTCTCTAAAATTGCATACATGTCTGCAAGTATTCTTGAAACATACCGTATGACATTTTTTTCCCTTTTCATCTTTGTTTTTTGATTTTTTGACATGAATACGAAGATAAATATTAATTGAAACAATTTTTAAAATTTGGAATTTTTTTGTTTTTTAAATTTTTTTGATGATTTTCGAAAAATAAGGACCTAATTTACATACTTTTTCCACTGGGGTTTTTGTAAATTTTGAAACCTATCAAGGACCTGTGCCAAAAGTACCATAAAATATAATTATTACACATGTATGCCAAGAGAGACATATGATGATGCCCCCTTTGTTGACCAAAGTACTACATAGACATTATTTTCTTAAATACAACACATCAGAAAACAAAACAAAATAGCAACTCCTAAATAGCCATCCGTCAACCACGTGCCCGCCTCCGAAAGTTTTATTCGTCAACCTACTAAACCCTATAAAATCTTAACCCTCAGCCTACTCAAATTAATTTTGAGCACCTAAGAGTTTAAGTGGAAAGCATAAACTTCGAGTCGGACACAAAGCCTGGTGTGAATAATAATATGCATCTCGGTTATTTAATGGTAAGTGAGACCACACCGCTTAGCAGAATGGGTTTCCCCTCATTAACATCCTTTTAAAGCATATCTTTTGCAAATCATAATCCTACAACCAAAACTTGTTAAAACTGTAAAGCAATATTATGTAAACATGCGTATCAGGTAACACATGGACTATTTGTCAGGATACTATAGTTTTATTTGGCTTACTATTAACCTTTGGCTGACTCGGGCCTACCAGACAAAATAAAAAAATAATCTAACATCTGTTAGACACACATCTTTTGAACGGTCTTCCCTTAACTATCTGTTAAATACTTCTCTTCTAGATCGTCTGTCCTTAACTTGACATCTCCTAGGGTCACTTGATCCTAATGGTTTTGCGGGCTCACCAATAACCTACATATATACAAACATTTATTCCCTTCTGTGTGTAATCATAATTTTAGTCTTATTTGTGACAAAGCCCTACACATTGTACCTTCTTCCCCTTATCCAATTCACTACATACCAATGAATTGATACCAGGCACATTGGTTTTCGATGGTGACAAAAGCGTAACCACTAAGTCGAAAGCCATCAAAGTCGAAGGCAGGGTGTCGAAAGTGGCGAAACATGTTTTTGGCATGAAAATCTAATTTTTAACCTCTTTAAATAATCCTTTTAACTAACCTTCCTTATTCGTCATAACCTTATTGGTTGCTAATTTTTCTTTTCTAAAAGCACTGCCATAATTTCGGAAATAACAATTTAATTTATTTACAAAATACCCATTCTCCTTTTAAAAATATACAAAACATTTAAGTCTCATACCTTAAATAATTTTATATATTCGTCAAAACACTTTTGAAAATTCTACAAAAATTCCAAAAAATCTTTTCTAATTTGTTTTTCGATTTATATAAATTTCAAACCCAAATTATTTATAATTTAAACGTAAATTATTTTTAACCCTACAAATCATCTTTTTCACTATAAAAATAATATAAAATCCACATTAATTCGAAAAATTATGAAAATTGAAACCCATCTCTAAAATATCATTTCCGATATATATCTAAGATCGCAAGGCATTTGGATGTCAATAAATAGGGTTTTCACATCAACGATATCATAAAATCTATATGAATAAGAATAAATAATCAACAAACATATATAATCACTTAATCATTCAAAAACATGACATAATCATGCAAATAATTCGGCTATTACTTTAAAATCGAAAATCATTAATAAAATGAGATGTAGTCATTATTCACCTTAGCTTTGTGATTAAGATGTGAGATTTGATTTTGATTAACTGATTTGATTCTTCTCTTGAATCCTAGCTTTATCTTCTCTTGAGATTGCTACTGGTGGCCGGCCTTAGAAGTGTTTTTGTTTGAGAAAATATAAAATGAACGTGTGTTTTGGTTTCCTAAGAGTTTAGGATATAATTTTTATCATTTTTCTATTTTGCCCTCCCTTATTTCATGATGCCTTAATTCTTTGATTCATTGTTTACTCGTAAGCATGGCACGACTACCCCTTAATTAAATCACAAATCTCAATCCAGTAATCAACCCACATTATCTAATTTAATTAACTAATTAAATTCCCTAAATAATGTCACTAAAAATATGGGGTGTTAGTATCTCTCCTCCTTAAAGAATTTCGTCCTCGAAATTACGATAAGGTACACATCAAGCAATCAAAGGTAAAACATATCATATCAAGATAAGCGCCTCTAATCCTGCTCTAAGTCTCCCAAGTACAGTCTCTAGCATCATTGCTCCACTGGACCTTTACTAATCCGAATCTCTTCTTCCTCTACTTCTTCTCATCTCTCATGACTATCTGGATAGGCTTCCTAACTATAGTCATGTCGGTTTCCACTACTTAATCTTCTAACACGGTCGGTACTATAGTAGTGTCTAGATCCCTAACATACTTCCTCAGATGAGATACATGGAAAACATCGTGAACTCCTGCCAAACTACTCGGTAAATCTACTCTATACGCACTTTCCCGATCCCCTCCATAATAGGAAACGATCCTATGAATCTCGTTGCTAACTTCTATGTCTTCCCGAACCCGATAACACCTTTCATCAACGATATTTGACGAAAACATGATCTCCAATAGAGAATTCTAAATCTTTTCGTCTTCTATCTGCATAGCTCTTCTTCCTAGACTAAGCTTCCTTCGTACTCGCCCTTATTAGCTCAATCATCTCTTCTGCTTCTCTTACTAAATTGGAACTAAGGACTAATCTATCTTCGGTTTCTAACCAACATACAGGGGATTTGCATAGTCTTCCATACAAAGCTTCAAACGGTGACATCCCTATACTAGTCTGATAACTATTGTTATACGAAAAGTCGACTAGGTGTAGATGGTTCTTCTATGATCCCCCGAAGTCTAATACACAAGCTCTTAACAAGTCTTCTAAGATCTTGTTAACTTTTTCCGTTTGCCCATCTGTCTGCGGATAGTAAATGGTACTCATTTTGAGCTGGGTTCCTAAATTCTCCAGTAAACTATTCCAAAACTTGCTAGTGAAGAAAGAATCTCTATCACTAACAAGATTACTAGGAATTCTATGAATCTAACCACATTCTTCATAAATAACGTAGCCAATACAGGTGCAGTTCTATTTGACTTAACGAGAATGAAATGGGCACTCTTGGTCAATCAATCCACTATGACCCATATACTTTCATTTCCTCTATTAGATCTTGGTAGCCCATCTATGAAATCTATAGAAATAGAATCCCACTTCCATACCAGAATATCCAATTGTTGAACACACTTGGCTTCTGATGCTCGGCTTTCACCTGCTGACTGTTCAAACACTGTTTCACCCATAAGCCAATATCCTTTTTCATTCCTTCCCAGAAGAAACTTCTCTTTATATCCTAATACGTCTGTGTTCCTCTTAGATGAATACTGAATTTCGAACAATGGCATTCCTCTAAGACTTCTTTCCTTATGTCTCCCACATCTGGAACACACAATCTACCCTTCTTTCTTAACCATCCACTTTGGTCAAGAATGAAATCCTTTAAGTTATCGCTCTCCATTCCATTCCTTAATTTTATGATTCTTTCAGCCAAACTGGACCCTCTTTCTGTTTAGAAATAATCTTCTCAATCAATATTGGTCGGATTCTAAACAAGACAATATAAAATATCCTTTACTAGACCCAGCCTCGGATCTCCACTGCACTCTGCAAGCTGACAATGCTTCCAAGTCTTTCGATTCTGCTACCATAGCTAACACTGCATTCTGATGCTTCCTACTAAGCGTATTTGCAACCTTGTTGCCTTTCCCTGGCGTGTACTCTATTCCAAAATCATAAACGGATAAAAACTCTAACTATCTTTTCTGTCTCATGGTCAGCTCCTTCTGAGAGAACAATACTTTAATGACTTATGATCTTTATAAAGCTCGAACCTCTTTCCCAAAAGGTAATGACTCCATACCTTCATCATAGCTTAATCCAAGTCATGCGTTGGATATCTAACCTCATAGAGTCTAAGCTGCCTAGAAGCGTAGGTAATCACTTTACCTCTCTGCATCAACACAGTTCCTAATCTAGTACCACAATCATCTGTATAAACTACTAAGTCCTGATTCCCCTCCAGAACCACTAACACAGGTGCATGGATGAACAAGTGTTTCAAGCACTGGAGCTTCCTCACACTTACCGGTCCACACAAACTTCACATCCTTTCGCGTTAGCTTGGTCATTGGTGCTGCTATCCATGAAGAATCTTTAATGAACCTCCGATAATATCGAGCCAATCCAAGGAAGCTTCTTATCTTAATTACTGTTTCTGATCTCTTTCAATTATCAATAGCTTTGATCTTATCTGAATCGACTGACAACCCTTTCTCCGAAACCATGTAACCAAGAAAATTCACTTGCTTCTTCTAAAAATGACACTTCGAAAACTTTTCCTTTAGCTGATGCTGCCTCAGCGTCTCAAGCACAACTCTAAGATGAATTTCATGCTCCTTCTCATCCTTAGAATATATCAGAATATCATTTATGAAAACCAACACAAGCCTATCCAAGTGCATTCGAAAAATTTAGTTCACCAAAACCAAATGGAATGTTGGCACATTACTGAGTCCGAACGGCATAACTAATCATTCGTATGACCCATACCTTGTTGTAAACACCGTCAAAGGTATACTATCTTATGCCACTCTATGCTGATGAAAGCCCGCCGCTAAGTCTAACTGAGCAAATACCTTGGCTCCACTCAACCGATCGAACAAATCGTCAGTCCTGGGCAACGGATATCGTTCTTTATGGTTCTCACATTCAACTTACGATAATCGATACATAGCCTTAACGATCCATCCGGCTTCTTAGCTAATATTGCGGCTTCTCCCCAAGGTGAACTACTTGATCTGGTAAATCTCTTGCCTTTCAAATCTATTAATTAAACTTTCAACTCCCACATCTCTGTAGGTGTCATCCTGCTTGGTGGACTACTCACCAATTCTGCTCCAGGCACCAAATCTATCTGAAACTCTATAGCTCATTTCAATGGCAATCCTACTACTCGCTCGAAAACATCTACGAAATCTTTAACTACGAAAACACGATTTAACTCTTTTTATAACTCCATAACACCTAACAAACCATTCACCTCACACCTAGGGTTTTCTAATGTATAAAATATCCAATCAGTGCAGTTCGAGTGTCTAAGTGGTATTTTCCTATCCTAGCATCATATTCACTTAACCAATTCATACCAAACATAATTCCGAACCTATAAAGTCAAATATATGCAAATTGCAAACAAAGGTGTAACCTAGCAAGTCAAACTCTAAGTGGTCACACTTTATCCCAAGTGTCACACACCCTCTCATCGGATTTGCAACTCTTAAGGAAGTAACTAAATATGTGGGTTCTAGGTTAAGCATATCTACTAAACATCGAGATATAAAAGACTGTGATGCACCAGTATCAAATGAAATTCTAACAGACATATCATGGATCTGAAGCGTACCTCCTAATACTGCTTTTCCTTTCTTCTACATTGTCGGCTTTGAAGTAGTAGGCTCCAATGCAAATACTTAGCCTTTATCTCCTTTGGCTGGCTCTTTACACTGGTTCTTGCAGTGTCTAACTTGATCATGGATAAAACATTTAACTCCTTTCTTCTAAGCAGCCTTCTTCCATTTGCTTGTCTAGCACTCATGAGCATGATGGCCTTTCTTATCACACTTGTAACGAACTTCAGACTTCCTCTTCTTGATGCTTCACCTTTTTGAGCACCTTTCTTATGAAAGAACTTTCTATTTTGACCTTGCCCAACCTGGACATCCCTCTCTTTCTTCTTCTCCAAACAAGCAAGCATCTCTTCATGTCTTAACGCCATCTCTACTACCATATCACAAAGATCTCTGCTATGCGGTAAGGTATCTTTAGCCCACTCAGGCTTCAATCCCCTGATGGACTTCTCATTCCTCTTCGTTACTGTATCAAAAGTGGCATAACCATATCTAGCCAATTCTTTAAACCTACTAGCATACTCCAAAACAGACATTTCTCCTTGTTCCAATTCATTAAACTTTCTAATCAAAACAAACCATGCCATTGCTGACATGAACCTCTCCCAGAGTCATCTCCTAAACTCAGCCCATGTCATTTTCTCCCCCTCCATGCCAACTGTTATACTATTCCACCAAAATAAAGCTACCCATTGAAGTTGTCAAGAGGCAAGCCTCATCTTCGCTCATCATTGAGCCCTGAATCAGCAAATATCCTTTCATAGTGAAACAACTAGTTTTCCACTTATATAGCATCCTCAGTTCCAATAAACAACTTCCTCCAAGCCTAGCATAGTCTCTACTCAAGTTAGCATAATGATTGACCACTTGAGCTTCCTGAACTCCTCCTCTAGCATTTCCTCCGACAACCCAGCGGCAATCCTAGCTTGCATCATGTTCACAAAAAACTTATGCATAGCCCCCACATCCACTTGTGAGATTACAACACCAACATTTTCAGCTTGAGCCTGACCTTGAGTCCTCCTTGTATTGGGTTGGACATTTCCATTGGCGGTGGTGTTGTCCCCTCCTAGGTAAACTCTGCCTCTTCTAGCATCCATATCTATATTCAAGCCTCGTGCGATACAGAAGTATATCCTAATAGAAATAGGAGAATAGAGATATATCGTATACTTAAATATATATAGAAAATACAAGTACGTTACTATAGCGTTATTCCATACCCTAATCTTACTCTAAGTCCTAGGGATTATGTTTTCAAAAATCATTTTAGTTAAATTATTTCATAAACCTATGCTCTGATACTAAGTTGTACATCCCCTATCTAGAGGCCTAAAGTCTAGCGCTATAGATGCTGCAGTCATCAATAATATCAACTTTCGACGACTAAATGTGGCTATGTTAATGGTATCTATAATATCAGAAGCATTTGAATATGAAACAAAATCACATATTTCAAAAACATTTTTTATGTTACATTTCCATAACACATGTTTCACATTATATTTATAAAATCCCATAATCGTTTCTGATGTGCACGTAAATGTGCATATTTTTACCACCGTATTTAATCTATTTAAATTGAATAAATGATTATATTGGGTAATTTAACTTGTTTTAACCAAAATTTATATTAATTCCAAATTATCACATATTCATCTTCATCCAAGGGCAAAATAGTCATTTTTGTGCATAAATTAACTTGATAAAATTTAATTAGAAATTTCCATACTATTTTGTAGGAATTTGATTTCAATTACAAGTTTTTCATTAAGAAGATATGCATTCACAAAAAGAACACAAAGGAATGAAGATAGAAATATTTCAAAGTGAAGATCATGGAGAACTCCACCTACCCACCACCTTATTGTACAAATTGGAGGCTAATGCACATGCTTATGGAATCAATGGCTTCATGTACACTTAAAAGATGATTAGTAGAAGCTAATGATTACTTGGCCTCCACACTACCTCAAGGCCATTTTGGGCATTCCCCAAATTATGGATTACGGTTTCATGCTTGTATAAATAATCCATTATGTTCATGTAACCTCCTCTTCCTCTTTATTAGTTTTAGGCTCAAAATAAATGAAAGCTCCTCTTTTCTTTTCATGACTAATTAGTCATTTTTATTTCATGTAATTTCTTTTTATGCAACTTTAAATACGTGCTCTTTTCTTTTTTTTCTTCTTTTCTTATTTATTTCCTTTAATGTTGTAGTGTAGATTTCTTTTCTTTTATGTAAGTAGAATAGTTCTCTTTTCCATTAGCTTTCATTTTCTCTTCTTGTTGTTTTGTTTATTTCATGTTGCTTTCTACTTGTGTTGATATGATAACATAAGTGGGAGGCTAATCCCAATAATTTAGGGGTAATGAAGCTCTCTTGAATCATGTAGACGCAACATTTTGATGTTATATCTCTTTTGTGCTTAACGGAAAGTTGGATGTTTGTGTGATTTTGTGTTTAATATTGAGTTTGATAGCTTATGTTGTTCAAAACAAATAAGCTATACTTAGTCATATGAATCACTAATTACCACTTCATCTACATATGATCATGCTAATGGAAGTGGATTTAGAATCAAAATTTGATGGTTTATGTTTCTAATTCAATAGTTAATAAGACATGCTTAAAATAGATTCTACTTTTAATTTCATATCATTTTCATTGAAGTTAACAAGTTGGTAGGGTGTATTAAAGTTTGATGGCTTAAGTGTGTTAATTAATAACATAATTAGGTCATGCTTATGATAAATGCATCAACTAAACTCACAAACGACCAAAAAGAGATCATAATTTCATTATGTTGATTTATGTGATCATGAGAGGTTATTTGCCCCTAAATTGATTCTACTTTTAATTTCATATCATTTTCATTGAAGTTAACAAGGTGGTAGGGTGTATTAAAGTTTGATGGCTTAAGTGTGTTAATTAATAACATAATTAGGTCATGCTTATGATAAATGCATCAACTAAACTCACAAACGACTAAAAAGAGATCATAATTTCATTATGTTGATTTATGTGATCATGAGAGGTGATTTGCCTAAAAATTGCTCTTTAATATCTTATTTGTATCTTCTTAAGTTTTAGCTTGTTTTTGCTTTCTTTTAATGAGTTAACAATCTATCGACTTTGGTTTAATTTTATTGAATAGAATTTTAAAATCTACAATTCCCTGCGGATCGATCCGTACTCGCATACGTGATACATTCGTACGCCTTGCACTTGTGCTTATTTTAATTTCGAAAATTTTCGACGGTTTTCTAATTCCATAGAATTTCCGTCGATAAAAAAATTTTTGGTGCCATTGCCGGGGAATAGCTTTGATTTTAATTTTCTATTCTTCGAATTATTTTTCTATTTAATTTTTATGTGATTTTATTTTGTATGTTTTTTAGCATATTTAAAAAAAAATTGCTTTTGTTTGTTATTTTTGTGACATTTTGTTTGTATGCATGTTGTTCTAGTTTTCTATTTTGCATTTGAATTGCATATTCTACTAAAAAAAACATACATGATTTCATTTGAAAAAAAAATGTTCTCTGCATTTGTTTTACATCATTTTTACATTTGCATTTCAATTTGATTTTACATTTTACATTTGTTATATAATTTCCATTTGCCAAATACAACATTGCTGTGCACTGCCAAATTGCTTCTCTGTTGCTCCACTACAGTCCTACCCCTCTATCAAAGCTGCTACCATCTTCATTCTCCATCTGCGCAGATAACAATTACAAGCTGCCTTCATTCTAACTTCTTCCACTATCCACCTGTGTGTCCTACCCAGTGCACAGCCCCTACCTCTTCCCTCTGCCATTCCCCATCAAACTGCCTCTTCCCTGTTCACCATCACCAGTGTACACACTTCTCAAGACTACATGCATCCTCCCACTGTTACATTCTCCAACATAAACCACACTAGCTGTCTTTAGCTTCCACCTTGCAACAACACAACCACAACACTTCCCATCAACCAAACAACATCAGTTGCCTCAACACTTCACTCCTCTACATTTCTCTCTGCCTAGAACACTTCTACCAACAACCCTTCTGTCAACATCATACTGCTGCACCTATCTTCTCTCTGACGTACTATTCTTCATCAAACAAGTTGTACTTCATCAACATAAACCATTTCTCTGCAACTAAGCTTCACCTCTGCATCCACTTCCACTGTGCAAGTACACGTTTACATCACCACAACCCAACTATCATTTCAACCTTACCACCTAAACTTCCAGATTACTATTTCTCCAATCATCAACCCATTCCTACTCCCCTACTTCAATCACCGACACACTATCAATCAAACAACAACTCCTCCAATCATTTTCCAACCTTCCACTAACAAGCTCCACCACATCCAAATTACAAGCCCTTCTCATCAACTCCTCCCACCCCAATACAAACCATTTCCCTGCACACTAATCAACTTCTTCTTGTCACACAAGCCACAAAATCCAAGCAAGCAATTGGAAATCACCAACCCTCTGGTGCACCACTAGTTAACCTCGGCCACAACTTAAGCAACCTTCACCTCACATCATCAAACTGAATACCATCAACACCCCTCTTCTTCAACTCCGAACCACTCTACAACCAGAAACTTCACACATTTCACTTTAACAATCCTGTTGCACATTTTTATCTACATAACATCACATACGAGCTACCCAACTCCCTACCTCATCTCACATTACAACCACCCACTGTTCCATTTCAATCCCCTGGGAAAATTGTTACATACAAATTGCACATTCCACAATTACATACATCGATACTACATGTTCAATAGTCCATCCCTGATAATTCATCACCGCAAACATCACTAATCCATCATTAGCAGCTACACCGAAACGCAAGTCGCAACTCCATCACGTACTCGATCACTACCATCACCAATCACCGCAATTCACTTCACCGGATCACCGCACCCAATCAACCGACCACGAACGTCTTACTTCCAGCAACCCGAACCACAATCAGCCACCACAGTCGAACTCCTCACCATTGAACAATAATCGAACCCACGCATCGCTTCAAACTAAAGCAAACGGCCCGATTCCCCAAAGCTTCGACCTCCTCTGCAAATAAATTCACCGCCGTAACCCCCTAAATAACAACAATTTTTTATTTTTATTCTGAATTTTAGTGGGAGATTCTCTAATTTGGTATGCAAAAATAGGGATTTGAGTATGAAACGAGAATTTGAATTCTGTGGCATCCTATGTTAAAAGGAATGAAAAAGCAGTTTCGATGAGTTTTAGTGGGCCGGGTTTTGGGCATGAATAATTTTTCTTTTTGTGTGTGTTTATTTTTTTGTTGTTTAGTTTTAGTTTGTTAAAAAAAAGTATTAAACAAATTGCTTTAGTTTCAAAGTTCTGTTAATTTCTCTTCACAAAAAAAAGAGTTTGCTTTCCTTTTGTTTTGCTTTGTTTTATCCCCCTCCAAAAAAAGCAAAAAAAAAGAAAGAGCGAGAGTAAAGAAAAAACTGGAATTTTTTTCCTTTTGTTTGTTGTATTTTCAACTTGTTTTGTTTTCATTTATTTTGTTTTGTTTTACTTCTTCTTTGATATATATATATATATATATATATATATATATAAATATAAATTGTGTACATATTGTTTTTATTTTCAGGTTGCCAAAGTAGATAGAAAGAATTGCTTGCTTTGCTGAGCTTGCCAAAAAAAAAACTGCTTGCTTATTTCTCATTTTCTTTTTATTTGTCTTGCATTGTATATATCTATTGTTTTGCTTATCTTGGATTTTTGGGTGCTTGCATTTAAAAAAACAAAAACAAATTCAAAAAAAAAAAATTCATTTGTAGTTGCATTGTTAATTCACGTTTAATTTCTTCTTTGCATTTCATCCTAGAATTTTGATTAATAATAACAGTCAAAACATCGATAACACTTAATTGTATATTGACAATTTGTCTTCTTTGAACAATTTAATTTCTTGGTGTCTAGGCTATGGCAGCGTAAGAACCATTTATAAATATTACACTGATTCGTAAATATTATAGTGGTTGTTCCTCTGAAGGTACTTAAATCTTCGGCTGCATTGCTATGGTGATTCGTGGTGCACCAATAAATCCTGTCCGTTACCTGGCTGAAAACTATCTTATTTATCTAAGACAATGTGTGATTGTACAATTTTGAGTTAACTTAGGATAAATAATTTGTAATAAGACCCTTGCATTCATTTAGTTGCATTAGTTCATGCATATTTTAAAAAAAAAATTCGAAATCCAAAACTAAAAAAATTGTAAATATTCCTCTTCTTTTTCTTTGAAATTTTTAAATCCTTTTTCTTTGATATTTCAAAAATCCAAAAAAAATTAAAAACCTTTTCCAAAACAAAAAAAAAATTTGAAAAACAAAAAAAATCAATTTTCCTTGTGAAAAATAAATTTTATTTGTAAATATTTTTCCTGTATAAAAAAAACCAAAAAAAAATTCTTAAAAATGTCGGAGTTTTCTTTTCCTTACTCATTCGAATATAGTTGTGAAAATCAATATAATCCATATAATTTCACTCCAAATTCTTATGGATATTTTAACAACAACCACTGTTCAAACGATTCGGATTTCGAACAACAAAATTTTCAAAACGATGACCAACCCTCGAATATCGAAAATAGCATTTAGTCTTTACTTGAATCTCTACACAACAAAATCAAATGATAAATGAGTTGAGTAATTCATATTTGTGCGATAACTCGAATCAAAGTTTTCAAATTAATCAAAATTTGATTTCACTTCAAAATTCAAATGTTTTCGAGTATAACCCATGCCAATTCAATTTTGAATTCCAAAATGAATTTCAAAATCAAAACGAAAATGTGATCCACTTTTCAAATAATTTTGGCAATGGGAATAATCTCGACTACGATGCGATTGATAATTTTTGTTCTTAACAAATCCAAATCGATAATTCTCAAGTTAATAATTACAAATTGGATTTCGTTGAACAAATGAACGAAATTTATGATGATCACACGAATTCATTGTTTGAAACTTATATGAAACAACGTGAAAAACAAAACCAAATTCCAACGTGTGGCGAGTCAAACGATAATCCATATTTTACCAAAATTGACGATTTTCAAATGACAACTTTTGAAACTAAAAATGACGATCTTAATGAAGTTGTTGAAAATTTTGCAATTGAATTGGATTTCAATTCTTTTGAGGGTGTGGAAAAAAAATTAAAATTCGACCTTCCTTTTTTCGATTTTAAAAATTTAAATACAACAACTTTGGACTTTGAAAATGATATATGCAATGAAGTTGTTGATAATCCAATGAAGGAAGTCGAATTTAATAAACACGATTTCTTAGGTCTTTTTGAAAATGAGTTGTTAAATTCTAAAGAGGGAGATTTACATCACCATTTTGATTTTGAAATCGATAATTTTGGAGAAGTTTTCAATGATAAGTTTGAAATTCAACTTAGTGAAAATAAACTTGAATTTCAATCAATTTTTTTATTAACCCCACGAATCATTGAAAACAAAATAACTCGTACAGTTTTCAATAAAACGACCTTCGTTTTTCCAAACCAACATTCAAATTTGAAATCTTTTACGATTTGGTTTTCCAAGCTCAAGGTGCGTTTCTTGACGAGACAAATGAATTGGTCTTTGAAAGACCGGTTCATTTACTCTTTAACGGCATTCTTTCTGATGTCTTGTAAATAATCATCTTTTCATTTTCATTTAAATGAAGGTTGTGTTTTTATTTTTCTGCTTCCACTTGGGTTGACTGTGGGGACACAGTCAAAATCAGATGTGGGGGAAGACTCATGTTCATTTTCATTTTTTCATGATTTATTTTTACTTTTTCTTTGCAAAAAAATTCTCAAAATAAAAAAAAACAAAAAAAAACAATTTTATTTAAGCATTTTTTATTTATTTTTAAAGAAACACTATAAGATAAATATATGGTTTTGGCTTATTAAATTGAAATTTTTGAAAGTTTATTTATCTTAACAAAAATAAAAATGAAGTTTGATTACAAATAACAATGGTTTAACTAGTCTATAGGAAGATTAATACGTGTTAATTTGAAATACATCCTAATTGAAAATCTTTGTTTTAACTAGTGGTTGATTCAAAGTAAAGATATAACATTTTTTTGTCTTCTAAGTTAAATGGTGCTAAGATGATTTTGCAAAACTCTCTCTCTCTTTTAAAAAAACATCCAAAGTATTCACTCTCATTTAAAAGTCCTCACGGTTATGCATGGGTGAATTACTTGGAATCTTTGATTATGTGCTTTCATACTCATTTAAAAGTCCTTACGGTTATGCATGTATGGAACACATGTAAAAAAAAGAGAAAGAAAAAAGAACAGGTTTAATAAAAACCACCTACGGTCGATATGTGTATGCACGAAAGTGTGCGCACTCGCCATGCTCTGTACTCCCCTCATATATACCCGAAAAGCAGTGCATGGGTGGTATATATGGCCTCATTTTACCTGAGCTAGGTGCGTAATTTTTCTTGCAAACACTGAGAAAGCAAGCAATTGAAATTCTAGCATTACTTTTACTTATTTGATTTGATTTGTTATTGAAAAGAAATGAAAATACCACTTTGATAATCAACTAAGGATCCACTTAATAGTTACACTTAATAGCTTAGTAATTTTTGCTTTTATACATTCGGGATAGAGACTCCTTGATGTAAACATATTCATTTATCTAGCTCTTGTACCTATTCTTTTGTGGTGTAGTGGATCTTGTATGACTACTACTATGATGTACACTTTTATATGTTATATTCATATCCGTTTCCGCCTTAGTGATATGAATATCTGTGACTGATTTATGTTATGCTTATTTTATATTTGTTTCCATTGATCACACAGCCACTGTGTGGTAGTTTTTAGTTTGTAGTTGATGTGTCAGATTTCCTCTTAAAACATATAATACTATCCAACATATTGGTACTCGCACAAAGCAATTACACAGATGGTCTGTCCTCAACAGCCTTATTCTTCGTGCTTGTCGACGACATTACCCCGTAGGGTCCTTGGCTAGTGTGAGTATAGAGGTAGGGCGTCACTGCATGGTATCAAAGCCAGACTTTGGAACAATATAATATTATAACAAGGATCATCGTCCTAAGTCTTTCTTAGGAATCGTGCCTTAGGATTTATTCGAGTCTTAGGACCCATTCTATCCTATATTCTTTATGATGCCTTGTTTTGTCAATCAAGTTTGTTTGATATTCATTCTGAGAATAACCTTTTTATTCTTATTTCTTTCTTTTTTAAAGAAGAGAAATGGCTAGACCAGGCCGTCCCAACGCCGATCGATCTAGTGCCACTCCTCAAGATGGTGTATTCATGTCTGCCCAACAGCTCTTAGATCTTGTAAAGAATGCTCAAGATGTCGGACCTATTCCTTTGCCTACTCACCCTGAATCCTGGTTTGTACGTTTATGCAGTGATTATACCAATTTGGGTGGAAGGCAATTCAAGGGTTTCGAAAGCATTATAGCAGTCCAAGCTTGGCTTAGAACATGCGATCGCATCTTTTCTCGCATGAATCTTATAGATCTACATCATGTCCAAGTGGCTTCTAGTACGCTCCAAGAGAGAGTATTAGATTTGTATGAGCTTTTGGTTTCTCAGATTATCGAAGTAGATCTTACTTGGGAGAAATTTCGACAAAGGTTTGAATTAAAGTTTGTGCCGAAAGCTGAAAAAGTAACTTTAGCTCGATGCTTTATTGACCTTGTTCAAGGTGAATCTTCTTTGACGCATCTTTTGAATCTCTCTCTAAATATGGGGTCGAGTATATTAATACCCCATTGAAGAAAAATCAGAGGATTTCTTATGGGTTGAATAAGAATCTCAAAAAGCCATTACTTTTGAAATTGGAAGTTCTTTGGATCAGCTTGTTGATATCGCTCTTCGACTTGAAGAGGCCCATAAAGAAAGTGATGTTGAAGTTGTGGGCGCCAAACAAAACTTCAACATCAACAAGAAGAGGCCTATTAAGTTCAAGTCTAATCCCAACATGAATGGGAAGCAAGCAACTTCGGTAGCAAAAAATCCTACCCCTAGTCATGGACAATGCTACAATTGTGGTTCTAAGGACCATTATACAAGTGGGTGTCCGAAACCCCTTTTTGTCATTATTGCAAAAGTTCAGGACATCTTTTACCTTCATGTCCCAAACTTCGAGGCAAGAAAGAAGGAAAGCTAAATGTTGTGCAAGCTCCAAGTAAGACTTCAGTTGGTCAAGCTATTTCTCATTCTATCCTTGATGGAATTATTATGTTTCGTGATCATCCTATTCGAGTTCTTTTTGACACGGGTGCATCTCACTCTTTTATATCAAAAGAAATTGTTGATACTTTTTTTTAAATGTTATGGCTTTGATGACTTCATTAAGAATTGCGAATCCAGTTGGTGGATTCACAACACTAAGTTTACATTGTAAAGATGTCGAGATTATTTTAAGTGATTATCTTTCCGAGCCGATTTGCATGTTATGCGTTAGTTAGGCTTCAGAATGATTTTGAAAATGGATTGGCTTAATCGTTATGAATCCCACATCCTATGTCTTGAGTGAACTATCCATCTTCGACATCGTCAATCTGTTAAGCAGATTTCTATTGTTCTTAAAGATTCAGATTCTAATTCGCTAGCCTTTTTTATTCTCTAAACCCTCATGATGACTATAATGATGATGAGGAAGATGTCATTTTCCTCATTCACGTTTTTCGTGAATTTTCCGACATATTTAAGTCTGTTTTAAGATTAACCCTAAGAGAGCAATCGAGTTCAGAATTAATCTAATCCCTGAAGCTCTACCTAGAACTCGCCCTCCTTATCGTATGTCCATTAAAGAAAATGAGGAGATGCGTAAGCAATTATTCGAATTGGAAGTGAAACAATTTATTCGTTCTAGTTCCTCTCCTTGGGGAGCGTCGGCTATTTTTGTAAAGAAATCCAATGGTACACTTAGGCTTTGCATTGACTACCGCAATTTTAATGATCTTACCATTAACTATAAATATCCCTTGCCTCGGATTGATGATCTAGTTGATCAACTTTGCTGTGCTAGAGTCTTTTCATAGTTAGGCTTATCAACTGGTTTTCACCTGCTTCGTAGTGCAGAGGATAACACTCCTTTGACATCATTCTGTACTCATTATGGATCTTATGAATGGCTTGTTATGACATTTGGTTTAACGAATGCTTTAGCTTATATCATTGACCTTATGAATCGAGTTTCCAAAGACTTCTTCGATTGATTTGTTCTCATCTTTATAGATGATATTCTTGTTTAATCTAAAACCGAGGAAGAGCATGAAAAACATCTTCAGATTGTTTTGGAAACTCTTAGGAGCAATTAATTGAAAGAGAAATTTCTAAGTGCCACTTTTGGCAATCCCGTGTGAAATTTAAAGGACATATTATTTTTGAATCCAGAATTTTCGTGGAACCTTCAAAGATCGATTTAAAGTTGGAAGAAACCGGAGAGTGTGACGAAAATTCATAGCTTTCTTGGATTGACAAGCTATTACCGTCGGTTCATAAAAGACTTTTTTAAAATTTTCGTACCTCTTACTAGTTTGCAAAAGAAGGGAGTTAAGTACATTTGGTCAGACAAATGTGAAGCTGCTTTTCAGAAGTTAAAAGAACTCCTATCCGATGCTCCTATTCTTGTGATTCCCGAAAGGAACCAAGGCTTGATTGTTCATATAGATGCCAATCGTATTGGTTTGGGTGCCATTCTCATGCAAAGGGAACGTGTTATCGCTTATGCTGCCGAGACAGATATACCACTAGTGATTTAGACCTCACGGTCATTGTTTTCTCCCTTAGAATTTGGCATCATTATCCTTTGGGAGAGAAATTTGTTCACTACACCAATCATAAGTCTTTGAAGTATTTATTTTCTCAAAATGAACTTAATTTGCGTCAACAACATTGACTCGAGTTACTTGCATCATATGATCTTGATATTTTTTATACTTCCGAAAAGGAAAATCGTGTTGCTGATGCCCTTATTTGTTAGCATGAAGTAGTTGTTTCCATGATGATATTCGAATGGAATGATCTTGAGACTTTTTCAAATTGTGAGATTCGAGATCGTGAATCCAATTCATGTTCATCTCTTGTTTTATGTAGCCTTGAGGCTCATCCATCTCGTTTAGATCGCATTCTTCAAGCTCAAAACCATGATCCTGAACTGCTCTTCTTAGCCAAAGATGTAGGGATAAAAATAATATTAATGGTTTGAAAGACTTTGATGTTGATGCTCGTGGAGGTATTCAAAAATTTGGTAGACTTATTGTATCAAATATTAGTGATCTTTGTAAAGATATTTTAAAAGATTCTCATTGTTCGAAATTTACCATTCATCTCGGTAGTAGTAAAATGTACGCAGACATAAAGCAACTTTATTACTGAGATGGAATGAAATCTGATGTTGCTAACTTTATTAATTATAGGATCGATTTCACCCTAGAGGGTGGGGGGGTGAATAGGGTGATAGTATAAATTATAAAATTAATTGCGGAAGCTTATAAAATTATTTCAACATAGATCACAGATTAATAGCAGCACAGAAAAATAGCAGAATAATAAATGCAGAAATAGAACGACACAGAATTTACCCAGCTTCGGCTAAACCCTGCCTACGTGCTGCCCCCAAGGTTTCTACTAGAAATTAGATAGTCAGACGCTTACACACATAAACTCGCGACACACACTATCGACTAAACTTAACTCTACGCTCAAAACCCTGCCACAACTCAGCCACTGAGTTGCGAATTCTCAAACTACGCCACGTAGTTTGTCCCCTAGTCACACGACTAGAAATTTAAAACGGTTTAAAAAGAAAATAAAAATTAAAAACAATTTAAAATAAAATAACCGTTAATTAACAATTAAAAGCCCTTTAATATAAAAGAGAAAGCTTTTTAGAAAAATAGGCCGGCCCCTTTTGTAATTCGACCCGATCCACTTTTAGTTGCTCTGTTCCTTTTTGTGAAAAAATGGCGGCCGTTCCTCTTTGAAAATTTAGGTCTTCGTTCTCTTCGATCCAAACTAGGGTTTTGCGAAGTGCCGACTTTAAATTGATCGAATCAATGATTGTTCACGTGTAGCCTTGATCCATCGTTTTCCTTGTTGCTCACTTCGGCTGCTTCGTTGATCGAGTTCTATCCTTGCTTCGGTATGTAATATTTCCTTTTTGCTTTCTGATTGAATGCTTGAACTCAATACTGAGATTGCCGATGATGATTTGTTTATATAGGGTTGTAACCCTAGAATTGCGTTCGTCTGATTTGTTCAATATCATGATTTCGGCCATTCGATTTTTGTGGAACGTTGATGATTTATTTGACTTAATCAAATTCGTATACTTGGTTCTCACGGCTTTAAATCTAAACTGTTCGTTTCTTTATCACCACGTCTCTGACCTGTTCAACATTGACTTCGGCTTGATGTTTTTTGATTTGGTACAAACTTGATATTGATACTGTGAATTTTTCGTTGACTTCAGTATGCTTCCATAACTTTGACATTTTATATTCATTGAGATGTTCATTGTGAAGCTTGGTTTACTGGTCTATTGTTGTCATTTCTTGTTTGGTTCAACTATGTAGCATTGACTTGATATCATTACTTTAATGTTTCTGATGCTCCTTCAATTCAATGAGGCTTGTATTTGAATGTCAGTTGTATCAGTCCTTGGTGTAGTTGATTTGTAGTCTCTAGTTCTTTGTTATGATAAATTGTTGCTTGGATTTTTTTGTACCTGTAGTCTTGTTCACTGTGTCACTTAGGTGCATTTGTTTGCACTGTGCATTGACTTGAGCTTATGGCTTCACTTCTGATCTGATGCTGAGGCTTGCTTAGTCTTGAACACTGCACTTGTATATATTCATTATCACTTGCTCTTAGCTTGGAGTTGCATCTCTGAGTTGAACTGGTGCATTTTCTTTGTGGTTACTTTGGTTACTGGTTATGCGTTCTTATGCATGTATCTTGTAGCTCTGGATGTATAAGTCGACTTGATTGTGCTTGGTCAGGTTGCATACATGTGAGTAGTTCTGTTCTTTGGCATTCCTTCATGTTGTATTAATCATTTGTATACACACATTCATGTATGTATATAAGTGTATGTCTGCATTCATCTTTACCACTGAAGTATTTACTGACTTGAGTCTTGTCACGTTGGCTAGTTTGGTTCGCCTGTTTGTTATTTGAATTTTGAGACTGTGTTGTTGTTTGTTGCATACTCTTTGATGGATGTTGTGCTCTTTCCAGTTGTTGCAGTTCCACTACTTTGTGTTAGCATTGCTCTGTCTTGACTCCATTAATGTCACTGGTGTACTTGAGTCAGTGGTTTTGGTTTGGCACAGTTGCTATGCCTTTGTGCATTTCACTATGTTCATGCACTTGAACTACTCTCTGGCCTAACTCATGCACATATGGTTCTTTGAGCTAGCTTTATTGTTATTTGTTTCTATGACTTGAATGCAGCACTGTCGTATTATGATTTGTACATTGAGTTGAATCCAGCTTAAACGCTCGGGTTTGACCTTGTGCTCGTGTCGAGGTTTTATTTATATTGCACCTGAGTTGAACCCGTCCTTTTATTTTGGGTTTGACCTTGCGCTCACCTGCCCCTGTAACTCAATTAAGTGTATATTTCGGTGTGCACGGCCTTGTGGCATATACAGTGATACACTGTGTATGTCACAAGCTGTTCGTGTATGATAAATTCAAATCTACATGATGACGAACAACCCAAATAACTGAGGCAAATAATATTTTCAAAAATTCACATTTTATTTTATATTGCAAAAATATTTCTTTTTCAATTTTACCGCGTTAGTGAATATTTTTGCAGATTGCTTAGATGCTGGATTCTAACTGGAATGAAGTTGAAGATAAATACGAGTGTGAATGATATGTAGTGAGGTAAACTGTAAATGTAAAATTGTGATGTAATTGAATTTGTATCAAAGTTGTATAGTTAATAGTGAGAGCTTGAATTTGTACTATTCAAAATTATAATAAATATTTGTCTGAATAAAATTTCTGTTTGAATTCAAATTCTGTGTTATTTAATTTTATTCAGCAAATATTTATTTAATCTATGAAAAATAAAATAGTACATTAACAAATACATTTAAACGAATGTATATATGTTTATTATCATCAAACAAAAATCATATAAGCGCATATTCAACAATCTCCCCCTTTTGATGATAACAAACATATATTTAAGATTTTGAATATGTTAAATGTATTTGATCATTCATATGCTCTAATTTCTCCCCCTATTTAAATGTTTCCTCTCTACACAAAGCTCCCCCTACATATATGCATACAAATAAAAATATGCAAATGAGCCTAGATGCAAATAGAAAAATTGTTTGACCTTTGCTTGATTTTATTTGACAAAATCTTAACTTTTCTCTCCCCATTTTGTTATCAACAAAAGAATAATAGTATCAGAGAAAATAGAGATAAGGTGATCGATATTAATTCAACATTAAAACTCAATTGAATATAAATATTAAATTTCAATAAAAAATCAAACAAAAATCATAAATATTTTGTTAGGCGCATATTCTACTTTTAGAATGATGGGAATTATGTCATCATATAAAACCATACAGTTGTGTCTATTTGTGGTATATTTATATCAGGAATTTGAATATCTACTAACCATGCATAACCGTTAGGACTTTTAAATGAGATTAGTAGCATTCTAATTTTATTTTTTAAAAATGAATTCAAGTATCTTCTAACCACGCATAACCGTGAGGACTTTTAAATGGGATTAGAATCAACTTGTTTATTTTAAAAATCAACTTTTGACATGCGTTCCATACATGCATAAACGTGAGGACTTTTAAATGAGCATGGAAGCACATAACAAATTCTAAGTAATTCACCCATGCATAACCGTGAGGACTTTTAAATGAGAGTGAATACTTTGGTATTTATTATTATTATTATTATTATTATTACTACTACTACTATATAAATTTTTTCTATTATTTATAAAAAAAATGTAAAAATGAAAAACGAACGATTCCTGTTTAAAGTACCACATATCGACAAACTATATAGAATTTTGATGAGTGATGGTCGTTAGAAATATGATAGAAATAGAGATGGTCATGGAATTTTTACCAACAAAAAGTTTTATAACCCTTGTTTAAATTTCTAAAGAAATTTACTAATTATACCATCTCGAGTCATAATATATAATTAATATCAACGCTCATCACTTTTTCAATCACTATTTATCTTTTCGATAATTATTAGAGAGTCAGATTAGTCAAAATAATCATTTAAAATCCAATTAAAAAATAATTATGAAATCAAATTTTCAAAATGACTATTTTGAAAATATGGTCAAAAATGATTTTCTCGAGGGGGTTTTATAAGAAAATTTTCTGCTATTTGAAAATTATTTGAAATGAAAAATATGCAGATATTTTCTTTGAAAAACGATGCAGTTACTAAATGTCTCAAAAATCACGTTCAACTAGTAATTTTTCTATCAACTAGATTACCAGTGTAATCTGCATCTGAATTTCTTTTTCACTCAAAATCATCATTAATTGAATTTGATTGACCAAACTGTAAGGACCCAGAATTTCTGTTAATTAAAATTTGAATATTTAATTGATTTTAAATATTAACAATTGAAATTAAATAGTCCAAAATTTTATTTTGAATACCTGGATTTAATTTGGATAATTAAATCGATAATTTGATATTTGAAATTCCAGAAATAATTGAAAATTGGGTTAAATATGATTGAAAATGATTTGTAAAATTTTATTATATCATATTGGAGTTAGAATGATGATATAGAACTTTTAAAATCGAATTACAAGTTAATTTGTGAAAATTGAATATTTTAATATTTAAGTGACGAGTTAAAATAGCCATTTTTCAAACGGTCTCGGATTTCAAAACCAGTTTCATCGGATCCGTAATGTGATATTATTGTAAGGTTTCAAATTTCGTGTCAATCGGATTTACCGTTTGTCCGGGGCAAGCCAAAACGCATAGAAATTAGTTTAAATCGATTTAATTTAAAAATTGATCGTTTATTGCCGTAACTCGCACAGATGGTCGAATTAGCTTCCAAAACCTATTCCATTGTGTCCAGAACGCGGGGTAAACCCTAGAAACGCCGGTCACTGCGCTAGATTTGGAGTTCGGAAAATCCGGGATGAATAGTGTTTTGGAATATTTTCTATAAAAGCCCCTCAATCATTCATTTTTGCGAAATAAAGACAAGCCTAGGGTTTTAAAGCCTCAGCCAGCCCTAAGAAATCAATGGCCGAAAATCTTAGAATCTTTTCTCTTCAATAACTTTCGATCCATTCACGATCAAGCAAAGCGTCCAACAGCAAAAACGTCGAGCATGGTGAGATCTCCACGATTAACGGTGGAGATCGTTTAAAGCGTAGCCGATCAACAACATATTGAGTTTAAAGTGCTGCAGTTCGTACACGTTTTCACAGTGATTTAGGCGACCGAGTTTGCCTATGTTGTGGCCGAGCATGGAGTGGAGCGTGGGCTTCCATTTGGCACTAGCCGATCGTCTTCAAAGTCGATGTGGTGGTCGCGTGATTTAAGGCATGAAGGCGATGATTGGGTTCGATGTTACTGGGAGTATATGCGCGTGAGGGAGAGGGAAGAGGGGTCACGGCCCTGATGCATTCAAACGTGATCAACGGCCCAGAGGAAATGTGGGTTAAAAATATAAGAATGAAATTGTAGATTAATTATTTTAAATTCGTTCAAACTTCTAAAACGCGATAACTTTGTCATACGAGGTCGGAATTTAACGAAACGAATTGTGTTGGCTTCGTTTTGTCGAGCACCATGCTATGGAGCTAGATTGGAGTCATTTGGAGTTAGTGAGAATTTTGGGTAAAATTAAATGCACGTTTAATTTTATTCGAAATAAAACGCGGAAACTGAATTGAAAGCAAGGTGAGAACTTCTCACTCAATCGAATATTTTCGATTTAAATTTCAAATGGTTAGATTTAAAATTGATCGATTGCATGATTGAATGATAAATTATTATCTATTGATTTTTAAAATAGACGTTATACGCCGTTAATAAACGGATGTTATTTATTAAAAATATACCGCGAATATTTCACTGCAAAGTGAAATTGGTATTATTTATGTACTTGGAGTTGATTTCCCGCATTATATAGCAGATGAGACCCTATTGCGCCGCATGATAGCGGATAATATTTTATAAATCCCATATACCGCGATATTCCGGACTGGAATGGAATTGGTATTGTGCTAATGTTTGTGGATGCAGGGAACAGGTTGGAGGGATCCAACTGGATTCCTCACCAGCATTTATTTGGTTACAGATATTGTGATGTTTGTTGATTATCATATCGATATATGATATTTGGATGTCGTGATTGACTATTTGGTGCTGTTGCATCATCAGATCCATTTTTGAAGTTTTAAAATAATGATTTTGATTTTTTTTAAATAATTTTAAAGTGATTTTTGAAAGTATACGTTTTATTAAATTTTGAATTGTTAAAATAAATAAACATTATAATTTTATTGTTATAAAAGTTATATTTTTGGGAAAATAGTACTTAAGTATGATTTTGGAGTAATATAAGTTTTAAACAACGTTTTGTAAATTATTAAAAGGATTGGTTTATTTAAATTGAGATTTTTAAATTATTATAAACGGTTTATGTAAAAGATTTCTAAGATTAATATTTATAAATTAAAAATATAGGAATTGTGAAACGAGTTTTATTAAGTGTTAAAATGAAGTATAAATGGATTTCACAAGTAAATAAAATTTATAGATTTATAAATTGTGAATTTATAAAACGAATAGATTTTTGTAAAATAAAAGATTTATAAATAATTAACTTATAAATCGGATTTTGGGTATAAAGTTGAGTTATAAATTGAATTAATTTATAAAAGGGATTTTATAATTGAAGTTTTTATAAATAGAAATGGAATTGTAAACATTGTTTATAAATCCGAAATCAATTGAATTTGATAAATTTAATATAGAAGGTTATTAAAGGAGATATATTCGCGATTTCGGATAGCGAATTATCCTTGAAATAAAATGTGTAGAAAATATTGAATTTGGTTAGTAAAGTATATTCACGATTTTGGATAGTGAATATATTATTAAAGAAAATGGACATGTTATGGGGAAGTGGTATTATAAAATGAAGTTAAGTGTTTTAAAGTTGTTTTAAAATGCACTAAGTGTCGAAACCATAGATTTCAACATTCATTGTTGAAATGGACGTTTTCGAGAAATAAAAGGAAATGGTGGACTAGAACACTGTTGTTATAGTAAATGATTTCCGAAAGGAAATGTTTTTATATAGTATTGGGATTTATATATCTATTTTAAGTTCAAATCCCTATACTAGTGATTTTGGGCTGTCGTAACGATATTTTACGCAACATTCGTTTTGGCCCAAATAAATGTGTTTTTGAGCGAACGTTTTCCTTAAAAGAATGAAATATATACTTAATTTCGATTTAAGTATATTGAACATTTTCCAAGTGTAGAAAATAAATAGATTTGTGAATTACTTATTATTAAATAAGTATGGAAATGTTTTTCAATATGAAGTGAATATTTTAAGATTTTATCTTTTAAAGATAAATTGAAAATGAATATTAGAAATCGATTTGGAAATCGTATATTCATAGATATTTTGGAATTGTAAATTCATTATGGAATTTATAAAAGAAAAGGAGAATTTGTTTAAAAATAAACGTTGATTTATTTTTGAAGTGTGGGAATAAATTTACAGATTTGGAACGTAAATATAAAGTAAATCAGTAAGGATTTATTTAATTGGTTTAAATGAACCATGTTGAAATGAAAGTATTTCCACGTAAGGAAAATGATTGAAATTTGTTTTCAAAAGTGGTAAAGGTGAAAAGTGATTTGAAAATTTGTTTCAAATGGTTGAAGTGTGGAAATTATATATCTACTAAAGATATTTTGGAAAGTAAATAATTTAGGAAATTATTTGGAACCTGGTGATGTTGAGCATACCTATTGATAGTTAAATAATACGACTATCAATATTTACCTTTAAATAGGTATTTGTTGTGATTGCTTGAATTTGAATGCTACACTTATTTTTGAATAAGCGCTCACTATTCGGGCTAGCCAGGAAAGGACCTTAGGGTCGTATAACCCATTTCGAGTATGTGATACGTCGTTATGGATTGCATTTGATGACCGGTGTTGAAGACCGGATATTTATGAAAACGGAAGGATTACCATCGAATGTTTATGCATCGGCTGATCTCCGATATAGAAATTTATTACCCTTTGTGATGGGAAGTCCGGTCGTGATTAGTGAATATCCGGATTGCAAGGGCTTCTTTGGAAGTGCCTTCGGTTCCGTTCGATCTCGGAATGGACTTGTATGGATGTGTGGCTGACGTTACAATTTGAGATGTAAAGCTGGTTGCTATCAAATATATTTCCATTGGTAGCGGAGAATTTATTCTCTTAGCTTAACACCCTAGAGGTTATGTAGTTGATGGTTACTAGTGATGCATTCCCAAATTGGTAATGTGGCATACGAAATGCTGTTGAGCATTTGATGATCAAAGCACAACTTTTGTATAAAGCATGGCTTTGTGGACGAGACTTCATCGGACACCCCGGAAATGGTCAAAACAGGAAGGATGCGGCAAGTTTATTAGGGGGTAGCGCCCCTTTAGTGTATGTCATTCCTTCTGGATAGAGGTGGTATCATGGTATGGATCCCAGATACTTAACCTATGTTGTTGCTGCAAATTTATTGCTCTGTGGTTGTTGGAAATCGGGGATCCTCGGATATAGATCGGTTACGATCGGGGAATGACATATTCGTGTCAGTAGTTACCCAGTTGGGGTAACCCGACCTTGTGTTGGCAGAGATCCGGTTAGGTTCTCGGGTCGTCTTTCCAAAAGGCGTACCCATGTGGTAGTGGGAATTTCCTTGGCCTGACCATTTGTTGGAAATCCAAAGAAACAATACGATCTTGCACGGTTTTAGTTGTAGAACCTATCATTCACTTATGGTGGCGCCCCACTGTTTGGATGGTAGCTATAGTAGGCATACGATAATTGTCGTATGTTGGCTAAGATTTATATCTTTACTTTCGAAATGATTTTTCCTACACTATGCACTAGTAATAATATCAAATGTTTCTTTTTAATGCGTATCAAGCATCTTTGACTATCATAAGGAGAAATCTCCTCCGATTCTGCGTTTGCATTGTGTGTGTGTGCGGGAGGCCTTATGGTAGTCTCATTTTCTAAAAAAACATTGCGAATCTATTTTAAAATTATCCTGTACTTTGTTTTTAAAATAAACTGTTTTAATTCTCACACCAGTCACATGACTGACTCGGAGTTTATTGTTTTCCTTCCTAAACTCTGGGTGCCCACCATTTTTCACACGGCCAGTCAAGAGTCAGGTTTATCAGGATATTCTGGAATTCAGGAGTTGCTGGAGGCAAGCTGGATGACATGGCGTATTCACTAGTATATAGTATTTCTTTTCCGCTGTTTGTTGTTGTTTGTTGTTGTAAACTCTGGTAATGTAATGCAATTTGATGTAATGTAATAACTGATATATTTCTTTGTTTAAAGGTTATTCATTTATCCATTATATGTTGTTCCGCTGCGATTGTGAGATTCTGATATTGTTCCGTTGTTGCTTTCTATTCTGTTCTATATTTTTCTCTCTTCTTCTATCTTTTTCTTCTTCTTTAACCATAACGGTACGGTTTTCCGGCATTCGATTGCTCAGCAGTTGATACAGTGGACGTATTGATGTCGGTTTTCGAGCGTCGAAAAGTCGCAATCGTTACATTTGGTATCAGAGCATATGGTTAAGCGACAACCATGGCTCTGTTGGGTGTTACTCATTAGACATAGAGTCAGTAGTACTTTAGAATGAGTTTGAGTGTAATAATAGCTATGAGAGCGTATTTGTTAGTGAATATAAAATTGTTTTATGTTGTGATGATTGGTTTGTTGAATGGTATATGGATTCTGGTCGGTATGGTCTGGACAACTCTATCGATAGGGATCTCTAAACACTTGTACAGAACAATTTGACACGATATTATTTAAAATAGGGTAAATGAAATAATTTTACCTTGATTATGTTTTATATATAAAGGAATAATTTTTCAGAATTATTAAAGTGCATATAAAATTGATTGTTTGGTTGTTGAAATGTAAGAATATATATAACTTAATTGAAAGATTGTTTGAATAAGTTAAATGAAACATATTGTAAAAGAATAAATTTTATGAGCGAAGAATTATAAGTATGAAGTTATAATTAAAATGATTTACAGTTGTGGAATAATCTTATATATATAAGAGATGAAATTATATAAGTAAAAGGTTTGTAAATGTGATTTATAATCTGAAAATAAAATTCCAGAGAAGTGTTTTGAAAGGATTTGATATTTTGGAAAAAAAAATTGTTTTGGAGAAATTAAAGCTCTAAACTCTTTTCGGTCGCTGGAAAATAATTCCGATGATGATTGCAACATCATTGGTGTTCATTTTCGGGTTTTCAAAAGAGGGATTGCTGCCAAGTAGTTTTAAATAAAAGTTGTTTGGAAAATTTGGATTTGGTTTTGAAATTCAAAGGATAATTGAATTAGTTTCAAAAATGGTTTTGAAAGGTTGGAAAGACTATGGAATCCTATTTAAAATATTTACAGGAATGATAAATGAGTTGATAACTTATAAAATTTGAATTTTGATAGAATAAATTTAACTTAAAGGATGGAGTTAAATTAAAGTAAGTATAAGTGAATCGGTAAAATCCAAGTGGTAATTGTTGAATATAAGTTATATAACTTATAAAATGTGAAAATGAAAGTGAAACCAAATGATAATTGGTTAAATAATTTAGTTAAGTAAAATAATAAAATGGATTGAAAGAATGTGAACTTGAGTTATATAAATGAAGTTCAACTTGAAATGTTAAATGAAATTCAACTTTATATTGTTAAAGGAATTAGCAATTGAATTCATTAATGGATTGGATGCTAATCAATAGAATGTAAAAAGAATTGATATGGGATAATGTAAGTATTAATTCATTAAAAGCTAATGTTATTGGAAGCTGAATAATTGAATGAAAATCAATTTAATATAAACCAATTGGAATTAAAAGTAAAAATGTTGAACCAAATTGAATGTAAAGAAATGTAAATTTAATAACTTGGTTATGTTGAATATGCATTGGTTGTTATGTGGTTGTAATTTAATTGTGTACAATTCATTAAGTGAATGAAATGAATTAATGAAATGGAAAGCTATAAATCATTAAATTCAAATTGGAAGTAAATGAATTTGAATAGAATTGAATTCAGAAGGAAAGTAAACTAACTTGAAAGTAAATTAGTGAATATGAACTAATTGGAAAAAATTAATGAATGGATATTTATAAAATCCAATGTCAACAAATCAAAAGTGATTTAAATGAAAAACCAATTCATTGAATATTAATGAGAAATGAATTTATATTGATTTGGTTATGTATTTGTTGAATGCTAGTTGGATGATGGTTGGATCTGTTGTTTTGTTGCATTTCTATACTGGCACATGCAGTTGTTATGTTGCTATATGTTGTATATTGATATTATTTTCATATATGCATGTTCTCATGGTTTGTTGAGTGTTTAGTAGGTGCGGATTGCGCTTGCTTCGCATTTGCAGCTCGCTTTCGCGCTATATTAGCCGTATATGCTCGCTAATAATAAATAAGGTACATATCTCGGATTAAATATCATACTTTTACACTTTTTTCCCTACGGGATGTCTCATCACTTGATGAGATGTATATTTTTGATATATATATTGTCATTTTTTTTTCGGATCGAGCCGTGCAAAGGAGACAGGCAAATTTTTCCGAAAATTTAACGCGTTAGAATATTTTTGAGAAATTTGGGAAATTTTTGAAAACTAAGTTTGGATTTGGAAACTTAGTAAAGATTTTGCAGGAAGTTTAACCATGAATTTTGGAAAAGTTAAACACTTAAGAGATTTGAAAAATCTAAATTGAATGGTTTGTTTTGGGAAAGTTAATGGATTCTGTAACTTTTTCTTACTTGGTAATTTCGAGGACGAAATTCTTTTAAGGGGGGAAGTATGTAACGACCCAGAATTTCTATTAATTAAAATTTGAATATTTAATTGATTTTAAATATTAACAAGTGAAATTTAATAGTCCAAAATTTTATTTTGAATATCTGGATTTAATTTGGATAATTAAATCGATAATTTAATACTTGAAATTCCATAAATAATTGAAAATTGGGTTAAATATGATTGAAAATGATTTTTAAAATTTTATTATATCATATTGGAATTAGAATGATGATATAGAACTTTTAAAATCGAATTACAAGTTAATTTGTGAAAATTGAATATTCTAATATTTATTTGACGAGTTAAAATAGCCATTTTTCAAACGGTCTTGGATTTTGACGAAACTAGTTTCATCGGATCCGTAATGTGGTATTATTGTATGGTTTCAAATTTCATGTCAATCGGATTTACCGTTTGTCCGGGGCAAGCCAAAACGCATAGAAATTAGTTTAAATCGATTTAATTTAAAAATTGATCGTTTGTTGCCGTAACTCGCACAGATGATCGAATTAGCTTCCAAAACCTATTCCATTGTGTCCGAAACTCAGGGTAAAACCTAGAAACGTCGGTCACTATGCTAGATTTGGAGTTTGGAAAATCCGGGATGAATAGTGTTTTGGAATATTTTCTATAAAAGCCCCTCAATCATTCATTTTTGCAAAATAAAAACAAGCCTACGGTTTTAAAGCCTCAGCCGGCCCTAAGAAATCAATGGCCGAAAATCTTACAATCTTTTCTCTTCAATAACTTTCGATCCATTCACAATCAAGCAAAGTGACCAACAGCAAAAACGTCGAGCATGGTGAGATCTCCACGATCAACTGTGGGGATCGTTTAAAGCGTAGCCGATCAACGGCAAATTGAGTTTGAAGTGCTGCAGTTCGTTCACATTTTCACGGTGATTTGGGTGACCGAGTTTGCCTATGTTGTGGCCGAGCATGGAGTGGAGCGTGGGCTTCTATTTGGCGCAAGCCGATCGTCTTCAAAGTCGATGTGGTGGTCGCGTGATTTATGGCATGAAGGCGGTGATTGGGTTCGATGTTACTGGGAGTATACGCGCGTGAGGGAGAGGGAAGAGGGGTCACGGTCCTGATGCATTCAAACATGGTCAACGGCCCAGAGGAAATGTGGGTTAAAAATATAAGAATGAAATTGTAGATTAATTATTTTAAATTCGTTCAAACTTCTAAAACGCGATAACTTTGTCATACGAGGTCGGAATTTAACGAAACGAATTGCGTTGGCTTCGTTTTGTCAACCACTACGCTATGGAGCTCGATTGGAGTCGTTTGGAGTTAGTGAGAATTTTGGGTAAAATTAAACGCACGTTTAATTTTATTTGAAAAAAAAGCGGAAACTGAATTGAAAGCAAGGTGAGAACTTCTCACTCAATCGAATAGTTTCGATTTAAATTTTAAATAGTTAGATTTAAAATTGATGATTTTATGCCTGGATGACAAATTATTATCTGTTGATGATTGAAATAGACATTATACGCCGTATATTAAGCGGAGGTTATTTATTAAAAACATATACCGCGAATATTTCACTGCAAAGTGAAATTGGTATTATTTATGTACTTGGAGTTGATCTTCCCGCATTATATAGCGGATGAGACCCTATTGCGCCGCATAATAGCGGATAATATTTTATAAATCTCATATACCGCGATATTCCGTACCGGAACGGAATTGGTATTGTGCTAATGTTTGTGGATGCAAGGGAACAGGTTGGAGGGATCCAACTGGATTCCTCACCAGTATTTATTTGGTTACAAATATTGTGATGTTTGTTGATTATCATATCGATATATGATATTTGGATGTCGTGATTGACTATTTGGCGCTGTTGCATCATCGGATCCATTTTTGAAGTTTTAAAATAATGATTTTGATTTAAAAAAAAAAGAATTTTAAAGTGATTTTTGAAAGTATACGTTTTATTAAATTTTAAACTGTTAAAATAAATTAACATTATAATTTTATTGTTATAAAAGTTATATTTTTGGGAAAATAGTACTTAAGTGTGATTTTGGAGTTATATAAGTTTTAAACAACGTTTCGTAATTTATTAAAGGATTGGTTTATTTAAATTGAGATTTTTAAATTATTATAAACGGTTTATATAAAAGATTTCTAAGATTAATATTTATAAATTAAAAATATAGGAATTGTGAAACGAGTTTTATTAAGTGTTAAAATGAAGTATAAATGGATTTCACAAGTAAATAAAATTTGTAGATTTATAAATTGTGAATTTATGAAACGAATAGATTTTGTAAAATAAAAGATTTATAAATAATTAACTTATAAATCGGATTTTGGGTATAAAGTTGAGTTATAAATTGAATTGATTTATAAAAGGGATTTTGTAATTGAAGTTTTTATAAATAGAAATGGAATTGTAAACATTGTTTATAAATCCGAAATCAATTGAATTTGATAAATTTAATATAGAAGGTTATTAAAGGAGATATATTCGCGATTTCGGATAACGAATTATCCTTGAAATAAAATGTGTAGAAAATATTGAATTTGTTTAGTGAAGTATATTCACGATTTTGGACAGCGAATATATTATTAAAGAAAATGGACATGTTTTGGGGAAGTGGTATTATAAAATGAAGTCAAGTGTTTTAAAGTTGTTTTAAAATGCATTAAGTGTCGAAACCATAGATTTCAACATTCATTGTTGAAATGGACGTTTTCGAGAAATAGAAGGAAAGGGTGGACTATAACATTGTTGTTATAGTAAATGATTTCCTAAAGGAAATGTTTTTATATAGTATTGGGATTTATATATCTATTTTAAGTTCGAATCCCTATACTAGTGATTTTGGGCTGTCGTAACGATGTTTTATGCAACATTCGTTTTGGCCCAAATAAATGTGTTTTTGAGCGAACGTTTTCCTTAAAAGAATGAAATATATACTTAATTTCAATTTAAGTATATTGAACATTTTCCAAGTGTCGAAAATAAATAGATTTTTGAATTACATATTATTTAATAAGTATGGAAATGTTTTTCAATATGAAGTGAATATTTTAAGATTTTATCTTTTAAAGATAAATTGAAATGAATATTAGAAATCGATTTGGAAATCTTATATTAATAGATATTTTGGAATTGTAAATTAATTATGGAATTTATAAAAGAAAAGGGGAATTTGTTTAAAAATTAACGTTGATTTATTTTTGATGTGCGGGAATAAATTTACGGATTTGGAACATAAATATAAAGTAAATCGGTAAGGATTTATTTAATTGGTTTAAATGAACCATGTTGAAATGAAAGTATTTCCGCGTAAGGAAAATGATTGAAATTTGTTTTCAAAAGTGGTAAAGGTGAAAAGTGATATGAAAATTTGTTTCAAATGGTTGAAGTATGGAAATTATATATCTAGTAAAGATAATTTGGAAAGTAAATAATTTGGGAAATTATTTGGAACCTGGTGATGTTGAGCATACCTATTGATAGTTAAATAATACGACTATCAATATTTACCTTTAAATAGGTATTTGTTGTGATTGCTTGAATTTGAATGCTACACTTATTTTTGAATAAGTGCTCACTATTCGGGTTATCCGGGAAAGGACCTTGGGGTCGTATAACCCATTCCGAATATGTGATACGTCTTTATGGATTGCATTTGATGACCGGTGTTGAAGACCGGATATTTATGAAAACGGAAGGATTACCGTCGAATGTTTCTGCATCGGCTGATCTCCGATATAGAAATTTATTACCCTTTGTGATGGGAAGTTCGGTCGCGATTACTGAATATCCGGATTGCAAGGGTTTCTTTGGAAGTGCCTTCGGTTCCGTTCGATCCCGGAATGGACTTGTATGGATGTGTGTCTGACGTTACAATTTTAGATGTAAAGCTGGTGTCTATCAAATATATTTCCATTGGTGGCGGAGAATTTATTCTCTTAGCTTAACACCCTAGAGGTTATGTAGTTGATGGTTACTAGTGATACATTCCCAAATTGGTAATGTGGCATACGAAGTGCTGTTGAGCATTCGATGATCAGGCTTTGTGGACGAGACTTCGTCGGACCTCACACCCCAGAAATGGTCAAAACAGGAAGGATGCGGCAAGGTTATTAGGGGGTAGCGCCCCTTTAGTGTATGTCATTCCTTTTGGATAGAGGTGGTATCATGGTATGGAGAGCAGATACTTAACCTATGTTGTTGCTGCAAATTTATTGCTCTGTGGTTGTTGGAAATCGAGGATCCTCGGATATAGATCAGTTACGATCGGGGAATGACATATTCGTGTCAGTAGTTACCCAGTTAGGGGTAACCCGGCCTTGTGTTGGCAGAGATCCAGTTGGGTTCTCGGGTCGTCTTTTCAGAGGCGTACCCATGTGGCAATGGGAAGTTTCTTGGCCTGACCATCTGTTGGAAATCCAAAGAAACAATACGATCTTGTACGGTTTTATTTGTAGAACCTATCATTCACTTATGGTGGTGCCCCACTGTTTGGATGGTAGTTATAGTAGGCATACGATAATGGTCGTATGTTGGCTAAGATTTATATCTTTACTTTCGAAATGATTTTTCCTACACTATGCACTAGTAATAATATCAAATGTTTCTTTTTAATGCGTATCAAGCATCTTTGACTATCGTAAGGAGAATTCTCCTCTGATTCTGCGTTTGCATTGTGTGTGTGTGCGGGAGTCCTTATGGTAGTCTCATTTTCTAAAAAAACATTGCGAATCTATTTTAAAATTATCCTGTACTTTATTTTAAAAATAAACTGTTTTAGTTCTCATACCAGTCACATGACTGACTCAGAGTTTATTGTTTTCCTTCCTAAACTCTGAGTGCCCACCAATTTCCACACGGGCAGTCAAGAGTCAGGTTTATCAGGATATTCTGGAATTCAGGAGTTGCGGGAGGCAAGCTGGATGACATGGCGTATTCACTAGTATATAGTATTTCTTTTCCACTGTTTGTTGTTGTTTGTTGTTGTAAACTCTGATAATGTAATGTAATGTGATGTAATGTAATTACTGATATAGTTCTTTGTTTAAAGATTATTCATTTATCTATTATATGTTGTTCCACTGCGATTGTGAGATTCTGATATTGTTCTGTTGTTTCTTTCTGTTCTGTTTTATATTTTTCTCTCTTCTTCTATCTTTTTCTTCTTCTTTAACCATAACGGTATGGTTTTCCGGCATTCGATTGCTCGGCCGTTGATACAGTGGACGTATTGATGTCGGTTTTCGAGCGTCGAAAAGTCGCAATCGTTACATTTGGTATCAGAGCATATGGTTAAGTGACAACCATGGCTCTGTTGTGTATTACTCATTAGGGATAGGGTCAGTAGTACTCTAGAATTAGTTTGAGTGTAATAATAGCCATGAGAGCGTATTTGTTAGTGAATATAAAATTGTTTTATGTTGTGATGATTGGTTTGTTGAGTGGAATATGGATTCTGGTCGGTATGGTCTGGACAACTCTATCGATAGGGATCTCTAAACACTTGTACAGAACAATTTAACACGATATTATTTAAAATAGGGTAAATGAAATAATTTTACCTTGATTATGTTTTATATATAAAGGAATAATTTTTCAGAATTATTAAAGTGCATATAAAATTGATTGTTTGGTTGTTGAAATGTAATAATATATATAAGTTAATTGAAAGATTGTTTGAATAAGTTAAATGAAACATATTGTAAAAGAATAAATTTTATAAGCGAAGAATTATAAGTATGAAGTTATAATTAAAATGATTTACAGTTGTGGAATAATCTTATATATACAAGAGATGAAATTATATAAGTAAAAGGTTTGTAAATGTGATTTATAATCTGAAAATAAAATTCCAGAGAAGTGTTTTGAAAGGATTTGATATTTTGGAAAAAAAATTGTTTTGGAGAAATTAAAGCTCTAAACTCTTTTCGGTCGCAGGAAAATAATTCCGATGAGATTGCAACATCATTGGTGTTCATTTTCGGGTTTCCAAAAGAGGGATTGCTGCCAAGTAGTTTTAAATAAAAGTTGTTTGGAAAATTTGGATTTGGTTTGAAATTCAAAGGATAATTGAATTGGTTTCAAAAATGGTTTTGAAAGTTTGGAAAGACTATGGAATCCTATTTAAAATATTTATAGGAATGATAAATGAGTTGATAACTTATACAATTTGAATTTTGATAGAATAAATTTAACTTAAAGGATGGAGTTAAATTAAAGTAAGTATAAGTGAATCAATAAAATCCAAGTGGTAATTGTTGAATATAAGTTATATAACTTATAAAATGTGAAAATGAAAGTGAAACCAAATGATAATTGGTTAAACAATTTTGTTAAGTAAAATAATAAAATGGATTGAAAGAATGTGAACTTGAGTTATATAAATGAAGTTCAACTTGAAATGTTAAATGAAATTCAACTTTATATTGTTAAAGGAATTAGCAATTGAATTCATTAATGGATTGAATGCTAATCAATAGAATGTAAAAAGAATTGATATGGGATAATGTAAGTATTAATTCATTAAAAGCTAATGTTATTGGAAGTTGAATAATTGAATGAAAATCAATTTAATATAAACCAATTGGAATTAAAAGTAAAAATGTTGAACCCAATTGAATGTAAAGAAATGTAAATTTAATAATTTGGTTATGTTGAGTATACATTGGTTGTTATATGGTTGTAAATTGATTGTGTATAATTCATTAAGTGAATGAAATGAATTAATGAAATGGAAAGCAATAAATCATTAAATTCAAATTGGAAGTAAATGAATTTGAATAGAATTGAATTCAGAAGGAAAGTAAACTAACTTGAAAGTAAATTAGTGAATATGAACTAATTGAAAAAAATGAATGAATGGATATTTATAAAATCCAATGTCAACAAATCAAATTTGATTTAAATGAAAAACCAATTCATTAAATATTAATGAGAAGTGAATTTATATTGATTTGGTTATGGATTTATTGAATGCTAGTTGGATGATGGTTGGATATGTTGTTTTGTTGCATTGCTATATTGGCACATGCAGTTGTTATGTTGCTATATGTTGTATATTGATATTATTTTCATATATGCATGTTCTCATTGTTTGTTGAGTGTTTAGTAGGTGCGGATTGCGCTTGCTTCGCATTTGGAGCTCGCTTTCGCGCTATATTAGCCGTATATGCTCGCTAATAATAAATAAGGTACATATCTCGGATTAAATATCGTACTTTTACACTTTTTTCCCTGCGGGATGCCTCATCACTTGATGAGATGTATATTTGTGATATATATAATGTCATTTTTTTCGGATCGAGCCGTGTGAGGACCCGCAAATCCGTGCTCCTTGAATATACACTAATCTCCATAGATTAATTCAAGATGAACAGAAATACGAATTCTCAATGTTTTAAGAAAAAGAAAAAGACAGAAGAAGAGTGAAAAAGATAGAAAATAGAGAGAAAAGAAAATAGAAAATAGAATGGAATAGAAAACAACAGTACAATATCAGAATCTCACAATCGCAGCGGAACAACATATAATAAATAAATGAATAATCTTTAAACAAAGAACTATATCAGTTATTACATTACATACATTACCTTACATTACATTACATCAGAGTGTACAACAAACAACAACAAACAGTGCGGCGGAAAAAGAAATACTATATACAAATAATACGCCATGCCATCCATCTTGCCTCCAGCAACTCCTGAATTCCTTAGTATCCTGATAAACCTTAACTCTTGACTGCCCGTGTGAAAATTGGTGGGCACCCAGAGTTTAGGAAGGAAAACAATAAACTCCGAGTCAGTCATGTGACTGGTGTGAGAACTCAAAAAAGTTTATTTAGCCTTGAAAACAAAATAGAGGAATATTTTTAAAGTCAATTCGCAATGCTTTTAAAAATGAGACTACCATACGGCCTCCCGCACACACACACATGCAAACGCAGATTCGGAGGAGATTTCTCCTTATGATAATCAAAGATGCTTGATACGCATTAAAAAGAACATTTGATATTATTACTAGTGCATAGTGTAGGAAAAATTTATTTCGAAAGTAGAATATAAATCTTAGCCAACATAGACATTTCGAACTATGCCTACTATAGCTACCATCTAAACAGTGGTGACCACCATAAGTAAATGGCAGGTTCTACAACTAATACCGTACAAGGTTTCGTATTGGGAATTGGATTTACGACGAATGGTCAGGCCAAGGAACTTCCCATTGCCACATGAGAACGCCTCTGGAAGGACGTCCCCGAGAACCAAACCGGATCTCTGCCAACACAAGGCCGGGTTACCCCTAACTGGGTAACTACTGACACGAGTATGCCATCCCCCGGTCCTTTGGGACCTTTAACCGAGCTCTCGTCATCAACATCACACAATCATAAATAAAGTGTTTCAACATGAGTAAGTATCTGGGCTCCATACCATGATACCACCCTTTTCCAGAAGGAAATGCACATACCCTAAAGGGAGCTACCCCTCATAACCTTGCTGCATCTTTCCTGTTTTGACCATTCCGGGGTGTGAGGCTCGACGAAGTCACGTCCACAAAAACATACTTTATACAAAAGCCATGCTTTGGGTCAACAAATGATCATAGAAATGATCCCCAAGATAGACGATCAAACAAATGATTCTATCACAAATGATCAACACAGTGATCATTTCACAGCAACACTCAACATGTCACATTACCAAATTTGGAATATATTGTTAAAAACCTTCAACTACATAACCTCTGAGCTCGTACGTCTCAGAGAAGGGTGTTAAGCTAAAAGAATAAATTCTCCGCCGCCAACAGAAATATATTTGAAAGAAATCTGCTTTATATCTCAATTTGTAATGTCAGACATACAATCCAAACAAGTCTGTTCCGGGCTCGAACAGAACCGAAGGCACTTACAAAGAAGTCCTTGCAATCCGGATATCCACAATCCTGATCGGATTTCCCATCACATATAGAGAACTCTATACCGGAGCAACTCGGTGCAGAGTCAATCGACAGGTCATCCTATCGCTCTCGCAAATACCGGGTCTTCAACACCAATCTTCAATGCTATCCATTACGTCGTATCACTATTCGGAATGGGTAATCCGAATAACGAGCGCAATAATTTAAAAATAAGTGTGGCATTCCAATTCAAACAAATCACAACAAATACCTTTCAAAGGTAAATATTGATAATCGGTTATTGAACTATCAATGGATATGCACAACATCACCAGATTCCAAATAATTTTCCCAAATTATTTATTTCCCAAAATATCTTTACAAGATATATGTTTCAATACCTCAAAAATAAATCAATATTTATTTTTAAACAAATTCCCCTTTCTTTTATAAATTCCATAGTGAATTTATATTCCAAAATATCCATGCATATACGATTTCAATTATTCATTTCAATTTATCTTCAAAAAGATAAATCCTCTAAACGTTTCATTTCCCATTGGAAAAACATTTCCATACTTATTTATTAAGTAATTCTCAAATCCATTTATTTTCAACACTTGGAAAATATTCAATATACTTAAATCGAAATTAAGTATATATTTCATTATTTAAGGAAATCATTCTCTTAAACATATTTATTTGGGCCAAAACGAATGTTGCGTAAAACATCGTTAGATCGTTTTAATTCTATTTAAAACATCACATTCAAAACAATTTCTTTAACATATTATTCACTATTCAAAAATGTGAATATACTTGTTAACCAATTTCATCATTTCTATTCATCCTATTTAAAAGGATTATTCACTGTCTAAAACGTGAATATAACTCCATAAATAAGTTATAACAATTTACTTATCAAAATAAGTCGTTTGCGAATTTATAAAACAACGTTTATAAACTCCATTTCTATTTATTTTATAACAACTTCCTTTTATAAATTCCTTTATTAACCTATTCAATTTATAACTCAATTATAAAACAAAAGTTCATGTTATAAGTTAAATACTTAGAATTTATTTGTTTGCACAATCGTTCCTTTAAACTTCATAATTATAAATCTTATAACTTATAAGATTCAATTATTTATCCAAAACCATTCTTTTAATAACTTTATAAATTTTATAAACCTACTGCTTATAAAATTCCATTTCTAACTTCACCGTTTATAATTCTATAAATTTCATTCATTTATGAAATTCATTCGCAATTCATTCTAACACTTATAAAAACTCGTTTTATAATTCCAATATTTTAATTTATAAATATCAATTTATAAATCCTTATAATTTCATCATTTCTGGTTTATAAAATAATCAAATCTTATAAATCCTATATTTTCTACTTTTTATAATAAATTCAAAAATCCCGATTAAACTATTTTATAAAATCATTACCCCATATTTTCAAAAATCAACTTTTAACTATATTTCTCAAAATCGTAATTTTATAACATTAAAATTTATACGTTTATTTATTTAAAATGAATCAATTCCAAAAATATTTTATAAACGTATACTCTTCAAAAATCACTTTAAAAACCCTTTTAAAATTCCAAATCAAAATTTGGCCCAATGATTCTACACACCAAATAGTCAATCACGACAACAACGATATCATATATCGATATGATAATCAACGAATATCAAAATATCCATAATCAAATAAATACTGTTGAGGAATCCAGTTGGATCCCTCCAACCTGTTTTCCTGCATCCACAAACATTAGCACAATATCAATTCCGCTCCAGTACGGAATTATCGCGGTATATGGGATTTAAAATATTATCCGCTTAATAGACGGCGCAATAGGGTCTCATCCGCTATACAATGCGGGAAATCAATAACTGCAATATATACATATGCCAATATATGTATATATTGCTATTATATATAATACCAATTTCACTGTTTATGAAATATTCGCGGTATATGTTTTTAATAAATAACATCCGCTTACTAACGGCGCATAATGTCTATTTTAACAATCAATAGATAAAAATCATCATTCAAACATGCATTCAAATATTTTAAATCTAACTATTTAAAATTAAAATCGAAACTGATTCGATTGAGTGAGAAGTTCTCACCATGATTTCAATTTCGTTTTAGCGATTTATTTCGAATAAAATTAAACGGACGTTTAATTTTACCCGAAATTCTCACTAACTCCAAACGACTCCAATCTATTTCCATCACATAGTACTCATCCATACGATTCCAACGCAACTGGTTTCGTGCGTTTTCGACCTCGTATGAAAAAGTTATGATTTTTACAAGTTTTACACGATTTTTATATATATAAATTACAACTAATTTTATAATTTTTAGACCTATATTATTTACAGCCGCATGATCCCTGCACCTTTCATCCAGACTGCACGCGCACAAACCCCATCCTCTTCGTTCCCAAACTCACGCACGCCTACAGGTTTCAACGTGAAACCGAACCCATTTCATCCTTTCTAGGGTTTAATTTTCGCAACCAAATCACTAGCTTCTACCCCGATCAAGATACTCCATCTCGAAGAGCATGACAAGTACAATACTAGGCCAAGACAGCATGAAGCTCGGCCCCCTGTAGCTTCCAGAAAGTCACGCGCAACTGCAGGTCTTTGAGCTCCAACTGCCATCAATCCAAAGCACTAGAACGAAAACCCACCGTTGGATTCGTAGCTCTCATTACGCTCTATAACTTCGTAGTTGAAGATTTCTTCTAATTGTTAGTGGATTTGAAGAAAACGAAGGGGGAAAAGGAGAAGATATCGGCATTAATCATTTAGAACGGCGGCTGTATATTAGGTTTAGGGTTTCGTTTTATTTTTTTGTGAATATGAGTCTATTTATATGAAAAATCGAACACTATTCATTCCGGAATTCCAAACTCCGATTTACGCGCGGTGACTGGCGTTTTTGTGGTTTATCCCGCGTTCCGGACACAATGGAACAGGTTTTGGAAGCTAATTCGGACATCTGTGCGAGTTATGGCAATAAACGTTCAATTTAAATTAAACCGATTTAAACGATTTTCTAGGCGTTTTAGCTTGCACCGGACAAACGGTAAATCCGATTGACACGAAATTTGAAAACTTACAATAATATCACATTACGGATCCGATGAAACTGGTTTCGTCGAAATCCAAGACTTTTTGAAAAATGGCTATTTTAACTTGCCAAATTAATATTAAAACAAATTCGATGCGTTTCGAGCTGCCACGATCAAACGATAACTCCGATTGCTACGAAAATTGAAATCCGAAAATGACTAACTATTACGGATCCAATGGAACTAGTTTCGTCCAATTCTGAGACTGTTCAAAAATTGGCTAATTTCACTAGTCGATTAAATATTAAAATATTCAATTTTCACAAATTAACTTTTAATTCGATTTTAAAAGTTATAAAATATCATTCTAACTTCAATATGATAAAATAAAATTTTACAAATCATTTCTAATCATATTTTACCCAATTTTCAATTATTTCCATAATTTCATATATTAAATTATCGATTTAATTATCCAATTAAATCCAATTATTCGAATTAAAATTTATTCGACTTATAAATTCACTTATTAATATTTAAAATTAATTAAATATTCGAATTTTAAATAATTAAAATTCTGGGTCGTTACATACTTCCCCCCTTAAAAGAATTTCGTCCTCGAAATTAACAAGTAAGAAAAATTACAGAATCTATCAACTTCCCAAAATCCATAGTTAAATTTCTTACAATAACTTTACTAAGTTTTCAAATCATACTTAGTTATCTTTTCAAAAACAAATACTATTGTTTAACTTTCAATTCCAAATCAAAATTAAAGTTTTCAAAATTTTCCAAATTTCTCAAATTTTTTCTAACGCCTTAAATTTCCGGAAAAATTCGCCATAGTCTCCTTTGCACGGCTCGATCCGAAAAAAAATGACAGTATATATATCACAAATATACATCTCATCAAGTAATGAGGCATCCCGCAGGGAAAAAAAGCGTAAAAGTACGATATTTAATCCGAGATATGTACCTTATATTTTATTAGCGAGCATATACGGCTAATATAGCGTGAAAGCGAGCTCCAAATGCGAAGCAAACGCGATCCGCACCTACTAAACACTCAACAAACAACATGAGAATTATGCATATATGAAAACAGCATCAATATACAACATATAGCAACATAATAACTATATATGCCAACATAGCAAATGCAATAAAAGCAATATATTCAACCATCAACCAACTATCATCCATAACCAATAAATATTCATTCATATTCTCATTAATATTCAATGAAATGGTTTTCAATTTAATCACATTTGATTCATTAACAGTGGATGTTTTTACTACATTCATTTTCAATTAGTTTATATTCACTAATTCATATTCAAGTTGGTTCACTTCCAAATTAAATTCAATTCTATTTAAGATTCACTTAACTTCCAATTGGATTTCAATTACTTTAGCTTTCAATTTCATTAATTCAATTTCATTAACACTTAATGAATTATATACAATCAACTAACAATCATATAACAACCAAAGTATATTCATTACAACCAAATTCCTTTGCTTAAATTCATTCAATTTGTTTTAACACCATCACTTTCAATTGGTTCAATTAAATTGATTTTCATTCAATTATTCAACTACCAATAACATTAGATTTTTAATGAATTAACACTTACACTTACATTCATTATTTCATATCAACTTAATTTACATTCAATTGATTAACATTCAATCCATTAATTCAATTCAATTGGTAATTCATTTAACCATCTTAAGTTGAATTTCATTTACGTAACTTAAGTTCACATTTATCACTTAACTTTATTAATTTACTTTGATACCAAAATCAACTTCATTCAACATCACTTAAGTTATACTTCCATTTTACAAACATCACTTGTTTTTACTTAACTTAAATTCCTACTTATAAATCAATTCAGCTTTCAATTCTAAAGTAAATTTCCATTTAACTTTAAATTCATTTTTATCTACAGCTCATATTCATAAATATATTCATATAGTTTCACTTCTTATATATGTAAGTTTATTTCACAATTGTAAATTCTTTAATTATAATTCAATTCTTATAATTCATTTGCTTATACAATTCTTCTTTAATTTAGATTATTCAAATAACCAAACAATCTACTTATATACACTTTAATAATTCTGAAAAATTATTTCTTTATATATAAAATATACTCAGGTAAAATTATTTTATTTACCCAATTTTAAAACAATACCGTGTCGGTTTATCTTGTTTAAGAGTTTAGAAACTCCTATCTACGATAGTTAGCTAGACTACATCGACTGGAATCTATAAACAATCAACCGATAAGTCAACACAATACAAAACAATTTTTATATTCACTAATAAATACGCTCCCATAGCTATTATTACACTCAAACTCATTCTAGAGTACTACTGACTCTATCTCTAATGAGTAATACCCAACAGAACCATGGTTGTCGCTTAACCATATGCTCCGATACCACCTGTGACGACCCGCAAATCCGTACTCCTTGAATATACACTAATCTCCATAGATTAATTCAAGATGAACAGAAATACGAATTCTCAATGTTTTAGGAAAAAGAAAATGACAGAAGAAGAGAGAAAAAGATAGAAAATAGACAGAAAAGAAAATAGAAAATAGAACGGAATAGAAAACAACAGAACAATATCAGAATCTCACAATCGCAGCGGAACAACATATAATAAATAAATGAATAATCTTTAAACAAAGAACTATATCAGTTATTACATTACATACATTACCTTACACTACATCAGAGTGTACAACAAACAACAACAAACAGTGCGGCGGAAAAAGAAATACTATATACTAATAATACGCCATGCCATCCATCTTGCCTCCAGCAACTCCTGAATTCCTTAATATCCTGATAAACCTTAACTCTTGACTGCCCGTGTGAAAATTGGTGGGCACCCAGAGTTTAGGAAGGAAAACAATAAACTCCGAGTCAGTCATGTGACTGGTGTGAGAACTCAAAACAGTTTATTTAGCCTTGAAAACAAAATAGAGGAATATTTTTAAAGTCAATTCGCAATGCTTTTAAAAATGAGACTACCATAAGGCCTCCCGCACACACACACATGCAAACGCAGAATCGGAGGAGATTTCTCCTTATGATAGTCAAAGATGCTTGATACGCATTAAAAAGAACATTTGATATTATTACTAGTGCATAGTGTAGGAAAATTTTATTTCGAAAGTAGAATATAAATCTTAGCCAACATAGACATTACGAACTATGCCTAAAAGCTACCATCTAAACAGTGGTGACCACCATAAGCAAATGGCAGGTTCTACAACTAATATCGTACAAGGTTTCGTATTGGAAATTGGATTTCCAACGAATGGTCAGGCCAAGGAACTTCCCATTGCCACATGAGAACGCATCTGGAAGGACGTCCCCGAGAACCAAACCGGATCTCTGCCAACACAAGGCCGGGTTACCCCTAACTGGGTAACTACTGACACGAGTATGCCATCCCCCGGTCCTTTGGGACCTTTAACCGAGCGCTCGTCATCAATATCACACAATCATAAATAAAGTGTTTCAACATGAGTAAGTATCTGGGATCCATACCATGATACCACCCTTTTCCAGAAGGAAATGCACATACCCTAAAGGGAACTACCCCTCATAACATTGCTGCATCTTTCCTGTTTTGACCATTCCGGGGTGTGAGGTTCGACGAAGTCACGTCCACAAAAACATACTTTATACAAAAGCCATGCTTTGGGTCAACAAATGATCATAGAAATGATCCCCAAGATAGACGATCAAACAAATGATCCTATCACAAATGATCAACACAATGATCATTTCACAGCAACACTCAACATGTCACATTACCAAATTGGGAATATATTGCTAAAAACCTTCAACAACATAACCTCTGAGCTCGTACGTCTCAGAGAAGGGTGTTAAGCTAAAAGAATAAATTCTCCGCCACCAACAGAAATATATTTGAAAGAAATCTGCTTTATATCTCAATTTGTAACGTCAGACATACAATCCATACAAGTCTGTTACGGACTCGAGCAGAACCGAAGGCACTTACAAAGAAGTCCTTGCAATCCGGATATCCACAATCCTGAACGGATTTCCCATCACATATGGAGAACTCTATACCGGAGCAACTCGGTGCAGAGTCAATCGACAGGTCATCCTATCGCTCTCGCAAATACCGGGTCTTCAACACCAATCTTCAATGCTATCCATTACGTCGTATCACTATTTGGAATGGGTAATCCGAATAACGAGCGCAATAATTTAAAAATAAGTGTGGCATTCCAATTCAAACAAATCACAACAAATACCTTTCAAAGGTAAATATTGATAGTCGGTTATTGAACTATCAATGGATATGCACAACATCACCAGATTCCAAATAATTTTCCCAAATTATTTATTTCCCAAAATATCTTTAAAAGATATATGTTTCAATACCTCAAAAATAAATCAATATTTATTTTTAAACAAATTCCCCTTTCTTTTATAAATTCCATAGTGAATTTATATTCCAAAATATCCATGCATATACGATTTCAATTATTCATTTCAATTTATCTTCAAAAAGATAAATCCTCTAAACGTTTCATTTCTCATTGGGAAAACATTTCCACACTTATTTATTAAGTAATTCTCAAATCCATTTATTTTCAACACTTGGAAAATATTCAATATACTTAAATCGAAATTAAGTATATATTTCATTATTTAAGGAAATCATTCTCTTAAACATATTTATTTGGGCCAAAACGAATGTTACGTAAAACATCGTTAGATCGTTTTAATTCTATTTAAAACATCACATTCAAAACAATTTCTTTAACATATTATTCACTATTCAAAAATGTGAATATACTTGTTAACCAATTTCATCATTTCTATTCATCCTATTTAAAAGGATTATTCACTGTCTAAAACGTGAATATAACTCCATAAATAAGTTATAACAATTTACTTATCAAAATAAGTCGTTTGCGAATTTATAAAACAACGTTTATAAACTCCATTTCTATTTATTTTATAACAACTTTCTTTTATAAATTCCTTTATTAACCTATTCAATTTATAACTCAATTATAAAACAAAAGTTCATGTTATAAGTTAAATACTTAGAATTTATTTGTTTGCACAATCGTTCCTTTAAACTTCATAATTATAAATCTTATAACTTATAAGATTCAATTGTTTATCCAAAACCATTCTTTTAATAACTTTATAAATTTTATAAACCTACTGCTTATAAAATTCCATTTCTAACTTCACCGTTTATAATTCTATAAATTTCGTTCATTTATGAAATTCATTCGCAATTCATTCTAACACTTGTAAAAACTCGTTTTCTAATTCCAATATTTTAATTTATAAATATCAATTTATAAATCCTTATAATATCATCATTTCTGATTTATAAAATAATCAAATCTTATAAATCCTATATTTTGAACTTTTTATAATAAATTCAAAAATCCCGATTAAACTATTTTATAAAATCATTACCCCATACTTTCAAAAATCAACTTTTAACTATATTTCTCAAAATCATAATTTTATAACATTAAAATTTATACGTTTATTTATTTAAAATGAATCAATTCCAAAAATATTTTATAAACGTATACTCTTCAAAAATCACTTTAAAAACCCTTTTAAAATTCCAAATCAAAATTTGGCCCAATGATGCTGCACACCAAATAGTCAATCACGACAACAACGATATCATATATCGATATGATAATCAACGAATATCAAAATATCCATAATCAAATAAATACTGTTGAGGAATCCAGTTGGATCCCTCCAACCTGTTTTCCTGCATCCACAAACATTAGCACAATACTAATTCCGCTCCAGTACGGAATTATCGCGGTATATGAGATTTAAAATATTATCCGCTTAATAGACGGCGCAATAGGGTCTCATCCGCTATACAATGCGGGAAATCAATAACTGCAATATATACATATGCCAATATATATATATATATATTGCTATTATATATAATACCAATTTCACTGTTTATGAAATATTCGCGGTATATGTTTTTAATAAATAACATCCGCTTACTAACGGCGCATAATGTCTCTTTTAACAATCAATATATAACAATCATCATTCAAACATGCATTCAAATATTTTAAATCTAACTATTTAAAATTAAAATCGAAACTGATTCGATTGAGTGAGAAGTTCTCACCTTGATTTCAATTTCGTTTTAGCGATTTATTTCGAATAAAATTAAACGGACGTTTAATTTTATCCGAAATTCTCACTAACTCCAAACAACTCCAATCCAATTCCATAGTGTAGTACTCGTCCATACGATTCCAACGCAACTGTTTTCGCGCGTTTTCGACCTCGTATGAAATAGTTATGATTTTTACAAGTTTTACACGATTTTTATATATATAAATTACAACTAATTTTATAATTTTTAAACCTATATTATTTACAGCCGCATGATCCCTGCACCTTTCATCCATACCGCACGCGCACAAACCCCATCCTCTTCGTTCCCAAACTCACGCACGCCTACAGGTTTCAACGTGAAACCGAACCCATTTCATCCTTTCTAGGGTTTAATTTTCGCAACCAAATCACTAGCTTCTACCCCGATCAAGATACTCCATCTCGAAGAGCATGACAAGTACAATACTCGGCCAAGACAGCATGAAGCTCGGCCCCCTGTAGCTTCCAGAAAGTCGCGCGCAACTGCAGGTCTTTGAGCTCCAACTGCCATCAATCCAAAGCACTAGAACGAAAACCCACCGTTGGATTCGTAGCTCTCATTACGCTCTATAACTTCGTAGTTGAAGATTTCTTCTACTTGTTAGTGGATTTGAAGAAAACGAAGGGGGAAAAGGAGAAGATATCGGCCATTAATCGTTTAGAACGGCGGTTGTATATTAGGTTTAGGGTTTTGTTTTATTTTTTTGCGAATACGAGTCTATTTATAGGAAAAATCGAACACTATTCATTCCGGAATTCCAAACTCCGATTTACGCGCGGTGACTGGCGTTTCTGGGGTTTATCCCGCGTTCCAGACACAATGGAATAGGTTTCGGAAGCTAATTCGGACATTTGTGCGAGTTATGGCAATAAACGTTCAATTTAAATTAAACCGATTTAAACGATTTTCTAGGCGTTTTAGCTTGCACCGGACAAACGGTAAATCCGATTGACACAAAATTTGAAACCTTACAATAATATCACATTATGGATCCGTTGAAACGGGTTTTGTCGAAATCCGAGACTTTTTGAAAAATGGCTATTTTAACTCGCCAAATTAATATTAAAACAAATTCGATGCGTTTCGAGCTGCCACGATCAAACGATAACTCTGATTGCTACGAAAATTGAAATCCGATAATGACTAACTATTATGGATCCAATGGAATTAGTTTCGTCCAATTCTGAGACTGTTCAAAAATTGGCTAATTTCACTAGTCGATTAAATATTAAAATATTCAATTTTCACAAATTAACTTTTAATTCGATTTTAAAAGTTCTAAAATATCATTCTAACTTCAATATGATAAACTAAAATTTTACAAATCATTTCTAATCATATTTTACCCAATTTTCAATTATTTCCATAATTTCACATATTAAATTATCGATTTAATTATCCAATTAAATCCAATTATTCGAATTAAAATTTATTCGACTTATAAATTCACTTATTAATATTTAAAATTAATTAAATATTTGAATTTTAAATAATTAAAATTCTGGGTCGTTACAAGCCGCGCGAAGGAGACTCTGGCAAATTTTTCCGAAAATTTAAGGCGTTAGAATATTTTTGAGAAAATTGGGAAATTTTTGAAAACTAAGTTTGGATTTGGAATCTTAGTAAAGATTTTGCAAGAAGTTTAACCATGAATTTTGGAAAAGTTAAACACTTAAGAGAATTGAAAAATCTAAATTGAATGGTTTGGATTGGAAAAGTTAATGGATTCTGTAACTTTTTCTTACTTGGTAATTTCGAGGATGAAATTCTTTTAAGGGGGAAGCATGTAACGACCCAGAATTTCTATTAATTAAAATTTGAATATTTAATTGATTTTAAATATTAACAAGTGAAATTTAATAGTCCAAAATTTTATTTTGAATACCTGGATTTAATTTGGATAATTAAATCGATAATTTAATATTTGAAATTCCAGAAATAATTGAAAATTGGGTTAAATATGATTGAAAATGATTTGTAAAATTATATTATATCATATTGGAGTTAGAATGATGATATAGAACTTTTAAAATCGAATTACAATTAATTTGTGAAAACTGAATATTTTAATATTTAATTGACGAGTTAAAATAGCCATTTTTCGAACATTCTCAGATTTTGACGAAACTAGTTTCATCGGATCCGTAATGTGGTATTATTGTAAGGTTTCAAATTTCGTGTCAATCGGATTTACCGTTTGTCCGGGGCAAGCCAAAACGCATAGAAATTAGTTTAAATCGATTTAATTTGAAAATTGATCGTTTATTGCCGTAACTCGCACATATGATCGAATTAGCTTCCGAAACCTATTCCATTGTGTCCGGAACGCGGCGTAAGCCCTAAAAACGTTGGTCACTGCGCTAGATTTGGAATTCATAAAATCCGGGATGAATAGTGTTTTGGAATATTTTCTATAAAAGCCCCTCAATCATTCATTTTTGCAAAATAAATACAAGCCTAGGGTTTTAAAGCCTCAGCCGGCCCTAAGAAATCAATGGCCGAAAATCTTACAATCTTTTCATTTCAATAACTTTCGATCCATTCACAATCAAGCAAAGTGTCCAACAGCAAAAACGTCGAGCATGGTGAGATCTCCACGATCAACGGTGGAGATCGTTTAAAGCGTAGCCGATCAATGGAAAATTGAGTTTGAACTGCTGCAGTTCGTTTACGTTTTCACAGCGATTTGGGAGACCTAGTTTGCCTATGTTGTGGCCGAGTATGGAGTGGAGCGTGGGCTTCCATTTGGCGCTGGCCGATCGTCTTCAAAGTCGATGTGGTGGTCGCATGATTTAGGGCATGAAGGCGGTGATAAGGTTCGATGTTACTGGGAGTATACACGCGTGAGGGAGAGGGAAGAGGGGTCACGGCCCTGATGCATTCAAACGTGATAACGGCCCAGAGGAAATGTGGGTTAAAAATATAAGAATGAAATTGTAGATTAATTATTTTAAATTCGTTCAAACTTCTAAAACGCGATAACTTTGTCATACGAGGTCGGAATTTAACGAAATAAATTGCGTTGGCTTCGTTTGTCGAGCACTACGCTATGGAGCTGGATTAGAGTCGTTTGGAGTTAGTGAGAATTTTGGGTAAAATTAAACGCACGTTTAATTTTATTCGAAATAAAATGCGGAAACTGAATTGAAAGTAAGGTGAGAACTTCTCACTCAATCGAATAGTTTCGATTTAAATTTTAAATAGTTAGATTTAAAATTGCTTGATTGTATGATTGAATGATAAATTATTATCTATTGATTGTTAAAATAGACATTATACGCCGTTAGTAAACGGATGTTATTTACTAAAAACATATACTGCGAATATTTCACTGCAAAGTTAAATTGGTATTATTTATGTACTTGGAGTTGATTTCCCGCATTATATTGCGGATGAGACCCTATTGCGCCGCATAATAGCGGATAATATTTTATAAATCCCATATACCGCAATATTCCGTACTGGAACGGAATTGGTATTGTGCTAATGTTTGTGGATGCAGGGAAACAGGTTGGAGGGATCCAACTGGATTCCTCACCAGTATTTATTTGGTTACAGATATTGTGATGTTTGTTGATTATCATATCGATATATGATATTTGGATGTCGTGATTGATTATTTGGTGCTGTTGCATCATTGGATCCATTTTTGAAGTTTTAAAATAATGATTTTTGATTTTTAAAAAAAAAAGAATTTTAAAGTGATTTTTGAAAGTATACGTTTTATTAAATTTTGAATTGTTAAAATAAATAAACATTATAATTTTATTGTTATAAAAGTTATATTTTTGGGAAAATAGTACTTAAGTATGGTTTTGGAGTTATATAAGTTTTAAACAACGTTTTGTAAATTATTAAAAGGATTGGTTTATTTAAATTGAGATTTTTAAAATATTATAAACGGTTTATATAAAAGAATTCTAAGATTAATATTTATAAATTAAAAATATAGGAATTGTGAAACGAGTTTTATTAAGTGTTAAAATGAAGTATAAATGGATTTCACAAGTGAATAAAATTTATAGATTTATAAATTGTGAATTTATAACACGAATAGATTTTTGTAAAATAAAAGATTTATAAATAATTAACTTATAAATTGGATTTTGGGTGTAAAGTTGAGTTATAAATTGAATTGATTTATAAAAGGGATTTTATAATTGAAGTTTTTATAAATAGAAATGGAATTGTAAACATTGTTTATAAATCCAAAATCAATTGAATTTGATAAATTTAATATAGAAGGTTATTAAAGGAGATAAATTCGTGATTTTGGATAGCGAATTATCCTTGAAATAAAATGTGTAGAAAGTATTGAATTTGGTTAGTGAAGTATATTCACGATTTTGGACAGTGACTATATTATTAAAGATAATGGACATGTTTTGGGGAAGTGGTATTATAAAATGAAGTTAAGTGTTTTAAAGTTGTTTTAAAATGCACTAAGTGTCGAAACCATAGATTTCAACATTCATTGTTGAAATGGACGTTTTCGAGAAATAGAAGGAAATGGTGGACTATAACACTGTTGTTATAGTAAATGATTTTCGAAAGGAAATGTTTTTATATAGTATTGGGATTTATATATCTATTTTAAGTTCGAATCCCTATACTAGTGATTTTGGGCTGTCGTAACGATGTTTTACGCAACATTCGTTTTGGCCCAAATAAATGTGGCTTTGAGGGAACGTTTTCCTTAAAAGAATGAAATATATACTTAATTTCAATTTAAGTATATTGAACATTTTCCAAGTCTTGAAAATAAATAGATTTGTGAATTACTTATTATTAAATAAGTATGGAAATGTTTTTCAATATGAAGTGAATATTTTAAGATTTTATCTTTTAAAGATAAATTGTAAATGAATATTAGAAATCGATTTGGAAATCGTATATTTATAGATATTTTGGAATTGTAAATTCATTATGGAATTTATAAAATAAAAGGGGAATTTGTTTAAAAATAAACGTTGATTTATTTTTGAAGTGTGGGAATAAATTTACGGATTTGGAACATAAATATAAAGTAAATCGGTAAGGATTTATTTAATTGGTTTAAATGAACCATGTTGAAATGAAAGTATTTCCGCGTAAGGAAAATGATTGAAATTTGTTTTCAAAAGTGGTAAAGGTGAAAAGTGATTTGAAAATTTGTTTCAAATGGTTGAAGTGTGGAAATTATATATCTAGTAAAGATATTTTGGAAAGTAAATAATTTAGGAAATTATTTGGAACCTGGTGATGTTGAGCATACCTATTGATAATTAAATAATACGACTATCAATATTTACCTTTAAATAGGTATTTGTTGTGATTGCTTGAATTTGAATGCTACACTTATTTTTGAATAAGCGCTCACTATTCGGGTTAGCCGGGAAAGGACCTTGGGGTCGTATAACGCATTCCGAATATGTGATACGTCGTTATGGATTGCATTTGATGACCGGTGTTGAAGACCGGATATTTATGAAAACGGAAGGATTACCGTCGAATGTTTCTGCATTGGCTGATTTCCGATATAGAAATTTATTACCCTTTGTGATGGGAAGTCCAGTCGTGATTAGTGAATGTCCGGATTGCAAGGGCTTCTTTGGAAGTGCTTTCGGTTCCGTTCGATCCCAGAATGGACTTGTATGGATGTGTGTCTGACTTTACAATTTGAGATGTAAAGCTGGTTTCTATCAAATATATTTTCGTTGGTGGCGGAGAATTTATTCTCTTAGCTTAAAACCCTAGAGGTTATGTAGTTGATGGTTACTAGTGATACATTCCCAAATTGGTAATGTGGCATACGAAGTGCTGTTGAGCATTTGATGATCAAAGTACAGCTTTTGTATAAAGCGTGGCTTTGTGGACGAGACTTCGTCGGACCTCACACCCCAGAAATGGTCAAAACAGGAAGTATGCGGCAAGGTTATTAGGGGGTAGCACCCCTTTAGTGTATGTCATTCCTTTTGGATAGAGGTGGTATCATGGTATGGAGCCCAGATACTTAACTTGTGTTGTTGCTGCAAATTTATTGCTTTGTGGTTGTTGGAAATCGAGGATCCTCGGATATAGATCGGTTACGATCGGGGAATGAAATATTTGTGTCAGTAGTTACCCAGTTAGGGGTAACCCGCCCTTGTGTTGGTAGAGATCCGGTTAGGTTCTCGGGTCGCCTTTCCAGAGGCGTACCCATGTGGTAATGGGAAGTTCCTTGGCCTGACCATTTGTTGGAAATCCAAAGAAACAATACAATCTTGTACGGTTTTAGTTGTAGAACTTATCATTCACTTATGGTGGCGCCCTACTGTTTGGATGGTAGCTATAGTAGGCATACGATAATGGTCGTATGTTGGGTAAGATTTATATCTTTACTTTCGAAATGATTTTTCCTACACTATGCACTAGTAATAGTATCAAATGTTTCTTTTTAATGCGTATCAAGCATCTTTGACTATCATAAGGAGAAATCTCCTCCGATTCTGCGTTTGCATTGTGTGTGTGTGCGGGAGGCGTTATGGTAGTCTCATTTTCTAAAAAACCATTGCGAATCTATTTTAAAATTATCCTGTACTTTGTTTTAAAAATAAACTGTTTTAGTTCTCACACCAGTCACATGACTGACTCGGAGTTTATTGTTTTCCTTCCTAAACTCTGGGTGCCCACCAATTTCCACACGGGCGGTCAAGAGTCAGGTTTATCAGGATATTCTGGAATTCAGGAGTTGCTGGAGGCAAGCTGGATGACATGGCGTATTCACTAGTATATAGTATTTATTTTCCGCTGTTTGTTGTTGTTTGTTGTTGTAAACTCTGATAATGTAATGTAATGTGATGTAATGTAATAACTGATATAGTTCTTTGTTTAAAGATTATTCATTTATCTATTATATGTTGTTCCATTGCAATTGTGAGATTTTGATATTGTTCTGTTGTTTCTTTCTGTTCTGTTCTATCTTTTTCTCTCTTCTTTTATCTTTTTTTTTCTTCTTTAACCATAACGGTATGGTTTTCCGGCATTCGATTGCTCGACAGTTGATACAGTGGACGTATTGATGTCGGTTTTCGAGCGTCGAAAAGTCGCAATCGTTACACAAACCATGAAGTGTGCACCAAAAATTTCAAACTCAATTTTAACAGCAATTTAATGACATTCTCTTGAATCTGAAATGAAGCCGTGTAAACAATCAATAACCGTGAATATAGAGTTAGCCGTATTATAAGCAAATGTATTATAATCCAACAAAACACTATTTTTAATCCAAACTGATATATATGAAGTAATCCAAAGAATTTAGATAATTTTATAGTGTTTTTGGCATAAGAATATAATTGGCCAACTATGTTGAATAAGTCAGAGTCAAAAATCATCATTATTTCATCATCACATTATTGGCTGATTTAATTCAGAATATGGTGCAGATCATCACATTTAATATATCGTACAAATAAATATACCTTTACCTGTTTTACCTTTACGATATTTTTCATTGTTGTCCATTGTGATTCTGTCACCTTTATACTAGGCTAAGGAACTTTGCTTTGTCGCCCGTTGTGTTTATGGAACAGCCAAAAATCCAGAGAACACTGTTGTTGTTCCTTAGCCTGCCACCACACCTACACGGGAAAAGATTTATGTGACCTATTTGTTTTTATAGGTCCATGGTTGTTAGTGGCAGAATATTTTGAAAAATAATTTTGTGGAGACCCAAAACTATTTATAATTGTTTCCTTCGGCACCCAAATTTGTTTAACTTTGAGAGATTTTATATTTGTGCCTTTTGGAACCCAAATCGGTATAGTTTTCACATGTTTGGGTCTATACCAACAATTATTATGATTGTGTCCATATTTTCTACAAATTGTGCACATTGAATTTTCTTGATTAATCTTGTTTTCAACAATTTTAGATTGATTATATCCAAGTCCTTTTCTAACCGTATTAACAGTTTGCTTTCCTAATAGCATATTCAACGATTTTTCACTTTTTGAAAATTTACCTAAAGTCGTTGACAATTGTTGGACTTGTGTTTCGAGAGATTCATTTTCGTTCAATAATAATGTGCACTTTTTAATAGAATTTTCTCTCCTAGTATTTTCATTTTCTTTCAAAATCAGAATTTCATTTTCAAGTGATTTTATATTCATTTCTGATTTTTTAATTTCTTCTTCATATGTTGGACACTTATCACACTTAGGGATCCTACTTTGATAGGTTTCAACTAATTGGTCAAGTTGTTCATTTAATTCTATCAAAGTGTCTTTTTGTGATTCAAGTTTAGCATATTTTTCCCTAAGTCGTTCAAAACAGCCATTTACTTCGTGGAAATAAATAAGTAATTCAGAGTGAGTAAGTTTTGATACCTCACTTGGCTCGTCATCGTCACTATCAGTTATATTCCCTTGAAGGCACATATCTACTTTCTCACTCTCACTGCTAGAACTTTGAATGTCTTCATCACTTGTATTCCACATGGCTGCAAAAATTTTCCTTTTTGATTTCTTTGATTTTGAGGACAATTGGGCTTGATGTGTCCGGGTTGGTTCCACTTATGACAGATGATCTTCCGTTCTTCTGGATTGTCCAATATTTTATTTATTCTGCTTTTCAATTTTCGATTTAGAGCTGGATTTCCGTATTTGTAGTTCCACCTTTTGACTTACTTTATTATCAGCTCCAATTCTGCTGCTCCGTCATTATCGTCATCGTCATCACTTTCAGTTGTTCCTTTGAGAGCTATTGATTTCTTTCGAGTATCTCCTCATTCACGCTCTTCCTTGAATTTCATTTCTAGCTCATAAGTGGTGAGATTTCCGATGAGTTCTTCAACTTTCATTTGTTTTAAATCTTTCGATTCTTGAATGGCAGTCACCTTTGCTTCAAATTTTCGTGGAAGGACTCTGAGGATTTTTCGGACTATCTCCAACTCTGTTTATGATTTTCCAAGAGCTTTTGATTTGTAAACGATATTGGAAAGTCGTCCATGCATCTCTTTGACATTTTCTTCCTTCGCCATTGTGAAGTTCTCGTATTCGCTGCTTTGCATGGCAAGGAGAGATTCTTTCACTTGAGCTGTTCCTTCGTGAGTCACTTCTAGTGTGTGCCATATTTCCTGTGCAGTTAGACAATGTGAGACACGATTAAATTCAAATTGATCCAATGAACAGATAATAGAATTCATAGCTTTAGCATTAGTATTTTGTAATTTATTTTCTAGTTCTATCCATTGTTCCTTTGGTTTCTCTATTTCTTGATTATCTACAGTTAAAGTTGGTGCTCTATAACCTGTCTCAACAATATTCCAAGCGTCAATGGTTTTCAGAAAAATTTCCATTCTATTTTTCCAGTAAGCATATTCACCATTGAACATTGGTGGCCTAACTATGGACCGACCCTCAGCAAAAGCAGTATTAAAAGAAGCCATTTTAAAAATTCAACTTTTTAAAAACAAAAATTGGTTTTTGTAAAATCAATTTTTTTTAAAAAATGGCTTTTGTTCCTAGCTCTGATACCACTTGTAGGATCGATTTCACCCAAGAGGGGGGGGGCGAATAGGGTGATAGTATAAATTATAAAAATTAATTGCGGAAGCTTATAAAATTATTTCAACACAGATCACAGATTAATAGCAGCACAGAAAAATAGCAGAATAATAAATGCAGAAATAGAATGACACAGAATTTACCCAGCTTCGGCAAAACCCTGCCTACGTGCTGCCCCCAAGGTTTCTACTAGAAATTAGATAGTCAGACGCTTACACACGTAAACTCGCGACACCCTCTATCGACTAAACTTAACTCTACGCTCAAAACTCTGCCACAACTCAGCCACTGAGTTGCGAATTCTCAAACTATGCCATGTAGTTTGTCCCATAGTCACATGACTAGAAATTTAAAACGGTTTAAAAATAAAATACAAATTAAAAACAATTTAAAATAAAATAACCCTTAATTAAACAGTTAAAAGCCCTTTAATATAAAAGAGAAAGCTTTTTAGAAAAATAGGCTGGCCTCTTTTGTAATTCGACCCGATCCACTTTTAGTTGCTCTGTTCCTTTTTGTGAAAAATGGCGGCCGTTCCTCTTTGCAAATTTAGGGCTTCGTTCTCTTCGATCCAAACTAGGGTTTTGCGAAGTGCCGACTTTAAATTGATCGAATCAATGATTGTGCACATGTAGCCTTGATCGATCGTTTTCCTTTTTGCTCACTTCGGCTGCTTCGTTGATCGAGTTCTATCCTTGCTTCGGTATGTAATTTTTCCTTTTTGCTTTCTGATTGAATGCTTGAACTCAATACTGAGAATGCCGATGATGATTTTTTTATATAGGGTTTGTAACCCTAGAATTGCGTTCGTCTGATTTGTCCAATATCATGCTTTCGGCCATTCGATTTTTGTTGAACGTTGATGATTTATTTGACTTAATCAAATTCGTATACTTGGTTCTCACGGCTTTAAATCTGAACTGTTCGTTTCTTTATCACCACGTCTCTGACTTGTTCAACATTGACTTCGGCTTGATGTTTTTTTGATTTGGTACGAACTTGATATTGATACTGTGAATTTTTCGTTGACTTCGGTATGCTTCCATGACTTCGACATTTTATATTCATTGAGATGTTCATTGTGAAGCTTGGTTTACTGGTCTATTGTTGTCATTTCTTGTTTGGTTCAACTTTTTAGCATTGACTTGATATCCTTGCTTCAATGTTTCTGATGCTCCTTCGATTCAGTGAGGCTTGTATTTGAATGTTAGTTGTATCAGTCCTTGGTGCAGTTGATTTGTAATCTCTAGTTCTTTGTTATGATAAATTGTTGCTTGGATTTTTTTTGTGCTTGTAGTCTTGTTCACTGTGTCACTTAGGTGCATTTGTTTGCACTATGCATTGACTTGAGCTTCTGGCTTCACTTCTGATCTTATGCTGAGGCTTGCTTAGTCTTGAACACTGCACTTGTATATATTCACTATCACTTGCTCTTAGCTTGGAGTTGCATCTCTGAGTTGAACTGGTGCATTTTCTTTGTGGTTCCTGGTTATGTGTTCTTGTGCATGTATCTTGTAGCTTTGGATGTATAAGTCGACTTGATTATGCTTGGTCAGGTTGCATACATGTGAGTAGTTCTGTTCTTTGGCATTCCTTCATGTTGTATTGATCATTTGTATACACACATTCATGTATGTATATAAGTGTATGTCTGCATTCATCTTTACCACTGAAGTATTTACTGACTTGAGTCTTGTCGCGTTGGCTAGTTTGGTTCGCCTGTTTCTTATTTGAATTTTGAGACTGTTTTGTTGTTTGTTGCATACTCTTTGATGGATGTTGTGCTCTTTCCACTTGTTGCAGTTCCACTACTTTGTGTTAGCATTGCTCTGTCTTGACTCCATTAATGTCACTGGTGTACTTGAGTCAGTGGTTTTGGTTTGGCACAGTTGCCATGCCTTTGTGCATTTCACTGTGTTCATGCACTTGAACTACTCTCTGGCCTAACTCATGCACATATGATTCTTTGAGCTGTCTTTATTGTTATTTGTTTCTATGACTTGAATGCAGCACTGTCGTATTATGATTTGTACATTGAGTTGAATCCAGCTTAAATGCTCGGGTTTGACCTTGTGCTCGTGTCAAGATTTTATTTATATTGCACCTGAGTTGAACCCGTCCTTTTATTTTTGGTTTGACCTTGTGCTTACCTGTCCCTGTAACTAAATCAAGTGTATATTTCAGTGTGCACGGCCTTGTGGCATATATAGTGATACACTGTGTATGTCACAAGCTGTTCGTGTATGATAAATTCAAATTTAAATGATGACGAACAACCCAAATAACCGAGGAAAATAATATTTTCAAAAATTCACATTTTATATTATATTGCAAAAATATTTCTTTTTCAATTTTACCGCGTTAGTGAATATTTTTGCAGATTGCTCAGACGCTGGATTCTAACTGGAATGAAGTTGAAGATAAATACGAGTGTGAGTGATATGTAGTGAGGTCAACTGTAAATGTAAAATTGTGATGTAATTAAATTTGTATCAAAGTTGTATAGTTAATAGTGAGAGCTTGAATTTGTACTATTCAAAATTGTAATAAATATTTGTTTGAATAAAATTTCTGTTTGAATTCAAATTCCGTGTTATTTAATTTTATTCAGCAAATAGTTATTTAATCTATGAAAAATAAAATAGTACATTAACAAATACATTTAAACGAATTTATATATGTTTATTATCATCAAACAAAAATCAAATAAGCGCATATTCAACATCAATCGTTGCATGACTTGCCAACTCAAAAAGGCCGAGCATCAAAGTCCCGGTGGGTTATTGCAACCTTTAGACATTCCAATTTGGAAGTGGGACCAAGTCTCTATGGACTTTATAGACGGTCTTCCCCGTTCCCGTTTGGGGCATGACAGTTTATGGGTAATCGTAGATAGGCTTACAAAATCCACCCATTATATTCCCATTCGATCTAATCGGACCGTACCTCTTTTGGCTAAACTGTATGTTAGACAAATTGTTAAATTGCATAAAGTTCCTACTTATATTGTTAGCGATCATGATCCATTATTTACTAGTGGATTTTGGAAGAGTCTTCAAAAAGCTTTGGGAGCGAAGCTTAATTTTACCACCGCTTACCATCCTTAGTTCGATGGACAAACCGAGCGTGTGGATCAAACTCTTGAAGATATTCTTCGTTCATGTGTTCTCAATTTTGGTGGAAGTTAGGAAGATCGTATTTGCCTTGTTGAGTTTTCATAATAACAGCTTCCAATCTAGTATTGGTATGGCACCTTTGGAGGCACTCTACGGGAGGCCATGCCGATCTCGTTCTTGTTGGCTTGAAGCCGATGAGAAGTTGGTTTTATGTAACGACCCTGACTCGACCTTCGAAAATCGGTACTGAATACGTCACTCGTATTCAAATGCCGCAGATCCAAACGTCGAATTTGGTTCGCCGAAGCTTATAACACATTAAGTACAACACAGCACAGCGGAAGAACATGAATGATACATTTGATATACAACATTTGAGACAATATCTGATACAACAGTGAATACAATAGAATGATACAATAGATATCAATACTATCAGAGATACAAGACACAGTGGAGAAGAATATCTACAATATAATACATCTCCAAAGGAATCCAACTCCATAATGCAACTGCAACTCCATCTTCAATCCAAAGCTTGCTCGAACCCTCATCAAGTTGCACAATGCTAAGCAAGTGCAGTCCGTGAATGCTGAAGTGTAGCAAATGCGATCCACAAATCCAAAAGGCTTCGAAGGCTATCGAATCAATTCCTACTATTCGACTATCTGAAAAACCCAACTCTAGACTGCCCTTGTGGAAAATTGTGGGCACCCAGAGTTTAGGAAGGGAACAAAAAACTCCAGGTCAGTCATGGAACTGGTATGAACAAATAAAAACAGTTTTTATCTTTAAAAACAACAACAAAGGAATTTAAAACATTGAAAACCACAATGGTTTTGGAAAATGAAACTACCATAAGGCCTCCCGCCACACACACCATGCAAACGCAGAATTGGAGTAGATTTCTCCTTATGATAGTCAAAAATGCATGATACGCGAAAACCATTTTGATATTATTATTAGTGCATAGTGGAAAACATTTCGAAAGTATAATATTAATCTTAGCCAGCATAGACATTTCGAACTATGCCTACTGTAGCTACCATCCAAACAGTGGGGCGCCACCATAAGTAGATGGCAGGTTATACAACTAAAACCGTACAAGGCGCGTTGGATGATTGGATTTTCCAACAAAAGGTCAGGCCAAGGAACTTCCCATTGCCACATGGGAATGCCTCTGGAGGGACGCCCCGAGAATGTACCCGACTCTCTGCTAACACAAGGCCGGTCTACCCCCTTTCCGGGGGTAAAACCTAAGATATGCCACCCCCGGTCGTTTGCGACCTTTATCCGAGGGCCTCTATACCAACAACATCACACAGTAATAAATGTACAGTGTCCACATGAGAAAGTATCTGGGCTCTATACCATGATACCACCCTTTTCCAGAAGGAATGGACATACCCTAGGGGAGCTACCCCTGAAACCTTGCCGCATCTTTTCTGTTTCGACCATTACTGGGTTATGAGGCTCGATGAGGTCTCGTCCACAAAGCTACACTTTTTCACAAAGTCATGCTTTGATCAAAAATGATTGGCAACACTTCGTATGCCACATTACCAAATTGGGAATGTATCACTAGTAACCATCAACTACAAAACCTCTAAGCTCGTATATCTCATAGAAGGGTGTTAAGCTAAGAGAATGAATCTCCACCACCAAACAGAAATGTATTTGATAGAAACAAGTTTTATATCTCAAGATGTAATGTCAGACACACATCCATACAAGTCCGTTCCGGGTTCAAACAGCACCGAAGACACTTCCGAAGAAGCCCTTGCAATCCGGGTATTCACAATCCCCATCGGACTTCCCATCACTTAGGAAATCACTATACCGGCGCGACTCAGTGCAGTGAAAATCGACGGGTTATCCTTTCGTTCTCGAAAATACCCGGTCTTCACCACCGGTCTTTACCACCGGTCTTCAAATGCTATCCATAACGATGTATCATTATTCGGAATGGGTTATATGACACAAGGTCCTCTCCCGGCAAAACCGAATAACGAGCGTAATATTTAAAAATATATGGATAAAGGATTTCAGTTAAGTCACAACTTATTATCCAAAACCTTTCTTTCAAATGGTTTAAACAAATTACAACTTCAAATCTTTTAAACCAAAAGGTTCATTTCACAATGTTCACCAATTTTCCACAAAGGTTCATTCACGGCTTTTGAAAACAATTTCATTTCAAATTGGACTAACTTATCCAATCTTTAAATTAAAGATTTAATTCATAACTTTCAAACCGTTTCCAATTCAAATCCTTTATATGAAAGATATACCATTTTAAATCCTCTTAGATTTCAAAACAAGGTTTAATAATCTTTCACAAAGGTTAATTCATAGTCTTTCAAAACTATTTACAATTTCATTTCAAATTTGAAATCTTTTGATACAAATTGGAGATCCTTTCTTTTATGAAAGCTATTACTATTTGAAACAAATAGTTTACGTTTTGGGAAAAACTGATTACAATTACATAAGTTAAAGCCATTCAATTCCAATCCCAAAACTATTTTGGATTCAAAAATTCAATCTTTAAAATTGTTAAAAATTTGTGACTTAACCAGTTTCCTCGTGCAATCCATATTTGTGTGTGTAAGATGTAGTCCAAAGGTTTCACACAATAGTGCAACAACATCAATCATCATAGATTCAATTGTATCGATATCGATAAGCGGTATATTCCAATAATGCTTATGTATATGCACAGATCCACAGATAAATAAGCTACATCACAAATGGATTGATTACATCACAGACGAATGAATTACATCACAGTTTACAGCATAAATCAGAAAAATTCGTCACAAAGCATCACATATGAGGAATATCAAATCATTCAAACATTCAATAGAATCTAAACATTAAAATTTATTAATCAACTGATTAAATTAAATCAGATTAGTTTCTTATGAATAATTTACTAATCCTAGTTAATTAATATTAATTTATTACAAATCAATTTGATTAATTACTCTCTAATCATTTATTAATTAACCTTTAATTTATAATTAATCCTTTGATTAATTATCCTTAATTAATTACAATAGTTAATTAATTAATCCTTAATTACTCGATTAATCAGCTTTAATCATTAAATAATTACTTGTAAATTAAGTAATTATATTTAAGTAATTAATTACTTTTAATTAATAAATATTTTAATTTATTATATTAATTGCTCTTTAATTTAATCGCAACAATTAATTAACCTTAATTTGATTACGCAAAGGAATTAGTTTTAATTTAATTATATAAGGTACTTAGCTTTCAAATCAATTACACAAAGAAATTAGCTTTAATTTAATTACACAAAGTAATTAACCATCAATTATTCTAAAACATTTGCTTTTCATCTTTGAAAAAAAAATTATTATTGTTTCGTAAATTAAATTAAGAATTTAAAAACAAACAACCTTCAAAATTAAATCCTTGAGACTCATTTAAAATCTTGTTTAACGAATTTACGTGAAAGTTATTTATAAATTCACTTTTAAAACATGTCAATTATGTTTGGAAACTTCTTTTTTTGATAACTTCCATTACCATTGCTTTTAAAAACTAGTTGATAAATTTTGAAAAACTTCATTAACAAACCCGTTATTTTGCTTTGCTTTCAAATCTGGTTTTTATCAATTCTTTAAAACCTGGAACACTTTGTTTTAAGTTTAAAACCTGTTATTATTTAAAACTGGGTATATAACTAAACAAACCCGAGACATCATCGATCCCCTCTCGAGTAAAAACTTAGGGTAAACATCGATCCACACACGAGCGAACCCTCACATCACCGACTTCGAGACAATCTTCAATTTTCTCAAGCCCAGACCCGAGAACAACTACATCTTCTCCAACTTGAATTTTCTTGAGAACACGATATGCACGTGAGAATGTGCACACGTGATCAGAATATCTCCGACCATTGTCGCCGACACCAAACAATCATCGAAGTTCCCCTCATCTCGCCTAAACACCCAGATCACCCAATCACTTCGTCAATCTAAATTGAGTCTCTCGACCAAATACTGGAATCACATCTTCGACGAAATCATCTACGCCACGCCATCCAAGATCACCAGAATCCACGCGATCTTAAACCAAGCTTTACCGACGACCCACGAAGCTTTTCCTTTGGGTGCGATCGAACTCGGTGCAACATCGACGACACCATTGCTTTACGAACCCAATTGACAAAATACTAGGCTTAACCCTAACCCAACTTCGCTTGAACTCCTCACCGGTCTAAAAATTAGATAATTATTTTTCTGATGAACAACAACCCACGAGTTACCTTCGACATCAACCCCTAATATCAATTTGTCGTGGGTTACCAGAAAACAAGCGAAAACCCTTTTCAGTTCAACTCGAAATTTCCCACGACTTATCAAACTAAAAACCTTGATTTCAGTTTTAAAAATCATGGTTTATGATAACAAACTAGATTATGGAAATGAACTAATAAATCAAGGTGTTCGAATTTTTTTCATGCCTTTGAATTCTTGCTGTATTTTCAAATTTTCCAGAAAATTTTAAATTAATAGCACATGGAAATATTTTTAAAATTAAGATTCTGTTGATTCAAGCAATTTTTTTGTTTAAACATCAAATCCTGAAGAGGATTAGGAAACGTGGATTTGGATTTTTAAATTTGTTAAAGCGTGTACTTCAAATCAGAGAAGTATATGCATATTACAAACATGCATACACTAAACAGACATGCAAACATTATATACATTCATTCATCATCTCTCAATATTTTGATTTTTCCAGGCTTGAAATGTTTGAAAAAATTGCTGTTTGATCTTTGATTACAGGTTTAATTCTTTATTACTGAGGAGATCTTGATGTTGAGTTACTCTGATCTTTATATTCACCTGAAACTTTGTTCCTTGTACTTGGATTTGCTTAAAGATTTGAATTGAAAACTTGTTGAATCTGTTTGAAGCTTTGAATTTTCTCAGGTCTGTTGTTATTTGATTTCCTTTCTTAGATTGAAGCTGAGAACTTGTTGGATTTGATTTCACTTAATCTCAGGCTAAAAACAGGTTGAAGATTTTGACTTGTTTTGCTTTCTTATTTCCAGGCTAACTTGTTTTCGGGTTTTGATGTTGAGATAATCTTTACTTTGATCTGGTTTTCCAGTTTTGTAGTTTCAGATTTGAAAGGGTTTCAGTTTGAAGATTGTTTGATTTTTAGGCTTGAAGATAGTTTCAGATTTTTTTTAAGGTTTGTGACAATTGAGAAATAGAATGGTAATTTCTTTAATTCACAATATTCATGTTTTTCAAATCTTAAGAAATTTTTTTTTCCACTTGTATGATTTCATACTTCATGCTTCTACACTTGTCCATCCCTTTGTTTATATTGCTTACAAATGTTAAAGATATTGAATTTATGCTTAAACCCCTTGATTTAATTAGTTAAAATTTTAGTTTTAAACCCTCATTCACTTATGTTTACATGTGTATACAAACTATCTTTAACTTCTTTATTTCAAAAGAAATATACATATCTAAATCAAAGATTTTATATTTGATTCCATATGCATTACTATATTCATTTTCAAGTATAAAAGGAAAGCAATTTGAATTTTTATCAAATCTCATAAATTCACAAACCAATCTCTTCATATACATATATATATATATATGCTTTCTTGTAAATTTTCAAAAGACATGTATATTTAAAACTCTTATTAGTTCTTGTTTTAATATTATATATACATCTTTACATACATTTTCAATTATTTACAACTGTATAAGAAAAAGGATTCCAAAACCAATTATACATAAATAAGCAATCACATTGATTTTACATTTAGATCTCATATTTTCAAAAATAAAAATTTCAAATTATGATCCATTTATATAAATAAATAAACATATATCTTATTTAATTTGGAAAATCCAAACACAATTTTATTTTCTAAGATATTTAAATTTGAATCCCAATTTCAAATTCTATTTTTAATCAATTTTATATACATATTCATTTCCAAATATTCAAATTGATCCTCTATTAATTCATAATTTAACCAACATCTTATATTAATTTCAAAATCAATTTATCTTAAAAATCAGGAATGTTACATTTCAGGTCCAGATTTTATTTGTGATTCCACAGAAAAGATTGACCTTATTCGTTATAGGTTGAAAGAAGCTTAAAGCAGACAAAACTCCTATGCCAATAACCGAAGAAGGAATTTGGAATTTTCTGTGGGAGATTTAGTGTTTATTCGTGTTTCACCTATGAAAGGTGTTGTGCGTTTCAGTCAATCAGGAAAATTAGCACCTCGATATGTTGGCCCATTTCCCTTCACCGAACGCATTGGTTCCGTGGCTTATTGCCTTTTATTACCGGCCCAATTTTCTTCTATTCATGATGTTTTCAACGTCTCTCAACTATGGAAATACCTTAGGGATTTCGATTCTATTCCTAAGCCCGGTGTTATCGAAGAAATTGAAATTTTGCCTAATTTGACTTGTGAGCAATATCCTATTCATATCATTACTACGAAGGTTAAATGCCTTTGAAATAAAGATGTTCCGCTTGTGAAAGTTCATTGGTCCTAAAATCCTAAGGATTTCTCTTGGAATCCAGAGAATTCATTGAGCGAACACATCCAGACTTACTCTCTCGTGCTCCTTAAGGTGAACTTTCACTTCAAAATTTCCTTTAGTGTTGATATGCTTTTATGGTTGTTACCTTTTATTTTCTTCTTAAGTATTGCGAGGACGCAATTTCTTTAAGGAGGAAGGTCTGTAACAACCCGCATATTTTTACGATAGTATATTTAAATGTTTTATTTAAATATAGCATCGTTAGTCGGATGTAAAGTTCGAAATGCTACTTTTTGTAAACAGTTGAACCCTTACTCAATACCACTCCCCTTGAGTCCAAAATGCCATTTGCGACCTTTTTGAGTATAAACATCGATATGTTTGGAGTTGAGTTGAATTTTGCTATTTTTCTATGGGGCTTTGGGTTGGGTTTCAGCCCACCAACCCAGTAAAATACCCTAACTCCATCCCTTCTTCATTCATTCATTCTATTTTCTTAACACTCTTAAGCTAAAGGAAAATAGGGGGAAGAAGAGGAAATTAAAATTCCTAAACCCTAGATTACTAGAAAACTCAAGATTCAAGCTCCAAAATCAAAGAGAAGCTTAGGTAAGCATCCTCTTCATCTTCTCCATTTCAATCTCTCTTCAATTTCTAGAAATTTCTATAACCTAACATAAGTAATATTTGCTTATGAGCTTAGATTGGAGCTTCTGGGGTTGAAGTTGAAGAGTGGTTGGTCTTCCCTTTGTTTTGAGCTTCTCATTCGTTGTTTTTGCGTTTAAATGTGAGTTATTGAACTCACATCTATGTCTATACCTTTGATAGTTGTTAGGTATGAATTACTAACATCTATTTCATGTCCATTTGTTTTTGAATTGAATTAGTTTAGCGAACTTTCCAATTTATTGTATTTTGAAGTCAAAATCTATGAAAATCCTTATATGGATGTTTGGACATGTTGTTCTGAGTGTATTGGTGAGTCTATAGGGCTAGGTTGTCTCTTGGCATAAATCCCAAGCCATCATCGCTCGTCCGATCACTTCCGATATGAATTGGCCATCAATGGCCAAGGCTGATTTTTGCCTGAGCTTCAGCTCAGATGTCTGCTATAATACTCAGACATTTGGGCCATCAAAATAAAAATTCCAGATGTACAGCTCACATTTCTGAGCATACTTTGTAGACATCCGGACAATTTGGAAGAAAATTCCAATCTTTCAGCTCAGACGTCTGGGATAACCACCATACGTATGGAGCTGTTAAATGCAGCCAATTTGCCTATTTTATGTGGACTTCCATCTATATCGATTTTTGGTTGATCCGATTAGTTGTTATAACTTTTATCGACTTTGATGACTTCTTTTATGGATTTTTGGAGTATTTATTTGATGGATTTGATATCGGTTTTCATGGTTTTGATTCATACCATCGAATGTGAATTTTTGGTGATTGCTTGTTTTTACAATCATTTCTGTGATTTGTCACTTTAAAATACAAAGGTTTCTATAGTAGTAGTAAATATTCAAACTCTTTCACAAAAATGATTTCAACGTTATTTTAATACAAAGCTTTTTTTTAAAACCATTTTCCAATATATTAGTATATGCAAACCTTTACCTCACTCATTCGAGAAATCCAGTTACACGACTTAGCAAAACAAGTTTATGAAACGCTTGCGTTTACTTCTTCGGTTAATTCTTAGATTTGTTCGATTGAAATCTTGTGACAATTTTCGAGTGGACATCTACAATTTGTTCCTAAATATTTAAGTTAAGCCAGTGGATATGGGACATGAAGCTAAACTCATTTATTTACTAGCTTAGTATAATTCACACTTTTTATTGATCAATGATGATCATTTTATTGGTTTATAATAGCGATATGCGATATCTCTTTGTCCACGTGGGGGACTGTACATCGATTCATTGAGCTTCGTCTCATTTTTATAGGCTAGCGACCTATGGGAATTATTTGAGTTCGGTTCATCGAGCGTACCGTTGTACTATGTCGTTATTTTGAATTATTGGAGTTCGGTTCATCAGGCATACCGTTGTACCACGTCATTGTTCCGGCTTATCAGGTTCATCGGGCGTACCGTTATACTACGTCGTTGTTCCAAATTATTTGAGTTTCAGGTTCCTCGGACATACCATCGTGCTACGTCGTTGCATCGGCTCTATGGTTAGCGACCATGGGATAGCGTCCCGTTTGTGATACACATGTTGGTAAGTTTTCATGCTCTCGTTTTGATAGGCCTCCCCCTTTGTGATTTCTGGATTTTGAATTAATGATTTCTGGAATTTGTGTTTCACTAATTTTTGCGATTGGCATTGGTATGTTTTGTCAATATTTATGGTTTGGTGAATAAAATAAAGAATATGACATTCTTTTTGGTGTTTTGAGAAAATTTGGGATATTTTATGATTTTTGTTGTTATTTAATGTATACTTGTCATGGTATGGAATTATTGTTATCATCCTTTTTTTTCATATCCCTTATCCTATCTCATTTTATATGATATTGATATCTAGAGTGATCCATTTTTTATTTTCTTCTTAAATAATGCTCAGGTCAGACCGAAGTATTTCAAGTGCTTCTGCTTGACTTCTTATCAGTGTCCGTTATCTGACTTTTGGCTAACTACTTTAGCCTAGTATTTTTTGCTTCTATACATTTGAGATAGAGACTACTTGATGTACACATATTCTTTTGTCTAGCTCCTGTATCTCTTCTTTTGTGGTGTAGTGGATCTTGTATGACCACTACTAAGATGTACACTTTTTTGTGTTATATTCGTATCTGTTTCCGCCTTAGTGATATGAATATCTATGACTGATTTATGTTATGCTTATTTTATATTTGTTTTCGAAGATCACACAACCATTGTTTAGTAGTTTTGAGTGTGTAATTGATGTGTCAGATTTCCTCTTGAAACATATAATACTATCTGACATATCGGTACTTGCACAAAGCAATTACATAAATGGTCGCTCCTCAACAGCCTTATTCTTCGTGCTAGTCGATGGCATTACCCCGTAGTGTCCTTGGTTAGTGTGAGTACAGAGGTGGTGCGTCACATTATATTATATTTTTTTCCGTTGCGATTGTGAGAATCTGTGTTGTTGATAGTTCCTTTTCTTCTTCTTCTCTTCTTCTTTCCTCTTTTTTTCCATAACTATCAGTCTTTCCATTCGATTTGGGTTAGACATGTATGTTATATTGTTAGCTTTGACTGTACGGATTGGTGGGTCATTATAGATAAATTATTGGTTGGTTTGGTTAAATATCGCTTTTAAAAGCGATCTACATTTAAATGAGATACAAGGAAAATTTAGCAGAGAAATCCAGATTTCTTTGATAGTGTATTTTTTAATTCACAGTTATATTTATGTTGATTTTTAGTTACATATCTGTTATATAGATTGTTAAATGTCAAAATTTGATAGTTTGGCTATATTGGATGTGACACTGACATATGTCAAAAATTGAACCTTTTTAGAGAAAAGGTAGTAATAGCACCAGTTAAGCGCTATAGTAACTATTGGCCTAGATATAGTATTGTAAAAAATACAATTAATTGTTATTTGATTCTGGAAATGATTTCTGATTTAAAAAATGATTTGAATATGACCATATGGACTTTCCATGATATTTTATTTAATAATAGTTTTTGTACTTCTCTACTTTACTTCAATTTCATTTATTATTCTTTTCTTATATATGTATATATGTAAATGTATAAAGATTGTTTTAGAATGTAACATCCCCATTTTAAAATCAATTTTAAATTGGTAATTTATTTAATTTTTGAAATTAAATTGTCAATTACTTTGGTATTTTACTAATTTATATAGATATTTGTTTGTTTACTAATGTATATAAATATGATATTAAATAGAATTTCTAACTAGAAATTCAGAAATAAGTATATTGGAAATAAAATTGGATTTAGAATTCTATATTTTAAAGAAACATATATATATATATATATATATATTATTTGTTAGTAATGAATAATTTGATTTCAAATCTTTTTTCTTTAAAAGTTGTATAAATATAAGTAATATAAAATGTATGAATATCAATGTAAGATTGGTTTGAAATTATGAAAAGTGAGATTTAATTCAAGATTTAAATTATATTTTCCCTTAAAATGAATAAAAATAGTTTGTATATTAAAAATTTAAAATATAAACATATGTAGATGATCTACATAAATAAATAAAAGTTTAACAAGGGTTTAAAACAAAAATTTAAAATTAATTGAACTAAAGGACTTAAACATAATATTGCTTGAATTAACAAGTGTAAAGTTTTAATGATAAGTAAATAACAAGTGTTAATAGAATAGATAAGTGGCAAAAATAAATGTTTCTTTCAATTTGAATTTATAAATGTGTTTTACAAAAGAAGAAGCCTGGCTATTTCATTTATCAGCTCAAAACTTCTCATATTTCCATCCTCTTCTCTAAGTTCTTCATCATCTTTCAAAATAAAGATCAAAACAATGCAACTTGGAAAATAAAAAGCAATTCAAAAACAAAATCAAATCAGTAGATCAAAACAATAAATTCAAACCTGACGACTCAAAAAAAAAAAATCAAGCAAGCAAAACCTGGAAACAAAAGAATAAAACAGATCAGGTTCAGATCAAAGTTCTTTTCAATTAAACAAAGCTAGATCAGATTAAAGTTCAATTTCATCTCAAAAACTGAAAGTGTGCATGTTTGGATTTAGTTCAAACTCAACCTAATCAAGTTCTCAGACCCAAATAAATTTCCAGTTCAACATCATTTCCAGAATTTCAAATTCTAGGCTTGCTCTCTGTTCTTCATCTCTCAGGTGTGCAATTATCGCCTTTTAAAACCTTCATATGTTTATATTTTGATAGAATAAGATGAATGATTAAAATATGTTTGCATGAATGTTTCCAACTCGAATCTGGTTTTGAATGCTGCTATGAATTGGAAGAATGCGTGTATATGATAGCATGTATGTATCTGTTAAATTTTCTGGCAAGAACAACTAGAAAAAAATTCCTATCTTCCAAATAAATCACTATTAGACTTTAATTTTTGAAAAGAAATTGATTATAACAATGTAATCTTGTTTTTAAAAATAATTTCAAGTAATTATATTTACTAAATAGTCTGTAAATTTAAGATTACGGTAAAAATAAAATATAAGTAAAAATCAATATCTACGAATTCATCTCTGGATTATAGAATCTGATTCGTATAAACGAACCATGAGTTTTAGTATAAATTTGGTGATTTTTAAATGAGTATTGGTCGAGAATTTGTGAGTTGTTCATTTTTGGGTTTTGAGTCGATTGCCATTGGTCGGTGGCAAGGGAGGTTCGAGTCCACTACTGGAGGAGCTTGGGTATGGTGGATCTCGAGAAAATATGGGAATATTTTTCTGATGGTCATGAAGGGTTGTCAGAGGCAATCTATGGTTCGTGGTCCAGTTTTTGTTTGAGTTGGAACCGAGATGATCTCGACGACTATGGTGTATCGGGTCAAATCGCATGTTGGGGAATGGTTTCAGGGGTTCAAGACGTGACTATGGTCGAGGCGGCAGGTCTTCTAATGGTGGTGTTCGCCGTCGGCAGGGGTTTGTGTTGGTCGAGTTTTTAGATGATGTGGATTCGAGTGCTCATTTTCGCTTCAGTGGAAGATGTGTCGATCAGGTTGGTCGAGGAGGTCAGCAGGGTCGGGGTCGTCATATGGATGGTCGTGGTGATGATCATCGATGATCGGAATCATCGTGCACGTGCACGGTGATCGATTTGTGCATCTGGAAGTTGTGGGTTTGGGAAGAAGTTGTTGCTCGGGACGTTTTCGTGTTGGTTACGAGAGTGTCTCGGGGAGGATGCAAGCGATTTGTGCTCGGGGAAATTGTGGGTTTTCTCGGGGGTTTTGCTATGTTTGCTCGGGAATGAATTTTTTTTCCAGGGTATTAACCTGCCCAGGTTTTTAAATTATAAAATGAGTTTCAAAATTGAAAGCAAAGCTAAATTTTGAACAAAGTCTTTAACCAGTTTTTAAGATGTATGAAATATTTGAATTAGAGTAAGATGTTTAAAACAAGTTTAAGTTTTAAAAGTATGGATTTTTTAAATTTTAAATTTTGTTTTAAAAATAGTTTTGGTTTATATAAATATTACATTAGACAAATCTTGTAATTAGTCCCACGTTTTCAAATAAAATGTAATTGTTGAAATTTAAATGTTATTAAAGAGAAATGTATTCAACTTTAACAAATCAAAGGATGATGATTTTGAATAAACTAAATTCAGGCTTTTAAATTTAATTTAAATTATAGGTTGAGTTTAATGAAGTAGGTGGGTTATCTTAATTTAATCAAGCCTTATTAACAAAAGTAACTAAAGTATAATTACTTAATTAATAATTAATTTAGGTAATTAAATTAAGATAATTTTCATTTAGGTTAATTAATTAAGGGTTAATTAATTATTAATTTAAGGATAATTAAAATAATTAAAAGTTAACTGAGTAATTAAAGGATTATTTAATTAAAGGATAATTAACCAAGGTGATTTATTAATGAAATTATTTTAAGGTTAATTAATAAATGAAAGTGATTAAGGGATAATTTATTAATTAAGGGTTAACTAGTTATGTAATTAACTTAAGAATGATTTATTAATGGTAATTAATTAAGGACTATTAATTAAGGGTTAATTAATTAATGTGATTAATCAAGGATAATTAAATAATTTAAGTTTATTTAATTAATAATTGAAGGTTAACTTATTTATTATTGCAAGATTAATTAATAAATGATTAAAGGTTAATTAATTAAGATGGTTTGTAATTAACTAATATTAATTAACCAGGATTAGTGTTTATTCATAAGTAATTAATCTGATTTAAATTAATTAGATATTAATTGATCCTACTTATGAATGTTTAGATTTTATTGAATGCTGAATTGGTTGATATCCCTGATGTGTGATTCTTTGTTTTGATTTGAGCTGTGATGAATGTAATTTATTTATTTGTGATAAATTTATATTATTCGTCCGTGAATCTGTGAATGAAGATGAGCGTTATAGGATTATACCGCTTATCGATATTGCTATGTTTGAATCTGTGATGATTATTGATATTGAATTATTGTGTAAAACCCCTGGACTACACATATACACACACAAATATGGATATCATGGGATATTTGTTAAGTTAGAGCAATTTTGAAATGGTGAAGATTTTAGAAATTGGATTTTGAATTCAATTTTTTTTTTGGAAAATGAAATTGGTTTTAAATATGAATTTTTTTGGAAGAGGAAGTTTTTGAAATTGAACCATTTTAAATATAATATGGTTTGGAATTTTAAATTAAAATTGAATTTAAATTCAAAGAATTTAAGTTAAAATCTATGTAAGTTTCAATTGGAAATTCTTTCCAATAAAGGCTAATTGATTTTTAAAAGCTTTGGAACTTTAAAGAGGAAATTTGAGGTGTGATTATTCAAAGTATTGTTTTAAATAATTGATTTAAATTTTGGAAACTATGGTTTGAAAAAGATCATACAAGTTAAAATGTGTATATATATATATGTGAATCTAAACCATTTTAAAGTATTTTCAAATGAATTATTTAGGGATTCAAATCTAATTTAAATAGAATCCGCATAGGATAAGGCAGGTCCGCGGATTTTCCAAATTTGACTTTAAAAGGCTACAACTTATGCAAGTTGAATTGGATTGTTCTAAAATGAAAACATTTGTTTTCAAATAATAATAGCTTTCATATATAAAGAAAGAGTTTCCCAGTTTTATTGAAAGGATTCCCGAATTATGATTTAAATCACATTTGAAATGGAAATTGTTTTGAAAGCTATGAACTGAGTTTTGATAAAGATATACATAGGTGAATCACTTTTGAAAAGGAAGTGGTTTGAAAGCTTTGGTAAATCTTATTGTTGAACTAAAGTGGATCTTTTTTACTTAAAAGATTAAAAGCTATGAATGAATCATGTTAAGAACTTTATTGAACCTTGTTTCAAACTAAAGAAGATCTCAATGATAGATCTTTTGTTTATATATTGTGAATGAATCTTTGTGAAAGATTCGGGAACTTTTTTTTCAAGTTGAAAAGGTTCTTTAAAGTTGAATGATTTGGTTTAAAAGATTAAAATGGAATTTTTTAATCCATTTAAAAGGAAAGGTTTTGGAAATTTTTGTGACTTAATTGAGATCCTAATATCCATATGGTTTTTAAAATATGCTCTCATTATTCGGTTTAGCCGGGTGAGGACTTTATGTCATAAAACCCACTTCGAATAATGATACGACGTTATGGATAGCATTTGAAGACCGGTGGTGAAGACCGGGTATTTTCGAAAGCGAAAGGATAACCCGTCGAATGTCTTTGCACCGACTAGTCCCCGGTATAGAGATTTGAGCACCATTTGTGATGGGAAGTCTGGATTTGATTAGGGATTATCCAGATTTGCAAGGGCTTCTTTTGAAGTGCCTTCGGTTCTGTTCGAACCTAGAACGGACTTGTATGGATGTATGTCTAAAGTTACATTTGAGATGTAAAGCTGGTTTCTATCAAATACATTTCTATTTGGTGGTGGAGAATTTATTCTCTTAGCTTAACACCCTTCTCTGAGACGTACGAGCTCAGAGGTTATGTAGTTGATGGTTATTAGTGATATATTCCCAATTTGGTAATGTGGCATACGAAGTGTTGCTGATCATGTGTTGATCGAAGCATGGCTTTTGTGGAAAGCATAGCTTTGTGGACGAGACTTCGTCGAGCCTCCCAACCCGGAATGGTCAAAATAGGAAAGATGCGACAAGGTTACTCGAGGGTAGAGCCCCCTGAGGGTATGTCCATTTCCTTCTGGATAGAGGTGGTATCATGGTATGGAGCCCAAATACTTAACCTATGTGGTTGCTGCAAATTTATTACTTTGTGATTGTTGGTGTTGAGAGCTCTTGGATAAAGGTTGGTTACGACCGGGGGATGACGTACTCGTGCAGTTATAGCCCGACCATTGTTGGAAATCCAATCACCAATACACACCTTGTACGGTTTTAGCTATAGAACCTGCCATTTAACATAGTAGCTATAGTACGCATACTATAATCGTACGTATGCTGGCTAAGATTAATATTATACTTGCAAATGTTTTCCACTATGCACTACTAGTAATATCAAAAAGGTTTTCGTGTATCAAGCATGTTTGTCTATCATAAGAAGAAATCTTCCCAAGTGTGCGATTGCATTGTCTGTGTGCCGGGCTTATGGCAGTTTCATTTTCTAAAAAGCATTGCAGATTTCTTTTAAATTCTTTTATTTAAAGAAAACTTTTTTCGTTTGCTCACACCAGTCCCATGACTGACCTGGAGTTTATTGTTCCCTTCCTAAACTCTGGGTGCTCACAATTTTCCACAAGGGCAGTCTAGAGTTGGGTTTTTCAGATAGTCAGATAGTAAGTGTAGAGTCCATTTCAGCCTTTGGATTTGGCGATAGCATTTGGTTCATCTGTTGCCTAGTTTGCTTAATGCATCGATGATGGTGGTTCGAGCTTTTAGTTCAAGCTATCTTTGGTTTGGAGTTTTGGAGATGGAGTTGTTGGATGGTGTTGGATTCTTTTGGAGATTCTATTCGAGTTATCTTTCCACTGTTGATGGTTTCAAAGTCTAGACCATCTAGTGTTGTATTCTGCTCTGATATTTATGGATCCGTTGTGTCTTATTGTATCAATATTGTATATCAATGATATTATTCATTTTCTTCCGCTATTTTGTTGTACTTAATGTGTTATAAGCTCTGACGAATGGGATTCGAACTTTTGAATCAGCGGCATTCGAATACGAGTGAAGTATGGATGTCGAATTTCGAACACGAAAATTTAGGTCGTCACATTTGGTATCAGAGCTGAATGTTGAGTAAAAACTTTAGCTCAAGAATATAACACATTAGGTAACTCATTAGAGATAGGGTTACAATTACCCTAGAATGAGTATCCCTAAGATATCCGTCTGTATGCCTCAGCAAATTCTCTTACTATCCACTAATAGTAAGTATAAGTGCAAGAAGAGGACGAGGTATGGGACAGGGGAATACCACTACAAATGGTCAATACCCTGCAACAACGAAAATATCTTTCTCTATCAATATCCTTTGATCCAGTTTCTATGCTTTGATTGCTTCGTGGCAACTCCAGGAAGAAGCTTCGGTGTGATGATGGCCCTGTGAATCGTTGTTAATAAGTTCCTATTTCGTATTCTCTTCATCAATTCCTATCATTGTTAACTTTAATAAATTGGAAATTTTAAATTGAATTGAATTAGTAAGTAAAATATGAAACTGTATTGGATTATATCCATTAATTAGGGCCTAGATATATTCTGCGAAGGGTTAGTTATCCCTTCGGACTAACCAATGCTCCTGCATATTTTGAAGAACGGATAACCCGAATATTTCATGAAATATTGAATGAGTTCGTTCTCATATATATTGATGATATTCTAATTTAGTAAGCCAAATGCAGAATAAATACTCAGTTTGATCTGGTAAAACATTCTCTATCTGTTCTTTTGTTTGTCTCCCTGTCTGGCAAATTTCGGGGACGAAATTTTCTTAAGAGGGAAATCTGTGACATCCCCGTTTTTAAATCAAATTTAAATTGGTAATTTATTTAATTTTTGAAATTAAATTATGAATTAATTTGGTATTTTCCAAATTTAATTAGATATTTGTTTATTTATTAGTATAAATGTATATAAATATGACTTTAAATAGAACTTCTAATTGGAAATTCAGAAATAAATATATTGGAAATGAAATTGGATTTAGAATTCTATATTTTAAAGAAACAAATATACATATAAATATATGATTATTTATTAGTAATGAATAATTTGATTCCAAATTATTTTTCTTTAAAATTTGTATAAATGTAAGATTGGTTCGAAAATTTGAAAAGTGGGATTTAATTCAAGATTTAAATTAAATTTTCTCTTAAAATGAATAAAAATAGTTTTTATATTATAAATTTAAAATATAAACATACGTAGATGATCTACATAAATAAATAAAAGTTTAACAAGGGTTTAAAACTAAAATTTAAAATTAATTGAACTAAAGGACTTAAACATACTATTGCTTGAATTAACAAGTGCAAAGTTTTAATGATAAGTAATTAACAAGCGTTAATACAGTCGACAAGTGGAAAAAAATAAATGTTTCTTTCAATTTGAATATATAAATGTGTTTTAAAAAGAAGAAGCCTGGCTACTTCATTTATCAGCTCAAAACTTCTCATATTTCCATCCTCTTCTCTAGGTTCTTCATCATCTTTCAAAATAAAGATCAAAACAATGCAACTTGGAAAATAAAACGCGATTCCAAAACAAAATCAAATCACTAAATCAAAACAAGAAAAATTAATCCTGACAACTCAAAAAAATCAAGCAAGCAAAACCTGAAAACAAAAGAATAAAATAGATCAGGTTCAGATCAAAGTTCATTTCAATTAAACAAAGCTACATCAGATTAAAGTTCAACTTCATCTCCAAAACTGAAAGTGTGGATGTTTGGATTTAGTTCACACTCAACCTTATCAAGTTCACAGACCCAAATCAATTTTCAGTTCAACATCGTTTCCAGAATTTCAAATTCCAGGCTTGCTCTCTGTTCTTCATCTCTCAGGTGAGCAATCATCACCTTTTAAAACCATCATATGTTTATATTTTGATGGAATAAGACGAATGATTAAATATGTTTGCATGAATGTTTCCAACTCGAATCTGGTTTTGAATGCTGCTATGAATTGGAAGAATGCCTGTATATGATAGCATTTATGTCTTTGTTAAATTTTCTGGCAAGAATAACTAGAAAAAAAGTTCCTATCTTCCAAATGAATTACAATTGGACTTTGACTTTTGAAAAAAAATTGATTATAACAATGTAATCTTGTTTTTGAAAATAATTTTAAGTAATTATATTTACTAAATAGTCTGTAAATTAAAGATTACAGTAAAAATCAAAATATAAGTGAAAATCAATATCTACGAGTTCACCTTTGAATTATAGAATCTGATTCGTATTAACGAATCACGAATTTTAGTATAAATTCGGTGATTTTTAACTGAGTATTGGTCAAGAATTTGTGAGTTGTTCATTTTTGTGTTTTGGATCGATTGCCATCAGTCGACGGTAAGGGGAGGTTTGAGTCCACTACTGGAGGAGGCTAGGGTATGGAGGGAGGATCTTGGGAAAAATAGGGGAATATTTTTCTGATTGTCGTGAAGGGTTGTCAGAGGCAATCTAGGGTTCGTGGTCCAGTTTTTGTCTGAGTTGGAATCGAGGTGATCTGGATGACTATGGTGTATCGGATCGAATCGCATGCTGGGGAATGGTTTCAGGGGTTTGAGACGCGACTGTGGCCGAGGCGGCAGGTCTTCTGGTGGTGGTGTTTGCCATTGGCATGGGTTTGTGTTGATCGAGTTTTTGGATGCTGTGGGTTCGAGTGCTCGTTTTCGCTTCAGTGGAAGATGCGTCGATCATGTTGGTCAAGGAGGTCGGCAGGGTCGGGGTTGTCATGTCGATGGTCGTGGTGATGATCATCGATGATCAGACATCGTGCACGTGCACGGTGATCGATTTGTGCATCAGGAAGTTGTGGGTTTGGGAACATGATGTTGCTCGGGACGTTTTCATGTTGGTTACGTGAGTGTCTCGGGGTGGATGCAAGCGATCTGTAAAGGATGTTACAAAGGAGTTATCAAATAAATTTGGGAATTTATAAAATAAAGGCTATAATTATGTTTTAGATATTTATAAAGGAATTTATAAACAATATTTTATAAAAGGGGATGTAAATATAAGGAATTTTATAAAAGGGATTTATAAGAAGAATGTGTGATATCCCAGATTTATTCAAATTGATATTAAAGTTAGATTTTGAATTTGAATTTGAATTTAGATTTAAACTTCAATCTAAATGAATATATATATCTTTAAAAATATATGAATAAGTTTTATATTTACATTTAAAATGAATCAAATATATTACGTATGAAATAATTTCAAATTATAAATTGGTTTACATTCTATTTTTCTTCAAAGCTTTTATTTATATATAATTTAGTTTCAAAAACATATTCATTGAAATTTTTAATATAAGAAATTATATTTAATAAGGATTTAAATTGATAAAACATATACATAGATACAAACAAAATATAATTTGGCATAAAATTATGTAAAGGACATTTTTATCATACAAAGTACAAATGTAAATAGATTAATAAACATAGTTTATGATATGATACCCAAATCTTTATAAAGAAAAAGTAATATAATATATGTAATAAAAGGGTATACACATTTTAAAATAATAATTCTCATGCTAAAAACAAGTGTTAACACATAAAGTAACAAATGTAAATTATTTAACCTAAGGTAAGAACAAGTGTTAATAATTTTGACAAGTGGCATTTATTTTCTTTTGAAAATTTAATTTTTTTTAAAAAAAAAAGGAAAACATAAAACATGCAGATCTCATCAAAAACAGAAGAAAAAAATAACAGACCTGTAAAGCAACTTCAAAACTAAAATCAACCTGAAATTAACTTAAAAGAGAAATCAACTTAGCTTCAAGAAGCAGCTTTTCAAGTTCAAGACCCAAGAACAAATTCGAATTTCCAGAAAAAATATCAAATTCAAGTACATTCCAGCTTTCAAATCTCAACAACAAGCTAAGCCAGTTTTTCTTCAGATGCAAATCAAAATTTTTCCAGATATTTAAACCTGGTTTGCTGGTCTCTGAGCAGCAGGTGAGTAAATAATCCTATATTTGATTAAAATCTGTTGCATGACATAGGAAAATGAAATAATAATGTGTTAATGGCTAGCATATATAGGAATTTGTCTTGCATGTTAATAATTATCTGGAGTATTTTAGCGCATGTCTGAATATATATATGTAATTACCTCTGTTTTAGTTTTACAGACCACAACTCACTAAGAATCCAACCACTCTCTATATAAACCATCATTGGTGATGATGTTTGGGGAGTATATGTTTGGAATAACTTGATTGCTGTTTTAAAATAATAATAATAATAATAATAATAATAATAATAATAATAATAATACTTTCAATCATTTAAATAAAGTAATGGTGCCAAGAATCGAAATTTACAGGGGTAGGACAATTTAAATTGAAATTTATAGTAGTTTAGTCTCAAGTTTGAGTATATAATCTGAATTCATCTTGGAAACAATGAATTTTATTGGTAAAATCAGATTTTTAAAACTTGTGGTTACTGAGGATTTGAAGAACAGTTGGAATTGGGGCATTTGTCAATTCATGATGAACGGCGGCAGGTCGGGTTTTGGTATTGTCATACAGGGAAGCTTGGGGAATGGTGATATTAGGAAAATTAGCACTGATTTTTCTAGTTGATGGATCGTCAGTACGAGATGGTTTTAGGGTTTTGTTTGCGTATGAAACAGGGTTGTTTCATGGATGATTTCTGTCTCGTGCCAGCATCGAGTTGGATATGGATGGAGGAATAGATCGATGGAGATCGGTTGAAGGTTCTGACATAAGGAGATCACCTCCGGTGGTCGAAGATGGCAATGCGGGGTGAACTTAGGCGATGGTTCCTGAAGTCCTTTGAGGTTCGTATGGTCGATTTTGAATTTTGAGGTGATTCGATGATCTGCATGGCGAGTCGACTCAAAGGATGGTAGCCGACGTATGGGTGGTCGGAGCGAAGTTCGACGCCGGCCAGATAGTGTGTGCACGTGCACATTGGACGCTGTGTATCAGTGATGTTGTGAGGGTGATGAAGGGAGAGCCTGGGAAAATTTTCGTGCGTGTTGTTGCATAATATCATTCAGTAGGTTAAACTTTTAACAGGAAGAATAAGGAAAAGAAGGAAGGTAGGTGGAACTCGGATTTGTATTGAATAATCTGGGTTTTTGTTTAGGGAAGAAGGAGTATTAGCCAGAGTTAAACAAATTATGATAAATGAGGAAGAGAAGTAAAAGAACTCGAGACCAGTCTCGGGTAAGTTCGGGTTTAACCCTTCGGCGAGTTTTAATAATGTTTTTTAAAAAAAGGATTTTAAGGTAAACTTCAAAATGAAATGGTTTTAAACTTATCTTAAATAAATTCTTTCCCTTTATAAATGTTTTCTAGTCCGTTAATTAAGAAATTATATATTTGTTTAACTTAAGTTTATCAAATCAAAATCTAAGACATTTAAACCTAATCGTCATAAGTAATTTAAGTGATAATTAATGGTTGAAGGTCCTTAAATAATATGATTAAGTAATCAATATAGATGATGTTTTATCTTATAAGTAATTAAGATTTTGATAATCAAAAAGAAGGAATTAAAGAATAATTACTTAGTAGAAGTAATTAAAGATTAATTACCTGGTGGAATTAATCAAAGAAGTTTGGTATTTGATGATTACCTGATGGAATTGATAAGAGGAAATTTCTTAGTGAAGAAATGGATGGATAAATTACAAGTTGTAATTAATATAATGGAAATTACTTAATGGGAAGTAATGAAAGGTTAATTACTTAGGAGAAGTAATTCAGGATTAAATTACTTGGTGTAATTTATAAATTAATTAAGGGGTTAATTAATTAGGATTAGTGATTGCAATATGGTTAATTGCTGTTTAAGATTGATTAAGGCTGATAAATGAAAGTGATTAATTAAGAATTATTAATTTATGTAATTAATGGAAGTAATTAATTAAAGATTAATTACTATAAAATGGTTAAGGATAATTACTTTGTGTAATCAATTGAGAGTTGATTACTTATTAAATTAAAGAATAATTAGTCAAGGGTGATTGATTAAGGAGAATAATTAAAGGTGATTGATTAATTGGTTATAATTAATTAAATGGTAATCTAGGTAATTAAGATTTGTAGATAATTTAATTAGAGATAGAATAAATTAACTTTTGGAAGTGATAAATCTTGCTTATAAATGACTAAATAATATTGCATGTCTTAGATTGATTGATATATCGGATATGTGATTTGAATGCGATGTGATATGGGATGTTTGGATTTAACTGAGATGATTTAGTTATCTATTAATGATGAATTAATGTGGATGACATTCTGTATTTGGAGTTTGAATTGTGTTTCTCTTGAATATCTGGAATAAGATGGTATTGAATTCGAAGAGATCGGAGTCGGCTATTAGTAAATACCCGAAACCACATCGATTCTTTATAAATTGATATTTGAAATAGGAGATGTCTATAACAACTTGTGGAATTGTAAATTGATATAAGTTACCCGGTGTAAGGGCCCATAAATCCGTACTCCTTGAATAGACACTAATCTCCTTTGATTAACTCAAGATGAACGAAAATACGAATTCTTAGGGTTTAAAAAAAATAGATAGAAGAAGAGAGGTAAGATAGAACAGAACAGAAAGAAAACGGCAGAACAATATCAGAATCTCACAATCGCAGCGAACAACATATAATAGATAAATGAATAATCTTTAAACAAAGAACTATATCAGTTATTACATTACATTACATTTCATTTCATTACATCATCAGAGTGTACATCTATCATACAACAACAAACAACAACAAACAGCGGAAAAGAAATACTATATACTAAATGATACGCCATGCCATCCAGCTTGCCTCCAACAACTCCCGAATTCCAGAATATCATGATAAACCTGACTCTTGACTGCCCGTGTGGAAATCGGTGGGCACCCAGAGTTTAGGAAAGAAAACAATAAACTCCGAGTCATTCATGTGACTGGTGTGAGAACTAAAATAGTTTATTTTTAAAACAAAGTACAGGATAATTTTAAAATAGATTCGCAATGCTTTTTAGAAAATGAGACTAACATAAGGCCTCCCGCACTCACACACAATGCAAACGCAGAATCGGAGGAGATTTCTCCTTATGATAGTCAAAGATGCTTGATACGCACTAAAAAGAAACATTCGATATTATTACTAGTGCATAGTGTAGGCAAAATCATTTCAAAAGTAAAGATATAAATCTTAGCCAACATACGACCATTATCGTATGCCTACTATAGCTACCATCTAAACAGTGGTGACCACCATAAGTAAATGACAGGTTCTACAACTAAAACCGTACAAGGTGCGTATTGAAGTTTGGATTTCCAACAAATGGTCAAGCCAAGGAACTTCCCATTGCCACCTGGAAACGCCTCTGGAATGACGTCCAGAGAACAAAACCGGATCTCTGCCAACACAAGGCCGGGTTACCCCTAACTGGGTAACTACTGACACGAATATGTCATCTCCCGATTGTAACCGATCTACATCCGAGAATCCTTGATTTCCAACAACCACAAAGCAATAAATTTGCAGCAACAACATAGGTTAAGTATCTGGGCTCCATACCATGATACCACCTCTATCCAGAAGGAATGACATACACTAAAGGGGCGCTGCCCCCTAATAACCTTGCTGCATCCTTCCTGTTTTGACCATTTCCGGGGTGTGAGGTCCGACGCAGTCTCATCCACAAAGCCACGCTTTATACAAAAGCTGTGCTTTGATTCAACAAATGCTCAACAGCACTTAGCATATCACACTACCAAATTGGGAGTATATTACTAATAACCTTCAACTACGTAACCTCTGAGCTCATACGTCTTAGAGAAGGGTGTTAATGCTAAGAGAATAAATTCTCCGCCAACAACAGATATGTATTTGAAAGAAATCAGATTTATATCTCAATTTGTAATGTCAGACATACAATCCATACAAGTCTGTTCCGGGATCGAACAGAACCGAAGGCACTTACAAAGAAGTCCTTGCAATCCGGATATTCACCAATCACGTCCGAAATTCCCATCACATATGGAATCTCTATACTGGGGCCATTCGGTGCAGAGACATTCGACGGTAATCCTTCCGTTTTCAAAAATATCTGGTCTTCAACACCGGTCTTCAAATGCAATTCATAACGACGTATCACATATTCGGAATGGGTTATACGACCCCAAGGTCCTTTCCCGGCTAACCCGAATAGTGAGCGCTTATTCAAAAATAAGTGTGGCATTCAAATTCAAGCAAAACACAACAAATACCCATTCAAAGGTAAATATTGATAGTTGGTTATTGAACTATCAATGGATATGCACAACATCACCAGATTCCAAATAATTCTCCCAATTATTTATTTTCCAAAAATATCTTTACAAGATATATATTTTCCACACTTCAACTATTTGAAAACAATTTTCAAATCACTTTTCACCTTTACCACTTTTGAAAACAAATTTCAATCATTTTCCTTACGCGGAAATACTTTCATTTCAACATGGTTCATTTAAACCAATTAAATAAATCCTTAACGATTTACTTTATATTTACGTTCCAAATCCGTAAATTAATTCCCACACTTCAAAAATAAATCAACGTATATTTTTAAACAAATTCCCCTTTTCATTTATTAATTCCATAGTGAATTTACATTCTAAAATATTTATGAATATACGATTTCAATTATTCATTTTCAATTTATCTTCAAAACGATAAATTCTCAAAACGTCTCATTTCACATTGGAAAAACATTTCCATACTTATTTATTAATAAGTAATTCACAAATTTATTTATTTTCAACATTTGGAAAATATTCAATATTCTTAAATCGAAATTAAGTATATATTTCATTCTTTAAGGAAATCATTCTCTTAAACATATTTATTTGGGCCAAAACCAATATTGCGTAAAACATCGTTACGACAACCCAAAATCACTAGTATAGGGATTCAAAATTAAAATAGATATATAAATCCCAATACTATATAAAAGATTTCCTTTCAGAAATCATTTACTATAACAACAGTGTTATAGTCCACCATGTCCTTCTATTTCTCGAAAACGTCTATTTCAACAATGGATGTTGAAATCTATGGTTTCGATTCATAATACATTTTAAAACATCGCTAAATCGTTTTAATTCTATTTAAAACATCACATCCAAAACATTTCTTTAACATATTATTCACTATCCAAAAAAAAACGTGAATATACTTCGTTAACCAATTTCATCATTTCTATACAATTTATTTTAAAGGATTATTCACTGTCTAAAACATGAATATAACTCCATTAATAAGTTATAACAATTTACTTATCAAAATAAGCCGTTTGCGGATTTATAAAACAATGTTTATAAATTCCATTTCTATTTATTTTGTAACAACTTCCTTTTATAAATCTCCTTTGTTAACCTATTTCAATTTATAACTCAATTATATACCAAAAGTTCATATTATAAGTTAAATACTTATAATTTATTTGTTTACAAAATCGTTCTTTTAAACTTCCCAAATTATAAATCGTATAACTTATAAGATTCACTTATTTACCCAAAACTATTCTTTTAATAACTTTACAAATTAATAAATCTACTGCTTATAAAATTCCATTTATAACTTCACCGTTTATAATTCTATGAATTTCATTCATTTATGAAATTCATTTACACTTCATTCTAACACTTATAAAAACTCGTTTTATAATTCAAATATTTTAATTTACAAATATCAATTTATAAATCTTTTATATAAATCAATTTATATTATTATTTTAAAAATGTCTTTAAACTCCTTTATAATTTCACCATTTTCTTTGATTTATAAAATAATCAAATCTCATAAATCCTATATTTGAACTTTTTATAATAAACTCAAAAATCTCGATTGAAACTACTTTATACAATCATTAACCCCATATTTTCAAAAATCAACTTTTAACTATATTTCTCAAAAATCATAATTTTTATAACATTAACATTATAACGTTTATTTATTTAAAATGAATCAATTCCAAAAATATTTTATAAACGTATACTTTCAAAAATCACTTTAAAAAAAATCCTTTTATAATTCCAAAATAGGTCCAATGATGCTACACACCAAATAGTCGATCACGACAACAACGACGTCATATATCTGTATAGGTTAATCAACAAATATCAAAATATTTGAAATCAAATAAATACTGTTGAGGAATCCAGTTGGATCCCTCCAACCTGTTTCCTTGCATCCAAAGATGTTAGCACAATACCAAATTCCGTTCCGGTACGGAATTATCGTGGTATATGGGATTTATAAAATATTATCTGCTTAATAGACGGCACAATAGGGTCTCATCTGCTATATAATGCGGGAAATCAACTCCAAGTACATAAATAATACCAATTTCACTGTACTGTGAAATATTCACGGTATATGTTTTTAATAAATAACCTCTGCTTACTAACGGCTTATAATGTCTATTCTAACAATTAATAGATAACAATCATCATTCAAACATACAATTAAGAATTTTAAATATAACTATTTAAAATTAAAATCGAAACCGATTCGATTGAGCGAGAAGTTCTCACCTTGATTTTCAATTTCGTTTTCAGCTTTTATTTCGAATATAATTAAACGAGCGTTTAATTTTACCCAAAATTTTTGCTAGCTCCAAATGACTCCAATCCAATTCCATAGTGTAGTGCTCAACAATACGAACCCAATGCAACTTGTTTCGTGCGTTTTCGACCTCGTATGAAAAAGATATGAATTTTTAAAGTTACACGAATTTAAAACATATAATTTTACACTTTTTATTTTATATTTCTAAATCTAATTTGCATCACGGTCGTCCATCTCACTGCCTGCAAATCTTGGCCGCACCCCTCTTCTTCTCCCCCTTCCAGTAACCGTGCACGACATCCAAACCCATAGCCGCCATATTCTTTGAATTTCGCACCCCACCATAGGCCACTTAAAGGCGGTCAGGTTACACCACTCGAATGCTCGTGACAAGAGCTACCTTCGGCCCCCATATCAAGAAGCTCGGCCCCCCAAGATGTGGGAATTTGTGCATGAACGGTAGGCCATCGTGCCCCCATAGCGACCACTACACTGCTCCATTTTCAATATCCACCGTTGGATATGACGTACTCACCACCCTCTACAAGTTTGTAGTTGATCGTTTGTTGTAAATGTAAACGAATTTGAAGAAAATGAAGGGGAAAGAGAAGAACATTTTCGGCCATTGGTTTTATATGGAGGCAGCTGAAGGTTTTTAGGGTTAGGTTTTTATTATTTTGCAAAAATGAAAGATGGGGTGCTTTTATAGAAAAAATACGCGACACTATTCATTCTGGATTTTCCGAACTCCAAACGAAGCATTCCGGTTGGCGTTCCTAAGGTTTACCCCGCGTTTCGAACACAATGAAATAGGTTTCGGGAGCCAATTCGATCATCTGTGCGAGTTATGGCAATGAACGATCAATTTAAAATTAAATCGGTAAATCAAATTTCTAGGCGTTTTAGCTTGCCCCGGACAAACGGTAAATCCGATTGACACGAAATTTGAAACCACACGATAATATCACATTATGGATCCGATGAAAATGGTTTCGTCGAAATCCGAGATTATTTGAAAAATAGCTATTTTAACTCGCCAAATAAATATTAAAACAATTTCGATGCGTTTCGAGCTGCCATGGTCAAACGAAATCTCCGATTGCTACGAAAATTGAAATCTGATAATAACAAACTATTATGGATCCAATGGAACTAGTTTCGTCCAATTCTGAGACTGTTCGAAAAACGGCTAATTTCACTAGTCGATTAAATATTAAAATATTCAATTTTCACAAGTAAACTTTAAATTCAATTTCAAAAGTTCTATAACATCGTTCTAACTCCAATATGACAAAATAAAATTTTACAAATCATTTTCAATCATAGTTAACCCAAATTCCAATTATTTCTGTATTTTCACTTATTAAATTATCGATTTAATTATCCAATTAAATCTAATTATTCGAAATAAAATTTATTCGACTTATAAATTTCCCTTATTAATATTTAAATCAATTAAATATACTAATTTTAATTAATAGAAATTCTGGGTCGTTACAAACTTCCCCCCTTAAAAGAATTTCGTCCTCGAAATTACCAAGTAAGAAAAAGTTACAGAATCCATTAATTTTCCCAAAACAAACCGTTCAATTTGGACTTTTACAAAACTCTTAAGTGTTTAACTTTCCCAAAATCCATAATTAAACTTCTTACAAAATCTTTACTAAGTTTTCAAATCCAACTTAGTTATCTTTTCAAACCAAAATCAATTGTTTAACTTCCAATTCCAAATCAAAATTATAGTTTTCAAAATTTTCCAATTTTTTCTCAACAATATTCTAACGCCTTAAATTTTCGGAAAAATTCGCCATAGTCTCCTTTGCGCGGCTCGATCCGAAAAAAATGATAGTATATATATCACAAATATACATCTTATCAAGTGATGAGGCATCCTGCAGGGAAAAAAGTGTAAAAGTACGATATTTAATCCGAGATATGTACCTTATATTTTATTAGCGAGCTTATACGGCTAATATAGTGCGAAAGAGAACTCCAAATGCGAAGCAAACGTGATCCGCACCTACTAAACACTCAACAAATAAATGAGAAACATGTATATAGACAATAATATCGATATACAACATATAGCAACATAATAACTATATATGCCAACATTGCAAATGCAGTAAAAGCAATATATTCAACCATCAACCAACTAGCATTCAACTAGCATCCAACTAACATCCATAACCAATAAATATTCATTCATATTCTCATTAATATTCAATGAAATGGGTTTTCAATTTAATCACATTTGATTCATTAACAGTGGATATTTTTACTAACATTCATTTTCAATTAGTTTATATTCACTAATTCATATTCAAGTTGGTTCACTTCCAAATTAAATTAAATTCTATTTTAGATTCACTTAACTTCCAATTGGATTTCAATTACTTTAGCTTTCAATTTCATTAACTCAATTGCATATGGGTTTTTATACAATTAACTAATTATCATATAACAACCAATGTATATTAATTGCAACCAAGTTCCTTTGCTTATATTCATTCATTTTGGTTTAACACCTTTACTTTCAATTGGTTTAATTAAATTGATTTTCATTCAATTATTCAACTCCCAATAACATTAGATTTTAATGAATTAACACTTACATTCATTATTTCATATCAATTATTTACATTTAATTGATTAACATTCAATTCATTCATTTTTATTTACAACTCATATTCATAAATATATTCATATAGTTTAACTTCTTATATATATAAGTTTATTTCACAAACGTAAATCACTTTAATTATAATTCAATTCTTATAATTATTTTTCTTATACAATTATTCTTTTATTTAGATTATTCAAACATCTTTTAAATTTACTTATATATGTGTGTGTGTGTGTCTATATATATATATATATATATATATATATATATATATATATATATATTCTTACATTTTCAACAACCAAACAATCAACTTACATACACTTTAATAATTCTAAAAAATTATTCCTTTATATATAAAATATAATCAAGGTAAAATTATTTCATTTACCCAATTTAAAACAATATCGTGTCGAATTGTTCTGTACAAGTGTTTAGAGATCCCTATCAACAACGTTAATTACTCGTATTAACCAGAATCCATACACCACTCAACAAACCAATCATCACAATATAAAAAAAATTTATATTCACTAACAAATACGCTCTCATAGCTATTATTACACTCAACTCATTCTAGAGTACTACTGACTCTATCTTTAATGAGTAATACCTAACAGAGCCATGGTTGTCGCTTAACCATATGCTCTGATACCAGATGTAAGGACCCACAAATCCGTACTCCTTGAATAGACACTAATCTCCATTGATTAACTTAAGATGAACGGAAATACGAATTCTTAGGGTTTAAAAAAATAGATAGAAGAAGAGAGGAAAGATAGAACAGAACAGAAAGAAAACAACAGAACAATATCAGAATCTCACAATCGCAGCGGACAACATATAATAGATAAATGTATAATCTTTAAACAAAGAACTATATCAGTTATTACATTACATTACATTTCATTTCATTACATCATCAGAGTGTACATCTATCATACAACAACAAACAACAACAAACAGCGGAAAAGAAATACTATATACTAAATGATACGTCATGCCATACAGCTTGCCTCCAACAACTTCCGAATTCCAGAATATCCTGATAAACCTGACTCTTGACTGCCCGTGTGGAAATTGGTGGGCACCCAGAGTTTAGGAAAGAAAAAATAAACTCCGAGTCAGTCATGTGACTAGTGTGAGAACTAAAATAGTTTATTTTTAAAACAAAGTACAGGATAATTTTAAAATAGATTCGCAATGCTTTTTAGAAAATGAGACTACCAAAAGGCCTCCCGCACGCACACACAATGCAAACGCAGAATCGGAGGAGATTTCTCCTTATGATAGTCAAAGATGCTTGATACGCATTAAAAAGAAACATTCAATATTATTACTAGTGCATAGCGTAGGAAAAATCATTTCGAAAGTAAAGATATAAATCTTAGCCAACATACGACCATTATCGTATGCCTACCATGGCTACCGTCTAAATAGTGGTGACCACCATAAGTAAATGGCAGGTTCTACAACTAAAACCGTACAAGGTGCTTATTGAAGTTTCGATTTCCAACAAATGGTCAGGCCAAGAAATTTCCCATTGCCACCTGGAAACGCCTCTGGAATGACGTCCTGAGAACCAAACCGGATCTCTGCCAACACAAGGCCGGGTTACCCCTAACTGGGTAACTACTGACACGAATATGTCATCCCCCGATCGTAACCGATCCACATCCGAGGATCCTCGATTTCCAACAACCACAAAGCAATAAATTTGCAGCAACAACATAGGTTAAGTATCTGGGCTCCATACCATGATACCACCTCTATCCAGAAGGAATGACATACACTAAAGGGGCGCTACCCCCTAATAACCTTGCCGCATCCTTCCTGTTTTGACCATTTCCGGGGTGTGAGGTCCGATGCAGTTTCGTCCACAAAGCCACGCTTTATACAAAAGCTGTGCTTTGATTCAACAAATGCTCAACAGCACTTAGCATATCACACTACCAAATTGGGAGTATATTACTAATAACCTTCAACTACGTAACCTCTGAGCTCGTACGTCTTAGAGAAGGGTGCTAATGCTAAGAGAATAAATTCTCCGCCAACAACAGATATGTATTTGAAAGAAATCAGATTTATATCTCAATTTGTAATGTCAGACATACAATCCATACAAGTCTGTTCCGGGATCGAACAGAACCGAAGGCACTTACAAAGAAGTCCTTGCAATCCGGATATTCACCAATCACGTCCGAAATTCCCATCACATATGGAATCTCTATACCGGGGCCATTCGGTGCAGAGACATTCGACGGTAATCCTTCCGTTTTCAAAAATATCTGGTCTTCAACACCGGTCTTCAAATGCAATTCATAACGACGTATCACATATTCGGAATGGGTTATACGACCCCAAGGTCCTTTCCCGGCTAACCCGAATAGGGAGCGCTTATTCAAAAATAAGTGTGGCATTCAAATTCTAGCAAAACACAACAAATACCCATTCAAAGGTAAATATTGATAGTCGGTTATTGAACTATCAATGGATATGCACAACATCACCAGATTCCAAACAATTCTCCCAATTATTTATTTTCCAAAAATATCTTTACAAGATATATATTTTCCACACTTCAGCCATTTGAAAACAATTTTCAAATCACTTTTCACCTTTACCACTTTTGAAAACAAATTTCAGTCATTTTCCTTACGTGGAAATACTTTCATTTCAACATGGTTCATTTAAACCAATTAAATAAATCCTTAACGATTTACTTTATATTTACGTTCCAAATCCGTAAATTAATTCACACACTTCAAAAATAAATCAACGTTTATTTTTAAACAAATTCCCCTTTTCATTTATAAATTCCATAGTGAATTTACATTCCAAAATATTTATGAATATACGATTTCAATTATTCATTTTCAATTTATCTTCAAAAAGATAAATTCTCAAAACGTTTCATTTCACATTGGAAAAACATTTCCATATTTATTTATTAATAAGTAATTCACAAATCTATTTATTTTCAACATTTGGAAAATATTCAATATACTTAAATCGAAATTAATTATATATTTCATTCCTTAAGGAAATCATTCTCTTAAACATATTTATTTGGGCTAAAACCAATGTTGCGTAAAACATCGTTACGACAACCCAAAATCACTAGTATAGGGATTCGAAATTAAAATAGATATATAAATCCCAATACTATATAAAACATTTCCTTTCGGAAATCATTTACTATAACAACGGTGTTATAGTCCACCATTTCCTTCTATTTCTCGAAAACGTCTATTTCAACAATGAATGTTGAAATCTATTGTTTCGATTCATAATACATTTTAAAATCGCTAAATCGTTTTAATTCTATTTAAAACATCACATCCAAAACATTTCTTTAACATATTATTCACTGTAAAAAAACGTGAATATACTTCGTCAACCAATTTCATCATTTCAATGCATTTTATTTTAAAGGATTATTCACTGTCTAAAACGTGAATATAACTCCATTAATAAGTTATAACAATTTACTTATCAAAATAAGCCGTTTGGGATTTATAAAACAATGTTTATAAATTCCATTTCTATTTATTTTGTAACAACTTCCATTTATAAATCTCCTTTATTAACCTATTTCAATTTATAACTCAATTATATACCAAATGTTCATACTATAAGTTAAATACTTATAATTTATTTGTTTACAAAATCGTTCTTTTAAATTTTCTAAATTATAAATCTTATAACTTATAAGATTTACTTATTTACCCAAAACTATTCTTTTAATAACTTTACAAATTTTATAAATCTACTGCTTATAAAATTCCATTTATAACTTCACCGTTTATAATTCTATGAATTTCATTCATTTATGAAATTCATTTACACTTCATTCTAACACTTATAAAAACTCGTTTTATAATTTAAATATTTTAATTTATAAATATCAATTTATAAATCTTTTATATAAATCAATTTATATTATTATTTTAAAAACGTCTTTAAACTCCTTTATAATTTCACCATTTTCTTTGATTTATAAAATAATCAAATCTCATAAATCCTATATTTGAACTTTTTATAATAAATTCAAAAATCCCGATTTAAACTACTTTATAAAATCATTAACCCCATATTTTCAAAAATCAACTTTTAATTATATTTATCAAAAATCATAATTTTTATAACATTAACATTATAACGTTTATTTATTTAAAATGAATCAATTCCAAAAATATTTTATAAACGTATACTTTCAAAAATCACTTTAAAAAAATCCTTTTAAAATTCCAAAATAGGCCCAATGATGCTACACACCAAATAGTCGATCACGACAACAACGACGTCATATATCTGTATAGGTTAATCAACAAATATCAAAATATTTGAAATCAAATAAATACTGTTGAGGAATCCAGTTGGATCCCTCCAACCTGTTTCCTTGCATCCAAAGATGTTAGCACAATACCAAATTCCGTTCCGGTACGGAATTATCGTGGTATATGGGATTTATAAAATATTATCTGCTTAATAGACGGCGCAATAGGGTCTCATCTGCTATATAATGCGGGAAATCAACTCCAAGTACATAAATAATACCAATTTCACTGTACTGTGAAATATTCGCGGTATATGTTTTTAATAAATAACCTCCGCTTACTAACGGCTTATAATGTCTATTCTAACAATCAATAGATAACAATCATCATTCAAACATACAATTAAGAATTTTTAATATAACTATTTAAAATTAAAATCAAAACCGGTTCGATTGAGTGAGAAGTTCTCACCTTGATTTTCAATTTTGTTTTCAGCTTTTATTTCGAATAAAATTAAACGAGCGTTTAATTTTACCCAAAATTTTCGCTAGCTCCAAACGACTCCAATCCAATTCCATAGCGTAGTGATCGACAATACGAACCCAACGCAACTTGTTTCGTGCGTTTTCGACCTCGTATGAAAAAGATATGAATTTTTAAAGTTACACGAATTTAAAACATATAATTTTACACTTTTTATTTTATATTTCTAAACCTAATTTGCATCACGGCCGTCCACCTCACTGCCTGCAAATCTTGGCCGCACCCCTCTTCTTCTCCCCCTTCCAGTAACCGTGCACGACATCCAAACCCATAGCCGCCATATTCTTTGAATTTCGCACCCCACCACAGGCCACTTGAAGGCGATCAGGTTACACCACTCGAATGCTCGTGACAAGAGCTACCTTCAGCCACCATATCAAGAAGCTCCCCCCCCCCAAGACGTAGGAATTCGTGCACGAACGGCAGGCCAACGCGCCTCCATAGTGACCACCACACTGCTCCATTTCCAATCTCCACCGTTGGATATGACGTACTCACCACCCTCTACAAGTTTGTAGTTGATCGTTTCTTGTAAATGTAAACGGATTTGAAGAAAATGAATGGGAAAGAGAAGAACATTTTCGGCCATTGGTTTTATATGGAGGCGGCTGAAGGTTTTTAGGGTTAGGTTTTTATTTTTTTTGCAAAAATGAAAGATGGGGTGCTTTTACAGAAAAAGTACGCGATACTATTCATCTCGGATTTTCCGAACTCCAAACGAAGCGTGCCGGTTGGCGTTCCTAAGGTTTACCCTGCGTTCCGAACACAATGGAATAGATTTCGGGAGCCAATTCGATCATCTGTGCGAGTTATGGCAATGAACGATTAATTTAAAATTAAATCGGTAAATTAAATTTCTAGGCGTTTTAGCTTGCCCTGGACAAACGGTAAATCCGATTGATACGAAATTTGAAACCATACAATAATATCACATTACGGATCCGATGAAACTGGTTTCGTTGAAATCCGAGACTGTTTGAAAAATAGTTATTTTAACTCGCCAAATAAATATTAAAACAATTTCGATGCGTTTCGAGCTGCCATGGTCAAACAAAAACTCTGATTGCTACGAAAATTGAAATCGGATAATAACAAACTATTATGGATCCAATGGAACAAGTTTCGTCCAATTCCGAGACTGTTCGAAAAATGGCTAATTTCACTAGTCGATTAAATATTAAAATATTCAATTTTCACAAATAAACTTTAAATTCAATTTCAAAAGTTCTATAACATCGTTCTAACTCCATTATGATAAAATAAAATTTTACAAATCATTTTCAATCATAGTTAACCCAAATTTCAATTATTTCTGTATTTTCAACTATTAAATTATCGATTTAATTATCCAATTAAATCTAATTATTCGAAATAAAATTTATTCGACTTATAAATTTCACTTATTAATATTTAAAATTAATGAAATATACGAATTTTAATTAATAGAAATTCTAGGTCGTTACAAGCCGGTTTTGTATAAGTTATGTGTTTTTGTATTTCATGTTAAATAAGTTTACTCACGCTGGTTTCCAGCCTTACCCGCGTGTTACTTTGATGTAATTCTCGGGTCAGATCGAGTATTACAGATTTTCAGGTAAGGACGTTTTGGAGCTCAGGAGGCGAGCTGGATGGCAGGAACGTGTAGAGTATTTCCGCTGTGTTATTTTATTGTATATCTGTGAGATGATAATTGTGTATAGTCAGTGACTGTGTATATGTGAAACTTTGACATATTAAAATGTAATCGACAGATATAACATTCTTTTGTAGACTATTATTATTTATTATTATATTTTATCCGCTGCGAATGTGAGATTTCCGTGACTTGTTTTTGTTTCTCCTTCTTTCTCTTTTCTTCTTTTCTCTAACTCTCTGGAAGTTTCGGAATCGAAATTTCCGGGTTGTTACAGAATGAGACCTGATTTCCATAAAATTGTCAATTCAATGTACGGTGGTATGGAAAATGTTCTTTCCATACTTAACACCAAATTCCAAGGTATGGAAACTCATTCTTATTTTAAGAATTAAGAATGTGTATCGTGGCAAGGATAATTTGCTAACTTATTTGATTTCATTGTTAATCGAGAGATACTACTGTTTGAAATTGGAAAGTGTTGTTAAGTATATTTAGACTAGTTTCTCTATGATCTATTTACTTACACATAAAAGGAAAGCGTTTATGTTTATTGTTATCAAGGTTTTTAAAAGACAATATTTTAATCTAAATAAGTATGATTTTGGAAATGAAATCCTTTTAAAGATTTTTAATATAATTATTTATAGAGTTAGGGGTATACCCTAGAAGCAGTTATGTAATTTATTACATATATCTAACTCGTTGACCAAGCTTGTTCGAAATAAAGATCTTTTCTTTCTATTATATACTTAATATAATGTGGTTATATTAATTAATTAATTAATTTAATCAAAATATACTTAATAGAAAATCAATAAATGGTATGTTTTGTGCTAGTAGTTACAAAGTGTGGTAACTGTGAGTAATTTATCACAATGAAACAAATATACCATTTTAACTATTTCAAGATGCATCGAGAGTGGATACTAATACATCAGTTGAGACTATAGTACATAATGTTCTCCATATGTGTATTACTCATCATTGCCGAGGGCACCAAGGGGTTACATACTGATAGTTATTGCATAACTATGGAATAACTCATTTGATATTTTTCTGTTGGTTAATATAACTAAGATCAAGCAGAGAATATCAATGCGTGTAATTTAAATAGTTCTTCTCGAATTGAGAATGCTATTGTTCTTCAATTTAGAAGCACCGCTTTAATTGTAGTTAAATCATGGCACGATGTCCATCGAACGACTACAGTTGGGTCGGGTGGAAGCATTGGAAGTGAAACATTATTCAAGAGAGGATTCATCTCCTTGGTTATATTGGGTTAGTATCACGTCAATTGAAGTCAACTTAAAGTCAAAATCTTTGGCCAGAGTAGTTCGGTTAATAATAATTGTTATTATTTAACCAAAGACTTTATGTTTGGACTACAAATTTGAATGTGGATGATATTGCAATTTTGACCATTATCAAATTCTATAAATTCAAAGTGATATAATTTTGACAAAGAGAATTGGTGTAAATAATTGTCACTAAAAGGTACCGCTTAAGTGTTTGTGAAATTTGATTTTACCGAAAAGACAAGTACGTGATGAATTCAGCCCAAATGTCACATACCTACTAAGTGACGTGTGAACATTAGTATTTGAATTGTTCAATATTAATCACTGATTGAATTCATAAATTTGAGTCACACAATCGAATTTATGATTTCTCCAAAAACCATACAATTTAATTAATTTGTAAAATATTTCAAATTGATTAAATTAATTGATATTTATGATATATTAATTATTATTAATTTATCTAATGTTTTGAACGTTATTAAAAATTAGTTAAATGCACATATATAAGTTATATTTGCATATATCGGTATGCGGCATTGGTATAATTTTGAAAATGTTTTAAATAATAAAATAAAAGTGGTTTTTACTTTTATTTGGAAAAGTTACACATTTGGAATGTGCTTAATTCAGCCATATAATTGAGAGAGGAGTAAATCAGTTAAGGGGATTGATTGAAATTTAAAAAGGGGAATTAAAGGAGGAAATTTTAATATGAGAATATGAAAGGTTGCTTCAATTCTATTAAAAAAATCTCCTAATTTTTGAAAGTGGATAGAACGTGACTTCCATTTTTGTCCTATTTTCTTCCTCTACTCTATCATTCGTTCATGGCTGAAATTTCATCAAAAAATAACATCAAAACAAATTTAAATCAACATCAAACTAAATTAAAAAGGTGGTTCATTCTTCTCTTGCAAAGTGGGATGGAGATTTGTTTGAAATCTAAGGAGAAGCCACAAATCAAAGTATGATGAAGGGTAAGGTCAATCGGATATAGAGAGTGATCCATCAGATCTAGGTATTGTTCTATCATTCAAGGTGTTTCTACATGCTTATCCTAAGGTAAACATATGTGCATAATTCTATGCATACATATCTTATAATTAGTTCTTATTCCCTTATCTCTATCTTCACCTTATGTTCACACTTGTGAATTTGAATCTTGATTTGTATATCTCCATTCCCTTGCTTGAATCGATTGTTCTATCATGTTAAAACATAGAATGTTTTCTTTTATTTACCACTATTTTGTTATGAATTATAACATCTCATTTTTGTCTCAATGTATGATTGTTTGACTAATTAATATAACCTAGATTACACCTTCTTAATTTTATTTTCTATACTCTTTGTGATTGTTTTCAAACCTTTTTTAATCTACATCCACATCTTCTTATCTCAAATCTATATATGCTATGTCGTTTGATTTTGTTGTTTAAAAATAATAGAACATAATTGAACGTTGGATTTTTTTATATTCATAATTCAGCTTTTCATATCAAAAGGTTTACACTTGTATATTTAGACATAGGTTGCTATGTAATTAAAACATGGATATAATCATATTAACTAATCTTTGTCATCCAATTAATATGATGTTTTAATTTCATATTTCGAATCATTCTAATATGAACGCTTCCTTTTAAAAGAAAAGGGAAACATTAAATCAATGATATACTCCATGATTTGTAATTCCTTCTAATCAAAAATTATATCTGTGACGACCCGCCATTTCGTACCATTCAAATCGACAATAATCCACACATGTCGGACTTGAATGATGCAAAACAACAGATTGTAAATAAATTTGGAGAAAGTGAAATTAAATACACAGAATCACAGACACAAAACAATCAGAATAACTCGTAGCGGAATATAAAATAACATAGTAGTTCATGAAGCTACCATAACAAAGTCTCAAAACAAATACATAATATCAGTCTGGAAACAACATAATAGAAATCCAAAATACATAGAAGTTCACTAAGACATGAGATAAACTAGAATAGCTGAAACTGAAATAGATATAAATATAGATAGGCAGAATCTCCAACAAAGACCAGCTCTAGAAAGAGAATCCAAAGCTGTGAATACTCAGGCTGACCCGAGCATAAAGTAAAACACAAAACACTCGAGCCAGGACAATATATACATATATAATATAAATCAACTCAAGTGAGCTATAATAAAAAGTAACTTAAAGGATACCTGGGACCGTCCATCCTCTAAGGATCCGTTAAACTATTTACTATATAGTAATATTGCGCTATTATAATAATGTCTACAGTAAAATAAACATACTTTAAAATAGCATTAAGGAGTGACCCAATATTCCCCTTAACACGTAATAGTCCCAGTAGTCCATCCAGTATCAGCGTATCTCCAGATCGGGAGACTACCCTAAATACTCCACGGGATACGGGAGAATAACAAACTCGTAGTAAAGGCTTGGTATGGTAGGTAACACGGCACACAAGGCAATGGCAAGGTAGTTACGTACACGGGCTGGCGGTAACGTAGCAGCCACTACGCCCACCCCGAACAATACTCCAAATCAAGGGGTGCACCCAAACAATCAAAACAGTAATAGAATGGTATCGAAGAAGTGTGTCCGGCCAGAGGAGCTACCCCTTTTGGCCTGAGATCGCTCCTGTTTTAGCCACCTTAAGCTAACTCACGGGAGTCAGATCCACCTAATGTACCTCAGGAACGTCGCCACCATCCTACTTCATTCTGGAATCTCCACCATCTACACAGTTGTTAAAACGGTTTTCGGTATCGAAAGAGAGTATGTCCATGTCTGATCCCAGTTTCTTTAACAACCAATCATTATTATAACCCGTAGTTATAATTTAAAAAAATGGTATTTATACTTCCAAAAATCAAATTTCATTTCAAAATATCAATATCATTTCAAATCCATTTCAAAATATCAATATATCATATCTTTCAAAACCATATTCATTTTATTTAAAATACCATTTCAATTCATATCTCAAATAGTTAATATTTCAAATCAAATTACTTCATTTTAAATCATAAAAAATGAAGTTGTTATATTTAATAATTAAATATTAAATTTCCAAAATTTTAAACTTTTCAAAGTTCATTCATTTACTTAAATTTATCAAAATAGTGAAAATTCACCTTTCGCAGCATTTAGAAAAATGCTACGGAAAGTTACTTTTAAAACAATTCAATTTAACAAAAGACAGCATTTAAAATGCTGTAATAGAGTTACTTTGGTTCAAATAAAACCTTAGTAAAATTTAGCAATTACTGCACTTACAAAGTGCTATAATAACCCTTAATTCAATTTAGCTATCTAGTTCATTTCTATCAACTATAGCATTTACAAATGCTATAATATCCTTTACATTAGAAATGATAGCATTTCAAAAATGCTGTTAATTAAATTCCAAATATTCAATATAATTTCAAAAACAATTAAATTTTTATTTAAACCATTTTAAACTTATAAAATCATACATTTTCATTTTTAAGACAATCATTTAATTACCCTTATATTCATGATTTTAATAAGTCAAATTTCCATTCAAAAATCAATATTTAATAATAATTCACATATTAAATTCAAGCATTAAATTTCAATTCTTTAAATTAAATTTTTAACTTAACACTTAAGTTTAAATTTTCAAATATAACTTATTTTTATCTTATTTACTAAACTTAAAATTCATTTTTAAACAAAATTCAGAAATTTTCAATTTAAGTTATATTTCAAAATTCAGCTTAAATATTCATTCATTTAACCTTTTAACTTATTCAAAAATCATTAATACTTTATGAAATCGTTTAAAATCAAATTTTAAATCTATTTATCATATTTTCCTACTTAATTTAAATTCCATTTATAACTAAATCAAAATTTCTAATATAACTTATATTTCAAATTTCTAACTTTACCATTTATTTATTTCACTTATAAATTCTTAGAAAATCAATAATACTTTACAAAAATCATTTTTAATTAAGTTTTAAATCAAAATATTATAATATTTACATGTCAAACATATTGTAAAATTTTAATAAAAATATATTTTAACCACGGGTCTATATATCATTTTATAGCCTAGGTAAAGTGATATGGATAATATATGATTTCAATCCGTAATTTACAAAGAAAACCTGGGTTTTATCATTTCAAACCTACAGTCTCAAGTAAAATGAAATAATTAAAAATCGTCCAGGCCTATCATTTCAGCCCATAATGATTTTTCCCTATTTTAAAGTCCGTTCGGTTATGTATCATTTCAACCCATAGTGATTCTAATCTAAATGGAACTTGTAGTGTGATAAACTGATAAAAATAACGGAATAGCATTATATAACAGCAGCATATGATATAACATGTGAATAAGCATGGGTGAAAATCATATGATCATAGCATAGCAGATATAACATGGTGATATGGATTACGAATTCAAATGTGATCAGCTTACTAGTCATATAAGTATAAAACTGTCTGATGAGAATAACTCACTGGTATAAGCTGACGACAATAACCAAAGCACACAAATTGAGATCCACAAAGGAACGAAAGCACGAGAATGATTCGAGAGTGGGAGACAAAATCTAATCGCCTTGTTACATAACAAACAAAACAAAGTACAACACATAAATTTCAAACCAAACTATTATAAACATAGCTAGAAATATAAGCACAATACATAGCTAAACTTTTTGCACTTGAATTCAGCCACTTATGCTTCAGCTATGGACTGGAAAGGCACTGCCAAGGGAGGATTTGGATTAGGTTTGGAACAGATTAAGATCATATAGGGGTCGGCCAAAGAAATATAAAGGAGATGAAGGTATGTGTGCTTGAATTCACAAAACAAGGCAACTAGAAGTGGGTTTCAAGGCATAAATGGCTTCAGGCAAGCATGGATTGGGCATGGCCTGATCTGTATGATCAACTGCAGGTGAGGCAAGGGTCCTAGGCTCAGGTTTGTGGTTGGTGGTGTGTAACGACCCGTAAATTTCGACAATTAAATATGTTGATTAAATAGGATTTTGTAATTAATTTTTTGTAGAAATAATAAAGGTGATAAATTAGTATTGGAATGAACGCTAAATTAAAATATATAAAGGGTAATTAAAACTTATTTATTAGTAATTTGAATAAAATTCTAATGAATGAAATAGTGAAAAGATTATACCTGTGTGTAAATTGAATATAAATAAAGGAAAGGATTAAATTGATTAATGCAATAACCATTGTAACAGTATTTGATCGTAAATTTAGGTAATTAGGTAGTACGTTATTTGGAAATAAATTTAAGGGTGGAATAGCAACTATTATAAATTACCTAATTAATTTGTCAACGAATTTATTGGAAATAAAGTTTATCTAAATATTGAGTAATTATAATGTTGTTATTGATAATAAACGTTACTTTAATAATTATTAATAGTAACGGAAGCGTAAATGAAAACTTAGTAGAAACATAAATTTATTGTAAGGAAAAAGAGATATATGGTACAAATTGACGAATTAGTATTAATTAAATGGTGATTGGATAGAATCGATAATTGATGAATTAAATGGTAAGTAATTAGAATTTAATTCTATAAAATTGGAACTGAATGTAATTTAATGTAATAAGGTTAGTGCAATACCAATTAATTTGGAATTCAAATTTTTATTAAATATAATTTTTGTAGCAATTGAAGTTTGCTATTTTGCAATTGAAATGAGAAATCAAATTTAATAAAATCGGAAATCAATCAGAGTAAAATGAACCTTAAGGTTATATAAAAAGGAATTAATGCAGTAACTAATTTAGTGCAAATGACTTTATGGAACAAATGTTAAGATCTTAACTAATGGTAATAAATAATTGGAGATAATGTAAATTCCATTTAAATATGACTATTAGTTAATGTAAAGATTTTAAATCAAGAAATGCAATATAATTCAATGTTAGTTATGCCCATAAATTTTCAATTTATTGAATAACAAGATTTTAAATCAATAAACGAATTTACTGAGATTTCAATTTATAAATTATAACATTTAATGTGAAATCAATTACAATGAATTGACTAAATTATGCAGTTAGGGTAGATGTGATTTGTCATTGAAAAGGGTTAATTTATTTTAAGATGTAAATTAATGTTAATTCTATTTACAATATGACCATTTGTTTAATTTTAAAAAAAATAATAGAAACAAGATTTATTTATTTAATTTAAGTGAAAAATTCAATAATTGAATCTATTGCAATCAATTGAAACTTAATATTTAAATATTACATAAATATTAATTTAGATGACATTGAAGATATTTGTGTATTAAAGTATGAATCCGATGTGAATGTCATCTAATTTTTACTAATGAACGGAATAATATAATGAAAAGTATATTAGATAGAATTTTGGAAAATTAAATCAATAATTTCTGAAGCTAAAGGAATTAGGGCTAAACACTGAAGTTAAAAATTTGTCAACTCTGATTTGACATTTTAAATTTTGTTTAAATCAGTATAAATGATTGGAAAATTTAAAAATGTAAGAATTGTCAATTATCGGATTAAAATTGAAAATTCGATTAATTTGACTAATTTTTAATTTATTTAATTAATATAAAGATAGCCATTTTGGACGCTGACTCGGATTTCGACGAAACAAGTTTCACCGGATCCGTAACAGTGAATTATCGTAGGATTTCAAGTTTTGTAGCGATCGGACTTGTCGTTTGATCGTACGGACTCGAAACGCCCTGAAATCGATAAATTGAAATCAATTGAAATCAATTTGAAAATATAAATTTTAGCATAACTTCTTCATACGATGGAATTTGGACATGAAACCTTTTCCATTGCATTTAAAATATTTTAAAACACCTAATTTGATATATGGATTTACCCAATTTCGTTCCGGGGTCAGAGCGGGCTTTTTTGGCCACTTTGTCGTTAGCACGTACATCTATCTTATCCGAACCATTCTATTTCAAATTTGTCTATAAATATGTCGTTATAAAATCTAGCCTCCCTAATTCTCATTTGTCTGTACGTACATCTCGACTCTCTCCTCCTCAATGGCAGACAAACAAATTACAGATCCAATTTCAAATGAAATCCAAAGCATAATTTTCAAAGTCCTTAGAAAAATCTGGAAAAAATATATGTTGAAGCTCTCGACTAGAGTAATTCATTGGTGGTGTTCTTTTTTGGATTCAGTTTGTCATTTGATCAGTAAAATTCGAAGAAGTTTCGGCCGTTCGTTTAGGGTTATTGGTTTCGATGGCGGATCATCAATTTTAGGACGATCAGGAGTTTGCCATACGTAGAGGGAAACCTGAGCATCGCATCTGTGGTATTAGTTCATCGAATCGGCTATCGATTTCGCCTTGTTTTCGAATTAGAAGCCGGCGGCGGCGCGTCGTTTATGGACACCGGAGGTGGGCGCGTCCTGGGGGGGAGGTGCGGCGTGAGGAGGGCGAGCCGGGGGTGAGGGCCAATCGAGTTAAGGTTCGTCAAAGAAGCGTCAAAAATTAGGTGAAGGGCGGTGGCTGTAGCTTCTGTATTAGGGTTCGCTGGAGTTTGCGTTGAGACTAAGGTAGCGGCCACGTGTACGAGTGAAGATTTTGTCCCTTTTGTTTATTTTATTTCAAATTTAATTTTTGGTTGTATGACTTCTAATTGAAATAACTCTTACGTACGTGATCCAATTTACACGCGGTTTTCTCCGCAAGGTCCGGATTGGGATTCTGGACACTTTGGCACTGGTTTGGACGGATTTTGAACCGTCAAACTTTTGAGTTTAAATTGGATTTAAATTCAATTTAAATCCCAAAGGTGAGTGTTTTAACCCACTCACAGCTTCTAAAATTTCTTATGTTTGTTAAACTGATATATGATGTGATTTGAAATTTATTTATGTTTGTTTGGAATATTTTTAATCATCATCTCAGTTAATTGCATCTATTTAATTAAATTTTTATTTATTATTTATTGCATATTAACTGCAGTTAAATTTATATTTATTTTTTTATTGCATATAAACTACCAGTTAAACAGTTACAATTTATTTTTTAACATAAGCTGATAGTTGATACCAGTTATTTATCACCTGTTATATATTGTTGTATTGTTTGAATTTGGATGATGATTGTGATAAATGGATGTATGATTTTGATGGATGAATGGATGTTTATTTATATTAGCTGCAAGTTGTTATGCATTTCATCTCATTCGGGATTGCAGTTTGAAATGATATATAACCGTAATTTTTATTTTAAATTATGGATTGAAATGATAAATATCCGTATCACTTGACCATAAGGTAGAAAATTATATACAGGCACCGCGGTATATATATAAATTATTTTGAAATGATTTTCTATGGTTTTGAAAGGAATATACGGTTAAATAAATATTAAATTTTGATAATATATAAATACTATTTTATATATATATATATATAGTTGAATTCTTGAATTTAAGCCATGTATAAAATTGTTTAATAAAAATAAGTTTAATAATGAAGTTCGACTGTTTTACACTATATGGTTAGGTACCAATTTAAGATATTGTATTTATAGAGTTTTAAAATGACTTAAGTGAAATTTAAGTTGGAAGATAAACATGAAATTGGATTAAATTGAATTATGCAATTATAGTACTTGGATAAATTTGATTTGAAACTTAAATAAAAATGGAGAATTTAAGGGTATGATTCTTATAACTTGATTTGGTTTAAAGTGATTTAAATGAATATAAAGTTGAGATAAATTAATATATCAAGTTAAATATAGTGAAAGAATATCCAGTTGTTTGAAGTTAAAAATTTTACTTAAATTATATTGGATTTATTAAGTAAACATTTCAAATCAAAATAATAGTAATTGAATTGGATATATTTGGAATCGTAAAAATTTAGTTTTGAAATATTGAATATTTAAGCTTTGAAATATATGAAGATTGAAATGGTGTATTTGGAGATTTAAATCGGTATTTGGAAATTTATTGGTGAAATTAAAGAGCTATTTTATTACATATATAAAGTAGTTTATCATTTAAACCATCTAGGTATTAAAAGTTGTATTTCAAAGCTTTGGGGTTCAAGGTATATAGATTTGAAGTGCTATGATTTTTTTGAAAAGGGATATATTTTAAAATAAAAATGATACCATACTGATTTGGGTTTTTAAAACGGAAATGATATCCTATTTATATGGGTTTGAAAGCGATATTATATTCTGGTTTTAAAGTATAAATTATTTTGAAATAACCGCGGTGTTATAATAACGTTTGGCTGTTGAAGCGACTGGGATCGGAAGTTGTCATACTCTCTGCCAACTCCGAAAACCACTTTAACAACCGTGTACGCGGTGGAGATTCCAGAATGAAGTAGGATGGTGGCGGCGTTTCCTTTAAGGTAAATACGTGGACCCAACTCCCGTGAGTTGGCATAAGGTGGCTATAACAGGAGCGATCGACGGGTTAATTGAGGTAGCACCTTTGATCAGACACATCCCTTCGATATTATACTTGACTTTTGGATTAATTCGGTGGCCAATTTTGATTTCTTTGATTTGAGGGTGTTGTTCGTGGTGGGCGGTAGTAGCAGTTACGCATTACCACTGACCCGGAAGCGTAATTGGTATACCTACCCTGGCATTGCCTAGTTGTGCCGTATCATCTACCCTAGCGCGTCTTGTACGAGTTTCTATTTGTGTCGTACCTATGGAGTATCCTCTGGTAGCCTCCCGATCAGAAGGTATTACGGTATTGTATAGACTATTGGCATTATTTGTGTTAAGGGGAATATTGGGTCACTCCTTAACGCTATTTAAAAGTAAGTTTATTTTACTATTAGACACTATTATAATACCGAAATATTACTACATAGTAAATAGTTTAACGGATCCTTAAGAGATGTGAATCCCGAGCATCTTTTGAGTTACTGCACTCGTATTTATTTCTGTTAATTTAACTTACATAAGATCTTTTAGTTCTGACTCGAGTGTTTTGTCTTTTCAATTCGCTCGGGTCAGTCCGAGCGTTTTAGGATTTCGAAGACCTTAGCTCTGAAGGACGAAGACGGAGATTTATATTATTATTATTATTAGTCCACTATACTCATACTGTTCCGCTGCATTGTTATTGGTATGTGTAATCTGATAAATGTTGTAAGTATAACCGAATATTTGTAATACAACTTTATAAACTGTATATTTGATTATTATATTTTATCCTTCCGCTGTGAGATTCCATTTTGTTTTATTTCTTTCTTATTTTCAGATTGACCCCACAATAATCCGCCCTTTTGTATGGTTTGAATTGGCACGTGTTACATCTGGTATCAGAGCTTTGGTTTAGCGATAAACCTTAGCTTTGTGGGGTCTGACTCTTTACTAGTAGGGTAGTAATACCCTATGGGAGTCGCTGAGTGTATATATATGAGAGAGCGTATTTGTTAGTGTTATAAAAGATTTTAATATTGTGTTAATCTGTTCCGTTTTGTATTTATAAATTCTGGTTGGTGCATGGGACATTGTGACATCAATAGGGATTTCTAAACACTTAATAGGACAGATCGACATAATATTTGTTTTAATATAGGTGAATGAAATAATTTTGCTTATTATATTTTCTATATATAAACTAAATTTTTATAAATAAGATATATATTTGGTTGCTATATATTGGTTGCTAGGTAATGAAATTTATAAATAACAGTGAAATAAGATTGAAAATAAAATAAATCAAATTGAAAATTTAGAATTTAAGTCCCGGGGTTTTGAAAATTTCTTTCAAATGATTTGGAATATAATAATAATATTTAAGAAGTATTTTTTTGATATTAGTATTTCAATATAATTTGAAAGAAATGTTTTTAAAAGATATTTTGGAAAGATAAAGTTGTACTCCCCTTTTTGTCGTTGGAAAATAATTTCGATGATGAGTGCACGCATCATCGACATTCATTTTCGAGTTTCGAAGCGAGAAGGCCACTGTAGTAGTTTTACTACAGAGTTGTTTTGATAAACAAATAATAAATTTTAAATTGTTTTAAATATAATTTGATATATATAAATTTGTAAGGGGTATATTTATCTGTTATTTTAAAATAATTTGAATAAAACTCGGTATTTAATTCTTAAATTTCCATTAATTAGTAGTTTCAGTTATGGTAGTGAATTTGAACGTAAGTAATTAATAATTGAAACCTCTAAAGGAAATAAGAGATTTAATGCTAAGTTATAAATAAAAAGAAATTAAAGGATAGGTTATAAATGAAATAACAAGAAAGTTGAAAGTGTAACCTATAAGACAAAAGATATTATTGTGAACATTAAATTAACTATAGGTAATGAGAAAAACTTGTATAATTTTTCAATTACATTCTTAAAGCATATATATAACTTGCCAGATATTAAAAGTTATAATGTTAATAAGAAAATGTAATGGGAAATCTTACAAGTAAAGCTTGATGTAATGAAAGTATTCAATGAATTTGCTGTTATAAATGAAAATTTAATGTTATAAATTTAAGATGACTGAAAGAACACCAATTAAATATAATGAGAAGGTTAAATGAATCACCTTAATAAATAAGAAATTGATGTTATAGAGTTATAAACTTAAGTTGTGATTGAAATATTTTTAAATTCTAATATAATAGAAAGGTAAGAAATAAAATAATAAATAAGTTGAAGTTATTTATAAATAAAATTATAAGAAATAAATGAAAATAAAAAAGATAAATCATTATATGGAAAAAAAAAGAAATCAAACAACAATAGTTTGAAATGAAATTAACAAAGATTAACTTGATTTATTGTTTGGAAATTGTTGTTGTTTGGTCTATGGTTGTTTGGGTAAGGATACTTTAAAATTGTTTGGATGAATGAATAATCTATTTAGTTTCACCTAAGACTGTTGAATGAAGGGTACATTTAGTAGTTTATTTTTCATTTCGCACGATTTGAAATTTTGAACCCGAACAACTATTTGTTTTATTTGTTATGAATGAATGATTGATTTGTGTTGGTTTCTATATGATGTTTGTATACCTGGTTGCAAGTGATTGATATTTGTATTGATTTGTTTGTTTATGGTTGAAACAACTTTAAATATTTTATTTTATATAATTTCTAACTCTTATCAGATTATATAAGTGAAATACAGGTTATGGAAGCAATTGCTACTGCTTTTGGTTTCATAAGTAAGAGTAAATTGCCCGACAAATAGGTACGTTTTCGGATTACGTTTGATAGCGCTATTATATTGTTTTCCTGTGCTGGGATATATATTATTTTGGAAAATATATGTTATATATTGTTATTTTTGATATTATACTTTCTCCCGAGCCTCTCCGTACAAAGGAGACTCTGCCAAAAAATTTCGTAAAATTTTTGACTTAGAATTTTTTTGAAACGATTTCCAAACTTTATTAATTTGAGTATAAAAAGATTTAATGGTTATAAATTGGTATATTTTATCTAAATTAACTAATTTTGTAAATTTATTTGTCTATAAATTTAATATTTAAATATGATATATTGATTTCGTAATTCTTCTATTCCCTACCTTTTCTTTTCAGGGACGAAAAGCTTTGAGTGGGAGAGAGCATAAGGACTTGTAAATTTCGACAATTAAATTTGTTAATTAAATAGCATTTTGTAATTAAACATTTGTAGAAATAATAAAGGTGATAAATTAGTATTGGAATGAACGCTAAATTAAAATATAGCAAGGGTAATTAAAACTTATTTATTAGTAATTTGAATAAAATTCTAATGAATGAAATAGTGAAAAGATTATACCTGTGTGTAAATTGAATATAAATAAATGAAAGGATTAAATTGATTAGTGCAATAACCATTGTAATGGTATTTGATCGTAAATTTAGGTAATTAGGTAGTTCGTTATTTGGAAATAAATTTAAGGGTAGAATAACGACTATTATAAATTACCTAATTAATTGGTCAATGATTTTATTGGAAATAAAGTTCATTTAAATATTGAGTAATTATAATGTTGTTATTGATAATAAACGTTACTTTAATAATTATTAATAGTAACGGAAGTGTAAATGAAAACTTAATAGAAACATAAATTTATTGTAAGGAAAAAGAGATATATGGTACAAATTGACGAATTAGTATAAATTAAATGGTGATTGGATAGAATCAATAATTGATGAATTAAATGGTAAGTAATTAGAATTTAATTCTATAAAATTGAGACTGAATGTAATTTAATGTAATAAGGTTAGTGCAATACCAATTAATTTGGAATTCAAATTTTATTAAATATAATTTTTGTAGCAATTGAAGTTTACTATTTTCCAATTGAAATGAGAATTCAAATTTAATAAAATCGGAAACCAATCAGAGTTGAATGAACCTTAAGGTTACATAAAAAGGAATTAATGCAGTAACTAATTTAGTGCAAATGACTTTATGGAACAAATGTTAAGATCTTAACCGATGGTAGTAAATAATTGGAGATAATGTAAATTCCATTTAAATATGACTATTGGTTAATGTAAAGATTTTAAATCAAGAAATGTAATATAATTCAATGTTAATTATGCCCATAAATTTGTCAATTTATTGAATAGCAAGATTTTAAATCAATAAACGAATTTACTGAGATTTCAATTTATAAATTATAACATTTAATGTGAAATCAATTACAATGAATTGACTAAATTATGCAGTTAAGGTAGATGTGATTTGTCATTGAAAAGGGTTAATTCTTTTAAAATGTAAATTAATGTTAATTCTATTTATAATATGACCATTTGTTTAATTTAAAAAAAAATAGAAACAAGATTTATTTATTTAATTTAAGTGAAAAATTCAATAATTGAATATATTGCAATCAATTGAAACTTAATATTTAATATTACATAAATATTAATTTAGATGAAATTGAAGATAATTGTGTATTAAAGTATGAATCCGATGTGAATGTCATCTAATTTTTACTAATGAACGGAATAATATAATGAAAAGAATATTAGATAGAATTTTGGAAAATTGAATCTATAATCTATGAAGCTAAAGGAAATAGAGCTAAACACTGAAATTAAAAATTTATCAACTCTGATTTGACATTTTAAATTCTTTTTAAATCAGTATAAATGATTGGAAAATTTAAAAATGATAAGAATTGTCAATTGTCGGATTAAAATTGAAAATTTGATTAATTTGACTAATTTTTAATTTATTTAATTAATATAAAAATAGCCATTTTGGCCACTGACTCGGATTTCGACGAAACAAGTTTCATCGGATCCATAACAGTGAATTATTGTAGGATTTCAAGTTTCGTAGCGATCGGACTTGTCATTTGATCGAACGGACTCGAAACGCCCTGAAATCGATAAATTGAAATCAATTGAAATCAATTTGAAAATATTGATTTTAGCATAACTTCTTCATACAATGGAATTTGGACGTGAAACCTTTTCCATTGCGTTTAAAATATTTTAAAACACCTATTTTGATATATGGATTTACCCAATTTAGTTCCGGGGTCAGAGCGGGCTTTTTAGGCCACTTTGTCGTTAGCACGTACATCTATCTTATCCGATCCATTCTATTTCATATTTGTCTATAAATATACCGTTATAGACCCTAGCCTCCCTAATTCTCATTTGTCTGTACGTACATCTCGACTCTCTCCTCCTTAATGGAAGACAAACAAATTACACATCCAATTTCAAATCAAATCCAAAGCATAAATTTCAAAGTCCTCAGAAAAATCTGGAAAAAATATATGTTGAAGCTCTCGACTAGAGTAATTACTGGTGTTGTTCATTTTTTGATTCAGTATGTCATTTGACTGGTAAAACTCGAAGAAGTTTCGGCCATTCATTTTGGGTTATTGGTTTCGATGGCGGATCTTCAATTTTAGGACGATCAGGAGTTTGCCATACGTAGAGGGCAACCTGAGCTTCACATCTGCGGTGTTAGTTCATCGAATCGACTATCGATTTCGCCTCGTTTTCGAATTAGAAGCCGGCGACTGTGGGTCGTTTATGGACACTGGAGGTGGGCGCGTCCTAGAGGGAGGTGCGGCGTGAGGAGGGTGAGCCAAGGGTGAGGGCCGATCGAGTTAAGGTTCGTCAAAGAAGCGTCAAAAATTGGGTGAAGAGCGAAGCTGTAGCTTCTGTATTATGGTTCGCTAGAGTTTGCGTTGAGACTAAGGTAGCGGCCACGTGTACGAGTGAAGGTTTTGTCCCTTTTGTTTATTTTATTTCAAATTTAATTTTTGGTTATATAACTTCTAATAGAAATAACTCTTACGTACGTGATCCAATTTACACGCGGTTTTCTCCGCTAGGTTCGGATTGGGATTCTGGACACTTTGGCGCTGGTTTGGACGGATTCTAAAACCATCAAATTTTTGGGTTTAAATTGGATTTAAATTCAATTTAAATCCCAAAGGTGAGTGTTTTAACCCACTCACAACTTCTAAAATTTCTTATGTTTGTTAAATTGATATATGATGTGATTTGAAATTTATTTATGTTTGTTTGGCGTATTTTTAATCATCATCTCAGTTAATTGCATCTATTTAATTAAATTGTTATTTATTATTTATTGCATATTAACTACTAGTTAAATTTATATTTATTTTTTTATTGCATATAAACTACCGGTTAAACAGTTATAATTTATTTTTGAATATAAACTGATAGTTGATACCAGTTATTTATCACCTGTTATATATTGATGTATTGTTTGAAATTGGATGATGATTGTGATAAATGGTTGTATGATTTTGATGGATGAATGGATGTTTATTTATATTAACTGCAAGTTGTTATGCATTTCATCTCATTCGGGATTGCAGTTTGAAATGACATATAACCGTAATTTTTATTTTAAATTACGGATTGAAATGATAAATATCCGTATCACTTGACCATAGGGTAGAAAATTGTATATAGGCACCGTGGTATATATAAAAATTATTTTAAAATGATTTTCTATGGTTTTGGAAAGGAATATACGGTTAAACAAATATTAAATTTTGATAATATATAAATACTATTATATATATATATATATATAGTTGAATTCTTGGATTAAGCCATGTATAAAATTGTTTAATAAAAATGAGTTTAATAATGAAGTTTGACTGTTTTACACAATATGGTTAAGTACCAATTTAAGATATTGTATTTATAGGGTTTTAAAATGACTTAAGTGAAATTTAGTTGGAAGATAAATATGAAATTGGGTTAAATTGAATTATGCAGGTATTGTACTTGGATAAATTAGATTTGAAACTTAAATAAAAATGGAGATTTTAAGGGTATGATTCTTATAACTTGATTTGGTTTAAAGTGATTTAAATGAATATAAAGTTGAGATGAATAAATATATCAAGTTAAATATAGTGAAAGAATATCCAGTTGTTTCAAGTTAAAACTTTTACCTAAATTATATTGGTTTTATTAAGTAAACATTTCAAATTAAAATAATAGTAATTGAATTGGATATATTTTGAATCATAAAAATTTAGTTTTGAAATATTGAATATTTATGCTTTGAAATATATGAAGATTGAAATGGTGTATTTGGAGATTTAAATAGGTATTTTGGAAATTTATTGGTGAAATTAAAGAAGCTATTTTATTACATATATAAAGTAGTTTATTATTTAAACCATTTAGGTATTAAAAGTTGTATTTCAAAGTTATGGGGTTCAAGGTATATAGATTTGAAGTGCTATGATTTTTTTTTGAAAAGGGATATGTTTTAAAATAAAAATGATATCATATTGATTTGGGTTTTTAAAATGGAAATGATATCATATTTATATGGTTTTGAAAGGGATATTATATTCTGGTTTTAAAGTATAAATTATTTTGAAATAACCCCGGTGTTATAATAACGTTTGGTTGTTGAAGAGACCGGGATCGGAAGTTGTCATACTCTCTATCAACTCCGAAAACCACTTTAACAACCGTGTACGCGGTGGAGATTTCAGAACAAAGTAGGATGGTGGCGGCGTTTCCTTCAAGGTAAATTCGTGGACCCAACTCCGTGAGTTGGCATAAAGTGGCTAAAACAGGAGCGATCGACAGGTTAATTGAGGTAGCACCTTTGATCGAACATAACCCTTCGATATTATACTTGACTTTTGGATTGATTCGGCGGCCACTTATGATTTCTTTGATTTGGGGTTGTTGTTCGCGGTGGGCGGTAGTAACAGCTACGCGTTACCACCGACCCGGATGCATAATTGGTATATCTACCCTGGCATTACCTAGTTGTGTCGTGTCACCTACCCTAGCGCGCCTTGTATGAGTTTCTATTTGTTTCGTACCTATGGAGTATCCTTTGGTAGCCTCCCGATCAGGAGGTGTTACGGTACTGTATAGACTATTGGCATTATTTCGTGTTAAAGGGAATATTGGGTCACTCCTTAACGCTATTTAAAAGTAAGTTTATTTTACTATTAGACACTATTATAATAGAGAAATATCACTACATAGTAAATAGTTTAACAGATCGTTAAGAGATGTGAATCCCGAGCATCTTTTGAGTTACTGCACTCATATTTATTTCTGTTAATTTAACTTACATAAGATCTTTTAGTTCTGACTCGAGTGTTTTGTCTTTTCAATTCGCTCGGGTCAGTCCGAGTATTTCAGGATTTCGAAGACCTTAGTTCTGGAGGACGAAGACGGAGATTTATATTATTATTATTATTATTATTATTATTATTATTATTATTATTATTATTAGTCCACTATACTCATACTGTTCTGCTGCATTGTTATTGGTATGTGTAACTCTGATAAATGTTGTAAGTATAATCGAATATTTTGTAAAACATCTTTATAAACTGTATATTTGATTATTATATTTTATCCTTCCGCTGTGAGATTCTATTTTGTTCTATTTCTTTCTTGTTTTCTGATTTACCCCATAACAATCCGCCCTTTCGTATGGTTTGAATTGGCACGTGTGTCGATTTAAAGCGTGCGAAAAGGCGGGACGTTACATGGTGGTGGTGGACGGCCGGCCAAAATGGTGGTTGAAGTAGTGGCAACAAGTAGAACTCGGTTATGAAGTTTTAAAGTGGAGTTTGACATTTTTTTAGTGGATCTACATCATGGATGACTTCGGCTATGGGATGTCAGTGGAATGGAAGGGATGGTGGCTAGAGTAGGTGGTGGTGGAGGCGGCCTGGGTGCTAGAGATGGCACGCCGATCACAAAGAAGGTGAAGGCAAGTACAAAAATCATATAATTCAAGTATAAAAAGTGAAAAAGAAGTAGAAATTTTTACCAAAATTCTCTTAGATGATGGCCGAATTATTTTCTAGGTTTGAGAAGTTTTTCTTGTGCGTGAAAGAAAGTGGAGTGGTCGGTTGAAGAATAGGGTATTATGGCGGCCAATTGAATTAATGTATTGATTTGTGAAAAGGTACGTGAATATGAAAAGGCTAGGAATAAAAAGGGTCACAAACTATTCATATTTGCTTAATTTCTTTTGAAATTTTAAATACATGAAAAATACTTGGCTTAAAATTTTGAAAATAAACGCCATAAATATTGGAAAATTTTTATTATCACTTTAAAAATATTTAAAAATGAAACCTTGAAATAAAAACAAATTTCAAATAATTTCAAATCAAAATAAAGTCAAATTTAAAATTATATTGAAAATCTAGGGTTGTTACACTCTCCTCCACTCAAATCTTTTCATCCCGAAAAGAGCGGCAAGGAAAAATAAAGAGAAACAAGATAGAAAACAAAATAGTACCTGAAACGAACAATTCTGGATTCGAAGCACGAATGCACTCCTCCATTTCCCAGGTACAATCTCGATCGTCAGTACTCCACTGTACTTTGACCAGATTTACAGATTTCCATCTGAGCTGCTTCGTACCTCTATCGACAACACGAAGTGGCTTCCTCTCGATAGTCAGATTAGGCTCAATATCCAAACTATCAAGAGGAGAAGGCTGGACAATAAGAGATGGATCATGAAGATGTCGGCGAAGATGCGAGACATGGAATACATCATGCACTCCAGAAAGCTTCTCGGGCAAATCCAGACGATAAGCCAAAGAACCAACTCTTTCCACAATGCGGAAAGGACCAATGAACCTAGGAGAAAGCTTCCCTCTACGACCAAAGCGAATGCATTCCTCAAGGGAGAAACCTTAAGGAACATCTGATCACCAACAGCAAATTCCAAACTCCGCCTACGCCAATCAGCATACTTCTTCTGCCTATTCTGAGCAGCTCTCAACCTCTTCTTAATCTCCTCAACTCTCTCAAAAGCTTCTAAAATCATATCAGGACCAAGAACCAAAGGATTATCAGATTCAATCCAGTAAGATGGGGATCTACAAGGTCGTCCATATAGAGCAGCAAACGAAGACATTTTGAGACTGGCCTGAATGTAAAAATGGAATGAGATAGATAAAAAAGATTAATAATAGACTGAAAACCAAAAGATAAGATTATACCTGATAGCTATTATTGTAGGTGAATTTGGCAAGACGGAGATGATCTTCCCAAGATCCTTGAGAATCTGATTCACTCTTTCCGTTTGACCCTCGGTCTGTGGATGGTAAGCAGTGCTCAGATTCAAATGAATACCCAAAGATTCCTAAAAAGCTTTCCAAAACTGACTGGTAAAGATAGGGTCACGATCATAAACAATACTGAGAGGAACACCATGGAGACGAACGATTTCTCTCATGTAGATCTCAGATAAGCTAGAAGCAGAACGAGTAGACTTGACCGGAATAAAACGATCGGACTTGGTCAGTCTATCCACAACAACCCAAATACTCGCATTACTCCTCCGAGTCCTCAGTAAACCATCTATGAAATCCATGGAAACATGTTTCCACTTCCAATTGGGAATCTCAAGGGGCTGCAACCAACCAAGGGTCTTCTGGTGATCGGCTTTGACTTGCTGACAAGTCGCACACCGACTAACAAAGATAGAGATATCCCTCTTCATCCCCCTCCACCAATAAAGCCTCTTCATATCCTGATACATCTTCGACACGCCAGGATGAATAGAAATCCTGGATTGATGATTCTCCTGAAGCAACTCCTGCCTCAAACCATCAACATTCGGGACATAAATCCTGCCATTAATCCTGAAAATCCCTCTATCGTCAATCTGAGCTCCACTACCATTACTACTGCCACCAACCCTGCTACGAACACTCTCCTTCATCAATCTAAGCATCTCATCCTCATCCTGCTTAGCCATGATACGATCTAGAAGAGGAGAAGAAGAAACAACAAGCTGACACAACGAAGCCTTCTTCCGACTCAAAGCATCGGCCACAAAATTAGCTTTACCGGGAGTATATCTAATATCGAGGTCGTAAGAAGCCAGAAACTCAAGCCAACGAACTTTCCTCTGATTCAAATCCTTCTGGATGAAGATATACCTCAAAGACTGATGATCGGTGAAAAGCTCAAATTTGGTTCCAAGAAGATGATGCCTCCAAAGCATCAAAGCAAAGACAACAGCAAGCAACTCTAAATCATGAACAACATAATTTGCTTCGTGGGTTTTCAACTGACGGCTGGCATAGGCAATGACCTTACCATTCTGCATGAGAACGACACCCAAACCCTCACGACTAGCATCAGTGTATACCGTCAATCCCTCACTTCCGTTCAGAACGGTAAGAACTAGTGCAGAAGTTAGCTTTCTCCTTAACTCGTTGAATGCAGCCTTACACTGATCACTCCAGACAAATTTGGCAGTCTTACGAGTCAAAGCAGTGAGAGGTGCAGCAATCCAAGTAAAATTCTCGATGAATCTCCGGTAGTAACCGGCAAGGCCCAGAAAACTACGAATATCAGATGGAGTCTTTGGAGTTTCCCAATCCTGCAACAGAATAGGGAAAAATAAGGACAACATGAAAGATAGAATTATTAATTGATAAAGAAAAGGAAGAAAGAATGAAAGAAAGACTAACATTGATCGCAGTAATCTTGACTAGATCAACAGAAAATCCATTACTAAAAATAATATGCCCAAGATATTGGACTTCATCCTTCCAGAAATGGCATTTAGAAAATTTAGCCTTCGACTGATGATTTCTGAGAGTCTCAAAAACAGATTTCAAATGCGACTCATGCTCTTCCTTGGTCTTAGAGAAGACAAGGATATCATCAACAAAGACTAAAACAAATTTATTAAGCACATCACGAAAAACACGATTCACCAAATCAACAAAGAAAGTAGGAGCATTAGTCAAACCGAAAGGCATGACTAACCATTCATAAAAACCATTATTAGTGCGGAAAGCAGTCTTGGGAATGCTATCCTCAGCAACTCTGAGCTGATGAAAACCTATGGAAAGATCAAGATGAGAGAAAACAGTGGCACCATAAAGCTAATCAAACATATCATTAATACGAGGCATTGGATATCTGTTTTTCATAGCGAGCTTGTTCAGCTCCCTATAATCAATACACATCCGAAGAGAACCATCAAACTTGGTGACAAAAACCACCGCAGCTCCCCATTCAGAAAAACTAGGCCTAATCGGACCTTTGGAAGACAAGTCCTCAATTTGCTTTCCCATCTCAACCTTCTCGCAGGGCGCCATTCTTCTAGGAGGATGAACAACAGGTCGAGCACCAGGAATAAGATCAATTCGAAAATCAATGTCCTGCTTCAGAGGCAAAGAAGTGGCTTAACCAAATACATCGGGATATAATCTAACCCTAGGATTCGAATCAAGATCACTAGGAGAAGAATCCAGAGAATAAATAAAGTTGCCAGTAAAATCCTGAGGCATGCGGCACTGAATAATCAAGGAATTTCTTTGATCATCAACAAGGTGAACAGTTCGAGCTTTACAAGTGATATGAGCATCATGATTCCCTAACCAATCCTGACCAAGCAATAAATCAAAAGCATCAAAGCCCAGAACATAAAAATCACCACAAAAGTAATGATCAGAATGGAGAAGTTTCACTTGCTTACAAATCCGATTAAGGTAAGCAGGACCCCCAATAGGATTTGAAACACATAATGGAACAGAAGCATACTCAGGAGAAAGGGAATGCTCAGACTTATCACATAAATCAACAGAAATAAAACTATGGGAAGCTCCAGTATCAAATAAAACACGAACAGGATGATGAAATAAAGTAAATGAACCCTAGAGAGTACCTTGGTTATCACTAGGAGCAGGAGCAGTTGGAGGAACTGGAGATGAGGCAGAAGTGAAAAAAAATATACCAAAATACGTACCCCTCTGCTAGGTATGGCAGTCCTTCTTAAAATGACCAGGCTGGAGACAGATATGGCAGAGATCACGCCTAGCCAATTGAGCAGATGGAGGAACAGCAGCACCAACTAAGGTAGGACAACTATTGGCATAGTGTCCCTTCTGATCACATCTAAAGCAAGTGATAGAGGAAAGATCAACTGGTTGCCTTTGAGTAGGAGCAGATGATGAAGATCCCAAACCAGGACGCTTTTGCCAATTCTTCTTCTGCTGATGGAAATTAGGCTTACGCTTCTTGGAATTAGCAGAGGAAGACTGAGCACTAGAAACAGCAGGACCTTTAGATGTGGGGTTCTCATAGCGAATAGCCATATCCACAAGCTGGGTGAAAGTGCCATGAACATGAGAAATGAGGTGATTATAATACTCTAGACGAGCACCATCAGTGAATTTCTCATTCTTCTTGAGAGGAGTATCAATCAGGTTAGGACCGAACTTGGAAAATTCATCGAACTTCCTCTCATGCTCGGCAAAAGACATGCTACCCTGCTTAAGATCCATAAATTCACGATAAAGCTGAGATTTCCCGGCTTCTGGCATCCATTTTTCCATAAAAGCCTCCATGGAAAAGAGATATAGAACCACTTAAGATAGATTCAAAAGAAAAGGAAAATAGGAACAAAATTCAAGATAACACAAAAGATACCTAAACTGCTCCCAAGTGATATCAGCTTCGACGGTGTTAGCCGTAACAGACTCCCACTAATTTAGAGCGGAATCACGCAACTGCCAAGCTGCTAACTGACGCTTCAAGGCATCAGTAATATCAAGACCGTTAAATATCCTCTCAAGATTCCGCAACCACTGCTGAGCCTCAATGATGCTCTCTGAAACGGTGAATAGGGTTCCACCAAGTTGAGAGAATTCCTTACAGAGAACAGCGAATCTAACTGGAGCAACAGGCTGAGGAGCTGGGGCAATACCACGACCCCTACCTCTGGCATTTCCTCGATTCATCCTGAAAACATCAAGAATGAATTTAGGACAAGGATAAAGACAAGCCAAAGATAAATTAAGATAAGACAAGATAATTCACTTGGATGAATATCCTAAAGAAAGAAAATCTAACAAGGTAGATACGAAAGAAAGGAAGTTAGAAAACATTTGAAAATCCTTTAAAACAAGAAAATTTTTATATCAAAATAATCTTTGAAAATCTTTTGAAAACATTTTTAAAAAATCATTTTATACTTTGAAAATATGTCACTCACAAAGATATGATTCTGAGATTGATTTCACTCATTCTAGGCTATTCCTACCCTATCTCTAATGAGTTTTTGCTCCGCAGAGGCAATGGTTTGCCAAAAACCAAAGTTCTGATACCAAATGTGACGACCCGCCATTTCGTACCATTCAAATCACAATAATCCACACATGTCGGACTTGAATGATGCAAAATAACAGATTGTAAATAAATTTGGAGCAAATGAAATCAAATACACAGAATCACTGACACAGAACAATCAGAATAACTCACAGCGGAATATAAAATAACATAGTATTTCATGAAGCTACTATAACAAAGTCTCAAAACAAATACATAATATCAGTCTGGAAAAAACATAATAGAAATCCCAAATAATAGAAGTTCACTAATACATGAGATAAACTAGAATAGCTGAAACTGAAATAGATATAAATATAGATAGACAGAATCTCCAGCAAAGACAAGCTCCAAAAAGAGAATCCAAAGCCGTGGATACTCAGGCTGACTCGAGAGTAAAGCAAAAAACAAAACACTCGAGTCAGGACATATATATACTTATATAATGTAAACCAACTCAAGTGAACTGTAGTAAAGATACAAGTAACTTAAAGGATGCCTGCGACTGCCCATCCTCTAAGGATCCGTTAAACTATTTACTATATAGCAATATTGACATATTATAATAATGTCAACAGTAAAATAAACATACTTTAAAATAGCATTAAGAAGTGACCCAATATTCCCTTTAACACGTAATAGTCCCAGTAGTCCATCCAGTATCAGCGTATCTCCAGATCGGGAGACTGCCCTAAATACTCCACGGGCTACGGGGGAAAAACAAACTCGTAGTAAATGCTCGGTATGGTAGATGACATGACACACAAGCCAATGCCAGGGTAGAATATACCAATTACGCACACGGGCTGGCAGTAACGTAGCAGCCACTACGCCCACCCCGAACAACACTCCAAAATCAAGGGGTGCACCCAATCAATCACCACAGTAATAGAATGGTATCGAAGAAGTGTTTCCTGCCAGAGGAGCTGCCCCTTTTGGTCCGAGATCACTCCTGTTTTAGCCACCTTAAGCTAACTCACGGGAGTCAGGTCCACGTAATGTACCTCTGGAACGTCGCCACCATCCTACTTCATTCTGTAATCTCCACCGCGTACACAGTTGTTAAAGTGGTTTTCGGTATCGACAAAGAGTATGTCCATATCAAATCTCTGTCTCCTTAACAACCAATCGTTATTATAACCCGTAGTTATAATTTAAAAAAAAAGGTATTTATACTTCCAAAAATCAAATTTCATTTCAAAAACTCAATATCATTTCAAATCCATTTCAAAATATCAATATATCATATCTTTCAAAACCATATTCATTTTATTTAAAATACCATTTCAATTCATATCTCAAATAGTTAATATTTCAAATCAAATTACTTCATTTTAAGTCATAAAAAATGAATTTGTTATATCTAATAATTATATATTAAATTTCCAAAAATTTTAACTTTTCAAAGTTCATTCATTCACTTAAAAACAATTCAATTTAACAAAAGACAGCATTTAAAATGTTGTAATAGAGTTACTTTAGTTCAAATAAAACCTTAGTTAAATTTATCAATTACAGCACTTACAGAGTGCTATAATAACCCTTAATTCAATTTAGATATTTAGTTCATTTCTATCAACTACAGCATTTACAAATGATGTGATATCCTTTACACTAGAAATAATAGCATTTCAAAAATGCTGTTAATTAAATTCCAAATATTCAATATAATTTCACAAACAATTGAATTTTTATTTAAACCATTTTAAACTTATAAAATCATACATTTTCACTTTTAAAACAATCATTTAATAACCCTTATACTCATGATTTTAATAAGTTAAATTTCCATTCAAAAATCAATATTTAATAATTATTCACATATTAAATTCAAGCATTAAATTTCAATTCTTTCAATTAAAATTTTAACTTAACACTTAACTTTAAATTTTCAAATATAAATTATTTTTATCTTATTTACTTAACTTAAAATTCATTTTTAAACAAAATTCACAAATTTCCAATTTAAGTTATATTTCAAAATTCAGCTTAAATATTCATTCATTTAGCTTTTTAACTTATTCAAAAATCATTAATACTTTATAAAATCATTTAGATTCATTTTAAATCAAATTTTAAATCTATTCATCATATTTTCCTACTTAATTTAAATTCCATTTATAACCAAATCAAAATTTCTAAAATAACTTATAATCCAAATTTCTAACTTTACCATTTATTTATTTCGCTTATAAATTCATAGAAAATCAATAATACTTTGCGAAAATCATTTTTATTTAAGTTTTAAATAAAAATATTATAATATTACATTTCAAACATATTTTAAATTTTTTAGAAAATTATATTTTAATCACGGGTCTGTATATCATTTTCTAGCCTAGGTAAAGTGATAAGGATAATATATCATTTCAATCCGTAATTTTCAAAGAAAACCCGGATTTTATCATTTCAAACCCGCAGTCCCAAGTGCAATGAAATAATTAAAAATCGTCCAGGCCTATCATTTCAGCCTGTAATGATTTTTTCCTATTCTAAAGTTCATTAGGGTATGTACCATTTCAACCCATAGTGATTTTAATCTAAAGGGAACTTGCAGTGTGATAAACCGATAAAAATAACAGAACATCATTATATAAAAGTAGCATATGATATAACAGGTGAATAAGCATGGGTGAACATCATATGATCATAGCATAGCAGATATAACATGGTGATATGGGTTTACAAATTCAAATGTGATCAGTTTATTGGTCATATAAGTATAAAACTGTCAGGTGAGAATAACTCACTTGTATAAGTTGAAGACAACAACCAAAGTACACAAATTGAGATCCACAAAGGCACGAAAGCATGACAATGATTCGAGAGTGGGAGAGCCAAAGCTAATTGCCTTGTTACATAACAAACAAAACGAAGTAGAATACATAAATTTAAAACCAAACTATTATAAACAAAGCTAGAAATATAAGCACAATACATAGCTAAACTTTTTGCACTTGAATCCAACCACTTATGCTTCAGCTATAGACTGGAAGGGCACTACCAAGAGAGGATTTGGATCAGGTTTGGATCAGGTTAAGGTCATATAGGGGTCGGCCAAAGCAATACAAAGGAGATGAAGGTGTGTGTGCTTGAATTCACAAAACAAGGCAACTACAAGTAGGATTCAAGGCATAAATGGCTTCGGCCAAGCATGGATTAGGCACGGCCTGATCTGGTATGATCAACTACAGGTGAGGCAGGGGTCCTAGGCTCAGGTTTGTGGCTGGTGGTGGTGGTGTATGGCCGGCCAAAATGGTGGTTGAAGTAGTGGCAACAAGTAGAGCTCGGCTATGAAGTTTTAAAGTGGAGTTTGTCATTTTTTTAGTGGATCTACATCATGGATGACTTCGGCCATGGGATGTCAGTGGAGTGGAGGGGATGATGGCTAGAGTAGGTGGTGGTGGAGGCAGCCAAAGTGCTGGAGATAGCAGGCCTATCACAAAGAAGATGAAGGCAAGTACAAAAATCAAATAATTCAAGTATAAAAAGTGAAAAAGAAGTAGAAAGTTTTACGAAAATTCTCTTGGATGATGGCCGAATTGTTTTCTAGGGTTGAGAAGTTTTTCTTGTGTGTGAAAGAAAGTGGAGTTGTCGGCTGATGAATAGGGTATTATGGCAGCCAATTGAATTAATGTATTGATTTGTGAAAAGGTATGTGAATATGAAAAGGCTAGGAATAAAAAGGGTCACAAACTATTCATATTTCTTTAATTTCTTTTGAAATTTTAAATACATGAAAAATACTTATAAATATAGATAAAAACATGAAAATATGATGAATGCACAAAAATAAATAATTAAATGTTAATTAAATATAATTAATTTAGGAAAAATAGCAAAAATTGAAAATTAGGCTCAAAATTTTGAAAATAAATGAAATATATTTTATTATCATTTCTAAAAATATTTAAAAATGAAATCTTGAAATAAAAATAAAATAAAAATAATTTCAAAAAAATAAAGTCAAATTTAAAATTATGTTAAAAATCTAGGGTTGTTGCAATATCTTTGCTTAAAAGGAAGGATTCTTTTCGTAACTATTTCAAACCATTCATTAATCTTAATATTCTTTGATGTACTGCTTGTAATTGAAACGGAATCTATTCTATTTGAACTGCTATGCTAAACATTATTATATATATATGTGTGTGTGTGTGTGTGTGTGTGTGTGTGTGTGTGTGTGTTTACAGTATAGTATATATATGTATGTATGTATGTATTTTTATATTGATAAATAAATAAAATTGTTCAAGTTTAAGATGACAAATGCATATATAGATGGAAAATGTGTCCATTGTGGTAAAATCTCAACATCTATGCAATGTTTACATTAACTTAGTACACTTTTATATGTTGCACTTACACTATACATACAGGCGCATGTGATGTGCTCAGAATCATTTGCAATTAATCAAATCAAATTGGACTAATCCATTTCTAATAAAACATTCGATTGATATGTTAACATGTTTATTAACATATTATCAATCTAATTAGAGATAAAAATGTGAGATTTCTCTCTCTTCAATTAATGTTGTTTACTCCCTTAATTAATCGCATAACTATTAGGAAGGAAACTAAAGGTTTCCTTCTCATATAATTTAAATAGGTAACCGCTACACATGTGGTCTATTTGATACACTCATTCATTTAAATTTATATAATATTCAAACCCTTTTCAAAAAAATTTAACCAAATTAAATAAAAAATTGATTTTATTTAAAAGAAGATTTAGATAAGATCTAAGTGTATTTGGACTTCAAAAGCCCATTAAATACCCAAAATGGTAAAAATTTTGAGTTTCATCTATTTTTTCTGCTGTGGGCTGGCCTATTTCCAACAGTGGTATCAGAGTCCAATAGCCTATGCTGTCTAAATTAGTCATGCCAGGGCTAACTAATTAAACTTGTGCACTTAGTACGATGTCAAGAATAGTGATATCTTATATTGGAATTAGGTAATCAAGTTCCCCGTCCTACCTGGCTACCTGCTTGGCCTAAATGGTGAAATGAGCCAAAAGGTTGACCTTGATAGAAAAGACCCTATTTGAATTGGACCTTGGGCTAACTTTCAAAATAATTTTGAAAATTAAGAAAGATATTAAATTTAAAATAAAAACATGTTTATTCTAATTGGTTATAATATAACATAAATTTTCAAAATGTTTGAAAATGTAACGAAAATTTCAAAATGTTTGAAATTATTTAAATATTAATTTTGAAATTTAAAATTTATTAATAAGATTAATAAAAAAATTAATTAATTGAGTTTATTGATTAATATTTACATGCATGTATTAGATATGCTGATATATGTTATGTTATTTTAAATTATTTAAGATAACTAAGTATACATGTATGTATATAAGATAAATTTTGATATTAATATAATTTAATAAAAATTGTATAATTAAATAAGTTAATTAAAGGTTAATTAATTAAATAAAAATACGCATATATAAGATATATGTGCTAATTATAAAGGTTATAGTATACGTTATAAGGGTTATACTAGGTATGTCCAATATAAATATTGTATTGGAATACTATTATAAAATTAATTAAAAAGTTAATTAATTTAAATTAATTAAATAAGTTTTAATTAAATAAAATATTATACATAACACTATCATATAAGTAAAATGGAATATTAAAGTTATATACCAATAAAACTTATATGATATGAATGAATAAACTAGAGGTGTAACATTAAAGAAACCCAAGTAGACTTGAGGAATAAATACATATGTAAATGTCCGTATATCATGATTTCTGATGTATGTGAGACTTGAATCACGAGGGTACTTCACAAGCAATACATTACTCTATAAGTCAATATCATTCAATATGTTATATTGAAGATTATGAATTTTCAATATAACGTGGTCCTTTATCATATATATTAATAAATTACTTGCATACTTATTGAGGAAATTAAGGCTAGAGATGTTATGTATAGCATTATTAATATATTGAATGGACGAGGTAAGAAAACTGTATGTATTTGTTGAGCAAACTCAATGCACATATATTATACTTAGGCCATCATAATATGGCGGGTACGAGTGAATAATCTCTTGTGGTTTGTTGAGCAAACTCAAGGTCGAAATGAGATTAGGACAAGGAAACATGGGTTTGGAGTTGTATATGATACAACCTGTGATGACCCACCTTTCTAACTCCTGGAACTACGCTTAATTCATCCATGGTATTCATATGCCATTGCCTAAGCATTTGAAAGACAAGTTGTCATAGGGAAAAACAAAGAACAAAATAAGATAGAATAGAAACACCTCAAAATGGAATGGTTACATATAAACAAAATAATATAGTACAAAAGGTAGCTCCTTTACATGGAGTTATCAGAGTTATACAAAAGTACCACACCTAACAGATTGGAAGTTATACATTCTGACTTTACATTTTTCAGGTACCAAACACACCAACTTAATCATACAGTAGAAATAAATAACCAGATAATGAAGGAGCCGCCTATTCAATCACCATCTTCAATGAGCTCCAAAGAAAAATCTTCTATTCTCGGATAACTCAAATATAATTGAGTACCCGAGATTTAGAGAAAATATACAATTCGGGTCAGGCAATATGTCTAGTCTGGGTAAAAATATGAAATAAAAGGGAATGTATTTAACAATAATATGTGGGACCATGCCAATATAGTGGAATGAGTTTTCTCCCTCATAAACAACAACCAAACATAAGAATGGAAAAGAACAATAGAAAACAAATCCAAACATAGACGATGGGGAAAGATAGTATAAGGATCCAAACTTGGAAGAATGAAAATAGTCTAAACAAAATCGAAACTAGATAGAATGGATAAAACAAGATAACAGTCCAAACTTGATAGAATGAAAAAAAAAACTACAATTAAACATCGTGAAGAGTAATTGACTCTTCTTGTTGCAATCATAGAAAAAAAATTCGAAGGTTCAAATCAAATAAGGAAAAGAATTTTTTTCCAATAATGACTAGGAGGGGCATTCCCACTAAAAGAAGCATACCGCTAGAAATATACTTGAAAACCCAGGAACTCCAAGTCGAACACCACCAATCCTTACCGAGAATCCAAGCATTTCTCATCTAAACCCACAAAACTGAATCCAACCTGGATGATATGTGAAAATACCATAAAGTGAACAAACCCACATAACTTGGCCCCCATAAACATGCGCTTTGATTTAGTCGTTTTTGACAAAGGATATCAGATCTCAATGGAGCAACACATTGTCTTAGAATGATGATAATAAAGAAGCTGAGGTAACAGTAATTGGGGAACCAATTATCAAGGATATAAAATTATCATACATGGAAATTAAGTTTTGTATAACCATCACCACTCGTTAAATTCAAACTTGTACTATTAAAAGTGGTTTACTAATTATAAACATCATTAAAGGAAGATTAATTAAAGTTAAAACAAGTTGATTAACTTGAAAAGCCATCAATGTAAAAAAATCATTGATTCATTGATCAATTAACTTTAATTCATCATAATTAAAAGATTAATTATCCTTAAACATCATTAATAAAATGATTAATTAATTTAAACAATCATTAACCAAGTAATTAGTTAAATTTAAGACACATCATTGACTAAGTAATTAGTTAACCTTAATTCTTAATAATTAATTAATTAATTAAATTAAATTAACATTATAAATAATTAATTATTTTTAAAACTTGTCAACTTGTAAAATAATTCAAAGCAAGATAATGAAACAAAATAGTTTTGATAAAGTGAATTTTTCGTGAGTGCCGATATAGCGACTACCACTATACGGGCAGTTCAGAAATCGAGTTTATGTCATTGTAATTATAATGACCCGTAAATTAATCACTTTATATTTGAATATTTAAATCAATTTTAAATATTTAAATAATGGATTTTAATAACCAAATAAATACCTTTTAAATAATAATTGATAATGTTAAAGTCATTTTGAAAGTATGTTTAACAAAATAATCAGTTTAAATAAGAACAGAAAATGTGACCGCGTTTTTTGAAATTTCGACTTTACGGTACCGAAATATTATCAGAAACATTGTCCACCCTTGTTTAACAATGTCCACACTTTATATGATACAACTAGTTTTAATAAAGCATGCTTAAAAATATTAACATATATTTCATCATATTTAAGTATGGATGTGACATAGTATGTATTATGTTAATAAGAATGAATATTAATATATAAAGAAATCTGACCATATCTCATATTTTAAAACACATATATGCATAAAACATAGAAGCATGTTTTTGGGGTAGGGAAGGGGTGACCAATGTGTGGAGGTAAGGAGGGAGGTATTGTGATGACCGGCAAATCCGACACCCTATGAATCGACAATAAACCACACATGTCCGGCCCAAAAAGCACAGATCGACAGAAAGTTAGGAGAAAGAAAAGAAGAGAGAAGAAGAGAAGAGAAGAAAGAGAGAAGATAGAACCAAACAGAACAATACAGAATCTCACATCGCAGCGGAAAACACATAATATCATATCAATGATCTTTAAAAAACAGAAACTATATATATACATACATCAATCAGAGTTTTACAATCAAACAATAATTATCAACCTGAACAGTTATAATAACATGTCCTCACAACTGTCGATAATATAAAACAACTAAGCGACAATGCAGCGGATAATCAAACAAAATAGATACGTGTATACGAAATGAAGATCTCTAGCTCTCTTGCTGAAGCTCCATAAGCACCAAATCTGAACCTGTAAATATACTCGGTCTGACCCGAGCATGGAAAGGGAAGAACGTCCGGATCAGTCTGGTAAACCATCGTGAGAAACACACTCAACTGAATTTATTAAATTACCAAACTTTTCCTTTATCAAAAACAAAAGTATCTCGTAAAACAAGTCCACACATAAACACGGACAAGTTTTTACCTTACGATAACTAAAACATTTCACATCAAATTCATCTTCTATTATACTAGTGTCTAGTATACAAATAATATTCAAAATAGTCGAAATTGTTACAATTATTAAATTTTAGCAAACTAGGCTCTATAAATAAAATGGAAGGTACGTAGTGGAGTTTGGATTTCGATACAAATGACTAAGTGAATGGAATACCTTCCGGCAGTACACCTCTAGAAGAATGTACCGAGGACCATCACAAAGGATCCTCCACTAACACACAAGACCGGCCCACCTCTACAACTAGATGGTACCGAATATATCATCCGTCGGTCGTTTCCGACCTTTACCGAGGACCCTCTAGCATACAAACCACAATAATCAGATACGCGACGTCATAGCGTGTAAAGATATATCTAGAACAGGATGATCATATCCAACTTGGGAATGACCAACTTAACCCCGCTGCACCTAACCCTGTTTTGGTCACTTCCGGTTGATGAGGCTAGAGTAACGATTACCTTTCACAACCACATCACTTTGAATGCCACACGGCCATTTCCGTTGACTACTAATTGCCTTCCACAGAAATGCAATCCTTAAGCTCATACGTCTCAAGGAGGGCGTTAGCTAAAAAAAGTTGCCTTCTCCGCCACCACTGATGTATGTTTGTAAAAACCAATGTACGTAATCTTTAGAAATGCAGTGCTAGACAAACATCCAAATAAGTTGTCCAGGAACAGGGCAAACCGAATGTACTTTCCTACCACATCCTATCGGAAAATCCCTCAGATTAGTAGCAAATAGTCCTTGCATTAGATATTTCATAATAAAGAGACCACCGCTACTGGATGTATATTGGGATTTAACTCTAAACGATCAACAAGTAGTCCCTCACTATGAAAATATGAAATATCAATATCATCATAAGCAACCTGCACAATGGTCGCATATACGTTGGTCCGAAGTGGTTTTAAGATAAATTTGATCCCAATCTCTTCACACCAACAACGCAAAAGCGTATCTCAACCTCACACAACAACTAAGTCTCATAGACTTATCACGTCTCCAACTTTCAACTTGCTATACTTTGGGCCAAGAAGGAATCTCGATAGATAGGAGTAATACTCCACACTATACGAATCAACATCCTCAACACAAACGATAATCAAGCCTACACAGATGGCTACGTACTAAGTATGCGACTAAATAGTTCCCACATCAAGTCGAGGAACTAAAATTTGGCAAAGTTTGATAGTCGGTTATTTAACTGTCAAAGCAAACAAACAAGTATTTACCACTACAACAATCACTATGCCCTTTTAGTTAATCTTTTATTAATTAAATTACTTGCCAAATATTCACTTCAAATTATCATTAAAAAGATATATCTCAAACCATTTCACTATTTCAAATCAATATTGGAAAATATTTCCGTATACTTATTAAATAATAAATAATTCACAAATCAATATATTTTTAACACATAGAAAATATTACATATACTTAAATCACGATTAAGTATATATTTTATTCTTTAAGGAAAACATTCTCTTTAAACACATTTATTTGGGTTAAAACGAATGTTGCGTAAAACATCGTTACGACAACCCAATATCAATTCGAAAATTAGACAGATATATAAACCCCAATACTATACAAAAATATTTCCTTTTGAAAATCATTTACTATAACAACAGGGTTATAGTCCATCATTTCCTTACTTCCCGAAAACGTCTATTTCAACAATAAATGTTGAAATCTATGGTATCGATACTTAACACATTTTAAAACATCATTTAACATTTTAACTCTATTTAGAATATCACTTCCCAACACATTTATTCAATTTAAAATATTATCCACTGTCTAAAATCGTGAATATACTTCATTTATCGAATCCAACATTTCTACGCACTTATTAAAGGATAATCCACCGTCCAAAATCGTAGATATAATCCTCTAACCAAATTCAGCACTATTGCAAATTTAAATAAAGGAATATCCACTGTCCAAAATGTGGACAAAATTCCTTTAATAAACTATAAAAATTAACTTGTCAAAATCAATTGATTTCTGATTTATAAGACAATGTTTATAAGTTCCATTTATTTTTATATCATAAAATTTCCATATATAAATATTCCTTTATTAAAAAAATTCATTTATACCATTAACATACCAAAATCCAAATTATAAGTTAATTCACATATAATTCATTTATTTACAAAATCATTCTTTTAATAACTTCACAAATCGTAAATCTTATTCACTTATAAAATCCATTTATAACCTCATTTTAACATTTATAAAACTCCTTTATAATTCCATTATTTTGATTTATAAAATATCATTTTTATAAATCTTACAAATAAACCATTTATAATAAATCAAAATTTCTCATTTTATATATACTTAGCCTTTTAATAATTTACAAATTGTTATTACAACTTATATAACTCCAAAAATCATACCTAAGTATAGTTCACAAAAAATCATAACTTTTATAACATAAAAATTATAACATCTATTTATTTAAAATAAATTCATTGTTTTAACAATTCAAAAATTAATAAAATATCTATTTTCAAAAATCACTTTAAAAATCCTTTTCAATTTGAAAATCATCACTTTAACATTTTAAAATTATCAAAAATAGGCCCAATGCTGTATCAGCACTAAATACATCAATCCGGCATCCAAAACGTCATATATCATAGGATAACAGAATGTATCACAATATCTGTAAATAAAACCAATACTGGTGAGGAATCTAGTTGGATCCCTCCAACCTATCACTTGCAAAAATATACATATTAGAAATATATGTACAATATCTGCTTCGAGGCAGACGTGCGTACAAAGGGTCATCCACTCATATACGGGAAAATAAACGGTCATCTACTCCAATAGGCAGGTATATATCCAAATAGCAATCAATATATAGATAATATATCATATATCATCCAAACAATCATCAATCATCATAAATAAAATTTATTCTCACTTATATAAAAATATCAGTGAGTTAGAAAGAGTGAGTTGTACTCACATTGGTTCCATTAGCAGTCATAGTTTTTTATTCCAAATAAGATTAAACGCACGTTTAATTTTACTTGAAATTTACACTATCTCCAATCAACCCCAAACCAGCTCCATGTGTTGTGTTCATGAATACGAACCCAACACAATTTGTTTCGTGCGAAATGGACCTCGCATGAAAAAGTTATCAATTTTTAAAATTGAATGAATTTAAATATAATTAATTTACAAATTTCTTTTATTTTTAAAACCATCACTTCATCTAGGCTGTTCGATTTCCTAACCCAAATCTTAGCCGTTGCCTTTTATTTCTGTGACGCCCCACCTCTATACCCACGCTAGCTAAGAACACTACGAAGTACTGCTGTCAACTAGCATGGAGAATAAGGCTGTTGAGGAGCGACCATCCGTGTAATTGCTTTGCGCGAGCATCGATATGTCAGATAGTATAACATGCATTTCTTTAACAAGAGGGAAATCCGACATACCGACACAAACTCAAAGCTACTACACAGTGGCTATAATATCTTCGGAAACAAATATAGAAATAAACATAACATAAATCAGTCACAGACAATTCATATCACAAAGGCGGAAATAGATATGAATACTACACTAGGAAGTGTACATCAGAGTAGTGGTCTAAAAAGATCCACAATATCACAAAAGAATAGTTACATGAACTACACAAAAGAATAAGTATACATTATGGAGTCTATGTCTCGAATGTATACACCAAAATAAACTACTAATCTAAGTAGTAAGCCAAAAGTCAGAGAAATCAATCCCAAGAGAGAAGTCAAGCAGAAGCACCTGTAACATCTCGGTCTTACCCGAGTATTATTTAATAAGAAAATAATAAACGGATCAGTCTAACTATAGATATCAGATGAAACAATATAGAATAAGAGATATGACTAAACACATAATAATCACAATTCCAAGCTGTGATATATATAAGTAATTGAAAATCAACGAGAGATTAATCAATATCACCAAATCTACACAAGAATCAAAGAAATGCCATACTCCTTATTTCGTTCATCAAACCACAAATATTGACGATTAGATCAATGTCAATCACAAAAGTCAATGACACACAAATTCACCAATGCACAAATATTGACAATAATATCAATGTCAATCACACAAGTCAATGACACACAAATTCACCAATGCACAAATATTGACAATAATATCAATGGAAATCACGAAAATTGGTGAAACACAAATTCTAGAAATCATCTCAAGAATTCCAGTAAATGACACACAAATTCACCTGTACACAAAAATTGATAAATTATATCAATAGAAGTCACAAAAATACATGAAGAAGGAAATTCCAGAATTCGACACACGAAAACCAGAAATCACACAAAATAGGGGGGAAGGCCTATCACACGAACGGGAGCATGAAAACTCACCAACAGCTGTAACACACGAACGAGAAGCTATCTCATGGTAGCTAGCCATTAATTTGACACACGAATGGTCCAAAGACCTGACACATGAATGGTCCAAAGACCGTGGGTTGCCGCCCCACAAATTTGAGTCGAAACTCCACAAAACGGGGTTTAGTCTCCCTTGCAGACAAAGAGACATCGCACATTGCTAGTCTAAATCACAAAAATGATCGTCATGATCAGCGAGAAGTGTCAATTACAGTAAGCTAGTAAATATATGAGCTTAGCATCATGTCCCATAACCACTAGCTTAACTTAAATATTTACGAACAAATTGTAGATCTCCACTAGAAGATTGTCACAAGAGTTTCAATCGAACAAGTCCAAGAATTAACCAACAAAGTGAACGCAAGCGTTTTATACCACTCGTTTTACTAAGTCGTTTAATTAGATTTCTCATACGAGTGAGGTAAAGGTTTGTATATACTAATAGATTGGAAAATGGTTTTATAAACGAATTTGGTATTAAAATAGTATTGAAATCGTTTGAGGAAAGAGTTTTGATATTTACTACTAGTATAGAAAACCTTTATATTTTTGAAGTGAAAAATCACAAACATGATTGTAGAAACAATCAATCACAAAATTCACATTCAAAGACGTGAATGAAAATCCAAAGAAATCGATAATGGATCCATCGAAATGGATATTCAAAAATCCCTAAAAAAAGGAGTCATCAGAGTCAAAACAATTGATAACAATAAACAGGAAACACATGAATCGATTTAAGTTGGAATTTCAAGCAACAAGGTGAAGTAGGCAAAAATCATCAGGTCGGTCGGCCGGCAGCAGGGCTCGGTCGACCGATCCTTATTATGAAAAACCTCTCGGGCATCAGGTCGGTCGAACCAGAAACAGAGGCACTTATACTAGCAGGTCGGTCGACCGGACCAGCGGGGTCGGTCGGCCGAACCTGTTTCCAGCCTCTTCCCTGCCTATTACAAATGAGGTTCAATCTTGACCAAATTGCATTCTCTCGAGCAACGGCGCTAAGGAATTATGCCAATCGACTACCCGGCCCTATAAGCTCCTCGATGCATCACCAAAATCATGTTCAAACATCCAAGTTAGGATTTTTAACGAATTGAACTCAAAACACTAAAAATTGGAATATTCACCGAATCAATCCAAACCGAAAGCAAATGCACACGAATAAGTGTTAGGAATTCATACCTAACAATCGGAGATAATTATAAGCATAGATGTGAGATTAAAAATCTCACCTTTTCACAAAATCAAACAAGAAGAAGCTTGAAAGCAAATGGAGAATCAACCTCTCTTCAACACAACCCAAATGAGCTTGAATCTAAGCTCAAAACAAGAACATTCCCAAAATTAGGTTTAGGAATTTCTGTTGGTAAGAGAGTAAGTTGGAGAAGAAGAAGAAGAAGAAGCTTACCAATGGTTTCTCTTGAATTTGGAGCTAGGAATTTGAAGTTGCAAGAGGAACTAGGGTTTTGGAGTTTTAATTTCCAATCTCTCCCACCATTAATACTTTAAAAACTGAAAAGAGAAGAGAATGAGGGTGAGTGGGGAAGAGTGGCTCAGATTTGAGCATAAGTTAACATAGGGCTGAGCCCAAAACCAAACCCAAAGTGAAAAGTAGCAAAAATCAACTTTCTCCAAACATATCAAAGCTTATACTCAAAAAGGTCGCAAACGGCATTTTAAACCCAATGGGAGTGGTCCGGAGTCCTAATTCGACCGTATGCAAAAAGTAGCTTTTGGACTAAAATCCGACTAACGATAAAATATTTAAATATAAAATCGATAAATATGCGGGTTGTTACAGACTCCCCTCCTTAAAGAAATTGCGTCCTCGCAATATTTAAGAAGAGCACACAAAGTAACAACCATAAAAGCATATTCAACACAAAAGAAATTTGAAATAAAAGGTTCACCTTAAAGAGCACGGGAAAGCAAGTCCGGATGTGATCGCTCGATGAATTCCCTAGACTCCCAAGAACAATCCTTAGGATTTGAAGACCATTGAACTTTAACAAGCGGAACATCTTTATTTCGAAGTCGTTTGACCTCCGAAGCAATGATACGAATAGGATGTTGCTCATAAGTTAAATTAGGCGAAACTTCAATCTCTTCCACAACACCGGGCTCAAGAATAGAATCGGAATCTCGAAGACATTTTCGAAGTTGAGAAACGTGAAACACGTCATGGATAGCAGAAAATTGAGCCGGTAATAAAAGGCGATAAGCCATGGAACCAATCCGTTCAGTGATAGGAAATGGCCCAATATATCGAGGCGCTAATTTTCCCGATCGACTGAAATGTACAACACCCTTCATAGGTGAAACACGAATGAACACAAGATCTCCCATAGAAAATTCTAACTTCCTTCTCCGGTTATCGGCATAGGATTTTTGTCTACTCTGGGCTTCTTTCATCCTATGACGAATAAGTTCAATCTTCTCTGTGGAATCACGAATAAAGTCTGGACCTAAAACCAGCTTCTCACCGGTCTCAAGCCAACAAGAAGGAGATCGGCATGGCCTTCCGTAGAGTCCCTCAAAAGGTGCCATACCAATACTAGATTGGAAGCTATTATTATAGGAAAATTCAACAAGAGAAATATGATCTTCCCAACTTCCACCGAAATCATGCACACAAGCACGAAGAAGATCTTCAAGAGTTTGATTCACACACTCGGTTTGTCTATCGGACTGGGGGTGATAAGCGGTGCTAAAATTAAGCTTCGTTCCTAAAGCTTTTTGAAGACTCTTGCAAAATCTACTAGTAAACAATGGATCACGATCACTAACAATAGAAGTAGGAACTCCATGCAATTTAACAATCTCTTTGATAAAGAGCTTGGCCAAAAGAGGAACGGTTCGGTTAGACCGAACGGGAATAAAATGGGCGGATTTAGTATGTCTATCAACAATTACCCATAAGCTATCATGACCCGAACGAGAACGGGGAAGGCCATCTATAAAATCCATGGAAATTTGATCCCACTTCCAAATTGGAATTTCTAAAGGTTGCAATAACCCACCGGGCCTTTGATGTTCGGCCTTAACGAGTTGGCAAGTCATGCAACGCTTAACGAAGTTAGCGATGTCAAGTTTCATTCCCTCCCAATAATAAAGTCGCTTCATATCTGCGTACATTTTACTACTACCGGGATGAATGGTAAATTAGAATGATGAGAATCTTCTAAAATATCTTTACGAAGATTACCAATATTTGGCACGACAAGTCTACCAAATTTCCGAATGCCGCCACGAGAATCGATATCAAAGTCTTTCAAACCTTCAATATCAATTTTATCCTTAATATTTTGGCCAAGAAGAGCCAATTTAGGATCTAGCCTTTGAGCTTCAAGAATGCGGTCTAAAAGAGAAGGATGAGCCTCATGGATACATAAAACAAATGATGAGCATAAATCGGATACGCGCTCTCGAATCTCACAAGTGGATAAGATCTCGAGATCGTTCCATTCGAATATCATCATAGAAACAACAGCTCGTTGTTTACGGCTAAGAGCATCGGCGACACGATTACCCTTTCCGGGAGTATAAAGAATATTAAGATCATATGGTGCAAGAAATTCGAGCCAACGCTGTTGACGCAAATTAAGTTCCTTTTGAGAGAATAAATACTTCAAGGACTTATGATCGGTATAAAGAACAAATTTCTCTCCTAATAGATAATGACGCCAAATCCGAAGAGCGAAAACAATAGCCGCGAGATCTAAATCATGAGTGGCATATCTAGTCTCAGCTGGCTTCGATTGCCTAGAAGCATAAGCAATAACACGTTCTTTTTGCATAAGAACGGCACCCAAACCAACGCGACTAGCATCGGTATAAACAACGAAATCTTGATTCCCCTCGAGAATAACAAGAATAGGAGCATCAGAAAGGAGTTATTTTAATTTCTGAAAAGAAGCTTCACATTTGTCCGACCAGATGTATTTAACACCTTTCTTCGTCAAGCTAGAGAGAGGCACGACAATCTTAGAAAAGTCTTTGATAAAACGACGGTAATAGCCCGCCAATCCGAGAAAACTACGAATCTCTGTCACACTCTCCGGTCTCTTCCAATCTTGAATCGCTTCAATCTTTGAAGGATCCACGGAAATTTCGGATTCGGAAATAATATGACCGAGAAACTTCACACGAGATTGCCAAAAGTGGTATTTAGAAAACTTTGCCCTCAATTGATTACTCCTAAGAGTTTCCAACACAATCCGAAGATGTTTTTCATGCTCCTCCTCGGTTTTAGAATACACAAGAATATCATCAATAAAGATGAGAACAAATCGGTCGAGGAAGTCTTTGAAAACTCTATTCATAAGGTCAACGAAATACGCCGGAGCATTCGTCAAACCAAATGGCATGACAAGCCATTCATAAGATCCATAACGAGTACGGAACGAGGTCAATGGAATATTATCCTCTGCAATACGAAGCTGATGAAATCCAGTAGCTAAGTCTAATTGTGAAAAGACCTTAGCACCACTAAGCTGATCGAATAGATCATCAATCCGAGGTAAAGGATATTTATTTTCTATAGTAAGATCATTAAGCTTGCGGTAGTCAACGCAAAGCCTAAGTGTACCATCGGATTTCTTCACAAAAATAGTCGAAGCTCCCCAAGGCGAGGAACTAGAGCGAATAAATTGCTTTGTCTCCAATTTGAATAATTGTTTACGCATCTCCTCGTTTTCTTTATTGGACATACGATATGGAGGACAAGTGATAGGTTGAGCTCCAGGAATAAGATTAATTCTGAACTCAATTGCCCGCTTAGGTGGTAATCCTAAAACGGGTTCGAATATGTCGGAAAATTCACGAACAACGTGAATAAGAGAAATAATATCACCCTCATCATCATCATCGTCATCACGAGGATTTAAAGAATATAAAGATGCAACCAAGCTGGAATCTGAATCTTTAAGATTAATAGAAATCTGCTTAACAGATTGAGGATGTCGAAGATGAATAGTCCGCTCAGGACATAGGATATGAGCTTCATAACGGTTAAGCCAATCCATTCCCAAATCATTCTAAAGCCTAAATAACGCATGACATGCAAATCGGCTAGGAAAGGAAAATCACACAAAATAATCTCGACATCTTTACACAATAAACTGATTGTCGCGGATCCACCAACCGGATTCGCAATTCTCAAAGAAGTCATTAAACACAAAACATCCAAGGAAAAAGTATCAACAAGTTCTTTTGATATAAAAGAATGGGACGCACCCGTATCAAAAAGAATTCGAATAGGATGATCACGAAATAAAATAATTCCATCCAGAATAGAATGAGAAATACCTTGGCCACGAGATGTGTTGCCAGGGGCTTGAGCAACATTAAGCTTTCCCTCCTTCCTATTTTGAAGTTTGGGACATGCATGCATAAAATGGTCTGGGCTCTTGCAATAACGAAAAGTACGAGGCTTTGAACACTTATTCGCAAAATGGTCTCTCGAACCACAATTATAGCATTTCCCTTGAGTAGAGAAAAAGGTCTTTTCAACAGGAGTTGCTTGCCTCCCTTTCTTATTGGGATAAGGGCCTTTGAATTTGTTTGGCCTCTTCTTGTTGTTGAAGTTTGGTTTGGCTCCCACCACTTCAACGTCACCCTCCCTATCCGCCTCTTCAAGTCGAAGAGCGATGTCAACGAGTTGATCAAAGGAAACTTCTAACTTTAGAAGTAATGGCTTCTTGAGATTTTTGTTTTAGCCATAAACAAATCTCTGATTCGTCTTCAGAGGGGTGTTGATGTATTCAACCCCATACTTGGAAAGTGATTCAAAAGAAGCAACATAGTCCGTCACAGAAGAATCGCCTTGAACAAGGTCAATGAAACGACGAGCCATCGTCACTTTCTCAGCTTCTGGCATGAATTTTAATTCGAAGCGTTCTCGGAATTGCTCCCAGGTGAGATCCGCTTCATTAATCTCAGAAATATGAAGCTCGTACCAGTCCAATGCTCTTTCTCGGAGCATACTAGAGGCCACCTGGACTCGGTGAAGGTCAATAAGATTCGTGCGAGAAAAGATTCGATCGCATGACCTTAGCCAGGCCTGTACTTCAATAACAGTTTCGGAACCTTTAAATGGCTCCCCACCCAAATTAGTGTAATCGCTACACAAGCGTGCAAATCCCGACTTTGGGTGAGTAGGTTCCGGGTTAGCTCCAGCTGCTTGAGCATTTGTCACGAAATCAAGAAGCTGTTGAGCAGTCATAAAAACCCCATCCTGGGGTGGAGTGCTAGATGGCACGGCTCTGGGGCGGCCTGGTCTAGACATTTCTCTTCCTTTAGAAAGAAAGAAGAAGATTATTCACTAATGAATATCAAGCAATCTTGATAGACAAATCAAGGAATCATAAAAGAAAATAGGATGAATCGGTATGAAGACTCGAATAGAATCCTAAAGCACGACTCCTAAGAAAGACTTAGGACGATGATCCTTGTTATAATATTCCATATTGTTCCGAAGTTTGGCTCCGATACCAAGCTGTGACGCCCCACCTCTATACCCACGCTAGCTAAGAACACTACGAAGTAATGCTGTCAACTAGCACGGAGAATAAGGCTGTTGAGGAGCGACCATCCGTGTAATTGCTTTGCGCGAGCAAAAATATGTCAGATAGTATAACATGCATTTCTTTAACAAGAGGGAAATCCGACATACCGACACAAACTCAAAGCTACTACACAGTGGCTATAATATCTTCGGAAACAAATATAGAAATAAACATAACATAAATCAGTCACAGACAATTCATATCACAAAGGCGAAAATAGATATGAATACTACACTAGGAAGTGTACATCAGAGTAGTGGTCTAAAAAGATCCACAATATCACAAAAGAATAGTTACATGAACTACACAAAAGAATAAGTATACATTATGGAGTCTATATCTCAAATGTATACACGAAAATAAACTACTAATCTAAGTAGTAAGCCAAAAGTCAGAGAAATCAATCCCAAGAGAGAAGTCAAGCAGAAGCACCTGTAACATCTCGGTCTGACCCGAGTATTATTTAATAAGAAAATAATAAACGGATCAGTTTAACTATAGATATCAGATGAAACGATATAGAATAAGAGATATGACTAAACACATAATAATCACAATTCCAAGCTGTGATATATATAAGTAATTGAAAATCAACGAGAGATTAATCAATATCACTAAATCTACACAAGAATCAAAGAAATGTCATACTCCTTATTTCGTTCATCAAACCACAAATATTGACGATTAGATCAATGTCAATCACAAAAGTCAATGACACACAAATTCACCAATGCACAAATATTGACAATAATATCAATGTCAATCACACAAGTCAATGACACACAAATTCACCAATGCACAAATATTGACAATAATATCAATGGAAATCACGAAAATTGGTGAAACACAAATTCTAGAACTCATCTCAAGAATTCCAGTAAATGACACACAAATTCACCTGTACACAAAAATTGATAAATTATACCAATAGAAGTCACAAAAATAGGTGAAGAAGGAAATTCCAGAATTCGACACACGAAAACCAGAAATCACACAAAATAGGGGGAAGGCCTATTACACGAACGGGAGCATGAAAACTCACCAACAGCTGTAACACACGAACGAGAAGCTATCTCATGGTAGCTAGCCATAAATTTGACACACGAATGGTCCGAAGACCTGACACACGAATGGTCCAAAGACCGTGGGTTGCCGCCCCACAAATTTGAGTCGAAACTCCACAAAACGGGGTTTAGTCTCCCTTGCAGACAAAGAGACATCGCACATTGCTAGTCTAAATCACAAAAATGATCGTCATGATCAGCGAGAAGTGTCGATTACAGTAAGCTAGTAAATATATGAGCTTAGCATCATGTCCCATAACCACTAGCTTAACTTAAATATTTAAGAACAAATTGTAGATCTCCACTAGAAGATTGTCACAAGAGTTTCAATCGAACAAGTCCAAGAATTAACCAACAAAGTGAACGCAAGCGTTTCATACCACTCGTTTTACTAAGTCGTTTAATTAGATTTCTCATACGAGTGAGGTAAAGGTTTGTATATACTAATAGATTGGAAAATGGTTTTATAAACGAATTTGGTATTAAAATAGTATTGAAATCGTTTGAGGAAAGAGTTTTGATATTTACTACTAGTATAGAAAACCTTTATATTTTTGAAGTGACAAATCACAAACATGATTGTAGAAACAATCAATCACAAAATTCACATTCAAAGACGTGAATGAAAATCCAAAGAAATCGATAATGGATCCATCGAAATGGATATTCAAAAATCCTTAAAAAAAGGAGTCATCGAAGTCAAATTTATTGATAACAATAAATAGGAAACACATGAATCGATTTAAGTTGGAATTTCAAGCAACAAGATGAAGTAGGCAAAAATCATCAGGTCGGTCGGTCGGCCGGCAGCAGGGCTCGGTCGACCGAACCTTGTTATGAAAAACCTCTCGGGCATCAGGTCGGTCAACCGAACCAGGGGGGTCGGTCGGCCGAACCAGAAACAGAGGCACTTATACTAGCAGGTCGGTCGACCGGACAGGGGGGTCGGTCGGCCGAACCTGTTTCCAGCCTCTTCCCTGCCTATTACAAATGAGGTTCAATCTTGACCAAATTGCATTCTCTCGAGCAACGGCGCTAAGGGATTATGCCAATCGACTACCCGACCCTATAAGCTCCTCGATGCATCACCAAAAACATGTTCAAACATCCAAGTTAGGATTTTTAACGAATTGAACTCAAAACACTAAAAATTGGAATATTCACCGAATCAATCCAAACCGAAAGCAAATGCACACGAATAAGTGTTAGGAATTCATACCTAACAATCGGAGATAATTATAAGCATAGATGTGAGATTAAAAATCTCACCTTTTCACAAAATCAAACAAGAAGAAGCTTGAAAGAAAATGGAGAATCAACCTCTCTTCAACACAACCCAAATGAGCTTGAATCTAAGCTCAAAACAAGAACATTCCCAAAATTAGGTTTAGGAATTTCTGAAATTGGTAGAGAATAAGTTGGAGAAGAAGAAGAAGAAGCTTACCAATGGTTTCTCTTGAATTTGGAGCTAGGAATTTGAAGTTGCAAAAGGAACTTGGGTTTTGGAGTTTTAATTTCCAATCTCTCCCACCATTAATACTTTAAAAACTGAAAAGAGAAGAGAATGAAGGTGAGTGGGGATGAGTGGCTCAGATTTGAGCATAAGTTAACATAGGGCTGAGCCCAAAACCAAACCCAAAGTGAAAAGTAGCAAAAATCAACTTTCTCCAAACATATCGAAGCTTATACTCAAAAAGGTCGCAAACGGCATTTTAAACCCAATGGGAGTGGTCCCGAGTCCTAATTCGACCGTATGCAAAAAGTAGCTTTTCGGACTAAAATCCGACTAACGATAAAAAATATTTAAATAAAATATTTAAATATAAAATCGATAAATATGCGGATTGTTACAATTTCTTCCTCCATGCACGTGCAGGTTTCAAATGAAACCCATGCCACCGTCATCTTTGATAAATTTTCGCGACTACACCTTGAAGTTTGATGACGATCGACTAACTTCATTTGAACGGCCAACCTTTTCTCCACCTCCACCCTGAATTTAGACGAGCTTGGTTGCTTATGTTCCTCGATAAACGCATACGATCACGGTGCTTTCAAACAAAGATTGCCAACAATCGGCCATGCCATAACCCATCACAACCGTTGAATCGATAGATCACAACACCGTCTACAACTTTGTAGTTGATAAATTTTCGTAAATATTTACGGATTGAGAGATTTTAAGGGAAGAAGGTTGGAAGATTTTGGCCTTACATTTTGATAGGGGCGGCTGTAAACCCTAGATGGATTAGGTTTTGCAAAAATTAAGAAAACGGGTTCTTTATAGAAAATTTGACAACACTACATCCGGAAAATTTTCGAACTTGAAACAAAGCATGCCCCCTGGCGTTTATAAGGTTTTACCCCTATTCCGAACACAATGGAATGTATAATGAGAGCCAATTCAATCGAATTGGAAGATAGCTTTTCGAATCGAATTATTTAAATTTAAAACTCACTTAAATGAATTTCTACGCGTTTTAGCTTGCCCCAGACAAACTATAATTTCGATTGACATGAAATATGGAATCTTACAATAATATAGCATTACTGATCCAATGAAACTAGTTTCGTCGAAATCAGAGACTATTTGAAAAATGATCATTTTTACACGTCAATTAAATATTAAAATATTCAATTTCTGTAATTTAACTTTTTATTTAATTTTAAAAGCTCTCTAACATCATTCTAATTCAAATAGAATTTAATTCAACTTTATAAATCATTTTTATTCACATTAAATTCAATTTTCAGCTATTTTCACAATCTCAAATATTAAATTAACGAATTAATTATCCAATTAAATCAAAATATTTCAAATACAAGTTATTCAGCTTATAAAATTGACTTTCGAATATTTAGACAATTAAATATATGAATTTCAAATTACAGAAATTATGGGTCGTTACATTCTCCTCTACTTAAAAGAATTTCGTCCCCGAAATTACCAAGTAAGAAAAAGCTACAAAATCCATTAATTTTTTAAAACAATACATTTAATTTAAATTTACCAAATCTTTTAAACATTTTAACTTTTCCAAAATTTAATAGTTAAACTTCTTATAAAAACTTTTCTAAATTTTCAAATCCACTAATAGTTATCTTTTCAAAACCAACTATATCATTTAACGTTTATAAATCAAAAATTAAAATTATATTTGTCACAAATTTTTCCAAAATTTCCAAAAAAATTCTAACGCCATAAATTTTCACAAAAATTCGTCAGCGTCTCCTTTGCACGGTTCGATCGTAGTAGGATCACAACATATATATATATATATCACAAATATATATCTCATCTTTGAGAATGAGGCATCCCATAAGGAAAAAATATAAAAGTACGATATGTAATCCGAGATATGTACCTTATACATTATTAGCGAGCATATACGGCTAATATAGCACGATAGCGAGCTCTAAAAGCGAAGCAAGCACCATACGTACCTACTAAACACTCAACAAACAATGAGAAACATGTATATAGAAAGTAATATCAATATACAACACATACCATATTAGCCAATATAGAAAATGCAGTCGAAAACAACAAATCCAATCATCGAACAACTATCATCCAACTAACATCTAATAAATCCATAACCAAATCAATTTAAATTCACTTCTCATTAATATTCATTGAATTGACTTTCAATTTAAATCACGTCTTGACTCATTTACATTGGATTTTACTAGTATTCATTTATTAAATTAGTTTATATTCACTAATTATATTCAAGTTAGTTCACTTCCACATCAAATTAAATTCAATTCTATTCAAATTTACTTCACTTCTAATTTGGATTCAATTATTTAGCTTTCAATTTCACTAATTCAATTTCATATGAATTTTTATTCAATCAACTAACAACCATCTAACAACCAATATATATCCAATACAACCAAATTAATTTACTTTACTTTACATTCAATTTGGTTTAACACTTTTGCTTTTAATTGGTTTAACATTCAATTCTTAACAAAAACTAAAGTTGAATTTCATTATATTACTCAAGTTCATATTCATCACTTTACTTTATTAATTTACTTCGATACCAAAATCAACTTCATTCAACATTACTTAAATTATGTTTCCTTTCAAATTCTATTTGACTTAACTTATATTTCAACTTATAAATCCAATTCAGATTCCAAATCTAAAGTCATACTTAAGTCTAATTTCATATCACTATTCAAATTCAGATTTTGTTTTTCTTAACAAAATTGTTTAACCATTTCAACAATTGGTTTTGCTTACATTTTCTCATTTTATAAGTCATACAACTTATTTATTCAACTTCCCTAAACATTTACCTAAGTGTACTTCCATTCACATTTTTATAATTTAAAATCATGGTTATATAATCACTTTACACTTAGGTTTAATTTCCATTTCAATAACTCATCTAATCCAATTCAAATTATTTAACTTAACCAAGTTACATTTTATTTCATATTTTAAGTTCAAAACTCATTTGTGACGACCTGACTTTTTCTCCACAGAAAGTCGTATCATCTTTAAGAAAGAAGGGGATAGAAAAGAGAAAAGAAAGAAGAGAAAGAAGAAACAACACCAGAATCTCAACAGCGGAACGAATAAATTATATTAATAACATAAGTATTACATAATATGTAGCACAAATCAGAGTAACACAGCATGTACATCACATACTAAACAGTTATAAACACCTGTCTAGTTATTACAACTCAATATAACTCAACAAAGAGATACCAACACAGAGAACACACAGCGGAAACTATATATCTACAACGTAGAAGCCTCCTGCTCCATTGCTCCCCCATAATTCATCAAAGCTAACCCGACTCCCTTGGCTACTCGTAAAAATTTGAGTATCCAAGAGTTTAAGAAAAACAGAAATAAACTCCGGGTCAGACATGGGTGTGGTGTGAGTAACAGGTTAAGGTTGCTTAACTTTAAAAATCTTTTGAAAACAAAAGTATCACGTAAGACTTCCCACACATAAACATGGAAAAGTTTTTACCTTACACTAACCAAAACATTTGATAGGAAATCTAGTGATATTATAATAGGTCTAGGGTTTTCAAATAAATAAGAAATAGCCGAAATTGTTACATGATTAAATTCCAGCTACTAGCCACAAAAGTAGGTAATACAATCAAAACCGTTGGCACTTATTGGATTTTGGATTCCATACAATGGCAGGGCTACTGGGGTACCGCCCGTCACAGTACGTGGCCTAGATCACCGTACCGAGGAGCCACCCTAACTCCCCTGCAACACAAAGCCGGGACCATTCCTTACTGAACAGTCCCGAACAAGACAACCCTGGCAGTTGTTGCAATCAACTGCCCCACACAGCCAAATATAAAGGGACCTCTAGACAGGGGTAAATCTCGTCCTACTTGGGCATGACCCACTTAGCCTTGCTGCACCTCCCCTGTTTTAGCCATTCCCGGTTGATGAGGCTTGAGGCTACGATTACCTTTTAGAGAACACATCTCTTAGAATGCTCATCATCTACCTGACGATGTTCTGAAAGCATTCAATCCATACAAGTTCGTTCCGGGTTCGAATGAAACCGAAGGCATTATCTCGTTACACTCATTTTGGAATCACCCTCAGAGTTAACGACCATAACCCTTGCACTCTGAATCTTCATCTTCACTTGAGATTCACGACCTATCGTTAATTTGGATCGATGTGGTTTTCGGATATCCAAATATGGAAACTCAATCCCGGTCTCATCGAAATCCAAAACGTGTCTTTTAAGTCCAAGTTGTTTTGAAGTTTAAAACAATTCAATTCAATATTATCTATATACACACAGATAGATAATTCAGATATCACAATAGAAAATCAACATTTATCATCATAAACAGATAATTCATATTATCATCACAATGCAACCAAAGCATCCATATCACACAACATCACTTATCTTATATCTGAGATTCAAACCATCCAAGGAAATCAATATCGATCAGCATTCATAAGCAATAATTTATTAATCACCATTCTATAATTAATTTAAAATGAATTAAACTAATTACTTCATCTCTAATTAATTTAAATTAAATTAAATTAATTACTTCATCATTATAAATCTTGTAACCATTAATTAATTACAAGTCAATTAATTAATTATCCTCTAAATATCCACCTTAATTAATCACCCATGATTAATTATCCTTTAATTACATTCAAGTAATTTGCCTTTAATTAATTTGACAAATTAATCATCCTAAACCAAATTCAGTAATTAACCTATAATTACTTCAGTAATTAATTAACTATAATTAATTACATTAATCCTTACATTAATTAATTCCTTCATTGATTAATTGTCCTTAATTAATCAATCCTTAATTACATCATTAATTAATTAAATTAATGATCCCTAATTATTTTTATTTATGATTACCCTATTGAAATTAATTATATTAAGTAATTAATTATCAATTAAACCATCTTGATTAATCACTCTGATTAATCACATTCAGTAATTAACTACTTTTAATTACCTCCTTAGATAAATTAATTACTCCCTAATTAATTATATTTAACAATTAATCTTTAATTAATCATATTTATTAATCACCCTAGATTAATTTCACTAAGTAATTAATTACCCTTAATTAATTACATCTCTTAATTATCTTCAAATAACTTTATTTATCAATTCTTAATTAATTACACCAAGTAATTAATTATTAATTACTTTTACTAAGTAATTATTCTTCATATTAATTACACAAAGTAATTAATTTGCAAAACTCTTCCATTACCTAATTATCCTTCAATTTAATTACATCCAGTAATTTTCTTCTCAATTACTTCACTAAGTAATTATTCTTTATTAATTACATTGAGTAATTACTTCTTAAATTATCTAGTGATTATCTTAAATTAATTAAACTTAATTAATTAACTTAAACTAATAAAAATAAACTTAATTAATCACAATTAGTAATTAATTTCTTAATTACTTCCATTAAGTAATTACGCTTAAACAATTCACAAATGATTATCATTAAATTAATTAATCCAATTAATTATTAGAATTAATCACATTAATTAATTATTAAATAATCCTAAGTTAATGACCTTCATTAACTATTAATAAATCTTTAATTACTTCTCTAAAGTAATTAACTGAGATTAATCATTATTAATTAAAAATTAAATTATCTATAATAACCCATTAATTAATCTCTAATTATTTAATTAATCAAGTGTTAATCTATAACTTAATTAATTTTAATTACTTGATTAATGAATTTCTAATCATTAATTTAAAATCAAATCTTATCTAATTAGTGATTTCTTAATTACAAATCAATTAATTCTTAATTAACTTACTTTGTTCTTCAATTAATTAAATAAAACCCTTAATTATTTAATTAATTACCCAAATCATTAATTAATTATCCATCTTAATTTCCTTAATAATTTAATGAATTATAATCATTAAGTCCTAATTAACTTTAAGATAAACCTTAATCTTGTTAATGATTAAATAATCATTAACAAAGTATTTTAAAAACAATTTGCTTTAAAATTTTCCTTTAAATTCCATTTTAAATTTAAGATTTAAAATGAAAACATTTTTAACTTTAACAAAGCTTTTAAAACAACTCAAAAACCTTTTTAATTACATGTTAAAGTATTACATATTTTATAAAAGAATTTTAAAAGAATTTTAAACCAAATTCATTTTCAACTTTCAAACCATATTTAAAACATTCAAAGTTTGTTTTAAAACATTTAAATTCAAAAAAACTTTATTTATTCCAAACTAGAATTCAAACTAAGCTTTTAATTCGGATTTAAACTTAAATTTAAAATCTTGTTTAAATCACATTTTCAGATTTTAAAACCACATTATAAAATACTTTAACATTCAAACTTAATTACATTATTTGAATTTATAAGCTTTATTTTCTTTTCAAAACTTAAGATTCAAATTCAATTTGAATTCAGATTAAAAATTTAGATTTAAACTTTATTTTCAAACCCTTGTGTTAAAACTTGCTTTATTTTTATTTTTAGTTTAAATTTTAAAAACTGTAACACTGACAGTTTTTTTCTAAATCCTGTAACAAAACTTACCCGAGCCTAATCAATTTTACTTCGAGTCTTACCCTAAATTCCTTCGCGTAAATACTCGAACTACTCGAGTACATCTCACCCATTCCAAATCCACTTCGCCAGAAAAAATAAGTGCACGGTGCACATGCACCGTGACTCTGATCAACTCCGGCCATTCACCAATGCTTCATCTCATCGGCAACTACCCACGCACCATCCCACGATCATCAGATCGTCTCCATCATCTAGAAATCAAAATCTAGAATCAACCCCAAAACCTGGAAACACAGAACCACCTCAACTCAAAACCTGTCAACAACTCAATCAAGCTCCTCCGTCCATCAAAATACCAACACCACCGGCCACGGCTTCATCCACGATCCAGCAACCGATTCCCAAAGTTTGGTAACACTCGATCCACCAGAGAATGATTTCTGAAGAAAAACCGGCCATCCACCTAAAATTAGGTTTAGAGACTTAAAGTGATCGCCGCCGCCGCCACGATCATCTGCACATCCATCCAATATTTTTCCCCGATTCTCTGATCACATTTCTACTTCCAGAAAGAATAACAACAACCCAAATCAACTAGATCGTCGGGAATTACTCAAGTTTCATTTTCTGGTCAACCCAGAAATACAAACTCAAAACCCAACTATATGTTTTGATTTTTCTTTTAAAATCAAGTTTTAGGATAAGAATTCAGTTTACATTCCTGAATTGCTAATTTAAGATATTTGAATTTTTCATAATCCTAAGTTTCCCTGTTCATTTTTTATTTCCAGAGCAATTCCAAAATTATTTTATTTGAATTTTTTTTTTAACTTTAAAATATGAGGAAACAAACAATTTTTGTTTGAAACTTAAATCCTAACAAAGCTTGGTACCAGAGATAGTGAATTATGAATAACTCTAGAGCCTGGAAAACTAAAAGCATGATATCACAAATACAACAGCATGCACAAACATTTATTCATTCATATACATTTGCATAAACTTCACAATATATTCACACAAAAACACATTCATTCCAAATCTTAACTTGCAACCAAAATCATATTTAAACTTTAGAATGGTGTTACTCACCTGATATTCAAAAGAATAGAGCACCATTGAAAATCAAAAAGCTTTAGACCCTTAAAACTGAGTTTCTCCTTTATTTATCAGCTACAACCCCTTTTTTTGATTAAAACATAAATGCTTTTGCTCCCTGTTTAAAACTTCATGCATGTACGCTTGAGTTCTTTAGTTTTGAAAATTGCAGATATTTGATTACTTGCAAAACTTTGGTTCTGTAACGACCCGCGTAAATTCGATGTTTGAAATGAATTAAATTAATAGGATTTTATTTTAAAATTTAGAAAGAAATAAAAATCTTATTAATTTATATGAAAGAAAATATTGAACTTTGATGTATCAAAGGTAATTAAAATTTGCAAATTAAATTATATATTGCAATTAATAGTAATAGTGGAAATTGTTGCAAGTATTGAATTTGTCAATGGAATAAAATATTGATTTACGGAAATTGAATATAAACGGAGGTAATAAAGTAATGCAAGAAAATAAATAATGTAATTAGTACAATCCCTTTTATTTGTAAACTATTGTAAGGTGTTAATTAATTGAAATATGAAAATTTGGAAATAGATTCAAAATTTATGTTAGATAAATGAATTGCAATAATTAAAGTTAGTAATTAATAGGTTAAAGGGAATAAAAATTTATTCATAAATGAATATAAGTGAATGTAACAAAATAAATAGGAAACGCTAATTATTCATAAGTGATTGTTGATGATATAAACGTTACTAACTATTAATGTAGTAACGTAAGATGTAAATGTATTTTCAACAGAAATGTAACCTTATTTATAGGTAGAAATTGCAGGTAGATTTATGAAATGGAGTTTATGAGATAAATAGAACTGAATGTTTCGTTAGTATGAGTTTAAGGGAATATGGGGTAAATTGATTAAATCAATAAAAGACAATAAATGCAATGATGATGGGTTAGTAATAAAAGTGAATAGGGAAATGATTGTATAGTAAAAATGGAATTCCAACTTGTTGGAATGGAGTAAATACACTTAGTAATAAATTTAGGATAGGAAAACGAAATGGAAATATTGAATTAGTTAATTCGTGTGTATATATATATATATATATATATATATATAGAATGGCGATTATTGGATTGTAAATAATAAACTTATTAATGGTGATCAAGAGTTGTGACCACAAGTTATTATGAGTGATACATATATATTTAATTCAATTCAACTGATTTGGAAATCATTGCATTAAATACAAATTAAATGTTACGTTGAATAAGTTAAGGTAATAAATGGATAATGACGTAAATGTTCTTCATAGATATGATAATTTGAATCTATTGAACTTTATGGAATTTGAATATAACATTTTACGTTAATTGGAGATAAAGATGGAAATAGGTAATAATTGCATTAATTTGTAAGTAGAAATAAATCGTTAATGAGAACAAGTATTTAAGATTTACCACCTATTTAGTATATTAAGTTATAACGGAAAATCAATTGCAATAACTAACAATATATTTATTTCATTAATGATAATGACGTAATATTTGAAATATTAAATAGGATATGGAATTCAAATGTATATAACGATAGAAATGTGAAATTTGGGGAATAGATTAAAAGTTATAAATGAGTTGTTAAAATAATACATAATAAGTGCAAATTGAATGAATCTATGGGAGCATAGATTTAAGTTTAGAAAACGGTATTTTGGTTTAATTAAGTATTGCAAAATAAATGAAATTAACATTTAAATATTTCGTTTATAGAGATTAAACTAAAATTCAAGGATATTAAAATAATAGATTTTGAACCCAACATGGAATCCTTCTACTTAAAATTTTTAGATGGAATAAACATTTGATTATTTAATTGAATAGAGAAAAAGATTTATTTAGTATGTAATTTAATGCTTGTTGAAAACTGTAATTTTATAAACATGTTTGCTCGACAATAAATAAGGCTTACAATGTTCACGTATTTATTTAATTGATTTCATCAATTAGGGTCTGTTTTGAAGTGGAAGATTAAAATTAATTGGAAATAAATTTATTAAAATCTTTCAATTGAAAAAGGAAAAGAAACAAAGTGCAATTAATAAAATGTTTGTAAGAATGTTTTCATTATGAATGTACATTATTTGGAAATATAAGAATTGATTTAATATTGTATAAGTTGATCATTTTAGAATATAAGAATGTTTACATTATGAATTGCAAGTAACAAATAAGCATTTTAAGGAAAATAAAAGAATGTTGAGGAAATAAAGTGAACGTTTCCATTCTAAATATAAGGAAGTGGAGAAATTAACACTGCAATGGATAGACTTATCAGCTTTTAATTTACATCTAAATTTGTTTAGATCAATTTGGAAATTAATAAAATTGTGGATATATTTTGAAATGTAAACGAAACATCTAGATTTACATTTGTAAATACGTTTAAAATAAAATGTAAATGATAAGGAATTTATTTATTTCCTAAATCCATAACGTGTGTAATTAATATTATTTATCTTTTGGGACCACCTCCGTTTGCACGTTAAAATTCGTGCACACCTATTCTTTTGCGATCTATCTATAAATAGGCGGTGAAACCTAGCCTCCATCTTCATTCCTCTGTATAGTCTCTTCTTCAACTTCTTCTCTTCTTCAATGGCAACAGACAATTTCTAGATCCAGTTTCAATCCAAATAAAAGTCAAAATTCAAACACCTCTAAAAATTCCAGAAAAATTATATGTTGGAGTTCTCAGAATACGCAATCTACTTGTGGCGTTCGTTTTCCGTTTTGAGTTCGGTCTGGAAACATATTCGCGTGCTCCTGTAGCCAAAGCGCGTGGAAGACGATAGTGACATGGCGAGTATTTAATTAAGGTTTGTTTTGTTTTATAATTTATTTTGATTTTCAAATCGTTTAAATCGCATAACTTTTTCATACGACCTCGGATTCACGCGAAACTTTTTTTGTTAGGATCGTAATTAAATTCCGGACAGTTTGGAACTAGTTTGGACCAATTCGGAGACCGTCGAAGTTTTGGGTTTAAATCGGATTTAAATTCGATTTAAATTCAAAAGGTGAGTGTTTTAACCCACTCACAACTTCTAAAAGTTTTTATGTTTGTTAAATTTATTTTAAATATGAGTAGAAATTTATTTATGACTGTTGGCGTGTTTTATTCAGCATATCTGTTAAATCGCATTTATTTAACTTAACTGTTAATTTAGTTTATTTATTGCATAAAATTTGACAGGTAGAATTTATTTTTGCACATAAATTGCTAGTTAACAGTCATTAAATTTATTATGGAATAGAAACTGTTAGTTAATAATCTGTTATTAATTCCTGTATAATTCATATGCTATGTATCAATGATTGTTTAAAATTGGATGATGATTGCAATTGATGATTGATGATTGATATTTGGATGAATGAATGCTATAATTATACTGTATAAACTGCAAGTTATCATGCATTTTTCGTTTCATTCGGGATTGTGGTTTGAAATGATATAAAACCGCAAAATTTTATTTTTAAATTGCGGATTGAAATGATAAATATCCGTATCACTTGACCATAGGATAGAAAATTATATACATGCACCGTGGTCTATATATAAATTATGTTAAAGTGATTTCTATGGTTTGGATGGGATATGGTTTATAAAATTTGATTTTGATATTTTATAAAATATTATTCTTCGATATATATACATATGAAGTTAAAAATTTGAAAATTAAGTTGTGTATAAACCTGTTGAATAAAAATGAAAAATTGAGAAAATGGAATTTGGAAATTTATCTTATATGCTTAAGTTTGAAATTTTAAGGTATGATATTTATAACTGGATTTTCCAAGATGAAATAAAAATGAAAATTCCAGTATAAAGTAAATTTGAGAAAATATTTAATTGCTAGAAATTGGAGTTTTATTTATGGAATTTATATGAATATTCAAGACTAAATAATAGAATATTAATTGTTGAAAGAAGAAAATCCAACTTTAGTTTTGAAATATTAATACTCCAAATGGATATATATATATATATATATATAGAAATTGAAGGGGTTTTTGGAACTTGAAGTGATATTTAAATTATGGTTTAAACTTTAAATAAAGAAATATATTTGAAAAGCCATGGAAATTATTTTTCTTTACAAAGTAACTTTAAAGTTTAACCATTTATTTTACTTTCGTTGAATATCCAAACCATTCAAGTTTTAGAAGTTATGGTTTTAAAATTTTGAATTTTGAAATATTATGCTTTGAAAGTATATTTCAAATATTTGGTTTCCAGATGTTTTAAATTTTAAACCAGCATGATTTTGGAAAAGAATTATATTTGAGATAAAATGATATCATATTGTTTTGGGTTTAAATTGATATCGTATTCGTAGTTTTGAAATGGAAAATTTTATTCTGGTTTTAAAGTATAAACTATTTTTAAATGACCGCGGTGTTATAATAACGATGGGTTGGCAAAGAGACTGGGATCGGATATGGACATACTCTCTGTCGATACCGAAAACCACTTTGACTAACCGTGTACGCGGTGGAGATTCCAGAATGAAGTAGGTGGTGGCGACGTTTCCTGTAAGGTAAATACGTGGACCCGACTCCCGTGAGTTGGCATAAGGTGGCTAAAACAGGAGTGATTCTCGGGCCAATGAGGTCATACCTCTGATCGGACGCTCCTCTTCGATATTATACTTTGACTTTGGATTGATTCAGTGGCCACTTCTATTTTTGATTTTGGGGGAGTTTGTTCGAGGTGGGCGGTAACTGCGGCTACACGTTTCCACTAGCCCGGATAGCAATTGGTATATCTACCCTGGCATTGCCTAGTTGTGCCGTGTCACCTACCATACCGAGCCTTTATTACAAGTTTTGTTTTGTACCATACCTATGGAGTGCCCTCTGACGACTCCCAGTACGGGGGAGATTACGGTACTGTATAGACTATGGGAATATATTCTGTGTTAAGGGCTATATGGGTAACCCCTTAACGCTATTAAAAAGTAAGTTTATTTTACAATTAGACACTATTATAATAGCGCAATATACTACATAGTAAATAGTTTAACGGATCCTTAGGAGATGTAAATCCCGAGCATCTCTTGAGTTACTGCACTCATATTTACTCCTGTTGATTTAACTCACATAAGATCTTTTAGTTCTGACTCGAGTGTTTTGTCTTTTCAATTCGCTCGGGTTAGTCCGAGCATTTTAGGATTTGTGGATTTAGCTCTGGAGGACGAAGACGAAGATTTGTATTTCTAGTATCTACTATATTATTCCACTACACCATTTAATTCCGCTGCATTGTTATTGGTATGTGTAACTCTGATATGCAGTATATAAATGTTTTATAAACAGATTTATAAACTATACATTTTATTATTATATTTTATCCTTCCGCTGCGAGATTCTGTTTTCTTTTATTTCTTTCTCGTTTTTCTTATTTACCCCGTAACAATCCGCCCTTCCGTATGGTTGAACTGGCACGTGTGTCGGTTTAAATCATGCGAAAAGGCAGGATGTTACAGTTGGTATCAGAGCTTTGGTTTAGCGATAAACCTTGGCTTTGTGGGGTTTGACTCTTTGTTAATAGGGTAGTAATACCCTATGGGAGTCGCTGAGTGTATATATATGAGAGAGTGTATTTGTTAGTGTTATATAAAGATTTTAATATATTGTGTTAATCTGTTCCTTTTTGTATTTATAAATTCTGGTTGATGCATGGGACGCTGTGTCATCAATAGGGATTTCTAAATACTTAATAGGACAGACCGACATAATATCTGTTTTAATATAGGTGAATGAAATAATTTTGCCTATTATATTTTCTATATATAAAATAAATTTTTAAATGATATTATATATATATATATATTTTGTTGCAATAGATTGGGTGTTAGGAATAAAATTTATATATAATAGGTAAATAAGATTGAATTTAAAATCAATGAAATTTGGAAATTTTAGAACTTAAGTCCGGGATTTTGAAATTTGCTTTCAAAGGATTTTGAAGTATAATAATATTGTTATAAATATTTTTCGATATAAATATTTCATTATAATTCGGAAGAATTGTTTTAAAGAAGATTTTGGAGAAAATAAGTTTTGTACTTTCCTCTCTGTCGCTGGAAAATAATTTCGGTGATGGCGGCCGCATCATCAACTTTCATTTTCGAGTTTCGAAGGGGAAAGGCCACTGTGGTAAATTCTACTGCAGATTTATTTTGAAATTATTTAAAATTTTAATTGTTTTAAATATAATTAGAGATATAAAACTTGTAAGAAATTATTTATCTATTATTTTTAAAAGAATTTGAAATTTGGCCCGGTATTTAATTCTTAAATTTCCATTAATTAATTGTTTATATTACTTTGTTAAATAAAAGGTAAGTAATTGATGAATTGAAACCTCTAATTTAGGTAAGAGAATTAATTCTAAGCTATAAAGGAAGTTAAAATTTTAACTTATAAGGAAAATTTTAAAGATTTATTGAACATTAAATTTAGTTATAAGATGAGATAAAACTGGTATAAGTTCACTTGCTTTTTTTTTTACATAAATAACTTACCAAATATGAAAAGTTGAAATGTTAAATAAGAAGATTGGAATAGAATATTATACAAGTAGAAATTTTGGAAATAATGAAGTATTCAATGAATTACTGTTAAATGAGAATTTAATGTTATAAACTTAAGTTATAATTGAAATTTTACTAAAATTAAAAGTAAGTTGAAATTGTAATTTATAAAACGAATATATATAATTATTGAACCATTAATTAATTAAAGGAATTGAGAAGAAACTTGTATAATTTTCACTTACATTCTTAAAGCATATATATAACTTACCATATAATAAAAGTTGCAATGTTAGTAAGAAAATGTAAGGGGAAATCTTATAAGTGAAGCTTAAGGTAGAAAAAAGTATTCAATGAATTTGCTGTTACAAAATGAGAATTAAATGTATAAACTTAAGTTAAAATGGAAATTTTAAGTATTATAAATAGATGATTATAAACTTAAGTAAATAAAACGGAATGCAAATATAATGAATATTGTAATAAATGAAAAATGTAAGTAATGAAGGAATCACTCAATAAATGAAAGAAAAGAAATTAGACAACTAAAGCATGAAATAAATGTATAATAAGTTAATTTGGTTGTTGGTTTGAATTGTTATTGTTTGACTTATGGTTGGTTGGGCAAGAGAATTTGAAGTTGTTGGATGAATAAATAATCTATCGTTATTCCATCTAAGACTGTTGAGTAAAGGATGCACTTGATAGTTATTTTCATTCCATACAATTTCAAGTTTTGAACCCGAACAACTATTTGTTTGTTGGATTAAATGGTTGCTTTGTCTTGTGTATGTATGCTGTTTGTAAAGTTGATGATTGTTGTATTGATTGGTTGATTAATGGTTGAAACCGCTTAAATATTTCACTTTATATAAATTGTAACCCTTTGGATTATATAAGAAAATGCAGTATCTTGGAAATATTTTGGAAATGTTTTTCCAAACTTTAATAACTTAAATATAAAGGATTAAATAGTTATAAATAGGATATCTTATTTAAAGTGATTAATTTTGTAAATTTAATTGTTTATAAGTTAAATATTTTGGATAAGATGTATTGTATTTAATTTTTCCCTTCTTTTCCTTTTCGAGGAAGAAAAGTTTTGAGTGGGGGAGAGTGTAACGACCCGCGTAAATTCGATGTTTGAAATGAATTAAATTAATAGGATTTTATTTTAAAATTTAGAAAGAAATAAAAATCTTATTAATTTATATGAAAGAAAATATTGAACTTTGATGTATCAAAGGTAATTAAAATTTGCAAATTAAATTATATATTGCAATTAATAGTAATAGTGGAAATTGTTGCAAGTATTGAATTTGTCAATGGAATAAAATATTGATTTACGGAAATTGAATATAAACGGAGGTAATAAAGTAATGCAAGAAAATAAATAATGTAATTAGTACAATCTCTTTTATTTGTAAACTATTGTAAGGTGTTAATTAATTGAAATATGAAAATTTGGAAATAGATTTAAAATTTATGTTAGATAAATGAATTGCAATAATTAAAGTTAATAATTAATAGGTTAAAGGGAATAACAATTTATTCATAAATGAATATAAGTGAATGTAACAAAATAAATAGGAAACGCTAATTATTCATAAGTGATGGTTGATGATATAAACGTTACTAACTATTAATGTAGTAACGTAAGATGTAAACGTATTTTCAACGGAAATGTAACCTTATTTCTAGGTAGAAATTGCAGGTAGATTTATGAAATGGAGTTTATGAGATAAATAGAATTGAATGTTTCGCTAGTATGAGTTTAAGGGAATATGGGGTAAATTGATTAAATCAATAAAAGACAATAAATGCAATTATGATGGGTTAGTAATAAAACTAAATAGGGAAATGATTGTATAGTAAAAATGGAATTCCAACTTGTTGGAATAGAGTAAATACACTTAGTAATAAATTTAGGATAGGAAAACGAAATGGAAATATTGAATTAGTTAATTCGTATATATATATATATATATATATATATATATATATATATATATATATATATATATATATATATATATATATATATATAGAATGGCGATTATTGGATTGTAAATAATAAAGTTATTAATGGTGATCAAGAGTTGTGACCACAAGTTATTATGAGTGATACATATATATTTAATTCAATTCAATTGATTTGGAAATCATTGCATTAAATATAAATTAAATGTTACGTTGAATAAGTTAAGGTAATAAATGGATAATGACGTAAATGTTCTTCATAGATATGATAATTTGAATCTATTGAAATTTATGGAATTTGAATATAACATTTTACGTTAATTGGAGATAAAGATGGAAATAGGTAATAATTGCATTAATTTGTAAGTAGAAATAATCGTTAATGAGAACAAGTATTTAAGATTTACCACCTATTTAGTATATTAAGTTATAACGGAAAATCAATTGCAATAATTAACAATATATTTATTTCATTAATGATAATGACGTAATATTTGAAATATTAAAATCGGATGGAATTCAAATGTATATAACGATAGAAATGTGAAATTTGGGGAATAGATTCAAAGTTATAAATGATTTGTTAAAATAATACATAATAAGTGCAAATTGAATGAATCTCTGGGAGCATAGATTTAAGTTTAGAAAACGATATTTTGGTTTAATTAAGTATTGCAAAATAAATGAAATTAACGTTTGAATATTTAGTTTATAGAGATTAAACTAAAATTCAAGGATATTAAAATAATAGATTTTGAACCCAACATGGAATCCTTCTACTTAAAATTTTTAGATGGAATAAACATTTGATTATTTAATTGAATAGAGAAAAAGATTTATTTAGTATGTAATTTAATGCTTGTTGAAAACTGTAATTTTATAAACATGTTTGCTTGACTATAAGTAAGGATTACAATGTTCATGTATTTATTTAATTGATTTCATCAATTAGGGTCTGCTTTGAAGTGGAAGATTAAAATTAATTGGAAATAAATTTATTAAAATCTTTCAATTGAAAAAGGAAAAGAAACAAAGTGCAATTAATAAAATTTATGTAAGAATGTTTTCATTATGAATGTACTTATTTGGAAATATAAGAATTGATTTAATATTGTATAAGTTGATCATTTTAGAATATAAGAATGTTTACATTATGAATTGCAAGTAACAAATAAGCATTTTAAGGAAAATAAAAGAATGTTGAGGAAATAAAATGAACGTTTCCATTCTAAATATAAGGAAGTGGAGAAATTAACACTGCAATGGATAGACTTATCAGCTTTTAATTTACATCTAAATTTGTTTAGATCAATTTGGAAATTAATAAAATTGTGGATATATTTTGAAACGTAAACGAAACGTCTAGATTTACATTTGTAAATACGTTTAAAATAAGATGTAAATGATAAGGAATTTATTTATTTCCTAAATCCATAACGTGTGTAATTAATATTATTTATCTTTTGGGACCACCTCCGTTTGTACGTTAAAATTCGTGCACACCTATTCTTTTGCGATCTATCTATAAATAGGCAGTGAAACCTAGCCTCCATCTTCATTCCTCTGTATAGTCTCTTCTTCAACTTCTTCTCTTCTTCAATGGCAACAGACAATTTCTAGATCCAGTTTCAATCCAAATAAAAGTCAAAATTCAAACACCTCTAAAAGTTCCAGAAAAATTATATGTTGGAGTTCTCAGAATACGCAATCTACTGGTGGTGTTCGTTTTCGGTTTTGGGTTCGGTCTGGAAACATATTCGCATACTCCTGTAGCCAAAGCGCGTGGAAGACGATAGTGACATGGCGAGTATTTAATTAAGGTTTGTTTTGTTTTATAATTTATTTTGATTTTCAAATCGTTTAAATCGCATAACTTTTTCATACGACCTCGGATTCACGCGAAACTTTTTTTGTTAGGATCGTAATTAAATTCCGGACAGTTTGGAACTAGTTTGGACCAATTCGGAGACCGTCGAATTTTTGGGCTTAAATCGGATTTAAATTCGATTTAAATTCAAAAGGTGAGTGTTTTAACCCACTCACAACTTCTAAAAGTTTTTATGTTTGTTAAATTTATTTTAAATACGAGTAGAAATTTATTTATGACTGTTGGCGTGTTTTATTCAGCATATCTGTTAAATCGCATTTATTTAACTTAACTGTTAATTTAGTTTATTTATTGCATAAAATTTGACAGGTAGAATTTATTTTTGCACGTAAATTGCTAGTTAACAGTCATTAAATTTATTATGGAATAGAAACTGTTAGTTAATAATCTGTTATTAATTCCTGTATAATTCATATGCTATGTATCAATGATTGTTTAAAATTGGATGATGATTGCAGTTGATGATTGATGATTGATATTTGGATGAATGAATGCTATAATTATATTGTATAAACTGCAAGTTATCATGCATTTTTCGTTTCATTCGGGATTGTGGTTTGAAATGATATACAATCGCAAAATTTTATTTTTAAATTGCGGATTGAAATGATAAATATCCGTATCACTTGACCATAGGATAGAAAATTATATACATGCACCGTGGTCTATATATAAATTATTTTAAAGTGATTTCTATGGTTTGGATGGGATACGGTTTATAAAATTTGATTTTGATATTTTATAAAATATTATTCTTCGATATATATACATATGAAGTTAAAAATTTGAAAATTAAGTTGTGTATAAACCTGTTGAATAAAAATGAAAAATTGAGAAAATGGAATTTGGAAATTTATCTTATATGCTTAAGTTTGGAAATTTTAAGGTATGATATTTATAACTAGATTGTCCAAGATGAATTAAAAATGAAAATTCCAGTATAAAGTAAATTTGAGAAAATATTTAATTGCTAGAAATTGGAGTTTTATTTATGGAATTTACATGAATATTCAAGACTAAATAATAGAATATTAATTGTTGAAAGAAGAAAATCCAACTTTAGTTTTGAAATATTAATACTCCAAATGGATATATATATATATAGAAATTGAAGGGGTTTTTGGAACTTGAAGTGATATTTAAATTATGGTTTAAACTTTAAATAAAGAAATATATTTGAAAAGCCATGGAAATTATTTTTCTTTACAAAGTAACTTTAAAGTTAAACCATTTATTTTACATTCGTTGAATATCCAAACCATTCAAGTTTTAGAAGTTACGGTTTTAAAATTTTGAATTTCGAAATATTATGCTTTGAAAGTATATTTCAAATATTTGGTTTCCAGATATTTTAAATTTTAAACCAGCATGATTTTGGAAAAGAATTATATTTGAGATAAAATGATATCATATTGTTTTGGGTTTAAATTGATATCGTATTCATAGTTTTGAAATGGAAAAATTTATTCTGGTTTTAAAGTATAAACTATTTTTAAATGACCGCGGTGTTATAATAACGATGGGTTGGCAAAGAGACCGGGATCGGATATGGACATACTCTCTGTCGATACCGAAAACCACTTTGACTAACCGTGTACGCGGTGGAGATTCCAGAATGAAGTAGGTGGTGGCGACGTTTCCTGTAAGGTAAATACGTGGACCCGACTCCCGTGAGTTGGCATAAGGTGGCTAAAACAGGAGTGATTCTCGGGCCAATGAGGTCATACTCTAATCGGACGCTCCTCTTCGATATTATACTTTGACTTTGGATTGATTCAGTGGCCACTTCTATTTTTGATCTTGGGGGAGTTTGTTCGAGGTGGGCGGTAACTGCGGCTACGCGTTTCCACCAGCCCGGATAGCAATTGGTATATCTACCCTGGCATTGCCTAGTTGTGCCGTGTCACCTACCATACCGAGCCTTTATTACGAGTTTTGTTTTGTACCATACCTATGGAGTGCCCTCTGACGACGCCCAGTACGGGGGAGATTACGGTACTGTATAGACTATGGGAATATATTCTGTGTTAAGGGCTATATGGGTAACCCCTTAACGCTATTAAAAAGTAAGTTTATTTTACAATTAGACACTATTATAATAGCGCAATATACTACATAGTAAATAGTTTAACGGATCCTTAGGAGATGTAAATCCCGAGCATCTCTTGAGTTACTGCACTCATATTTACTCCTGTTGATTTAACTCACATAAGATCTTTTAGTTCTGACTCGAGTGTTTTGTCTTTTCAATTCGCTCGGGTCAGTCCGAGCGTTTCAGGATTTGTGGATTTAGCTCTGGAGGACGAAGACGAAGATTTGTATTTCTAGTATCTACTATATTATTCCACTACACCATTTAATTCCGCTGCATTGTTATTGGTATGTGTAACTCTGATATGTAGTATATAAATGTTTTGTAAACAGATTTATAAACTATACATTTTATTATTATATTTTATCCTTCCGCTGCGAGATTCTGTTTTCTTTTATTTCTTTCTCGTTTTTCTTATTTACCCCATAACAATCCGCCCTTCCGTATGGTTGAACTGGCACGTGTGTCGGTTTAAATCGTGCGAAAAGGCGGGATGTTACAGGTTCCAGGTTGCTTCCAGAGAATGGTTTACAGATTTGTTTTTGAAATTGACTTGCATGCTTGAGTTGCTTGTCTCAGGTTGAAGAAGAACAAGCTTTGATTTACAAGTTGGTTTTGAGGAGTGTTACTTACTGATTTGAATATGTTTTTGTTTTTAGAGATAATTACAGATTTGCTTTCTTAGCTTAGAAATTTGAATAGGAAAATTGAAGAGGAGGAGACAATGTTATAAAGGCTGAAATTAATTTAACAAAATAAAAAAATGAAAATTGAATGACACTTGTCATATTGTTTTATTCATATATTAACACATGTTGTTTGATTACTTAATATGTTAACACTTGTCTTTGTTAAATTTTATTTTTATCTTAAATGTAAATAAAGGTTTTACTTAATTTTATTTATACTTACGTAAATATATATGTAAATTTCTTATGTAAAGAAAATGTAATAAAAACAAATTATAAATAAAACTTATCCAAATATTTTTAAGATCCAAACATTTTAAATATTTATTTTTAAGTATCTATTCTTTTGAATTTCAAAGTTTTAAATTCAAATTAGATTATAAAATCAAATCTAAGAATCAAGTTATATCTATACATATATAACTACTTATTAAGTTTAAAAAAAACAACAATCCTATTCCTATAAAATCTATTTATGTTTATAAAAGCTAAGTATTATGATTATCATTTGAAAATAACAAATTCAACAATTTTAAATGTTTTATAAAAAAGATTATAAATCACTTCTGTTATTAAATGAATTAAAAACCATATGCTGTATTGTGATTTAAACTTCTATTTCAAATCATATATATATATATATATATATATATATATCAAGTAATATCTTAAAGAAATGAATCAAACTTTTTATTTAAATTTAAAAATTAAGCTAAGATATAATTTTAAACAATAACATTTATCTTAAGTATTTACAAATCATATAGTTATTAATTAAATAACTTTGAAAAGCTTAATATTAATTTAAATCAAAATTTCTAAATTATTAAATATATTATTAGAATTTGAAAACAAGACTTTATTTATTTATTAAATTCCAAATCAAAGATTATCTATAATATATATATACACACAAATATATATACATTATAAATAGAAACATTTATTTAGCCTTTTAAAAGATAAAATCACTAATTAAATATTTATTTAATTAGATTATTAAACCAATTCATATTTTATTAATCAATATTATCAAATCAATTTAAATTTTAAATAAAGACTATTAAATTGCTATTGCCAAGAATTCCGGGATATCACATCATTTCACTTATATTTGTCAATTTCAACTTGGATTTTAAATTAAATTTCGTTTATCAAAACAAAACTTAAATTTTAATTTGCTACAGGTAGCAAATCCATCACATAGAAACTCGAAATCAATACTGATGATGCTACAGTCATCACCTTTATTATTTCCCATCAACGATGGTGAATTCAGTGCTTTATATTCTTTTAAAATTTTCCTTTTATTATTTATAAATCACATTTATATGGTTTCACTATTTTACCTTACTTAAATAAGATTCATCCTAAATTTACATATCTTATTTTGATTATAATAATTTAATCTCTTTAACTTTGAAAAATAACTTTCAAATCAACTGGATTCAAATTTCTAAATTCTTAGTTTAAATTCATTTTTATTTATAACTCACATTCATAAATATATTTATGTTTTTTCATTTCTTATATATTAGATTATTTCACAATTGTAAATCATATTAATTATAATTCCATACTTTATAATTCTTTTGCTTATATAATATATTCTTTTTACAATTTTTTATTAAGATTATTCAAAAAAATTATATTAACTTATATATATTTACATTTTCAAACAACGAAATACTCAGTTTATATACACTTTAATAATTTTTGAAAAATTGTTTCCTTTATATATAAAATATAATCGAGGTAAAATTATTTCATTTACCCAATTTAAAAACAATACTATGTCGACTTTCCTCGTTTAAGTGTTTGAGAATCCCTATCGATAACATGGCGTCCCACATACCGGTTAGAATTCATAAACAACTCAACGGATAAGCAAACACAATATAAAACACTTTTATATTCACTAACAAATACGCACTCGTATATATAATAAACTCAAACTCAATCTAGGGTGTTACTGTCCCTATATATATTGAGTACACATCAAAGCTTAGGAATATACAAAATCTAAGCTCTGATACCAAATGCGACAACTCGCAAATCCGTTGAATCGACAATAAACCACACATGTCTGACCTAAAAAGCATAGATCGATGGAAAGTTAGGAGAAAGAAAAGAAGAGAAGAGAAGAAAGAGAGAAGATAGAACCAAACAAAACAACATAGAATCTCCGCAGCGGAAAACATATAATATCATATCAATGTCCTTTACAAAATAGAAACTGTATATATACATACATCAATCAGAGTTCAACAATGAAATAATAATTATCACCCTGAACAGTTATAATAACCTATCCTCACAACTGCCGATAATACAAAACAACTAAGCAACAATGCAGCAAATAATCAAACAAAATAGATACGTGTATATGAAATGAAGATCTCCAGCTCTCCTGCTGAAGCTCCATAAGCACCAAATTTGAACCTGTAAATGTACTCGGTCTGACCCAAGCATTGAAAGGGAAGAACGCTTGGATCATACTGGTGAACCAATGTGAGAAACACACTCAACTGAAGTTATTAAATTACCAAACTTTTCCTTTATCAAAAACAAAAGTATCTCATAAGACAAGTCCACACATAAACACAGACATGTTTTTACCTTACGATAACTAAAACATTTCATATCAAATTCATCTTATATTATACTAGTGTCTAGCATACAAATAATATTCAAAAAAGCCGAAGTTGTTACCATAATTAAATTCCAACATACTAGGCTCTACAAATAAAATGGCAGGTACGAAGTGGAGTTTTGATTTTCATACAAATGACCAGGTGAAAGGACTACCTTCCGACAGTACACCTCTAGAAGAATGTACCGAGGACCATCACAAAGGATCCTCTACCAACACAAGACCGGCCCTCCTCTACAACTAGGTGGTACCAAATATATCATCCTCCGATCGTTGACGACCTTTACCGAGGGACCTCTAGCATACAAACAAAAATAATCAGATACACGACGTCATAGCGTGTAAAGATATATCTAGAAGAGGATGATCATATCCTACTTGGGAATGACCCACTTAGCCTGTTGCATCTAACCCTGTTATGTTCATTTTCGATGGATGAGGCTAGAGGTAACAATTACCTTTCACAATCACATATCACATCACTTTGAATGCCACACGGCCATTTTCGTTGACTACTAACTGTCTTTCACAAAAATACAACCCTTAAGCTCATACGTCTCAAGGAGGGTGTTAAACTAAGAGAAGTTGCTTTCTCCTCCACCACCGATGTACGTTTGTAAAAACCAATGTACGTAATCTTTAGAAATGCAATGTCATACAAACATCCATAAAGTTGTCCAGGAATAGGACAAACTGAAGGTACTTTCCTACCACATCCTATCGGGAAATTCCTAGGATTAATAGCAAGTAGTCCTTGCATTGGATATTTCTTAATGAAAAGACCACCACTGCTGGATGCATATATTGGATTTTAACCCCAAACGATCAACAAGCAGCCCCCCACTATGAAAATTTGGAATATCAATACCATCATAAGCAACGTGCACAATTGTCGCATATACGTTAGCCGAAGTGGTTTTCAGATAAATCTGATCCCGATCTCTTCACACCAACAGCGCAAAAGCGTTTCTCAACCTCACATAGCAAATAAGTCTTATAGACTTATCACGTCTCCACCTTTCAACTTGCTATCCTTCGGGCCAAGAAGGAAGCTCGATAGCTTGGAGTAATACTTCGCACTATACGAATCAACATCCTCAACACAAACGATAATGAAACCTATACAGATGGCTACGTACTAAGTGTACGACTAAATAGTTCCCACATCAAGCCGAGGAACTAAAATTTGGACAAGTTTAATAGTTGGTTATTTAACTATCAAAGAAAACAAACAAATATTTACCACTATAACAATTACTAGGCCCTTTTAATTAATCTTTTATTAATTAAAATTGCTTGCCAAATATTCACTTCAAATTATCTTTAAAAAGATATATTTCAAACCATTTCACTATTTTAATATTGGAAAACATTTCCATATACTTATTTAATAACAAGTAATTCACAAATCAATTCATTTTCAACACTTAGAAAATATGACATATGCTTAAACCACGATTAAGTATATATGTTATTCTTTAAGGAAAACATTCTCTTTGAACACATTTATTTGGGTTAAAACGAATGTCGCGTAAAACATCGTTACGACAACCCAATATCAACAGTATAGGGATTCGAAAATTAGATAGATATATAAACCCCAGTACTAAGCATTTCCTTTCGAAAATCATTTACTATAACAACAGGTTTATAGTCCATCATTTCCTTGCTTCTCGAAAATGTCTATTTCAACAATAATAAAATCTATGGCATCGATATTTAACACATTTTAAAACATCTTTTAACATTTTTACTCTATTTAGAATATCACTTCACAAAACATTTATTTAATTTAAAATAGTATTCACTATCAAAATCATGAATATACTTCATTTATCAAATCCAATATTTCTACGCATTTATTAAAGGATAATCCACCGTCCAAAATAGTGGATATAATCCTCTAACCAAATTCAATACTACTGCAAATTTAATTAAAGAATTATCCATTGTCCCAAATCATGGATGAAATTACTTTAATAAACTATAAAAATTAACTTATCAAAATCAATTGATTTCGGATTTATAAAATAATGTTTATAAATTCTATTCATTTTTATTTCATAAAAACTTCCATATATAAAAATTCCTTTACTAACCAATTTCATTTATACCATTAACATACCAAAATCCAAATTATAAGTTAATTCACTATAATTCATTTATTTACAAAACCATTCTTTCAATAACTTCACAAATCGTAAATCTTATTCACTTATAGAATCCATTTATAACCTCGTTTTAACATTTATAAAACTCCTTTATAATTCCATTATTTTGATTTATAAAATATCAATTTTATAAATCTTATACATAAACCTTTTATAATAAATCAAAATTTCTCATTTTATATATACTTATGCTTTCAGTAATTTACAAATTGTTATTACAACTTATATAACTCCAAAAATCATACTTAAGTATATTTCACAAAAAAATCATAATTTTTATAACATAAAAATTATAACATCTATTTATTTGAAATAAATTCATTCTTTTAACAATTCAAAAATTAAAAATATCTATTTTCAAAAATCACTTTAAAAATCCTTTGTAATTTGGAAATCATCACTTTAACATTTTAAAATTACCAAAATAGGCCCAATGCTGCAACAACACTAAATACATCAATCACGACATCTAAAACGTCATATATCATAGGATAACAGAATGTATCACAATACCTGTAAATAAAACTAATACTGGTTCGGAATCCAATTAGATCCCCCTAACCTATCACCTCCAACAAAATACATATAAGAAATATATGTACAATGTCCGCTTCGAGGCAGATGCGCATACAAAGGGTCATCCGCTTATACACGGAAACATATAGGGTCATCTACTCCACTAGGCAGGTATATATCCAAATGCCAATCTATATATAGATAATATATCATATATCATCCAGACAATCATCAATCATCATAAATAAAATTTATTCTCACTTTTATAAAAATATCATTGAGATAGAAAGAGTGAGTTGTACTCACATTGGTTCCAATAGCAGTCATAGTGTTTTATTCCAAATAAGACTAAACGCACGTTTAATTTTACCTAAAATTTACACTAGCTCCAATCAACTCCGAACAAGCTTCATCGTGTAGTGTTCGCGAATACGAACCCAACGCAATTCATTTCGTGCGAAACAGACCTCGCATGAGAAAGTTATCAACTTTTAAAGAGTGAACGAATTTAAATATAATTAATTTACAAATTTCTTTTATTTTTGAAACCCTCACTTCATCCAGGCCGTTCGATTTCCTAACCCCAAATCTTGACCGTTGCCTTTTATTTGTTCCTCCACGCACGTACTGGTTTCAAATGAAACCCATGTCACCGTCTTCTTTGATAAATTTTTGTGACCACACCTTGAAGTTCGAAGACGATTAGCAAACTTCATTTGAACGGCCGATGACGCAGTGGATAACAACTTTGATCACGAGATGATGCTTCATGTCAAATAAATCGATAAAACGATGAATCGATGGATTGATAATACCCAAGATAAATGCCCAAATCCGTTGATCTCGCGAGATACCAGATTCTAGCTATCTTTAACACGTTGATCGCGCACGATACCATGTTAGAAGATCTACGATTCTTCGACGTTGATCTCGCGCACGAGATTCCGTGAACCGGCTTCAAAATCGTTGATTCGAGCGCACTCGAATAATCGAAAATGGAGAAAGGAGATAACACTCAACTTCCAATTTTAAAGAGGCACAAAGCACTCAAACAAAAGTTTATTCAAAATCAACCATTCTTTACAAATGACACCTCTCCCTATTTATAGGGAAATTACAACATAACATACACGGCCGACCTAACAGCAGACCGACCTTATATCAACATACAATTCAAAAACAGGTGCTTGCGACCTACGACTCAACACGAGTCATTAACGAACTAACACAAGCGACTTACGACTTACAACGAACGACATAAGAACCACGACTTAACAACATATACGACATAACAAAATACAACACGAGTTACAATACATCACGACCTACAAACACTGCGACATAACAAAACAACATACGACTTAATAGATACAAGTGACATAGCACAGCAACAGGAGGCCTCGAGCGACATAACAACTGGAGCGACTTAAGGAAAACACGGCAGCGACCTACTAGAAGCGACATAAGGAAGCCCGCGACTTAGCAATATGAAGACATCTCGCGACCTAAGGTTGGAGCGACCTAAGAAGATGGGCGACTTAGAGAAAGCGGCATGTGTGAATGCGGCGTAGCTCACTTAGGTCGTAACTCGGCAAAGTTAGGTCGTAACACGTTAGTTTGTCCTGAGCAACTTATGGCTTCTCGTGACCTAGGATTTTGCGAATTAAGAAATGGCTTATGGAATGATTAGCTAGGTCGTGGCCCTTTAGGTCGTAGCCCGCTGCTCCTGCATTCCAGAAAATTCACTAGGCCGTTTGAGCGACCTATCAACCCGTTAGGTCGCTGGAGCGACTTACCATAGTGCGCTGCATCATCCTTCCTCGGTTGACCAGAATTCGACCCCGAATTCACACTTTCCTGTTCTTCGACACAATTATCCCTGTGATATGGAATCAAGTGTTTGACGTTAAAAACGTCGGCGGTATGGATATGATCCGGCAGTCTCAACTGATACGCATTTTCATTAATCTTCTTCAAGATTTCTACTGGACCAATCTTTCGTGCTTTCAATTTGTTGTATGTTCCAACTGGAAAACAATCTTTCGTCAATACCGCGTAAACAAAATCACCCTCTTTGAAGTCCACACTCCTTCGTTTCTTATCTGCCAGTTGCTTATACTTCTCATTTGACTTAAGCAATCGTTCATGAACAATCATGTGACACTCCTACAACTCATTTACGAAATCACAAGCTCGTTTAACAACCCCTTTCTGACGTGGAATTGTCGACAAATCCAACGGTCCCTTCGGAATTGCTGAATATACTACTTGAAATGGACTAAATCCAGTGCTTCGATTAACAGCATGATTATGTGCGAATTCTGCCTGACACAATTTCACATCCCAGCTTTTCAAATTATCCTTCACAAGACATCTCAACAAGTTTCCCAAAGATCTGTTCACCACTTCCGTTTGCCCATCCGTTTGTGGATGATAGGCGCTACTAAAATTCGGCTTAGTACCAACCATCTTCCACAGACTCAACCAAAAATGACTTAGAAATCGAGTATCCCGGTCAGAAACAATGGTCTCAGGTAGCCCATGTAGTCGATAAACCTCTTTAAAGAACAATTGAGCAACACGGACTGCATCGGTGGTCTTTTTACAAGCTATGAAATGTGCCATCTTCGAAAATCTATCCACCACAACATATATAGAATCATTCCCTCATTGAGTTCTTGGCAAACCCAAAACAAAATCCATGCTAACATCAACCCATGGTCTAGTAGGCACGGGCAATGGCATATACAATCCTGCATTCGTAGCTGTTCCTTTGGAAACTTGACATACGTGACATCTCTGCACAAATCTTTCAACTTCTTTCCTCATGGAAGGCCAAAAATATGATTGAGAAATCAACTGCAAGGTACGATCTCTTCCCACATGACCTTCTTCATGCAATTCCTTCATAATCTTCATTCGCAAACTGCACTCTGGTATACACAACCGATTTCCTTTGAATAGAAAACCATCTACCAACACATACTCATCCGTCTTCCCTTTCTCGACTTCATCTACAATCTTAGCAAAGCAAGGATCCTCAACAAACAATTCTGGAAATACTTCAAACCCCATCACTTCAACTCTCATCGTAGTCAACAAATGATTTCTTCTACTCAATGCGTCTGCCACCCGATTTGTAACTCCCGACTTATGCTTTACAACAAATGTAAACTGTTGCAAGTATACGATCCATGAAGCATGTCTGGCTGCAATCTTATCCTGTCCCTGCAAATGTTTCAATGCTTCATGGTCAGTATACAGCACAAACTCTTCATAAAACAAGTAGTGTCTCCAATGTTTTATGGCTTGGACAATAGCATAGAACTCCAAGTCATAGGTACTGTATCTTGTCTTGGCTCCAGAAAGTTTCTCGCTAAAATAAGCAATTGGACGTCCCCTTTGAATTAACACTCCTCCAATTCCAACTTTAGATGCATCAGTATCCAACTCAAAGAGTAACTGAAAGTCCGGATATCTAAGAATCGGTGTCGTAGTCAAAAGTGTCTTGATTCATTGGAAAGCAGAATCAGCCTCTTAAGTCCACACAAATTGCTTTCCTTTCATACAATCTGTCACTGGTGCCATCACGCTACTGAAATGTGGAATAAACCTTTGGTAGAATGACGCTAACCTATGGAAACTTCTCACTTCAGTTACAGTCCTGGGTTGTGGCCAATCCTTGATTGCTTCAACTTTACCTTGATCTACATGGATTCCTTCCTTGGACAACACATGCCCCAAAAACAAAATACCGTGTGTCATGAACATGCACTCCTTTGTTGCCACGTAAAACTGCTCCTGACGAAGTATCATCAACACTTCCCACAAGTGTTGTAGATGTTCTTCTGCGCTTCCACTCTATATCAATATATCATCAAAGTATACCACTACGAACTTTCCAATAAATGGTCGAAAGATCTGATTCATCACTCGCATAAAAGTATGAGGTGCATTCGAAAGACCAAATGGCATGACCAGCCATTCATACAACCCCTCCCGTGTCCTGAAGGCTGTCTTACATTCATCCCCTGGTCGAATTCGAATCTGATGATACCCACTCTTCAGATCAATCTTTGAAAAGATAGCAGCTCCGCTCAACTGATCTAACAAGTCGTCTAATCTAGGTATCGGAAATATGTACCTCACTGTAATCTTTTTTAGTGCTCGACTATCTATACACATTCTCCAAGTTCCATCCTTATATGGCACTAACAAAGCTGGTACTGCACAAGGACTTAAACTTTCTTGTACGCGCCCTTGTTCAAGTGACTCCTCCACCTGCCTTCTCAACTCTTCGTGCTCCTTTGAACTCATTCTATAATGTGGTTTATGTGGTAACACAGCTCCCAGAACAAGATCAATCTGATGTTGTATGTCTCTCAACGGTGGTAACTCTTTCGGTAATTCATCAGGAAATACATCTTCAAATTCCTTCAACACTGGCTTAACTTCCTCAGGAACTTCAACCGTTTCACTACTTTCACGTCCAATCAATAGAAATACTTAAGATCCATCCTTTACTTCTTTGACAAACTCCTTCAAAGATAATAGAGTCTTTAATTCCTTGATTTCCTCCAACTTGCTTTCATTTTGTTGTGGCTTTTTAGGAGCTAAAGTGATTCTAGTGCTCTCGAACATGAAACTATAGCAGTTAGTCCTTCCATCGTGTTGCACGGCTCTATCGAATTGCCATGGTCTCCCCAATAACAAATGACATACGTCCATATCTACCACGTCACACCAAATTTCATCCTTATACTTCTTTCTGATGGAAAAAGTTACACAAGCTCTTCGACTAACTTTCACTTCCCCACCTTTCCTCAACCAAGCTAATTTGTAGGGTTTGGGATGTTTCTCCGTCTTTAACGCTAACTTCTTTACAGCTTCTGTAGAGATGATGTTATCACAACTTCCTGCATTGATAACAAACCTACAAACCCTTCCCAAAATAGTGCACGTCGACTGAAAAATATTACTTCTCAACCAGCTAGTCTCCTCTTCCTGCTTTGGCGTCAAGCAAGATCTCCCCATCATTAAAGAATATCCCTCATCTCCCGCCAATAATTCTTCTTCTTCCTCAACTTGTGGTGAATTGGAACATTCTATTTCTGCATCCTCATCCTCAATCTCAGCAACCATTGCTCGCTTCTTAGGCTTCGAACATTCATTGCTCTTTGACCAAACACCTGACAGTTATAACACTTGAAATTGTTATTGACCTTGGTCTTAGCAACTTCATTGACAACCGGTTTACTAACAGCCTTGGAAACATTAGTACTGCTACTAGCTCCTTTCACCTGATTGTTCGAACTTGTAAACGCACCACCCCCTCTTCTACCTTGTTTCTCATATGCTAGAGCCTTCTGGTGTGCTTCAGCAACGGATCTTGGATCAAATATATTCACCATATCCTGAATTTGCATTCTCAATCCTCCAGCATATGTAGATGTTAGCAGTTCCTTCGTTTCCATGATATCATTTCTAGCAATCAGTTGATAAAACTCATCTGCATAATCATTTACCGACTTTGTCCCTTGTCTCAAATTCTGTAAGCGCTGATACATAAGAGACTGATAATTATAAGGCAAGAAAGTAGCCTTCATCAACTTCTTCATCTTTTCCCATGAAACAATCTTCGACTTTCCCATTCTCTACCGTGCAAGTTTACTTTGTTGCCACCATGCCATAGCACTTCCCCTCAATCGTGTAGCAACCAACTTAACTCTACGATGCTTAGGTACTTCCTTGAAGTCAAAAATTTCCTCAACATTTGATAACCAATCCAGAAACTCTTCTGCTATCATTCCTCCGATGAATTCGGGAATCTCTGTTTTCATCCCCGACTCCCATCGACGGTCATCTTCTACATCTCGATATTAACTTTGTACTTGGTCTCGATCTCGATAATGAATACTACCTCTATCACCATATTCATCATAATCAAATGTACTTCGATATCGATCTCGACCATCAACATCTCTACGATCATGCATATCTCTTCTACTATGTCTTTCAGCATCACGATATGGCTCATCTCCAAACTCACGTGGAGTTCTTCTCTCTTCATTTCTGTACTCATGGTATTCTCGTCTCATTGAAACTGATGATTCTCTTCTATCTTGATAAGATTATGGTGACACCCTCCTCGCTTCTACAACCGATGGAGAAACTCTGTTTCCTCCATGGTTCGAGACTGGTGGCCTTCTCCTTTGATTTTGATTCATGTCATTCATCAATTTCTCTAACTTCCCAATACCTTCATCGAAATTTTCATTAGTACGTTGTTCCATTTGCTCAGCTTCTTGTCTTCAATACACATCTTCAACATTATGAAAACGGTTAGCACGTCTCGGCGGCATGATCATCAACAAACTCCAAACTAACTTTAACTCTCAGTTTGAACTTAACTCCAACTCTCGGCCTTGACCTACAAAAGTGATGCACGCCTCCAACTTATAGCTCGGATCTAACTTTAACTCTTCCTCTTGGCTCCACAGGCTCGTCTTAGCTATGATTGGCTAAGTTTAAGCTCTAATACCAAACTTGATGCAACGGATAACAACTTTGATCACGAGATGATGCTTCATGTCAAATAAATCGATAAAACGATGAATCGATGGATTGATAATACCCAAGATAAATGCCCAAATCCGTTGATCTCGCAAGATACCAGATTCTAGCTATCTTTAACACGTTGATCGCGCATGATACCGTGTTAGAAGATCTATGATTCTTCGACGTTGATCTCGCGCACGAGATTATGTGAACCGGCTTCAAAATCATTGATTCGAGCGCACTCGAATAACCGAAAATGGAGAAAGGAGATAACACTCAACTTCCCATTTTAAAGAGGCATAAAGCACTCAAACAAAAGTTTATTCAAAATCAATCATTCTTTACAAATATCACCTCTCCCTATTTATAGGGAAATTACAACACAACATACACGGGCGACCTAACAGCAGACCGACCTTATACCAACATACAATTCAACAACAGGTGCTTGCGACCTACGACTCAACACGGGTCATTAACGAACTAACACAAGCGACTTACGACTTACAACAAAGGACATAAGAAAAATGACTTTAACAACATATACAACATAACAAAATACAACATGAGATACAATACATCACGACCTACAAACACTGCGACATAACAATACAACATACGACTTAACAGATACAAGTGACATAGCACAGCAACAGGAGGCCTCGAGCGACATAACAACTGGAGCGACTTAAGGAAAACACGGCAGCGACCTACTGGAAGCGACATAAGGAAGCCCGCGACTTAGCAATATGAAGACATCTCGCGACCTAAGGTTAGAGCGACCTAAGAAGATGGGCGACTTATAGAAAGCGGCATGTGTGAATGCGGCGTAGCTCGCTTAGATCGTAACTCGACAAAGTTAGGTCGTAACACGTTAGTATGTCCTCAGCGACTTAAGGCTTCTCGCGACGTAGGATTTTGCGACTTAAGAAATGGCTTCTGGAATGATTCGCTAGGTCGTAGCTCGCTGCTCCTGCATTCCAGAAAATTCACTAGGTCTTTTGAGTGACCTATCAACCCGTTAGGTCGCTGGAGCGAGTTACCATAGTGCGCTGCATCAGCCGACCTTTGCTCCACCTCCACCTCGAATTTAGGCGAGCTCGGTTGCTTATCTTCCTCGATAAACGTGTATGATCACAGTGCGTTCAAACGAAGATTGCCGACGGTCGGCCATGCCATAACCCATCACAACCGTTGAATCGATAGATCACAACACCCTCTACAACTTTGTAGTAGAAAAATTTCGTAAATGTTTACAGATTGAGAGATTTTGAGGGAAAAAGGTTGGATGATTTCGGCCTTACATTTGGATAGTGGCCGTGTAAACCCCAGATGGATTACGTTTTGCAAAAATGAAGAAAACAGGTCCTTTTATAAAAAAATTGACGACACTATTCATACGGAAATTTTTCGAACTCGAAATGAAGTGTGCCGCCTGGCTTTTATAATGTTTTACCCCTACTCCAAACACAAAGGAATGTATACCGAGAGCCAATTCGATCGTGTTTGGAAGACAGCCTTTTGAATCGAATTATTTAAATTTAAAATTCACTTAAACGAATTTCTATGCGTTTTAGCTTGCCTCAGACAAGCCGTAGTTCCGATTGACATGAAATTTGGAATCTTAGAACAATATAACATTACAGATCCAATGAACCTTGTTTCGTCGAAATCCAAGACTATTTGAAAAATTACCATTTTTACACATCAATTAAATATTAAAATATTCAATTTCTGTAATTTAACTTTGAATAAAAAGTTCTCTAACATCATTCTAATTCAAATAGAATTTAGTTCAACTTTATAAATCATTTTTATTCACATTAAATTCAATTTTTAGTTATTTTCACAATTTCAAATATTAAATTAACGAATTAATTATCCAGTTAAATCCAAATATTTGAAATACAAGTTATTCAGCTTATAAAATTTACTTTCAAATATTTAAAATCAATTAAATATACAAATTTCAAATGACAGAAATTCTGGGCCATTACAGGTATGGTGATGCATGAGAACTTTATATTGTTTAATTACTATGTCAACTTACTAAAATACCCCCCACATTTGCCAATGAATACTCCATTACTTCACACCATTTTCACTTTATATTTACATTTTTTTACACCCATTCCTAAAGCTTCCATCTTCATTTCCATGGCTTCCATATTGAAGTTCATGGTATAATACAGTTGTTCTTTCATTTCCATTCACTTAAAACTAGCTTATTCCTTCTCTACTTCATTCTACTTCACTTTACATTCAAAACAACACATGTAACTCCCCATTCTTCATCATGGCCTGCCTTATAGGCTCTAGGCCGAGCCCTAAAGCATCTCTATGGTCCAGTAAGTTAAGTCTGTTGTACAAAAGCGCATTGTTCTAGTCGCATTCATGAAGTTTGCACAAGTTTGGTTAAATTAGTAAGCAATTTGGTGAGCAGAACTCTACCCTTATAACCAAAGATTTTAAACTATTTTAATGCTAATATTGTTGGCCTATGAATGCTTTTTGTAAATGTGTGGTGATGGTTTGATATTTGGTTTGGTTCATGTTGTAAAAAGTTGTCGCATTTGGAAGTTAGTTTGCGTGTAGTAAGTGATACGAAAAGTTAGTGGCTAAAGTTAATTATATTGTTAGAAAATATTTAACATGTGTTGTATTACTGTAAATCAGCATTTATATATGTCCATACCCTTGCTGTGTGATCTTTGGGTGTGTTGCAATGACATATACTTTATTTCCAAACTGTCCGTATAGCGATAGTCGCTATATAAATACTTACAGAAAAGTTCACTTTATCGAAACTATTTGGTTTCATTATAGTGCTTGGAATCATTTCAAGAATTAACAAAGTTTTGATTAATGATGTTTTTAAAATAATTAATTATTTTAACAATGATTATTTAATTTAATTAATTAATTATTTAATTAATAAGGATTAAGGTAAATAATTACTTAGTTAATGATGTGTTTTAAATTTAACTAATTACTTGGTTAATGATTGTTTAAATTAATTAATCATTCTATTTAATGATGTTTAGGGATAATAATCTTTTATTCTTGATGGATTAAAGTTAGTTAATCAATTAATCAATGATGTTTTTAAATTAATTAATCTTTTTAATTAACGGCTTTTCAAGTTAATCAACTTGTTTTAACTTAAATTAATCTTCCCTTTAATGATGCTTATAACTAATGAATCATTTTTAAATAATAAGATTTAATTATTTAATTTAATTGTTATATTTAAATACAAATAATAATTGAATTAATTATTTTTAAAGGTAATTTATCCTTTTCAATTAATGGCATTTGAATTTAATTTATCAACTTAATTAATGAAGTTTCAAAGTGAATTTATGCAAGTAACGAGGATGTTTTGACTTTGTTATTCATTTTAATTAATTATAATAAATAATTTAATTAATTATAATTAATTTTAATTAAATTAACGGTGTTTAAAAATGATTAAATTCTTTAGGATTAAAGGCTATTGAAGTAAATTCATCAACTGAATTAATGAACTTTTAAAGATAATTAACAAATATAATAAGGATGTTTTTAAGTTATTAAATCCTTTATATAATGATGTTTTAAAGTCAGTAAACTCTTTTAACAAACTGTTTTAAAGAAAATACTTGTAAAGTGAAGCCAAGCACGAATTCGGTTTTAAAAGTAAATGTTTAATTCGGTTATGGAACTGAATTAAGTTCCATAAAGCGATATCACTTATATGAAAATGGTTTATTTATGTACTTAACACTAAATGTTGATGAGGTAGACTTGTAATGACCTGGATTTTCAGTCACCTGTTGTTGGGGTAATTAACGGATTTTAATTATTGAAATATAAATGTTTATGAGTCGAATAAATAAGTTTTTCGATATCTAAAATATCTGAATCTATATATTGATTAAAAAACTATATTCAAATTAAAAATAAATTTTTTGGTTATGATAAATATTATATGTATGTATGTATGTATGTATGTAAGCTCCACCGTATAAAATTTAAGGCGGAATATCTTGTGGCTTTAAAAATCACTATCCCTTAACCTAGAAAACTTCAGGCTAGGACTCTTAAAACAAAGTTGTGTATTTTTAAATGTAGTTTATTCTAAAATTGGTTTCATCAAGTATCATGAAGCATAGATGGAGAAAAAATATATTACAGTAAACAAGCTAGAAATGACCAAAAACCAACTATCTTACTATAATTAATTGATTACGTGAACTTGTTTGTGATCAAAAATGATGAATTTTGTTGGGGGTTTGGTGATTTTAAATTGTGTATCGAGTGGGATAGAAAGAGATGACGGAAAGAGGGCCTTGGGCCAAATTTCGGTGACCCAGATGCTTTTATGGCTCGAGGCTTGTCGTGGAGGAAAAGTAGGGACTGGGGCACTCATAAAAAATATTACGGCATTTTCCTAATGCTTGGGGTGGCCAAACAAAATAGGACTATGGTTTAAGGTACGTTTTTTGGGTTCGGTTGCAAGAAAATGGTGACGCGACAAGGGTGGTAGGAGTATGCGGTAGGGAGGAAAAGAAGGAGGAGACGTTGGCGAACCTCGTGGTGAAGTTTGTTAGAGGATCGTGGATAGTGGTGGCGTGGCGAGATGAGGGAAGGCATGGGGTTCAACTCCAGGTTTGGGTTCGATGTTGAAAATTTGAACGAGGGGATTTGTCGTGTGTTTCAGGTAGTGGACGAGTTGTGGTGGCCGTGGGTGGATTGTGTGGATGGCCGACGATTAGGGACGGTCGTCGGAGTTGGCGTATAGATGCACATATGTGTGTACGTTCATGCTTCAAGGCCAAATAAAATAAGAGAGGGAGGAAATGGTATGGAGGAGAGAAAGGAGAAGGTGAGTTGTTTTCGGTTGGGCCGATGAACTTGTTTAAGCCGAACAAAAAAAAAGAAGAAAAAGAAAAAGGGAAAAAAGAGGAGGAGAAGGAGTTAGTCGTTCTTTTCTTAAGTTTTGGACCAGCTATGGTATGTTTTTACATTGTGAAAACATATATCCTTTAGTGAAAACATTTTTTTCTTAAGTTTAAATCCTTTAGTGAAAACATGTACCCTCATACATTTAAAATCAAATCAACGTAAAAGTTTTTACATTGTTCTCGTAATACTCGGTATTATAAATTAATATTATTGATTTTCCATTATTTAAATATTAAATTATATTATAACAATTAGAATGAGAAATTAATTATATTCTTATTCGACCTAAATCTTTTGTTAATTAATAAATCAATTATTAAATAGATTGTTTAATTTTTAAATAACTAATAATAAATTGTTTTATATTTTCTTTAATTTATAAATATTTTGGATTAAAATATAAGTAGATGTGGTTTAATTTAAATTAGTTATACTGTGATTGTGAAGAGTTAAATAATAATTATTAATCATAAAATTAGTGACAAACTATGCTTGGCTTTACTATCCGTGGATATTTATTTAATAGTTCTTAATTGCATCATTAAGTAGCTAAGCGAAATTAAATGGTTAGTGTAAAATATTAATACTTTTTAATAATTTCCCATATGTGAATATTTTCACCCTGAATATAAATTGTTTATTTGAAAACGACTTGGACATTTAAAATTTATCATTGAGATTCGAAGAGACTAGGATCAGATATCTATATTATCTAGGACCACTTCGACTTAGTAATCACCACAAACCTCTACGGTTTTTATTATAGAGTCTAATGTGCTAGAATTGGATTAATTTAACAAGTTGGCCATTTTTTAAATAAGTAATTGTACTTAGACACTATTATAATATCGATATATTTCTTTAAAAGTGTTTGGGTATAATAAGATGAAAAATCATCGCGTTTGTACAAGTTACCTTTGTTTTTCGAACAATTTTTATAACTTAAAATTTTCAGATTAAGTGGGTTTTACTCATGCTGATTTGCAGCCTGACTCGGGTGTAACTTTATTGTAATGTCGAATCAGATGGAGTATTACAATTTTCAGGTTAGGACATTTTGGAGCTTAGAAGACAAGCCAGATGGCAGAAAGGTATTGCACGTATTTGACTATATTTTGCTGTGTATTGCAGGCTGTATATTTAGAATTTAGGGACAGGTTATTATAACTGTCCAGATTATATATGTGATGATTGTACTTTGATAACTAGTATGTATATTAACAGTTACAGTTTTCCTTTGTATAAAATGTTGTTATTGTATATAATATTTTGTTCCGGTGCGAATGTGAGATTCGGTGTTGTTATTTCTATTATCTTCTTCTATCCCTTTCCTTCTTAAACCCTAAAAACCCGGTATTTCCAACACTCGATTACTCGGCACTTTATACAGTGAACGTATTAATGTCGATTTTCGAGGGTCGAAAACTGCCCAGTCGTCACACGTGGTAGCAGAGCTGAAGGTTTAACGAGAACCTTGGCTTTGGTGGGATTCCTCATTAGAGATAAGGCTAGTACTACCCTAGAATGAGTTGAATGTATTAGATATGAGGGCGTATTTGTTATTTTCTTATTCATTGATTTTAAAAACGGTTTTTAAGAAAATATTTTTATATAAGGTTATATTTGGATATAAAAGGAAATAATTTTTTTGAATTATTATAGTATATTAAGGTGATTAGACGTTGTTATTATTATAATCAAATAAGATATAAGATTTAAGTGGTTAAATATATACAACCAAATAAAAATTTGGGTAAGAATGAAGTATGCAAATAAGTTAAGCTAAAAATAGACTCAAACGAGAATTTAAATTATGGAAATTTCGAAAGTGTTTTTCAAAGTGTTTGAAACAAAATAAGTTTACCCTAATTATGTTTTATATATATAGAAATAATTTTCTAGGAAATTATTATGGAATATATGGTATATTTGGTTTCTAGGTATGATAATATTGATTATTATCATAAAATGTTTATGGTGTCTTAATAAAGGATATTTATTACAGAATAAAAATTGATGAAACAGGATGAAGTGTTTTAAGGATGTAAAATTACATAAGCTTAATTTAGAAATATGACTTATAAATTAAAATGGATCTAAATTGTGAAGTTTTGAACCTAAGTCTTGAAAATTCTGAAATTGTTAAGTGTTTAAGGGAAATAATAAGTAAGATTATTTAGAATATATTTTTATGAAAATTTTTGTTTTAAAAACAAGGGATGCTTTGAAAATTTTAAAGGAATTTTTTTCAATAGAAACCAAGGTAGGTTTAAAAATTTAAAAGGTAAGTTTTTGAACTTATTTGTGGGAAATGATATTAATAAGAAATTTAAATTTGCAAGGTAAAAATTTAAATTGAATAACTTTAAAACAGAGTTGAACGAATTGGAAATTAGCTCAGGCTAAGTAGATAAGTTTTGAACTTATAATCTAAAATTGTAAATTTCAAGGTAGAATTAAAATTTAACTTATGGGAGTTGAATGAATTAAATTGTAGAAGAAAAAGCATAGGTATGATAAGAGGTGCAAAAGAAGTTATGTATATATGAATAATTTTGAACGATTTTTGAAATAAAACAGGTTTCAAATTCTAGAAATTAAAATGAACCAGATTATCAAATCAGTGGATTAAATTAAAAAAATGATCAAGAATAAATAAAAGAATATTTGGAAATAAGAATAAAAGCTGAAAAAATCGACTAATCGAGGTTTTAATTATAGGTTAGGAAGTCCTACTAGAATCTAGTGCAAGCTGTAGGAGATGGCAAAAGGAGAAGAATGGAAGGCAATCCGTAGGTAATGGAGAGCAGCTGCACGCAAAGCACGGGAAGAAGTAATAATGGAACACGAGAAACAGGTTAGGCAAAGGGCTGGACAAGTTCCTTATGACAATGTCATATGTTATAAATGTCACAATAAAGGACATCACGGAGCTAAGTGCAGTAAACTAATAAAGGAAAAGAATAAAGAAGTCAAACAGTTTTTCTCTGAGATTTAGGCTTTAAATGTGAAAAGAAAGGACATTTTCCAAAACCATCGCCCTAAGGCGAGGAAGATGAAACGTAAACCCAAGGTACCAGTTGATGGATTGACCATTTTCTATCATTGTAAAATGATGGGACACATTGCTAGGGATTGTCCCAAGAGACAGAAGAGAGAGAAAGTAGGGGTACGCCCCACGGGAGGCATGAAAATTATCCAGGAAGATGGGAGTATAAAATTCTTTTGTAGCAAATGCAATAAGTGGGGACACTGTAACGCCCCACCCCGAAACCCACCTTAGCAAAGAGAATTAACAAGTAATTCTGTCTACTAAAGCGGAGTATAGGGCTGGTTAAGGGTGATCATCTATAATTTTGTCTTAAACATCTACCGAATACGTCGATAAATGCAATATAATTTTTCTTTTCAACTAAAGGGGATCGACATACCCAGTACATGCTTAATCCAAAACTATAGGTGGCTAATGGATCTATCGGAACAAAATACAATAACTAAATGTAAAGCATATCATAGAACAGTAATCAACATCATATATATACATATACAGTGATACAAGTTTAGTAAAATACAATATGAATACAATAAAGGTGGTACTCGACCACACTATATACATCGAATCAAATATAACTACATCAGAGTATGCAAAAGAACATAAACTACTTAAGAGAAAGAGGAGCTGATATCCAACATCAACTTCAAGCTATGCTCAATAGATGATACTTGAAACAACTAGGTCTGACCTGAGTGAAAAAACATGGGTCAAGCTAGCTAAAATCATCAGTTAAATAGAATAATCGATAAGGATAAGTAGGTGGAAGCTATTGTATCCTTTTTCTTCAAGGATGCCATGCCCTAAAAAGAGTTTTGACATCATAAGAAAAGACAACATCTCTTCTTGGCAAGTAGAAGAGATAATGATGATAAAGTCATACTTAAGTGGCATAACTGACACTTAAGAAAATGGAACATCGGTGAGCAAAGTTTTAAAGATAAGACTCAATAAACATCGCTTTCACCTCATATCATTGGCGGAATAAAGGGATATGGATAATGACTTCAAATGATTCAACTATCTTCTTAGAAGTGGTTGTCAATTTAACAATACATCAAAGGTATATATCCTTCATACATAGAATAAAATGCATATGGATGTGCCTCATCTCATTGGCACATCCCAAGGGTCATTCAAGGAAATATAAAACCCAATCATAAAAGAAGCAATATGCTTATTCATACCTCATCTCATCAGTATGAATATAGGTACATCTCAAATCCATCACTAAAACTCATCATAAAAGATTCTTCATAATCATTTATACCTCTTCTCATCGGTATAAATATATAAATACATCTGAACTCCATCTTAACATCAAGCAGTCTATAAAATCATCAAATCATCATGTGATGCACCAGAAATTTAGGCAATATTTATTTAATAATTTTCATTAATAATTACTTGAAAATGAGAAATATTGATTTAATAAGCTAATTCAAACAGAAATTATCTTTTGAAAACAAATAATTATTTAGTTTGTCAAATGATATTCTTTTCAAAATTTATAATAATGATAATTTTATATTCGATAATTTTATTCTTTTTAAAAGTTAAAAATATTTAAATGATAAAATTTTCTTTCTAAGCTTTTTTAAAGAATATTTTATTTATAATATATATATATATATGTGTATACATTGTAAAAAGAGAATTTGATTTAAATTTAAATTTAAATTTAATAAGGATATTTTCAAATTTATATATGTATGTGAATAAATTATGAATTGATTAATTTGATTTAAATTAGTATTGAAAACTTTTCGAAGTTTGATTTAAAAATCTATCTTATATTTTCAAAGTAATTTAAGTAAATATTTATTTTGTTTAAAAATATAATAGTTTAAATAGTATTTTATAATAAAAGTTTATTTTGTTTTCTTTTAGAATTTTTTAAAAATAGACTTAGTTTATTTACATTAGAGTATAGTATGTTGGTTTGAAAATTTTGGAATGAAATTGAATTCAATATTCAATTCTTTTTAAAATTTTCTCTTTTGAAAATTTTAATTTTAAAAATATTATTTTAAAAATATTCAAATAAACATTAAGTTATGTAATTTTATAAAAGAAGTTTTTATGTAAGCATGTAAGGCTAAATATTGATAAAACATTTAAAACATGTTAAATTAAATTAGAAATTGTTTAAGAAGAATTTAAAAATATTTATAAAATTAAGAAATTTAATTTTATATTAAGTTGAACATGTGTTAAGCTTTTAAACTAATAAGGAGACACTTGTAAATCATTTGTCTTACTTAAGTAACATGTGGCAATAATTAATTTATTAATGAAAATCTAAAAATCAGATTTAAAACAAAATCTCAAAAACCAAATTCAAACCTAAATACAATTCTGTTTAAAATCTTCAAATTCAATTCTCAAATCTAAAATCTGTTAAAAAGATCAACTTCAAATTCAAATCTGAGCAAGAAGAATGGAGCAGCATGCAATTTTAAAATTCTACAACGATAAGTAAATTCAGTTATCAAATGGAAGCAAAACGCAGATTCATCAAGCAAATTGTAAATAAACTTCAACATGCAGATTCAAATCTGGTTCCAGGAAATATGAATGCATCAGAAATTGTTCTCTGCCTCTTCTATGATAAGTGAGTAAACTTTTATTTTTTAAAAACAGTTTTTCTTTTAAAATCAATGCATAAGCAAGTATTAGAACTCAACTTCAAAGTAAACTGTCATTTTTTTAAAAATAAAATAAAAACTGCTATGGATTAAACTGTAGTGCCTCATTTTCTTTTAGGTAAATAACCTCATAATTTTAAAAAGCTTTAATCTATATGTTGCATGTGGATAAATGGAGTAAGTTTGCTTGTATGACTTTATTTTGATAGATATTCTATGTATATATACAAACACACACACACACACACATATATATGTGTGTGTGTGTGTGTTTATAGGTATTTGGATACCTGTCTCTGTTTTGAAGCTTAGTTTTTGGAAATTCATTTCCATTTGGTTGATCTCTATTAGAAATTAATGTGTAAACTAAAACATGTTTGTTAGTAAGAAATTATGTTTATAAATCAAAAATTAAGTTATATTAAAAAGTCTGTTACCTCTGAAACAAATACAACAGTCAATATTTTCAATTAGCAAGAATGACAAACTTCTTAAATTACAAAAACAAGTTTATAACCTGAATGCATGTTTAAAATAATAAATTTTAAAGCATAAATCACAATTTTAAATAAACTGTTGTGTGAGCATTTCTGTTTTGAGCAGAATAGTGATTTTTGGGTTTATCTAATTTCCTAGTGATTGTGGGAAGTTGTAATTCTTCTTAGAGATGGAGTACTGATTGGAGAGTATGGGAAAATTTTTAGGTGGTTGGTCAATTGGCTGCGACGACCGTGGTTGGCGATTTAGGTTTCAAGCCTTAGTTTTTAGGTGAGAGAAGTTTGGTTGCTTCTTTGATTCTCTGTTGCACCGAGTGTTGCCATACTTAGGGGATGGGAAGAGGGGTTGTAGATGAAGAAATTGTCGGGGTTGTAGATAGCCAGATGATCGGAGGTGGGTTTGCGAGATGATGTCAGGCTTGGGGTTGTTTTGGATGCAGTGTTTCCAGGTTGTATTTGTTTAACTCAAATTTGTTTTCGAGCTACTGTAGGGTCTTCGGTGGTTGTGATTAGGTGAGAGGTTGATCGGCGACGTGGTGATGGAAACTAGGGTGGCTGGAGATGGTGTGAGCACCGGTGCATATGCATCGTGCACATAATAGTTTCTGATGAACTATTTGGGAATGTTGTTGTGTTATGTCTCGAAGATGGTCTCGGGTATTCATGGTTGTGTCTCGAAGGAGATAGGGTTTTAACTCGAAGTTATTATTGGGTCTCGCATAAGTGATGCTTCAGGTTTTTATACCTGACAGAATGCATTTTTTAAAATTTGAATGGGATTCAAATTTTTTAAGCAGGATTTAAACTAGGGTTTAAAAATACAAAGTTTAAATTTGAATTCAATGAACTTTTAAATAAAAAGTTTTTAAAATGAAAATATTTAAATTTAAGCAAGATTTAAATTAAGTTTAAATCAAGTTTAATCATGGTCTCAAGGTTTCTATGAATCCAGATTTGAATTTAAAACAGTTTTTAAAAGTTGGACAAATTCAATTGTTTTAAAGTAAATTTAAAAATAAGTTTGTTTTCAAATAAATGTTTAAACTTGGAAGACTTCTTTTCTTAATATTGGAATTAAAGATATGAAGTGTTTAACTTTAATCTGAAAAGTTAAATAATCAATTTATTTTAAAAGCTTGGTTTCTTTAATAAAATTAAGTAATTGGGTTATAGACTTTTCTTATATAAGTAATGAATGTTTTCACTTTTATATTTAAGGATTGTAAATTCATTTAAATTTGGATAATGTTTAAATAGTTAAACATTTTAAAATCTTAAATTTTAAAATGGAATTTGAATTAAATTTAGAAATGTATTATTTAAATACATTTGAATGTTAATGAAGTCATTAATCAGTAAATGAATTATTTTAGAAATAATTAAAATAATAAAGAATTTACTTATTTATTGATTTAAATTAATCTTTTAGATTAAATTTTAATTAGAGATAATTAATAATTAATCCAAGATAATTTTTCTTAAGTAAGTAATTAAAGAAATGTTGTTAATTAATAAAGATAATTATCTAAGGATAATTAAGTAATTAATTAATGTGATTAATTTTGATAATTAATTAGATTAATTAATTTAAGGTAATCAATTGTAAATTGTTAAGCATAATTACTTGATAAAAGTAATTAGGGTCAATTACTTACTGTAATTAATTATGATAATGTGATTTCTCTAAGTTAATTAATTTAGTTTAATTAATTTAAATAAATCATTTGATGATTTAATGAGAGTAATTAATGGAACACTATTACTTAGAGAAGTAATGAAGGAAAATTACTGGAATGTAATTAGCGAAGATGATTTTTAATAAAGTAATTTGGGTAATTACTTTTGTAATTAATCAGAGGATTAATTAATGAAGATGATTAATTATGGGATAATTAATTTGTTATGAGTAATTAAGGGTAGTTAATTACTGGATTGATATTAATCAATGGTGATTGATAATTGTATTTTAAAATTTCAGATTAATTACTAAATGTAATTAATTTTAAATAAAGTAATTAGTTTAAAAATAAGTTAGAGATCATTAATTAATACAATTAATGATGTAATTAAGAATTATTTAATTAAAAGATAATTAATAATTAAGTGATTAATTAAGGATAAATGTAATTAATTATTGTTAATTAACAAATAAAGTAATTAAAGGTTAGCTACTTATGATTAAGGTTAATTAATTTTGTGAAATTAATTAAAGACTAATTACTTATTGTAATTAGAGGATGATTAATCAAAGGTGTTTAATCAAGTTGAATACTTAGTGAATGATTAATTTACTAGGTTAATTAATTAAATGGATATAAGTAGGATTTATGGATGTGGTAATTAATTTAATTTATTTTAAATTAATTAGAGATAGTTGAAATTAATTTAATTCACTTTAAATTAATTATAATTGATGGTTAATAAATCTTTGTTTATGGATGATATTGATATTCTATGGATGGTTGTGATCTCAGTAATGAGATGAGTAGTATCTATATGATATGGATGCTTAGTTAAAGTATGATAATATGGATTATCTGTTGTGATGATTATCTGGTTGTGATGGTTATCTGCTTGTGATTATGATACAGATTACCTGTTTATGATGAGAATGTGGTTATCTATTGTGATATGTAATTTATCTATCTGTGTGTAATAGATAATGATAATTGAAATAACTATTCAAATTAAATTCACTTGGACATTAAGATGGCGTTTGGATTTCGATGAGATCGGGATTGGATTTCCACATTTGGAATTCCAAAAACCACATCGATCCAAATTAAACATTAGGTCGTGAATCTCAGGTGAAGAGTGAAGACTCGAGGTGTAAGAACTATTCGTCAGTATAACTCTGAGGGTGATTCTGTGATGAGTTTGACGGAATAGTACTTTCAGGTTCGAGATGGTGATTCAGAGTGCAAGGGTTATCGTCGTTAACTCTGAGGGTGATTCCAAAATGAGTGTAACGAGATAATGCCTTCGGTTTTGTTCGAACCCGGAATGAACTTGTATGGATTGAATGCTTTCAGAACATCGTCAGGTGGAGGATGAGCATTCTAAGATTGATATGTCCTATAAAGGTAATCGTAGCCTTAAGCCTCATCAACCGGGAATGGCTAAAACAGGGGAAGTGCAGCAAGGCTAAGTGGGTCATGCCCAAGTAGGACGAGATTTACCCCTGTCTAGAATTCCCTTTTTCTTTCGGTTGTGTGGCAGTTGGCGACGGCCAATCTGCAGGGTGGTCTTGTTCGGGACTGTTCAGTAAGGAATGGTCCCGGTTTTGTGTGGCAGCGGAGTTAGGGTGGCTCCTCGGTACAGTGATCTAGGCCACGTACTGTGACGGGCTGTACCCTAGTAGCCCTGCCATTGATGGAAACCCATTCTTCCTAAGAGACCCTACGGCTTTGATTGTATTACCCATTTTGTGGCTAGTAGCTGGAATTTAATAAATGTAACAATTTCGGCTATTTCTTATTTACTTGAAAACCCAAGACACTATTATAATATCACTGGATTTCCTATCAAATGTTTTGGTTATCGTAAGGTAAATTTTTTTCCATGTTTATGTGTGGGAAGTCTTACGTGATACCTTTTCTTTTCAAAAGATTTTGTAAAAGTTAAGCAAATTTTAAACCTGTTTACTCACACCAGACCCATGTCTGACTCGAGTATTTATTTTCTGTCTTATTAAACTCTTGGGTACTCATATTATGTATGAGTAGTCAAGTGATTCAGGATTGCTTTGACGAACTCTGGAGGAGATATAGAGCAGGAGGCTTCAGCGTGTAGATATGTATAGCGGTTCCGCTGTGTTTGAGTTGTATCTGTTTTCTCTGATGTACTTGAATTGTAATTGCTAGACAGATGTTTATAACTGTCTAGTTTGTGTTGTATTAGATGTATAACTCTAATGTATATGTTACTATGTAATGTTTTATGTGATATAATATAATTTATTCGTTCCGCTGTGAGATTCTGTTGTTGTCTGTTTCTTTCTTTTCTCTTTTCTATCCCTTTCATTCTTCTTAATGATGCGTCTTTCTATGGAATGAAAGGCGGGTCGTTACATTGTGGTATCAGAGCTCTAGGTTGAGTGAATACCTAGGCTCTGGAGTGGTGTCTATCTTGAGAGAGCGTATTTGTTATTTTGAATATATATATATATATATATATATATATATATATATATGTATTCTACCTATTTTATTGGGTTGCCTGTTCAGGTTTTCCAATTTAAGTAATAAGAGGTAGATAGGGTAGTGGTGTGTGTAACACAACTACCAATGGTTGGAGTCCGAGTGTTTGAGATTTAAAGTGAATCTGCTAGGGTAGTATTGGGTATCTTGAGTAATTTTGCAGTTTGGTGTGAAGGATTTCACCGATCTCTGAAGGAAATCTTTTCAAGGTTCAGAGTTTGTCTTTGGATTGTAATTTTGGTTGCACTCGTGTGAGTGAATTTTCTTGAGTTTGGATCAGTAGGAGGTGCTGTAGCCAGAGATGGTATCTTGGCAACTTTAGGAAGCAGTTCTATCTGTATTTGAGTTTGAGACTCAGTTTGGCAGAATGTTTTGTGTTTGATTTGAGATTGAGTTTCCGGAGGGATATCTGACTACTGAAGGCTCTATTGTGGAAGTGGCTGGTGTAGCTTTGTGATTCAATGAGCTTTTGGATAAGATGTCTTTCGCAAGCAACAAGCGGTTGTTTCCATGTTGATATCCAAATGGAATGATCTCGAGATTTTATTCACTTGTGAGATTAGAGATCGTGTATCCGATTTATGTTCATCTCTTATTTTATGTAGCCTTGAGGCACATCCTTCTCTTCTAGACCGCATTCTTGAAGCGCAAAGATTAGATCATGAATTGGCTCTTATTGTCCAAAATTGTAGGGATAAAATTGATATTGAAGGTATGAAAGACTTTGATACCGATTCTCGTGGCAGCATTCGAAAATTTGGTAGACTTATCGTGCCAAACATTAGTGATCTTCATAAAGACATTTTATAAGATTCTCATCGTTCTAAATTTACCATTCATCCCGATAGTAGTAAAATGTACGCGGATATGAAGCGACTTTATTATTGGGAGGGAATGAAATCTGATATTGCTAACTTTATTAAGTGTTGCATGACTTGCCCACTTGTCAAGGCCGAGCATCAAAGGCCCGGTGGGTTATTGCAACCTTTAGAAATTCCAATTTGGAAGTGCGATCAAATTTCCATGGATTTTATTGACGGCCTTCCCCGTTGTCGTTTGGGTCATGATAGCTTATGGGTGATAGTTGATAGACTTACTAAATCCGTCCATTTTATTCCCTTTCGGTCTAACCGGACCGTTCTTCTTTTGGCCAAACTCTTTATTAAAGAGATTGTTAAATTACATGGAGTTCATACTTCTATTGTTAGTGATTGTGATCCATTGTTTACTAGTGGATTTTGGAAGAGTTTTCAAAAAGCTTTGGGAACGAAGCTTAACTTTAGCACCGCTCATCATCCTCAGTCCGATGGACAAACCGAGCATGTGAATCAAACTCTTGAAGATCTTCTTTGTGCATGTGTTCTTGATTTTGGTGGAAGTTGGGAAGATCGTATTTCTCCTTTTGAGTTTTCCTATAATAATAGCTTCCAATCTAGTATTGGTATGGCACCTTTCGAGGCACTCTATGGAAGGCCATGTTGATCTCCTTCTTGTTGGCTTGAGGCCGGTAAGAAGCTGGTTTTAGGTCCAGATTTTATTCGTGATTCCACAGAAAAGATCAACCTTATTTGTCATAGGATGAAAGAAGCTCATAGTAGGCAAAGATCCTATGCCGATAACCGAAGAAGAAAAATAGAATTTTCTGTGGGAGATCTTGTGTTTATTCTTGTTTCACCTATGAAGGGTGTTGTACGTTTCAGTCGATCGGGAAAGTTAGCACCTCGATATATTGGTCTGTTTCCCATCACCGAACGTATTGGTTCCGTGGCTTATCGCCTCTTATTACCAGCTCAATTTTCTGCTATTCATGACGTGTTTCCCGTTTTTCAATTACGGAAATGCCTTCGTGATTCCGATTCTATTCTTGAGCCCGGTGTTGTGAAAGAAATTGAAGTTTCGCCTAATTTAACTTATGAGCAACATCCTATTTGAATTATTGCTTCGGAAGTCAAACGTCTTCGAAATAAAGATGTCCCACTTGTGAAAGTTCAATGGTCCTCAAATCCTAAGGATTGCTCTTGGGAATCTAGAGAATTCATCGAGCAAACACATCCAGACTTACTTTCTCGTGCTCTTTGAGGTGAACTTTTTTTTATTTCAAATTTCGTTTCTGTTTAATATGCTTTTATGGTTGTTACTTTATATTTTCTTAAATATTGCGAGGACGCAATTTCTTTAAGGAGAGGAGTCTGTAACAACCCGCATACTTTATGATTGAGTATTCAAATATTTTATTTATATATTTCATCGTTAGTCGGATTATAGTCCGAAAAGCTACTTTTTGCAAACGGTCAAATTAGGACTTGAGGACTACCCCCATTGAGTTCAAAATGACGTTTGCGATCTTTTTGAGTATAAACTTCAATATGTTTGGAGATAATAGAATTTTGCTACTTTTTCACTTAGGGCTTTGGTTTTATTTCAGCCCATTAGACCCAAGCTTCACCCCTCTTCTCTTCATTACTTCCTTTCTATTTCCTAATACTCAAGCTTTAGCAACAATGGAGAAAGGAATGGGAAATTAAAACTCTAAGACCTAGTTTCCATTTACAAATCAAGTTCTAGCTCCAAATCAATAGAAGAAGCTTTGGTAAGCCTCCTCTTCTTCTTCTCCAACTCATTCTCTTATCAATTTCAGAAATTCCTAAACCTAAATTAGGAAATGATTCTCTTTTTAGCTTAGATTCAACCTTGTTGGGTTGGAATTGAAGAGTGATTGTCCTTGCCTTTGCTCTATAGCTTCTTCTTCATTTGTTTTGGGTTTAAAGGTGAGATTTTTATCTCACATATTAGTCTATAATTATCTTCGATTGTTAGGTATGAATTCCTAACACTTATTCTTGTGCAATTGATTTTGGTTTGGATTAATTTGGTGTATCTTCCAATTTTTGGTGTTTTGAAATCAAAATCTATGAAAATCCTATTATGGATATTTGGACATTGATATTTGAGGCCTATCGAAGAGCCGTTAAGGCTGGGTTGTTGCGTGGCGTAAATCATGAGTCGTCATTTGCTCGTCCGATCGCTTCCGATATTCATTTGGCCATTTTTGGTCGAGGTTAAGGAAATGCTCTGAATTCCAGTTTCAGACGTCTGAATCTGGAATTTCAGACGTCTGAATTGGCTCGATTTCAAACAGAAAGGAAATAGGCTAAAAACACCTATTTCGGACGTCTGAAACATTTGGTTCAGACGTCTGAATTACTTTCTGGAATACTTCTAATTTTCCAGATTCAGACGTCTGAACCAATTGTTTCAGATGTCTGAATCTGCTGTGTTTTGCCTGCTTGCCTATTTTGTTTAAGAATTCCAATTTTATCGATTCATGTTGATTCTGAATTGTTGCAATCATTTATTATCGACTTTGATGACATTTTCTTCGGGATTTCTGGGAATATCTATTTTGTTGGATTCGGTATCGATTTCTTTGGATTTTATTGACGTCTTTGAATGAGAATTTTGGTGATTGATTTTTCTGCAATCATTTTTGTGATTTGTCACTTTGAAAATATAAAGGTTTCAGTACTAGTAGTAAATATCAAAACTCTTTCATCAAAATGATTTCAACACTATTTATTACAAAGTTCATTTTTTAAACTGTTTTCCAATCTACTAGTATATACAAACCATTACCTCACTCATATGAGAAATCTAGTTAAACGGCATAGTAAAACAAGTGGTATGAAACGCTTGCGTTTACTTCGTCGGTTAATTCTTGGACTTGTTCGATTGAATCTCTTGTGATAAATTTTCGAGTGGAGATCTACAATTTGTTCGTAAATATTTAAGTTAAGCTAGTGGTTATCGGACATGAAGCTAAGCTCATATATTTACTAGCTTAGTGTAATTGACACTTCTTGATGATCGATGATGATCATTTAGTGATTTAGACTAGCAACGTGCGATGTCTCTTTGTCTGCGAGGGAGACTAAACCCCGTTTCTGTGGAGCTTCGGCTCAATTTGGTGGGGTAGCGACCCATGGTCTTCTGACCGTTTTGTGGAGCTTCGGCTCAAAATTAATGGTTAGCTACCATGGAATAGCGTTCCGTTTTGTGATACAAGTGTTGGTGAGTTTTGATACTCCCGTTTTGTGATAGGCCTCCCCCTTTTTGTGATTCCTGGATTTCTTATGATGATTTCTAGAATTTGTGTTTCACCCATTTTCATGATTTTCATTGATAAGTTTTATCAACTTTTGTGCAATGGTGAATCTGTGTGTCATTAACTTTTTGTGAATAAAAATATAAGGAGTTTGACATTCCTTTTGATCTTCGAGAAGATTCTTGTGATATGATTAATCTCTTGTTGATTTTCATTTACATACCTATCACAGTATGATATTATGGTTATTATACTTTTATACCATATCTCTTATTCTATATCATTTCATCTGATATTTATAGCTAGACTGATCCATTTATTATTTCCTTATTAAATAATACTCGGGTCAGACCGAGATGTTACAGGTGCTACTGCTTGACTCCTCATCAGGGATTATTATTCTAACTTTTGGCTAACTACTTAGTTTAGTAGTTCATTTGGTTGTATACATTTGAGATATAGACTCCATGATGTATACTCATTCTTTTGTGTAGCACTTGTATCTAGTCTTTTGTGATATTGTTGATCTTGTAGACCACTACTCTGATAAACACTTTTAAGTGTTGTATATTCATATCTATTTCCGCCTTTGTGATATGGATATCTGTGACTGATTTGTGTTATGTTTATTTCTATATTTGTTTCCGAAAATTTTATATAGCCACTGTGTAGTAGCTTTGAGTTTGTATCGGCATGTCGGGTTTCCTCTTGAAATGAAATGCATCTTAAACTATCTGACATACCGGTGCTCGCACGAAGCAGTTACACGGATGGACGCTCCTTAACAGCCTTATTCTCCGTTCTATTTGAAGGCATTACACCGTAGTGTCCTTGGCTAGCGTGGGTATAGAGGTGGGGCGTCACACACCTAAGGAGGCAAGATCTAACTCCGGCGCGGGTTAGAAGAAGTGCACAGAACTCAAGGTCCTTGCCCGGTCATACAGGTTGTTTTATTAAAACTGTAGTTTTTTCTTCCGCTAATTCTAAACTAAACAGAAAGTTAGCACGTTGCATAGGGGTTACCATACATGATGAGCAGTACTCTGCCATGCAAACCCTAGAATAGGAGAGACTGTCCTATTCCCAATGAAAATTGTGTCATGGAATATTCGTGGGCTAGGGGACCCCTCTAAGAGACATTCAACCTACATTTCCTTGTCTCCCCTAAACATAGACATCCTTCTGCTCCATGAATCTAAACCGTCCGATCCTACTCCTTCTCAAATTTGATAATTAGGTGGTTCTAATCTCACAGGCTATGCGCACTCCAACTCTATTGGCTCTAGGGGGTTTAATCACCATGTGGAATGAATCTGTATGGTTCCTTTGTCAAATCATATCCCATCCCTCTGTCCTCCATGTGGCGCTCAGACACGTGCAGTCTAACGCTATTTATTTTTTCTCAAACATATATGGCCCCCACTCAGTACAAGAAAGGTTGGAACTTTGGTAGGGCTGCTTGGATTTTGCGTCATCTATATATGGCCCCTGGGTAATTGGTGGAGATTTTAACACAACCAGATACTCAAACGAAAGAAACTCGGGAAATATTTCACTTGACTCAGAAGATTTCAATGCATTCATAAACTCTTGTTCTCTCATCGAGCCTCCAATCAATAACCGTCATTTTACCTGGACCAATAAGCATCAAATGCCTTCCCTCGCTAAGCTTGATTGTTTCTTCTTCAATCCCGCCTGGGAAGATATCCATCCTCTCTCCAATTGTCTTAGCCTTGCCACCATTCTATCTGACCATTGTCCCCTCTGTCTCGACTCTGGCGTCCATTCAGATTTGAACGGCTCTGGCTGCTAGAACCACCATTCGAAGATTTTATCAAATTGGCATGGGACCAACCCACCAGGTCTTCCTCTGCCACTGCACGTGTAGTAGGTAAACTCAGATCCTTAAGAAAACTCCTCAAGCCTTAGGCGAAATCTATCTGGGGTTCTCTTCGTAGATGCATTGCTGCCATTAAAAATGAAATCCTAGCCCTAAACATCCAAGAAGAATCTCTCCCCCTAGACAACTGTGACTCCCTCAAACTTTCAAACTTAGAGGCCGAGCTTGAAAGACTTATGAAGCAAGAAGAGATTGGATGGAAACAACGATCAAAGGCCAAGTGGCTGAAAGATGGCGACAAAAACACAGCCTACTTTCATAGATTAGCCAATGGACGCCGCAGGTCCATCTTCAGCTCGGAAATTGTGCACAACAATAATCCAACATCCGACCCCGTCGAAATTTCGAATCTCTTTACTGCCTATTACCGATCCATTTTCGGCGAACCCTCTCCTCCCTCCCCCTCATAGATTGGAATCTTCTCTATCCCAATCCTTCGCCCATCCTAATAGACTCCCCCTTTACAGAACTAGAGATCCTGGTCGCCCTCAAAGACATGGATGACAACAAATCTCCGGGGCCAGATGGTTTTGGCCCATTTTTCTTCAAACACTTCTGAGGGGTTGTCAGGGGAGATACCCTAGACATGTGCGCCAAATTCTGTTCCAACCCTATGGCCATAGCTCGTCTAAACTACGCCAATATTGTCCTCCTACCCAAATCCGCTGGAGCCAACTCCCTATCAGCCATCCGACCCATTAGCCTTCTGAACACCACTTTTTAACCGATTACCAAAGTCTTTGCCAGTCGCCTCCAAAAATATATGGATTCACTGGTTGGAGAAGAACAGTCAGCTTTCATCCAGGGCAGAAGCACACTGGACTGCATCGTGGCAACACAAGAAGTAATCTCCTTATGTCATTCAAACAACATCCCATGGGTCCTTCTAAAACTTTATTTTTCCAAGGCCTTCGATTCAGTTAATTGGAATTTTATTATTGAGCTCCTAATGCACAGAGGATTTCCATCTACATGGTGCAACTGGATCAAATGCATCCTAAATTCGAACCTTTTTTCGATCCAGATCGGCGGCTCATTAGAGGACTCATCAAATCGGCTCAGGGTCTCAGACAGGGAGACCCTCTCTCTCTGCTCATCTTCGTCCTAGTGGCGGATGTCTTTAACTGCATTATCAAACTGGCAATCTCTAACAACTACTTAGCTGGCATTTGTCCCCCTAACCATAACCCTTACTCTTACCCTGACCTAATGACTTCCAACCTCCAGTTAGCAGATGACACCATCCTCTTCGTCTCCCCTTCTCCTAAACACATCCATAGCCTTAAAGTCCTCCTTTACACTTTCAAGCTCATCTCAGGCCTATCAATTAATTTTAATAAGAGTTCCGTCATCATGCTTGGAAACGCTGAGCATCTCGGACCCTCCATCTCCTCATCCCTCAACTGCTACATTGACACTTTTCCAATATCCTATCTAGGCATCCCTCTGCGACCGGCTAAGTTTCATAGATCTGACTGGAACCCCCTTATATCCAAAATTGAATCAAAACTTCCAGGCTGGAAAGAACACTCTCTGTCAACTTCGGGAAGGCTGATCTTGGTTAAAGCTGTTCTCTCGGTACTCCCTCTTTGCTGGCTCTCGTTCCACAAAATTCCCAGCTGGGTATCCAAAAAAATTGATGCAATTAGACGCTCCTTCCTCTGGAATGGGGGAAAACCAAATGCCTTGTTAACTGGAAAATTACATGCATGCACAAGGACCACGGCGAACTAGGTATCACCAATTTGATTACGTTCAATCAGGCGCTTCTAGCAAAATGGCTCTGGCGTCTCCTCTCGTCGGGTTAGTTCATCTGCAAAGGCTGGATCCTGGCGTCCCACTAAAATGCTGACCACTATGTGCTCTCCATTTCGCTCCACACCTCAAGCCCTCCCCCTTTTGGTCCAGGGTTCTAGCATCAGTGGACCACATCAAACCCCTACTTTAGGCGAACCTAGGTAATGGCTCTAACTGCCTTTTCTGGTATGATTCCTGGCACAGCCTCTCCCCACTAAATCGTTCCTTCCCATCCCTCTTTTCCCACATCAGCCTTCCCCTCTTGACAGTGGCTGAAGCCGTCAATCTTGGCCTACCCAGCTTATGCCCCCCAACCTTCTTCGCTGATGACACCCTCTCTGAACTCCTCTCCGCCCTCAGCCTGCTGCAATCAGTAACCCTTGACCCTTCATTGGTGGATCACCACACATGGGCTCTTTCTCCCTCAAAAGGCTTCTCTGTATCGCAATGTTCCTCTTTCCTAAACCACCCTGGCAGATTGTTCTCCTTTGCTCATGTCTAGAGATGCCGCATTCCTCCCCGAATCAAGTTCTTTCAATGGTGTCTCATCCATGGCTGCATCAATACCAAAGATCACCTCACTCGCTTCAACATCACATCTGACCAGAATTGCGCCTTATGTAACGCTGAAGCCGAAACAATCCGTCATCTTTTCTTCGAATGCGACATATCTTACTACATATGGGTTTCGGTTTGCACGCACAATCTAGGGAAAATACACACAATCACATATTTTTTTGATCATTGGCAATATTGTGCACCAAACCATAATCTTGACATCCTTCTAGCCATCTTCAGCTGGGTCATTTGGAAGGAGAGAAATGCCTTGGTTTTCAACAAACACACCAACTTGCGGTTTAGCATATGTAGTAAAATCTCTAATATCTTTGCTTATTGGACAGGCTCTTCCTCTTTGGCACCCTTCAGATTTCATCTTCCATCAGCACGGTCCCCATCGGTTGAATCGGTAGCCAGTGCATCATCAGCTACGCCGACTGGTCACCCTGGGTAAAACTGAGGGATTGATTGTCTTTTTTGCTTGCCACGCTATAGGATCACTCTCTGTAACACTTTTTTCTCTTCGGGATAAACTATGTCTAATTATGTACATTAGAAACTTTCTGATCTGTACTTTCATGCTGGCATACTGTTTGTAACCTAAACTCTAATTATATTGTTTTGTATTTGCTATCGATCAGGCCTATTGATCGAACTACCTATTTATATATATATTATTAATCGGCTGTGTAGTATCCTACTACACATCCATTCTCCTAAAAAAGAAATGAAAAACTTATGGCCAAAACACTTCTCCAGCCTATGATTGTTGCTGCTGTCAATTTGCTCTCGGGACAACAACAAACAAGAACGATTTTGATCAAGAAAACGTCAGAACTTTAGAAAACTCAAAACATTAAACTTGTAGATCTATGTCTATGCTTTCCAGATTATCTAAAATTATTGAATTCTGACATAAAACAAAAGAGATATGCCCAATTTACTGAAGACAATTTCATAAATAAACATGCAACAAACAAAATTGAGATTTCTTACCTTGAAATCTCAATCAAAGCTAGAAACTGTGAGTTTTAAACTCACCTTTGATTTTAGATAGCGAACACCCAAATTTGTGAAGAAGATTGGAGCATGAAGGTGAAATCCTTTCTCTATTCTTATTTTGGTGAAGTTCTTCTTGAATTAACAGCGAAATTGAGTGGAATTGAGATTTAATTAGGGAAAGCCATTGTTTTTCTTTCTCTCTATTTACTGTGTCTTTTGTTTTGGGGAGGAAGATGAGAACAAAAAGGTACGTACACCTATTTCCTCTTTTCTAGATGGTTCTAGAGAGAGTTAATGGATTTAAACCTTATCCAAATAAGCCCAAGACTAATATACTTAGAGAAATTCCTATGTTATATACATATTTAACCTATTCAATCAATTTATACACTATTTTTCTCATTTTTAACCAAATAAAATATGTACAGCAAATTGTTTGCAACAAAATTGTTACTATATAAAAAATATAAAATTTATTTCGACAATAAAATGTTATTTTTATAAATAAAACCCTACCTTTGACAATATTTTACAAATTACATCATTTTAGTGTAAAAACACTATTTTTAATGCAATAACTTAAACAAAATTTCTTTCATGTCAAATAAATTGCAATAAATCACTCTAACACATTTTAATCATCAAAATATTTTTTCCCAATTAAAAATAATATTTTCTCCATATAACACAATTTTTAACAATATTTACCAATATTCCCATTTTTAGTGAAAAATCACTATTTTCATCCATTCAACCAAATAAAATTTATTTTTAAGTCTAATAAAGTGTATTAAAATGTTTTAACATTTTTATAACATTAATACATCATTCCAAGCCTATTTACACTTCTAAATTATATTTTCTTCATATTATTCCTTTTATTTTTACAATAGAAGGCTAACGTTGGAATAAATTTCCAATATTACTAATTAACTAAAATTAAACCATCACAATTATTTATTTTCAATCCAAATCCAAAATAAATTTTTTCAAACTTTATTTCATTCATTTACACTTTTTTTTCAACCATCAAATGCTGAAATAGGCTTCAAATAAAATAATATGACTTGTTTAAATTTCAAATCTCAAATTATATTCATCAAGATATTGTTTAAATAAAATAAATAATATAATCCCTAATTTTATTATCCAATTCATTTGTAAACATAATATTAAATTAAAATTTTCATTATAATTTAATATTAATAGTAATCTCGAAAATCCCAGGTTGTTACAAACTCCCCCCTTTAATAAAATTGCGTCCTCGCAATTTCTAGTGGAAAAATGCTATAGACAACAAAAAAATTCAATCGACAAAGGATAAAAGACAAGCTCAAAACTCAAATCATTCATACTCTCAACATAGAATGTTAGAGAGAAACAAGGAAAAACTCACTGGGTTAATCCAATGGCCCATCAAATGTTAATATAGTGATTAGCAAACCGTCGTATTTTCCAAGTAACTCGAAAGAATTTTGAAGACATCCCATCTTCGAATCAAAACACAATATCAACAATTAATCAATCGAAAATGATTGATTTCACAAAACTCTACGAATAGAGTCGGGATCAAACTCACTTAAACCCAAACTCTTAGCAATAAAGAAGATCATCAATAAGATTTTCTGCATAAATATACGAAAGAACATCCTCACAATAGGGTAGGCACAATAGACAAGATTGATAAACCACAAGATGGATTCTCACAGGGCCACCAACTCGAATGACCGTGAAAAATGCACGTCGTTAATAATACCTCAAAGATAGAATATACTCAAGAACAAGGATATAAGCTCAAATTATCGTTTAATCCAAGATATTTAGAATTTTTCAATCTCAACATCTTTTAAATTTTAAATCTCAATTTTCAACATTTGAAAATTTTCAAACTTTCTACTATATAACTTAGCAAGTTATTTAAAACTCAAAGTAAAAGTCCAAAATTCTTCTCTTACTTCAAAATTAATTTTCAAAGAAATTTGTAAATCCATACTAATATTCCTCAAAATTAACTAAAGGTTTAAATTCTCTTTACTATTTTTATTACATCACTTAGATAGTTTAAAAGCAATCTTTATATTCTCTTATAACTCTTCTCTTAAACATCCATTGTATATAATATAGATTTTAAAATCTAAAAATATACTTCTAATAAAGCACAGCTTAAAAATTATCTCATTTATATTCTCATCTTTATAATTTAAAAATAAATAAATGGAATTGCCTCTCCATTGAGTCTCTAATAAATAAATATATCTGTTGGCTGCAGAGTTGACTGAACGATCAAAACTGCCTCGCCACTCTATTACTCGTCTCTAAAATCAATGGCTGCAATTACCATTCAAAAATAAATTTAGTATTTAATCTCCAAATCTTATTTTCAAAATCTCAATCTTTAAAACACAAATCATCGTGTCTGATTGCCTCATCATAACATTTAGGATATTCCTATCGATAATGTAGATCAAGCGTATCGACCGGAACTCTTAACTACTCGATGGATAACCCAACACTCTCAAATTATTTCTATAAAAGAATACTACTGATATAAATATATTATTAAAACATTCTTTGATTTTTAAAATATCCCAAAAATCTAATTTCTGTTCAAATCTCATATTTATATAGCTTCAAACATCAAACCAAAGAACATTAAAAGAATGCATCGAGATATTCCCAGAATACTCGATTCTTAAAATCAACAAAAGGAGATACAGTGTTCCTCAATCTTATGATGTCACGAGCCACTCCCAAAAATCATTAAGATACAAGATGAGCAAGATATCCTTCTCAAAGAAGAAGAAGCACACAATCCTCGAATCACTACTTCAAACGGATTAATGCTACAAAGGATAAATTGATTGAATATATGAAAAGAACACTCTAACGAAGCTGAATGATAAACTCAACCAAACTCGAACAATCTAGAAACTCACCTCATTCCTTAGTGGATATCCTCGTGGAAGGATAACCGAATTGCTAAGAGCCGGGAATAAGGTTACCTCAACACTCGATTGCCCAATTGGATGTCAAATCCAAATGGACTTAAAAAAACTCAACAAAATCAACATTACTAGAATTTGAGATATATCATCAACATATCGATACTCAAGGGTGAATATAGAAACTTTGGAATCATCATTAACATTCCAAAGTGACAGAAATAATAAACCAATCAAAATAGGAAACCTAAATATACGATAGGATCTATAAAACACAGGATTGGACTTCATATCAAATAAGTCAGTCTATCTCAAATCAAATACATCTCAAGACTGTGAGTAACAAACAAATACTCATAAAAGCAACATCAAATAAAAATCTCAGAATGCTCACAACGAGCCAATCGTTGTGGATCCCCTCAATACGATTCACAACTCTCAAAGGAGCACAACAAGAATACTCAAAGAAATCAATAAGCTTCATCAATACGAACTCCATCGCATCAACAAAAATAAGAATATAATAATCCCAAATAAGATTATTCATAAGATAAGATAGCATCAAACTCGGTTATGGAATACTACAAAATACAATTTATATTCCTTGACTTATTCCATCTCAACATATCCTAAAACTTGAAAAAGAATCAAGCATGATTCGAAAAATGCTCGAATAAAGGACAATGATTCACACGTATTGTACTTCGACGTATCGTGATATATGTACTGTTCTATGTTTATTCTACTTTGTTCTGACCACAACTCTGATACCAAGCTGTAGCGCCCCACCCTGAGACCCACCTTAGCAAAGAGAATTAACAAGTAATTCCGTCTACTAAATCGGAGAATAGGACTAGTTAAGGGCGACCATTTATAATTTTGTCTTAAACATCTACGTAACACGTCAATAAATGCAATATAATTTTTCTTTTCAACTAAAGAGGATCGACATACCCAGTACGTGCTTCATCCAAAACTATAGGTGCCTAACGGATCTATCAGAACAAAATACAATAACTAAATGTAAAGCATATCATAGAACAGTAACTAACATCATATATATACATATACACTTATACATGTTTAGTACAATGCAATATGAATACAATAAAGGTGGTACTCGACCACACTATATACATCGAATCAAATATAACTACAACAAAGTATGCGAAAGAACATAAACTACTTAAGAGAAAGAAGAGCTGATATCCAACATCAACTTCAAGCTAAGCCCAATAGATGATACCTGAAACAACTCGGTCTGACCCGAGTGAAAACACCTAGGTCAGGCTAGCTAAATCATCAGTTAAACAGAATAATCGATAAGGATAAGTAGGTGGAAGCTATGGTATCCTTTTTCTTCAAGGATGCCATGCCCTAAATAGACTTTCAACATTATAAGAAAAGACAACATCTCTTCTTGGCAAGTAGAAGAGATAATGATGATAAAGTCTTACTTAAGTGGCATAACTGACACTTAAGAAAATGGAATATCGGTGAGCAAAGTTTTAAAGATAAGACTCAATAAACATCGCTTTCGCCTCATATCATTGGCGGAATAAAGGAATATGGATAACGACTTCAAATGATTCAACTATCTTCTTAGAAGTGGTTGTCAATTTAACAATACATCAAAGGTACATATCCTTCATACATAGAATAAAATGCATATGGATGTGCCTCATCTCATTGGCACATCCATAGGATCATTCAAGGAAATATAAAACCCAATCATAAAAGAAGCATTATACTTATTCATACCTCATCTCACCGGTATGAATATAGATACATCTCAAATCCATTACTAAAACTCATCATAAAAGATTCTTCATAATCAGTTATACCTCTTCTCATCGGTATAAATATATAAATACATCTCAACTCCATCTTAACATCAAGTAGTCTATAAAATCATCAAATCATCAAACCATAATGCAAAGAAAACAATCAAAGAGCAACATCACAAATGATTTCACCATACATGTATACATCTCATCTGGCACTAGCCTATCAATGTAATAATCATCTAAAGACGCTGAAGTTTGAAACATCAAAACTCAAAGAAATCTCGGATTGGCCAGATCCTCGATTGCATGCCGAAGCAATGCTACGCGCGCTACATCATGACTAGTACTATTATTTGGTACCATAAACATCGTAATGACTGGAGTCAAATAACATCTTAACATCATGAACATCATGAATGACTATAGTCTATAACATCATAATGACTCACAGTCACAAAGACCCGAGTTAATAACATCGTGATGATCGGAGTAGCAACTACATCGTGATGACTCCAATCGAGTACTCGTGGTATATAGTACTAGTAAACATCGTGAATGTGTCTTAACTTCTCGGATAGGAACCCAATAGGCATTAACGTACGTCCCATACCATACGTTCGTACCTAATGGTTTACTAGCCGTTAGTTGGTACCACAGTAGTAAAACATCATGAAATAATACTCAGCCTCATCTCATTGGCGAGTTAATACAATACCATACTCGTGTCATCTTATTGACGAGTACTAGTGGAATCGTGACTTGTCTCAACTCATCGACAAGTAACATAAAACATCTCAACATCGTAAAATCATCATAAAGAAGCTTACCTCATCTTATCGGCTAGTAAAAATAACATCTAGATGGTTATTTATTACCATAATTCCAATTAGGAATTTCTAGCTCTTAATTCACCTCATTTCATCGACGATTAAGAAACACGTCTTAAGATGGTCCTTCATTGAATATACTCCTAAATTGGAGTTCTCGGACTATATCATCTACCCAAAATTTAATAACATCTTAAATCATCTCAAATAGTTCATCGAAAGGGTTTCAATCGTATAAGTCCGATATTAAGCGATAAAGCAAATCCATGTGCCTCATGCCATATGTTTTACTTTACTGTTTAATTGTCTTTCTTATACATCCGAATTTCATATTAATAAGTAATTTTATTTATAAAATAATTTTATTAGAGAAAACAGAAATTTAAAACGATTTTACGAAAACAATTATTAAAACCAATATTTCAAATTCCTTTATTATAGGAAATAAATCTATCTTTATTTAGAAAAATAATTTAAAAAATACTATGTAATAATAATTTGAAATGTCCATATATTCAGAAAGGGTTTAGTGAAAAACGTACTTGAAGCTAATGAAAACTAAAAGGGATATTGCAAAACCGATAACTTGAATTCAACACAATTCAATTCAAATTTAACCCAAATCAATTCAAATTCCATTTAGTTTGAATTTCATATTCTCAAAATATAGCTAGCCTATAGGTAGGCATCATAGCTCTCAAAATATCTCAAAAACATCATCAAAACCGAAGGAAATGAGAGTAAAAACGAGTTAATACAATTCTAAGGTCAACGATTGTTGTTGTTGTCATTTTATTCTCAGGACAACAACATAAAACCATACTTTCGACCAAGCAAACTTTAAAATTGCAGAAAGTAAAATGAACAAAACCTATAGAATATGACCTAAGCTTTCCGGAACATCCAAAATTATCAAATTTGGTTAAGAAACGAAGAAGTTATGGTCAAATTGGTTTCGGTTTCAAACACAGAGCAAATATTGGTTTTGCTCTCGGGTTAGCAGTAGAAAAATTATATTTTGACATAGATAACCTGAAAATTTCAGAAAACTCAATGAATAAAAGTTGTAGCACATGAATTGTGCTTTCCCGAACATTAAAAATTATCGAATTCCGATCAAAATTGAGAAAGATATAGCTCAAATAATATCAGATTCAAACTCAGAAAATTCTGTCAAAGACATAACTATACTTCTGCTTACAAATTTATTTTAGGTCAGTCAAATTGCATAATATCAAATTGAAACCTGAAGATAAATTACTCCTTATTAAATTTATTTTCCAAAATAAACGTTTGACCTAATTTGGATAAGAAACGAAAAACTTATGGCCAAAACACATCTCCAGCCTATGATTGTTGCTACTGTCAATTTGCTCTCGGGACAACAACAAACAAGCAAGGTTTTGATCAAGAAAACGTCAAAACTTTAGAAAACTCAAAACATTAAACTTGTTGATCTATGTCTATGCTTTCCAGATCATCTAAAATTATTGAATTCCAACTTAAAACGAAAGAGATATGCCCAATTTACTGACGGCAATTTCACAAATAAACATGCAACAAACAAAATTGAGATTTCTTACCTTGAAATCTCAATCAAAGCTAGAAACTGTGAGTTTTAAACTCACCTTTGATTTTAGATAGCAAGCACCCAAATTTGTAAAGAAAGATTGGAGTGTGGAGGTGAAATGCTTTCTCTATTCTTATTGTGGTGAAGTTCTTCTTGAATTAACAGTGAAATTAAGTGGAATTGAGATTTAATTAGGGAAAGTGTGACGCCCCACCTCTATACCCACGCTAGTCAAGAACACTACGGAGAAATGCTGTCAACTAGTATGGAGAATAAGGCTGTTGAGGAGCGACCCTCTATGCAATTGCTTTGAGCGAGCACCGCTATGTCGGATAGTATAACATGCATTTGATTTCGAGAGGAAATCCGACACACCGATACAAACCCAAAGCAACTACACAGTGGCTATAATAATCTTCGGAAACAAGTATAGAAATAAACATAACACAAATCATTCATAGACATCCATATCACAAAGGCGGAAAAAGATATGAATATATAACACATGAAAGTGTACATCAGAGTAGTGGTCAGAAAGATCCACAATAACCCATAAGAATAGCAACATGTGCTAAACAAAAGAATAAGTATACATCATAGAGTCTATATCTCAAATGTATACGTCCAAAAACTACTAATCTAAGCAGTTAGCCAAAGGTCAAGGAGATAATCCTAGAACTGAAGTCAAACAGAAGCACCTGTAACATCTCGGTCTGACCCGAGTATTATTTAATAAGAAAATAATAAACGGATCAGTCTAGTTATAATTATCAGATAAAATGAGATATAAGAAGAGATATAATAAAAAGACGTATGATAACCAAAAATGTCATACTACGACAAGTATACATTAGAAAATCCACAAAAGTTATACAATATCTCAAGAATCTCATAGCATCAAAAGAATGTCATATTCTTTATTTCATTCACCAAGCCACAATAAAATGACATACATATCAATGCCAATTGTAAAAGTTGGTGAAACATAAATTCCAGAAATCATCAATTAGAAATCCAGAAATCACAAGAAAAGGATGGCCAATCCCAAACGGAACGCTATTCCATAGACCGAACATCGACGCACCTAAATAGAGACGCCCCATGCACAGTCAAACATCGACGCACCTAGAAAGGTACGACCCATGCAAAGACAAACACCGACGCACCTAAATAGATACGCCCCATGTAATGTCTAGCATCGATGCACCTAGAAAGATACACCCCATGCATAAATAAACATCGACGTACCTAGAAAGATACGCCCCATGCATAAATCAACATCGACGTATCTAGAAAGATACGCCCCATGTAATGCCTAACATCGATGCACCTAGAAAGATACACCCCATGCAAAGTCGAACATCGACGTACCTAGAAAGATACGCATCATGCACCGACTTATTGAGCCGATTGCTCCACGAAGTAAACAAACATCGACGCACCAAAATAGATACGACCCATGTGTAAATAAACATCGACGCACCTAAATAGGTACGACCCAGGCGAGAAATGAGACGAAGCTCAATAAAATGAAGTACAGTCCTCCACATGGACAACGAGACATCGCACAATTGCTAGTCTAAATCATAAAATGATAGTCATGATCAAAGAGAAGTGTCAATTACAGTAAGCCAGTAAATATATGAGCTTAGCTTCATGTCCCATAACCACTAGCTTAACTTAAATATTTACGAACAAATTGTAGATCTCCACTAGAAAATTGTCACAAGAGTTTCAATCGAACAAGTCCAAGAATTAACCGACGAAGTAAACGCAAGCGTTTCACACCACTTGTTTTACTAAGTCGTTTAATTAGATTTCTCATACGAGTGAGGTAAATGTTTGTATATACTAATAGATTGGAAATCGGTTTGAGAAAACGAGCTTTGTTGTAAAATAGTGTTGAAATCATTTGAAGAAAGAGTTTTGATATTTACTACTAGTATAGAGAACCTTTATATTTTTAAAGTGACAAATCATAGAAGTGATTGTAGAAACAATCAACCATAAAAATTCACATTCGAAGACGTGAATAAAATCCAAAGAAACCGATAAAGAATCCACCGCAATAGATATCACAAAATCCATAAAATCGACCGAGAAGCCCAAGATAGTTTGTCTCGAAGAATGGTCAATTCAGCATCTCAACAAAGCAAGTTCTGTTGAATGTTTTTCAGATAAGATCCCCTACGGAGGGGGGTCCAGGGGGTGGCAACCCCCCAAGGTGGGGGAGCGGAGGCAACGCCCCCGCTACGGGGTTCGACCTATAGCAATCGGCTGAGCTCGGTCGGCCGGCTACAGAGCTCGGTCGGCCGGACCCTGTTCTAGAAAAATTCTCGAGAAGCACGTCGGTCGGCTGAGCTCTGTAGTTGGTCGACCGGACCTGTGACAGAGAAGTGCTATGCACTTTTAGTAGCAGGTCGATCGACCGGCCCAGTGGTTCGGTCGGTCGAACCTGATTGTTTTGCAAATTGAAACCTATTTCAAATGAGGTGCAAACTCCTTCAATTTGCAATCGGACGAGCACAGATGCTAGGGGATTACGCCCATCGGCTACCCGGTCCTATTGGCTCCTCAATGCATCCCCAAAAACATGTTCCAAGATCAAAGTTATGATTTTTAAAGATTTGAACTCTAAACACTAAAAATTGGAATATTCACCAAATCAATCCAAACCAAAAGCAATTGCACAAGAATAAGTGTTAGGAATTCATACCTAACAATCGAAGATAGTTATAGACTAAGATGTGAGATAAACTCTCACCTTTGAACCCAAATTAATGAAGAAGAAGCTTGAAAGCAAAGGAAGATCAACCACACTTCAATCCCAACTCAAGAAGCTTGATTCTAAGCTTAAAAGAGAAATATTTTCCAAATTAGGTTTAGGAATTTTCTAAAATCAAAGAGAGGATGAGTTGGGGAAGATGAAAAGAAGGCTTACCAATGGGTTCTCTTGAATTTGGAGCTAGAAGTTGGATTTGCAAAGAAAACTAGAGCTTAGGAATTTCCATTTCCAATCTCTTCCACCATTTTTACTTTAGAACTGAAAAGAGAAGGAAGTGAGAGTGAATGTGGAGGGATGATTCAGTTTGGGGTATTATTATGGCTAGTGGGCTGAACCCAAACCCTAAGTGAAAAAGGTCAAATTTTTAGCAAGCTCCAAACATATCGATGTTTATACTCAAAAAGGTTGCAAACGGCATTTTGAACTCAATGGAAGGGGTTTCGAGTCCCAATTCGACTGTTTGCAAAAAGTAGCTTTTCGGACTAAAATCCGACGAACGATGAAATATTTAAATAAAATATTTAAATATACAATCGATAAATATGTGGGTTGTTACAGAAAGCCATTGTTTTTCTTTCTCTCTATTTACTTTGTCTTTTGTTTTGGGGAGGAAGATGAGAACAAAAAGGTACGTACACCTATTTCCTCTTTTCTAGATGGTTCTAGAGAGAGTTAATGGATTCAAATCTTATCCAAATAAGCCCAAGACTAATATACTTAGAGAAATTCCTATGTTATATACATATTTAACCTATTCAATCAATTTATAAACTATTTTTCACGTTTTTAACCAAATAAAATATCTAGAACATATTGTTTGCAATAAAATTGTTACTATATAAAAAAATAAAATTTATTTCGACAATAAAAAGTTATTTTTATAAATAAAACCCTATCTTTGACAATATTTTACAAATTACACAATTTTAGTGTAAAAACACAATTTTTAATGCAATAACTTAAACAAAAATTTCTTTCATGTCAAATAAATTACAATAAATCACTCTAACACTTTTTAATCATCAAAATATTTTTTTCCCAATTAAAAATAATATTTTCTCCATATAACACAATTTTCAATATTTACCGATATTCCCATTTTTAGTGAAAAATCACTATTTTCATCCATTTCAACAAAATAAAATTTATTTTTAAGTGTAATAAAGTGTATTAAAATATTTTAACATTTTTATAACATTAATACATCATTCCAAGCCTATTTACACTTCTAAATTTTATTTTCTTCATATTATTCCTTTTATTTCTACAATAGAAGGCTAACGTTGGAATAAATTTCCAATATTACTAATTAACTAAAATTAAACCATCATAATCATTTATTTTCAATCAAAATCCAAAAATAAAGTTTTTCAAACTTTATTTCATTCATGTACACTTTTTTTCAACCATCAAATGCTGAAATAGGCTTCAAGTAAAATAATATGACTTGTTTAAATTTCAAATCCCAACTTATATTCATCAAGATATTGTTTGTATAAAATAAATAATATAATCCCTCATTTTATTATCCAGTTCATTTGTAAACATAATATTAAATGTAACGATCCCAGTTTTAAAGACGAATTTAAATTTATAATTTAATTGAGTTTTTGGATTAAATTATGGATTTATTTGAAAATTTTCAAATTTGATAAGAAATTTATACTTATTTGTTTTTGGATTTATTTTAAAACTCAAAATGAATATTTTCAGTTGAATTGAATTATAAATAAAATGTTTAAAGTATAAAATAAAATATAACTACGTATCAATATTGAAAATAAGTGATAAGTGTAAAATATAAAATAAAATATACATTATAAATTTAATACTTAAGTTAGAAATATAATTATAAGATAAATTACAAAATAAAAAGTATATTACAAAGTAAAACTATAACAACATATTAATATAGAATGTCATTAAATTACAAAGTAAATGAGACAAAGAAGTACAAATTCACTTGCTGTAAACAAAATGCTAAAAGGAAAAAAAATCAACACATTAGCTAGAAAATGAACAAAGAGGAATTGTCTATAATTCAAACAATTGTGTACAAGTAAACTGTACAAAACAAAGTATGTAAACCTGGGAAAGCAAAACAAGAAGTAATAAAACAATTGTCTACAATATAAGTACATATGAGCGAACATATAAGCAAGCTTGTAAAAGAAGATAAAATAAAAAGATTTGTATAGCTTGTACACCTAATAGCTCATGCATTTAATGCCAAATCCTCTCAGCATGTCCAAAATCCTCTCAGCCGAAGTAGGCTACTTCTTTTCAGCCTCCAAACAAGGAAAATAACTTAAGTCAAAGCAACAAGAAACTGACTAAAAGAAGTAAGCCTATACCTTGTACAACACTGTCCCTTTTAATATACATCTACTTCATTTCTTTTTTATTCAAACCAAACTTAGTAACCTAACTGAAAGAAAACTGTAAAAGCAAATAGCAAGCAAAAGAAAATATAGAGACATCCTTCAATTCAAAGCAAACAAGATTCATCTTCAGCTTAACAACTCAAAATTCCTTCTCTCCAACAAATCAACTGCAGTCTTCAACATTAGGCTTGAGACCTCTGTTCAAAAGGAACTCAGGTGAGCAGATTGACCTAATTATGTTTTAATTTGTTATCTATGGTTAATCTATGATGAATGCTTCCAGTTGTTGTTGAATGATTGTCTGCATGTATATATCTATGTAGATTTACCTGTGTATTACTTGTGTATTGTAGTTGATACTCTGTTCAAGTAACAAGCTAACAAATTTAAGAAGAAAATTAATATCTAAAAATATATTAAAAAAAGATTTGAGTAATGATCTTTAAATGATATTAGGCTGCAATTACCTGATTAATTTTTGAAAACCCTTGAAAGCATAAACAGTCAACAGGAATACAGAAAACAAGATTTACAGTAAAAAGGAGTTCAATGGCTAAAATTCGAATACTTTAAATTGTTAATTTGACTTTATATCTTGAATTACTACCACAAGTTATTATTTTTAAAAGTTAAATGAAAATTTTTAGTTCAGTAATTCAAAAGCAATTCGCGTTGGAATAAAAATGGAACTTTTACCAATTTCTTGAAATTGAATCAATTTAAATTGATGAAACTTGAATCGTAGCAAATATAGCCACCCCTGATCTCAAGAAAAATGTCAAATAATTTTTCAATTTAGTGGATTGAGAGGACGAAGACATTTTAGGGTTTATGGACAGTGAAAATGGCGTATGGGTTTTTGGCTCGTGCACACTCGTCGTGGCGCCGAGTGGGACCGGACTTGGAGAGGAGATGCGTGGGGAGGTGTAGCAGCTGTAGGGTGTGATCGCAAGTTCTCCGGTGACCGGAGGTGGCCACGCGGAGCGAAATTTGGCGAATAGGGTGATTCCTAGAGGCTGTTGATAGTTCGATTTTCAAGCGCGTCGTCGACTTATGATGTTGGGTGGTTAGATGGGTTGCCGTGGTCATTCGCGACTTGTTGAGGGTCGCGATAGCCACCGGAGGTGGCGGCGGTTCACGTGCACGTGCACGGAGGGGGCGTGGCTGTGTCAGCGCCTTCAGGGATGGGTTCGACTCGAGTTAGCACCCGGGTATGATGGTTTTTGTCTCGGGTATTTTGCGTGAGTTTTTCGTGCTGTGTTTTTCGTTACTTGACTGTAAAAAGGTAGAAGAGGAAGCACGAAAGGAAAGGAGCAGGGGGAAGACTCGGGGAAGATATGTGAAAACTCGAAGTGATATTCGAGTAAAACTTGAAAAGTTCTAGGTAGATTTCTTTAAATTGCAGCATTATATTTTTAAAGAAAAGGAAAGAAAAAGATTTTCATCAAGTTGTAAATACTGTGAACTTAATAAGTATTTAATAGTTTTAAATTAAAATTTTAATACAGGCTTTAATTATCCCAGTTAATGTTTAACGATGTTTTTAACTTTTAATAAATTATTTCAATTAACTAATGACTTTAGTTAAGCATAAAGATAATTAACAATTAAGGTTGTAGTTAGTAATATAATTAATTTTCAAAATTTAAAGAAGATTTTTCTTAAATGTTAAATAAGTTGAATAATTAATGATGGATAATCAAGTGTCATTAATAAATAATTAATAATTAAAGTAAATAATTAATGGTTAAGGAAAGTAATTAAGACCTAATAATTGATTTCAAAATAATTTATTAATTTAATAATTTGAAAAGGAATAGGAATAAAATTGTAAATTTAGTTAATTAAAATGGATAATTTATTATTTAAATTAATTAATGATTTGGATTAATTAAATAAATAATTAAGGATTTAATTACTTAACTAAGGTTTAAAGATTTATTAATTAAGGAGTAATTACTTAGTTATTGCAAATTTATTTAAAGATAATAAATTAAGGATTGATTATTAATGAAGAGTTAATTAATGATTTAATTAATAGATAATTTATTAAATGTTTTGAAATTAATTGATTATTAATTTACTATGACTAGCAAATTTACTCATAGACATTAATCTGATTTAAATTAATCAGATAATTAAATTGACCCTATTTATGGATGTTTGGATTAGATCGGATGATGAATTGTTTGATATCCCTGACATGTGATGCTTTGTGTTATATCCTGATTCGTATTGTGATCTGTAATGTAATTAGTTATCTATGATGTAATTCATTACCTGTGATATGTATATCTGTGATCTGTGAATGAAGACAAGCGTTATAGTTTATATCACTTATCGGATATATATTGTCGTATTTGATCTGTGATGATTGAATAATGTTGCACTATTGTGTTAAACCCTTGGACCACACTTATACACACACAAATATGGATTTCACGTGGAAATCGGTTAAGTCATAGATTTTTAAATAAGTTTGAATTTGAATTTTAAATTCAAATAGTTTTCGAAATAAATTAAGTTTTAATGGGGAAAACTTTTGAAAAGCTGTTTTAAGAATAAAAGTTATTTTTGAATAACTAATAAAGATTTTGAATTTGAATAATCGGATTTAAATTGAAATTCAAAAATCTGAAATCGAATTCTATGTTCAGTATTTATGATTTAAAAGGGATTTTACAAGTTATACGGGTTTAAACCATTTTTAAGCGTTGATTTGGAAATTTGAATTAAACCAAAGATTGTAACTTGTATAAATGGAATCAGGGTTTTTTTCCAAAATAAAACTATTGTTTCTAAGTGATAAAAAGCTTTCATATGAGTAAGAACTTCCAATTTATATTAAAGAGATTTCAAGTTTGAATCGAAAATAATTTTTCAAGTTATGAATGAATCTTTGGAAACAAGTTTTGAAAGCTATGAGATAAATCTTTGATTTAAAGATTTAAATGAGTTAATCCAATTGAAACGGAAATTGTTTTGAAATCCGTAAATGAATCTTTGTGAAACTGAGTGAACTTTGTGAAATAAATCTTTTTGTTTAAAAGGACTTGAAATGGTAATTGGTTTAAACCATTTGAAAGGAAGTTTGGAATTATTAAGTTGTGACTTAATTGAAATCCTATATCCATATGTTTTAAATTTTGCGCTCACTATTCGGGTTAGCCGGGAAAGGACCTTTGGGGTCGTATAACCCATTCCGAGTATGTGATACGTCGTTATGGATAGCATTTGAAGACCGGTGTTGAAGACCGGGTATTTGCGAGAGCGATAGGATGACCTGTCGATTGACTCTGCACCGAGTTGCTCCGGTATAGAGTTCTCCATATGTGATGGGGAATCCGATCAGGATTGTGGATATCCGGATTGCAAGGACTTCTTTGTAAGTGCCTTCGGTTCTGTTCGAGCCCGGAACAGACTTGTATGGATAGTATGTCTGACATTACAAATTGAGATAAAAATCCGATTTCTTTCAAATATATTTCTGTTGGTGGCGGAGAATTTATTCTTTTAGCTTAACACCCTTCTCTTAGACGTACGAGCTCATAGGTTATGTAGTTGAAGGTTATCAGCGATATATTCCCAATTTGGTAATGTGACATGCTGAGTGTTGCTGTGAAATGTGTTGAATATGCGCTTATATGATTTTTGTTTGATGATAATAAACATATATACATTCGTTTAAATGTATTTGATAATATACTATTATTTTTTTTCACAGATTAAATAAATATTTGCAGAATAAAATAAATAACACGAAATTTGAATTCAAACGAATATTTTATTCAAACAAATATTTATTACATCTTTGAATAGTACAATTTCAAGCTCTCACTATAACTATACAACTTTGATTACAATTACATCACATTTCACATTTACAATTCACCTCACTACATATCACTCACACTCGTATTTTTTCAACTTCATTCCAGTTTGAATCCAGCATCTGAGAAATCTGCAAAAATATTCACTAACGCAGTAAAATTGAAAAAGAAATATTTTTGCAGTATAAAATAAAACGTGAATTTTAAAAATATAATTTGCCTCAGTTATTTGGGTTGTTCGTCATCATTTAAATTTGAATTCATCATACACGAACAACTTGTGACATACACAGTGTATCACTGTATATGCCACAAGGCCGTGCACACCGATATATACACTTGATAATGCTACAGGGACAGGTGAGCACAGGTCAAACCCAAATGCAAAGCCGGGTTCAACGCACGTGCAATATATTTAAAATCACGACACAAGCACAAGGTCAAATCCTATTTTTGAAACTGGATTCAACACAAGGCGACATGATATGAATGCAACGAAGACCAACATCAAAATGGACTGCAACATGGATATCACAATCAAACTGCAACAAGGCAACAAGGAATGAACAGAACATAACAGCAACCCAACTGCAATACTGCGACAACAAGGCATTGCAACCAGCAGATTACTGCAAACCAGGGACAGTAACAAATATGCAAAAGTCAAGACCAACCAGAGTACAACTACTGAAGCTCAAGTATACCACAATATCAACAAACCCAAATGCATAGACCAACAACAACAAATACAACTTTAATGCAAACAGTCAAGTTAATGCACAATGATGAACAAGGCAACAGTGAAGTACAATATCAATTCCAATGAATTGAAACTCAACTGTATGAAAAGTGTTTCAGTAATGAACAAAGACCAAAGTGCATGAACACAGTGAAGACCACAAAGGCAGTGCAACAGTGGTGATGCAGTATGACCAGAGTGAAGATTATAAGACTGCAACAGATATAACATGTCAAAGAAAACTACAAAGCAACCCAGTGACTACATCTACATCATCAAAGGCTGTAGCAAACATGAACACTGCAAAAATTTCACTTACTGCAACAATATTTTTAAATAGACAGCAAAAGTGATCAACCTCAATGAAACTAACTCGAGTGCAGCAATAGTGTACAGCAATGCAAGTAAAGATGACACAAACTCAAGCAAATGCAACAAAGATGCAAGCTGCAGCATACCAGAAGTACACAATTACAGGCCGCAACTAACATACATATGAAGCAATTCAAATACCAACTGCAAGTTCGACAAGCAACTGAAGGCAGCAGGACCAGTGCCAACAAAGAATCAAAGCTCGACCAATATAATGCAAACTACACAAAGACCAAGTAACAATGCAATGCACAGCAAGGTATAACCAAGTCAAGGCAACTAGTTCGAACCAAAAATGCCAGCAAAAATCAATGTTGAACAAGTCAACATAGAAAAAATTCACGAAATCAGTATTGTCAAAGTCAATCAAGCGTTCACCGTGATAACTAAGCAAATTGAACAAGTCGCAGTTTAAAACCGTATTATTCAAGTAAATATGAACAAGTCAAAGATCAATCTCAGCATCAAAGTGAAATCAAACGGCCGAAGACGAATTCAATCAAAAATATACGAACGCAAAAATAGGAAATCAAATCCTATATATAACCCAATCATCATCGGCAATCAAAGTATCGAATTCCAGAAAGCATAAATCAGAAAAGAATAACCACATAATTACATACCGGAGTTCGATCAACGAAGCCCTAATTTGCAAAAAGCAGAAGCACTAGCATATCTCACAGGAGCGAACGCAAGTCCAAAGACATAGCAAATCTCACAGGAGCGAACGCAAGTCCAAAGACATAGCAAATCTCACAGGAGCGAACGCAAGGACAAAACCCTAATTTGGTTAAGAGGAACAAACAAAACGAGGCCGCCATTTATTTTTCACAAAGAAGACCGGGCTAAAATAAAAGGAAGAATAGGGCCGGCTAAATAATAATAATAGGAATTAAGGGTTTTGTTTATATTAGGGCTATTTTATTTTAAATCTGTTTTTAATTTGTTTTTAACTTGTATTTTCTCTTAAAACCGTTTAATTTTCTAGTCGTGTGACTAGGGTACAAACTACGGTGTGTAGTTTGAGAATTCGCAACTCGGTGGTTGAGTTGTGGCAAGGTTTTGAGCGTAGAGTTAGATTAGTCAATAGCGGTGTATAGCGAGTTTACGTGTGTAAGCGAGGGACTATCTAATTTCTAGTAGAAACCTTGGGGGCAGCACGTAGGCAGGGTTTTGCCGAAGCTGGGTAAATTCTGTGTTGTTCTGTTTTATTCTGTTATTTATATTCTGCGATATCTGTGCTGCTATTCTGTGATCTGAATTGAAATTAATTTATAAGCTTCCACGATTAATTTTTAATAATTTACACTATCACCCTATTCACCCCCCCTCTAGGGTGAAATCGATCCTACAAAATGATCATTGTGTTGATCATTTGTGATATGATCATTTGTTTGATCTTTTATCTTTGTGATCATTTCTATGATCATTTGTTGACCCAAAGCATAGTTTTTTTATAAAGCGTGGCTTTGTGGACGAGACTTCATCGAGCCTCACAAACCGGTAATGGTCGAAACAGGAATTGTGCGGCAAGGTTTTCAGGGATAGCTTCCCTAGGGTATGACCATTCCTTCTGGAAAAGGGTAGTATCATGGTATGGAGCCCAGATACTTACTCATGTTGAAACACTTTATTTATCATTGTGTGATGTTGGTTAGAGAGCTCTCGTTTAAAGGTCCCAAAGGACCGGGAGTGGCATATCTGAGGTTTTGTATATTCCCCGGGAAGGGGGGTAGCCGGCCTTGTTTGGCAGAGATCCAGTTGGGTTCTCGGGGCGTCCTTCCAGAGGCGTTTCCATGTGGCAATGGGAAGTTCCTTGGCCTGACCATTTGTTGGAAAAAATCCATTCATTCAATACGAGCCTTGTACGGGTTTAGTTGTATAACCTGCCATGGAATGTGGCGGTAACCTGTTATTGAACATGGTAGCTATAGTAGGCATAGTTCGAAATGTCTATGTTGGCTAAGATTTATATCTTTACTTTCGAAATGATTTTTCATACACATGGACTAGTAATAATATCAAATGTTTCTTTTTAATGCGTATCAAGCATCTTTGACTATCATAAGGAGAAATCTCCTTCGATTCTGCGTTTGCATTGTGTGTGTGTGCGGGAGGCCTTATGGTAGTCTCATTTCTAAAAAGCATTGCGAATCTATTTTAAAATATTTCGTTGTTTGTTTTTAAAGATAAACTGTTTTTGTTTGCTCACACCAGTCCCACGACTGATCCAGAGTTTATTGTTTCTTTCCTAAACTCTGGATGCTCAAAATTTTTCCACACGAGCAGTCTAGAGTTTGGTTTTTCAGATAATTAGGTTCAGTAGATCATCTGGAGCTAGTTCAGTTTCTTTGGATATGGATGAGACTTGCTTATCTTGGTGCAATCTTGATGGTGGATCGAGATAGGAATTTCTGGAGCTTTGTCTTTGGAGCTTTTTGGATCAGAGTTGCAGTATTATATTCTGAGAAGACTTATTTCATATTGTATCATGTTCCACTGTATTCTATGTTTATGATTATCATTGTATCAAATTGATGTATCAGATATTGTATTCACATTATATCAGTGATATCATCTTTTATTTCTGTTGTGTTATTTATCATTTAATGGTGTTGCAAGCTCCCGCGAAACGAATTTGATGTTGTTTGTTGGACATCGAGTTTGGGTCGTGACAAATTGGTATCAGAGCTGAAGGTTGAGTAAGAACTTTAGCTACGGAGTGTAACACCTTAGATGGCTCATTAGAGATAGGGTGAAGTATACCCTGGAACGAGTACAACCAGTGGAACCAAAATCCAAATTTCTTAATCTATTCTTTTTATCTGTTGTTATTATCTAAGATAATTCGTCCGAATGCCTAAATCAGATTTCTTACTATTTACAGATAGTAAGAATGAGTGGAAGAAGAGGACGAAATATGAGACAGGAAAGTACTACTTTAGCTGGTCAAAACCCTTCAACGACAGATATTCCTATTCAATCTCAATTGAATTTGGCTGATTTATATCAAAAGTTTTCTAGACTTGGTGGAAAGCCATGCACAGGCAAAGAAACCATTATCGAAGCACAAGCATGGATTCGATCGTGTGAAAAGATTTTCAAAGGACTAAAATTAAAAGATGAGCAAATGCGGTTGATAGCTTCATGGCAACTCCAGGAAGAGGCTTTAGTTTGGTGGGAAACTGTTACCGTGGATGAATCGGCAGATGAATTTACTTGGAGTCATTTCAAGGAAGTGTTTGAGCAGCGATATATGTCGTCTGCTGGTATCTCTAGAGTCTACCAGGAGTTTATGGATTTAGAGCAAGGGAGTTTATCGTTTGAGGAATACTTAAACAAATTTATTGAATTATCTCGATTTGGTCCAGAATTGGTGAATACACCATTAAAGAAGAATGAAAAGTTTATTCGGGGAATGAACAAGGAGTTTCAGGAATGGATGACTACTCACGTCAAGGAATCTTTTTCTGAATTAATTGATATGGGCTATAGATACGATACTCTGGAAAAGCAAAAAGATCCGGAGGAGAATGGGGATGCAAGTAATCTGAATTGGAGAAAAAGGAAGTTTGGCGGAAAGAAATCGAGGAAAGATAAAGGAAAGAAGAGTATACAGAAGAAAAGGAAGGATGTTACTTATCTCAATTGTTTGGTGAAAGGTCACTACTCGGATAAATGTAAGAATGATTGGAAGCCAGGAATGAGAGAGCCATTTATGAGGCCGGATAAGGAATCTACTGGATGCTATAAATGCCGCAAGCCGGGACATAGGATTAACAATTGTCCAGCCAGGAAGCAAACTTTAGTAAAGAAAGTGTATGCAATTAGAGATGATTCTTCAACCTCAACAAGCCGATTTAGGAAAAGAAAATTTATAAGTTAATCTTCACGTTTACGATGAAATTGTTCGAATTTTGTTCGACACTGGAACTATCATTAGTTATATTTCTGAGCAAATCGTAAATGAATTAAATCTGGAATCTGAAATCGTAATCGAATCTATTTCTATCTATTTCATTGGGTTTCGGTTTATTCTACGAACGATTAGTTATCCATTCGAACTAACCAATACCCATGTATACTTCATAGATCAGATAACCCAATTGTTTCATAGTAGATAGAGTTGTTCTCACATCTACTGTTGATATTCTGATTTGGTAAGCCAAATCCAGAATTGATATCTAGTTTGATCTGGAAAGATATTCCTCTATCATTTATCTATCTTTGCTACATCTCTCTGGCGAATTTCGAGGACGAAATTCCTTTTAAGGGGGGAAGTCTGTAACGATACCAGTTTTAAAGGCGAATTTAAATTTATAATTTAATTGAGTTTTTGGCTTAAATTATGGATTTATTTGAAAATTTTCAAATTTGATAAGAAATTTATACTTATTTGTTTTTGGATTTGATTTGAAACTCAAAATGAATATTTTCAGTTGAATTGAATTATAAATAAAATGTTTAAAGTATAAAATAAAATATAACTACGTATCAATATTGAAAATAAGTGATAAGTGTAAAATATAAAATAAAATATACATTATAAATTTAATACTTAAGTTAGAATTATAATTATAAGATAAATTACAAAATAAAAAGTATATTACAAAGTAAAACTATAACAACATATTAATATAGAATGTCATTAAATTACAAAGTAAATGAGACAAAGAAGTACAAATTCACTTGCTGTAAACAAAATGCTAAAAGGAAAAAAAAATCAACACATTAGCTAGCAAATGAACAAAGAGGAATTGTCTATAATTCAAACAATTGTGTACAAGTAAACTGTACAAAACAAAGTATGTAAACCTGGGAAAGCAAAACAAGAAGTAATAAAACAATTGTCTACAATACAAGTACATATGAGCAAACATATAAGCAAGCTTGTAAAAGAAGATAAAATAAAAAGATTTGTATAGCTTGTACACCTAATAGCTCATGCATTTAATGCCAAATCCTCTTAGCATGTCCAAAATCCTCTCAGCCGAAGTAGGCTACTTCTTTTCAGCCTCCAAACAAGGAAAATAACTTAAGTCAAAGCAACAAGAAACTGACTAAAAGAAGTAAGCCTATACCTTGTACAACACTGTCTCTTTTAATATACATCTACTTCATTTCTTTTTTATTCAAACCAAACTTAGTAACCTAACTGAAAGAAAAATGTAAAAGCAAATAGCAAGCAAAAGAAAATATAGAGACATCCTTCAATTCAAAGCAAACAAGATTCATCTTCAGCTTAACAACTCAAAATTCCTTCTCTCCAACAAATCAACTGCAGTCTTCAACATTAGGCTTGATACCTCTATTCAAAAGGAACTCAGGTGAGCAGATTGACCTAATTATGTTTTAATTTGTTATCTGTGGTTAATCTATGATGAATGATTCCAGTTGTTGTTGAATGATTGTCTGCATGTATATATCATGTAGATTTACCTGTGTATTACTTGTGTATTGTAGTTGATACTCTGTTCAAGTAATAAGCTAACAAATTTAAGAAGAAAATTAATATCTAAAAATATATTAAAAAAAAAATTTGAGTAATGATCTTTAAATGATATTAGGCTGCAATTACCTGATTAATTTTTGAAAACCCTTGAAAGCATAAACAGTCAACGGGAATACAGAAAACAAGATTTACAGTAAAAAGGAGTTCAATGGCTAAAATTCGAATACTTTAAATTGTTAATTTGACTTTATATCTTGAATTACTACCACAAGTTATGATTTTTAAAAGTTGAATGGAAATTTTTAGTTCAGTAATTCAAAAGCAATTCGGGTTGGAATAAAAATGGAACTTTTACCAATTTCTTGAAATTAAATCAATTTAAATTGATGAAACTTGAATCGTAGCAAATATAGCCACCCCTGATCTCAAGAAAAATGTCAAATAATTTTTCTATTTAGTGGATTGAGAGGACGAAGACATTTTAGGGTTTATGGACGGTGAAAATGGCGTATGGGTTTTTGGCTCGTGCACACTCGACGTGGCGCCGAGTGGGACCAGACTTGGAGAGGAGATGCATGGGGAGGTGTAGCAGCTGTAGGGGGTGATCGCAAGTTCTCCGGTGACCAGAGGTGGCCACGCGGAGCGAAATTTGGTGAACAGGGTGATTCCTGGAGGCTGTTGATAGTTCGATTTTCAAACGCGTCGTCGACTTATGATGGTGGGTTGTTAGATGGGTTGTCGTGGTCATTCGCGACTTGTTGAGGGTCGCGATAGCCACCGGAGGTGGCGGCGGATCACGTGCACGTGCACGGAGGGGGCGTGGCTGTGTCAGCGTCTTTAGGGACGGGTTCGACTCGAGTTAGCACCCGGGTATGATGGTTTTTGTCTCGGGTATTTTGCGTGAGGTTTTCGTGCTGTGTTTTTCGTTACTTGACTGTAAAAAGGTAGAAGAGGAAGCACGAAAGGAAAGGAGCAAGGGGAAGACTCGGGGAAGATATGTGAAAACTCGAAGTGATATTCAAGTAAAACTTGAAAAGTTCTAGGTAGATTTCTTTAAATTGCAGCATTATATTTTTAAAGAAAAGGAAAGAAAAAGATTTTCATCAAGTTGTAAATACTGTGAACTTAATAAGTATTTAATAGTTTTAAATTAAAAATTTAATATAGGCTTTAATTATCCCAGTTAATGTTTAACGATGTTTTTAACTTTTAATAAATTATTTCAATTAACTAATGACTTTAGTTAAGCATAAAGATAATTAACAATTAAGGTTGTATTTAGTAATATAATTAATTTTCAAAATTTAAAGAAGATTTTTCTTAAATGTTAAATAAGTTGAATAATTAATGATGGATAATCAAGTGTCATTAATAAATTATTAATAATTAAAGTTATTAATTAATGGTTAAGGAAAGTAATTAAGACCTAATAATTGATTTCAAAATAATTTATTAATTTAATAATTTGAAAAGGAATAGGAATAAAATTGTAAATTTAGTTAATTAAAATGGATAATTTATTATTTAAATTAATTAATGATTTGGATTAATTAAATAAATAATTAAGGATTTAATTACTTAATTAAGGTTTAAATATTTATTAATTAAGGAGTAATTACTTAGTTATTGCAAATTTATTTAAAGATAATAAATTAAGGATTAATTATTAATGAAGAGTTAATTCATGATTTAATTAAAAGATAATTTATTAAATGTTTTGAAATTAATTGATTATTAATTTACTATGACTAGCAAATTTACTCATAGACATTAATCTGATTTAAATTAATCAGATAATTAAAGTGACCCTATTTATGGATGTTTGGATAAGATTGGATGATGAATTGTTTGATATCCCTAACATGTGATGCTTTGTGTTATATCCTGATTCGTATTGTGATCTGTAATGTAATTAGTTATCTGTGATGTAATTCATTACCTATGATATGTATATCTGTGATCTGTGAATAAAGACAAGCGTAATAGTTTATATCACTTATCGGATATATATTGTCGTTTTTGATCTGTGATGATTGAATGATGTTGCACTATTGTGTTAAACCCTTGGACCACACTTATACACACACAAATATGGATTTCACGTGGAAATCGGTTAAGTCACAGATTTTTAAATAAGTTTGAATTTGAATTTTAAATTCAAATAGTTTTGGAAATAAATTAAGTTTTAATGGGGAAAACTTTTGAAAAGCTGTTTTAAGAATAAAAGTTATTTTTGAATAACTAATAAAGATTTGGAATTTGAATAATCGGATTTAAATTGAAATTCAAAAATCTGAAATCGAATTCTATGTTCAGTATTTATGATTTAAAAGGGATTTTACAAGTTATACGGGTTTAAACCATTTTTAAGCGTTGATTTGGAAATTTGAATTAAACCAAAGATTGTAACTTGTATAAATGGAATCAGGGTTTTTTTCCAAAATAAAACTATTGTTTCTAAGTGATAAAAAGCTTTCATATGAGTAAGAACTTCCAATTTATATTAAAGAGATTTCAAGTTTGAATCGAAAATAATTTTTCAAGTTATGAATGAATCTTTGGAAACAAGTTTTGAAAGCTATGAGATAAATCTTTGATTTAAAGATTTAAATGAGTTAATCCAATTAAAACGGAAATTGTTTTGAAATCCGTAAATGAATCTTTGTGAAACTGAGTGAACTTTGTGAAATAAATCTTTTTGTTTAAAAGGATTTGAAATGGTAATTGGTTTAAACCATTTGAAAGGAAGTTTGGAATTATTAAGTTGTGACTTAATTGTAATCCTATATCCATATGTTTTAAATTTTGCGCTCACTATTCGGGTTAGCCGGGAAAGGACCTTTGGGGTCGTATAACCCATTCCGAGTATGTGATACGTCGTTATGGATAACATTTGAAGACCGGTGTTGAAGACCGGGTATTTGCGAGAGCGATAGGATGACCTGTCGATTGACTCTGCACCGAGTTGCTCCGGTATAGAGTTCTCCATATGTGATGGGGAATCCGATCAGGATTGTGGATATCCAGATTGCAAGGACTTCTTTGTAAGTCCCTTCGGTTCTGTTCGAGCCCGGAACAGACTTGTATGGATAGTATGTCTGACATTACAAATTGAGATAAAAATCCGATTTCTTTCAAATATATTTCTGTTGGTGGCGGAGAATTTATTCTTTTAGCTTAACACCCTTCTCTTAGACGTACGAGCTCAGAGGTTATGTAGTTGAAGGTTATCAGCGATATATTCCCAATTTGGTAATGTGACATGCTGAGTGTTGCTGTGAAATGATCATTGTGTTGATCATTTGTGATATGATCATTTGTTTGATCTTTTATCTTTGTGATCATTTCTATGATCATTTGTTGACCCAAAGCACAGTTTTTTTATAAAGCGTGGCTTTGTGGACGAGACTTCATCGAGCCTCACAAACCGGTAATGGTCGAAACAGGAATTGTGCGGCAAGGTTTTCAGGGATAGCTTCCCTAGGGTATGACCATTCCTTCTGGAAAAGGGTAGTATCATGGTATGGAGCCCAGATACTTACTCATGTTGAAACACTTTATTTATCATTGTGTGATGTTGGTTAGAGAGCTCTCGTTTAAAGGTCCCAAAGGACCGGGAGTGGCATATCTGAGGTTTTGTATATTCCCCGGGAAGGGGGGTAGCCGGCCTTGTTTGGCAGAGATCCAGTTGGGTTCTCGGGGCATCCTTCCAGAGGCGTTTCCATGTGGCAATGGGAAGAGTTCCTTGGCCTGACCATTTGTTGGAAAAATCCATTCATTCAATACGATCCTTGTACGGGTTTAGTTGTATAACCTGCCATGGAATGTGGCGGTAACCTGTTATTGAACATGGTAGCTATAGTAGGCATAGTTCGAAATGTCTATGTTGGCTAAGATTTATATCTTTACTTTCGAAATGATTTTTCATACATAATAATATCAAATGTTTCTTTTTAATGCATATCAAGCATCTTTGACTATCATAAGGAGAAATCTCCTCCGATTCTGCGTTTGCATTGTGTGTGTGTGCGGGAGTCCTTATGGTAGTCTCATTTCTAAAAAGCATTGCGAATCTATTTTAAAATATTTCGTTGTTTGTTTTTAAAGATAAACTGTTTTTGTTTGCTCACACCAGTCCCACGACTGATCCAGAGTTTATTGTTTCTTTCCTAAACTCTGAATGCTCAAATTTTTTCCACACGAGCAGTCTAGAGTTTGGTTTTTCAGATAATTAGGTTCAGTAGATCATCTGGAGCTAGTTCAGTTTCTTTGGATATGGATGAGACTTGCTTAGCTTGGTGCAATCTTGATGGTGGATCGAGATAGGAATTTCTGGAGCTTTGTCTTTGGAGCTTTTTGGATCAGAGTTGCAGTATTATATTCTGAGAAGACTTATTTCATATTGTATCGTGTTCCGCTGTATTCTATGTTGATGATTATCATTGTATCAAATTGATGTATCGGATATTGTATTCATGTTATATCAGTGATATCATCTTTTATTTCCGCTGTGTTATTTATCATTTAATGGTGTTGCAAGCTCCCGCGAAAAGAATTTGATGTTGTTTGTTGGACATCGAGTTTGGGTCGTGACATTAAATTATAATTTGCCTTATAATTTAATATTAACAGTAATCTTAAAAAATCCCAGGTTGTTACAGACACCGTGTTACGGATTGCATGTATGGGTTTGGAAAGTTGATAGAAAGTCCTTAAGGAAGTTTTTATGAAGGATGCTAGGGCTCTGTTCTTTTCTAAATCCCTAGGTAGTTGTTAAGGCGTTTAGATATATGACCTTTTGTAAGACTTTTTATATTGATGAATGGATGTAATGTTTGAACTCACTAGTGTTGTATCGATGTTGTGAAATATTTTATAGACGTACGATCTATTATAAAATCACTTTTTATATTGATTTGAATGTAAATATATAATTACTTAATTACTAATGTTGAAATTGTAATCAATTTGAGTGGGAAGATTGGGATTTGAATCAGTTAACTTTGGGAGTATTTTTAAATAAATTATTTTTAATATAAATTGTTTAAAATCTGTCTTCTTAAATATTCCAATTATTTTGATTTTCCAAGCTATTTACTATACAAACCATTCTTTTTAAAACTCAAACAATCTTATATTAACTATTTAACTATTTTAAAACTATTCAAGCTATTTTCTAAATTCAAATTGGTCAGAGTGGGAATTTTTTATATTTAAATCATGGATATAAATACAAATTGGGATAAAATTGAAGTTATAACCCAAATGGAAATTCGAAGTAATTTTGAATTGGAATAGAATCAAGATATTAAGGAAAAAAATGATTTTGAAGTGAAATAGTATATTTTGATTAAATATGATGATTTTAAAAGTGAAAACTTAGTAGTACTATACCTAAAACTTACTTTATAGGAAGTAAGAAAGTTTAAAAATAACTTTGTAAAGTAATCGAACTAGGAAATATTTGATTTGGCATAAATGAGACCATATATGCTAGTTATATATTCAAACTCCCCTTATTGAATTTATAACCAGGAAGAAATGTTTTCAGAAAGAAATTTGAAATACTAAATAGAGTTTATATGAGTATGAGATGGACTTAGAAATTATTGACCCGGAAATAATTCAAATTGAAAGGAATGATCTAGAAATTATTGACCCGGGAATTATTCAAGTGTAAAGGAATGATCTTATATGCATATAAAACTAAAATATTTTTGGAACCTATTGATTTTTAGAGATTTTGGTTTTGGCAAATTGTCAATTTTGGAAATTAGGTAAACCAAATTTAAAAACTATCGATTTTGAAGATAACAGTTTTATATGGATAAAGTTCATATGTGATACATATAAAGAGTATGATTTGAAAGGTATTGTATATGTATATAGTATGATATGTTTTGAGATAAAAGTATGGAAAGACACCCCCGCAAAAGTCGAAACTTAGAGAAGGAGATCCACTGGATGGTTCTGCCTAGGAATTCACAGGATGGGTTCAATGAAAATTGGGATCCAAGAGGACGTCTGGACAAAACTCATGAGTTCTTGGTGATCATTTGTTGGGTAGCGTAAGTCGAGAGGTCCGATACCTACAGTTACATTGGGTTTTGCTGTGGTAGCAATGTAATCTTTGTGTAACTGCGATCTATTGCAATTCCATAGCGTAATTCGAGGAGGCTGTGATTTCCTACAATCTACATTTGATTTTGTTGTGAGGGTGACGTAACATCGGTAGATTGCGAGCTATGTGATTTGGTTCCATAGCGTAATTCCGTTGGCAGCGATTGCCTACAATCTACATTGGGTCTCACTAGGATAGTGACTCAACCTTTGTGTAGCGTGCGATTTATATGGCATAGTTTCATTTGATATCATAATTAGAGGGGCAGTGATTGCCTACAAACTACTTACGATTGTGCTGTGATAGCAATACAACCTTTGTGTAGCTGCGAACTATGGTGTTTCCATGGCGTAAGTCAGGATGTGTTGATGCCTACGGTTTTCTTATGATTTCGCCGAGATGGCGACTCAATCATCGGTTAACTACAATTCATAGTGAGAAAGGGGTTGATACTTTCCATATCATCTTTGAAAAAGTATTTGGAGTATTTTCACTAGGTGTTGAAACGGATATACTAAGTACCTATAGATTTTCAGTCCTATGCCTGATCAACGTATGACTAAATTTCTGTACGAACAAGGATGAACTATGTGATTTGAAATATATGTAGTTTTAAATGTATAATAAAAGAGTGAGGAGCTAAATGTTGAAAGATGATTATTTAATATTATACATCAGAATTCTAATTCACGTTTCGTTCCTTTTCGACGACGAAAAGTTTTAAGGATGGAGGAATGTAATGACCTGGATTTTCAGTAACGTGTTATTAGGGTAATCAATTGATTTTAATTATTGGAATATAAATTTTTATGAGTCGAGTAGGTAAGTTTTCCATATCTAAAATATATGAATCTATATATTGATTAAAAACTGTATTCAAATTAAAAATATAATTTCTAGATATGATAAATATTATAGAGATATGTATATAAACTCCACCGTCTAAAATTTAAGATGGATTATCCATATAGGCATATATATATATATAAGATTTATGTTGTTTAAAAATTTAGGTATATATGTATACATATATGTGTGTGTATGTATAGGTCCACATGAACTAATGTATATGAAAAGAATGCATAAACGTAAATACGATGAAATAAATATGTATAGTGTACATGTATGCATATCTATATATTTTTGAATGTATTTATGGTAAGGATAGTGTATATGTGTGACGGCCCGGAATTTTGAGCAATATCAATTTAATAATCTTTGATAATAATTAAATTGATTTGATCATTTATATTTTAAACTGACAAGTTAAAATTTAATTTAAAGGTTAATGATAATAATTTGTTAATATCTATCAATAATTTTCTTAACAAAATAAATAGGCAAGATTAATTCTTTTGAAGTTTATAATAATTTGATTTTTGAAATATTTATTTTGGTAAATAAGAAGTTTTAATGTAATAAAACTTTGTATTCAAATTGTAATATATATGAATGTATATATTGTAATTTGAGATTTGTTTTAAAATTTAATATGGGAATTTACAAATTTAATGTTAGAATGTTTCTATTTGAAATGTGTATATATATATTTGTATATATATATTTGAAATAGAAGAATTTTTAATTTAAATTCAACAAGAGATTTTCAAACTTTAATATGTATATAATTTGAGATTTGAAATGATAATTTGATTTAATGTCTTTGAAATGATATTTAAGATTTAAATTTTAAATAATAAAGTTAATTTCTTATTTTATAAACATATATTTTAACTTTTGTTTTTAATAAGATAAAAGTTGTTTTAAAAATTTATATAAAGAGATAAACTAAGTTTTTCAATTTATAAACAAATGATAAACATTAAATTGATTTAAAATATAAGTTATTCCAATATGAGTTTACTTTTAAGATATTTACTAAAGTCTAAAGTTTATTTGTACATGATAAAAACATTTTTATAATATTTCATAAATACATTGTACATAACCTAAATAGATTATTAAAAAGAAGATAATATTTTAAACATTTATAAACATAAGAAATAACATTTGTAAATATGGATTAAACACAAAAATATTTATAAAACATTTAATAAACATTGAAAATAACACTTGTCAACATATAGGCTTAGGTGTAAGATTCTTATAACATTAAGGTGACAAATGTCCTTTTCTTTAATAACATAATTTAAAATTTTAATTGTAATTAAAAGATGGATTTTATTCTTCAGCTGAATATTTTCTCATTTCAACAAAAATGCAAATCAAAACAAAGTTGAAAGAAGTAAACTGTAAAGAAATCTGAAACTTGTTAAATCTGGAAATAAGAAGATGGAGGCATGTTCAAATCAGAGAATATGTAGAAAAAATTTCAATAGCAACTGTAGAATATATAAACAACATCAATGCAATCTGAAATCAAGCAATTCAGAAGATTTATCAACATGCAAAACCAAAATACAGTAGCTAGTTCTAATTCATGAGCATGCAAAGGGAATTGAAAGCCTGGAAAGAATATGCAGTTCTGTTCTCTGTTTTCTGGGGAAAAAAAAAGGTGAGTAAACGAACCTTTTAAAAACAGTTTTAAACATTTGATTTAACTTGATCTCATGATTGAATAACATGGTGATATCTGAATTTATTGAAGTATGCTGAATGTAGGTTTGGATTGTGTATAGGAATTGTCTGTGCAGTATTAAAAATAATAAAATAAGTCACTGTGTTTTATAAAAACAGTTCAATCTCAAGGTAAATTCAAAAACTTGATTTTGATTTCAAGTTGGACCATGATTTGTAAAGAAAAGATGATTGTAATCAAATCATCTAGCATCTAAAAATAGTTACAGGTTGTTAAATTAGATGAATAGCTCAAAATTTTAATATTTACAGTAAATTTATAAATTTGGGTCAAAAAGTTTTGAATCCAAACTTGAGTTTTGATTGCATAATCATAATGCAAATATGAAATCATGATTTTAGAAGCTTGAATCATAAATTTTAGTTCAGTAATTTGTGAGAATTTGGAGTTTAAGTGTTTTGAGTATTTTGGTCAAATTATGGCGAACTACGGCAATTTGGGCATCGTGGTTGATCATGGAGGTCAAGTGGGTGTAGAAGTTCATCAGAAAATTATTAGTGAAATTTTTAGTTGGCCAATGCGATCTTGCGATTTCATTTTAGGGTTTTATTACCTGTTTTTGGTCGTCGTCATTTAACTTGAATTCGCGGCGTCATGAAGCAATTGGAGGCGATCGCATATGGTTCTGGGGTTGCAGTGAAGTGAGATGGCGCTAGGGTAGTGGCGGCGTGGTCTCCGGTGAAGGGGATGGTCGGCGTTGAGCAAATTTTCTGGTCACAGTATTTCGAGTTGATGGGTTCGAATGTCGAAATTTTAGATTTTCGAAAGAGATGTGGTTCTGGGTCTTGCGAGTTGTTGTCGAGGTCATTCGTGACTTGGTGGAAGTTTTTGTGTGGTTCGCCGTCGATCGGCGTGGGCGTGCACGTTGATGTGCACGACCGTGTGTATCTGGGAAGTGTTTAAGGTAGGAGAAGAGAAGAAGGGGGGGGGGACTCGAAGAAAGCATCGGGAGTTTGTTGTTTTGTCTCGAAGCAGGGAGTAGGTAGGGAAACCCGGTGTGTTTGTTAGTTTTGCTCGGGGTAAACGAGGGTGTTACTCGGGTAATTGGGTATTCAAGGATGTGAACAAGTTGGTTAGATTGTTAATGCAAAAGAATATTTGATTTTAGGAATAAAGTTTTAAAAACAAGGTTATACAAGTTTCAAAAGTGAATTTGTTTTCAAAATTATGTTTTAAAACAAACTATTATATTTTAAATGTGGGAGTTTTAAAATATATAAGTGGATTTGGAATAAAGTTTATATTAAACTTTATTAAATAAATTTGGAAAGGTTTTAAAGATTTAAAAGTTCAATTTTTAAAACATGTTTAAATTTAATTGATTTCTAAATATTTTATTATATTTAAATAAAGTTTAATAATTGAGAATTTGATAATCAATTGTAATAAAGGTTATCTTTAGTTATTTTGAATTTGATTAAATGAAAGATAATTAAATTTGTAAAGATAATTGAGATGATTAAATCATTTTTAATTATCAAGTTTATTGGTTAATATAATGATTTAAATGAGATAATGTTTTCCTAATTAAGAGTTTTATAATATTAAAGGTTAAGAATCATTTAATTAATTTTAAATGATTAAGATAAATGGTTAATTAAGTAATTAACTTGTGATTAATTAAGATAATTACTTAAGGGTTAATCTTATATAATTACTTAGGAAGTAATTAAAGTAATTAAGTAGTTAATCACTAAAGATAATCAAATAAAAGATAATTGCTTTAAAAGTAATTAAGTAAATGTGATTAAGGATTAATCATTTTAGTTATTAATTAAAGAATTAATTAATAATTAGTTAAAGATTTAAATTATTTGATTAATGATTAATTAATAAAAATATTAAGAGTAATTAATTAAGTGATTAATTACATGTTAAAATAATTAATTAAGGAAGAATTCAATTAATGAAATAATCATTAATAAATGGAAATAATTAATTAATTATTAATTATTAATTTAAGAATAACTAGTTTATAATTAAGTTTTAATTACTAAATGTAATTAAAGTAATGAATCAAATGTAATTAAAGTAATTAATTAAAAGTAATTAATTAAAAGTAATTAATTAAATATGATTAATTAAAAGTAATTTATCAAGTAGGATTAATTAAAAATAATTAATTAAGTATGATTAATTAAGAGTAATTAATCAAGTAAGATTAATTAAAGGTAATTAATTAGGTGTAATTAAAGGATAATTAAGAAATAATTATCAAAGTAATTAAAGAATAATTAATCAAATGTGATTAATTTAAAGAGGTAATTAAGAGGTAATTACTTGGATAATTAAGAAGTAATTAATCAAGATGATTAATTAAATTTGTAATTAAGTAAGAATTACTTAAAGTAACTAAGTAATAATTAATCAAGGTTTATTAATTAAATGGATAATTAAGTGATGTTTAAAATTAATTAATTTGTAATTAATTAATGAATAAGTAAGTTGGATTAATGATAATCCAAGGGATTAATTAAGAATTAATTTAATTTAAGGATTAATTTAATTACTCAAGTTTGAACCAAACTTGTTTATGAATAATTAATGATTGTATGATATATATCATTGGATGAGTTAATAATATTGGTTGTTATTGGATGACTTTGATTGATGGGTGGTGATGTGAATGCTATATCTGAATGTGACATATATGTTGCTTTGTGATATGTATGGATGAATTTGATAATTGTGAATATCTATCTGTGTTGTGAATACATCCATTTATGTTTAGTGATATTTCTAAATATCTATCTGTTTAAATCCCTTAAGTATAACTTGGACATTAAAATGGCGTTTGGATTCGGTGAGACCGGGATCGGGTTTGCTACACTACAGCGTGATAGGGGGTTCTCGCTTTGCGTTAGGTGGCGAACGGGAGACTCTTACCCCTACATGCCCCCGGGGATAGTATAAGGTCTTGCGGGGTTGGTTGCGACTCGAGAGGGTGGCCGTAAAAGCAAATTCGAGGTATCACTGTGAGCCACAGCCCGGCTGGGATGGTTGAAAAGCCTACCGGTCGTGAGCCGTTGCTGATGGTTGAAAAGCCTAGGACGTCACAGTTGGTATCAGAGCGTTAGGTTGAGTGAATACCTAGGCTCTGAAGTGTGTCTTTCTTTAGGAAGCGCTAGGTTGAGCGAATGCCTAGACTCTGTAGTGGTGTCTTTCTTGAGAGAGCGTACTTGTAATTTGTAAATATATATATTTATAAATCTACCTATTTGTTGGGTTACCTGTTCGGGTTTTCCAATATAGGTTATAAAGGTAGATAAGGTAGTGGTGTGTGTAACACGACGACTACCATTGGTTGGAATTTGAATGTTGGAGGTGTTTGTCGAGATTGTAGACATATTACCGTCTCGAATAAGTTTTGTAGATTGGTGAAAGGATTTCTTTGAGTCCAGAGGAAGTCTCTGTCAAGAATTGGAGTATATTCTTGAAGTGTGAGGTTGATTTGCTCTCGAGTGAGCGGGATTTCCAAAAGTTGAATCTGTCCACTGAGGAGAAGCAGGTGATGGTATTTTGGAGACTCCAAGAGGGAGTAGCTGTATGATGAGGGGCAGTATTCATAGATGGTTCTGAAGATGTTTCTTTTGGAGCCAGATTTAGATGGTGTTGGAAGAGCAGTTGATGCTTATTGCAGGGAAGATTCAGATGTTTATAGATTTGTCTGGATCTCAGGTATGGGTGTCTTATCTATATTGGAGTTTGAGACTAAGGTCGATGAGTTCTCTCATGTCGGACACGGTCTCATTTGTTTCCTTAAGAAGACAAGTGGTTGGTGTTTAGTTGGAGCCAAGTTTCTTAAGAAGATGTCCACCCGTCTCAAGGATGTTTTGGTGGAATTGGGTGATAGTTTTGAGTTTTAAGAAGCTTTTGGTGAAGGATGATCTTTGGCTTAGCTGTATCATTTAAGTGAAGTTTGGAAGCAGCAGCATGAATCTGTTTCTTCGATAATTCAGTAATCTTCGGGATTCTACTATCAGCGGACTAGGCAGATAGTGAAGGCTTATCCATTTCTTTAGGAAGATTGATCTTGATTAGGAAGCTGTTCTAGTTGGTGAAGTAGATAGTTCTTTGGAATCTGAACTGAGTGAGATCGCAAAAGTGACTTGCGATTAGTTCGAGATTCTTTGAGTATTCTTTGATTTGAGATTGAGGCATCTCAAGTAGAGGTGAAAGTTATGAAGTAGTCGGAGGTTCTCCAAATGTTTTTGAGGGAAATCAGGATTTACCCGAATCAGTGAGTTTCCTTATCGACTTGAATTTCTAGGAGCAGTATTGATGGTTCAACCATGGAGAGGGATGACTCTTAGGGCGAGAAGAGGTTGGTGAGGCAGCTCAGGATTCTTGAGGAGGGATTGATCATCTAGTTTCTAGTTAAGATTCAGCTGAGATGTTTTGACCAAGTGAAAGGGTCACTTAAATTTTATGGATTGGATGAACAGTGTATGGAGGAAGTTGTGCTCGAGTTCTTCGATAGCATTCTCATCTGCTTTTGATCAGAGTTGTGCAGCGGAAGCAAGCTAGTGGTTATTCTAGTATGGGAACAACCAGGAGTTGCAGTTAGGAATTTCTACAGGAAATTCAAATATGAAGGAGTTTTCTGGAGTTAGAAGGCAAGGTTGTCAAGTATAACCAATTGGTTATTCCAGATAGGGGATGTAGGTCTGAAGTCCACTAATGCTTGTGGAGTAGAGTTGTATTTTGGGATTTCAGCAAATCTTTGGGAGAGCTATTTTGTTGAGTTGAATTTGGAGATTTGGTTTAATTTTTGGTCCAGTTTGTTCATGAAGCAATCAGCAAGGGTTAGGCTGATCTGGAATATTGAAGGTGACTCAGGAGCATCGGAAGAGTTATGCAGTTAAAAGTTAAGGGAATTTGGACATTGTTTTAGTTTTATCCGATTAAAAGGAGATAAGAGATTGGGTAAAACTGGAAAGCTAGTTCCGGAAGTAATTTGAGATTTTCCTGTGTTCTCTGAAGATTAGATATTGATCTACAGGATTGAATTGCCAGTTCGGGTAACTGGAATTTATTATATTTCACATATCTTTGAGGAATATGTGTATGATTCTTCGAGTGATAGAATCAGCAGTTGAGAAGGAATTTGGTAGTTGGGCTGGTTTTGAGTTTAATCTGATATCTTTTTCAGATTTGTAAGTTCAGTTGAGGGAGTTCTTGGTTTTAGTGGCATAGTAATTAAGATTCTGTAGAGCGAGTATTCCAGTAGAAGAATCTGGAAACTCTTGATAATATTAGGAAGTTCTATTCATAATTTTGTCTGGATAGATAAAATTGTTTGTTTGAATTGGTTGCTATGATTGGTAGTATATGATTGATTGTATGATTGCTAATTTAAATTTAAATTTAAATTCTTTAACTGGGTTATTAAATTATCTTTGCTTTTAAATTTCGGGGACGAAATTCTTTTAAGGGGGGGAGGAATGTGACGGCCCGGAATTTTGAGCAATATCAATTTAATAATCTTTGATAATAATTAAATTGATTTGATCATTTATATTTTAAACTGACAAGTTAAAATTTAATTTAAAGGTTAATGATAATAATTTGTTAATATCTATCAATAATTTTCTTAACAAAATAAATAGGCAAGATTAATTCTTTTGAAGTTTATAATAATTTGATTTTTGAAATATTTATTTTGGTAAATAAGAAGTTTTAATGTAATAAAACTTTGTATTCAAATTGTAATATATATGAATGTATATATTGTAATTTGAGATTTGTTTTAAAATTTAATATGGGAATTTACAAATTTAATGTTAGAATGTTTCTATTTGAAATGTGTATATATATATTTGTATATATATATTTGAAATAGAAGAATTTTTAATTTAAATTCAACAAGAGATTTTCAAACTTTAATATGTATATAATTTGAGATTTGAAATGATAATTTGATTTAATGTCTTTGAAATGATATTTAAGATTTAAATTTTAAATAATAAAGTTAATTTCTTATTTTATAAACATATATTTTAACTTTTGTTTTTAATAAGATAAAAGTTGTTTTAAAAATTTATATAAAGAGATAAACTAAGTTTTTCAATTTATAAACAAATGATAAACATTAAATTGATTTAAAATATAAGTTATTCCAATATGAGTTTACTTTTAAGATATTTACTAAAGTCTAAAGTTTATTTGTACATGATAAAAACATTTTTATAATATTTCATAAATACATTGTACATAACCTAAATAGATTATTAAAAAGAAGATAATATTTTAAACATTTATAAACATAAGAAATAACATTTGTAAATATGGATTAAACACAAAAATATTTATAAAACATTTAATAAACATTGAAAATAACACTTGTCAACATATAGGCTTAGGTGTAAGATTCTTATAACATTAAGGTGACAAATGTCCTTTTCTTTAATAACATAATTTAAAATTTTAATTGTAATTAAAAGATGGATTTTATTCTTCAGCTGAATATTTTCTCATTTCAACAAAAATGCAAATCAAAACAAAGTTGAAAGAAGTAAACTGTAAAGAAATCTGAAACTTGTTAAATCTGGAAATAAGAAGATGGAGGCATGTTCAAATCAGAGAATATGTAGAAAAATTTTCAATAGCAACTGTAGAATATATAAACAACATCAATGCAATCTGAAATCAAGCAATTCAGAAGATTTATCAACATGCAAAACCAAAATACAGTAGCTAGTTCTAATTCATGAGCATGCAAAGGGAATTGAAAGCCTGGAAAGAATATGCAGTTCTGTTCTCTGTTTTCTGGGGAAAAAAAAAGGTGAGTAAACGAACCTTTTAAAAACAGTTTTAAACATTTGATTTAACTTGATCTCATGATTGAATAACATGGTGATATCTTAATTTATTGAAGTATGCTGAATGTAGGTTTGGATTGTGTATAGGAATTGTCTGTGCAGTATTAAAAATAATAAAATAAGTCACTGTGTTTTATAAAAACAGTTCAATCTCAAGGTAAATTCAAAAACTTGATTTTGATTTCAAGTTGGACCATGATTTGTAAAGAAAAGATGATTGTAATCAAATCATCTAGCATCTAAAAATAGTTACAGGTTGTTAAATTAGATGAATAGCTCAAAATTTTAATATTTACAGTAAATTTATAAATTTGGGTCAAAAAGTTTTGAATCCAAACTTGAGTTTTGATTGCATAATCATAATGCAAATATGAAATCATGATTTTAGAAGCTTGAATCATAAATTTTAGTTCAGTAATTTGTGAGAATTTGGAGTTTAAGTGTTTTGAGTATTTTGGTCAAATTATGGCGAACTACGGCAATTTGGGCATCGCGGTTGATCATGGAGGTCAAGTGGGTGTAGAAGTTCATCAGAAAATTATTAGTGAAATTTTTAGTTGGCCAATGCGATCTTGCGATTTCATTTTAGGGTTTTATTACCTGTTTTTGGTCGTCGTCATTTAACTTGAATTCGCGGCGTCATGAAGCAATTGGAGGCGATCGCATATGGTTCTGGGGTTGCAGTGAAGTGAGATGGCGCTAGGGTAGTGGCGGCGTGGTCTCCGGTGAAGGGGATGGTCGGCGTTGAGCAAATTTTCTGGTCACAGTATTTCGAGTTGATGGGTTCGAATGTCGAAATTTTAGATTTTCGAAAGAGATGTGGTTCTGGGTCTTGCGAGTTGTTGTCGAGGTCATTCGTGACTTGGTGGAAGTTTTTGTGTGGTTCGCCGTCGATCGGCGTGGGCGTGCACGTTGATGTGCACGACCGTGTGTATCTGGGAAGTGTTTAAGGTAGGAGAAGAGAAGAAGGGGGGGGACTCGAAGAAAGCATCGGGAGTTTGTTGTTTTGTCTCGAAGCAGGGAGTAGGTAGGGAAACCCGGTGTGTTTGTTAGTTTTGCTCGGGGTAAACGAGGGTGTTACTCGGGTAATTGGGTATTCAAGGATGTGAACAAGTTGGTTAGATTGTTAATGCAAAAGAATATTTGATTTTAGGAATAAAGTTTTAAAAACAAGGTTATACAAGTTTCAAAAGTGAATTTGTTTTCAAAATTATGTTTTAAAACAAACTATTATATTTTAAATGTGGGAGTTTTAAAATATATAAGTGGATTTGGAATAAAGTTTATATTAAACTTTATTAAATAAATTTGGAAAGGTTTTAAAGATTTAAAAGTTCAATTTTTAAAACATGTTTAAATTTAATTGATTTCTAAATATTTTATTATATTTAAATAAAGTTTAATAATTGAGAATTTGATAATCAATTGTAATAAAGGTTATCTTTAGTTATTTTGAATTTGATTAAATGAAAGATAATTAAATTTGTAAAGATAATTGAGATGATTAAATCATTTTTAATTATCAAGTTTATTGGTTAATATAATGATTTAAATGAGATAATGTTTTCCTAATTAAGAGTTTTATAATATTAAAGGTTAAGAATCATTTAATTAATTTTAAATGATTAAGATAAATGGTTAACTAAGCAATTAACTTGTGATTAATTAAGATAATTACTTAAGGGTTAATCTTATATAATTACTTAGGAAGTAATTAAAGTAATTAAGTAGTTAATCACTAAAGATAATCAAATAAAAGATAATTGCTTTAAAAGTAATTAAGTAAATGTGATTAAGGATTAATCATTTTAGTTATTAATTAAAGAATTAATTAATAATTAGTTAAAGATTTAAATTATTTGATTAATGATTAATTAATAAAAATATTAAGAGTAATTAATTAAGTGATTAATTACATGTTAAAATAATTAATTAAGGAAGAATTCAATTAATGAAATAATCATTAATAAATGGAAATAATTAATTAATTATTAATTATTAATTTAAGAATAACTAGTTTATAATTAAGTTTTAATTACTAAATGTAATTAAAGTAATGAATCAAATGTAATTAAAGTAATTAATTAAAAGTAATTAATTAAAAGTAATTAATTAAATATGATTAATTAAAAGTAATTTATCAAGTAGGATTAATTAAAAATAATTAATTAAGTATGATTAATTAAGAGTAATTAATCAAGTAAGATTAATTAAAGGTAATTAATTAGGTGTAATTAAAGGATAATTAAGAAATAATTATCAAAGTAATTAAAGAATAATTAATCAAATGTGATTAATTTAAAGAGGTAATTAAGAGGTAATTACTTGGATAATTAAGAAGTAATTAATCAAGATGATTAATTAAATTTGTAATTAAGTAAGAATTACTTAAAGTAACTAAGTAATAATTAATCAAGGTTTATTAATTAAATGGATAATTAAGTGATGTTTAAAATTAATTAATTTGTAATTAATTAATGAATAAGTAAGTTGGATTAATGATAATCCAAGGGATTAATTAAGAATTAATTTAATTTAAGGATTAATTTAATTACTCAAGTTTGAACCAAACTTGTTTATGAATGATTAATGATTGTATGATATATATCATTGGATGAGTTAATAATATTGGTTGTTATTGGATGACTTTGATTGATGGGTGGTGATGTGAATGCTATATCTGAATGTGACATATATGTTGCTTTGTGATATGTATGGATGAATTTGATAATTGTGAATATCTATCTGTGTTGTGAATACATCCATTTATGTTTAGTGATATTTCTAAATATCTATCTGTTTAAATCCCTTAAGTATAACTTGGACATTAAAATGGCGTTTGGATTCGGTGAGACCGGGATCGGGTTTCCATATTTGGATATCCGAATACCACACCGTTTCCAATTAAACGTTAGGTCGTTAATACAAATGGAGCGAGTGAAGACTCGAGGTGTAAGGGCTATACGTCAGTATAACTCTGAGGGTGATTCCGTAATGAGTTTGACGGAATAGTGCTTATAGATTCGAGATGGTGAATCAGAGTGCAAGGGCTATGGTCGTTGACTCTGAGGGTGATTCCAAAACGAGTGCAACGAGATAGTGCCTTCGGTTCCGTTCGAACCCGGGACGGACTTGTATGGATTGAATGCTTTCAGCACATCGTCAGGCGGACGATGAGCATTCTAAGTGATATGTCCTATTAAGGTAATCGCAGCCTCAAGCCTCATCAACCGGGAATGGCTAAAACAGGGGAGGTGCGCCAAGGCTTCGTGGGTAGCCCCCACTTGAGAGTGAGATTCATCCCTGTCTAGAAGTCGCTTTATATTTCGGCTGTGTGGGCAGTTGGAACTGCAGCCAACTGCGGGGTGGTCTTGTTCGGGACTGTTCAGTAAGGAACGGTGCCGGCCTTGTGTAGCAGGGGAGTTAGGGTGGCTCCTCGGTACGGTGATCTAGGCCACGTACTGTGACGGGCGGTACCCCAGTAGCCCTGCCATTGATGGAAACCCATTTTCCCTACGAGACCCTACGGTTTTGTTTGTGTTACCCACTTTTGTGGCTAGTAGCTGGAATTTAATCATGTAACAATTTCGGCTATTTCATATTTGCTTGAAAACCCTAGACACTATTATAATATCACTGGATTTCCTATCAAATGTTTTGGTTAGCGTAAGGTAAAAACTTTTCCATGTTTATGTGTGGGAAGTCTTACGTGATACCTTTTTCTTTCAAAGGTTTTTCTAAAATTAAGCAATCTTAAACCGTTTACTCACACCAGACCCCTGTCTGACCCGAGTGTTTATTTTCTGTTTTATTAAACTCTTGGGTACTCATATTATGTATGAGTAGTCAAGTGATTCAGGTTATCTCTTGACGAATTTGAAGGAGCTTTGGAGCAGGAGGCTTCAGCGTGTAGATATATAGTTAGAGTTTCCGCTGTGTTGTCATTCTGTATAGTTGTTTATGTATTGTATTAAGACAGAAATGTTATAACTGTCTAGATTAAGATGTATAGTTGTGAACTCTGATGTAAATGATACTATGTATATGTTATATATTATATTTCATTCGTTCCGCTGTGAGTTTCTGATGTGTTGTTCTTTCTTTCTTCTCTTTCTTTTCTTCTTCTATCCCTTTCTTTCTTAATTAGTGATGCGATTTTCCTGGAGATAGGAGGTCGGGTCGCTACAATATGAAAACATATGCATATGATGACAAGAAGATATATATATATATATATATATATATATATATAAATAGTTATATATGTTATAAAAAGTGTATGTATATATATATGTAAAATATGATGTAATATATATGTATCCATGTGAATGTATGCATATCTATATATGCATACAAATGAATATACATATAGGAGACATCACCATGACAAACATTTAATTCAAGCATACAAAACATTTAATTAAGTCGCATAATATCAAATCTCTCATAATAAATCAAATCATCTTATATAAATAAAATCAGCCCAAACAGTTAATCAAGTCATAAAGAAAAAATAAAATAAATGAAAGGTGAAGGATTGTACAACCTCATCCACCCTATGTATATGAGCCACCCTCTATATTCCACTATATTCACTTCAATTTTCTTATATATATATATATATATATATATATATATATATATATATATGAAAATAGCTATGCTTTATTCACGGATAAAAAAAGAGAGAATTGCCATTTTATAACCATAAAGACTAATTACTTATATCTAGGAAGTAAATCAAACACTTTAAAGATTCAAGAAAGTGAATCAAAACAAGAACAAAGCTAGACAATGTGTACATACAAGTGATTAAAGCAAAACTCTTGCTTATTAAAAATGATGTAGGGATATATATTTGTTTGAAATTTTGGATAAATCATTTTATGATCTCAAGTATTTATATGCAAATAAGTTATATAGCATAATAGTATGACTAAGTCTATAAACTCACACTAACAAGCATATCACTCTGTTTCTTTGAATAGCTAATATCTTATGGCTTTAAAACTCACTACCCCTTAACCTAGTAAATTTAAGGCTAGGACACCAAAAACAAAGTTGTGTATTTTTTAATGCAGTTTATTCTAAAATTGGTCTCATCAAGTATCATGAAGCACAAATGGAGAAAAAATATATATTACAGTAAACATGCTAGAAATGACCAAAAATCAACTATCTTAATATAATTAATTGACTGCATGAACTTTTTTGATCGAAAATGATGAATTTTGTGGAGGGTTTAGTGATTTTAAATTATGTATTGAGTGGGAAAGAAGGAGATGAACGGAAGAGGGTCTTTGGCCAAAATGCGGTGACCCACATGTTTTTGTGGCTTGCGGCTTGTTGTGAAGGAAGTTAGGGAATGCGGCACTCATAAAAACTATTGTAGCATTTTTCTAATGCTTGGGTGGCCATACAAGATAGGACTAGGGTTTAAGGTACATTTTTTTGGGTTCGGTTGTAGGCAAATGGTAATGCGACTACGGTAGTAGCAGCATGCGATAGTGGGGGAAAAGAAGGAGGAGACGTTGGCGAACCTCATCATGAAGTTTGGTAGGGGATCATGGATAGAGGTGGCATGACGAGACGAGCGAAGTCATGAGGCTCAACTCCAGGTTTGGGTTCGATGTCAAAAACTTGAATGAGGGGATTTGTCGCGTGTTTTAGGTGGTGGCGAATTGCGGTGGTCGTGGGTGGATTGAATGGATGGTCGATGATCAGGGATGGTGGTCGGAGTTGGCGTATATGTGCACATGTGCGCGTGCGTTCATGCTTTAAGGCTAAATAAAATAAGAGAGGAAGGAAATGGTCTAGAGGAGAGAAATGAGAAGGTGGGTTGTTTTCAGTTGGGCTGGTGAACTCTTTGGGGCCGAAGAAAAAAAAAGAAAAAGAAGAAGAAAAAGGGAAAAGGAAAAAATGGAAAAACGAAAAATAAAGAAAAAGAAAAGAGTAGGAGGAGAAGGAGTTAGTCGTTTTTTTTCTTGAGTTTTGGGCTGGGTATGGTATATTTGGCCTAGGAGAATTGTATTGAAACAAAGAGTTTGATAAACATTATATTTAAATCCTTTAGTGAAAACATATATCCTCATATATTTAAAATTAAATCAACGTAAAAGTTTTTACATTGTAGCCCTAATACTCGATATTATAAATTAATGTTATTGATTTTCCGTAATTTAAATATTAAATTATATTATAATAATTAGAATGAGAAATTAATTATATTCTTGTTTGACCTAAATCTTTTGTTAATTAATAAACCACTTATTAAATAGATTGTCTAATTTTTAAATAACTAATAATAAATCATTTTATATTTTCTTTAATTTATTAATATTTTGGATTAAAATATAAGCAGATGTGGTCTAATTTAAATTAAGTAAATTTTGATTGTGAAGAGCTAAATATTAATTATTAATAATAAAATTAGTGATGAACTACGCTTGTCTTTATTATCCTTGGACACTTATTTAATTTTTCTTAACTATGTCATTAAGTGGCCAAGCGAAATTAACTGGTTAGTGTAAAATGTTGATAAATATCAATAATTTCTCATATGTGAATATTTTTTGCCCTAAATACAAATTATTTACTTAAAAACGACATGGACATTTAAAATTTATCATTTAGATTCGAAGATACCGGGATCGGATTTCCGAGTTATCCAGGAACACTTCGATTTGGTAATCACCACGAACCTCTGTGGTTTTGATTATAGAGTCTGATATGATGGAATTGGATTAATTTAACAAGATGACCATTTTTTTTAAATAAGTAATTATACTTAGACACTATTATAATATCGATTGTTTTCTATAACAGTGTTTGGGTATAATAAGATAAAAACTCGTCGTGTTTGCACGTGTCACGTTGGTTTTTCGAAGAATTTTTATAACTTAAGTTTATCAGATTAAGTGGGTTTTACTCATGCTGGTTTCCAGCCTGAGTCGGGTATTACTTTATTGTATTGCCCGGGTTAGACCAAGTATTATAATTTTTAGGTTAGGATGTTTTGGAGCTCAGCAGACGAGTTGGACGGCTGGGGACGTACTGCACGTATTTGATTATATTCCACTGTGTATTATAGGTTGTATACTCAGCATTTAGGGACAAGTTAGTATAACTGTCTAGATTATATATGTGACGATCGTACTCTGATAACCTGTATGTATATTAACAGTTTCAGTTTTCCTTTGTATGAAATACTGTTATTATATATTATGTTTTGTTCTGCTGCGAACTTGAGATTCTATGTTGTTATTTCTGTTTTCTTCTTCTATCCTTTTCCTTCTTAATCCCTAACAACCTAGTATTTTCGACACTCGATTACTCGGCACTCTTATAGTAAACGTATTAATGTCGATTTTTGGAGGTCAAAAACCGCCCGGTCGTTACAAGACTTGTCCCTATTTCGAAAGTTAAGAATAGTCGTAGGACATGACTTTAAGGTAACACTACCTTGACTTGTCCAACATTATTGTTAACTAAGGAATAATACAAGCTTGAAATAAATGAATCACGATGGGTATAAATGACTTAATTTCCATATACGATCATTTTATATCCTCAATAATTGGTACCCGGCTATCAGTTACTTTAGCTTCTTGATTTTCATCTTTTTAAGAGGATTTGTTGCTCCTTTGAGCTTTGTTATCCTTAGTCGAAAATTACTAAATCAAAACACGCCTTTTTAGGGGCCAAGTTATGTGGGGTTGCTCCATTTAAGGTATTTTCACATCTCATCTAGATTGGATTCAGATTTACACCTTTAGATGTGAAATGCTTGGATTCTTGGTAAGGATTGACGAGGCTCCGCTTGGAGTTTCCAGGGTTTTCAAGTATATTTCTAGAGTTATACTTCTTTTAAGGGAGATGCACCCTCCTAGTCATTTTTTGGATATTTTCCTTTTCTTATTTGATTCAAACCTTCGAATTGTTTTTCTGTAATTGCAACAGGAAGAGTCAACCACTCTTCACGATATGTAATTATAGGTTTTAACCATTCTAACAAATTAGGATTGTTATATTTTTTATCCATTCTGTGCAGTTTGGATTCTATTCAGACTATTTCCATTCTTTCAAGTCTGGATCTTTGTACTACTCTTGCCCATCATCTATGTTTGGATTTTTTTCTTCTATTTTTCTTTTCCATTCTTATTTTTGGTTGTTGTTTATGTGGGAGAAAACCTGTTTCGTATTAGCGGCGTCGTCCCACATATTATTGTTAAATACATTCCTTTTTGTTTCATAGTTTTACTATACCAGACATATTGTCAGACCCGAGTTGTTTGTTTTCCTTAATATCGTGGGTACTCAATTATATTTAAGTAGTCCGAGAATACTAGGTTTTTCTTTGGAGCTCTTTGAAAATGTTGATTGACAGGCGGCTCCTTATTTATCTAGTTATTTTTTCCGCTGTATGATTATGAAAATGTATTTTGAGTCTAAAATGTAAAGTTAGAATGTATAACTGAAAATATGTTAGATGTAGGGCTTTTGTTTAACTCTGATTGCTCCAAGTAAGGAGTAACATTTTGTACTATATCATTTTGTATTATATGTAACCATTCCATTGTGAGATTTTTTTCTATCTTGTCTTGTTCTGTTCTTTAATTTTTTCCATAACAACTTGTCTCTCAAGCGCTTAGGCAAAGGCACATGAATATCATGGATGCATGAAGTGTCATTCCTAGGAGTCAGAAAGGTAGGTCGTCACAGCAATACATCCAAACATCATATAGCGAGCGTATGAAAATATATATATATATATATATATATATATATATATATATGGTGATTTACAATAATATAACATATACCAAACATTTTCTTACAATATAATCAACTTTATCCATTAACTTTTCATATCTCTCACTACATGCAAACTAACTTCCAAATGCGAAAACTTTGTGCAACATGAACCAACTACTAAACCTTCACTACACATACACAACAAGCATTCGTAGGTCAATAATATGATAAAATAGTTTATAAACTTTCGTTATAAGGGTGGAGTTTTACTCACAAAAATGCTTACTAACTTAACCAAACTTGCACCAACTCTTGAATGCGACTAGATCTAGGCTCTACTATGAAAATAACTCAACTTTGTGGACCTTGGAGTGAATGTTGTGCTCGGCCATAGGCTGTTTTGGGCTCGGCCTAGGTTGATTTATGGGCCATAGGTACTTGTTTGCATGGTTATGTGATTTAAAAAGTAAGGAACTAGTTTTAAGTGGATAGAGGACGTTTAAAAGGAAAAAACTAGTGTTTTAAGCTATGAACAAGAAGATGGTGGTCATGGCTATGTGAATGAAGATGTGTTAGGAAAAAGAAGAGTAGGAATGTAAAGTAGAAATATGTGAAGGGGAGGTGGTAATTACAGGCATGAGAAGTTGTAAAAAGACTAAACTAATCTTTAGTAATATAATATATGTGCATGTCAACCACCATACCCCCTCTCCATCACTAGCACATGTTGCACCCCATTTTTACTCCTCAAATTACGCTAACAAAGCTATATGTGTACATAGGGTATGGATGTGTTTTGTATACGTAAAAATGTGTGTGTGTATACATAAGCTTTTACTTTAATCATAATTTGTCACATCATGCTTAAGTAAGAATATGTATTTGTTAATATTTTCAAGTATGCTTTATTAATACTAATTTTATCATATAAAAGTGTGTACATTGTTGCATAAGGGTGCACAACATTACCAACAACATTTCGGTGTCGAAAAATCGAAATTCCGAAAAACGCATTTCGGTCACATTTTCTGTTTTTATTTGAACTAACTATTTTAATAAAGGGGCATTTCACCAGAAGGACAAACTTTGCAGTCCAATTAGTTTCTAGGACACACATTCAAAGAAATTACTTTAAAGGCCAAAGTCAGCAGAATAATTACTTTCAAGGACAAAGTCAGCAGTCCAATTACTTTCAAGGCCATAATTTCATAGGTTTTTAGGACCTAGAAACTAATTATTTTGTGTTTTGTCCTTGAAAGTAATTATTTCAATTATGTGTCCTAATAACTAATTCCACTTGCTAAAGAGGCCCTTGTGGCTAATTTCCACTTTAATAAACATATTTTGAAAATGATTTTAACATCATTAATTATTATTTAAAATATGTTTATTTGTGTTATTAAAATCCATTATTTATATATTTAAAAATGATTTAAATATTGAAATGCAAAGTGATTAATTTGCGGGTCGTTACACTCTCCCCGTCTTAAAAGAATTTCGTCCCCGAAATTGTTACGAAGTGGAAGAAGTAATAACCAACCTGAGAAAAATCAATTTACTTATTTGGTTTTTAGCAAATTTGATTGGTTATATTTTCCTTAGTTGTATTATTTTTACCATAAATACATGCAATGTATACACTATAACGACCATATGCAATCAGGTAACATGATGCAACCAAAAGTAATGTAACAAACATATGCAACGAAGTAAAGAGAATATTCTATAATAAATGTTATGCATCCAATATTTTTCAAAATACTTCCAAAATTTAGAACTAAATGCCCGAGGTTTATATTCAAAATACTTTTAAAAATTATTTTCGAATTCCTCAAAAAGGGAAGTAAATCAAAACCAAATCTAAAATGTCAAGGAAGGGGTCCTCCTAACAAAACATGTTGAATTCTAGAATCAAAACAATATGGAGCTTCTAGTGGTATCCAGTTCCTCCTTAAACAACAACTAGAGAAAATAATCTATTTATTTCTTTCCCAAAAATTTCTAAAATCACATTTCCAAAAGCACTGCGATTTAAGTCCTAATAAACAACAATTCAAAATCCTTGGTTTGCAAATTTTAACTTTATAAACTACTAGTATATAAGATCACACAATAAATCAATCAAATTTAGTTAAATCAAATCAATCAAATTCCATAAAGGAACATCTAACATTCAAAATTATTTAAATGTCGAATGATTAAGAAATAAATCTTAACTTAGGTTCAAAGCTTTCTTGATTGCCTAATAATATAAATAATTTCCTATGCATACAATTTTGCTCATCAACCATTGGTTATTACTTAGAGGATTACCTATCCTCCTTTAGACAAAATTGAAAGTCACTTTCAAAAGTTATCGATTTCTTAATTATACCAATATTTCTAAATCGCTTAAATTTGCATCTAGTACATTATTCAGTGCACAAATTATTTATGAATTATTTCATAAATTTTCACCAAAGTTCAAAAATATTTTATAAAGTCATTTCTTTATAAAACATCAAATAGTAACTCCACTTTATTTGCTTATATAATACTCTTCCAAATCCTAAGAACATATATAAAACATAAAATTTATTTTGCTTTTCACAATTTAGGTGAAGATCTAATCAAAATTGGGGTCTTTTAAAAACTGAATCAACCTCCCGACCTCTTAAACTTAGAGCGTTAAAATGGACGATGTTATGGGTTGATCCCGAATAACAAATAGTTTACACCACTTATATGTTTGAAAAAAAGCTATGGTTTTAATAAAATAATGTCTATAAAGACCTTCATACCCTTTTACCTTAAGGTGTTATATTGGATGATGTTTATAGGCTGGCCTAATAACACCAACTAGTTTACACTACTTGGAAGCTTTAAACAAAATCTATAGTATTGATGAAACAATGTTATCAAAACCTTCTTATCCAATCTAACCCATTGAAATCAGTGTTAACTTATCCCTTATCTTACCTAAGGGTAAAAATTTGTTTATCTAAAATAATCTTTTACTAAAAATACTTTATATTTTTAAATAAATTCCTTACTAAGGGAACTTAAAAATGAAATACTCAGTTTTCAATTTCAAAACCCCATTTCATTTAATTTTTATTCCAAGCATACTATAAATTTTTCTTTAATGAAATAAATTCAAAAGATAACTCAAAAACCTTTTGAAATAATTCCAGATAATTCGAGGATCTAAATTTTTCAAAAACTCTTTAAAATGTTATTTTAAAAGAAAAATTTATAATACTAAGTGTATTAAAACAAGGTTCAAAACGATATGTCTTTTTTAACATCATTTACTGAAATCCCAAAACAATTTGCCCTTAGCTTAATTTATAAACTATTCTATTTAAAAGCTCTCATTTAGAAACCATCATTTATCAATTTTAAAACAATATTTATTATCCCAAAGGACAATAAAACAATTTAAATATTTTGTAAATTTTAAAACAATGTTAATCATCCTAGAGGATGATTTATAATTTTTTTTGTAAATCTAGAACAATATTAATTACCCTGAAAGAGACTTAATCAAATTTGCAATTTCCTTTGATGAACAGATCAATTATCTTTAATAAAATGGTTAACAACTTCCAAAACATTTTCACCAAATTAGTGAATTTATTTTACACTCATTTATTAGATCAATTAACTAACTTAAAATATTATTTATAACATGATTTATTAAAATAAAATAATTATTAATTAAAATGAATAATTAATCTCAACTATCATTAATTAAAATGTTTTATAAAACTTACATATTATTAAAACAATTAATTAAATTAGTTAAAATGATAAATTACATTTCAAATAGCATTAATTAAAATGATTTAGTTGAATTCAAACATCATTAATTAAAATGATAAACTAAATTTCAAAGCACTTTTAGTTCAAATAATTAATTAAATTTAATAAATCATTAATTAAAATGATTAATTAAAGTTCAATATCAATAATTAAATTGATATAATTAAATTAAAATCTCAAAGATTAATTAATTTTAAACATAATTAGTTAAAACTATTAATAAATTTAAAATACCATTAATAAAAAATGATTAAGTAATTTTAAACATCTACTTTTGTGAAAAAACAAGCTCAAGTTCAAACGCACACACGAGGGTTTAGGGAATGATATTTCACAAATGATAGTATAGCGAAAATTGCTATAATGACACTTAAACAGTTTAAAAGGAATATCCAGATTAATTTCAATTAAACAAACAATCAAACAAATCTATGTCTCATCCAAGAAATCAACAATAATTTATAGCCTCATAGAAGTGATATAGCAAATTGAATGTGAGTTAAACTCGTATCTAAATAATTCTTTTTTATTATAACTAATTTTCTTTTTTTTAGTATTTATCATCTAAATAATTTATCCTATCATTTATATTATATTCAACAAATATACTTTTTTATTAAAAGTTTACTTTTAGGTTAACATTATTAAAAGATGACTTTAATTAACCCCTTCATCGAACACCTTATAATCAAACTGTAAAACTTAATTCATAAGGGGTTGTTTTAAGTTTCCCTAATTCCTACCTGCCCAATCTATTTCTTATTAAGGAATATTTCTTATGAACTATTCAATAATAGTGTAACGACCAGTAAATTTTAGCGATTTATTAATTGAAATTTTATGAAATTTTAAATAATAAAATAGTGAAATAAAATTTCATATTTGGATACGTCTAATTAAACATAGTAAATGGTAAATTTTCATCAGATAATTTGAAAGTTCATTTTTGTGTAATTCTATTTTAATTCAAATCAGTTAAAATTTTATGATGATAAAATATTTTTCAAACCTGAATTTTTATATAATAATTTTGTAAATCATCTTCTAAGTGAAATGTCATATTTTGTTTCTGCAAATTTGGACTGCTATTGCTCCATCTATCTTAATTCCCGCATTTTTTCAGCATTTTTCAGTACTGATTATCGACTTTTGATAGGATGATCGTACCACTAATATCTTTGTACCATTTTGATCTTCTCTTTGTGTTGACCTCTACGGTATATTCAATTCTATGTTCTGAAGTCCGGTACGTAGTGGAATCTGAGTTAACGGTAACCGTATCGGTACCCGATTCACACTCTTTCAGTTTTCTTGACCATTTGTTTGCTTTATGGGATAACCAATGGTCACTAGCTCTTTAGAATTTCCATAACTTTATTACTAACGCTTTGCTATCCACTACTTCATTTCCTCTGGTACATTTCATTTCCAATTCCATTCAATGTCTTCTTTAAGCTTAAAAAAAATTCCCACAACATAATCCAGAAATTGAGATATGTATATAACGGCCTGTCCTTTTGCATTTGCCTCTTCTTCTCTCATCACTTAGTCCACCGACCTCCACCTCATCCACCCGATCCGCCTTGTTCTCCTCTTTCTCTTCCCATTCACTTCATCGACTACCGCATCTTTCCATGGATCCCCACCCGCCTATGACCACCTTGCAACAGCTCTCCACCACAACAGAGCTTTGCCACGTCTGGCTCCTCCTTGACAGCAGTCCGGTTCGGCCTACCAAAAAGTGCCGCCATCAACCAGCTCCGACCACCGTCTGGCACTTTCGCTTCCTGTGATGACCCAAAATTTTGGACAATTTAAATTGGAATATTTAATCAATTTTAAATATTTAAAAGTGAATTTTTTTAATTTGAATTCAAATATCACTAATTATTGGATAATTTAATTATTAAATTAAATTATTGAAGTTGGGTAAAATATGAAATATGGAATTTTTAGCTTGCTAAAAATATTTTAAAGGCTTGTAAAATTTATATTGATAGTATGGAAGATAGTAAAAATGTTGAAATTGAATTTCGAAATGTTTTGTTAAGTTTTAAAAATATATCATTCAAATCGACGTTTAAAAATAGCCTTCCGAGGCGCAGTCTCGGATTTTGACGAAACCAGTTCCATTGGATCCGTAATATTGTATTATTATTGGATTCCAATTTTCGTGGCATTTGGAGTTGTCGTGTGATCGTACGGTAGATTAACACATTGTATTTTATATCGAAAATTCAAATTTAATTAAGTATATATATTTATTTATACTAGTCATCGTCAGACGAATTTCCATCATACCTGAACTTTTCGAATCACTGTAGCAAAGCGTTTTCAAAACACTTCCCTCCCTAATAAAAGCGCACATATCTTTTCTCTAAAGATTGATAGCTAAAATAATTTAATGGCAGAATGAATTCCTTTACTGCTCTCTTCAGCTTAACACGAGCGCGTCCCTTTTCTCCTCTAAATCGAACGTAATTCGTTCACCTCAAAACAAAACAAAAAAAAATATAAACTCATTCAAATTAAACCGAGCTCTCTCTTCCCATTTCCTTTCCAGTCCAAAGAAACGAACCTAGGTCGAATACAGAAAAAAAAGAGTTGATTTTGAACGCGATCGAAATCACTGTCGAAGATAATCGACTTCACCAGTTTGATTCAAGGGATAGGGGCGATTCAAGTTCTTATCGATTTGAACCGAGATGGGGCTGCGGTAGTCTTCGATTGTGCTAGAGGGATGTTGTGGCGCTAGGTGTGTTCGCAATCGCGATCGCTTGGCAAAAGGGTTGAGTCGTCGATGAAGCCTCGATCGATCGAGGGAGGTGGATGTGAAGGCTCGTGCTTGCATTAGGGCAGATCGAGGTCGTGTCGAGAATCAAGTCAGAGAGGTAACGATTTCTTTTAAATTGAATAAATAGATATATATATTTTTTAATTTAATTTTTGTATAGATAGTTTTTCAATTTATAGAATGATGATAAGTTTTATGATTAGTAAATTTTAAAGTTTACAGTAATAAGATAATTTTGTTTAAATATATAGGCTAAAAAGGAAACTTTTTACTTAGTCAGAGGGATATATATATATATATATATATATATAAAAGATTTAAACAAATAATAAAAATAAAATAGAATTTGCATAAGGATTTGATTTTTCCAATATATACAAATATCTATGTAAGTAAATGTGTTTTCAAAAAAAAATTTTTAAAAATTACAGTAAAGATTTTAAATGCAGTTTATATATATTATAAAGGTAGTTTTATTTAATAAAACTTATTTAATTATTTTAAAAAAAGGTTATTTATATAATCTAGTTTTGAAAGTTAATTTTTAGTTAAATTTTTTCATTTAAAGAGTAATTAGTTTAAACCTAAAGCATTAGCTAATTAAGTTATTTAATGGTAAGTGATTTTTTTCAATTAATTCAAAAATTTTATTTAAAAGAAAATTTATTCATAACCAAATTGATAGTTAAAACCAAAGTATTAGGAATTAATTTATCGATAAATCCAAATATTAATAAATCTGTGAAATTATTTGTACAACGTCCTAAATCGGGGAAGACAAGCCGGTGTGGATCGGATTTGCGAAAAATAAATCAAAGGTGAGTTAATCTCACTCATTTGGGTTGTTTAGATTTAAATAGTTAAACTTAAATAATTGATTGAATGGTTGAATTGTTTTGATGTGCAATATTATATATAGTAGCATATAACATATCTTGGAATGATGCCGCATAATAGCAGATGATATTATATTTAAAACCCATATACCATGATATTCCACATCAAAGTGGAATTGGTATTTTATATTGTGCTAACATCTGTGGATGCAGGGAAACAGGTCGGAGTGATCCAATTGGATTCCTCAAAATTATTTATATTGTTTAATATTCTCTGTTATGAATATTCGATATTTTGTGATGAATGTTATTGATAATTGAAATATTGAATGTTATGGTTTACTTGAATATATTTCTGTACACTGAGTTATCAAAATATATAGAATCGGATTTTTGGAAATAAAAGGAAGAGAATTTGTAAGCGAAATAATTATAGAGAATTTAAATAAATTTAAGAATGAATTGGGAAAGAATAAAAGTGATTTTGAAATTCTAATAAATTCCGTATATGGAAAAGGAGTTTTGAATAAACGGAAAGGTAACGAATTTTAAACTTCAGTGTTATTATTTAAAAGAATAAAGCATTTATTTTAAATTTAAGATTTAACTTATTGAAAAGAATAAAGAAGAAATTTGGAAAATCGAAATTTGGTATGTTTCAGTTAAAGATTTAAAATCAAAACGAAAAAAGTAAATAAATAAAGTCTATAATTAATGGATTTTGAAATGAATTGAGTAAGTAAAGGAATTTATTTCAAAATGGAGTAAATTGGAAATCAATTTGAAAATTGATTTAAGTGGTTGAAGTTGGAACTTTAAAAGAGAAGTGGGACTTTGGAATTTATAAACTGGGTTTATAAAAGTAAAGTGATATATCAGTGGATATTTGGAGGAACAAATTTACGATGGAAAGTTATTAGAAGAATGAGAAATTTTGTTTAAAAATACATAGTGATTTATTTTTAAAGGATGTGAAAAGAAGCATATTTCCCTCAATAGCCAAGTACGTTTCAAATTAAATTTTTAAAAGTTTAATGTCGTTTTAAAAAGTATGTTTTAGAAAATTTATTATTTGTAAATGTTTAAATTCTAAAGTAAGTATTTTTCAAATCGATTATAGTAGTAATTATTTGAAGGTGACTTGATATTTTGTTTTAAAAGAGAAAATCTAGTTTTATATATTATAAAGTAGCCTCATTTTAAATATTCCTATAGTGTATATTTTTAATAAAGTATTAAAGTAATTTTTAATCTAAATGTTTTAAAGGATAATTTATAATAAAGTGTTTTAAATTAATTTAAAAATATAAAATTTTATGCTTGGTTGTTTCTAGTGAAAATAAGTATTTGGAGATTTAATTCATGAGAAAGTTGTGTCGAAAACTGTTTTTCAAAAGAGTTGAAAATGAAAATATATCTTGCGAAGTTATTTTGAGGTTAATAAATAATATGGGAAATTATTTATGATTGATGGTTGTTTGTGAATGTTAATTGATAGTTAAATAACCGACTATCAATATTGGCCAATGCGCTGATTGTTTCGAAGAGACCGGGATCGGGATTAATTTCTCGAAAACACTTCGATCCGGTTTGTACGTTTTCGTGGGAAAAAACGAGTTCGGAGTTGAAGATGGAGCAATAAAGTGCAAGGGCTAGTCGCTACTAATCCTGAGGATAATTCCAAATGGATGTAGTAGGAGTAGTGCCTTCGGTTCCGTTCGAACCCGGGACGGACTTGTGTGGATGAATGCTTTCGGAACATCGTCAGGTGGACGATGGGCATTCTAAGTGAAACATTCTAAAAGGTAACTCTTAACCTCAAGCATCATCGACCAAGAATGACTGAAAATCAGGGTTATGCAGCAAGGCTAGGTGGGTAGCACCCATTTCAGGATGAGGTCATCCCTGTCTAGATGTCCCTTTTATTCGGCTTAGTGGTGCGGTTGTTGATCACAACCGTGTGGTGATCTTACTCGGGATTATCCTGTAAGAGGTAGTCCTGGTCTTGTGTTGGAGGGGGTCGAGAGTGATCCTCGGTATGCTGATCTAGACTAAGTACCGTCACAGGTGGTATCCCAGTGCCTAGTCATTAATTGGAAATCCATTCTCCCTACGCGCCTTGTACGATTTTTGTTTGTATTACCCACTTTGTGGCTAGTAGCTGGAATTTAATAGATGTAACAATTTTGGCTATTTTAATTAGTATTTGTAAATAGACCCAATTATAATATCAGAGGATTTTAATGAAATGTGTTTTAGCTATCGTAAGGTAAAAACCCGACATGTTTATTTGTGGGGTGGTCTTACGAGATGCTTTTGTTTCCAAAAGATTTTGAAACTTTAATAATCAATTTGAGTGTGATTTCTCACGCCAGTATTCTAGACTGACTCGGGTGTTATTTAGCTATAATGCTCGGGTCAGACCGAGTATTATAGAATACAAGATATGATGCTGTAGAACTCAGGAGACGAGCTGGATGGCGATACGTACTTCTGTACTTGATTTATATTCAGCCGTGTATTCAGTTGTATGAAAACAGGTTATGATTACTGTCCAATTATGTGTTATGTGACTCATGTACTCTGATGATGTAATGTACAAACAAATATATTTGTTTTTGTGTAAAGATCATTTATTATCTATTGTATTTTATTCCGCTGCGATGGTTAGATTCTGATATTGTTTTCTATTTTCTTCTTCTACGTCTTCTTCTTTTACCCAAATGGTTCGTATTTCCTTTCTTCTTGAGTTAATTGATGTAGAATAGTGTTGACTCAAGGCGTACGGATTTGCGGGTCGTTACAGTTGGTATCAGAGCTTAGGTTGGTGATAACCTTGGGTCTGGTGGGATTACTCATTGAAATAGTGTCCGTAGTACTCTAAAATGAGTTTGAGCGTATTAATAGAAATGAGCGCGTATTTGTTAGCGAATATAAATTGTTTTAATATTGTGTTGGCTTATTGGTTGAGTGGAATATGAATTTTGATCGGGTAAGTTGGCCGATATTCGAGAAGAGTTTATAAACACCTGACGCGGTAAATTGACACGGTATTGTTTTAAAGGTGGGTAAATGAAATAATTTTACCCAAAATATATTTTGACATAAAAGAAAAGTTTTTGTAAACTATTTTAGCTAATATATGGTTGCATGGATGTTAGAGATGGTAATATTAAATTATTATCATTGTTATGTGAAAATTTAACTAGAAATTGAAAATATAACCAAAGGTTAAGGAAATAAATTCATTTATAAAATGAAATTTATAAATGTGAATTACAAACATGATTTATAAATTGAAATATGATCAAATGAGAATTTGTATGAGCATAAACTATACAAATGAATTACAGCTAAAATTTGATTTAGGTCGAAATTTGAAAATTTAAAACCCTCGAGATTTTGGAAGTGTTTTTCGAAGTGTTTTGAAGGCAAATAATAGCAATTTTTTTTAGAAGTATTTCTGAAAGGAAATTGATTCAAATAAATTTTGGGAAGGAAAATACCATTGAGCTCACTTCAGTCGCTGGAAAATAACTTCGGTGATGACTACAGCATCATCGATGTTCATTTTTGAGCTTCTAAGTGACAGATTGCTGCCAAATTTGATTTGTTCAGAAGAACAAGTTTTGTTTTTTTGAAATTTCAAAGGAAATTTGTTGGAGATAAAAACCAGGATTGGTTTAAATTTTGAGAAGTGGAATTTTGAGATAATGGTGGTTTCAAATGATCTGAAACCAAAAGCAGGGTATTTAAAAATCCTGACGAGATAGGCTATAAGCATATAAATTGAGATGATTTTTAAATCAGGAAGGAAATATGAGCTTTGAATGTTGGAATTAAACTTTAAAGTGAAAATTTAAAAATAAAATTAACTTGGATTGATGAAGAAAATTGAATCGATTTGAATTAAATAAATCTGAGTTAAAATACAATTGAATTGGAATAAAATTCAATTGAGTTATAGGTGGTATTGAATGGAGTTAGATCCTTACTTTAATAAATGGAAGTAAGTTGGATGAGAAATAAGTTGGATAAGAATTGGATTGGAATAAATGAATTAGAATAACTTATAAAAGAATTAAAAATCCATGGAACAAAAATATGCTTGGATTATAAATAAGCATAAATCTCAAGTTAAAAATAAAGACGAATATATTCAAGCCTAGAATGACTGGAAATGTGTAAAATAATTAGTTAATTGAAAAATGGAATAGAAAACCCAAATAAATATTGTTTGATGTTTTGGAAATTGAAACAAAAATCCAAACTTGAATTATAAAATAAATTGGACTTAAGAAAATTAAATGAAGTGATTTTGAGATTAAAAATCAAGTATCGAATTATAAATAGGGGAGAACGAATTAGATAATAAATTAGTTAATGAAATATGTAAATGGAACCTAATGTAGTTAAATAGAAGCTGAATTGTGAGTTAATAATGAAATTTGAAATAAAGTTCGAGTTATAAATCAAATTTGACTTGAATCGTTAGTGAAGTAAATAGATCAAAATAGGGATGGTTTTAGTTGCAAATAAAACCCAGATGAGTGGAAATAAATTGAAAATGGCCCTGTAATCAATTAAATGAATTAAATCTGAAAATTTAAAATTTATAGTAACTAATCAAATAAATTTGTAGATTGAAATAAGATTTGATTAAAATAGAATCAAGTTAAATTGAAAAGAAAAATTTATTTGTAAAATGGAAATGAGCTTAAGTATGAAATTTGAATAATTTGAAGTAAATTAATTTAAGTTTAAAATTAGTGGAAGCTTGGCTTCGAGTAAGGGTAAAAGTCCATTTAATAAAAGCTTGGGTAAATTTAAATTGGGATATGGTTATTAATATATAAGCATGGAATGGTTCAAGCTTAATAAAATGGACTCAAATGATTGAAGGCGAATATGGAATGAAATTGTTAAGGAGTTGAAATAACTTAATGACAATAAGAGATATGAAATGTGTCGAGCTAAATAAAATGGTTGTGAATGAATTAAAATAGAAGGAATTGAATAATAAATTGAGTTGAAATCAATTTAAAATGGTTATATGCTTAAGTAATTGTTATTTGCATGAATAACATCAAATTTGCACAGAAAATTAGTCATTTTGTCGTAAACGGAAGTAAATGTATTAACAAAGGTGAATAAATTGATTTTTAAATCAATTGGAATATTATGGGTTTGTTTAAAATTAAAAATGAATTGAATGTAAGCAAGTGGATTGTAAACCATTCAAATTGAATGAAAATGGTACATGAATTAATTGAAAACAGTTGAATTAGTATTAAAACTATATAAATTGCTTACGGAAAGTGTTTAGTGTGCATTGCTTTTAGAATTCATGTGTTTAACTATTGCGAATAAGTGAAATGTTGTTAAACTTCATATATATGGCACTTACAAGTTTGATTTGAGTAAGTCCAGGTTTCGAGAAGCCGTTTGGCTGGATTTTGGGCACGCTAACTGCTAAATAATTAAGCCGCTTGCATAAAAATGCTAAATAAAGGTACGACTACGCAATAAAAATAGAAATCATGAACTGTTTTTGTTTTTCAAACCGGGTGGGTCGATGTATATATATTTATATCTTTTGTCAAATTACAAAATCTCCTCCGTACAAAGGAGACTGCCAAAAAATTTTGAAAATTTTAGGAGTTACAAAATTTTTGAAAATTTTTGGGAAAATTTTTGTTAGCGAAAAAACGATTTCAAATTGGAAATTGAAATAAATTAGTGAATGAAACTAATTTAAATAATGATACGAATCAGTTATAAATGGAAAATGAAATTCATTATTCAGAGTTGAAGATAAATTGAATTCATATGGAAATGGGAAGACTAATTTGAATAGAAGCAATATGAAAACTTCTGTAAGGAAATGTATAAAATAATTTTGAAAAGCTATGATTGGATATTATTGCTAAATAGGATATGCAGGTATTATAAAGAGAAAGGAAAATTGGTTTTGATTTTAGAAGGTAAATTAGAATTGCTCGACAAAAAGGTATGTATTTAAATTTTAGTATGAAATGTGATTGGGTTTTTGATCTGGCCACTTGGCTTTTTGTTTTCTTTTGGAATTTGGGAGCCCGTAGAGGCAATTTGTAGTTGTACCGAGTTAGCCGCGCAAAGGAGACGATGGCGAAATTTTTCAAAAATTTTGAGAGTTAGAAAATTTTTGAGAAAATTGTGATAATTTAAATTTGCATTTAAATTTAAATTTGAATAAGTGGAGTAAATATTGTTGTTAGAAGCTATGGAAGGTTTTAGGAAGTTGGTTGAAGTAATAGTGGGTCTTTAATAAAAGATATGTTATGGCAAGTTGATAAAACTGTTTGGTTTTGGAAAATAGTAATGGGTATTGGATCATTCTTCCTAACTAGTAATTTCGGGGACGAAATTCTTTTAAGGGGGAAGGAATGTGACGACCCGAAATTTTAGACAATTTAAATTGGAATATTTAATTGATTTTAAATATTTAAAAGTGAATTTTTTAATTTGAATTCAAATATCACTAATTATTGGATAATTTAATTATTAAATTAAATTAGTTAAAGCTGGGTAAAATATGAAATCTGAAATTTTTAACTTGTTAAAAATATTTTAAAGGCTGGTAAAATTTATATTGATAGTACGGAAGATAGTAAAAGTGTTAAAATTGAATTTGGGAATGTTTTGTTAAGTTTTAAAATTATATCATTTAAATCGACGTTTAAAAATAGCCTTCCGAGGCACATTCTTGGATTTCGACGAAACCAATTCCATTGGATCCGTAATATTGTATAATTATTAGATTTCAATTTTCGTGGCGTTTGGAGTTGTCGTGTGATCGTACGGTAGATTAACGCGTTGTAGTTTATATCGAAAACTCAAATTTAACTAAGTATATATATTTATTTATACTAGTCAGCGTCAGCCGAATTTCCATCACACCTGAACTTTTCGAATCACTGTGGCAAAGCGTCTTCAACACACTTCCCTCCTTGATAAAAGCATACGTATCTTTTCTTCAAAGATTGGTAGCTAAAATAATTTAATGGAAGAACGAATTCCTTTACCCATGTCTTCAACTTAACACGAGCGCGTCCCTTTTCTCCTCTAAATCGAACGAAATTAGTTCACCTCAAAACAAAACAAAAAAGTATAAACTCATTCAAATTAAAACGAGCTCTCTCTTCCCATTTCCTTTCCAGTCCAAAGAAACGAACCCGGGTCGAATACAGAAAAAAAAAGAGTTGATTTCGAACGCGATCGAAATCACTGTCGAAGGGAATCGACTTCACCAGCTCGATTCAAAGGATATGGGCGATTCGAGTTCTTGTCGAATTGAACCGAGATGGGGCTGCGGCAGTCTTCGATTGTGCCAGAGGGGATGTTGTGGCGCTAGGTGTGTTCGCAATCGCGATCGCTTGGCAAAAGGGTTGAGTCGTCGATGAAGCCTCGATCGATCGAGGGAGGTGGATGCGAAGGCTCGCGCTCGCATTAGGGCAGATCGAGGTCGTGCCGAGAATCGACTCAGAGAGGTAATGATTTCTTTTAAATTGAATAAATGAATGTATTCTGTTTAATTTAATTTTTCTACAGACAGTTTTTCAATTTATAGAATGATGATAATTTTTATGATTAATAAATTTTAAAATTTGCAATAATAAGATAATTTTGTTTAAATATATAGGCTAAAAAGGAAACTTTTTTGTTTAGTCAAAGGGATATATATATTAGATTTAAACAAATAATAAAAATAATATAGAATTTGCATAAGGATTTGATTTTCAAATCTATACGGATTATCTATATAAGTATATGTGCTTTCAAAAAAAATTAAAAAATTGTAGTTTATATATATTAAAAAGGTAGTTTTATTTAATAAAACTTATTTAATTATTTTTACAAAATTTTATTCATTTAATTTAGTTTTGAAAGTTAATTTTTAGTTAAAAAAATTATTTAAAGCTAAATTAGTTTAAAACTAAAGCATTAGCTAATTAAGTTATTTAATGGTAAGTGATTTTTTTTAATTAATTCAAATATTTTATTTAAAAAAAATTATTTATAACCAAATTAATAGTTAAAACCAAAGTATTAGGAACAAATTAATCGATTAATCCAAATATTAATAAATATATGAAATTGTTTATACAAGGTCTTAAATCGGGGAAGACAAGCCGGTGTGGATCGGATTTGCGAAACATAAATCAAAGGTGAGTTAATCTCACTCGTCTGGGTAGTTTAGATTTAAATAGTTAACTTTAAATAATTGATTGAATGATTGAATTATTTTTATGTGCAGTATTATATATAGTAGTATATAATATATCTTGGAATGAATGATTTCCCGCATTATATAGCGGATGAGCCCATATGCGCCGCATAATAGCGGATGATATTATATTTAAAACCCATATACCACGATATTCCACCTCGAAGTGGAATTGGTATTTTATATTGTGTTAACATCTGTGGATGCAGGAAAACAGGTTGGAGGGATCCAACTGGATTCCTCAATATTATTTATATTGTTTAATATTCTCTTTTATGAATACTCGATATTTAGTGATGAATATTATTGATAATTGGAATATGGAATGCTATGGTTTACTTGAACATATTTCGGTACACTGAGTTATCAAAATATATAGAATTGGATTTTTGAAAATAAAAGGAAGAGAATTTGTAAGTGAAATAATTATAGAGAATTTAAATAAATCTAAGAATGAATTGGGAAAGAATAAAAGTGAATTTAAAATTCTAATAAATTCGGTATATGAAAAGGGAATTTTAAATAAACAGAAAGATAATGAATTTTAAACTTCAGCGTTATTATTTAAAAGGATAAAGCATTTATTTTAAATTTAAGATTTAAATTATTAAAAAGAATAAAGAAGAAATTTGGAAAATCTGAAATTGGTATGTTTCAGTTAAAGATTTATAATCAAAACGAAAAAAATAAATAAATAAAGTCTATAATTAATGGATTTCGAATGAATTGAGTAAGTAAATGAATTTATTTCAAAATGGAGTAAATTGGAAATCAATTTGAAAATTGATTTAAGTGGTTGAAGTTGGAACTTTAAAAGAGAAGTGGGACTTTGGAATTTATAAACTGGGTTTATAAAAGTAAAGTAATATATCAGTGGATATTTGGAAGAATAAATTCACGATGGAAATTTATTAAAAGAATGAGAAATTTTGTTTAAAAATAAATAGTGATTTATTTTTAAAGGATGTAAAGAGAAGTATATTTCACTGAATAACCAAGTACGTTTCAAAGTAAATTTTTTAAAAGTTTAATGTCGTTTTAAAAAGTATGCGTTAGAAAATTTATTATTTCTAAATGTTTAAATTCTGAAGTAAGTATTTTTCAAATCGATTATAGTAGTAATTGTTTGAAGGTGACTTGATATTTTGTTTTAAAAGAGAAAATCTAGTTTTATATATTATATAGTAGCCTCATTTTAAATATTCCAATAGCATGTATTTTTAATAAAGTATTAAAGTAATTTTTAATCTAAATGTTTTAAAGGATAATTTATAATAAAGTGTTTTAAATTAATTTAAAAATTTAAAGTTTTGTGCTTGGTTATTTCTAGTGGAAATAAATATTTGGAGATTTAATTCATGAGAAAGTGTATCGAAAACTGTTTTTCAAAAGGGTTGAAAATGGAAATATATCTTGCGAAGATATTTTGAGATTAATAAATAATGTGGGAAATTATTTATGGTTGATGGTTGTTTGTGAATGTTAATTGATAGTTAAATAACCGACTAACAATATTGGCCAATGCGCTGATCGTTTCGAAGAGACAGGGATCGGGATTAATTTCTCGAAAACCACTTCGATCCGGTTTGTACGTTTTCATGGGAAAAAACGAGTTCGGAGTCGAAGATGGAGCAATAAAGTGCAATGGCTAGTCGTTACTAATCCTGAGGATAATTCCAAAATGGATGTAGTAGGAGTAGTGCCTTCGGTTCCGTTCGAACCCGGGATGGACTTGTATGGATGAATGCTTTTGGAACATCGTCAGGTGGACGATGGGAATTCTAAGTGAAATGTTCTAAAAGGTAATACTTAGCCTCAAGCCTCATCAACTATGAATGACTGAAAATTAGGGGTTATGCAGCAAGGCTAGGTGGGTAGCACCCATTTCAGGGTGAGGCCATCCCTGTCTAGATGTCCCTTTTATTCGGCTTAGTGGTGCGATTGCTGATGACAACCGTGGGGTGATCTTACTTGGGATTATCCAGTAAGGGGTAGTTCCGGTCTTGTGTTGCAGGGGGTCGGGAGTGATCCCCGGTATGCTGATCTAGACCAGGTACCGTGACAGGTGGTACCCCAATGCCTAGTCATTAGTTGGAAATCCATTCTCCCTACGCGCCTTGTACGATTTGTATTTGTATTACCCACTTTGTAGCTAGTAGCTGGAATTTAATAGATGTAACAATTTCAGATATTTTAATAAGTATTTGTAAATAGAACCTATTGTAATATCTGAGGATTTTAATAAAAAGTGTTTTAGCTATCGTAAGGTAAAAACCCGACATGTTTATTTGTGGTGTGGTCTTACGAGATGCTTTTGTTTTCAAAAGATTTTGAAACTTTAATAATCAATTTGAGTGTGATTTCTCACGCTGGTATTCCAGACTCACTCGGGTGTTATTTAACTATAATGCTCGGGTCATACCGAGTATTATAGAATACAGGATATGACGCTACGGAGCTCAGGAGACGAGCTGGATGGTGATACGTACTTCCGTACTTGATTTATATTCTGTTGTGTATTGAGTTGTGTGAGGACAGGTTATGATTACTGTCCAATTGCGTGTTATGTGATTGATGTACTCTGATGATGTAATGTATAAGCAGATATATTTGTTTTTGTGTAAAGATCATTTATTATCTAATATATTTTATTCCATGCGATAGTTAGATTCTGATGTTGTTTTCTATTTTCTTCTTTTACCTCTTCTTCTTTAACCCAAATGGTTCGTATTTCCGTTCATCTTGAGTTGATTGATGTAAAATAGTGTTGACTCAAGGGGTATGGATTTGCGGGTCGTTACACTTGCCCTTCTCTTATAAAATAGTGTTGAATCAAGGGGTACGGATTGATGTAAAATAGTGTTGACTCAACTTACAAAATCACTTTATTAACCAATTCTATTTATATCCTAATTAAATGCCCAAAATCCAATTTATAAGTTAATTACTTCTAAATCTTTTATTTTACAAAATCTATTCATTTTATAACTTCCCAAATTATAAATCTATAAATTTCATTTACTTATGAAATCCACTTATGCTTCATTTTAACACTTAATAAAACTCGTTTTATAATTCCTATATTTTTAATTTATAAATATCAATATTATAAATCTTTTATAATAATTCAGAAATCCTAATTTAAACCATTTTATAAATTAATTCACCATTTATTTCAAAAATCACATTTCGGTTATATTTCTCAAAAATCATAACTTTTATAACTTTAAATATTATAACGTTTATTTATTTAAAATAAATCAATTCCAAATTTTAATAAAACGTATATTTTCAAAAAATCACTTTAAAACCCTTTTAAATTAAAAATCGTTACTTTAACATCTTTAAAACTTCAAAATAGGGCCAATGATGCAACGACACCAAATAATCAATCACGGCATCCAAACATCATATATCATCATATGATAATCAACAAATATCACAATATCTGTAATCAAATAAATACTGGTGAGGAATCCAGTTGGATCCCTCCAACCTATTTCCCTGCATCCACAAATGTTAGCACAATACCAATTCCGTGTCAATACGGAATATTGCGGTATATAGGATTTATAAAATATTATCCGCTATTATGCGGCGCAATAGGGTCTCATCCGCTATATAATGCGGGAAAATCAATTCCAAGTACATAAATAATACCAATTTCACATTGCAGTGAAATATTCGCGGTATATGTTTTTAATAAATAACCTCCGCTTAATATACGTCGTATAATGTCTATTTCAATCATCAACAGATAATAATTTATCATCCAGGCATACAATCATCAATTTTAAATCTAACTATTTAAAATTTAAATCGAAACAATTCGATTGAGTGAGAAGTTCTCACCTCGGTTTCCAATTTCTAACGTTTTATTTCGAATAAAATTAAACACGCATTTAATTTTACCTGAAATTCAAACTAGCTCCAATCGACTCCAATCTAGTTCCATTGCGTAGTGCTTGACAAAATGAAGCCAACGCAATTCGTTTCGTGCAATTCTGACCTTGTATGAAGAAGTACATCATTTTAAAGATTATACAAATTTTAATATAAATTAATCAACAATTTATTTTATTTTTCTTAACCTAATTCCAATCTAGCCGTGCATTTTGCATCTCCTGATCTCGGCTATGCATCTCTTTCTCCTCCCTCACGTTCTTTCCCGTGCGCCAAAAAAACCGAACGCCGTTAAAAAAACCCTAATCATTGCACCCACCAACGACGTCGAGAACTCGATCGAACACCACCATTTCAAAGCTCCAACCCGACTCTACCTACGGCCACAACCACGCCAAGCTCGGTCGTGCCCTGATCTCGAAATTCGTGCACAAACGCCTCCACTTCGACGCTCAATTTTGACCTCCACATCGTGAATTTGGCGATCATAGCTGTTGGATATGAAGTCCTGACCACCCTCTACAATCTCTTAGTTGGAAGCTTTCGATGATAGTGAGTAGATTAGAAGAAAAAGGAGGAAGAAGAATGGAGCTTTTTCGGCCATTGAATATGTTCATGGCGGCTGAAGGTTTAACCTAGGGTTTGAGTGTAAATTGAAGAAATGAAGATCATTTTATAAAAATTTGCAAATTACTATTCATCCAAAAAATTTCGAACTCCAAACGAAGCGTGCCGGTTGGCGTTTCTAAGGTTTACGCCACGTTCCGAACACAATGGAACATGTTTCGGAGGCTAATTCGATCATATGTGAGAGTTATGGAAATAAATGATCAATTTTAAATTAAATCGATTTAAACTAATTTCTATGCGTTTTGGCTTGCCTCGGACAAACGGTAAATCCGATTGACACGAAATTTGAAATCTTACAATAATATCATATTACGGATCCGATGAAACCTGTTTCGTCGAAATCTGAGACTGTTTGAAAAATGGCTATTTTAACTCGTCAATTAAATATTAAAATATTCAATTTCCACAAATTAACTTTTAATTCGATTTTAAAAGTTCTATAACATCATTCTAACTCCAATATGATTAAATAAAATTTTACAAATCATTTTCAATCATATTAAACCTAATTTTCAATTATTTCTGTAATTTCAAATATTAAATTATTAATTTAATTATCCAATTTAAATCCAGATATTCGAAATAAAATTTATTCGACTTACAAATTTTACTTATTAATATTTAAAATCAATTAAATATACGAACTTTAATTGACAGAAATTCTGGGTCGTTACAACTTCTCCTCTTAAAAGAATTTCATCCTCGAAATTACCAAGTAAGAAAAAGTTACAGAATCCATTAACTTTCCCAAAATAAACCGTTCAATTTAGATTTTTCAAATCTCTTAAGTGTTTAATTTTTCCAAAATTCATAGTTAAACTTCTTCCAATAACTTTACTAAGTTTCCAAATCCAACTTAGTTTTCAAAATTTTCAATTCTCTCAAAAATATTCTAACGCCTTAAATTTTCGGAAAAACTCGCCAGAGTCTCCTTTGCGCGGCTCGATCCGGAAAAAAAATGACAGTATATATATCACAAATATACATCTCATCAAGTGATGAGGCATCCCGTAGGGAAAAAGTGTAAAAGTACGATATTTAATCCGAGATTTGTACCTTATATATTATTAGCAAGCATATACGGCTAATATAGCGCGAAAGCGAGCTCCAAATGCGAAGCAAGCGCAATCCGCACCTACTAAACACTCAACAAACCATGAGAAACATGCATATATGAAAGTAATATCAATATACAACATATACCACTACAACAACTACATATGCCAATATAGCAAATGCAACAAAAGCAATAAATGCAACCACCAAACAACTATCATCCAACAAATCCATATCAAATCAATATACATTCACTTCTCATTATTATTCAATGAATTGATTTTTCATTTAATCACATTTGATTCATTAACATTGGATGTTTTTTTTTACTAACATTTGCTTATTCATATTCAATTAGTTTACATTCACTAATTTATATTCAAGTTAGTTCACTTCCAAATAAAATTCAATTCTATTCAAGTTCATTTTCTTCCAATTTGAATTCAATTACATAGCTTTCAATTTTATCATTCAACTTCATTAACACTTAATGAAATATACACAATTAATTAACAATCAAATAACAACCAATGTATATTTAACATAACCATATTATTTAATTTACATTCAATTTGGTCCAACACTTTTAATTAGCTTAAATGAATTAACACTTACATTCATTATTTCATATCAATTTATTTACACTCAATTGATTTACATTCAGTTCATTCATTAATTCAATTGCTAATTCATTTAACAAATAGGGTTGAATTTCATTTATATAACTCAATTCACATTCATCACTTCACTTTATTAGTTTATTTTGATACCAAAGTCAACTTCATTCAAAATTACTTAAGTTATATTCCATTTCAAACATCATTTGTTTAACTTAACTTATATTTCCACTTATAAATCCAATTCAGATTTCAATTCTAAAGTAAATTCTATTTAACCTTTACCAAAAATGAATTTATTAACTCATATTATAAGTTCAAAACTTATTTCACTTATATTCATCAATTTCAATAGCTTATCTAATCCAAATCAATTTACTTAATTTTCCTTTAGTTAAATTTCAAATCACATGTCTTTGATGACAACTCAAATTTATTTTAACTTGGATTTTAATTTCAAATTTGTTTATCACAATCAAACGTCAATTCCCAATTTACTATGGTAACAAATTTATCACACAGAGACTCGAAAATGATACTGATGATGTTGCATTCATCACCCTTATTATTTCCCAGTAACAGTAGTGAATTCGTGCTTAATATTCTTTCAATATTTATAAATCACATTTACAAATCTTTTACTTATATAATTTCACTATTTTCTCTTTACTTATATAAGATCATTTCACAATTGTAAATCACATTAATTATAATTCCATACTTATAATTCTTCGCTTATAAAATTTATTCTTTTACAATATGTTTCATTTAACTTATTCAAACATCTTTCAATTAACTTATATATATATTCTTACATTTCAACAACCAAACAATCAATTTAATATCTACTTTAATAATTCTGAAAAATTATTCCTTTATATATAAAATATAATCAAGGTAAAATTATTTCATTTACCCAATTTAAAATGATACTATGTCGGTTTATCTCGTTTAAGAGTTTAGAAGCCCCTATCGATAATATGGCGTCCCATCTACCGACCAGAATTCACAAACAGCTCGACGGATAAGAAAACACAATATAAAACATTTTTATATTCACTAACAAATACGCGCTCATAGCTATTATTACACTCACACTCATTCTAGAGCACTACTGACTCTATCTCTAATGAGTAATACCCAACAGAGCTAAGGTTGTCGCTTAACCATATGCTCTGATACCAAATGTAACAGGCGCGATTTTTCGTCCACGAAGGTCGACATCAATACGTCCAGTATATCAATTGCCGAGCAATCGAAGGCCGGAAAACCATACCGTTAGGGTTAAAGAAGAAGAAAAAGATAGAAGAAGAGAGAAAAAGATAGAACCGAACAGAAAGAAACAACAGAACAATATCAGAATCTCACAATCGCAGCGGAACAACATATAATAGATAAATGAATAATCTTTAAACAAAGAACTATATCAGTTATTTCATTACATCACAGTACATTATATTACATCATCAGAGTTTACAACAACAAACAGCGGAAAAGAAATACTATATACTAGTGAATACGCCATGCCATCCAGCTTGCCTCCAGCAACTCCTGAATTCCAGAATATCCTGATAGACCTGACTCTAGACTGCCCATGTAGAAATTGGTGGGGACCCAGAGTTTAGGAAAAGAACAATAAACGCCAGGTCAGTCATGGGACTGGTGTGAGAACTTAACACAGTTTATCTTTAAAAACAACGAAGAAATATTTTTAAATTTGATTCGCAATGCTTTTTAGAAAATGAGACTACCATAAGGCCTCCCGCACACACACACAATGCAAACGCAGAATCGGAGGAGATTTCTCCTTATGATAATCAAAGATGCTTGATACGCATTAAAAAGAAACATTTGATATTATTACTAGTGCATAGTGCAAAAAACATTTCGAAATTAAAGATATAAATCTTAGCCAGCATAGGCATTCCGCACTTATGCCTGCTATAGCTAACATCTAAACAGTGGTGACCACCATAAGTAAATGGTAGGTTCTACAACTAAAACCGTACAAGATCGTATTGTTTCTTTGGATTTCCAACAAATGGTCAGGCCAAGGAACTTCCCATTGCCACATGGGTACGCCTCTGGAAAGACGACCCGAGAACTAACCTAACATTACGGTTAGATCTCTGCCAACACAAGGCCGGGTTACCCTTCAATTTGGGTAACTACTGACACGAATATGTCATTCCCCTATCGTAACCGATTTGTATCCGATGATCCACGATTCCAACAACCACAAAGTAATAAATTTGCAGCAACGACATAGGTTAAGTATCTGGGCTTCATACCACGATACCACCTCTATCCAGAAGGAATGACATACACTAAAGGGGCGGTACCCCCTAATAACCTTGCTGCATCCTTCCTGTTTTGACCATTTTCGAGGTGTGAGGTCCGACGAAGTCTCGTCCACAAAGCTACGCTTTATACAAAAGCTGTGCTTTGATCATCAAATGCTCAACAGCACTTTGTATGCCACATTACCAATTTTGGGAATGTATCACTAGTAACCATCAACTACATAACCTCTGAGCTCGTACGTCTCAGAGAAGGGTGTTAAGCTAAGAGAATAAATTCTCCGCCACCAACAGAAATATATTTGATAGAAACCAGCTTTACATCTCAAATTGTAACGTTAGACACACATCCACACAAGTCCATTCCGGGATCGAACGGAACCGAAGGCACTTCCAAAGAAGTCCTTGCAATCCAGATATTCACTAATCACGTCCGGACTTCCCGTCACTAAGGGTGATAAAACCTCTATATCGGAGATCAGCCGATGTAGAATCATTCGACGGTAATCCTTCCGTTTTCAAAAATATCCGGTTCCAACACCGGTCTTCAAATGCAATCCATAACGACGTATCACATATTCGGAATGGGTTATATGATCCAAAGGTCCTTTCCCGGCTAACCCGAATAGTGAGCGATTATTTTGAAAATAAGTGTGGCATTCAAGTTCAAGCAAATCACAACAAATACCCATTTAAAGGTAAATATTGATAGTCGGTTATTTAACTATCAAAACCAACAATCAAATATCCAGCCCCATAACAATCATTAGGCCCTTTTTATTAATATTCCATAAATTAATAACTTGCCAAATATTCACTTCAATTTATCTTTAAAAAGATATACTCTCTAAACCCTCTCAGTTTCATATTGGAAAAGCAATTCCAAATACTTATTCATTTTCAATTTATCTTTGAAAGATAAAAACCCAAAACATTTCACTTCATATTGGAAAACATTTCCATACTTATTTAATAATAAGTAATTCACAAATCTATATATATATTTTCAATACTTAGAAAATATTCAATATACTTAAAACACGATTAAGTATATATTTTATTCTTTAAGGAAACCATTCGCTTAAACACATTCATTTGAGTCAAAATGAATGTTGCGTAAAACATCGTTACGACAACCCAAAATCACTAGTATAGGGATTCAAAATTAAAATAGATATATAAATCCCAATACTAAATAAAACATTTTCTCTCGAAAATCATTTACTATAACAACAATGTTATAGTCCATCTTTTCCTTCTTTCTCGAAAACGTCTATTTCAACAATGAATGTTCAAATCTAGGATTTCGATCCTTAAGATATTTTACATATTCAATTTAAAAATTATCCACTGTCCAAAACCGTGAATATATCTCTTTTAAAAATCTAAAATAATTGACTTATCAAAATAAGTCGATTTCGGATTTATAAAACAATGTTTATAAATCCCATTTATTATAACAACTTCAACTTATAAAATCACTTTATTAACCAATTCTATTTATATCCCAATTAAATGCCCAAAATCCAATTTATAGTTAATTACTTATAAATCTTTTATTTTACAAAATCTATTCATTCTATAACTTCCCAAATTATAAATCTATAAATTTCATTTACTTATGAAATCCGTTTATGCTTCATTTTAACACTTAATAAAACTCGTTTTATAATTCCTATATTTTTAATTTATAAATATCAATATTATAAATCTTTTATATAAATCGTTTATAATAATTCAAAAATCCCAATTTAAACCATTTTATAAATTAATTGACTATTTATTTCAAAAATCACGTTTCGGTTATATTTCTCAAAAATCATGACTTTTATAACTTTAAATATTATAACGTTTATTTATTTAAAATAAATCAATTCCAAATTTTAATAAAACGTATATTTTCAAAAAATCACTTTAAAACCCTTTTAAATTAAAAATCATTACTTTAACATCTTTAAAACTTCAAAATAGGGCCAATGATGCAACGGCACCAAATAATCAATCATGGCATCCAAACATCTTATATCATCATATGATAATCAATAAATATCATAATATCTGTAATCAAATAAATACTGGTGAGGAATCCAGTTGGATTCCTCCAACCTGTTTCCCTGCATCCACAGATGTTAGCACAATACCAATTCCGTGTCAATACGGAATATCGCGGTATATAGGATTTATAAAATATTATCCGCTATTATGCGGCCCAATAGGGTCTCATCCGCTATATAATGCGGGAAGATCAACTCCAAGTACATAAATAATACCAATTTCACTTTGCAGTGAAATATTCGCGGTATATGTTTTTAATAAATAACCTCCGCTTAATATACGGCGTATAATGTCTATTTCAATCATCAACAGATAATAATTTATCATCCAGGCATACAATCATCAATTTTAAATCTAACTATTTAAAATTTAAATCGAAACAATTCGATTGAGTGAGAAGTTCTCACCTCGGTTTCCAATTTCCAACGTTTTATTTCGAATAAAATTAAACACACATTTAATTTAACTCGAAATTCAAACTAGCTCCAATCGACTCCAATCCAGTTCCATTTCGTAGTGCTCGACAAAACGAAGCTAACGCAATTCGTTTCGCGCAATTCCGACCTCGTATGAAGAAGTTACATCATTTTAAAGATTATACAAATTTTACTATAAATTAATCAACAATTTATTTTATTTTTCTTAACCTAATTCCAATCTAGCCGTGCATTTTGCATCTCCTAATCTTGGCTGTGCATCTCTTTCTTCTCCCTCACGTTCTTTCCAGTGCGCAAAAAAAACCCAACGCCGTTCAAAAACCCCTAATCATTGCACCCACCAACGACGTCGAGAACTCGATCGAACACCATCGTTTCAAAGCTCCAACCTGCCTCTACCCACGACCACAACCACGCCAAGCTCGGTCGTGCCCTGATCTCAAAATTTGTGCATGAACGCCTCCACTTCGACGCTCGATTTTGACCTCCACGTCGCGAATTTGGCGATAATGGCCGTTGGATATGAAGTCCTGACCACCCTCTACAATCTCTTAGTTGGAAGTTTTTGATGACAGTGAGTAGATTAGAAGAAAAAGGAGGAAGAAGAATGGAGCTTTTTCGGCCATTGAATATGTTCATGGCGGCTGAAGGTTTAACGTAGGGTTTGAGTGTAAATTGAAGAAATGAAGGTCCTTTTATAGAAAATTTGCAAATTACTATTCATCTGAAATTTTTCGAACTCCAAACAAAGCGTACCGGTTGGCGTTTATAAGGTTTACCCCACATTCCGAACACAATGGAATATGTTTCGGAGGCTAATTCGATCATATGTGAGAGTTACGGAAATAAACGATCAGTTTTAAATTAAATCGATCTAAACTAATTTTATGCATTTTGGCTTGCTCCGGACAAAAAATCCGATTGACACAAAATTTGAAACCTTACAATAATATCACATTACGGATCTGATGAAAGCGGTTTCGTTGAAATCTGAGACTGTTTGAAAAATGGCTATTTTAACTCGTCAATTAAATATTAAAATATTCAATTTCCACAAATTTACTTTTAATTCGATTTTGAAAGTTCTATAACATCATTCTAACTCCAATATGATTAAATAAAATTTTACAAATCATTTTCAATCATATTAAACTCAATTTTCAATTATTTCTGTAATTTCAAATATTAAATTATCGATTTAATTATCCAATTTGAATCCAGATATTCGAAATAAAATTTATTCGACTTACAAATTTTGCTTGTTAATATTTAAAATCAATTAAATATACAAATTTTAATTGACAGAAATTCTGGGTCGTTACAATATGTGTGTTGTATATAGGTTAGTGTATATGTGTAAATGAATGTCAGGTTGTTTATTTGAGTTTTTATAATAGCATCGGTATGGATGTGTGTGTGTATATATTACTCATTTAGGTGTTTTGATAACCAATATATAGACTTGACATGTTTAAGGGGTTATCTATGTTATATTAGTCATATATTTTATTTGGTACAGTATATATATTTTTGATGCTTGGGTTATAAGTATATTATATACAGTTAATTTATGTATTCTGTTTTACTTATATATATATATATATATATAGAGAGAGAGACTAATGTAAGTTTATATATGCAGTATTATATATGAGCTTTTCATGTATTATGCCAACCTGCATATATATATATATATATATATATATATATTGTTTAAGTAAATCATGTAATACATTATATATAGATTTTAAAATTTTCTTTACTATTAAGTTTCGTACGTGTTATAATAAAATTTTACAAATATATATATATATATATATATATATATATATATAGTTTGTTTTGTTCCGTGATGCAAGCTTATGTCTTTTATATATATATAATAATAAGTATATTCGTTTATGTCTGGTTATGTCTTATTCAGAGCCAATCATGTACAGTTTGTATATATTTTCTGTTAACATCAAATTTGATTTGATTCTTTCTCATCGATTTCTTATCTATCAGCTTGTCCGTCGAATTCATGCCCATCTCATTTTGCTATAGATTCATAGCTCATTTCCATGTCCGTATCAGTGTGCGTATCCGCGTCATCTTCTCGTTCATCTCTAGCCTTGAAAGGTGAGCAATCACTCACGATTAATGTTCTTATATTTATTAAATTTGTTTTCAATTAAAAAGACAATTGAAGTAGGCTGTTGTTAGTTATTTACATTGCTATATATATGCTATCTGTTCACCTGTGACATCTGACACCATTATCAGTTATTTATGTTGATGATATATACATGTTATATTTATCATATCTGTTATCACTCTACAAGTTCCTTGTTAGTATAGAATTCACTATGGGTTAAAATGATACAAACCCGAACGATTTGTAGAATAGGAGAAAATCGTTATGGGTTGAAATGATAGACCCAAGCGATTTTCATTGAATTGAATTTGGGATTGCGGGTTGAAATGATATATACCCGTATTTATATTTAAATTACGGAATGAAATGATAAATATTTGTATCACTTGACCATAGGATAGAAAATTATATACAGACACCGTTGGTCTATACATAAATATTCTAAAAATGATTTCTATAGTTTTGGAAAGAATGGTTTTATATGAATATTGATTTTTGTTTTTATACAAATATTATTTTATATATAGTTAAATTATTAATTTTATGCAATGTACAAATTTGTTTAATATAAAATAATTTTAACAATAAAGTTTGATTTTATTAAAATATAGTATGGTTAAGTATTTATTTAAATTTATTTTTATATAGAGTTTATAATGATTTTTGTAAATTAAGGTTAAGAAGATACATTTGGAATTGATCTGAAATTATATTTAATTAAGAATTATATTTAATTAAGAATTATATTTAATTGAAATCAATTTGGAGCTTATTGAATTTGTGATTTTTGAAAGGATACGATTTTATAACATGATTTTAATTATGGTGATTTAAATGAATATTTTAAATTTACGTAAATTTAAATGGGATATTTAGTTTATTTAAATTTGAAATATGAAGTTTATTTCAATGTTATTGAAATGATTTAGTAAATATTTCAAAACTAAAATATTGTAAGTGAATTTGAGATATATGAAACTATCAAAAAAAATTTGAAATTTATGGAATATATAAAGCTTTGAAATATACTAAAATTAAAGTAGTTTCTTTTGTGGTGAAAGATCTGTATTCGAAATCGATATAATTTGAAATGATTTATTGAGAAACTGAAATAAAATTGAAATTGATGATTTGAGATTTGATTAAATTTTAATTTTGGAATTCGAGTTGATTCGAAATCGATCTGTGAAATTTAACGAAACTATTTTATTATATGAAATATTTTTAAATTATATTTAAAACTATTTTTTTATTTTAATATAAATCATTTTTAATATAAACAATTTTTAATATAAACTATTTTAATATACTAATATAAAATATTTTAACTTATAACTCTTTTATATAAACTATTTACTTTATAAACTATTTTGCAATATATGCTATTTTAATATCTAAATCGGTTAAGTGGGAAGTATTATGATTTCAAAGTCTTATGATTTCAAAGTATTATGACTTGAAAGTGTTATGATTTCAAGTGTTTTGGTTTCGAAGTGTTATAACTTTGAAGTGTTATGATTTTGGAAAAGATACATTTGAAACGGAAATTATATCATATTTGGTTTTAAAATGGAAATGATATCATATTGATAGGGTTTTGAAAAGGCAACGATATTTTGGTTTTAAAGTATGAATTATTTTGAAATGACCACTGATTAATAATAACGGTTGGTTGTTAAAAAGACCGGGATCGGAAGTTTTCATACTCTCTGCCAACTCCAAAAACCACTTTAACAATCGTGTATGCGGTGGAGATTCCAGAATGAAGTAGGACGGTGGCGACGTCCTATTGAGGTATATACGTGGACCCAACTCCCATGAGTTGGCATAAGGTGGCTAAAATAGGAGTGATTCTGAGCTAATGAGGTAGTTCCTCTGATCGGACACACTCCTTCGATACTATATTCTGATATTGTGATTTATTTGGTGGCCACTTTTGATTTTTTGATTTTGGGAGTGTGGCTCAAGGTGGACGGTAGTGGCTGCTATGTGTTACCACCAGCCCGGATGCATAATTGGTATATCTACCCTGACATTGCCTAGTTGTACCGTGTCACCTACCCTAGCGTGCTTTACTACGAGTTTGATTTGTGTTGTACCTATGGAGTATTTATGGTAGCCTCCCGATTTGGAGGTACAATGGTACTGTATAGACTATTGGCACTACAAAATGCGTTAAGGTGGATATAGGTAACGCCTTAACGCTATTTTTATATATTATACTTTACTTTAAATATTATTATAATAGCGTATATTGATACATAGTAGATAGTTGGATCCTTAGAGGATGGTCATCCCAAACATCCTTTGAGTTATTTGTATTTCAGTTGTTATTTCACTTGAGTTGGATTTATTGATATAAGAATGTTAATCCTGACTGTAGTGTTTTGTGCTTACTTTATGCTCGGGTCAGACTGAGTGGCTCAGTTTTCGAGACTCACCTTTGGAGTTGGAGCTTCGCTTGGAGATCCAACTCTCTATCCAGCTTTCAGATATTCAGTTGATTTCAGTGATGTATTCTGATCTTGTTTTTGACTATTATATTTGAGACTTCTGTTGTATCTTATTTAACTCTGTTATATATATAGTAGCTTCATGAACTACTATTCTTTTGTTTCCGCTGCTTATTGTATATTACTCTGTGTTTGTGATTCTATGATTATTTATTTACTGTATATGTTGAGTTTTGCCAATCATAAATTAACAATCTGGTATATTGAACAATTCAATTCCGGCATGTGTTGATGCGAACGGTTGAAAATATCAGGATCTTACAAATAGTTAATACTCAAACTGGACGAGCATAACTAAACAAATTATAAATGATAATAATAAAATATTGTCATCTCCTAAAATCAACTCATCAATTGACATGTCTGTGAAGTTGCGAACTACCTGCACCTGGACAGAAAGACCCCATGAAGCTTCACTGTTTCCTGCGATTGGCTTTAGACCTTTCTAGTGCAGCTTAGGTGGAAGGTGAAGACGGCCTCCTTTCGAGGGGGCTCGAGCCATCAGTGAGACACCACTCTGAAAGATCTAGAATTCTAACCTTGTGTCAGGACCTACGGGCCAAGGGAGAGTCTCAGGTAGACGGTTTCTATGGGGCGCAGGCCTCCCAAAAGGTAACGAAGGCGTGCAAAGGTTTCCTTGGGTCGGATGGAGATTGGCCCTCGAGTGCAAAGGCGTAAGGGAGCTTGACTGCAAGATCCACCCATCGAGCAGGGATGAAAGTTGGCCTTAGTGATCCGACGGTGCCGCATGGAAAGGTCGTCGCTCAATGGATAAAAGTTACTCTAGGGATAACAGGCTCATCTTCCCCAAAAGTTTACTTTGACGGGAAGGTTTGGCACCTCGATGTTGGCTCTTCGCCACTTGGGGCTGTAGTATATTCCAAGGGAACTTATATTAAGTTTGAAAATCATTCTTGTATATATAACATGTATTCTTAGGTAAAATTATTTCATTTACCATTTGAAAACAGTACTGTATCGATAGGTCTATTCAAGTGTTTAGAAATCCCGACCGATAATACTAATCAGATGCATCGACCAGAATTCATACACCACTCAACGGATCAAATAACACGGTATGAAACATTTTTATAACACTAGCAAATACGTACTCAATATATATATTTATACTCTCAGACATATCCTAGGAAATTACTAATCCTATCCTTAGAGAGTTTACCACACTAGGGCTTAGTGGTTCATTAAACCTGATCTCTGATACCAACTGTGATGACCCACCTTCGTGACACCTGGAACGATACTTAATACATCTATAGTACGCATGTGTCATTGCCCAAGTGTCCAAAAGATTAGTTGTCATGGGTAAAAATGAAGAATATAACAAGATAAAATAGAAAAACCTCACAACGGAATGGTTACATATAATTAAAAATGATATATTACAAAAGGTTACTCCTTACATGGAATTATTAGAGTTATATAAAAGTACTACACCTAAAAAATTGGTAGTTATACATTTTGACTTTACATTTCCAGATACCAAACATACCAACAATATCATACAGTTGAAATAAATAACTAGATAACTAAGGAGCCACTTGCTGAATCACCGTCATCAAAGAGATCCAAAGAAAAACTTACTATTCTTGGACTACTCAAATATAATTGAGTACCCAAGAGTATAGGGAAAATAAATAACTCGGGTCAGACAATGTGTTTGGTATGAGTAAAACTATGAAACAAAAGGAAATGTATTTAGCAATAATATGTGAGACTAAGCCACTACGTAACGGGTTTACTCCAACATAAACAACAACTAAACATAAGAATGGAAAAGAAAAATAGGAAACAAATCCAAATATAAATGATGGCAAAGTTTGTATAAAGATCCAAACTTGAAAAATGGAAACAGTCTGAGCAAAATCTAAACAGGACGGAATAGATAAAATATAATAATAGTCCAAACTTGATAGAATGGACAAAACCTATAATTATACATCATGAAGAGTGGTTGACTCTTCCTGTTGCAATAACATAAAAACAATTCGAAGGTTCGAATCAGATAAGGAAAGGAAAATCTACCAACAATGACTAGGAGGGCGCATCCCCCTTAAGAGAAGCATATCTCTAGAAATATACTTGAAAACTATGGGAACACCAAGCCGGACACCGCCAATTCTTACAGAGAATCCGAGCATTTCACATTTAAATGCGCAAAACCGAATCCAATCTATATGAAATATGAAAATACCCTAATGGGAGCAACCCCACATAATTTGGCCCTCAAACCACATGCTTTAATTTAGTCATTTTCGATAAAGCTTAACAAAGCTTAACGGAGCAACAAATCATCTTAGAATGAAGATAATAAAGAAGCCAAGGTAACTAATGCTGGAGAACCAACTATTGAGGATATAAAACGATCGTATATGGAAATTAAGTCTTGTATACCCATCACCACTCATTGAATTCAAACTTGTATTATTCCTGGGTTAGCAATAATATCGAACAAGTCAAGGTAATGTTACCTCAAAGTCATGTCTCATGACCCTTCTTAAATTTTGGAATAGCATAAAGTCTACGTCTTTGATGTTTACTGTTAAATTTATAAATAAATCTTTTCTATATAAGTGATATCGCTTTACGAAAATTAATTCACTATCATAAACAAATCAAACGTTTTCTTTTAAAAACCGAATTCGTGCTTCACTTCACATTACGAGTATTAGCTTTAAAACTATTTGTTAAAAGAGTTCACTAACTTTAAAAAATCATTATAAAAAGAATTTAATTTCCTAAACACATCCTTATTATGATAACTAATTAACTTTAATAGTTCATAAATTCAGTCGATGAATTACTTCAGTAGCCTTTAATCCAAAAGAAGTTAATCATTTTTAAACACTATTAATTTAATTAAAAATTAATTATAATTAATTAAGTTGAATAAATAATTTATTTATTATCATTAATTAAACTGAATAATAAAGTCAAAACATCCTTGTTACTTTGATAAATTCACTTTGAAATTTCATTAATTAAGCTGATAAATTAACTTCAAATGCCTTTAATTGAAAAGGACAAATTACCTTTAAAACATCATTAATTCGATCAATTAGTAATACTAAATGTACTTAACTAAATTAATTAATAAATATTTAAATCTTATTATTTCAAAATGATTTATTAATTGTAAACATCATTTTATATAAAATTAATAAAGTTAAAACAAGTTGATTAACATGAAAAGTCGTTAATTAAAAAGATAAATTAATTTGGAAACATCATTAAGTCATTGATTGGTTAACTTTAATCCATCATTATTAAAAGATTAATTATCCTTAAACATCATCAAATAAAATGATTAATTAGTCGGAAAAATCACTAACCAAGTAATTAGTCACAATGTGATGCCCCACCTCTATACCCACGCTAGCCAAGAACATTACGGTGTAATGTTGTCAACTAGCACGGAGAATAAGGCTGTTGAGGAGCGACCATCTGTGTAATTGCTTTGCGCGAGCACCGATATGTCAGATAGTATAAAATGCATTTTAATTCAAGAGGAAATCCGACATACCGATACAAACACAAAGCTACTACACAGTGGCTATAATAATCTTTGGAAACAAATATAGAAATAAGCATAACACAAATCAGTCACAGATAATTCATATCACAAAGGCGGAAGAAGATATGAATATATAACTAACACATGAAAGTGTATATCAGAGTAGTGGTCAAAAAGATCCACAATAATACAAAATAATAGCAACGCGTGCCATATAAAAATATACAACTATGAGTCCATATCTCAAGTGTATACAACAAAAACTACTAAACTAAGTAGTTAGCCAAAAGATCATATGATAACCCCAGAAGAGAAGTCAAGCAGAAGCACCTGTAACATCTTGGTCTGACCCGAGTATTATTTAAGAAGAAAATAATAAACGGATCAGTCTAGCTATAAATATTAGAAGAAATGATATAGAATAAGAGATATGACTAAACGTATAATAATCACAATGCCAAGATATGATAAATAAATAATTGAAAAAATCAATAAGAGATTAATCAATATCGCAAAGATCTTCTCAAAGATAAAAAGGAATGTCATACTCCTAATTTCATTCACCAAGCCACAATAAATGACATATATATCAATGCCAATCGTAAAAGTTGGTGAAAAATGAATTCCAAAATTCAACACAAGAAATCCAGAAATCACAAGAAAAGGATGGCCAATCCCATAAACTGGACATCGACGCACCTAGAAAGACACGCCCCATGTACAGTCGAACATCGACGCACCTAGAAAGATACGCCCCATGCTCTAGCATCGACGCACCTAGCAAGATACGCCCCATGCATAAATAAACATCGATGCACCTAGAAAGATACATCCCATGCATAAATAAACGTCGATGCATCTAGAAAGATACACCCCATGTAATGTCTAACATCGATGCACCTAGAAAGATACACCCCATGCAAAGTCGAACATCGATGCACCTAGAAAGACACGCCCCATGCATAGACGAACATCGACGCACCTAGAAAGATACGCCCCATGTCCCGACTTATTGAGCCGATTGCTCCACGAAGTAAATAAACATCGATGCACCTAGAAAGGTACAACCCATGCATAAATAAACATCGACGCACCTAGAAAGGTACGACCCATGTGTAAACAAACATCGATGCACCTAAATAGGTACGACCCATGCAAGAAATGAGACGAAGCTCAATAAAATGAGGAACAGTCCTCCACATAGACAAAGAGACATCGCACATTGCTAGTCTAAATCTGAAAATGATCGTCATGATCAAAGAGAAGTGTCAATTACAGTAAGCTAGTAAATATATGAGCTTAGCTTCATGTCCCATAACCACTAGCTTAACTTAAATATTTACGAACAAATTGTTGATCTCCACTAGAAAATTGTCACAAGAGTTTCAATCGAACAAGTCCAAGAATTAACCGACGAAGTAAGCGCAAGCGTTTCATACCACTCGTTTTACTAAGTCGTTTAATTAGATTTCTCATACGAGTGAGGTAAAGGCTTGTATATATTAATAGATTGGAAATTGGTTTGAGAAAACGAGCTTTGTTATAAAATAGTGTTGAAATCATTTGAAGAAAGAGTTTTGATATTTACTACTAGTATAGAAAACCTTTATATTTTTAAAGTGACAAATCACAAAGAAGATTGTAGGAACAATCGATCATAAAAATTCACATTCGAAGACGTGAATAAAATCCAAAAAAATCGATACTGAATCCATCAAAGTGGATATATCCAAAATCCCAAAGAAAAGAAGTCATCAAGTCGATAATAAATGATAACAAAGAGTAGGGAAATAACATGAATCAATTAAATTTGGAAACTACGCAAAATAGGCGAAATAGGAAAAATATCATCAGGTCGGTCGGCCGGCTACAGAGCTCGGTCGACCGGACCAGAAAAACAGAAATGCTCGGGGTAGCAGGTCGGTCGACCGGACCCCGAGTTCGGTCGGTCGGACCTGTAACCTGCACTTCCTAACAGAGGCTGGGAAGTGCTCGGCTTAGGAATTCTAATTCTTCTTCTCCTTCCCCATTTTTGATGAAGCTTGAATGTATTAGGAAATGAAAGTGAAGTAATGAAGAGGAGAGGGGGTGGAATAATGATATAACCAGAGTTGGGCTAGTGGGCTGAACCCAAACCCAAACCTAAAGCCCTAAGTGAAAAATAGCAAAATTCGACTAACTCCAAACATATCGAAGTTTATACTCAAAAAGGTCGCAAACGTCATTTTGAACTCAATGGGGGTGGTCTCGAGTCCCAATTCGACTGTTTGCAAAAAGTAGCTTTTCGGACTAAATTCCGAGTATCGATAAAATATTTAAATAAAATATTTAAATATACAATTGATAAATATGTGGGTTATTACAGACTCCCCTCCTTAAAGAAATTGCGTCCTCGTAATACTTAAGAAGAAAATAAGAAGTAACAACCATAGAAGCATATCAACACAAAAGAAAATTTGAAATAGGAAGTTCACCATAAGGAGCATGAAAGAGTAAGCCTGAATGGGATCGCTCGATGAATTCTCTGGATTTCCAAGAGCAATCCTTAGGATTTGAGAACCATTGAACTCTCACAAGAAGAACATCTTTATTCCGAAGGCGCTCAACCTCCGAAGTAATGATGCGAATGGAATGTTGCTCATAAGTCAAAACTGGTGAGACTTTAATTTCATCAATAACACCGGCTCGAGAATAAAAATAGGAAACCAAAAAGCATTTCCATAGTTAAAAGACGTAGAAAACGTCAAGAGTAGCAGAAAATTGAGCCAGTGCAACGGCGTAGTACAAAAACGGTATGTCCAATGAACCGAACACCATAAAAGAACATCGGACACTAGTCCATAAAAGGAATGAGATAAAGCTCAATAAAACGAAGTATATCAAAACGTCCGATGAAATTAATAAAAAGATAATTCCATTCAGACATCATCAAAGAATCAACCACTTGTTGCTTACGACAAAGCGCATTGGCAACACGATTTCCCTTCCGGGAATAAAAAGAATATCAAGATCATAAGATGCCAGGAACTCGAGTCGACATGAAGTTCCTTATGAGAAAATAAATATTCCAAAGATTTATGATCGAGGTAGAGAACAAATTTCTCATCCAAATATGATGATGCCAAATTCCAAAAGTTAAAATAATAGCCGCGAGCACTAGATCATCAGTGGCATATCTAGTCTCGATAAGCTATAATGATTTAGAAGCACAAGTGATAGCACGTTCTCCTTTGCAAGAGAATGGCATCCAAACCAATACGACTAGTATCGGTACAAATAGCAAAGTCTTGGTTCCCTTCGGAAAACACAAGAATAAGAGTATCAAAAGGAAGAGTTCTTTTAAATAATCCTCTTTCCCGAAAAGTTAAAACTTTCAAAATTAAATTAACTTATGTAATCATCTTTTTAGAAAATTTTACTTATTTGAAGTGAATTTTACTGTGTTTGATTGTCTCATCAAAGCGTTCAGGAAATTCCTACCGATAATGTTGATCAAGCGCATCGACCAAAATTCTTAAAGCACTCAACGGGCAATAAAATCACAAAATCGTCTTCTAGATAATAAACATGTTTCTTAAAAACTTTTAAGAATATTATTCGTTCGTTTCAAGAACAAAATCCAATTTTACTTATAAATAAATCTTATGGAAAAGATTTGCAAAATTTTAAATTACTATTTTCATCCAAAATCAATAAATACAAGAATGGTCTCATCGAAATATTCATAGAATATTCGATTTATAAAATGGATGAAATAAGCTGGATAAACCGAATGACATAATAATTCATTCATAGAATCATAACAAGTGCGGAATGTGGTAAGGGGAATGCTAACTCCCGCAACTCGTAGCAAATGAAAATCGGTGGCAAGGTCGAACTAAAAAGACCTTAACATTACTCAAAAGATTGCTTAGGTGACAGTCCTAAGACAAATTCAAAAATACCGGAAAATTTCTCAAACTACATGAATGAGAGAAATAACACTTTCCCTATAAGTGGGCTTAAGGAATAAAATGATTCCACCAAAAATTTGAAATCGGAATCACAAAGAAAAATAGAAATCTGCTTAACAGATAGAAAATGTCAAAGATGAATAGTCCACACGAGACAAAGGATATGGCCTCATAATAATTAGGCCAATCCTTACAAAAGTAAATTCCGAAGCCTAAGTAAAAATATCGGCTCGGAAAGAAAAATCACATAAAATAATTTCGACATCAATAAAAACAAATTGAGTGTTGCGGATCTACCATCCGGATTCACAATCCTCAAAGAAGTCATCAATCCCAAAATATTCAAAGAAAAAGAATCGACGAGTTCTTTTGATATAAAATAGTGAGATGGAACCCATATCAAAAAGAACACGAACAAGATAATCACAAAGAAAATGTCATCAAGGATTGAATGAGAAATACCTTGACCACGAGAAGTGTTACCAGGAGCTTGCACAATATTCAGCTCTCCCTCTCTCCTTCTTTGAAGAATGGGGCATGTAGATATAAGATGACTCGAACTTTTGCAATAACGACAAAAGAGAGGTTTCGGGCACTCCCTTACATAGTGGTCCGTGGAACCACAATTGTAGCATCGTCCACGACTAGAGATAGGAGACTTTGCTACCGGAGTTTGTTGCTTCCCTTTCTTGATGGGATTGGGGCCTTCGAATTTAATAGGCCTCTTCATGTTGTTGTTGAAGTTCTATTTGTCACGCACAACTTCAATATCGCTTTCTCTATCGGCCTCTTCAAGACGAAGAGCGATATCAATAAGCTGATCAAATGAAACCTCAAGTTTCAAAAGCAATGGCTTCTTAAGATTCTTATTCAATCCATAGACAAATCTCTGATTTTTCTTCATTGGGGTATTACTATACTCAATCCCGTATTTAGAAAGAGATTCGAAAGATGCGACATAGTCTGTCACAGAAGATTCACCTTGAACAAGGTCAATAAAACACCGGGCCAAAGTTACTTTTTCGGCCTTCGGCAGAAACTTTAGTTCGAATCATTTTCGGAATTGCTCCCAAGTAAGATCCGCTTCGATAATCTCCGAAGTCAAGAGCTCATACCAATCTAACGCTCTTTCTTGGAGCATGCTAGAAGTCACTTGGACTCGATGTAGATCAATAAGGTTCATGCGAGAAAAGATACGATCGCATGATTTGAGCCAAGCTTGAATTTCTATAACACTCTCGGATCCCTTGAATGGCCTTCCACCCAAATCGGTATAGTCTCTGCACAAGCGTGCAAAACCAGATCTAGGATGAGTAGGCTATGGAATGGAACCGACAGCTTGACCATTCTTTACTAGATCAAGAAGCTGCTGGGCAGACATAAATACTCCATCCTGGGGAGTAGCACTAGATTGACCGGCGCTGGGACGGCCTGGTCTAACCATTTCTCTTCCTTTGGAAAGAAAGAAAGAAGAAGAAAAATTATTCTTAGAATGAATATCAAACCATCATGATTGATAAAACAAGGAATCATAAAGAAAATAGGATGAATCGGTACGAAGACTCGAATTAAATCCTAAAGCACGACACCTAAGATAGACTTAGGACGATGATCCTTGTTATAATATTCCATATTGTTTCGAAGTTTGGCTTTGATACCAAGCTGTGACGCCCCACCTCTATACCCACGCTAGCCAAGAACACTACGGTGTAATGCTGTCAACTAGCACGGAGAATAAGGCTGTTGAGGAGCGACCATCTGTGTAATTGCTTTGCGCGAGCACCGATATGTCAGATAGTATAAAATGCATTTTAATTCAAGAGGAAATCCGACATACCGATACAAACACAAAACTACTACACAGTGGCTATAATAATCTTTGGAAACAAATATAGAAATAAGCATAACACAAATCAGTCACAGATAATTCATATCACAAAGGCGAAAGAAGATATGAATATATAACTAACACATGAAATTGTATATCAGAGTAGTGGTCAAAAAGATCCACAATAATACAAAAGAATAGCAACGCGTGCCATACAAAAATATACAACTATGAGTCCATATCTCAAGTGTATACAACAAAAACTACTAAACTAAGTAGTTAGCCAAAAGATCATATGATAACCCCAGAAGAGAAGTCAAGCAGAAGCACCTGTAACATCTCGGTCTGACCCGAGTATTATTTAAGAAGAAAATAATAAACGGATCAGTCTAGCTATAAATATCAGAAGAAATGATATAAAATAAGAGATATGACTAAACGTATAATAATCACAATGCCAAGCTGTGATAAATAAATAATTGAAAAAATCAATAAGAGATTAATCAATATCGCAAAGATCTTCTCAAAGATAAAAAGGAATGTCATACTCCTAATTTCATTCACCAAGCCACAATAAATGACATATATATCAATGCCAATCGTAAAAGTTGGTGAAACATAAATTCCAGAATTCAACGCACGAAATCCAGAAATCACAAGAAAATGATGGCCAATCCCATAAACTGGACATCGACGCACCTAGAAAGACACACCCCATGCACAGTCGAACATCGACGCACCTAGAAAGATACGCCCCATGCATAAATAAACATCGATGCACCTAGAAAGATACATCCCATGCATAAATAAACTTCGATGCATCTAGAAAGATACAGCCCATGTAATGTCTAACATCGATGCACCTAGAAAGATACACCCCATGCAAAGTCGAACATCGACGCACCTAGAAAGATACACCCCATGCAAAGTCGAACATCGACGCACCTAGGAAGACACGCCCCATGCATAGACGAACATCGACGCACCTAGAAAGATACGCCCCATGTCCCGACTTATTGAGCCGATTGCTCGACGAAGTAAATAAACATCGATGCACCTATAAAGGTACACCCCATGCATAAATAAACATCGACGCACCTAGAAAGGTACGACCCATGTGTAAACAAACATCGACGCACCTAAATAGGTACGACCCATGCAAGAAATGAGACGAAGCTCAATAAAATGAGGAACAGTCCTCCACATAGACAAAGAGACATCGCACATTGCTAGTCTAAATCTGAAAATGATCGTCATGATCAAAGAGAAGTGTCAATTACAGTAAGCTAGTAAATATATGAGCTTAGCTTCATGTCCCATAACCACTAGCTTAACTTAACTATTTACGAACAAATTGTAGATCCCCACTAGAAAATTGTCACAAGAGTTTCAATCGAACAAGTCCAAGAATTAATCGGCGAAGTAAACGCAAGCGTTTCATACCTCTCGTTTTACTAAGTCGTTTAATTAGATTTCTCATACGAGTGAAGTAAAGGCTTGTATATATTAATAGATTGGAAATCGGTTTGAGAAAACGAGCTTTGTTATAAAATTGTGTTGAAACCATTTGAAGAAAGAGTTTTGATATTTACTACTAGTATAGAAAACCTTTATATTTTTGAAGTGACAAATCACAAAGAAGATTGTAGGAACAATCAATCATAAAAATTCACATTCGAAGGCGTGAACAAAATCCAAAGGAATCGATACCGAATCCATCAAAGTGGATATATCCAAAATCCCAAAGAAAAGAAGTCATCAAGTCGATAATAAACGATAACAAAGAATAGGAAAATAACACGAATCGATTAAATTTGGAAACCATGCAAAATAGGCGAAATAGGCAAAATATCATCAGGTCGGTCGGCCAGCTACAGAGCTTGGTCGACCAGACCAGAAAAACAGAAATGCTCGGGGTAGCAGGTCAGTTGACCGGACCCTGAGTTCGGTCGGCCGGACCTGTAACCTGCACTTCCTAACAAAGGCTAGGAAGTGCTTGGGGTAGCAGGTCGGTCGACCGGACCCTGAGTTTGGTCGGCCGGACCTATAGCCAGCACCCCCCAAGCCAATCTAATGAATGCCAAACTCTTCCATATTGCTATCGGTCGAGCATCGGCACTAAGGGTTTACGCCAATCGACTACCCGGCCATATAAGCTCTTCGGTTCATCATCAAAAACAGATCAAAACATCAAAGTTATGATTTTTAAAGAATTGAACCCAAAACACTAAAAAATTGGAATATTCACCAAATCAATCCAAACCAAAAGCAAATGCACACGAATAAGTGTTAGGAATTCATACCTAACAATCGAAGACAGTTATAGACTATGATGTGAGATAAAAATCTCACCTTTGAACCCAAACAAATGAAGAAGACGCTTTAAAAACAAGCTAAGATCAATTCCTCTTCAATAACAACTCAAGAAGCTTCAATCTAAGCTTAAAAGAGAAACATTTCCTAAATTAGGTTTAGGAATTTTCTGAAATCAAAGAGGGAATGAGTTGGAGAAGATGAAGATGATACTTACCAAAGCTTCTCTTAGAATTTGGAGCTAGAACTTGGATTTTCAAATGGAAACTAGGGCTTAGGAATTCTAATTCTTTTTCTCCTCCTCCATTTTTGATGAAGCTTGAATGTATTAGGAAATGAAAGTGAAGTAATGAAGAGGAGAGGGGATGGAATAATGATATAACCAGAGTTGGGCTAGTGGGCTGAACCCAAACCCAAACCTAAAGCCCTAAGTGAAAAATAGCAAAATTTGACTAACTCCAAACATATCGAAGTTTATACTCAAAAAGGTCGCAAATGTCATTTTGAACTCAATGGGGGTGGTCTCGAGTCCCAATTCGACCGTTTGCAAAAAGTAGCTTTTCGGACTAAATTCCGAGTATCGATAAAATATTTAAATATACAATTGATAAATATGCGGGTTGTTACACACAATTTCTGTTTTTGTTTGAAATTACTATTTTAATAAACAAATTTTGAAAATGATTTTAACATCATTAATTATTATTTAAAATATATTTTTGTGGTTATTAAAATCCATTATTTAAATATTTAAAAATGATTTAAAATATTCAGATGCAAAGAGATTAATTTACGGGTCGTTATACAACCGATAAGGAGTTATCCATCATTTATGGGGCTATGATTTGTTGAGCAAACTCATGATGAGAATACCAAGACAAACGAGCCCTAACATCCACTAGTGAAGTTGAAAGACTTCTATGTTTCATCTTAGGATTTAGATTAACGTAAAAGACTAATGGGAGCCTTATTAGAAAAATGAAATGGTAACATGTAACCTTTCTAATACTATAAGAACATTTACTAAATAATGTTATAATTATCTACAACGGTAAATTTATGCATCTAATAAGATTGGTAAAATGTTTATCAATTAAGATATACAAATGAATTGAAGATTAATAATTAGAAATATGACATATACTTACAAACAAAAGATTATTGCATGTTAACCTTTTAACACCCATGCAAGTACCTGATCTTACAACTACTGAATACATTTGTTGTTTAGTCCGTTACATATTTATTTGGTCGACACCATGTATTGCATTTCATGAGTTTCGAACTCTAAAAGCAATAAAAGATTGGATATTTTATCCATATACAATTGCATATAAATGCTATATGGTGAACGGTTAAAATTTTTAATGCATAATATTTTGATGAAATTCCTTTATCTGAAAAACCATATAAACCTTAGTGCAAGATTGAGTATTCAATCCAGTTGATTATAAAAGGATTGTATCATGTTAAATGTAACACTAGACCAAAACTACAATATAAATCTAAGAACTCGATACTGAAATGTCGGATTGATCAGTTTATGTAAAGAAAAATATACCAAATGTCCTTAAAAGTTAAGGATAATTGAATGTGCTTTTATGAAGAGTTCATTATGATTTGTAGTAAGGATTTTGTTTTGAATGGTTTGACCATTTAGAAACGATAGCGAATGTACAAGAGTAGACATGATTTAAGTACATTGGGATGAAGAGAGTGAATAGTCATGTTTGCTTCATAAAGAAACAACGTAAACGAGAATTGTAATAATAGTGATGTTATCCCAAAGTTTAGCAAAGCCCAGATACCCAAAATTGATAGAAAATCAATAATAGCTAGTCATGAATATCAACTACGCATTGCAGGATAACCATGGATATCGATGAATTATCTCCGAGTCCAGATCGGGCCACAGTTGACAGGACATGACAAGCGAAGCTGTAGAAGCCAGCGGTTCAAATTTCAGATTACTTGGAGTTCATATGAACGAAATATGATCGATACAAGTTATGTAAATATGATGTTCATATCCATCAAACGATCGAATTCGTATCCATCAGGTTTTGTCCTATTCGAATCCATCAGGAGTTAGTCATTTCGAATCGATCGACTTCGAATCGATCGTCTTCGAGTCGATCAGTTTCGAAGCGATTAGATAGGCCTCACCTCAGCTCTGTTCGAACCGATCAAGAACCTCCGCACCTAGTTTGAATCCATCGAACTCGTAACGATCAATGTGGAACTTTTCATATCCATCATGCTTCGAATCGATCATACTTGATGATTGGTTCGTATCCATCTAGAGTCATGTTATTCGTATCGATCTCGGGGGACCCTGTTTCATATCGGTCCATCAGTAGCACAACTCATATCGATGGTGAGGGCTTTGTTCGCATCCATGCATTGACTATTCATATCGATCAAATTTCACAATGATTGGACGATGTGAACACTTATAAATAATCGATGCGAATGGCGCCGTTACTATCGATGCAAACGGTACGAAGGGGTCAACACGAACTCGACTCCAATGATGGATGCGAATAATACTCTTTCAACTAGGTATAAAAGGTGGAGCGATCTGAGAATCTCGCTCCACGTCACTCCGCATCACCATGCGCACCTGCTTCACACCTGCTTCGGATGGATTCGAAAAGGATGGATACGAAATCATGGTTTCGAACTCGGCGACACACGAAAATCACAATCTTGTATCAACCGTATCTCCCTAACCATAGATCCAAATGCAACGAAATTTTCACAGGAGCTTACGCACAAGGTAAAGAATGTTCCTGCCAAGTTTCAGCTCGATTGGATCATTTCTTGATGAATAAGAAATCAATTCGTATCGATCACAGATCGAGTCAAAACTTGGTGGGACCGGTCGCGTGGGCCCACTCATGTGCCAGAAAAACTCTTCCGGAGTTTGAGCGAGATCTGAGCCTCCTACGCCTATAAATATCCCCCTGAAGCCTACAGATAAAAGATCTTTTTTCCATTCAACGTCCAGACCCTGCCGGATTCGATTCTACTCCCTTCCATCACTGTTATAGCCAATATTCAATCATTGTAACTGCTGCAATCATTTGTAACCAGCAAAGAACATCAATAAAAGTTAAAACTTTGAAGTGGACGTAGGTCGGAGATAGCCGAACCACTATAAATCTTGTGTTTCTAATTGTTATCTTTGTATTGTTGCTTGTTTCTTGTTTGGATCTGAGACTTGTGCCTGAATATTGTTGGTTTATATTCGTTGTTTGGTGCTTTCACAATACTTGGGGTTTGTGACCATTTTTGGCCCAAACACTTTGGTGCTTTCACTGAGAACAACTAGCACCGGCTAAACCAGATTCAGAGTTCAGACTTAAGAGCTTGAAGAATCCCGACTTAGAGACGATGACTCGACAAACAAGACAAAGAGCTGATCGGAGCCAGTAAGGAGGAAGCCAAGAAGCATCCTCTGGAGCTAGAGAAGGACAGGCTTCGACGTACATCACTAGAGATGAGATGGGGGCTATGGCTAATTCGATACGCGAAGGCATGCTGAAGACTCACCAAGAGATGATGCAGAATTTCCTTGAGCATATAAGAGCAGCGAACGTGTAGAACCTTGGGCCAACTATAGCGGCTACAAGTGCAGGACAAGGAGTCAGGATTGTGGAAGCCAATGAAGGTCAGGTTCAAGACCGTAGTGCAGGTCCTGAAGGCAATCAACAAGGACTTGGGGGCAGACCCTCAGGATCAGACACTGGAAGACCCATAGATGAAGCTCAGCAGGTTGGAGTCAATGCTACTGTTACTGAGCCACATGAAGAGTATGTACCGGAGTTCCCTTCAAGACTTGGAGGGCAGGATAGAAACATGACAAGGGGGCGACCCCCGGATGGAGATGAAAGAATGATTGGTCTAGTGCGACGAATCATGAGAGGAGGATTGTCAAGTGGAGGATTACTAGAAGTCAGCCGGAGTCCGTTCACTCCGAATATCAGGAATGCAAGGATCCTCCAAAGTTCAAACTGCCTACGCTAGATCCTTATGACGGGAGGTCAGACCCAACAATGCATATTACTCGATACATTAGGCACATGCAAGTGCTGGGGTCATCCGAGGAAGTAATGGCTCGATGCTTCCCTTTATATTTGTCAGATTTGGCTGCGCTTTGGTTTAGGCAGCTAGAGAACGGATCGATCAGAACATGGGGCGAGCTTGTAGAATGCTTCATGAGATAGTTCAGTGTCCACGAAACGTGACCCAAGAGCGTGATGACTTTACCTTCAATCAAGCAAAGGACCGGAGAGTCCATAAAAGATTTCTTATTGCGATTCAATGCAACGGTGGCTTCCGTAGATCGCCCAAATCCATCGATGATTTTGATGGCGGCGCTAGCAGGAGTCGGGGAACGCACCAAATTCAAAGATTCTTTGGCAAGAGATCCCCCACAAGATCTTGGAGAATTTTATCATGAAGCTGAAAGGTTCATTCGGCTAGAAGAGTCACGAGCCGAAAGGAGACAAATAAATGTTGTGTAGGGCGAAGGAACCGCCAAGGAACAGTCCGAAGCGGACAAAGTAAAGAGAAAGCAGGACGATGGACGTGATGGTCCTAATAAACGAAAGAAATTCCGAGAGCCTAGATTCAAACAGTACACGGATCTGAAGGCAAGTCTAGAAAGGATTTACACTGAAACTCGGGGGCAACTTCCCCATCGAAAACCACCCAGAAGAGATCCCACCGAGCGGGAGCGCAGAACTGGAAAATACTGCCTATTCCATGAGCTGGATGGGCACACTACATATGAATGTTTCCACCTAAAGGATGAGGTGGAAGAACATGCCAGGAGTGGTAGATTGCCACAATATGTCAGAGAACGGACAGCGGCGGTAAGGCCTGAACAACTACCGCCTCCACCTAATAGAAACGATCCTGGATCGGGATCACGACTCGTCATCAACTGATTAAAGATGGCAGGGGCCAAGTCCAGGATTTGGACTGCGGTCAAATAATTTCATTAGATTAGTTTTCAGAATAAATGGCTACTCCACTTACTCATGTACGGGAACCGGAGAGATCCCTAGGCATGCTCTGAGATGGATGTAGACCAATATGCCCAGAGAGGCAATGTTTAGCCTTTTCCTGATGTTTGAGATTGAACATCTAGGACCTGAATTTAAATAAATAAATTAGAATTTCTTGAAATAAACCTTTGACCGGAGAGTTAAAGGATGAATATTGAATACCAATATGAAAATGATCGCTTTATGACCCTACCCGGAGAGGCGGAGTCCGGAGTGCAAGAAGTGAGTTGCTTCGCCAAAGAGCGACAGGATCGACTCACTTAACGTCGTTCCCTATTCATCGAAGAGTGATTGGATTGGGATTCGATGAGAGCCCGGAGAGGCTATGAACGGTCTACCATCTAGTCCATGACATCGCTTAATGTTCAGGTACATTGAACCGGAGTGCAAGAAGTGAGTTGCTTCACCGGAGAGCGACAGGATCGACTCACTTAACACTGCTTCCCCTTCACCGGAGAGTGACAGGATGGGATCCAGCAAGAGCTCGAAGAGGCTATGATCGGTTTAGAACAACCAAGACATCGATATACGCCCTAATTGGAGTCAGAGTGCAAGGGATAGAGAGCAACGCCAGAGTGCACTGAGATCTTTCTATTCAATCGCTAAGCCTAGAATGGGCTTGGCAAGAGTCCGGAATGACCGTCGGCAGTCCGAAGAGACTGTAAAACTTCATTCTTATCTTCCACTGGAATAAGTTGATAACGATTTGGCTTCGAACAGGCGCGAAATTGATTGAAAATGCTATAAGCTCTGAACAAAACATGAACTCACTACGTTCAATTTGAGAATGATCAAAACACACCTTCTACTAAAAGGTATGTTTTGGGGGGCAAAATGTTATCCCAACTTTTAGCAAAGCCGAGATACCCAAAACTGACTAAAAATCAATAATAGCTAGTCATGAATATCAACTATGCATTGCAGGATAACCATGGATATCGATGAATTTTCTCCGAGTCCAGATCGGGCCACAGTTGACAGGACATGACAAGCGAAGCTGCAGAAGCCAGCGGTTCAAATTTCAGGTTACTCGGAGTTCATATGAACGAAATATGATCGATACAAGTTATGTAAATATGTTGTTCATATCCATCAAACGATCGAATTCGTATCCATCAGGTTTTGTCCTGTTCGAATCCATCAGGAGTTAGTCATTTCGAATCGATCGACTTCGAGTCGATCGACTTCGAATCGATCGTCTTCGAATCGATCAGTTTCGAAGCGATTAGATAGGCCTCACCTCAGCTCTGTTCGAACCGATCAAGAACCTCTGCACCTAGTTCGAATCCATCGAACTCGTAACGATCAGTGTGGAACTATTCGTATCCATTGTGCTTCGAATCGATCATACTTGACGATTGGTTCGTATCTGTCTAGAGTCATGTTATTCGTATCGATCTCGGGGGACCCTGTTTCGTATCGGACCATCGGTAGCACAACTCGTATCGATGGTGAGGGCTTTGTGCGCATCCATGCACTGACTTTGTAACAACCCTAGATTTTTCATATATTTTAATATTTGACTTTGTTTTATTTTGAAATTATTTTAAACTTATTTTATTTCAAACATTTCATTTTTAAATGTAGGTGTTGATTATTATGTGAATTATAATTTCAAACTGGTATAAATTGTATATTTTACTCAAAGATGAATTTCTGTTCAAACTGGTCAAACCTTGACTTTTAAATTTCAATATTTAAATTCTTAAATTTTATCTTTTATTATGAAAATAGATTTAATAACTTGAATACTGCTTTTCATTTTGTTGAAAACGGATTTAATTTCTGAAAGTTATGTACATTTCAATTTTGAGTATAATTTGTTTTATTTTGAAATTTTGTCTATTTTAAATTATATAAATCATATTTTCTATGTTATATTTTATTTTAATATGTGTTAAGATGTTATTTTATGTATATTTTGTCTTTTAATATTTTTAAAGTGATAATAAAAATTGTCCAAAATTTACTGCATTTATTTCCTATTTTTAAAGGCTGTTTTCTATTTTTCTGCTATTTTCTTCATTTAAATTATATTTAATTAAAATTTAAATATTTATTTTGTGAATTTATATATATTTTATGTTATTATTTATGTTTAAAAATATTTTACAAGCTCATATGAATTTTCTAAAATTATTCTATTTTATTTCAAATTTTCTAGTCTAGTTCACTATTTTTAGCTATTTTTCTTAATTTTACTTTATATAATTAATAACTATTATATAAGGTTTTACATTTTGATAAATTTTCGAAATTTTATCTGGGATTATTATTATTTTCAGAAATATAAAGTTATATAAATTAAATATGGATATATGAAGAGTTTTTGACTTTTGAATTGCCTTTTGCCTTTTTGAATTCCACCTCTTCATTTTCCTCACAACTGTTCATTTCTTTTTGCATAACTCCCCACATTTTAGCTGACTAATTCATTTTCATTTCATGTATCTTCCTTTCCTCCTTCCTGAGAAAAAAATTCGGCCATCACATGCTTGGGAAGTTGGTAAAAAAAATTATTTCTTTTATCTCGTTTTCTACTTATATTGTTTTTCTATTGATTTTTGCATTTGCTTTCAACTAGATGCGACCGGCCCCACCTCCTCCAGCAGCTAGGCCGACCCCACCACCTCTTATACCGAACATCAACCACCCTATATCACCACCATGGCAGGACGAGCACCCCTTGACATGAGATCCACCACCAAAGGTCACAAACCATCACCTTTGTGCTCAAATCTAGCCTAGTTTGTTCCAACCACCTCCACCTTCCTTTTGCCATCACCACCACCAGCCCAGATCTGATCACCACCCTCTTCCACATCACTCACCATCACCTGGAGCCTCTGGCCATGCCCCATAGCCTCTGGCCAAACCAAGCTTTAGCAAAGAAATGATGTATTTGCCTTGATATTGCCTTGTAGTCGTAGATCCAAACACATACATCTTGCACCATCTTTTAAACCATGTTAGGCTGACCATATGGACTCAAGACCAGATCCAAATTCAATCCTTAACAGTACATTTCAGAACTATAACTGAAGTATAGGAGGTTGAAAGCAAGCGCAATGATTTTGGATTGGTTTTACACAATTATTTCTAGCATTGTTTATTGAATTTTGGGTTGAAATCTTACATTGTTTGTAATTGTTTTATGAAGATAAATTCAAGGTGTATAGCTTTGGCTCTCCACTCTCGAATCTCTATTGTGTTGTCGTGCCTTCATTTTGTTAGTATTGTGTGTTTGGTGTCAATCTCCAGCTTTGAACAGGTGAGTTATTCTCACCAGACAATATGTACATATATAACTAGTAAATTGACCCCTTTTGAATCTGTAAAATGCATTATCATGTTACACCTGCTATGTTATGATTTTATGATGTTTACCCATGCTTAAACACCTGTTATATCATATGTTACTACTATATTATGCCGTTCTATTATTTTTACCAGTTTATCACACTGTAAGTTCCCTTTAGATTAGAATCACTATGGGTTGAAATGATACATACCCGAACGGACTTTAGAATAGGAGAAAATCGTTATGGGCTGAAATGATAGGCTTGAATGATTTTCAATTATTTTCATTTACTTGGGATTGCGGGTTTGAAATGATCAAACCCGGATTTTCTTTGTAAATTACGTGTTGAAATGATATATTACCGTATCACTTTACCTAGGCTAGAAAATGAAATACAAACCTATTGTTAAAATATGTTTTTGTAAAAAATTTAAAATATTTTAGAAATGTAAATATTATAATATTTTGATTTAAATTTGATTAAAAATGATTTTTGCAAAGCATTATTGACTTTCTGAAAATTATAAGTGAAATAAATTAATGGTAAAGTTAGAAAATATGAAATGTAAGTTGTTTTGGAAATTATAATTTGGTGATAAATGGAATTTAAATTAAATATGAAAATATGATAAATTTATGAGAATTTGAATTAAATGAATTTAAAATGATTTTATAATATATTAATGATTTTTGAATTAAGTTAAAATGTGAAATGAATGAATATTTAAATTGAAATTTTGAAATATAACTAAAATTGGAAATTTGTAAATTTGGCTTAAAAGTGAATTTTAAGTTAAGTAAATAAAAATGAAATTGAGTTATATTTGAAAATTTAAATTTAAGTATTAAGTTAAATTTAATATAATGAATTTAAAATTTAATGTTGGAATTTAATAGTGAATTACTATTAAATTTTGATTTTTGAATAGAGATTTAACTTTATAAAATCATGAATATAGGGGTATTTGAATGATTGTTTTAAAAGTGAAATTATATGATTTTATAAGTTAAAAATGGTTTAAATAAAAATATAATTTTTTGTGAAATTATACTGAATATTTGAAGTTAATTTACTGCTACATTTCTAAAATGCTATTAATTCTAACGTAAAGGATAATACAGCATTTGTAAATGCTGTAGTTGATAATAATGAACCAAATGGCTCAATTTAATTAAAGGCTATTATCGCATTTTTTTAAATGTTATAATGGTTGAATTTAACTAAGTTTATTTGAAACTAATGTAACCCTATTACAGCATTTTAGATGCTGTCTTTTGTCAAATTGAACTATTTTACATGTGACTTTCCGTAGCATTTTCTAAATGCTGCGAAAGTTGAATTTTCATTGTTTTAATAAATTTAAGTGAATGAATGAACTTTGAAAGATTAAAATTTTGAAAATTTAATAATTTAATTATTAAATATAATATCTTCATTTTAATGATTTAAAATGAAGTAATTTGTTTCGAAATATAAACTATTTTGAAATGTGTTTTGAAATGGTATTTAAATTAAATAAAAGGAATGTGGTTTGGAAGATATGATATTTTGAAATGGATTTTGATTGATATTGAATTTTTAAATGATATTTGATTTCGAAGTATAAAATACTTTTTTTGAAATTTTAACCACGGGATGTATTTAATTTATGGTTTAACTGATCCTTAAAGGATGGGCGATCCCAAGCATCCTTTAAGTTATGGTGCATTTCTACTACAGTTCACTTGAGTTGATTTACATTATAGAAGTATATATTGTCCTGACTCGAGTGTTTTGTGTTTTACTTTACGCTCGGGTCAGCCTAAGTATTCACAGCTTTGGATTCTCTTTCTGGAGCTGGTCTTTGCTGGAGTTTCTACTTATCTACATTTATATCTACTTTCTGTTTCATCTATTCTACTTTATCTCATGTATTAGTGAACTTTTATGTATTTGGGATTTCTATTATGTTGTTTCAAACTTTATTATGTATTTGGTTTGAGACTCTGCCGTAGTAGCTTCATGATCTACTATGTATTTTATATTCCGCTGCGAGGTATTCTTTTTGTTCTACGTCTGTGATTCTGTGATTTGTATTTCGTTTGCTCTAAATTTATTTACAATGCGGTATTTTGAGCAATTCAAGTCCGACATGTGTGGCTGCGAATGGCTGAAAATACCGGGTTGTTACAGACTGTTCGTATCGATTGAATTTCACAACGATCGGACGATGCAAACGCTTATAAACAATCGATGCGAATGGCGCCATTACTATCGATGCAAACGGTACGAAGGGGTCAACACGAACTCAACTCCGATGATGGATGCAAATAATACTCTTTCAACTCGGCATAAAACGTGGAGTGATCCAAGAATCTCGCTCCACGTCACTCCGCATCACCATGCGCACCTGCTTCACACCTGCTTCAGATGTATTCGAAAAGGATGGATACGAAATCATGGTTTCGAACATGACAACACACGAAAATCAAAATCTTATATCGATCGTACCTCCCAAACCACAGATCCAAATGCAACGAAATTTTCACAGGAGCTTGCGCACAAGGTAAAGAATGTTCCTACCAAGTTTCAGCTCGATTAGATCATTTCTTTATGGATACGAAATCAATTCGTATCGATCACAGATTGAGTCAAAACTTGGTGGGACCGGTCGCGTGGGCCCACTCACTTGCCATAAAAAGTCTCTCGTAGTTTGAGCGAGATCTGAGCCTCCTACGCCTATAAATAGCCCCCTGAAGCCTACAGAAAAAAGATCTTTTTTCCATTCAACGTCCAGACCCTGCCGGATTCGATTCTACTCCCTTCCATCACTGTTATAGTCGATATTCAATCATTACAACTGTTGCAATCATTTGTAACCAGCAAAGAACATCAATAAAAGTTAAAAATTTGAAGTGGACATTGGCCGGAGATAGCTGAACCACTATAAATCTTGCGTTTCTAATTGTTATCTTTGTATTGCTGCTTGTTGCTTGTTTGGATCTGAGACTTGTGCCTGAATATTGTTGGTTTATATTCGTTGTTTGGTGCTTTCACAATACTTGGGGTTTGTGACCATTTTTGGCGCAAACAGTGATTAATACTAAACATTGGTATAAGGAATGTGATTTCTATTTCGAAAATGTATTTTTGTATAGAAAATTGTTTTCAATGAGATGTAATTCTTTGAGTTCAGGATAATTGATCAAAGAACATTCCGTTGTAAATTAGGCACACTATATGAAATAAATAAACTATATTAAGTGAATGATGGATCTCCAAATTTAGTACGCTATTATAGTAATGGTGGAAATAGATGGAGCACGCTATATATCACTTATTGGTTGCATGATATTAAGAAAAAACTTCGTAAAATGTACCTAACATTATTTATGAAATAGTGGATATTTTTCGGTATCGACTGAGATATAGACATAGCTATATTTCAATATGAATATTTGTTATGAATTAATACTATAATTTGGTACTTTTTTTGTAACAAAAGTAATACATTGAAAGTATAGAAGTATCTAAAATTATTTACAATTATTTTGGAATTATAGACTAAGTTGTAGTTTTTAGAAATATTTTTTATTATATAATTATGAATCATATGACAGTAGTTAATTATATCTCAAATAATTAAAGAGTATGCAACTAATTGGGGGAGCATCATAAGAATTGATGAACTCTTGGAATTGATCCACATTGATATATGCAATCGTAAGTCTATTATTACCAGAATGGTTCCATGTACTTTGTCATATTCACCAATGAGTTATCATTGACATGGATATGTGTATTTTATACACATGTAGTATGTTTATAGTAAATTCATAGAGTATAAAAGATAAGTAAACAAAATAAAATAGGATAGAAATTATTCAAATTGATCGAATGAGTGAGTACATTGGAAAGGGTTCCAAAATTCCTAAAAATGAATAAAGATTCAATCTCAAAAGGCCACTCCTCCATGTGATACATAATGATGAATCGATAAGGAGTAATCGAACCTTGTTGGACAATGTACTATTAATCATTAGTGAAGTTGAGTTAGTATCTTTCTATAAGGTCATGTATTTAAGAGTAGTACATAACGTTAATATTATTTCATCTAAATAACAGTTTACATAATCACATAGGATAAGGGTTTATAAGAAACTCCAACATATCCTAGGCTGAGGGTTGGAAGGTTGTGCGAGTTGAAAGATTGCTTGAAATAATTGTTCATGAGGGACCTTGTATGAATCCACCTAATAGGATTTTTGGATAAACCGTCATTAGATGACATATATATGTTTTGAACATAAGTTTTGTAAACTAAAACCAATCAGTTTTATAAGTAAAGGAATTCACAAAACATTTATGAATACCTATTCTGTTGCACTAAAAAACAATTCTTGTTTCAAGAAATACAAACTTCATTATGAAGGAATTTTTTTAAGGAAGTATAGGTAGTAAAATGGAATTGGATACGATGTATAGATAAAACTGGTTAGATGAGACAAAATGAAACTAACTAACCTAAACGAACACATCGTATCAGAGTGTCTTATAAGTATTCTCGCACATTGAAGCGAAATTATGAGTTTCTTATCAATGTCAAAAATATATAATCCTTGGTAGCTTTATTAAATCATTAAGAGCATTGACTTTATAATATGATATGATGTGCAAATCTGAAAAATGCCAAGTATGCTACCAATATATGATTTTAGTAGTCGTAACGGAAAGGATGTGATCAATCTGTAACGTTTGCGATTTTTCGTTGCCGAAAAACCAAAATGTTAGGGTTAAAGAATAACAAAAGGTGGAAGAAGATAGAAAAAAATAGAAGAAAACAGAAAGAAATAACAGAACAACATCAGAATCTCACAATTCGCAGCGGAACAACATATAATACATAAACAAATAATCTTTAAACAAAGAACTATATCAGTTATTACATTACATTACATTTCATTACATTACATCTCAGAGTGTACAACAAAAAACAAACAGCAGAAAGAAATACTATATACAAGTAATACGCCATGCCATCCAGCTTGCCTCCAGCAACTCCTGAATATCCTGATAAACCTTAACTCTTGACTGCCCATGTGGAAATTGGTGGGCACCCAGAGTTTAGGAAGGAAAACAATAAACTCCGAGTCAGTCATGTGACTGGTGTAAGAACTCAAAACAGTTTATCTTTAAAAAAAAAATAGAGGAATATTTTTAAAGTCAATTCGCAATGCTTTTTAAAAATGAGACTACCATAAGGCCTCCCGCACACATACACAATGCAAACGCAGAATCGGAGGAGATTTCTCCTTATGATAGTCAAAGATGCTTGATACGCATTAAAAAGAAACATTTGATATTATTACTAGTGCATAGTGTAGGAAAAATCATTTCGAAAATAAAGATATAAATCTTAGCCAGCATAGACATTTCGCACTTATGCCCACTATAGCTACCATCCAAACAGTGGGGCGCCACCATAAGTGAATGATAGGTTCTACAACTAAAACCGTACAAGATCGTATTGTTTCTTTGGATTTCCAACAAATGGTCAGGCCAAGGAACTTCCCATTACCACATGGAAATGCCTATGGAAAGACGCCCCGAGAACCTAACCGGATCTCTGCCAACACAAGGCCGGGTTACCCCTAACTGGGTAACTACTGACACGAATATGTCATCCCTCGATTGTAACCGATCTATCCGAGGATCCTCGATTTCCAACAACCACAAAATTTGCAGCAACAACATAGGTTAAATATCTGGGCTCCATACCATGATACCACCTCTATCCAGAAGGAATGACATACACTAAAGGGGTGCTACCCCCTAATAACCTTGCTGCATCCTTCCTATTTTGACCATTTCCGGGGTGTGAGGTCCAACGAAGTCTCGTCCACAAAGCCACGCTTTATACAAAAGCTGTGCTTTGGGTCAACAAATGATCATAGAAATGATCACCAAGATAAATGATCAAACAAATGATCATATCACAAATGATCAAACAATGATCATTTCACAGTAACACTCAGCATGCCACACTACCAAATTGGGAGTATATCACTAATAACCTTCAACTATATAACCTCTGAACTCGTACGTCTCAGAGAAGGGTGTTAAGCTAAGAGAATAAATTCCCCTCCACCAACAGAAATATAATTGAAAGAAATCAGCTTTATATCTCAATTTGTAATGTCAGACATACAATCCATACAAGTTTGTTCTGGGCTCGAACAGAACCGAAAGCACTTACAAAGAAGTCCTTGCATTCCGGATAATTTCTAATCACGTCCGGACTTCCCGTCACTAAGGGTGATAAAACCTCTATATCGGAGATCAGCCGATGCAGAGTGACTCAACGGTAATCCTTCCGTTTTCAAAAATATCATCAAATGCAATCCATTACGACGTATCACATATTCGGAATGGGTTATACGACCTCAAGGTCCTTTCCCGGCTAACCCGAATAGTGAGCGCTTATTCAAAAATAAGTGTAGCATTCAAATTCAAGCAATCACAACAAATACCTATTTAAAGGTAAATATTGATAGTCGGATTATTTAACTATCAATAGGCATGCTCAACATCACCAAATTCCAAATAATTTCCCAAATTATTTACTTTCCAAAATATCTTTACTAGATATATAATTTTCCACACTTTAACCATTTGAAAACAATTTTCAAATCATTTTCCTTACGCGGAAGTACTCTCATTTCAAAATGGTTTATTTAAACCAATTAAATAAATCCTTACCGGTTTATTTTATATTTACATTCCAAATCCGTAAATTTATTCCCACAGTTCAAAAACAAATCAACGTTTATTTTTAAACAAATTCCCTTTTCTTTTATAAATTCCCTAGTGAATTTACAATTCCAAAATATCTATGAATATATGATTCCCAAATCGATTTCTAATATTCATTTTCAATTTGTCTTCAAAAAGATAAATACTCAAAACGTTTCATTTCACATTGGAAAAACATTTCCGTACTTATTTATTAATAAGTAATTCACAAATCCATTTATTTTCAACACTTGGAAAATATTCAATATACTTAAACCGAAATTAAGTATATATTTCATTCTTTAAGGAAATCATTCTCTTAAAATATTTATTTGGGCCAAAACGAATGTTGCGCAAAACATCGTTACGACAACCCAAAATCACTAGTATAAGGATTCGAAATTTAGATATATATATATATGTATGTATGTATGTATATATATATCCTAATACTATACAAAAACATTTCCTTTCGGAAATCATTTAGTATAACAACAGTGTTATTTCCACCATTTCCTTCTTTCTCGAAAACGTCTATTTCAACAATAAATGTTGAAATCTATGATTTCGATTCATAATACATTTTAAAACATCTTTAAAATAATTAACTTCATTCTATAATATTCATTTTGCCAAACGTGACTATTTTATTCAATAATGTATTCACTGTCCAAAATCGTGAATATATTTCCTTTAATAAACTTCAATATTCAATTTATCAAATTCAGTTGATTTCGAATTTATAAACAATGTTTGTAAATTACATTTCTATTTATATGCTTCGATTTATAAACCTCATTATTAACAAATTCCATTTATATCTCATTCAAATGCCAAAATCCGATTTATAAGATAATTACTTATAAATCTTCTATTTTACAGAATCTATTCATTTTTATAACTTCACAATTTATAAATCTATAAATTCCGTTTACTTATGAAATCCATCTTTATTTCTCCTTTAACACTTATAAACGCTCGTTTTATAATTCCAATATTTTTAACTTATAAAAATAAATTTAAAAATCTTTTATAATGATTCCAAATTCCAAATTAAACCATTTTATAAATTAATCACTATTTATTTCGAAAATCTCAATTTGGTTATATTTTACAAAAACAGTAATTTTTATAACATAAAAATTTATAACGTTTTAATTATTTAAAATGAATCAATTCAAAATTTTATAAAAACATATGCTTTGAAAAATCAATTTAAAATCCCTTTAAAAATCAAAAAATGTTATTTTTAAACTTTAAAAATGGATCCGATGATGCAACAGCACCAAATAGTCAATCACGACATCCAAATATCATATATCGATATGATAATCAACAAATATCAAAATATCTATAAATAAATCAATACAGTTGAGGAATCAAGTTGGATCCCTCCAACCTGTTTCCCTGCATCCATAGATGTTAGCACAATACCAATTCCGTTCCAGTACGGAATTATCGCGGTATATGGGATTTATAAAATATTATCCGCTTAATAGACGGCGCAATAGGATCTCATCCGCTATATAATGCGGGAAATCAACTTCAAGTACAATAATAATACCAATTTCACTATACGGTGAAATATTCGCGGTATATGTTTTTAATAAATAACATCCACTTACTAACGGTGCATAATGTCTATTTTAACAACCAATAGATAACAATCATCATTCAAACATACATTCAATAATTTTAAATATACTATTTAAAATTAAAATCGAAACCGATTAGATTGAGTGAGAAGTTCTCACCATGATTTCAATTTCGTTTTCGCGATTTATTTCGAATAAAATTAAACGTGCGTTTAATTTTACCCAAAATTCTCACTAACTCCAAACGACTCCAATCTAATTCCATAACATAGTGCTTGTCCATACGATTCCAACGCAACTGGTTTCGTGCGTTTTCGACCTCGTATGAAAAAGATATGAATTTTTAAAGTTACACGATTTTTATAAACTAAATTTACAACATAATTTTATTTTCTTAAACCTAAATCAATCTTGGCCGTTTGATCCCCAACCCCCCTTCATCCAGGCCGCACCTCACTTCATCTCTCCCACGTTCAATTTCCAGGCCGCGTCCAAACCCATTTAGCTCCAAATTAGGGTTGAATTTTTCGACCTCCACAACGACTTTGACAACGATCAGCAAACACCATGTTGAAGGCCATCACGAACTCCATGCTCGGCTGCAACCATGGTGAACTCGGGCCCCTATACAACCTCGATTTGCATGCGCAACAGTAGGCCGTCGGCCCCCTAGCTCCCCCTCTGTCGCTCCAATTTCGATCAACTCCGTGTAGATTCGAAGCCCTCTTCACGCTCTTCAACTTTGCTGTTGAACACTTTCTCTAATTGCTTGTGGATTGAGAGTAATTGAGGAAGAAAAGAAAGAAAATTCTGGCCATTGGTTCAGTAAATGGCGGCTACTGATGCAAAACCCTAGGGTTTGATTTCTCTTTGCAATATGAAGATTCTAGGGGCTTTTATAGAAAAAACGACTTACACTATTCATCGAAAATTTTCCGAACTCCAAACGAAGCGTGCCGGTTGGCGTTCCTAAGGTTTATCCCACGTTCCGAACACAATGGAGCGTGTTTCGGGAGCTAATTCGGTCATCTTTGCGAGTTATGGCAATAAACGTTCGATTTAAAATTAAACCGATTAAACGATTTTCTAGGCGTTTTACCTTGCACCGGACAAACGGTTAATCCGATTGACACGAAATTTGAAACCATATAATAATATCACATTACGGATCCGATGAAACTGGTTTCATCGAAATCCGAGACTGTTTGAAAAATGGTTATTTTAACTCGCCAAATTAATATTAAAAACAATTTCGATCCGTTTCGAGCTGCCACGGTCAAACGACAACTCCGATTGCTACGAAAATTGAAATCCGGTAATAACAAACTATTACAGATCTAATGGAACTAGTTTCATCCAATTCTGAGACTGTTCAAAAATTGGCTATTTTACAATCGATAATTAAATATTAAAATATTCAATTTTCACAAACTTACTCTTAATTCAATTTTAAAAGTTCTAAAATATCGTTCTAACTCCAATATGATAAAATAAAATTTTACAAATCGTTTTCAATCATATTTTACCCAAATTTCAATTATTTCTGGAATTTCAACTATTAGATTATCGATTTAATTATCAAATTAAATCCAATACTCGAAAAATAAATTATTCGACTTATAAATTCCACTTATTAACATTTAAAATTAATTAAATATTCAAATTTAAATTATCAAAAATTCTGGGTCGTTACATACTTCCCCCCTTAAAAGAATTTCGTCCTCGAAATTACCAAGTAAGAAAAAGTTACAGCATTCATTAACTTTCCAAAACAAACCATTCAAATTTGGTTTACAAATCTCTTAAGTGTTTAACTTTCCCAAAATTCATAGTTAAACTTCTTACAATATCTTTACTAAGTTTCCAAATCATACTTAGTTATCTTTTCAAAATTTTCCCAATTTTCTCAAAAATATTCTAACGCCCTAAATTTTCGAAAAAATTCACCATAGTCTCCTTTACGCGGCTCGATCCGAAAAAAATTGACAGTATATATATCACAAATATACATCTCATCAAGTGATGAGGCATCCCGCAGGGAAAAAAGTGTAAAAGTACGATATTTAATCCGAGATATGTACATTATTTATTATTAGCGAGCATATACGGCTAATATAGCGCGAAAGCGAGCTCCAAATGCGAAGCAATGCCATCCGCACCTACTAAACACTCAACAAACAACATGAGAACATGTATATATGAAAATAATATCAATATACATCATATAGCAACATAACAACTACATGTGCCAATATAGCAAATGCAACAAAACAACAAATGCAAACATCAACCAACTATCATCCATAACCAAATCAATATTCATTCATATTCTCATTAATATTCAATGAATTGGTTTTCAATTTAAATCACATTTGATTTATTTACATTGGATTTACTAACATTCATTCATATTCAATTTTCAATTAGTTTGCATTCACTAATTTAAATCCAATTCACGTTCAATTCTATTCAAATTTATTTACTTCCAAGTTGGATTCAATTACTTTAGCTTCTAATTTCGCTAATTCAATTTCATTAACACCTAATGAATTTATATACAATCAATCAACAATCAAATAACAACCAATGTTTATTCAATACAACCAAATTTATTCACTTTACATCCAATTTGGTTCAACACTTTTAATTCCAATTGGATCATATTAAATTGACTCTCGTTCAATTTATTCAATTAGCTTTTAATGAATTAACACTTATATTCATTATCCCATATCAATTCTTTTACATTCAGTTGATTTACATTCAATTCATTAGTTTAATTCAATTGCTAATTCCTTTAACAATATAAAGTTGAATTTCATTCATATAACTCAAGTTCAAATTCTTAATGACTTCATTTCATTAATTCACTTATTAATTTACTTTGACATCAAAAATCAACTTCATTCAACATCACTTAAGTTATATTCCATTTCAAACATATTATCAAATCCAAATCAATTTATTTAACTTTCCTTTTGTTAAATTTCAAATCACATGTCTTTGATGACAACTCAAATTTATTTCAACTTGGATTTTATTGATTTACATATACTTCCTTTAATTTAACTCCATCCTTTAAGTTAAATTTATTCTATTAAAACTTAAATTGTATAAGTTATCAACTCATTTATCATTCCCATAAATATTTTAAATAGGATTCCAAAGACTTTTCAATCTTTCAAAACCAATTTTTTAAAATCAATTCAAATTACCTTCTGAATTTCCAAAACCAAATCCAAATTTTCCAATCAACTTTATTTTAAACAATTTGGCAGCAATCCCTCTTTTGGAAACCCGAAAATGAACACCGATGATGTTGCAATCATCATCGGAATTATTTTCCAGCGACCGAAAAGAGTTTAGAGCTTTCATCTCTGAAATTTTTTTTTTCAAAATATCAAATCCTTTCAAAACACTTCTCTGGAATTTTATTTTCATATTATAAATCACATTTACAAACCTTTTACTTATATAATTTCACTTCTTATATATAAGATTATTTCACAAGTGTAAATTATTTTAATTATAACTTCATACTTATAATTCAATTGCTTATACAATTATTCTTTTAAAAATTGTTGTTTTTATTCAACAACCAAACAATCAATTCATATACACTTTAATAATTCCGAAAAATTATTTCCTTTATATATAAAATATAATCAAGGTCAAATTATTTCATTTACCCTATTAAAACAATACTGTGTCGAATTGTTCTATTCAAGTGTTCAGAGATCCCTATCAACAACGTTAATTACTCGTGTTGACCAAAATCCATATACCACTCAACAAACCAATCATCACAATATAAAACAATTTATATTCACTAACAAATACGCGCTCGTATCTATTATTATACTCAAACTCATTCTAGAGTACTACTGACTCTATCTCTAATGAGTAATACCCAACAGAGTCATGGTTGTCGCTTAACCATAAGCTCTGATACCAAATTGTAATGTTTGCGATTTTTCGTTGCCGAAAAACCGAAATGTTAGGGTTAAAGAAGAAGAAAAGGTAGAAGAAGATGAAAAAAAATAGAAGAAAACAGAAAGAAATAACAGAACAACATCAGAATCTCACAATTCGCAGCGGAACAACATATAATACATAAATGAATAATCTTTAAACAAAGAACTATATCAGTTATTACATTTCATTACATTACATCTCAGAATGTACAACAACAAACAAACAGCGGAAAGAAATACTATATACAAGTAATACGCCATGCCATCCAGCTTGCCTCCAGCAACTCCTGAATATCCTGATAAACCTTAACTTTTGATTGCCCGTGTGGAAATTGGTGGGCACCCAGAGTTTAGGAAGGAAAACAATAAACTCCGAGTCAGTCATGTGACTGGTGTGAGAACTCAAAACAGTTTATCTTTAAAACAAAATAGAGGAATATTTTTAAAATCAATTCGCAATGCTTTTTAAAAATGAGACTACCATAAGGCCTCCCGCACACACACACACAATACAAACGCAGAATCGGAGGAGATTTCTCCTTATGATAGTCAAAGATGCTTGATACGCATTAAAAGGAAACATTTGATATTATTACTAGTGCATAGTGTAGGAAAAATCATTTCGAAAATAAAGATATAAATCTTAGCCAGCATAGACATTTCGCACTTATGCCTACTATAGCTATCATCCAAATAGTGGGGCGCCACCATAAGTGAATGATAGGTTCTACAACTAAAACCGTACAAGATCGTATTGTTTCTTTGGATTTCCAACAAATGGTCAGGTCAAGGAACTTCCCATTGCCACATGGAAATGCCTCTGGAAAGACGCCCCAAGAACCTAACCGGATCTCTGCCAACACAAGGCCGGGTTACCCCTAACTGGGTAACTACTGACACGAATATGTCATCCCCCGATCGTAACCGATCTATCCGAGGATCCTCGATTTCCAACAACCACAAAATTTGCAGCAACAACATAGGTTAAATATCTGGGCCCCATACCATGATACTACCTCTATCCAGAAGGAATGACATACACTAAAGGGGTGCTACCCCTAATAACCTTGCCGCATCCTTCCTGTTTTGACCATTTCCGGGGTGTGAGGTCCAACGAAGTCTCGTCCATAAAGCCACGCTTTATACAAAAGCTGTGCTTTGGGTCAACAAATGATCATAGAAATGATCACCAAGATAAATGATCAAACAAATGATCATATCACAAATGATCAAACAATGATCATTTCACAACAACACTCAGCATGCCACACTACCAAATTGGGAGTATATCACTAATAACCTTCAACTATATGACCTCTGAACTCGTACGTCTCAGAGAAGGGTGTTAAGCTAAGAGAATAAATTCTCCGCCACCAACAGAAATATATTTGAAAGAAATCAGCTTTATATCTCAATTTGTAATGTCAGACATACAATCCATACAAGTCTATTCCGGGCTCGAACAGAACCGAAGGCACTTACAAAGAAGTCCTTGCATTCCGGATAATTTCTACTCACGTCCGGACTTCCCATCACTAAGAGTGATAAAACCTCTATATCGGAGATCAGCCGATGCAGAGTAACTCAACGGTAATCCTTCCGTTTTCAAAAATATCCGGTCTTCAACACCGGCCATCAATTGCAATCCATTACGATGTATCACATATTCGGAATGGGTTATACGACCCCAAGGTCCTTTCCCGGCTAACCCGAATAGTGAGCGCTTATTCGAAAATAAGTGTAGCATTCAGATTCAAGCAATCACAACAAATACCTATTTAAAGGTAAATATTGATAGTCGGATTATTTAACTATCAATAGGCATGCTCAACATCACCAAATTCCAAATAATTTTCCAAATTATTTACTTTCCAAAATATCTTTACTAGATATATAATTTTCCACACTTAAACCATTTGAAAACAATTTTCAAATCATTTTCCTTACGCGGAAGTACTCTCATTTCAAAATGGTTTATTTAAATCAATTAAATAAATCTATACCGATTTATTTTATATTTACGTTCCAAATCTGTAAATTTATTCCCATAGTTCAAAACCAAATCAATGTTTATTTTTAAACAAATTCCCTTTTCTTTTATAAATTCCCTAGTGAATTTACAATTCCAAAATATATATGAATATATGATTCCCAAATCGATTTCTAATATTCATTTTAAATTTGTCTTCAAAAAGATAAATTCTCAAAACGTTTCATTTCACATTGGAAAAACATTTCCGTACTTATTTATTAATAAGTAATTCACAAATCCATTTATTTTCAACACTTGGAAAATATTCAATATACTTAAACCGAAATTAGGTATATATTTCATTCTTTAAGGAAATCATTCTCTTAAACATATTTATTTGGGCCAAAACGAATGCTGCGCAAAGCATCGTTACGACAACCCAAAATCACTAGTATAAGGATTCGAAATTTAGATAGATATATATATACATGTCCCAATACTATACAAAAACATTACCTTTCGGAAATCATTTACTATAACAACAGTGTTATAGTCCACCATTTCCTTCTTTCTCGAAAACGTCTATTTCAACAATAAATGTTGAAATCTATGGTTTCGATTCATAATACATTTTAAAACATCTTTAAAATAATTAACTTCATTCTATAATATTCATTTTGCCAAACGTGACTATTTTATTCAATAATGTATTCACTGTCCAAAATCGTGAATATATTTCCTTTAATAAACTTCAATATTCAATTTATCAAATTCAATTGATTTCGAATTTATAAACAATGTTTGTAAATTACATTTCTATTTATAAGCTTCGATTTATAAATCTCATTATTAACAAATTCCATTTATATCTCATTCAAATGCCAAAATCCGATTTATAAGATAATTACTTATAAATCTTCTATTTTACAAAATCTATTAATTTTTATAACTTCACAATTTATAAATCTATAAATTCCGTTCACTTATGAAATCCATCTTTATTTCACCTTTAACACTTATAAACGCTCGTTTTATAATTCCAATATTTTTAACTTATAAAAATAAATTTAAAAATCTTTTATAATGATTCAAAATTCCAAATTAAACCATTTTATAAATTAATCACTATTTATTTCGAAAATCACAATTTGGTTATATTTTACAAAAACAGTAATTTTTATAACATAAAAATTTATAACGTTTTAATTATTTAAAATGAATCAATTCAAAATTTTATAAAAACATATGCTTTGAAAAATCACTTTAAAATCCCTTTAAAAATCAAAAAACGTTATTTTTAAACTTTAAAAATGGATCCGATGATGCAACAACACCAAATAGTCAATCACGACATCCAAATATCATATATCGATATGATAATCAACAAATATCAAAATATCTGTAAATAAATCAATACAGTTGAGGAATCCAGTTGGATCCCTCCAACCTGTTTCCCTGCATCCAAAGATGTTAGCACAATACCAATTCCGTTCCAGTACGGAATTATCGCGGTATATGGGATTTATAAAATATTATCCGCTTAATAGACAGCGCAATAGGGTCTCATCCGCTATATAATGCGGGAAATCAACTCCAAGTACAATAATAATACCAATTTCACTATACGGTGAAATATTCGCGGTATATGTTTTTAATAAATAACATCCGCTTACTAACGGCGCATAATGTCTATTTTAACAACCAATAGATAACAATCATCATTCAAACATATATTTAAGAATTTTAAATATAACTATTTAAAATTAAAATCGAAACCAATTCGATTGAGTGAGAAGTTCTCACTTTGATTTCAATTTCGTTTTAGCGATTTATTTCGAATAAAATTAAACGTGCGTTTAATTTTATCCGAAATTCTCACTAACTCCAAATGACTCCAATCCAATTCCATAGCATAGTGCTTGTCCATACGATTCCAACGCAACTGGTTTCGCGCGTTTTCGACCTAGTATGAAAATGATATGAATTTTTAAAGTTACATGATTTTTATAAACTAAATTAACAACATAATATTTATTTTCTTAAACCTAAATCCATCTTGGCCGTTTGATCCCCAACCCCCCTTCATCCAGGCCACACCTCACTTCATCTCTCCCACGTTCAATTTCCAGGTCGCGTCTAAACCCATTTAGCTCCAAATTAGGGTTGAATTTTTCGACCTCCACAACGACTTTGACAACGATCAGCAAACACCATGTTGAAGGCCATCACGAACTCCATGCTCGGCTGCAATCATGGTGAACTCGGCCCCCTATCCAACCTCTATTTGCGTGCGCAACAGCAGGCCGTCGGCCCCCTAGCTCCCCCTTTGTCGCTCCAATTTCGATCAACTCCGTATAGATTCGAAGCTCTCTTCACGCTCTTCAACTTTGCTGTTGAACACTTTCTCTAATTGCTTGTGGATTGAGAGTAATTGAGGAAGAAAAGAAAGAAAATTCTGGCCATTGGTTCAGTAAATGGCGGCTACTGATGCAAAACCCTAGGGTTTGATTTCTCTTTGCAAAATGGAGATTCTAGGGGCTTTTATAGAAAAAACGACGTACACTATTCGTCGAAAATTTTCCGAACTCCAAACGAAGCGTGCCGGTTGGCGTTCGTAAGGTTTACCCCACGTTCCGAACACAATGGAACATGTTTCGGGAGCTAATTCGGTCATCAGTGCGAGTTATGACAATAAACGTTCGATTTAAAATTAAACCGATTAAACGATTTTCTAGGCGTTTTAGCTTGCACCGGACAAACAGTAAATCTGATTGACACGAAATTTGAAACCATATAATAATATCGCATTACGGATCCGATGAAACTAGTTTCATCGAAATCCGAGACTGTTTGAAAAATGGCTATTTTAACTCGCCAAATTAATATTAAAAACAATTTCAATCCGTTTCGAGCTGCCACGGTCAAACGACAACTCCGATTGCTACGAAAATTGAAATCCGGTAATAACAAACTATTACGGATCCATTGGAGCTTGTTTCATCCAATTCTGAGACTGTTCAAAAATTGGCTATTTTACAGTCGATAATTAAATATTAAAATATTCAATTTTCACAAATTTACTCTTAATTCAATTTTAAAAGTTCTAAAATATCGTTCTAACTCCAATATGATAAAATAAAATTTTACAAATCATTTTCAATCATATTTTACCATAATTTCAATTATTTCTGGAATTTCAACTATTAAATTATCGATTTAATTATCAAATTAAATCCAATACTCGAAAAATAAATTATTCGACTTATAAATTCCACTTATTAACATTTAAAATTAATTAAATATTAAAATTTAAATTATCAAAAATTTTGGGTCGTTACACAATCGGCCGTGATTATGTTTTTATGAGCAAGACTAATGCGGTTGGAATTAAATGAGCAATGTTGATAAGAATAATATTGCAAATTTCAATTGTTAAAATTAACACAATAGATTCGGTATTCAATATGCTCAAGTTAATTCAGATTTACTCACAGAATTGCTACTTAATATGACTTTATATTTGGTACTTATGTGTTGAAATAGAAAATTCTAAATAATGATTTAGAGCAAACTGTTTACACATAATAACCAAAAATGTCTCGAAGTGAAAGGAAGCGATATTGAATTTGTGAGTCATTAGCTATGATCCAAGAAATGCTAGAAAGCATCATTTTATAAGCATCAAAATTGAAAAAATATTTTGATAGTAATATCAAATAGTTTGATTATCAATCAAAATGCAGAGGAAGCATGTGTTCATAAGAAAGAACGTTAAAAGGTACATTGATATTTCTAAACCATAACAACACATTGTTGATATTAATGATGAACTTGTGTAGAAATCAACCTTAATCGTTTTAATACTCATCTTTGGATTGCAAATGATGTCTTTTATAGTGATTATAAAAGATATTTGGAATGTCCCAAATCAATATCAAAGACACCTTATTAAATTGTTTAATACGAAACACATGAGATTATCTTCTTATGCATTGCTAATAGGAATTATCATACATGTTATATTGTCTATGATAGCATGACTTGTTTATGTATTTGATATATGAAGCAAATATCAAATCCCAATTGATATCACTAAATGGTTGTTTAAAGTGTTCTCTTGTATTTATGAAATACTAGAGAATAGTTTACAAAAATAAAAACACCTTATAAAGGAGTGTTCGGACTCACACTTCATAAGTGATATTGAGTATAATACGTCAATAATAAATTTAAGTTAAAAAATTTTAAGTTGGAAATGTTCCATATGAATACCATGGTTGATTCAATGAAAATGGCCAAGTACATCACCTAGAATAGCGCCACAATAAAGACAATGTGTATAAAATTATAAGTGCACAAATTTATAACAAAGCCGATTCCAAATGTTGAGAATCTCATAACATTTAACAATACTGCCATATAGTTCATAATAAAAGTTAGAGCTCACTAGAAATTAAGAGATATACTCTGAATTAACCCACGTGAATTGGTTTGGAAATGATTTGATTTTATTTTGATAAAGATTTTGATTTGAAATTGATACTTTATTTTGGCGTATAAATTATGATTTTAAAATTATAACCACGGGTTATAATAACGATTGGTTATTAAAGTGACCGAGATCGGATATGGACATACACTCCGTCGATACCGAAAACCATTTTAACAACTGTGTATGCGGTGGAGATTCCATAACGAAGTAGGATGGTGGCGACGATCCTCTTGAGGTATGAACGTGGACCCGACTCCCATGAGTTGGCTTAAGGTGGCTAAAACAGGAGCGATCGACGGGCCAAGTGAGTTAGCTCCTCCGATCGGACACATTCCTTCGATACTATACTCCTACTTCTGATTGATTTGATGTACATCCTCCGATTTTGATTGGGAGTGAGTTCCGAGGTGGGCGGTAGTGGCTGCTATACATTACCACCAACCCGGAAGCGTAATTGGTATATCTACCCTGGCATTGCCTCGTGTGTCGTGTCACCTACCATATCGAGCCTTACTATGAGTTTGTTTTTCTCCCGTAGCCCATGGAGTATTTAGGGTAGGCTCCCGATCTGGAGATATGCTGATTCTGGGTGGACTACTGGGACTATTATGTGTTAGTTGGCTATATGGGTAACCCTTCGACGCTATTTTAAAGTAAGTTTATTTTACTATAGACATTATTATAATAGCGCAATATTACTACATAGTAAATAGTTTAACGGATCCTTAGAGGATGGGCGGTCCCAAGCATCCGTTAAGTAACTTGTACTTTATTACAGTTCACTTGAGTTTGTTTACATTAAATAAGTATATAAATCATGACTCTAGTGTTTTGTATTTTGCTTTACGCTTGGGTTGGCCTGAGTATTCACAGCTTTGGATTTCTCTTTCTGGAGCTAGTTGGAGATTCTACCTACACTACAACAAAAATGCCCTATTACAACGCCCTTTTTACAACGGGCATTTGCTGCCCGTTGTAATAGAAGGCTATTACAACGGTCAATTGAGGACCGTTGTAATAGATGCCCCTTTTTACAATGGGCATTTGCTGCCCGTTGTAATAGATCGCTATTACAGCGGTCCATTCAGGACCGTTGTAATATATGCCCTATACAACACTCTTTTTACAACGGTCCATTCAGGACCGTTGTAATAGATGCCCCTTTTTACAATGGGCATTTGCCGCCCGTTGTAATAGATCGCTATTACAACGGTCCATTAGGACCGCTGTATTATATGCCCTATACAACACTCATTTTACAACGGTCCATTCAGGACCGTTGTAATAGATGCCCCTTTTTACAACGGGCATTTGCTGCCCGTTGTAATAGATCGCTATTACAACGGTCCATTCAGGACCGTTGTAATATATGCCCTATACAACACTCTTTTTACAACGGGCAATGACTGCCCGTTGTAATATGATGTTATTACAACGATCCTTTCATGTCCGTTGTAATAGATGTCAATTTTACATCACAAATTGCCCGTTGTAATAGATGCTAATTTTACAACGGTTATATTACTAATTACTAATCATTAATAATATTATATTATTTATTAATATTTAATAATTAATCATTAATAGTGTTATTAGTCATTTATAACGTACAGTAATTAATTATTATTAATCAATAATCACTAATTACTAATTAATTAATCAACAACATTAATAATCATTTATATACATATTAGTTAATCAACAATAAATGAATAATAATAAATATTTAATTATTAAATATTAATTTATAAATGATTAGTAATTAAATATTATTACTTAATAATAATTAAGAGTAATATTTAATATTTAACAATCAATAATTAGTAAGTAATATTTAATAATAAAGAAGTAATATTTTTAACAATCATTATTTTTTATATTTAATAATTTATTATAATTAATTGTTAATAATTAGTAAATTATTATTAATATTTATTAATTACACTTAATATTTAATTATTATAATTAATATTCCATTATTTAGTAATTACATTTAATATTCAGTATTTAATATTCAATATTAGATAATTAAATTAGTAAAATTCTAAACTAAATTCATAAACACATTTGAAATTTTCATAAAATTCAAGAATTAAAAAGTAAAATTTTAAGATAACTTAAAATTTTAGAAAGTTTCCAAAATCTTAGAATATTTAATATTTCAAATAATTTAAAATTTGGAAATTTTGTAAAATAAACTTAAAAACATTTGTAAAATTTATAAACAAAAATTTGAAATTTTCATAAAATTATAAAATAAAGAGATTAAAATTTTATAAAATATTTAAAATTTCAAAATATTAAAATAATTCCTAATTTGAGAAATATAAATTTTACTGTAAAATTTTTAGTTTCAAATGCATTAGGGGTTAGATATATACAAGTTTTTTCTTAATTATGAACAATGAAATTTTAGCTACATTTCCAAATTATTCCCTCCAATCTAAATTTTTGGCTCCATCATCAAATTGTAACCATTTCCCTCGTTTCATATTAACTTCACGTGTTAGTCTCACATCAAAACCCCTAATTTCTCAAATCTGCATCCGGATCCAAATTAAAACACTTCCTCCCGCCGACCAGGGCCGGTTCTATACAATAAGTTGCCCTAGACGAGGAAATTTTTTGTTTCCTTTCACAAAACAATAATAGCAGTAATAACGTTATGAACATCAGTTCATTAATCTCACACTCGTACTCGTGAAGCTTCCTCAGTTCGATATTTTTCCCCGTCCTCTCTTCCTTCAGTAGTTATGTAGTCAAGCCCCTCTTTTCCTTCATTCCCAAATCGATTCGAAGATATAAAAAAATTTTTAACAATGGCAAGCGATTCGAATTTCAATCGCGACGTGTAGTCTCGAGCTCGGGCTAAGGGGATTTTGCCCAGGGTGAGCGAGTTGAACGTCGCGTGAGGAGAGGCGAGCTGTGTCTGAGAAGCGCGAGCTCGATGGTGTGTTGGTGCGAGGGATTGGGGAAGATGAGTCGCGACTGCAACGGGGTAGCTCGAAGGGGTAAATTAATCCGAATTTTCTCATGAACAGGGGATGACCCTTGAAGAATATGAAAAAATTAGAGAAGAGAAAAGAAAAGCACTGCTTGCCCTGAAAACCGAGGAGAGGAAAGTTACCATCGACAAGGAGCTTGAATCAATGCAGCTGCTCTCAGTCAAGAAAACTAATGATGAGGTTTTTGCAAAACTGGTATGCCACAAATTTCATATTTACATACAGTCTTTATAATATTTGTACAAGTACAAAATTAGACTTGTCTGTTTTAATCAATTATACTCCTTTAAACTGTGGTAATTGTTTTAGTACTTGGTTCAGGTGTGTAATTGCTACAAACTAATCATTTTATATCAAAACTTCTGTGAAACACCGTTAAAGTTTTAAAATACACCCTCAGCCTTGCTAAAATACAATTTCTAAAAAACACTCTTGTTTTTCAGTTTTAGTCATTAAGTGCAAGTATTTCTTGTTTAAACTGGGAAAAAAAGCTGCAAATGCAGAAAAAGATTGCATTTTTTCCAGAAGAAAACTTGTGTTTATTATAGAAACATAATTTCACCAAAAATAAAAATAGATACTTTATTAGGAACCTGTTTTTAACATGTCACAACCAACACATGCAACCTATTTCAATCCATATCAACGCATATAAATTAGCTTCTTCACCTAAAACAATCAAAAATGGACATACAATTAATATATTGAACAAAGATGCGAGTCCTTAACCTAAATTATTCGATGAATAGATAAATCATCACACTTTTACCGATATAGCGTAAATACATACCTTTATTTATTTAGCATTTTAAAGACATGTTTGTGAAGTGACGTAGTGTGATTTATCTTGTTCATCGAATAATTTAGCCTGAGGATTGACCATTGGTAAGTATTGTTATAACTCACATCTTTGGTCGATATATTGATCGCATGTCCATTTTTGATTGTTTGGAGTGATGAAGCTGATTGAGGTTGTGTTGATATATGTATGTATGTATGTATATGTATATATTGATCTTAACATAGGGCGCTGAGAAATGCATATCCTAACAGTTGCATTTCAATACTTCTAACATCATATCCAAACATAGGGCGCTGAGAAAGAATCAAAAAAGAAAGAATCAGAGAGGGAGGAAAAGGCAAAAAAATCGTTAAGCATACACGAGTTTTTGAAATCGGATGCAGGAGAAAGAAGCTTCGGTGGTCGCGGTCGAGGCAGAGGAGGACGAGGTGATGTTGGTGGCAGAGGCGGTGGAGGCCATGGAATGGACATTAAAGGCCCCCTCCAAAGAATTAACCATTCAAAAACAAAGGTGACAAACATATTGATATATTTTATTTATTTATATAATAAAAATATAAACAAGGGATGGGTTGGGTCTGTGTTCTGATAATTGAGCGTAACAGTATTGTGTTCTTGATCAATTTCATGCATAGTGTCTTTTTCTTGTGTTGCATTTGCATTCTTGCCTTTTGCCTGTTGAGTTTTTTTACCATCTACAGTTGCTCTTTTGCATATTTCATCTAAATTTTTGTCAAGTTCTATTTCATTGCACTCTCCCTCTTTATTTTCATTTATTTCTCCATCTTCTTGCATTATCAACATTGAATATTTATTGCTCACATGAATTGCAGTTTCATTTTTTTTTTCTTGACTTATTTCTTTTCCTTTGATACTTATTGTTTTTTGCCTCTCCTTTTTTCTGTGTTGTATCCTTTTTGTCAATACTCAACTTTTTAGTTGGACCCTTATTAGTTGCTTGAACATTTTCATCATTTTGAATCCTATACTTTTTCACAATCTTTCTCCATACAAATTTTTTCTCAATATAAGTTGCAGTCTGTTTTTGTTTTCATTATCCAAATCTGTCAAAGTAGGCATTTCATTTTCTTTCCTAGTTGCTACATTTATCATTTCCATTGAGTTCAAGTGACAATTCTTATCATTGTGACCAAATATTTTACATTGTATACAAATATATGGTTTCCATAAGTATGATATTTAAATGATTTGCCTTGTGCCATCAGCGTTCAACAGGACACACCAATCTCCCCAATCTATTTGCTAGCCAATTAATTCTAAGTGGTGACCATAGTATATAAGAATATTCGACAGTTGTACCCATATTGGAACAGCCTTTATTGTTCCACACATATTACTTATTGTGGGATCCTACTGTTTGAGTACAAATGGATTGTTTTTTAGGATTATAGGGTCACTTCTTATGATTTTTTCGTTGTCAGTTCTATCAGAGAGGAGGAAGAGAAAGATAGTTCCATCCAATTTTACCTGAACGTTCCCTTTAAGTCTCCATCTTCATTTTATTTGTTTTGAGTTGCAACTTAATTTGGTTATTGAAGGCAGAAAGGTACTATTTTTTTTATTATATGTATTTCTACTTAATCTGGTTGGCCGACATTTTTTATATATATTGCTATCTTACAAGCATCTAAGTTATCACCTAGAATGCGACTAGAGTTCTTATAATTGGTTTTTTATACTTTTGTATTTTGGAGGTGCTGGAGATTCGACCAATGATCAAGTGGGACAAAGGCAAAGCTTTGGAGCTTTTGTTGGAGTCACTTGGTAAGTTGCTGTTTGGTTGCACAGGGACATATTACATCAACATCATTTTCATTCAGTATATTGTTTTAAACCTTTTCAATATTATTGTTTGTAAACCAAACTTTAGCACTAACTCGGCTCATCTCTAGGATTTAACAAGTGCAACAAAGTATTACCTGTTTACATTGGCGATGATCGTACGGACGAAGATGCATTCAAGGTGATATATTTATCTGAATATTTTGCAACGTTGTTCTCAATCGTTTCTAAAATTATAAATGCTTGTGGTAAATGTTTGAGGAAGTTGTGGAAAATGTATGTTTGATGAAGTGGTTGGTTTGCTTGTGGTAGTTGTCCGAAGACGTTTGTGCAGTGTTTCGGTGGTGATGTGATGACAGCAAGTTGAAGAGGAAATTGTATGCAGGGGAGGAGGAATTGGTAGCAGTATGAAGTTTAGGCGGGGGTATTGCACATTGCAACAGTTTTTGAATGTTAAAAAAGAAGAATTATGTTTAACTCATGTTACACATGATATTGTCAAAGCTCAGTGTAGGTTGACAACTTAAATTCTCAACGGTTGTTATGAAACTATTCGTCATGTGTATATTAGAACTATGTCAATGTAAACTTATCTAACTTTTGGGAATGTATTGGAATTTTATGACTCTAGCTTTTAATCTTTTCGTATGTGATTTTGGTTCTTTTATGATAATATTTATTACTCGTTAAATTATTCATTATTGGTATGGATGTACTGCATGGATGCTGCTGTAATTTTTTTTTAAAATTTGCATTTATTTTGCAACGGTCAGAAACCGTTGCAATATCATGTATTACAATGGGCATTGCTCGTTGTAAAAATATGTATAACAACGGGCATTGCCCGCTGTAAAAAGGTGTATTACAACGGGCATCGCCCGTTGTAAAAATGTGTATTACAACGGGCATTGCCCGTTGTAAAATATGGTCGACCTATTACAACTAGGCCTAATACAACGGGCGCATGCCCGTTGCGAAATGCATATTACAACGGGCATTGCCCGTTGTAAAATGCTTGTTTTGTTGTAGTGTTATCATGTTATTTATCTGTTTTAGTTGTTCTATTTCAGCTTGTACTAGTGAACTTCTATGTATTCGGGATTTCTATTTTTTTTTCAAACTGATATTATGTATTTTGTTTTGAGAGTTTATTATAGTAGCTTCGTGAACTATTATGGTATTTTATTTTCCGCTGCGAGTTATTCTGATATTTCCATGTATGTGATTCTGTGATTGCATTTCATTTGCTCCAAATTTTATAACAATATGTTATTTTGCATCATTTAAGTCTGGCATGTGTGGATTATTGTCGATTTGAATGGTACAAAATAAGGGTTTTTATATTTGGTATCAGAGCTTTGGTTTTAGGCAAACCATAGCCTGCGGAGCAAAACTCATTAGAGATAAGGTAGAAATACCCCAGAATGAGTAAATCAATCTTAGAGCCACTCTTTGTGAGAGAACGTATTTTAAAGTATAAACTAATTTTCAAAATTATTTTTTAAAGGATTTTTTAAAGTTTATTTTGATATAAACTTTTCTTGTTTTAAAGGAAAATTTTCTAAGCTTCCTTCCTTTCGTATCTACCTTGTTAGTATTTTCTTCTTTAGGATATTCATCCAAGTGAAGTTTATCTTATCTATGTCTTCTCTATATCTTGTCCTAAATTCATTCTTGACCTTTTTAGGATGAATCGAGGAAATGCCAGAGGTAGGGGTCGTGCCCCAGCTCCTCAACCTGTTGCACCTGTTAAGTTCACTGTTCTTTGAAAGGAATTCACTCAACTTGATGGCACCAAGTTTTCCGGTTCAGAGAGCATTATTGAAGCCCAGCGATGGTTGCATAGTTTAGAGAGGATATTTACTAGTCTTGAGATTATTGATGCCTAGAAGCATCAGTTAGCAGCACGACAGTTGCAAGAGTCTGCCCTAGATTGGTGGGAGTCTATTATGGCTAACACCATCGAGGCTAATCTTTCTTGGGAACAGTTTAGGTATCTTCTTGTGTTTCTTTGAATTCTTTTTCTCTATCTCTTTCATTCCTTTTCTAAGCTTATCTATCATCAATTCAGGGATGCTTCATTGCTAAGTGGATGCCCAAAGCCGAGAAATCCCAGCTTTATAGGGAGTTCATGGATCTCAAGCGAGTAAGCATGTCTTTTTCAGAGTATGAGAGGAAGTTCAATGAACTTTCTAAGTTCGGTCCTAGCTTGATAGACAATCCTCTCAAGAAGAATGAGAAGCTCATTTCTGGTGCTCGTCCTGAGTACTATAGTCGTCTCATTTCCCATGTTCATGGAACTTTTACCCAGTTTATGGATATGGCTATTCGTTATGGGAACCCTACTTCTAAGAGTCCTGTTGTTGTTGGTGCTCCTTTATCTTAGTTTTCCTCTGCTAACTCTAAGAAGAGAAAGACTAATTTCCAACAGCAGAAGCAGAATTGGCTCAAGAATGCGGATTTGGAATCTTCATCATCTTCTCCTTCTCAGAGGCAACATGTTGACCTTTCTTCTATCACCTGCTTCAAATGTGATCAAAAGGGACACTATGCCAATAGTTGCCCTACTTTAGCTGGTGCAGTTGTTCCTCCTTCTGCTCAGTTAGGTAATCCTTTCGGTATATTTGCTATCACCTCTACATCTTCTTCAGCTCCTATTCCTAGTTCTCCTAGGGATGACCAAGGTACTCTTCAATGCAACCTTTTCTTTATTTCTGTATCATGTTCATGTTTATTTGATATTGGAGTTTTCCATAGTTTTATTTCTGTTGATTTGTGTGATAAGTTTAAGTATCTCATTTCTCTTGAGTTTGCTTCTGTACCTTTATGTGTTTCAAATTCAATTGGTGTCCGCAAACCTTAATAGGATTTGTAAGCATGTGCAACTTTTCTATTCCGATCATTGCTTTAGTGGTGATCTTCATTTGACTCCTGTAGTCAGATTCTATCCCGGCGTATTTTGTGAGGTCACTACTTTGCCTTCTAAGCGGGAAATTGATTTCCGTATCAATCTTATTGCTAGAGCTCTGAGATTGGGTTCTATGAATGGTTAGTCACACCTTTTGGTTTGATAATGCTCCTGTTTTCTTTGTTAATTTGATGAATCTTGTTTCTAGTAATGGAATATCTATTGATATAGTCAAGATCGCTGCGATCAATGAAAATCTTTCTTTCTTTTCTCTTTTTCCTTAGTCATTCAATTATGCTATCTTTTCTTTTGTTCTTATTTCTCCTTATTCTGTTACAGGATGGGGAAACTTCTAAGACTTCTTCTGAGATTCGTAGTTTTCTAAGCCTTGTCGGTTATACCAGAGATTCATTGAGAATTTTTCTCGGATTGCTCACTTCTCACTAATTTGTTTATTTGGGTTATTGTGAATAGACTGACCAAGTCCTCTCATTTCATTTTCGGTCAAGTATACTCGTTCTGCTTCCAGCTTGTCTGAGATCTACATGAGGAAGATTGTTCGTCTCCATGGTGTTCTTCTCAGTATTGTTGGTGATCGTGATCCTATCTTTTCCAATCAGTTTGGAAAGTATTTCTGGAATCTTTGGGTATTCATCTGAATCTGAGCACTGCTTACCATCTACAGACCAACGGTCAAACGGGAAGAGTGAATCAAACTTCTCGAGGATCTTCTTCGTGTTTGTGATCGTCTCCATCTTGTTAAACTTACCTATAACGACAGTTATCAGGTATAATCTCAATCTTTTGTCATATTATCTTAATCCTATTTCATTCTATCTTTTTCTGTGTTTTCCCGTGCCTCATTCCTTTTCGGGGACGAAAAGTTTTGAGTGGGGGAGGTAACAACCATATATTTTGTGATTACTTTATTGTATATTTTATTATTTCTAAACTGAATTTCTTAATTTAAAAACTTTATTTAATTTATTAAAATGAATAATTTTGTTATTTTAAATATAAATTTTTATTTTCATGTGAATTATAATTCCAAACATGAACAAATAGAAAATTTTCCAAAAAAGTGGATTTTTGGTCAATATGATCAAACTTTGACTTTTAAATTTAAAATTTAAATATTTGAATTTTTGAATTTTATATTTTATTATGAAAATAAATTAAGTTTTAAGTATACTACGTTTTGTTTCGTTGAAATCTAATTGGTATTGTGAAAGTTATGCTTTTTACAATATTGTGTGTAAATTGATTTATTTAACAATATTGTCTATTTTTAATTATATAAATATAATTTTTATTTGTCATATCTTATTCTAATTTTTGTATATGTGTGTAATATGTCATGCTATGTATATATTTTATTTTTAAATTTTTTTTAAAGTGTTGTAGTTATTTTTCCAAAAACTAGTTATATTTTGTTTTTAATTTTCAATACTAGTTTATATATAATTTACTATTTTCTTATATTTTTCAATATTTTTCTAAAATTTATTTATTCATTTCATTTTCACTTTATTTTGTATTCATTTTGTTTTTTACATGGTTTTTATTTTAGTTTATTTGCATAAAAGAAAAGTGGAAATTTCAAGAGACTTTGACCTTTAAACTTTTGACCTTCCATCTTCACACCTCTTCATTTTTTGGGCCGTCCTTTCCCTAAAACATAGCCGTGTGTTACTTTTTTGCATTTCACATGAAAACACTCTCCTCACTTTTGTTTTCATGTATGGTTCTAGATCTGTAGAGAAAAGTTTGGTAATGTCTTCTTTTTCCTGCTTTTTCTTCTCATTTCATTGAATTTTCCTTTGAAATTTCTTTGCCTCTTCTTGCATTTGTTCGGCCATACTCCTCCATCACCTCCACCAACCAACTCCACCACCATCCACAGCCACTTCACCCTCCTTCCCCTCTGTCTTGACCAGGCTGTGACCCACCTATGTTGTTTGCACCACAAAAACTCCAAAATCCCATTGACTATTACCATAGCCGAGCCCTTTATGCCACACCACTTCAATTTCCACCTAGAACACCTCCATAGCCGCCGCCGCCTAATCCTCCACCACCTCTGGCCGCCACTCCAGACGCCACCAGACATGTAGCATGAATTGTCGAGCCCAATTCTCCTTTGGCCGAATCCAAAGTGGCACCAAAACCCACTAATTGCCTTAAAACCTTTGTATTCCTTCATGTTGTAACTTACACACTTCAACTCCTACTAGTCGTGCCTATTTGCATGCCTTGCCCTACCCGATACACCACTTTGGCCAAGCATACATAAGCATTAGGTCAAGCTTATGATAGTTTAGGCAATGGTCAAGTCATTCCTTTCATTGTTGTTTTAGATTCAAATTGTTTTAAAGTATATTTGTGTTGAAATCATAAGTGTATTTGGTTTGAAATAATATTTATATTATCTTTTTTATGTGTTGTTCACAAGATACAAACTTGGCTCTCCACTCCACTCAAGTCAAAAGTGGTGTTATCGTGCTTTTTGGAATTCGTTTGTGTGCTTTGTCTTGCTATCCCCAACTTGAAACAAGTGAGTAATCACACATGACATCTGTGCTTATATATTTAGTGAATTGACACCAAGTGAATATGTAAACTGCTATATCATGTTATACTATGTTATACCTGCCTGTGATATGATTTATATGATGATCACCCTATTTATACACCTGTCTTATCATCTGTTACTGTTATCTGTTACTGTATTGCTCATTTGTTTATGTTTATCACACTGCAAGTTCCCTAGAGAATAGAATCACTATGGGTTGAAATGATACATACCTGGACGGACTTTAGAATAGGGAAAATCGTTATGGGCTGAAATGATAGGCCTGAATGATTTTTATTTATTTCATTTACTTGGGATTGCGGGTTTGAAATGATGGAACCCGGAATTTCTTTCTAAATTACAGATTGAAATGATATATTATCCGTATCAATTGACCTAGGCTAGAAAATTATATACAGACCCATGGTTAAAATATATTTTTCTAAAATTATTTAAAAGTATTTTTAAAATGTAAATATTATGATATTTTGATATAAATTTAACTAAAAATGATTTTTATAAAATATTAGTAATTTTCTACAAGTCAAATAAGTGAAATAAATAAATGGTAAAGTAGAATTTGAAATATAAGATAATTTTGGAATTTATGATTTTGTTTATAAATGGAATTTAAATTAAGTAAGAAAATATGATAATTTGATTTATATTTGAATTTAAATGATTTTTGTAAAGTGTTATTGATTTTTCTATGAATTTAAAATGGTTAATAAATGAATACTTTAAAGTGTAATTTGAAAATATAATTTAAATTTGGAAACGTGAAATTTGGTTTTAAATGGAATTTAAGTTATATAAATAATAAAGGAAATTGAGTTTAAATTACGAAATGGTAAATTTAATTAAAAGTGTAACGTAAAAGCAAGAATAGAAAATTTTACACTTGAATTTATTAAGTGAAATTATTGAAAATTTGATTTTATTTATAGGAAATTAACTTTATAAAAAATCATAAGTTAAAGGTATTTTAATTAACATTTTTGAATGTTAAAATATGATTTTTATAATGTTCAAAGGGTTAAAATCAAAGTTTATTTGTTGCTGGAATTACATTGAAAATCTGAAAATTAAATAACAGCACCTCAGAAATGCTATCGTTTCTGAAGTTAACTTAAAATCTGAAGTAAATGATGTTACAGCACTTTGTAAGTGCTGTGGTTGATTCAAATGAACTATGGCTAAATTTTAACTAAGTGATATTACAACACTTGGTAAGTGCTTTGGTAGCAGAAAGATAACTAAAATCTGAAACTAAATAAAACGCTACAGCAGCATTTGATAAATGCTGCGGTAGGCTGAAATGAACTGTTTTCGAATGAACTAAACTATTACAGCCGTTTTATTTAAATGTTGTCTTTGCTGAATTAAACTGTTTTCAACTATAACTTACTGCAACTTTTGCTAAATGCTGTGAAAGGCTGGAATTTTCGATGTTTATGGTTTTTAACTAAATAAATGAACTCTGAATTGTCTAAAATTTTAGGAATTGAATATCTGATTTGTAAATATAGTAACTTCACTTTTAAATGGTTTAAATGAATTGTTTTGATTTAAATATAAACTATTTGAAAGGTGATTTGAAATGATAATAAATGAATGATATCTTTGAATTAAAAAGGGGATTTAAATTTGAATATTTGGATTTGAGTTCAAATAATGATTTGAAAATGAAGTTTTGAAAAGATTTGATATTTTGATATATTGAATTGGTTTGGAAATGATTTGATCTTTATTTTGATAAAGATTTTGATTTGAAATTGATACTTTATTTTGGCGTATAAACTATGATTTTAAAATTATAACCACGGGTTATAATAACGATTGGTTATTAAAGTGACCGGGATCAGATATGGACATACACTCCGTCGATACCGAAAACCACTTTAACAACTGTGTACGCGGTGGAGATTCCATAACGAAGTAGGATGTTGGCGACAATCCTCTTGAGGTATGAACGTGGACCCGACTCCCATGAGTTGGCTTAAGATGGCTAAAACAGGAGCGATCGACGGGCCGAGTGAGTTAGCTCCTCCGATTGGACACATTCCTTCGATACTATACTCCTACTTCTAATTGATTTGATGTACATCCTCCGATTTTGATTGGTAGTGAGTTCCGAGGTGGGCGGTAGTGGCTGCTATACATTACCACCGACCCGGAAGCATAATTGGTATATCTACCCTGGCATTGCCTTGTGTGTCGTGTCACCTACCATATTGAGCCTTACTATGAGTTTGTTTTTCTCCCGTAGCCCATGGAGTATTTAGGGCAGGCTCCCGATCTAGAGATATGCTGATTCTGGGTGGACTACTGGGACTATTATGTGTTAGGGGCTAAATGGGTAACCCTTCGACGCTATTTTAAAGTAAGTTTATTTTACTATAGACATTATTATAATAGCGCAATATTACTACATAGTAAATAGTTTAACGGATCCTTAGAGGATGGGTGGTCCCAAGCATCCGTTAAGTAACTTGTACTTTATTACAGTTCACTTGAGTTTGTTTACATTATATAAGTATATAAATCATGACTCGAGTGTTTTGTATTTTTCTTCAAGCTTGGGTTGGCCTGAGTATTCACAGCTTTGGATTTCTCTTTCTGGAGCTAGTTGGAGATTCTACCCACACTACAACAAAAATGCCCTATTACAACGCTCTTTTTACAACGGGCATTTGCTGCCCGTTGTAATAGAAGGCTATTACAACGGTCGATTGAGGACCGTTGTAATAGATGCCCCTTTTTACAACGGGCATTTACTGCCCGTTGTAATAGATCGCTATTACAGCGGTCCATTCAGGACCGTTGTAATATATGCCCTATACAACACTCTTTTTACAACGGTCCATTCAGGACCGTTGTAATAGATGCCCCTTTTTACAATGGGCATTTGCTGCCCGTTGTAATAGATCGCTATTACAATGGTCCATTCAGGACCGTTGTAATATATGCCCTATACAAAACTCTTTTTACAACGGTCCATTCAGGACCGTTGTAATAGATGCCCCTTTTTACAACGGGCATTTGCTGCCCGTTGTAATAGATCGCTATTACAACGGTCCATTCAGGACCGTTGTAATATATGCCCTATACAACACTCTTTTTACAACGGGCAATGACTGCCCGTTGTAATATGATATTATTACAATGGTCCTTTCATGTCCGTTGTAATAGATGTCAATTTTACATCACAAATTGCCCGTTGTAATAGATGCTAATTTTACAACGGTTATATTACTAATTACTAATCATTAATAATATTATATTATTTATTAATATTTAATAATTAATCATTAATAGTGTTATTAATCATTTATAACGTACAGTAATTAATTATTATTAATCAATAATCACTAATTACTAATTAATTAATCAACAACACTAATAATCATTTATATACATATTAGTTAATCAACAATAAATGAATAATAATAAATATTTAATTATTAAATATTAATTTATAAATGATTAGTGATTAAATATTATTACTCAATAATTAATAATTAAGAGTAATATTTAATATTTAACAATCAATAATTAGTAAGTAATATTTAATAATAAAGAAGTAATATTTTTAACAATCACTATTTTTTATATTTAATAATTTATTATAATTAATTGTTAATAATTAGTAAATTATTATTAATATTTATTAATTACACTTAATATTTAATTATTATAATTAATATTCAATTATTTAGTAATTACATTTAATATTCAGTATTTAATATTCAATATTAGATAATTAAATTAGTGGCTGCTATACATTACCACCAACCCGGAAGCGTAATTGGTATATCTACCCTGGCATTGCCTCGTGTGTCGTGTCACCTACCATATCGAGCCTTACTATGAGTTTGTTTTTCTCCCGTAGCCTATGGAGTATTTAGGGTAGGCTCCCGATCTGGAGATATGCTGATTCTGGGTGGACTACTGGGACTATTATGTGTTAGTTGGCTATATGGGTAACCCTTCGACGCTATTTTAAAGTAAGTTTATTTTACTATAGACATTATTATAATAGCGCAATATTACTACATAGTAAATAGTTTAACGGATCCTTAGAGGATGGGCGGTCCCAAGCATCCGTTAAGTAACTTGTACTTTATTACAGTTCACTTGAGTTTGTTTACATTATATAAGTATATAAATCATGACTCGAGTGTTTTGTATTTTTCTTTGCGCTCGGGTTGGCCTGAGTATTCACAGCTTTGGATTTCTCTTTCTGGAACTAGTTGGATATTCTACCTATCATGTTATTTATCTGTTTCAGTTGTTCTATTTCAGCTTGTACTAGTGAACTTCTATGTATTCGGGATTTCTATTTTTTTTTCAGACTGATACTATGTATTTTGTTTTGAGAGTTTATTATAGGAGCTTCATGAACTATTATGGTATTTTATTTTCCGCTGCGAGTTATTTGATATTTCCATGTATGTGATTCTGTGATTGCATTTCATTTGCTCCAAATTTTATAACAATATGTTATTTTGCATCATTTAAATCTGACATGTGTGGATTATTGTCGATTTGAATGGTACAAAATAAGGGTTGTTATAATTGGTATCAGAGCTTTGGTTTTAGGCAAACCATAGCCCGCGGAGCAAAAACTCATTAGAGATAGGGTAGAAATACCCCAGAATGAGTAAATCAATCTTAGAGCCACTCTTTATGAGAGAACGTATTTTAAAGTATAAACTAATTTTCAAAATTATTTTTTAAAGGATTTTTCAAAGTTTATTTTGATATAAACTTTTCTTGTTTTAAAGGAAAATTTTCTAAACTTCCTTCCTTTCGTATCTACCTTGTTAATATTTTCTTCTTTAGGATATTCATCCAAGTGAAGTTTATCTTATCTTATCTATGTCTTCTCTATATTTTGTCCTAAATTCATGCTTGATCTTTTTAGGATGAATCGAGGAAATGTCAGAGGTAGGGGTCGTCCCCCAGCTCCTCAACCTGTTGCACCTGTTAAGTTCACTGTTCTTTGTAAGGAATTCACTCAACTTGATGGCACCATGTTTTCCGGTTCAGAGAGCATTATTGAAGCCCAGCGATGGTTGCATAGTTTAGAGAGGATATTTACTAGTCTTGAGATTACTGATGCCCAGAAGCGTCAGTTAGCAGCACGACAGTTGCAACAGTCTGCCATAGATTGGTGGGAGTCTATTATGGCTAACACCGTCGAGGCTGATCTTTCTTGGGAACAGTTTAGGTATCTTCTTGTGTTTCTTTGAATTCTTTTTCTCTATCTCTTTCATGCCTTTTCTAAGCTTATCTATCATCATTTTAGGGATGCTTTCATTGCTAAGTGGATGCCCAAAGCCGAGAAATCCCAGGTTTATAGGGAGTTCATGGATCTCAAGCGAGTAAGCATGTCTTTTTCAGAGTATGAGAGGAAGTTCAACGAACTTTCTAAGTTCGGTCCTAGCTTGATAGACAATCCTCTCAAGAAGAATGAGAAGCTCATTTCTGGTGCTCGTCCTGAGTACTATAGTCGTCTCATTTCCCATGTTCATGGAACTTTTACCCAGTTTATGGATATGTCTATTCGTTATGGGAACCCTACTTCTAAGAGTCCTGCTGTTGTTGGTGCTCCTTTATCTTAGTTTTCCTCTGCTAACTCTAAGAAGAGAAAGACTAATTTCCAACAGCAGAAGCAGAATTGGCTCAAGAATGCGGATTTGGAATCTTCATCATCTTCTCCTTCTCAGAGGCAACATGTTGACCTTTCTTCTATCACCTGCTTCAAATGTGATCAAAAGGGACACTATGCCAATAGTTGCCCTACTTTAGCTGGTGCAGTTGTTCCTCCTTCTGCTCAGTTAGGTAATCCTTTCGGTATATTTGCTATCACCTCTACATGTTCTTCAGCTCCTATTCCTAGTGCTCCTAGGGATGACCAAGGTACTCTTCAGTGCATCCTTTTCTTTATTTCTGTATCATGTTCATGTTTATTTGATACTGGAGTTTTCCATAGTTTTATTTTTGTTGATTTGTGTGATAAGTTTGAGTATCTCATTTCTCCTGAGTTTGCTTCTGTACCTTTATGTGTTTCAAATTCAATTGGTGTCTGCAAACCTTAATAGGATTTGTAAGCATGTGCAACTTTTCTATTCCGATCATTGCTTTAGTGGTGATCTTCATTTGACTCCTGTAGTCAGATTCTATCCCGACGTATTTTGTGAGGTCACTACTTTGCCTTCTAAGCGGGAAATTGATTTCCGTATCGATCTTATTCCTAGAGCTCTGAGATTGGGTTCTATGAACGGTTAGTCACACCTTTTGGTTTGATAATGCTCATGTTTTCTTTGTTAATTTGATGAATCTTGTTTTCCGTGCTATGCTTAATATTTAATAAATACCATTTCTGAAAGACGAAGTCTGATTCCTTCGACATATTGTTTCTAATAATGGAATATCTATTGATATAGTCAAGATCGCTGCGATCAATGAAAATCTTTCTTTCTTTTCTCTTTTTCCTTAGTCATTCAATTATTCTATCTTTTATTTTGTTCTTATTTCTCCTTATTCTGTTACAGGATGGGGAAACTTCTAAGACTTCTTCTGAGATTCGTAGTTTTCTAAGCCTTGTCGGTTATACCAGAGATTCATTGAGAATTTTTCTCGGATTGCTCACTTCTCACTACTTTGTTTATTTGGGTTATTGTGAATAGACTGACCAAGTCCTCTCATTTCATTTTTGGTCAAGTATACTCGTTCTGCTTCCAGCTTGTCTGAGATCTACATGAGGAAGATTGTTCGTCTCCATGGTGTTCTTCTCAGTATTGTTGGTGATCGTGATCCTATCTTTTCCAATCCGTTTGGAAAGTATTTCTGGAATCTTTGGGTACTCATCTGAATCTGAGCACTGCTTACCATCTACAGAACAACGGTCAAACGGGAAGAGTGAATCAAACTTCTCGAGGATCTTCTTCGTGTTTGTGATCGTCTCCATCTTGTTAAACTTACCTATAACGACAGTTATCAGGTATAATCTCAATCTTTTGTCATATTGTATTAATCCTATTTCATTCTATCTTTTTCTGTGTTTTCCCGTACCTCATTCCTTTTCGGGGGCGAAAAGTTTTGAGTGGGGGAGGTAACAACCATGTATTTTGTGATTACTTTATTGTATATTTTATTATTTCTAAACTGAATTTCTTAATTTAAAAACTTTATTTTATTTATAAAAATGAATAATTTTGTTATTTTAAATATAAATTTTTATTTTTATGTGAATTATAGTTCTAAACATGAACAAATAGAAAATTTTCCAGAAAAGTGGATTTTTGGTCAATATGATCAAACTTTGACTTTTAAATTTAAAACTTAAATATTTGAATTTTTGAATTTTATATTTTATTATGAAAATAAATTAAATTTTAAGTATACTACATTTTGTTTCGCTGAAATCTAATTGGTATTGTGAAAGTTATGTTTTTTACAATATTGTGTGTAAATTGATTTATTTAACAATATTGTCTATTTTTAATTACATAAATATAATTTTTATTTGTCATATCTTATTCTAATTTTTGTATGTGTGTGTAATATGTCATGCTATGTATATATTTTATTTTTAAAACATTTTTAAAGTGTTGTAGTTATTTTTCCAAAAACTAGTTATATTTTGTTTTTAATTTTCAATACTAGTTTATATATAATTTACTATTTTCTTATATTTTTCAATATTTTTCTAAAATTTATTTATTCATTTCATTTTCACTTTATTTTTTATTCATTTTGGTTTTTTACATGGTCTTTATTTTAGTTTATTTGCATAAAAGAAAAGTGGAAATTTCAAGAGACTTTGACCTTTAAACTTTTGACCTTCCATCTTCACACCTCTTCATTTTTTGGGCCGTCCTTTCCCTAAATCATAGCCGTGTGTTACTTTTTTGCATTTCACATGAAAACACTCTCCTCACTTTTCTTTTCACGTATGGTTCTAGATCTGTAGAGAAAAGTTTGGTAATGTCTTCTTTTTCCTGCTTTTTCTTCTCATTTCATTGAATTTTCCTTTGAAATTTCCTTGCCTCTTCTTGCATTTGTTCGGCCATACTCCTCCATCACCTCCACCAACCAACTCCACCACCATCCACAGCCACTTCACCTTCCTTCCCCTCTGTCTTGACCAAGCTGTGACTCCCCTATGTTGTTTGCACCATAAAAACTCCAAAATCCCATTGACTATTACCATAGCCGAGCCCTTTATGCCACACCACTTCAATTTCCACCTAGAACACCTCCATAGTCGCCGTCGCCTGATCCTCCACCACCTCTGGCAGCCACTCCAGACCCCACCAGACATGTAACATGAAATGTTGAGCCCAATTGTCCTTTGGTCGAATCCAAAGTGGCACCAAAACCCACTAATTGCCTTAAAACCTTTGTATTCCTTCACGTTGTAACTTACACACTTCAACTCCTACTAGTCGTGCCTATTTGCATGCTTTGCCCTAGCCGATACACCACTTTGGCCAAGCATACAGAAGCCTTAGGTCAAGCTTATGATAGTTTAGGCAATGGTCAAGTCATTCCTTTCATTGTTGTTTTAGATTCAAATTGTTTTAAAGTATATTTGTGTTGAAATCATAAGTGTATTTGGTTTGAAATAATATTTATATTATCTTTTTTATGTGTTGTTCACAAGATACAAACTTGACTCTCCACTCCACTCAAGTCAAAAGTCGGTTTATCGTGCCTTCTGGAATTCATTTGTGTGCTTTGTCTTACTATCTCCAGCTTGAAACACGTGAGTAATCACACATGACATCTGTACTCATATATTTAGTGAATTGACACCAAGTGAATATGTAAACTGCTATATCATGTTATACTACGTTATACATGCCTGTGATATGATTTATATGATGATCACCCTGTTTATACCCCTGTCATATCATCTGTTACTATTATATGTTACTATATTGTTCATTTTTTCTGTTTATCACACTGCACGTTCCCCGTAGAATAGAATCACTATGGGTTGAAATGATACATACCCGAATGGACTTTCGAATAGGGAAAAATCATTATGGGATGAAATGATAGGCCTGAACGATTTTTATTTATTTTATTTACTTGGGATTGCGGGTTTGAAATGATGGAACCTAAATTTTCTTTCTAAATTACGGATTGAAATGATATATTATCCGTATCACTTGACCTAGGCTAGAAAATTATATACAGACCTATGGTTAAAATATATTTTTCTAAAAAAATTTAAAAATATATTTAAAATGTAAATATTATGATATTTTGATTTAAATTTAACTAAAAATGATTTTTATAAAATATTAGTGATTTTCTACAAGTCAAATAAGTGAAATAAATAAATGGTAAAGTACAATTTGAAATATAAGTTAATTTTGGAATTTATGATTTTGTTTATAAATGGAATTTAAATTAAGTAAGAAAATATGATAATTTGATTTGTATCTGAATTTAAATGATTTTTATAAAATGTTATTGATTTTTCGATGAATTTAAAATGGTTAAATAAATGAATACTTTAAACTTTAATTTGAAAATATAATTGAAATTTAGAAATGTGAAATTTGGTTTAGAATAGAATTTAAGTTATATAAATAAAAAAGGAAATTGAGTTTAAATTATGAAATGTAAAATTTAATTAAAAGTGTAAAGTAAATGCAAGAATAGAAAATTTTACACCTGAATTTATTAAGTGAAATTATTGAAAATTCGATTTTGTTTATAAGAAATTTACTTCAAAAAAAATCATAAGTTAAAGGTATTTTAGTGAACATTTTTGAATGTTAAAATATGATTTTTTTATAATGTTTAAAGGGTTAAAATCAAAGTTTATTTGTTGCTAGAATTACATTGAAAATCTGGAAATTAAATAACAGCACTTCAGAAATGCTATCGTTTTTGAAGTTAACTTAAAATCCGAAGTAAATGATATTACAGCACTTTGTAAGTGCTATAGTTGGTACAAATGAACTATGGCTAAATTTTAACTAAGTGATATTACAGCATTGGTAAGTGCTGTGGTAGCAGAAAGATAACTAAAATCTGAAACTAAATAAAAGGCTACAGTAGCACTTGATAAGTGCTGCGGTAGGCTGAAATGAACTGTTGTCAAATGAACTAAACTATTACAGCAGTTTTGTTTAAATGTTGTCCTTGCTGAATTAAACTGTTTTCAACTATAACTTACAACAGCTTTTCCTAAATGCTGTGAAAGGCTGAAATTTTCAATGTTTATGGTTTTTAACTAAATAAATGGACTCTGAATTGTCTAAAATTCTGGGAATTGAATACCTGATTTGCAAATATAATAACTTCACTTTTAAATGGTTTAAATGAATTGTTTTGATTTAAATATAAACTATTTGAAAGGTGATTTGAAATGATAATAAATGAATGATATCTTTGAATTAAAAAGGGTACTTAAATTTGAATATTTGGATTTGAATTCAAATAATGATTTGAAAATGAAGTTTTGAAAAGATTTGATATCTTGATATATTGAATTGGTTTGGAAATAATTTGATCTTTATTTTGATAAAGATTTTGATTTGAAAATGATTTTTTATTTTAAAATATAAATTATGATTTTAAAATTATAACCACGGGTTATAATAACGATTGGTTATTAAAGAGACTTGGATCGGATATGGACATACTCTCTGTCAATACCGAAAACCACTTTAACAACTGTGTGCGCGGTGGAGATTCCAGAAAGAAGTAGGATAGTGGCGACAATCATCTTGAGGTATGAACGTGGACCCGACTCCCATGAGTTGGCTTAAGGTGGCTAAACCAGGAGCGATCGACTGGCCAAGTGAGGTGGCTCCTCCAATCGGACACATTCCTTTGATACTATACTCATACTTGTGATTGATTTGATGTACATCCTCCGATTTTGATTGGGAGTGTGTTCAGAGGTGGGCGGTAGCAGCTGCTATACATTACCACCAACCCGGAAGCGTAATTGGTATATCTACCCTGGCATTGCCTCGTGTGCCATGTCACTTACCATATCAAGCCTTATTAAGAGTTTGTTTTTCTCCCGTTGCCCATGGAGTATTTAAGGAAGTCTCCCGATCTACAGATATGCTGATACTGGGTGGACTACTGGGACTATTATGTGTTGGGGCTATATGGGTAACCCTTCGACCCTATTTTAAAGTAAGTTTATTTTACTGTAGACATTATTATAATAGCGCAATATTACTACATAGTAAATAGTTTAACGAATCCTTAGAGGATAGGCGGGTCCCAAGCATCCTTTAAGTTACTTGTACTTTATTACAGTTCACTTGAGTTGGTTTACATTATATACGTATATATGTCCTAACTCGAGTGTTTTGTATTTTGTTTTACACTTGGGTCAGCCTGAGTATTCATAGCTTTGGATTTCTCTTTCTGGTGCCAGCTGGAGATTCTACCTATCTAGTTATTTATTTGTTTCAGTTGTTCTATTTCAACTTGTACTAGTGAACTTCTATGTATTTAGGATTTCTATTGTTTTTTTTAAGACTGATATTATGTATTTTGTTTTGAGAGTTTATTATGGTAGCTTCATGAACTACATTGGTATTTTATTTTCCGCTACGAGTTATTCTAATATCCATGTGACTGTGATTCTGTGATTGCATTTCATTTTCTCCAAATTTTATTACAACATGTTATTTTGCATTATTCAAGTCTGACATGTGCGGATTATTGTCGATTTGAATGGTACAAAATAGTGGTTGTTACATATATACTTAATATAATGTGGTTATATTAATTAATTAATTTAATCAAAGTATATTTAATAGAAAATTCATAAATGGTATGTTTTGTGATAGTAGTTATAATGTGTTGTAACCATGAATAATTTATCACAATGAAACAAATATACCATTTTAAACATTCCTAGTTAAGATGCATAGAGACTAGATATTGATACATTCGTTGAGATTAGAGTACATAACGCTCTCCAAACATTGGACAGTGTAGTACATCATACAGCTGGGGGCACCAAGTGGTTATGTACTGATAGCTTTCAGATAACTATGTAATGGTTCACTTGATGGTTTTCTATAGGTTAATATAACTTGGTCATGCAGAGAATATTGATATGTCTAATTTATACAGTTTTTTCAACTTGAGAATACTGTTGCTCTTCAATGTGGAAGCTTCGCTTTGTTTCTAGTTAAATCGTTGCATGACATCAATCGAACTACAGTTGGGTCTAGTGGAAGCATTGGAAGTGAAACACTATTCAAGAGAGGATTCGTGTCCACAGATATATAAGGTAAGTATCACGTCAAATGAAGTCAACTGAAAGTCAAAGTCTCTGGCCAAGGTTAATAAAAATTGTTATTATTGAACCAATGACTTTATGTTTGGACTATAAAGTGGAACATAGATGATATTGGGATTTTAACCATTACCAAATTCCATAAATCCAAAGTATATAATTTTGATGAAGAGAATTGGTGTAAATAATTGTCACTAAAAGATACCGCTTAAGTGTTTGTGAAATTTGATTTTACTGAAAAGACTTAAAAGTGATGAATTCGGCGAAAATGTCACACCACCTGCTAAGTGATATGTGAACATTAATATTTGAATTTTTTAATATTAATCGCCAACGGAATTCACACATCTGAGCCGCACAACCGCATTTGTGATTTCACGGAAAACCACACAATTTAATTAAATTGTAAAATGTTGCAAATTGATTAAATTAATTAATATTTGTGAAATATTAATTATTATTAATTTATTTGATGTTTTTTAATGTTGTTGTTAATTATTTAAATGCATACATAGATATATATGTTATATTTACATATATCATATGCGACATCGGTATAATTTTGAACATGTTTTAAACAATAAAATAATTACGTAAAAGTAGTTTCCTTTTGTTTAGGCACATTTGGAAAGTGCTTGGATCAGCCAATAATGATGAGATGAGGAAATCAATTAGGGGGATAAATTGAAATTTAAAAAGAGGAATTAAAGGAGTAAGTTCTAATAGAAGAATATGAAAAGTTCTTCAATTTTATAAAAAAATCTCCTCATTTTTGAAAGTAGACAGAACACAACTTTCAATTTTACTCTTTTTTCTTCCTCTTCTCTATCATTCATTCATGGCTGTAACTTTGTCCAAAAATAATATCAAAACAAATTCAAATCAACATCAAACTAAATAAAAAGGTGGTTCATGAATAGGACAGCGGATTAAGGATCTTAAGGCTAATTTAACACTAAATGGGGGTGAATAGTGTTTAATGGATTCAAAGACTTATATGAACTAATTTAAAATTATGACACAAACAAATGTAGAAATTAATCACAGAATCAAACACAGATGCACAAAAATAAATAAAAAACAGTAATGGGAAAAAACACACCGGATTGTATACTGGTTCGCAGTTACCATACATCTAGTCTTGTACCAAGGCAAACCACCTCATACAGATTTTTATTATACCAACGTCGAGATTACACTTGTGACGCCCCACCTCTATACCCACGTTAGCAAAGAGTATTGTATAGATAATACCATCTGCTAACACGGAGAATAAGGCTGGATAGGAGCGACCATGTGTAATCTTACCTTAACTATTCACTAAACACGTCGAAAAGTAGAATCACAAACAGTTCAACGTATTCAATAAATATTTAAAGCAAGACTACAATGGCCGTAGGATCTATCAGAACAGAATATAACAACTCAAATGTAATATACATCACAGAACAGTAAATCATCACATACACATATAGATACATAAAAGAGTATACAAAATGATACATGTCAAGTGGTATAGCAAACCACAATATACAGACAAGTCAATAGAATACATATCAGAGTTATAACAGAAAGGACTACACAAAAAGCTGTAACAAAATGAAGCTAGCGAATAGTCCATGCGGAAGCAAAATAGGCTAAGTCCCAAAAGCACCTAACCTGAAACATCTCGGTCTGACCCGAGTATAAAATACACGGGTCAGTCTAGATAACAAATCAGTTAGATAAACTGAACAATAATAAACCTGCAAGGTCATACAGTATAACAAATATCTCTAGAGGAGATAACACAATCATCAAAAAGAGATGAATCATATAGAACAAGCCTCATATCATCGGCATCATATAGAAACAAAGGATACAAATATCCCAAAACAAGCCAAAAGGCAAATAGCAAATACCAATAAGGTATACAAGTTCCACAAGGTAATCGTTATACATCATGCGGCTCAAACAGACCAACACGATGGGCGATACCAAGGGAATATAATATCAATGAAACATATGATTGCTCGAGCTCAGTACTGTACAACAAGGATCCATAAGCCCGAAGGCTCCAAACCCAAGTATCACCCATGCGGCACATAAGGCCAACATCAGAGCGAAACTATATAGGGCGACAAACCCGAAGGCACAAACCCAATATCACTCATGCGGCACATAAGGCCAACATCGGAGCGATACTATAGGGCGACAAACCGTAGTGGTGAAGGTCGAAGACCCAGTACTGGATACCACTAACTGGCGGAATGTGTCACAACTCTCAAAAAGGAATCCGAAAAGTGTTAACGTATGTCCCATAACCACTCGTTCGCACTAAACGGTTTACTATCCGTCGGTCACTTTCACACTCAAAGCAGTACAAAGTTTACCTCATATCATCGATAAACCAAACCCGAAGGTCAAAACAATCAATCGAATAGGTCGGGGACTAATCGAAAAGATAAATGCACAGATTCATGGTCCGTGTTTTGCCCAACCATTTAATCACCCTTCCACTTCGCTCGAAGTGCGAAAGTGTGTGTTTTAAATAGAATTTATAAATTGGAGAAACGAGCTTTTAAATGCGATTCGAAAGATTATTTTATAAAACCCCGTGGATGAAGTCAAGAGTAAGTTATCAAAGCCAAATATGCAATAACAACCACTAAAAAGCAACTTGAATCGATAAAATCCGGAAAACAAACCAAAATATACAAAACAGGCAGAACAAAGCAGGTCGATCGACCGGACTACAGGGCTCGGTCGGCTGGCCAGATGCAGGAAACAAAATATGGCTCGGGGTAGCAGGTCGGTCGACCGGAGCTTGCGCTCGGTCGGCCGAAGGCTGTTTTCCAGCACTTCTTGCCCTTATCAAATGAATTCCAAACCTTTTTCAAAGAAAAGCAATAGCACATGAATATTTGTTAGGAAATCATACCCAACATCAAAGATAGAAAGAGAGGTAGATGTGAGTTAAAAACTCACCTTTTTAACTCAAGAACAAGAAGAAGAAGCTCAAATGCAAAGGAAAGGCTAACCACTCTTCACCCTTACTCAACAAGCTTCAAACTAAGAATAAAACACATATTTTCCTAAATTAGGTTCAGGATATTTTCTAAAATTGAAGAGGAGAAGAGATGGAGAAGATGGAGAAGAGGCTTACCTATCCTTCTCTTTGAATTTGGAGCAAGAATTTGGATTATCAAGAGCAACTAGGGCTTGGGAGTTTCTATTTCCTCTTCCTTTCCCCCATTTCAGTTGGAGCTTGAGTTTAGAAGTGAAGAGGAGTAGGAATGAATGAATGAATGGGAGGAGATGGGCTGAGTTAGAGGGTTAAGTGGGGTTTGGGGCTGAACCCAAAGCTAAAGCCCAACTAGAAAAAGTAGCAAAATTCAACTTACTCCAAACATATCAAAGATCATACTCAAAAAGATCGCAAACGACATTTTGAACTCAATGGAAGTGGTCTTGAGTCCCAATTCGACCGTTTGCAAAAAGTGACATTTCGGACCCTAAAATCCAAATAACGACGCCATATTTAAATCAAACATTTAAATATGTAATCGTTAAATAGGCGGGTTGTTATAGATCTCCCCTCCTTAAAGAAATTGCGTCCTCGCAATACTTAAGGAGAAAATAAATAGTAACAACCAAAAGGCATATCAACACAAAAGAATATCCGAAGAAGAAGCTCACAATAAAGGGCACGAAAAGATAAGCCCGAACGTGCTTGCTTAGAGAATTCTCTAGATTCCTAAGCTCAAATATTCGGAACACCGACGTAATGCAAACAATGCGTCAATGAACCGAAGCCCAATCAAAAAGAAGCACAATAGAACGTCCGATGAACTTGGTAAAAAGACTATTCCATTCGGACATCAACAAAGAAACAATCACTTGCTGCTTACAACTAATTGCATTGGCAACACGATTCCCCTTTTCGGGAATAAAAAATAATATCAAGATCATAAGATGCAAGGAACTCAAGCCATCATTAAGCTCCTTATGAGAAAATAAATATTCCAAAGATTTATGATCGAGGTGGAGAACAAATTTCTCCGCCATAAATAAACGATGATGCCAAACTCTAAAAGCTAAAATGATAGCCGCGAGCACTAAATCATGAGTGGCATATCTAGTCTCGATAGGCTATAACTATTTAGAAGAATAAATGATAGCACGTTTCTTTTGCAAGTGAACGGCATTCAAACCAACACGAATAGTATTGGTAAAAAGATAAAATCTTGGTTCCCTTCGGGAATCCCAAGATAAGAGTATCGGAAAAGAGTCCTTTCAAATAATCTACTTTCTTAAAAGCTAAAACTTTCAAATAAAATTCTTTACCAAAAAGCTAAAGCTTCAAAATTTCAATTACCTTCATGAAATCATATTTCGAGAAAAAATTTCTTATTTCAAATCAATTTATTGTGTCAAATTGTCTCATCAAAGCGTTTAGGATATTCCTATCGATAACGTTGATCAAGCGCATCGACCAGAATTCTTAAAGCACTCAATGGGCAATACAATCACAAAATCATCTTCTATATGATAAACATGTTTCTAGAAACTTTTAAAAATATTCTTTGTTCGTTTAAGAACAAAATCCCATTTATACTTATAAATAACTCTTATGAAAAAGATTTGCAAAAATTTTAAATTGCTAATTTCCATCCAAAACCAATAAAATACTAAAATGGAATCATCGAGATATTTGCAGAATACTCGATTCATAAAATGGATGAAATGAGCTAGACAAACTGAATGACATAACAAATCATTCATAAGAATCACAACGAGTGCGGAATGTAGTAAGTGGAATCCTAACTTCCGCAACTCGTAGCCAAATGAAAACCGGTGGTAAGGTCGAGTTAAAAAGACCTTAACACCACCTAAAGGATTGCTTAGGTGATAATCCTAAGACAAGATCCAAAATACCGAAAAATTCTCAAACTACAAGAATGAGAGAAACAACACTTTCCTCGTCATGAGGGATTAAAGAAATAAAATGATGCCATCAAATTAGAAATCGAAATCACAAAGAAAATAGAAACCTTCCAAAATAGATGGAGACATACCTTATGCTCGAGAAGAACCTCCAGGAGCATCTGCTACATTTAACCTGCCAGATGGAGAATTATTCGGAGCAATTGGACAAGTGGAACTACGATGACCTTCCTTCTTGCAATAACGGCAGAAGAGAGGCTTAGGACAAGCTCGAATCATATGATCAGGAGAACCACAATTGAAACACTTCCGAATGGAAGGTGTTCTAGCAATCTGAGACTGAGAATCAGATTCAACGGACATTTTCTTCTTGGAAGGGAAAAATTCCGGCTCATCCAATGGAGACTGCTTTTTGTTGGGGTTCTTGCAAACCTCATGATCATCACTACTATCACACTCCCCCTCGATGGCTTCGAGATGAAGTGCAGAATCAACTAACTCCTCAAAGGAAAGCTTAAGCTCAAGCAATAAAGACTTCTTCAGATATTTCCTAAGACCAGATACAAACTTCAGATTCTTCCTATAAGAAGTGCTAATGAATTCAAGACCATACATAGATAAGGCCTCGAAAGATGCAACATATTCAGAAATGGAAGACTCCCCTTGCTTCAACTCAAGAAAGCGCCGGGACAACAAAGCTTTCTCAGATTCAGGAACGAACTTGAGTTCGAATTGTTCCCGAAACTGAGTCCAAGAAAGAGCAGACTCATCAATTCCGGCTACAAGAAGCTCGTACCAGTCAAGGGCACGCTCTCGCAATAAGCTAGAAGTTACAAGAACTCTATCATGATTAGAAATATCCATTCTAGAGAAGATACGTTCGCACGTGCGAAACCAAGCTTGGGTCTCAAGAACAGACTCGGAGCCTTTAAACGGCTTTCCTCCAAGATGAGTAAAATCACTGCACAAGCATGCAAAGGTAGACTTGCGAGGTGGAGACACTCGAGGAGGAACTGTAGGCTGAGTGCTCCTAAACAACTCCATAAACTGATCGGCAGACATAGAAATGCCGTCCGGATGCGAGCCACTGGATTGCCCAGCACCCGAGCGTCGTCCTTTGCCTCTTCCAGCCATAAGCTGAAAGTTGAAGGAGATAAAGATTAACTACAAGGTAGATATTTCAATACGGAATACTACGGAATAAAATATATTCCTAGACGTATTCCCCAAATCCTATCTACCCCAAAAACACGGAGGGAATAAAAGCACGATGATTCAAAGATCTGTAACACTTGTTACACTTTGATGTACCGTAATATGTGCTTCTGTTCTGTGTTTATCATATTTTGTTCTGAACCTAAGCTCTGATACCACGCTGTGACGCCCCACCTCTATACCCACGTTAGAAAAGAGTATTGTATAGATAATACCGTCTGCTAACACGGAGAATAAGGCTGGATAGGAGCGACCATGTGTAATCTTACCTTAACTATTCACTAAACATGTCGAAAAGTAGAATCACAAACAGTTCGACGTGTTCAATAAATATTTAAAGCAAGACTACAATGGCTGTAGGATCTATCAGAACAGAATATAACAACTCAAATGTAATATACATCATAGAGCAGTAAATCATCACATACACATATATAGATACATAAAAGAGTATACAAAATGGTACATGTCAAGTGGTATAGCAAACAACAATATACAGACGAGTCAATAGAATACATATCAGAGTTATGACAGAAAGGACTACACAAAAAGCTATAACAAAATGAAGCTAGCGAATAGTCCATGCGGAAGCAAAATAGGCTAAGTCCCAAAAGCACCTAACCTGAAACATCTCGGTCTGACCCGAGTATAAAATACATGGGTCAGCCTAAATAACAAATCAGTTAGATAAACTGAACAATAATAAACCTGCAAGGTCATACAGTATAACAAATATCTCTAGAGGAGATAACACAATCATCAAAAAGAGATGAATCATATAGAACAAGCCTCATGTCATCGGCATCATATAGAAACAAAGGATACAAGTATCCCAAAACAAGCCAAAAGGCAAATAGCAAATACCAATAAGGTATACAAGTTCCACAAGGTAATCGTTATACATCATGCGGCTCAAACAGACCAACACGATGGGCGATACCAACGGAATATAATATCAATGAAACATATGATTGCTCGAGCTCAGTACCGTACAACAAGGATCCATAAGACCGAAGGCTCCAAACCCAAGTATCACCCATGCGGCACATAAAGCCAACATCAGAGCGAAACTATATAGGGCGACAAATCCGAAGGCACAAACCCAATATCACCCATGCGGCACATAAGGCCAACATCGGAGCGATACTATAGGGCGACAAACCGTAGCGGTGAAGGTCGAAGACCCAGTACTGGACACCACTAACTGGCGGAATGTGTCACAACTCTCGAAAAGGAATCCGAAAAGTGTTAACGTATGTCCCATAACCACTCGTTCGCACTAAACGGTTCACTATCCGTCAGTCACTTTCACACTCAAAGCAGTACAAAGTTTACCTCATATCATCGATAAACCAAACCCGAAGGTCAAAACAATCAATCGAATAGGTCGGGGACTAATCGAAAAGATAAACGCACAGATTCATGGTCCGTGTTTTGCCCAACCATTTAGTCACACTTCCACTTCGCTCGAAGTGCGAAAATGTGTGTTTTAAATAGAATTTATAAATTGGAGAAACGAGCTTTTAAATGCGATTTGAGAGATTATTTTATAAAACCCCGTGGATGAAGTCAAGAGTAAGTTATCAAAGCCAAATATGCAATAAAAACCACTAAAAAGCAACTTGAATCGATAAAATCCGAAAAACAAATCAAAATATACAAAACAGGCAAAACAGGCAGAACAGAGCAGGTCGGTCGACCGGACTACAGGGCTCGGTCGGCCGGCCAGATGCAGGAAACAAAATATGGCTCGGGGCAGCAGGTCGGTCGACCGGAGCTTGCGCTCGGTCGGTCGAAGGCTGTTTTCCAGCACTTCTTGCCCTTATCAAATGAATTCCAAACCTTTTTCAAATCAAAGCAATAGCACATGAATATTTGTTAGGAAATCATACCCAACATCAAAGATAGCAAGAGAGGTAGATGTGAGTTAAAAACTCACCTTTTTAACTCAAGAACAAGTAGAAGAAGCTCAAATGCAAAGGAAAGGCTAACCACTCTTCACCCTTACTCAACAAGCTTCAATCTAAGAATAAAACACATATTTTCCTAAACTGGTTTAGGATATTTTCTGAAATTGAAGAGGAGAAGAGATGGAGAAGATGGAGAAGAGGCTTACCTATCCTTCTCTTTGAATTTGGAGCAAGAATTTGGATTATCAAGAGCAACTAGGGCTTGGGAGTTTCTATTTCCTCTTCCTTTCCCCCATTTCAGTTGGAGCTTGAGTTTAGAAGTGAAGAGGAGTAGGAATGAATGAATGGGAGGAGATGGGCTGAGTTAGAGGGTTAAGTGGGGTTTGGGGCCGAACCCAAAGCTAAAGCCCAACTAGAAAAGTAGCAAAATTCAACTTACTCCAAACATATCAAAGATTATACTCAAAAAGATCGCAAACGACATTTTGAACTCAATGGAAGTGCTCTTGAGTCCCAATTCGACCGTTTGCAAAAAGTGACATTTCGGACCCCAAAATCCGAATAACGACGCCATATTTAAATCAAACATTTAAATATGTAATTGTTAAATAGGTGGGTTGTTACAACACTCCTCAATTTCTAAAGGCCTTGAGGTACCTTCCTGTCTCATGAGTCTGGGGCAAACTCTCTTGATTTACGGGCCATAAGATTACCCAATTGATTTCCAGACACAACCACACCTTATAGAGAGACTCAATAAATTTTTGATTACGAGTTGATCTTACAACTCTGAATAGCACTTTGATCTTCGAGAGAGGGCACAGAATCAAACAAGAATGACATTCTAATTTGATTCACTTAAGAATTCGGCAGAATTTCGGCACGATCTTAAAAATATGAAAATTATAGAAGATGAATTTGTGGAGAAGAAGAAGTGAAGAAAATACGAAATTATTTGATTAAAAAATTCGTTTGTGAAGGATATTTACAAAGCACTAACTGCCATAACCATTCGTGAAGAGATTTAAACGAATAGACACTTCTTTTGAAAATTGAAACTTTTGAATTCAACGGCCACCATATCGACATGGGGTATCCGATGATGTCGACATCCCTATGTTAAAAAAATGTAAAATTTGTTTTGTAAATGGTATAGAAAGGAAAACAAGATTAAATGATTCTGGAGTAAAATAAGAGTTTATTTAAAAACAAAAAAAAAAGAATATTTTAGGGATAAAACATCTTTTTGAAAATCAATTGAAAAGATAATTTTTAAGGCTAAAACATTTTGAAAAACAGTTTTGAAAATCATTTTGAAAAACCATTTTGAAGTAGTTTTGCAAGCTTCTTCTTCCTACAGAATATCTCATCACATTAGTACTCGAGAACTTGTACAAAACTAGGATGTTCGTGGGTTTGTAAGCCACTTATCATAGGTTTGTAAGCTACTAGTCATGGGTTTGTAAGCCACTAAGAAGGTAGAAATGAGTTCCATCCCAAATGAAATTCGAAATGAAGATTTCCATGCTATTTTGAAGTTTTAACAAAGCTACACATATCTTGAAATCTTGATCTCGATACTCTAGAGTCTTTAATCTTGAGTCTTGAGTCTTTATACTGTTCAGTCTTCGGTAATCAATAACTGCATATATATATATACACATATATACATATATATACGTATATATATATATATATCTAGACAATAATGTTAGTATATATTTTATAATAAGATAAATTAAAAAGGTTGCTGTCATCAAAACCAACATTTTATTTCAAAACATTCTCCCCTTTTTTGATATGACAACCTGTATTTATAAAAGATATTTATCATATCATAACTCCTATCATAACTCTCCCTTACTCCATAACTCCCCTTACTCCAAGCCAACTATTATTTTATAATTTCTCCCCCTTTGTCATCAACAAAAAATCCCTGAACTTGTTATAAGATAGTCAACCATAATAAAATAGGGTAAACCATATATAAGTGTAATAAGTGCTAAGTGTGATCATAAGTGTAATCCAAAAAGTAAATCAATCATTAACTAATCATATTTACAGTAATTATTCAATCCAAACATATATACAAACCATACCAAATAGGTTAAGTCAATCCAGTTTAAAACACACCAATCAATTCAAACAAATAACATACATAATGACTAGACATTCCTTGGTACTTCCACCCATTCATCTTCTCCAAAGATAGGGTCTGCTTTGATGGCATCCCCTTCTTCTTTATCTTTATCGAGAGTGACTCATGGATTTCCTTCGAGGTCATCCTTGTTAAGGGCGGAGGTCATCCATCAAAGAGCGTCCAAATGTCTCTCTTACTCCTTTATCATCTATATTTGACTTAATTCTAAGTGATGCTGATTATGAAGTATGAATGTAAAAATATTCTTGAAGGAAGTGAGAGTTTCTTCAGGATTATCACTTAGATTCTTAGTCGGAGAAGCCATAATTCAAGAAATAGGAAGAACTATGAAATAATGCGAGTAGAGATGAAGTTTTATAATTTATTCTGGAAGAAACAGATATAAATAGCGGTAGAAAGTCGTTTAAAATGAATAGACATAAGTTAGTTACATGAAAAAGAAATTTGAAAGTGTAACTATTTTCTGCCCGTTGGATGTCGACATGGGGGGATGGTGTATGTCGACATGCCTCTGCTTAAAATGATATTTTGCTTTGTTTTGAATATTATGAACAAATCTATTAAACTAAAGTTTGTATAATATAAAAACACGAATAAAAGGAAATGAAAGATTCCATTAATAATTCTATTCATAAGATAATATAATATTAACTAAAATAAAGGAAATACAAAGATAGACTTAAGATAACATGAACTAAAACTAGTTAGATGAAGACGAAGAAGATGATAGTCCAATCTTTCTACTACTTTTCCTGAAGAACTTGTCGATTTTAGTAGAAATCTTATCCACTTTCTTACTCATAGATCTTTTAAGTGTCTTTTAATTTTCCACTATAATTCTTTGATTATTGAGAATAGTTTTGTTGGATGGATTAGCAAGATTAGTAGGATATTCAATACTTTCTGAAGAGGTTTCTTGATCTTCCTCTTCCTCCTCTTCAATTTCCATTCCTTCCTCTTCCTCTCCTATTCTTCTTCCTCCATTTCTTCCATTTCTTCACGAGCAAGCCTTTCTTCCTTTTTCGTAAGTGTTTCATACGGTTGAAACACTAATGGAATTTGCATAAGGTAAATGTTTCCATGGTTGAACACTTTTCTAGTTATAAATTCTTCCCTCTTGAAATCAACTCCAAAATAATTAAAATCCGGGTGAGATAAATTCCATGATATAATGCGTTTTCTCCGGTAGTAAAATTCTTGGGCCTTAGCTCATCCAAAATAACTTGAGCCCATTTAATATCATAATTTCCAAAAATTGCAAAAAAGCTTTGCAAACATTTAAACTCGGGTTGTTGTAGTTTCCCGATCTTGGCATAAGAGTGTGTTGAATAAGAAAATTAACAATTCTTGCTTTTGGACGAAAATAACGACTTTTTAATTCGAAATTGTCATCCCCTTCAAAGATGTGATGAAATGTCTCTCGATTATTTTCATTGACTTGAAATTCCAAAAGATTCATTCCGATATACTTACATCCCAAAATATTTCCTAAAGTTTCACAATTCAAAACAATTTGTGTTCCTTTAGCACTACTCCAAATTTGTCATTCTTCCCCATCATAAATACAACAATTGAAATTCGCAAAAAACATCATAACGAAATTTGGATAACATACAAAATCATTTTGTTTTTTATCAACTAAACTAAGAATAGAATATTGTAAAAAAAGATTTTCAATTTCATAAGAAGGAAAATGTTTAAAAATAGCAAATTTTCCCGTATGAATTTTACCAATGTCTACATAGTTAATGTAAGCTTTGATGGCTTTCGGGTCATTAAAAAGAAAGTTTTTGACATATTTTGGAAGCCTAATGTATTAGGAGTGCTTGAAGAGGCCATTGAAGAAGTTTGAGAGGAGTTGAAGATAATGAAGATAAGTTTGAAATTTGAAATAAAAGTGAAAAGTGATGATAAAGAGAGTGAGAAAAATAGAGATTCTATAGACATGTTCTCTAGTCAAGAGACATCTTTCCAGAGCGTTGAAGTTGGTGAAAAGATGGAGAGAAATTTATAAGTTTGAATTCAAATTTTGAAATGAAATTCTGGGGTCATGTCGACATGGGATATCCGGGTATGTCAACATGTGCCTATTGAATCAAAGGACAAGTTTCTATTCCTAATCCCTAATAAATATACATACATACATACATACATACATATATATATCTATATTATCCTATATTCTAATTATATAATTCCTAAGATAACATTAAATATAATAATACTTAAATATTAATAATTTAATATTTAAAATATTATTAAAATAATATTATTTTTGAATTTAAAATTCAAATTTCAAGGGATAAATTTGAATTTAAAAATTCAAGGAATTTTAAAACAATCAAGCAAACAAACAAGCATCCATTCAAACAAGAAAAATCAAAAATAATTTAAATGCGTACCTAATTTTAGATCCATACTCCCATCGTCATCTGATTCATGAATAGCAGTGAAACACCGATTTGAATGATCCGTCTTCTTTTCATCGTCATTGGATGATGAGTGTGAGTCATCAAGAGTTGCTGTGAATGCTTTCTTTCATTTCCTTGACGAGTCATTGTTTGGAGGGAATAACTGTTTATCTGGATACAGACAATTTTTTATAATGCCCAACCTTATTGCAATTGTAGCATCTATCATTGTTGACGTTCTTCGTATTATTTATGGAATTCCTTTGATAAATTCTTTTGTGATTATTCATTTTTCTATATTTTAGGAATTTTCTAAAACTTCTTGTCATGAAGGCAATCTCCTCATCATTGTCTGGTTTCGAATCTTCAGTTGTTGCATTGAATGCTAATGACTTCTTTTCTGTAGCCTTGTTTTCTCTTCTTCCTTGCAGTTGAACTTCATAAGACGTTAGATTCCCAACTATTTTTATAAGACTGATATCATTTTCTTCTTCGATTACAAGTGTTTTTTGATCCCATTCTGGAGTGAGTGAATTTAGAATTTTTCTGACTTGGTCTTCCTCCGAAAAGCTTTTTCCCAGTGCAATTAGTGAATGAACAATATCTTGAAATCGACAAAACATATCGAAAATGGACTCATTTGCACGCATTTTAAATAATCGAAACTGATTAGTTAATATGAAAATTTTAGTCTATTTAACTTTGCTTGTTCCTTCATGAGTAACTTGCAAAGTTTTTCAGATTTCAAATGCAGACTTACAAACAGACACTCTATTAAACTCATTCCTATCTAATGAACAAAATAATATATTCATGGCCTTTGAGTTATTTTGTGCAACACCCTTTTGCTTAGCAATCCACTAGGAAAAATGGGTAGTTGGTTTAATATACTCAGTTTGTGTGATATTCCAAGTTTCTAATCCTACATATTGTAAATAAATTTTCATTCTACAAGCCCAATATGCATAATTACTACCGTTGAAAAATGGTGGTCTGATAGTAGACTAACCTTCTACAAATGAACTAGTGTTAGTGATAACAGAACTAGTGCCAGAGTTGACATTACTTGTGTTGGTAGCCATTAAAACAATTTTCAAGTTTCAGATTATGAAAACTATAAAAACCAATGCTCTAATACCAATTGAAAGGGACAATGGATTAAGTATCTTAAGGCTAAATAACACTAGAGGGGGTTGAGTAGTGTTTAATGGATTCTAAGATTTATATGAATAATCTAAAATTATGACACAAACAAATGTAGAACTTAATCAGAGAATCAAACACAGATGCAGAAAGTAAATAAAAAACAGTAAAGGGAAAGAACACACCAGATTTTATACTGGTTCGGAGTTACACTACATCCAATACTGTACCAAGGCAAACCACCTCATACGGATTTTTATTATACCAATGCCGAGATTACATTGCTCAATTTCTAAAGACCTTGAGGTACCCTCCTGTCTCATGAGTCCAGGTTAAACTCTCTTAATTTATGGGCCATAAGATTACCCAATTGGTTTCCAGGCATATCCACACCTTATAGAGAGACTTGATAAACTTTTGATTACAAATTGGTCCTATAACTCTGAATAGCACTTTGATCTTCGAGAGAGGGTAGAGACTCAAACAAGAATGAGATTCTAATTTGATTCACTAAAGAATTCGGTAGAATTCGGCACGATCTTAAAAATATGAAAATTATAGAATATGGATTTGTGGAGAACAAGAAGTGAAGAAAATATGAAATTAGTTGATTAAAAAATTCATTTGTGAAGGCTATTTATAAAGCATCAACGGTCATAACCATTCGTGAAGAGATTTAAATGAATAGACACTTCTTTTGAAAATTGAAACTTTTGAATTCAACGGCGACCATGTCGACATGGGGTATCCTATGATGTCGTCATCCCTATGTTAAAAACAATGTAAAAATTTGTTTTGTAAATGATATAGAAAGGAAAACAAGATAAAATGATTCTGGAGTAAAAACAAGAGTTTATTTAAAAACAAAAAAAAGAATATTTGAAGGATAAAAAATCTTTTTGAAAATCATTTGAAAAGATAATTTTTAAGGCTAAAACATTTTGAAAAACAGTTTTGAAAATCATTTTGAAAAACCATTTTGAAGTAGTTTTGCAAGCTTGTTCCTGCAGAATATCTCATCACATCAGGACTCGAGAACTTGTACAAAACCAAGATGTTTGTAGGTTTGTAAGCCACTTGTCGTAGGTTTGTAGGCTACTTGTCATGGGTTTGTAATCCACTAAGAAGGTAGAAACGGGTTCCATCCCAAATGAAATTCGAAATGAAGATTTTCATGCTATTATGAAGTTTTAACAAAAACTCGACACATATCTTGAAACCTTGATTTCGATACTCTAGAGTCTTCAATCTTGACAATCTTGAGTCTTGAGTCTTTTTACTGATCAGTCTTCAATAATCAATACCTACATATATATATACACATATATATATATGTCCTGCATATACATATCTATCTAGACAACAATGTTAGTATATATTTTATAATAAGATAAGTTAAAAAGGTTGTTGTCATCAAAACAAACATCTCAGTTCCTAACAGTTCATTCTTCTCTTGCAAAGTGGATGGTGATTTGTTTTAAATCTAAGGAGAAACCACAAATCAAAGTGTGACAAAGGGCAAGGTCTATCGAATCTAGAGAGTAATCAATCATATCTAGGTATTGTTCTATCATTCATGGTCTTTCTACATGCTTCATCTTAAGGTAATTATATGTGTGTATAATTCTATATTTACATATCCTATAATTTGTTCTTATCCCCTTAATCTCTATCTTTCCCTTATGTTCATACCTGTGAATTTGAATCTTGATTTGCATATATCCATTGCCTTTCTTGAATCGATTATTCTATCATGTTAAAACATTAATTTTTTCTTTGATTTACTGTTTGTAAATGAAATGAAATCTACTTTATTTGAACTACTATGCTAAGCATTAATTATGTATACATATGTGTGTGTGTGTGTGTGTGTTTACAGTATATATATGTATGTATTTATATATTAATAAATAAAATTGTTAATGTTTAGGATGACAAAGGCATATATATGGGAAATGTGTCCATTGTGGTGTAAATCCTAACACCTATGCAATGTTTACATTAACTTTGTACACTTTTATATGTTGCACTTACACTATACACATGGGATTGTGATGTGCTCAGTATCATTTACATTTAATCAAATCAAATTGGACTAATGCATTTCTAATAAAACATTCAATTGAACTGTTAACATAAGTATTTTACATATTATCACTCTAATTAGAGATAAAAATGAGTTGTTTCTCTCTCTTCAATTAATGTTGTTCACATCCTTAATTAATTGCATAACTATTAGAGAAGGAAATTAAAGTTTCTTTCTCATATTATTTTAATAAGTAACTGCTACACATGTGGGTGTATTTGATACACTCATTTAAATTTATATAATATTCAAACCCTTTTGAAATATTTTTTCACCAAATTAAATAAAATATCGATTTTTATTTAAAAGAAGATTTAGATAAAATCTAAGTGTATTTGGACTTCATAGGGCTATTAAAGATCCAAAATGGTAAAATAATAATAATTAAATTCATCCATTTCTTATGCTGCGGGATGACCAAGTTCCAACACTTATACCATTGAGACAAGTATATGGGTACATTTTCTAAGTATGGAAAATGTAGGTTTTTGTAAATATACCTATACTGTTGATATAAGTATGTGCAAAAGTTTTCCAACTTTTTGAAAGTGAAATTTTTTGTGAATATACCTATATACTTGAGATAAGTATATCAAATATTTTCAAGTATTGAAAAGAGTAGAGGGGATTTGTGAAATATTTTTGTAAAGTTATTTTAATATAAATACATACAAAGTGGTTTAACTAATGGAATGATTAATTAAAGAGGCTTAATGGATGTTTTGTGTTTAACCATGGTTGGTTAAATCTTTGGTTTAATTTTTTTTTATTTGATAGTTAAATAACCGAATATCAAATGTTAACATGTTTTTAAAACTATCGTTTTTAGTTTGGAGTGATCAGGATCAGATATATTATCTGAAAACCACTTAGAACAGGCATAAGCTAAAAATTGAAGACATCTTAAATATTATGAAATCGAAGAAGGAGTTTTTTAAAGTGCAAGGGCTACTTGCTACCGAGGGTGATTCCAAAAAGGAAGTAGTAGAAGAGTGCCTTCAATACCTAGTACCTTGTAATTGCATGGAATCCATTCTCCAACAAGTGCCTTCAAATCAATTTGTATACCTATTATGCTAGAATATTGTTAATGTAATACTTTGGCCATGATTCCATGTTTATTTTAAACTGTAGACATAATTATAATATCAAAAGATTTCCTATGAAATGTTTTGATTATCATAAGGTAAAACTCATCCGTGTTTATGTGCGGCGTGGTTTTACGAGATACCTTTATTTTCTTAAAGGTTTTATAACGTTAAAATCAAATTGTGATGTGTTTCTCACACTGGTTTACCAGATTGATTTGAGTGTTATTTTCTTATAATGCTCAGGTCAGACTGAGCATATTTTCAGATTTAGATTTGGATGCTTTAGAGCTTCAAGAGCTGTGTTGGATGCCTTTAAGCTGTATTCATGTATATTTTATTTCCACCGCATTAGTTGTTTTATATTTATCAGCATTTGTGAGGACAGGTTGTGTAACTGTCCAGGAAAATGATAGATTAGAGTACTTTGATTTGATGTATGTATGTTTTAGCTTTCCTTTTATAAAGATTTTTTGTATATTATATAATACTCATCACGATGTGAGATCATGTTCCGTCTTCTTTTCTTTTCCCTAAACATTCCGCCTTTCCGGCACTCGGTGGCTTGGCACGTGAATACTGTGGATGTTTTAGTATCGACTTTTAAGGGTCGAAAAGGCAGGTCATCACATACGGTATGAGAGCTTAGGTTAGCGAACACGTATGCTTTGGTGGGGTAGACTCATTAGAGATAGGGTTATTGTAATGATCCGGAATTTCACTGCTTTGGTTAGTGAATATTTATTTAATTTTAAAAATTCATTATGTAGGTTTTATAATGAAAATATACTCATTTTTATTAATTAATAACGATGGCAAAATCATTTTCAAAATTTGTTTACCAAATTATATAGTTCGTAGAAAAACAAAAAATGAGACCAAAGAATGTTTTTCGAAGTTTCGACCTTTCAACACCGGAAGTTATCGGGAATATTGTTTGTCTTTGTGCACCGTATATATACATATGTAAGAGCATTCCCAACCAGGTCATGGTTGGAAAGTAGTCGACTCCCAATGGAGGGTCGGTTGTTGCCTTCTGGGTTGCTTCTTACCTTGCCAAAATAAGGCCAGCTAAGCTGGCCGGCTATGCCAACAGCTGCTTTATTGCCATTGGCACTTAGTCGGCTATATAATAGCCGGCTAAGTGCCAACCACTTAATTGTAGTCGTTGGTACTTACACGACTCTTATTTAACTGGCTAAGTGCCAACGGCTACACAACCGACCATTGCCTTTTCCCTTATATAACTTCTGAATTGCAAAATTTTATTTGCACCATTTCAATTACAATTTTTTCTCTCCTCAACACACTTTCTCCAAACAAGATCAGTATTGCTGAAAAATTCAGAAGGAAAATCTCATAAATCTTCATCTCCTAGATTTCTATCTCAGCAAAGGTCAGATAATCAGAATCCGGCTCAATTCAATCAACGTATGTATAATTCTCAACACGTTCAAAATCAATTTCATTATCAACAAGCGCCAAATTCATACTAGCCTCAACATAATCACAGTATCTACCATTCTTAGCAAGATTCGAACTATTACCAAAATTCTCAAAATGTGAATTATTCGTAGAATATTTCGTTTTAACAAAACTTTAACTATGATCAAAACTACGTATCTCCTAATAACCAACAACGATCAGTATTGTCATATCGTTCACAAATTATATCGAGAAATCTCAGTAATCAATTTGGAGGCAACATATATCAAAATCAAGAAACAGAATTTGATGTCAATGAAATAGTCGAAGAAGAAGAAGACGTTTATAGGAATCCTAATTTATCTTATGGTCAAACTTAGGGTAGCCAACCAATGAGAATCAACATTTTTGAATCTGCTAAAGTGGAACCAAAGGCACAAAAAGGGTTAATTGTTCGCCGGACAAGCAAGCTGAATTAGCATTCTGCTAGGTTGAATATTCTAGAGACAATAAGAGAGGTATAAGCCGAAGTGAAACTTCTTTTTGGACTTCTATATGCAATTTGTTCAAATTTCAAACTCCAAATAGTCCCCCAAGAATGATAGATTCGTTGAAGTAGTCTTGGAAAAGAATAAACATGGCTTTTCAGCTTTGAAAAGAAATAATTGCCGGCCTACATTCTAGACAACAAAGCGGGGCAAACGACATGGACCCACTAATGATTTTAAATTTAGAATTCAAACTATCAAGTTTTATGTTTTATTTTTCGAATAGTATTTCATCATCTATAGCTCAATCAAGCAAATGTATTGTGTATGTTTGAACATAATAATCAACCATTCAACTTGCACCATTTCTATGACATACATGAAAAAGAGGAAAAATTGGAGTCGGGTGCGACAAGAACATTCAGTAATGCACTTTATTCCTCGAAAGATGAGCGATGAATCCATCCTCGGTAGTTCTGGTCCATCTAAGGACACCCCTTTCACAACTAGTTCAGATGGTCGGCCTCCAGGAAGGTTCAAGGGCAAGAAATAAACTACCCACGATTACAGCGAACATATGAACATATTAGACAGCATAAGGCGGCCACTAAAGATACAAATAAATAATACCTTTAAACAAAAGAAACAAAGAGAATTGAAAGGGCAATGGAAAAACAATGGTGTCGCAATGAAAAACAAAAGGTAAGAAATGATGAGCTAGAGCTAAGAAAACAAGAATTAGCTTGACAGCAAAGAGTAAATGATATGGCCCTTTTAACCTGCAACTTAAACGAACTCAACCAAGTTCAGAGGATGTATATGAAGAAGCAACTTGAGGAGTGCGATAGACGTCAAGGGAGGACATAGGAAACTAGGTTCCTACAATGTATCTTAGCATTCCATCAATATTTTGATGTCGTAAGTGTTGGTTGTGATGTTATTGTTAGTGTTGCTGTTAATGTGATTATCGCCGTATTAGTTCAAGTTAATGGTTATGTTATTATCGTCAATTTTGCAGTTATTTCTATTGTCATCTTTTAATACTCTTAATACGTCAACAACAACTTAGTATAGCAGATATAACAAATTCAAACACAAACATTAATACAAAACGTCAACAAGCACTTATTACGATGAATAAGCACCGTCTAACATCACATCTACTAATGGTTTCTTATATGTTCCCAGTAGTGTATCCACGTTGCACTGCTGTACGCGGGTAATGTATTATGCAATACAAATATCGGTTTGTTTTCCATGCTTCTCTTTATTATTATTGTAGCTGTAGTACACAAAATTAGTCGACTATAATCACATTTCGATGCCATCCTCATATTCATGCGAGGGTTCGTTATAGCACAATAGCCCACCGAGTATATCCTTCCCGCAACCACCGACCGAATGGTATATTGAAATGGAGGAAAGACACAATGCCAATGTAAGATAGCATGAGTTACAAGTGTAGGAGCGCATGTGGCTAGAAAATGGAAGAAGTCAAACAGAAGAGCGGTGCAGCCATAATGGAAATAGAGAACAAAGGAATGAAATAAGACACCAATTACCTTGCATAGATCAAGAGGTTAACTCTCAAGAGATCTATTTTAACTGTGGGGGTACTGTTCTGTATGTTGTTGTAAGTAGTGAAACAGACATAGGTAGGCGGCACTATAGATGCCATAATTCTCCTAACGCTTGTGGTCTGTAGCAATGGATTGACGATCCTCTTCTTCACCGTGCCGTTGTTTATGCTAACGAACTTGAAAACCAAATTCAGATGCTTCAAAGAACATTGGGTTCAATTAATTTATCAGGTGGTCGAAGGCAGTTTTCTTAATTATTGGTTCTTTTGTTTGCTATCTTATCCTTTTTTCATGTCGTTGTCATGTTTTACAGTTTGTTGTCTTGTTCATTTTCTATGAAAGCAGTTATTTGTTGCCTTCGTAAGTTTAGTATTTTTGCCATTGATTTTCAAATGTTTATATGATGTTATTATGTTAAGTGTGTAGTAGATTATAAGAACACCAACTTTACTTGAATTTGAAAGTACATATAAGTTACTGATACTGTAAACAACAAGCTGAAGGAAATTAACTTAATAAACATACTTAACCAACCCATACATCATTCGAACTGTCTAATACATCTAACCTAGAGATTGTATGCAGCATGTCCAACAACTCAATATGACCCTCCCACAAATAACGAGAATCATACATGGCTCATGTTAACTGAAATAGATCTTTGTCTTTCACTGCTTTTATAATGATTCTGTATCTTCGACGATACCTTGTACATGTTAAAGAGTGCTTTGAGTTTCCAAAATCCTTTGAATAATATACAATCAGGAAGACTGTTAAAAGTATCATTTAGAGTGACCTAAAAATCTTGCTTCATCTCTTCTTCCATATGTCTACGGTCGGTTTCTATGTACGATTTGATTAGAACTAAATAATCATCCGCATTTCAGTTTTCATTTGACATTGAAGATTAGTGATGACGTTGAGAATAAATGAAGATGTTGTGAATTCTCAATACATAAATCTTGTTTAAATAGAAATTTCATGCTCCGCGTCTCATGAATCAAGTGCCTTATAATCAACCAGGTGGCAAGCATCCACAAACGTGACTATAAACAAACACAACCATGTTTGTTCCTTCAAATAGTGATTTACACATAGTCAAGCAAAACATGAAATCAAAATCTGATGCACTTATGCAAACACTACTACTAAGTACGCATATGGATAATACACTGGTATAAATAATGAAAGTAAATACAAAACAATAATAATACACATATACAACCATTGCTACTGCATACAAACCACTGAAAATACTGTCATACAAACTCTAGTACGAAATACATAACAATGACAATACAATGGTACACACATGCATAAGACATTCAAACAGTAATAGTACATACTAACACTATGGCTCATCAAACCAGCACTGATCATCAAAAAGATTGGCTGCATCACCGTCATCGTCATTGTTGTCATCACCGTCGTCGTCGTCATCTACTCTGCGCGTAGGATGATATCACTGCTACAAGCTGTAGCAAGCTTGTTAATACGAGCAGTCAACTCATCTATTCTACATTGACGCTCGATGTACATGACCTGGTGAAGTCCCTCTACATCTAAAACAAATCCTCATAGGAAAATGCTGTTGGATCGAGATATTGGGAAATATCTGGCCGAGGAATATCAACATATCTTTCAATCCCAGACATTATCGGAATACCGACTATCCAACCGTAATCTCCTACCTGGGAGGGTTGTGGAGAATGATACACATGAGTACTCTTTGTAAGATCTTGCAAAACAGGGGGCAACACCACTCCGTATGCCGAGGGCCCTACCAAATCAACGGATGCAACATGAACAAAAGTAGCCGTATGTGATGGAGTATAGAACCGTCGTCAAAAGGAAGCATAATCTACATTCACGATGATGAAGTAATTAGCGGACAACTACTCCTCTGCATACTCATGTAATGCAGCGCTGTCATAAACCCTCAAAAAAGGTGTATTCGAATGTGGATCGTCGGGAACAACATCACCATTTAAGCTCTATCTCCAACTGTGCTCACCAAGGAACAAATATCATCCTAAGCTAGATGGGAATGAAACCAGTGGAAACTGTCTCGTAAAAAGGAATGCAGCATGCACTACGATAGGGTCGGTCTAAAAGGCAAACCATCATACGGATGCCATATAAACACTCTCTCGTGTGGTCCGTAACCCGATCTGATTTTGGGCTACAGTAAAAATATGACATGTCTCCCCTTCTTGCACCTTTCTACGGTTATCACGGGCCCATGCTTTAACTTGAGGAAAGAAAAGGTGTAATGTGGAGTCGAACGTCTGGTAAGTCATATTGCGGAAGTACTCATAATTCCAGTACAATAAAACCTCCCAAAATCCTGTAATGGACGCAGATCTACCCCTAACGATGCATTCATGATCTAAAGAGTGATCCAAATACGCTAATATTGGAGTGCCCCAATCATATGCGACTGGACTATCAAAACAACTCCACTATAGTTGTTACATATCCGGTCGGCAACTTGTTCATTTTATATGTAAAGAAAAAAATTCCCCATCATGTACAGAATAAAAAGTCTAGAAATCTCTAAATGGTTCTCTGAACTACTAGCATGTATCAATTCACTGATTGCCTGTCTAATGTAAGAGCATCTAATCTGCAGTTCGGATGACGGTCCATCATGTAAATCAAGATGTAGAAGTACATTGGATAAACGGTGATAGTACTGGTACTCCTCAGCATACGGTAAGGTCTCATCCTTTCCAATGACTAAAGCGGTAAGCATAGTTAAGTCTAATGGGGTAAGACCAAGCTCTCCAAAAATAAAGTGGAAGGTATGAGTAGTCTTCCACCAAAAGGCGGCTAAAGCATTGCATAACTGAACGTCCGAATTTAATAGATTATCGATATTGTGACAACCCGAACTCGATGTCCGACAAACAACATCAAATTCGTACCGCCGGAGCTTGCAACAACATTAGATGATAAATAACGCAGCGGAAATAAAAGATGATATTACTGATACAACATGAATACAATATCCAATACATCAATTAAATACAATGATAATCATCAATATCAGAGAATACAAAATACAGCGGAACATGATACAATATGAGATAAAGCTTCACAGAATTCAATACTGCAACTCTGATCCAAAAGCTCCAAAGACAAAGCTCCAAAACTCCAAGCTCGACCACCATCAAGGTTGCACCAAAATGAGCAAGTCCGGCTGTGGACTCCAAAGACTCCAAACAAAATCAAACGGAAAGCTGAAATCTACCAAACGATATCTACTACCTGACTATCTGAAAACCAAACTCTAGACTGCCCGTGTGGAAAATTATGGGCACCCAGAGTTTAGGAAGGGAACAATAAACTCCGAGTCAGTCATGGGACTGGTATGAGCAAAAAAAACATTTGGTCTTTAAAACAAACAGAAGGATTTTAAGTTTTTGAAAATCCGCAATGCTTTTTGAAAATGAAACTACCATAAGGCCTCCCGGCACACACACAGTGCAAACGCAGACATGGGAGAGATTTCTCCTTATGATAGTCAAAAATGCTTACTACAAAAAAATTCTTTTTGATATTATTACTAGTGCATAGTGGAAATTTTTTCGAAAGTATAATATAAATCCTAGCCAGCATAGGTACCATTATACCATGCCTACTATAGCTACCACCTGAGGTGGCAGGTAATACAACTGCAATCATAAAGGGCTCGTATTGGTTGATTAGATTTCCAACAAATGGTCAGGCTAAGGAACTTCCTAATGCCACATGGGAACGCCTCTGGCGAGACGCCCCGAGAACCTTCTCGACTCTCTGCCAACAGAAGGCCGATTTCGTCCCTGCGCGGGAGTAATACCTACAGATATGCCACCCCCGGTTCTTTGGGACCTTTAACCGAGGATCCTCTATACCAACAACATCACACAGTAATAGATATATATTACAGTGCCCACATGAGTAAGTACTTGGGCTCCATACCATGATACTACCCTTTTCTAGAAGGAATGGTCATACCCTAGAGGAGCTACCCCTGAAACCTTGCCGCATCATTACTGTTTCGACCATTACCGGTTTGTGAGGCTCGATGAGGTTTCGTCCACAAAGCTACGCTTTACACGAAAGCCATGCTTTGATCACAAATGATCATCAACACACAGCAGCACTTAGTGTGACACACTATCAAATTGGAAGTATATCGCTGATAACCTTCAACTACATAACCTCTGTGCTCGTACATCTTAGAGAAGGGTGTTAAGCTAAGAGAATAAATTCTCTACCACCAACAGATATGTATTTGAAAGAAATCAGCTTTATACCCTAAAGTGTAGTGTCAGACACACATCCATACAAGTCTGTTCTGGGTTTGAACAGAACTGAAGGCACTTCCGAAGAAGACCTTGTAATCCGGGTATCCACAATCTCGATCGGACTTCCCATCACTTAAGGAATCTCTATACCATAGCTACTCAGTGCAGAGACAATCGATAGGTTATCCTATCGTTCTCGCAAATACCCGGTCATCACCACGGGTCTTCAAATGCTATCCATAACGATGTATCATTATTCGGAATGGGTTATATGACACAAAGGTCCTCTCCTGGCTAAACCGAATAATGAGCGCAATATTTAAAAAAAATATGGATATGAGATTTTAGTTAAGTCACAACTTAAAATTCAAAATTTTCTTTCAAATGGTTTAACCAAATTACCATTTCAATTCTTTTAAACAAAGAGATTTATTTCATAAAGTTTACCCAGTTCCATAAAGATCCACTCACGGATTCCAAACAATTTCCATTTTAATTGGATTAACTCATTTAATCTCGAAATCAAAGATTTAACTTATAGCTTTCAAAACCGTTCCCTAAGATTCATTCATAACTTGGTAACCCATTTCATTTCAAATTTGAAATTTCTATAATACAAATTGGAAATTCATTCCTTATATGAAAGCTTTTATAGTTGAAAAAAAACAGTTTTATTTTGGAAAAATCTGATTTCAATTATTCAAGTTAAAGTTTTTCAAACTTGGGTTAAATTTAATTCCCAAAACAACACTTTAAAAATGGTTTAAAAATCCATATTACTTGTAGGACCTTTTACTTCATAAATTCTCAAAATAGAATTTAATTTCAAAATCTGAATCCAAATTTAAACTGAATTATTAAGTTTCAAAACTTTATTAAGTTATTCAAAATAACTTTAATTTTAGAAATCCTTTTCCAAAAGCCTTTCATTTTAAAACCCGATCCATTTCCAAAATCATTTAGATTTAAAAAATTCAGTTTTACAATTTATTTCAAAAACCTGTGACTTAACCAATTTCCACGTGCAATCCATATTTGTGTGTACAGTGTAGTCCAAGGGTTTTACACAATAGTGCACACATCAATCATCACAGATATATCGATAAGCGGTATAACCCATAACGCTTATCTTCATTCACAGATTCATAGATAAAGTAAATTTATCGATCACAAAAATTCACTAATATGATTCGATGTGGGTTTCGGATAACTAATTGGAATCCGACTACCTGTCGCATCAAAATTCAAATGTCGGTTTATGGGCCAAGGGGTTTTTAGTTCATACAACAGCATATTCATCACAAATAAAACAGCTCGGCATAAACAATACATAGCATCACGTCGCATAACGAATATATCAATCCATCACATAGCATTCAATAACAATCAAACATCTACAGTTAAGATGAATAATTTGGGTGGCTTTTAAATTTATTGCCTACATAATTACTTTCATTAGTAATTTTAATCAACGATTATTATCATTAATTTCAATTGATTAAGTTTTAATCACTTTCATTAATCAATCATTTCTTTAATTGATCATCTTAATTAATTAACCCTTAATTGTAATTAATTAAATCTTAATTATTTTTATTAATTAGTTATTCCTTAATTAATTACTTTAATTAATAAACCCCTAATTATTAACTAAATCTTAATTATAATTAATTGTTCTTGATTGATTAACTAATAGGTTTATTCCTTAATTTATTACAAATTAATTACTTCATTCGTAAATAATGATTTCTTAATTACTTTAAGTTAATTAACCTTTAAATAAATTATTCTTAACTTAATTACCTTAATTAATCAACCACGTAAATTAATTATTCTTTAAAGTAATTAACCCTTAAAATTTGATTAATCAATCTTTATCCTTTAATTATCTTCTCTTAATCACTTTCACCAAGTAATTACTATTTTATTTAAATCATTTATTGATTACCTGATTACTTAACTTAAATTATTAAATCCTTAATTATTAAATCTTAATTATAATAAAGTTATCCTTTAATTAATTTTTCTTAATTATTTAACCCAAACAAATAAAATTTATTAATCATATAAAAACATTGTAATATTATTAAGTAAAAATAATTTTTTAAAATAAAGGTTGTATTTATTTTAAATCATTTTAAAACTTGGTAATTTAAAACAAATTTGTCTAAAAAAAACTTTCTTAACTAATTCAAAACTGGGTTAATATTAAATTTTTACCAAAATTCAAAACTTGTTTTAATAAAAAATTTCAAAGTGAACTTGTTTTTTTTTCTTCTTTTCAAATCTGAAGTGTTTCTGCCCCAAAACCCCTGACCCGAGTATTCCTTCGAGTTCCTCACCAACTTTCCCGAGTATTGCTTCGGTTTTTTTTCAAAAGTTTACCCGAGAGCACCGTACTTTCCCCTTTTGAAATTTTCCAAGTGTTTTACTCTTGCACCCAACCCTACTTGAGACAAAACTCGAGTTAACATACAAATTCCCCCATGTCACGCTTCGAGCCTACCACCTTCTTTCCCAAACCATGCTCATTTTCCAGATACACAATTCTTACGCGTGCACGTGCACATCCCAATGCGGTGGCTTCGACCATCACCACTAGCGTCGACAAGTCGACAATCACCTTCGCACCCCACTCCGACCACCAAATCATCGATTCAAGCGTGAAATTGAAATCGAGCTTTCTAGCTCAAACTGGAACCAACTGCTTCGACCCAAAATGGTCCCACCGACTGCAACAAGTTCACCAGAAACGTCGTCGTTTCGACCGCCACTTCACCATACAGTGACACAACCATCCCCTAAGGCCCGATGACCTAGAATGCTGCGATAAACACGAGAATGCCTCGTGAATTTAATTTACAAAGCACAGAGTTAAACCCTAAGTCGATCCAAATATTCACTCATGGCGAATTATAAAATCATATAGCATTTTTCTCGAATTCAACCGTGTTCCAGCATCCCTAAAAACAAATTCCAAGCCTCAATTCACTCGAGATCGCCAGTGATTTACAAAATGCCCCAAATTTGTCCAACTCGAGAATTTGCAACATTCTCAAAATTAAAAATCATGAAACCTTTATTAAAATTCATCTTTTTCGATTACTGATTAAATTATGAAACAAAAACGTGAAATCAAATCATTTGATTTCCTGACTTAAAAATGAGTTTACAGTAAATTCTATATTATTGAAATGATTATTCAATGTAAATCTTTAAAACTATTTTTAACATTCGTGTTGCTTTGTCACAATCATCTTATTTTTAGAAATTATAGCTTGGATTCGATTAATGAAAGAGATATTTAGTTTTTAACCTTGATTTTTTAAAAAAACTATGAATTTGAAAAACAGAATTTCATTTACATATACTGACAGGCAACCATTTCATATATATGTATATACATATATAAACACATTCACATCCATGCAGCTATCTTATTTCAGGAATCAACCACGGGCATTTAGTTATAGATTAAAGGTTTTTAAATAGAAATTTGCTCACCTGGCTTTCAAATTTGAACAGAGGAATAACAGTTGTTTTATCTTAAACTCTTCTATATGTTTTGCCTTGAATTTTGTTCTATTTGGTACTTTCTGATTCCAGTTTTTTTTCTTTGTTTCCCTTTTGATTTTCTTCCTGAATTCCGCTATATCCTGTTTGATGCTTTGCTGTGATCTTACTTTTGTTTTGATGCTCTTGAATCTTGTTTCCAGGCTTTATAACTTGATTTGTAATTTTCCTGTCTTGAAGTTTGTTTTATGTTTGTTTTACTTTGAATCTTCCTCGTTTCCAGGTTTGAAGGTGATTTCGATTTCCAGAATCTTTCCTTTTTTTCTTTCAGGTTTGAAGTTTTCTTGAGTCCAGATTCTTGCTTTAGTGTTGAGATGGTTTAAGATTTTTGTTAAGAAGGGTGGGATTTTGAATTTGAGTTTTGAAGATGGTTTCTTGTTTTTCTATTGTTTTTTTCTCTTTTTTCCTCAGGTTTCTTATTTCGGGCACAAGAATATGAATGGCCTATCTAATTATTTGTTTTTGATTTATTTTATATTTTTTGTTCAAAAGTTAATGCCATTTGTCCCTTTATTTCTATGCATGTTGTACACTTGTAGTTAGGGCTGTTACGGTTGAACCGTTCAACCGCTCAACCGCACCAACCGTTCATGCGGTGAACGTCCACAACGTGAACGGTTGAAAATTTTGAAAACCGCAATTAGCCATACCAACCGTACAAGATTTTTTTATGTAATATTTAACATTAAATATAAAAATTAGTAATTTAAGTTCAAAAAAGCTTGAAAATTAATAATACTTGTCTAAATGAACTAATAACATGCGCATCCATATTGGTCGTTTTGTAAACAAATAAATAAATTTGCAAAAATCAGTTAGAGCTGTTATCCCGCTTTTTGGCAAAGCCGCGATACCAAAAGATCGATCGAAAACGGAGAGCAGTTCGTCTCAAAGATTGGTCATACTTCGTGTTGCTATGGATATCGCTGAATTTTGTCCGAGCCCAGGTTGAGATACAATTGATAGGACATGACAAGAAAGATCATAGAAGTCGTCATCTCAAATTTCGAGTCAATCTGAGTTCATACGCTCAAGTTATGATCGATTCAACTTGAAGGGAAAAACGCTGGTTTCGAACCTATCATGGTAAGTGCCTTCGAATCCATCATCAAACACCATTCAAACCGATCACTTTCGAATCGATGGACCTCGAACCCATCAGAGCGCCTCGGGTTCGACTCCATCACCTTCGAATCCATCGGGTTCGTGTCGATGGACCTCGTATCCATGGAGAAGTCACAAAGCTCGTATCCATCAGAAGAACGCGAGTTCGAATCCACCAAGCATCAGTTGTTCGAACCCATTATTGGAGCCTTGTTCGAACCCATCCATAAAGCCTTGTTCGAACCCACTGGGTCAACTAGCCACGATGACGTGTCATCCATCGGTTCAAATGCGCCGAAGTACATGGAGTCGAAGCGGTCAACTCGGAGTGAAGACCGGATCGGTTGGAAGTTTGCGCTCCACGTCACCACGAAGGCGCGTGCCACCATCGGTTCTAAACCATCGATTCGAAGGGATGATTTTGAACCAAGCAGCCACTTGAAGAACGTCATCTCGAACCCATCATATCTCTCAATCCACTGATCCAAATGCTACGAAATTTTCACAGAAGCTTGTATACATGTTGAAGAATGTCCACACCAAATTTCACCTCGATTTGATGATTTTATGATCGATTCGAATAGAGTTCGAATCGATGCCAAAGTGGGCCCAAATTTCTTGAGGCCGGGCGCGTGGGTCCCCTCACGTGCCAGAAGTGGTCTCCCGAGTTTTCAGTGAAATATCAGCATCCTACGCCTATAAATAGAGCCCCAGAGCCAACAGAAGAAGGGGCTTTTCGACTCTCAAGCACCCAGACTCTGCCGGATTGAGATCTCCATCATCCTACATCATAATTTTGCTGTTGATTTCGAATTTCCGGTTGTAACTCACTGTTGATCGCTGTAACAACTTGTAATCATTGAAAGAGAATCAATAAAATACCAAAAAAATTCACAGTGGACGTAGGCAACACGCCGAACCACTATAAATCGCTTGTCTACGCATTTACTTTACTGTTGATTGGAGTTTTTGTTAGGTAATATCTGTTTCGATTCTACATTCTTCACTATTATCTCTTCAACGACCCCCGAAGAGTGTTGTGACCAATTTTTGGTGCAAACACTTTGGTGCTTTCATCGAAAAAACACAGATTTTCTCCTGCTCGTTGGATCTGTCATCGATACCGGATTGAATAAATCTAAGAGAGAGATCCAGATCATTAAATCCAACTTCTTTCCATTTTATTCAGATTTGCATAAAGTCTAGGAAAGGAATTCAACCTTCGAGATGGTTAGCACAAGAACCACCTCAAACGCTGTTAATCAAGAAAAACAGGATCGACAAAATCCTGTGCCGCCATCTCCATCTAATCAAGAAGTCGTTGGGAACTCGGAACCGTCCGGTCCGGTTACTCGACAGGAGTTGCAGTTGCTACTCCAAGAGCTGACCCAGAGTCAGCAGCAACTAGAAGAACAGCTACGCGCTAACGCTGAGCTAGTCAACAAGCTGGATCACCAGAAATGAAAGAGATCCACGAGAGACCATGCTCCTCGCTCCTCCAGCGAAAGTTCTTCATCTTCTGATTATCATAATCGGCCTCCACGACCCCGACTAGATGGGAGTCGCATCCCAGCTACCGGAGATCAACCGACACTGACCGTTGGACAACTGAGAGTCGGTCCATCAGCCAGTTTCCAAACCAGGCCCTCCTCCCGAGAGGGTGCCGTTCCTCATCACACCGCAGAATACCGCACCACTAACGTTGCGGCTGAACCAGGAATTGACGCCCAAGATAAGTCGGACCTGGACCGTCACCAACACGGACGTACTCCTGAACCATACGTCCCGGAAGACTATGAGCCACGAAGGCAAGACTTGGACCGTCGACAATATCCGGTCCAACCCCGAAGAATGGAACGCGATTATACTCCGGTGCAGGCCGCACAAAACGCGCAGATGCCGGATCTGTCAACTATGATACGTCAGATGATCCGTTAGAGCCAGGGATTCACAAATGACGATTGGGGAGTCTCTCGAAGCCACACTCCTTTTACGGACGATATCCTTACTGCTGAACCCCCACGGCGATTCAGGATGCCAACTCTACCCATGTATGAAGAAAACTATGACCCCAACCAACATATTCTGAAATATGAATGGTCGATGACCGCAACCAGAGCCGACGATGCAGTGAAGTGTCGTAGTTTCCCCATATCCTTGGGGGGCATCGCTACCATGTGGTTCACTCGATTGCCACCTCGATCCATCTCTTCATTCGATCTGTTAGCCACAAAATTCGTTGAGCAATTCCGCATGCACGTAGCAAGGCCAAAAGATGTCAAACTCTATCTAGTGTCACGCAAGCTCCCGGAGAGACACTCAGACACTACTTAGAGAGATTCCATACTACATGTGCGGAGATTAGTAATCCAAATGATAACTCCATCCTTATGGCGTTGACTAAGGGGATCGACCCCGATTCTGAATTTGGCAATTGCCTAGCTGGAAAACCACCTGCATCATTGGACCGTTTCCACGCCAAGGCGGCTCAATTCCTGAGACGGGAAGATGCGAAACAGTCTAGGAAGCAAACTAATGCAGAACCGAGTACGGAAGGGATCCAAAGCCATGTTGCAATCAAACAGTCCGGTGAGAGCTCCGGAAAAGTTCGGTTGAACGTTAAAAACAAACAAGCTCGGCGAAGAGAGAGCGTGAATCAAACTAAAAAACAAGATCAAAATCGTGGCCCGCAGCGCAAGAATCCAATGTTTGACAGTTACACTCCTCTGAATACATCACTAGAGGACTTGTACTTACAAACCTGTGACACAATTCAATATCAAAAACCTGCACCAAAACCGTCGTCAGAAAGACAAATCTAGACGGAAAAGTTTTGCAGGTTCCGTGAAAGCTACGGGCACAATACGAACGAGTGTCGTCACTTACAGGATCTCGTTGAAAAACTGATCAGAGAAAGGAAGCTGCAACAGTTTGTGCGGACACCGCAGCCCAGATGTAACATCCCGCCTTTTCGCACACTTTAAACCGACACACGTGCCAATTAAAAGCATACGCAAGGGCGGGTTGTTATGGGGTAAATAAGAAAAACAGAGAAGAAATAAAACAAAATAGAATCTCACAGCGGAAGGATAAAATATAATAATAAATATACAGTTCATAAACGGTTACAAAACAGTTAATTCTTCTTTATACAATAAATATCAGAGTTACACATACCAATACAAACAACGCAGCGGAAGCGCGGTGGAGTTTTGGACGACCGGACCTATATGGGGGGGGGGGGGGCGGCTTGGCGAGCTGGAGCCCATGGTGGTGGTGGCACGGCGTATGGTGGTGTCTGGTGGAGTGCAAGTTTGGTCAAAGTGGCGGTCAACGTTGTTGGTTGGGTTCGGTTCCTTGATCTGGAGGGGGGGCCGTGTTTGCTGTCGCGTGAGGGAGATGGAAAGTGCTGACATGGCTTTAGATTTAGGTAATCGTGTACCATTTTAGTTATTCGTTTTAAATTGTTTTCGATCGCAATTTTTGCCATAACTTTCTCATACGAAGTCGGATTCACACGAAATTTCTTTTGTTAGGATCGTAATTTAATTCCGGACTTGATGACGCTGGTTTGGACGAATTCCGAGACGGGCGAATTTTTGGGTTTGAATCGAATTTAAATTCGATTTAAATTCAAAAGGTGAGTGTTTTAACCCACTCACAACTACTAGAAGCTTTTATGTTTGTTAAATTAATTTTAGAAATAAATAGAAATTTATTTATGAGTATTTGGCATGTTTATTTTATTCATATCTGTTGAATTGCATTTATTAATTTAACTGTTAATTTAATTAATTTGTTGCGTATAAATTTACAGTTAAAATTTATTTGTTTGTATATGAACCGCTAGTTAACAGTTATATAATTTATTACTGAATATAGACTGTAGATTAATAGCTGTTAAATTTAATTTGAATAAAATTGCCAGTATTACCTGTTATGTAGTACCAAAAATAATATTGTTATTGATTGATATTGATTGATGATTGCGATTTGGATGATGGATGATGTTGATGAATGATGTTTATTGTATATCATTAAATTGCAAATTATCATGCATATTTCATTTCATTCGGGATTGTGGTTTGAAATGATATATAACCGCAAAATTTTATATCTTTTAAATTGCGGATTGAAATGATAAATATCCGTATCACTTGACCATAGGATAGAAAATTATATACAGGCACCGCGGTATATATATATAACTATTCAAATGTGATTTCTATGGTTTGGATGGAATACGGTTTATAATAATCTTAAATTTTATATTATATAAATATTTTTCTTCCATATATATATACATATGAAGTTGAAAATTTTGAAATTAAAAGGTGTATAAAAATCTTTATTAAAAATGGAAGAAAATTAAGAAAATGGAGTTTAATAATTTATATCATATGTTTAAATGTTAAGTTTGGAAATTTTAAGATATGGTATTTATAATTGGATTTTTCCCAAAATAAATTGAAATGAATATTCTAGTATAATTTGAATTGGGAAAAATATATATATTTTATTACTAGAAATTGAAGTCTTATTATTTATGGATTTTATATGAATATTCAAGACTAATTAATAGAACAATGGATTTGTTGAAAGAATAAAATCCAACTTTAGTTTGAAATATTGATACTCAAAATGGATATACGTATATATAAATAAATTGAAGTGGTTTTGGGAACTTGAGAGAGATAATATAAATTTTGGTTTAGACTTTAATAAAGAAATGTATTTGTAAAGCCATGAGAACTAATTTCTTTACAAAGTAACATTTAAGTTAAACCATTTAATTCATATACCGTTGAATGTTCAAACCATTCAAGTTTTTAGAAGTTTTGGTTTTAAATTATGATTTTCAAAATATTATGCTTTGAAATATTTGACTTTCAGACGTTATGAAGTTAAAGCATTATGATTTTGGAAAAGAATTATATTTGGGATAAGTGATAAAATATGGCTTTGGGTTTAAAATGATATCGTACTCATAGTTTTTGAAATGGAAATTTTTATTCTGGTTTTAAAGTATAAACTATTTTAAATGACCGCGGTGTTATAATAACGATGGGTTGGCAAAGAGACCGGGATCGGAGGTGGACATACTCTCTGTCGATACCGAAAACCACTTTGACTAACCGTGTACGCGGTGGAGATTCCAGAATGAAGTAGGTGGTGGCGACGTTTCCTGTAAGGTAAATACGTGGACCCGACTCCCGTGAGTTGGCATAAGGTGGCTAAAACAGGAGCGATTCTCAGGCCAATGGGGTCATTCCTCTGATCGGACCCTCCTCTTCGATATTATACTTTGATTTTGGATTGATTCAGTGGCCACTTCTATATTTTGATTTTGGGGAGTTAGTCCGAGGTGGGCGGTAACTGCGGCTACGCGTTTCCACCAGCCTGGATAGCAATTGGTATATCTACCCTGGCATTGCCTAGTTGTACCGTGTCACCTACCATACCGAGCCTTGTACGAGTTTGGATTTCTCCCGTAGCCCGTGTGGTATCCTCTGGTGGCTTCCCGATCAGGAGGGACTATGATATTGGATGGACTACTGGGACTATTACGTGTTAAGAGGAATATTGGGTCACTCCTTAATTCTATTAAAAAGTATGTTTATTTTATAAATAGACACTATTATAATAGCGCAATATACTACATAGTAAATAGTTTAACGGATCCTTAGGAGATGTAAATCCCGAGCATCTCTTGAGTTACTGTACTCATATTTATTTCTGTTAATTTAACTCACATAAGATCTTTTAGTTTTGACTCGAGTGTTTTTGTCTTTACAAATTCGCTCGGGTCAGTCCGAGCGTTTCAGGATCGAAGACTTTAGCTTTGAAGGACGAAGACGAAGGAGTCGTATTATTATTATTTATAGTATTGCACCACACTCATACTGTTCCGCTGCATTGTTTGTATTGGTATGTGTAACTCTGATATTTATTGTACAAAGAAGAATTAACTGTTTTGTAACCGTTTATGAACTGTATATTTATTATTATATTTTATCCTTCCGCTGTGAGATTCTATTTTGTTTTATTTCTTCTCTGTTTTTCTTATTTACCCCATAACAACCCGCCCTTGCGTATGCTTTTAATTGGCACATGTGTCGGTTTAAAGTGTGCGAAAAGGCGGGATGTTACACCAGAGAAGTGGGCCCATCAAATCCAAACAATGGACCCAATCGACCAAGACAGGAGGACTCAACTTGTCCCCGTGGAAGATTGGTGATAAACGCCATCAGTGGTTGACCAACTTATAAGAAGCCTGGAACGACGAAGATCCTCGTCACTGTCACACATGACAGGCTCATTTAATCTATGAATATTTTGCAGTTTCCTTTACATTCTGAAATTTGAATTTGTAATAAGGCACACTGACTTTGCCATATTTTCTTATTTCAGCAATAAAATACTATCTCTTCAAGCTAGAGCTGTGGTTCACCGAATACAACGTTCAACAATCACGACACACGAAGAGCTAAGTTCCATCAAACAATGGAATTTATTCAAATAGCGAGTGAATGTGATACGACCGGCCACTCACTAAGTGAAACCCCAACTCGGGGGCAAGCCATCATGTTAAAGGCTGAATTGGATCAACACACGATAGTCCATTCAATAACTCGTTCCCAGAGTCCGAACGGACTCCAACTTCCCAAAGTGTGAATTGGAGTATAAACATTCAACAATTCGTTCCCGGAGTGCGAACGGACTCCAACTTCCCAGAGTGTGAATTGGAGTATAAACATTCAACAATTCGTTCCCAGAGCGTGAATGGACTCCAACTTCCCAGAGTGTGAATTGGAGTATAAACATTCAACAATTCGTTCCCGGAGTGCGAACGGACTCCAACTTCCCAGAGTGTGAATTGGAGTATAAACATTCAACAATTCGTTCCGAGAGCGCGAACGGACTCCAACTTCCCAGAGTTTGAATTGGAGTATAAACATTCAACAATTCTTTCCCGGAGTGCGAACGGACTCCAACTTCCCATAGTGTGAATTGGAGTATAAACATTCAACAATTCGTTCCCGGAGTGCGAACGGACTCCAACTTCCCAGAGTGTGAATTGGAGTATAAACATTCAACAATTCGTTCCCGGAGTGCGAACGGACTCCAACTTCCCAGAGTGTGAATTGGAGTATAAACATTCAACAATTTGTTCCCAGAGCGTGAACGGACTCCAACTTTCCAGAGCGTGAATTGGGGTATAAACATTCAATAACTCGTTCTCACAGCGCGAATGGACTCCAACTTCCCAGAGCATGAATTGGAGTATAAACATTCAACAACTCGTTCCCAGAGTGTGAATTGGAGTATAAACATTCAATAAATCGTTCCCAGAGCGCGAACGTACTCCAACTTCTCAGAGTGTGAATTAGAGTATAAACGTTAAATCTGTCGTTCCCAGAGTGTGAACGGACTCCTAAAAAGCCCAAATAGATGTGATTGACCATCCAACGGCTCACTCCCGACTCCCGAAGCACGAGTCGGAGTACAAACATCAATTCCAGGTTCCCAGAGTGCGAACCCAAACATACATGCTAACTCCAAATTCCCAGAGTACGGATTGGAGCACAAATACTATGTCAAAGTTCTCGGAGTGCGAACCGAAGTATCAATACTAACTCCGAGTTCCCGGAGCGTGAAGCGGAGTACAAACATCAATTCTAGGTTCCCGGAATGTGAACCGTGTTACAGATATCGATAACTCTCAAATTCCCGGAGTACGAACCAGATTATCGATCTAAATTATCCTAAGTCCCCAGAACGTGGACATGTGTGGAAGATTTGCAATGAATGCGATCAACCACCGAAATACAAATGTTGTTCCTCGAAACTGGGGGGCAAAAAAGCTAAGTGTTAGTCACTAGCCAAAGTGATACAATGTCTGAAGTTCAACTTATTCGTCGATAACAACATATGACCAAGATTTTCAGACTTAGCAAATAAGACGAACTCTACTTGACGGTAAAAAACGTCACAAGTACACTGGACTAAAAGGTAAACACTGTAAATACTTAAGCGAAAATGCAATGAGAATTGAAACAAAGAAACTAAATTTTATTTCAACTAACTGGAGACGAGAACTTACATGCAAAAAAGTTCTTCCAAAAAAAGAATCCCTACTAGCAGGGGCCAAACCTGCATCTATACACGGCCTACTAACAAAAAACGAAAACAAGTTCCTATCTACCAAAAAATCTGTTTGGGAGGCCGATCTATTTCTTCTTTTTTGGCTTCCTTATCAGCGGTTCGTCATCAGAATCACTGGGAACAGAAATCCTTCGTTTGGATGGCCTCCTCTCCGGTGGCTGCTCTTCGGCCGGGGGCATAATGTCCATGTCCTCCTCAGAACTTGAACTTAAATGAAGGCTCCCCACCGGAGGAGTTGAAGGGACCGGACCTGCAACAGAAGACGAGGCGGATACCCGTGTACCAGCCACAGTGCCACTTGGCAATATCACATTTAGAGATGCTGGACTGTGCATCGTAGTCCTAACTCCAGCACTACCCTCACGCCCCGCAGCTTCTATTTCAGCGTTGATCTCGGCTAAGATTTCCTCGTCTCAAGCTGATTGGGCCTGGCTAGGGGCAGCTGTGGCCTGCGTCACAAAACTAAAGGTTGACGGAAGATCACTGATGATAAATGGCAAGCCTGTAAAAGGGTCACCCTATTGGCCAAGCAACTCACTCACCATTTGTTCGTCGAGTGATAAGGATCTCCCCGGCGCCATCTCAGTAGACACTGCCGTCGTCACGACAGACGTCTCGGTGGTGATGGCCTTTTGCCCTTGAATAGACTCCTGAGCCGAAGATGCCGGAGTAGTCTCGGTCACTAAGCAAAGATAAGAAGAATTTATTAGTAACCGCTTCAAAACAAACACTTTAATAGAAACATACTTGAGATATGCTCAAAGAACCTTCCTCAGTTTGACTCGTTGACGGTTGGACGGCCTCAGAGACGTGCTCCCGAATGGGAGATAACCGCGGCTGTTCTGGGTCATAAGCAGGAACAGATTGTGAACCAACCACAGATACATGCTCTAATGAAGGTGGAGCGGTGATGTCGGTAATAGTGGCGTGATGCTCAACACCTGATCCCTCTCCAACCTCCAGAGATCGGCCACCAATCATCTCCTTCTCATGAGCAATAATAGCATCATGGAGGATCTTCTTCTCATCATCTGTCAGCAACCGGTTTTCGAGTTCGAATCGGTCGACCGATTCATCCGAACGCGCTTCCTCTTCTTCCTCAACTAATCGACCCCAAGCGCTGCGGAGGTGTACCGGGTAGTCTTGAAGCCAGGCCAAATTTCTGTGTCTCAACACATTAGCATTGTAAGTGATGAGCAAATCTTCAATATCGGCCTCCAGCCTGGCCTCTGCTTGTGGAACTTTCTCCTCAACCTCCGTCTCTACCGCCTGGACCTTGGCTACTGCCGCATCCCGTTTAGTCCGGAGAATTACGGCTTGTTCACACGCCTCCTAGGCTGCGTTATTCGCATCATCCCTATCCTTGGCGATTTCGGCAAATTTGGACTTAAGCTCGTTTAACTCCTTCAGGGCTGCATCCCTCTCGGCAGTGACCAGGGTGTTTCGAACGCCTATATCCTCTACCGTGGCATAATGCTCACATTTCATCCTATCCACTGTTGCTTGGGCTTCGTCGGCTTTTTTGATAGCCTCCATTTCGGATTTCCGAGAAGATTCAGCCTCAGTGTTTAGCACCCCAATAATACGGCTCTTTTGAGCTAGCTCAGCCTGCAATCTCTCGATGGCGGCCCCACGCTCAAAGGCCAATGCCGACGCTTTATCAGCTGCTTTCGACCACGCTTTATACTGAGCGTAAAAATCGTGTACGTAATCATGTACCAATTGCTCAGCTTCCTCCGGGATTTTCTTTAAATGTGGAGGAAAGATATAGTTGTCGAAGCAGATGTTTGGGAAATCTCTTTTCAGCTGAGCAAGCCTGATTGTTCCTTCCCTTGAAATTTCCACGGGGGGCTGTTCTGTAACGGCAGCAGTCATCGTTTCGCTCCTAGAATGGCGAGATTCATGCCTAGAAGATTGAGAGGCTGACATATAGTGTGCATATTCAGAAGGACGGGAGACATGAACAGGGGGTTGTATGGGATCTCTGGGAGGAGGAGGAGTACGCGATCGGGATCGACGCTTATAGCCTCTATCTGTGTCATATCTCTCTTGACCAGAGTACCCAGAGCGTCCTTGGTCATAATCTCTGTCCCCTTCCCGTCTGCACGACCCATGATATGAAGATTTGCGCGCGTGTCGGAGACTCCCTAACATAGAACCTCGCCCGGACATGATATCTGTAGGACAAAATAAAGCAGGATTAATCACTCTTCGATACAGGTGGTTTATAGTCAAAGGTTATTCAGTGTGATGAAATATGTATGAATGTACAACCCCCCGACCAACCGGATGTGTCTGCCACACCAGTGGGAAAAGACTCGCTCAAAACTAAAGGTTTTGAAAGTTCTTCCAATCCGGCATCATGCTGCAGGGACACATCGTCCAGAATTGGAATATTGGCGAGCCCTTCATAAAGACTTTCAGATCTCGGAGGAGACATCTCCGAAATTCTAACTCCGGGAGAGGATCGGGCCGTGACAACCGATTTCCATCTCCCCTTCTTAATTGACGTGACGACGGCTGCCACACCTTTTCTTTACTCCGCGACGTCCTGAACCACGTCTGTAGGCTCCAACAACGGCTCGTCGTCGGTATGAGTTCTTTCAGAATCAGCCTCCTCGGCTATAATAACTTTGGGCTCCTTGTGCTTGACTCGTTTCTTCGAAACGATCCTCGATGCCCCGTCGAACTTTATGCTCTGCCCTCGTTCAATCAACCCGTAAGTCCGAAGATTCCTATCGGTCAAAAGCGACTCGATATTCCTATCTTCACTCGGGACTTCTCGAAGTACTCGCACAATCTCCTTAAAATGTTCGCCCTCAGGTCGCTGAATCGTCACTGTAAAAAAAAGAGGAAAAAACATAAGTTTCACTTTGACTGCAATTGCCTTAATAATTATTTGATAACTCGGCTACACACACGTCTGAATAACCATCGCCGGGCAAACCCCGGAGGACATCTGACATAGAACCATTCCGTCCTGTAGTAACTCAACCTGGTCCAGGACCCAGTGACCACTTGGCAATTCCTCACTGCTTCCAGGAATGTGAAGGAAGGGTAATCACCTCGGGTTTTGAAATTAAATAGATATCTGATCTCGATCGGGATCGGTGCTCTATGCAGATACTCCATGAAGACGATGAATAAGCTGTTCACGGAAGCATATCCGTTCGGGTGTAGTTGAGACGGAGCGATCCTCAAAAAAGACAACACTTCCCTTATATACTCGTTGAACGGGGGAAGCGTTCCGGCCGCACACGCGTGGCGGTTAAATGCTGTATATCCCTCCGGTGGATTGTGTGGTCTATCATTCGGCCCCGGCAATAACACGTCATCCAGTGACAGGCCGTGCCTTAAGCATATTCTCCCCAACATATCTTCATAAATATTGGATTGAATGGAATCCGACAGATTGGCAATGAAAGACGCATTGGGAAGTTCGTCCGGGGCCGGACCGACGATCTCAGGTTCAATATCTGGAACCTCTAATCTTGGAGCAACTGTGCTTTGAACCTCCTGCTGTTGCGAACTTGAAGGTTCCATGACTAGCTAACTCATGAGAAACCATCGTTAGACTATAAAGGACCCGTGCGTTTCCCAGTGTAAAGTGTATGAATGTATGTTGTACAATGCCATGCATTACTTGAATAAATATCGTAGAATTAATGGAAATATGCAAACGAAAAAGCTACGAAGTCCAGTTATAATGACCGTCATCGCTGACCGTCATCACTAAACCGTTTGTATGATGGAATTTGATTTGGATAGAAGTTGTTATGGTTCCATCGATGAGCTTCGAAAGGTGGTCAAGTATGAAGTGTGATTGTCAAGTCCAAATATGCAAGGATGAAGCTCGTCGGAATTATGCTCAGAAAATGTCAAACTTTGGTATCCATCATAGAGGGTTCGAACCGATCACAAGGAACTCATTCGAACCCATCGCAACATCACTTCGAATCGATGCAGAAAGGCGCGCTTCGAATCGATGATCAGGTGTCATGTTCGAATCGATCATTGAAGGATGACTTCGAATCGACCCTTGGTTAACTGGTTCGAACCAATAAGGAAGCCTTCAACTTAACATCGACCATGTTCGAATCGATACCCTCCGTATCGATGAAAAGTCAAGAGCTTCGAACCGATAGCTGATGGATTCGAATCCATCGATTCGAATGGACCCATCAAAGATAGTCAATCGGTGCGAACTACATCACCCCCATAAAGTCATTCCAGGGATCGATGCGAAGTCCAAGGAAAAATGACGCCGCCATAATCGATTCGAACTCGAGTCCACGAATCGATTCGAAGCTCTCCCAAACCAGATCTGGTTTTACCAATCACCAGAGTGGCCAATCGATGAAGAAGAGGTAGGTTCGAAATAGCTTTGTCGTTTGGATTCGAGGCTAATTACCTAGTTTGAATGATGAATTTGAGGAATTGAAGACTTGAATCTTAATTGATTCGATGACGTGACCCAGTGTTCTCTTCTCTAAAACTTCAAAACGAGGCAGAACACAGTAAAAGCAAGGCAAGAGTAAAAAAGTAAAAAGTGAAAAAAGTGAAACCCCGCTGTTATTTATATGAAGCCTTAAGAGCAACCGAGACGATTCCCCATCCGGTAAACTTGACCGGTCGCAACCAGTCAAAGCGTGGAACGGTTCGAAATATCCATTCGAGACCATTAACCTGATGCCTTGTGGGTTCGAAGCTAACCTCTTATTTCATCGATACGAAGCACCCAGCGAAACATCGAGTCGCATCGACGCGAAACAAACAGTGAGCGCATTATTTCGAGACCCCTGTTCACATCAGCAAACCCATAACTCCATCCACAACCTACCGATACGAACAGAGATTTCGTATCCACCATTCCCTATCGATACGAACGACAGTTTTGTATCCACCCTTTCTCATCGGTTCGAATGGGTGATTCGTCCTCATCCAAGCCGTTGGTTCGAATGTCGGTCTCGTACCCATCATAGTATAAGCGTACTCCATCCTTACGAATGTTTATCTCGAATCCATCGGTGCTCATAGCCATCGGTTCGAAATATTACATTCGCGCAATACAAATTCAATTCCTTCAACCTTCTATATCGGCTCAGGAGAGGATCGATACGAAGGGATTTTTCAAAACAACCATCAAGCATTGTCTCAACTCAAATTTCCGAATCGGTTCAGGAGAGAATCGGTACGAAATTCAATAGCAAAAAAAACCGACAACGACTCACGGACGCACGACGTTAACAAGGGTCAAACTAACATATGTGCATACATGTCGAACTAACATTCGATTTTAAACATTTACAGGGATCGAATACTCATCTTGTTACAAATGCAACAGCCAACGGCTAAAGCACTATTATACAGTAATCAATCATATCAACGCAAGGTTACAACAATACAGAGTACGAGTCTCAACAAAAAAGGAGAGCAATGATTGTTCAAAGAGAAATTGCAGCTATTCAAAGCACGTCATGTTCCCACAAGACGTACTTTGGGGGGCAAAATGTTATCCCGCTTTTTGGCAAAGCCGCGATACCAAAACATCGATTGAAAACGGAGAACAGTTCGTCTCAAAGATTGGTCATACTTCGTGTCACTATGGATATCGCTGAATTTTGTCCGAGCCCAGGTTGAGATACAATTGATAGGACATGACAAGAAAGATCATAGAAGTCGTCATCTCAAATTTCGAGTCAATCCGATTTCATACGCTCAAGTTATGATCGATTCAACTTGAAGGGAAAAACGCTGGTTTCGAACCCATCATGGTAAGTGCCTTCGAATCCATCATCAAACACCATTCAAACCGATCACTTTCGAATCGATGGACCTCGAACCCATCGGAGCGCCTCGGGTTCGACTCCATCACCTTGGAATCCATCGGGTTCGTTTCGATGGACCTCGTATCCATGGAGAAGTCACAATGCTCGTATCCATCAGAAGAACGCGAGTTCGAATCCACCAAGAATCAGTTGTTCGAACCCATTATTGGAGCCTTGTTCGAACCCATCCATAAAGCCTTGTTCGAACCCATTATTGGAGCCTTGTTCCAATCCATCCATAAAGCCTTGTTCGAACCCATCCGTGACGCTTCGTTCGAATCCATCATTGAAGCTTCATTCGAATCCACTGGGTCAACTAGCCACGATGACGTGTCATCCATCGGTTTGAATGCGCCGAAGTTCATGGAGTCGAAGCGGTCAACTCAGAGTGAAGACCGGATTGATTGGAAGTTTGCGCTCCACGTCACCACGAAGGCGCGTGCCACCATCGGTTCTAAACCATCGATTCGAAGGGATAGTTTCGAACCAAGAAGCCACTCGAAGAACGTCATCTCGAACCCATCATACCTCTCAATCCACTGATCCAAATGCTACGAAATTTTCACAGAAGCTTGCATACATGTTGAAGAATGTCCACACCAAATTTCACCTCGATTTGATGATTATATGATCGATTTGAATAGAGTTGGAATCGATGCCAAAGTGGGCCCAAATTTCCTGAGGCCGGGCGCGTGGGCCCCCTCACGGGCCAGAAGTGGTCTCCCGAGTTTTCAGCGAAATATCAGCATCCTACGCCTATAAATAGAGCCCCAGAGCCAACAGAAGAAGGGGCTTTTCGACTCTCAAGCACCCAGACTCTGCTGGATTGAGATCTCCATCATCCTACATCATAATTTTGCTGTTGATTTCAAATTTCCGGTTGTAACTCACTGTTGATTGCTGTAACAACTTGTAATCATTGAAAGAGAATCAATAAAATACCAAAAAACTTCACAGTGGACGTAGGCAACACGCCGAACCACTATAAATCGCTTGTCTACGCATTTACTTTACTGTTGATTGGAGTTTTTGTTAGATAATATCTGTTTCGAATCTACATTCTTCACTATTATCTCTTCAACGACTCCCGAAGAGTGTTGTGACCAATTTTTGGTGCAAACAAGAGCAATATTAATTTATCACCAATAATGCATATAATTGATAATATATGTTTGACATGCTTCAAGATCGAAAATACGACGGTTAACCATCATAAACGGTTGTGGTAACGGTTATAAGAATTTATAACCGTCAACAACGGTTACGGTTACGGTGGATAGTGATACGACGGTTGCCGCAACCGTAACACCCCTACTTGTAGTTGGTATGAAAAATTATGTTTAAATCCTTTGACTCAATTTATTTTGTAAACTTTTGTTTAATCCTCCATGTAGTTATATTTTCATATATATATATATATACACACACATATGCCTTAATTTTTAAAATTGTTTATGTTTATATTTTTTTTTGTTTATATCCTCTTTTAAATTTATATTTTACACAAATAAAATCTCTATTGTTTTCACATTCAAACTTAAGTTTTGGCTCACTATTTTTTTTACATACAACTATTTTATACATTTTAAATTCATGCATTTCTTTTATTACTTATTTTTTGTACAACTTTTAAAAAAGAAAAGAGTGATTCAAAATTTTTGATTACATATTAACAATTGATTACTTTTATTTATATAGGTGAATTAAATCTAAAAAATAATATTTTGAAAATTATTATATTAATTCTTTTAAATTACAACATCCAAATATCAATATTTTTTAAAAATTTAGAAACCAAACTTTTTATTAATTTAAAGCTTTTAATTCTACTCTATTTTTAATACCTTTATTTTTAAATTCAATATTTGTTGATAAAATAATTATTCTTATACTTCAAATCAAATGGCTATTTATCTTTAAATCAAAATTTATTTTTAAATCCAATTTTATTTATAAAATTACTCATCCTTAAATTTTAACCAAATTCTACTTATAATCTAAAATTATTTATTTATCCTAGAAATTTTCAAATAAATTCACAATTTGTTTTCAAATTAAATGAACTGCCAAATTAATCTTGGTTAATTTTTAAGAATGTTGCAGATTCCCCCCTTAAAAAAAATTCGTCCCTGAAATTTACTAGGGAGATGAGAAAGAATAGATGATAGACAAAGAAATGATTGATCAGATCAGATCGAAATATTTATTCTGCATTCGGTTTACCAAAGCAGAATATCAAAAAATATGAGAATCAACTCATTCAATTACATAATAATTAAGTTATCTGATCTACGGAGTATACAGGGGTATTGGTTAGTTCGAGGGAATAACTAACCGTTCGTAGATTATATCGAAACCCAATGAAACAGACAGAAATAGATTCGACTACGATCTTAGATTCCGGATTTAACTTATTTATGAATTGCTAAGAAATAAAACTAAGGGTAGTTCCTATAACGAAAAAAAACTCGAAATATTTTATCATAAACGAGAAGATTACCTTATAAAATTTCTTTTCCTTTATCAGCCTTTGAGGTTGAAGAATCACCTTTGATTGCATACGCCCCCGCTGCTTGAGCTTGCTTCAGTGCTGGGCAATTCATGTTCTTGCTTCATAAATGGCTCTCTCATTCCCTGTTTCTTGGAATTCTTACAATTGTTCAAGTAATGGCCTTTCTCCAAGCAATTGAAACAAGTAACATCTTTCACCTTTTTCTTCTGAGTATTCTTCTTTTCATTATCTTTCCTCGATTTCTTTCTACCAAACTTCTTTTCCTCCAATTTAGATTGCTTGTGTTTCCATCCTCCTTGGGAACTTCCTACTTATCCAGAGTATCATATCTATAACCCATATCAATTAACTCAGAAAACGATCCCTTTACGTGAGTGGTCCTCCTCTCCTTGAATTCCTTGTTCATTCCCTGAATAAACTTCTCATTCTTCTTTAACGGTGTATTCACCAATTCTGGACCAAATCGAGATAATTCATCAAATTTATTCAAGTATTCCTCAAATGATAAACTCCCTTGCTTCAAATCTATAAACTCCTGGTACATTCTAGAGATACCAGCAGATGACGTATATCACTGCTCGAACACTTCCTTAAAACGACTCCAAGTAAATTCACCCGCCGGCTCATCCAATGTAACTGTTTCCCACCATGCTAAAGCCTCTTCCTGGAGTTGCCAAGTAGTTATCAATCGCATCTGATCATCTTCAAACTTTGGTCCCTTGGAAATCCTTTCATAAGATCGAATCCAGGCTTGTGCTTCAATAATAGATTCTTTGCCTGTGAATGGCTTTCCACTAAGTCTAGAAAAGTTTCGATATAAATCAGCCAGATTTGGTTGAGATTGAATGGGAATATCCATCGTTGTAGGGCCTTGGACCAGTTGAAGTGGTACTTCTCTGTCCCCAATCTCGTTCTCTTCTTCCACTCATCCTTACTATATGTGAATAGTAAGAAACCCGATTTAGGCATTCGGAAGAAATATCTTAGAGAATAACAACAGATAAAGAGAACAGACTGAGAAATTAGGATTTTGGTTTCACTGGTTATACTCATTCTAGGATATACTTCACCCTGTCTCTAATGAGCCATATAATGTGTTACACTCCGTAGCTAAAGTTCTTACTCATCCTTTAGCTCTGATACCAAACTGTGATAGTCTCGGGTCTTCGATCGTCTAACAGCGGTCACTCTCGACCGGTAGGCTTTTCAACCATCCCTGCCCCGCCGTGGCTTTCACCGGTACCCTGCCCTTGCTTTTACAGCCAGCCTTTCGACTGTCACGGCCTCCGCCTAACCAACCCCGTAAAGAGGACCTGTGGGGGTAAGAGTCTCATGCTCTCCACCCAACAAAGAGTGAGAACCCCCCATCACAATTCACTAAGAAAAGCAAGGTCAGTCATGGGACTGGTATGAGCAAATAAAAACATTTGTTCTTTAAACAAACAGAAGGATATTAGGTTTTTGAAAATCCGCAATGCTTTTTGAAAATGAAACTACCATAAGGCCTCCCGGCACACACACAATGCAAATGCAGACATGGGGGAGATTTCTCCTTATGATAGTCAAAGATGCTTACTACGCTAAAATTCTTTTTGATATTATTACTAGTGCATAGTGGAAAATCTTTCGAAACAATAATATAAATCCTAGCCAGCATAGGTACCATTATACTATGCCTACTATAGCTACCACCTGAGGTGGCAAGTAATACAACTGCAATCGTAAAGGGCTCGTATTGGTTGATTGGATTTCCAACAAATGGTCAGGCTAAGGAACTTCCTAATGCCACATGGGAACGCCTCTGGCGGGACGCCCCGAGAACCTACCCAGCTCTCTGCCAACATAAGATCGGTTTCCTCCCTGCCCGGGAGTATACCTACAGATATGCCACCCCCGGTACTTTGGGACCTTTAACCGAGGATCCTTTATACCAACAACATCACACGGTAATAGATATATATTACAGTGCCCACTTGAGTAAGTATCTGGGCTCCATACCATGATACTACCCTTTTCCAGAAGGAGTGGTCATACCCTAGGGGAGCTACCCCTTCTTGCCGCATCTTTCCTGTTTCGACCATTACTGGTTTGTGAGGCTCGATGAGGTTTGGTCCACAAAGCTATGCTTTACACGAAAGCCATGCTTTGATCACAAATGATCAACAAATGACCATCAACACACAGCAGCACTTAGCGTGCCACACTACCAAATGGGGAGTATATCGCTGATAACCTTCAACTACATAACCTCTGAGCTCGTACGTCTTAGAGAAGGGTGTTAAGCTAAGAGAATAAATTCTCCGCCACCAACAGATATGCATTTGAAAGAAATCAGCTTTATACCCCAAGTGTAGTGTCAGACACACATCCATACAAGTCTGTTCTGGGTTTGAACAGAACCGAAGGCACTTCTGAAGAAGGCCTTGCAATCCGGGTATCCACAATCCCGATCGGACTTTCCATCACTTAGGTAATCTCTATACCATAGCTACTCAGTGCAGAGACAATCGATAGGTTATCCTATCGTTCTCGCAAATATCCGGTCTTCACCACGGGTCTTCAAATGCTATCCATAACGACATATTATTATTCAGAATGGGTTATATGACACAAAGGTCCTCTCCCGGCTAAACCGAATAATGAGCGCAATATTTTAAAAAAACTTATGGATATGGGATTTCAGCTAAGTCACAACTTAAAATTCAAAATTTTCTTTCAAATGGTTTAACCCAATTACCATTTCAAATCTTTTAAACAAAGTGATTTATTTCACAACGTTTACCCAGTTTCATAAAGATCCACTCACGGATTCCAAAAAATTTCCATTTTAATTGGATTAGCTCATTTAATCTCTAAATCAAAGATTTAACTTATAGCTTTCAAAACCATTCCCTAAGGTTCATTCATAACTTGGAAACCATTTCATTTCAAATTTGAAATTTCTATAATACAAATTGAAAATTCATTCCCTATACGAAAGCTTTTATCATTTGAAAACAAACAGTTTCATTTTGAAAAAATCTGATCTCAATTATACAAGTTAAAGTTTTTCAAACTTGGATTAAATTTAATTCCCAAAACAACACTTTAAAAATGGATTAAAAATCCATATAACTTGTATGACCTTTTACTTCATAAATTCTCAAAATAGAATTTAATTTCAAAATCTGAATCCAAATTTAAACTGAATTATTAAGTTTCAAAACTTTATTAAGTTATTCAAAATAACTTTAATTTTAGAAATCCTTGTCCAAAAGCCTTTCATTTTAAAACCCGATCCATTTCCAAAATCATTTAGATTTAAAAAACTCGGTTATACAATTTATTTCAAAAATCTGTGACTTAACCTATTTCCACGTGCAATCCATATTTATGTGTGTATAGTGTAGTCCAAGGGTTTTATACAATAGTGCACACATCAATCATCACAGATATATCGATAAGAGGTATAACCCATAACGCTTATCTTCATTCACAGATTCATAGATAAAGTAAATTTATCAATCACATTAATTCACTAATATGATTCGATGTGGGTTTCGGATAACTAACTGGAATCCGACTCCCTGTCGCATCGAAATTCAAATGTCGGTTTACAGGCCAAGGGGTTTTCATATTCATACAACAGTATATTCATCACAAATAAAACAACTCAGCATAAAACATTACATAGCATCACATCACATATCGAATATATCAATTCATCACATAGCATTCAGTAGAAATCAAACATCTACAATTAAGATGAATAATTTGGGTGGCTTTTAAATTTATTACCTACATAATTACTTTCATTAGTAATTTTAATCAACGATTATTATCATTAATTTCAATTGATTAAGTTTTAATCACTTTGATTAGTTAACCATTTCTTTAATTCGTCATCTTAATTAATTAACCATTAATTGTAATTAATTAAATCTTAATTACTTTTATTAATTAATTATTCCTGAATTCATTGCTTTAATTAATAAACCCCTAATTATTAATTAAATCTTAATTATAATTAATTGTCCTTGATTGGTTAAGTAATAGGTTTATTCCTTAATTTATTACAATAATTAATCACTTCATTCATAAATAATGATTTCTTAATTACTTTAAGTTAATTAACCTTTAAATAAATTATTCTTAATTTAATTACCTTAATTAATCAACCACGTAGATTAATTATTCTTTAAAGTAATTAACCTTTAATATTTGATTAATCAATCTTTATCCTTTAATTATCTTCTCTTAATCACTTTCACTAAGTAATTACTATTTTACTTAAATCATTTATTGATTACCTGATTAATTAACTTAAATTATTAATCATTTATTAAATTAATAAATCCTTAATTATTAAATCTTAATTATAATTAAGTTATCCTCTAATTAATTTTTATTAATTATTTAACCCAAACAAATAAAATTTATTAATCATATAAAAACATTCTAATATTATTAAGTAAAATTAACTTTTCAAAATAAAGGTTGTATTTATTTTAAATCATTTTAAAACATGGTAATTTAAAACAAATTTGACTTAAAAAAAACTTTCTTAACTAATTCAAAATTGGGTTAACATTAAATTTTTACCAAAATTCAAAACTTGTTTTAATAAAAAATTTCAAAGTGAACTTGTTTTTTTTTCTTCTTTTCAAATCTGAACTGTTTCTACCCCAAAACCCCTGACCCGACTATTGCTTCGGGTTTTTTTCAAAAGTTTACCCGAGAGCACCGTACTTTCCCCTTTTGAAATTTCCCAGGTGTTTTACTCTTGCGCCCAACCCTACTTCGAGACAAAACTCGAGTTAACATACAAATTCCCCCGTGTCACGCTTCGAGCCTACCACCTTCTTTCCCAAACCATGCTCATTTTCCAGTTAAACAATTCTTACGCGTGCACGTGCACATCCCAATGCGGTGGCTCCGACCATCACCACTAGCATCGACAAGTCGATAATCAACTTCGCGCCCCACTCCGACCACCAAATTATCGATTCAAGCGCGAAATCCAAATCGAGCTTTCTAGCTCAAACTGGAACCAACTGCTTCGACCCAAAAATTCCAAACCGTGTTCCAGCATCCCTGAAAACAAATTCCAAGCCTCAATTCAGTCGAGATCACCAGTGATCTACAAAATGCCCCAAATTTGTCCAACTCGAGAATTTGCAACATTCTCAAAATTTAAAACCATGAAACCTTTATTAAAATTCATCTTTTTCGATTGCTAATTAAATTATGAAACCAAAACGTGAAATCAAATCATTTGATTTCCTGACTTAAAAATGAGTTTACAGTAAATTCTGTATTATTGAAATGATTATTCAATGTAAATCTTTAAAACTATTTTTAACATTCATGTTGCTTTGTCATAATCGTCTTATTTTCAAAAATTATAGCTTGGATTTGATTAATGGAAGAGATATTTAGTTTTAAACCTTGATTTTTAAATATATAAAAACTGTGAATTTGAAAAACAGAATTTCATTTACATATACTGACAGGCAACCATTTCATATATATGTATACATATATATAAACACATTCACATCTATGCAGCTATCTTATTTTAGGAATCAACCACGGGCATTTAATTATAGATTAAAGGTTTTAAAATAGAAATTTGCTCACCTGGCTTTCAAATTTGAACAGAGGAAGAACAGTTGTTTTATCTTAAGTTCTCCTATATGTTTTGCCTTGAATTTTTTTTTTTATTTGCTGCTTTTTTATTCCAGTTTTTTTTCTTTGCTTCCCTTTTGATTTTCTTCCTGAATTCTGCTATATCCTGTTTGATGGTTTGCTGTGATCTTACTTTTGTTTTGATGCTCTTGAATCTTGCTTCCAGGCTTTATAACTTGATTTGAAATTTTCCAGTCTTGAAGTTTGTTTTATGTTTGTTTTGCTTTGAATCTTCCTTGTTTCTAGGTTTGAAGGTGGTTTTGATTTCCAGAATCTTTCCTTTTTTTCCTTTCAGGTTTGAAGTTTTCTTGAGTCTACATTCTTGCTTTAGTGTTGAGATGGTTTCAGATTTTTGTTATGAATGGAGGGATTTTGAGTTTGAGTTTTGAAGATGGTTTCTTGTTTTTGTGTTGTTTTTTTCTCTTTTTTTTCTCCGGTTTCTTATTTTGGGCACAAGAATACGAATGGCCTGTCTAATTCTTTTTTTTGATTTATTTTATTATTTTTGTTCAAAAGTTAATGCAATTTGTCCCTTTATTTCTATGCATGTTGTACACTTGTAGTTGCTATGAAAAATTATGTTTAAATCCTTTGACTCGATTTATTTTGTAAACTTTTGTTCAATCCTCCATGTAGTTATGTTTTCGTATATATATACATATGCCTTAATTTTTAAAATTGTTTATGTTTATATTTTTATTTGTTTATATCCTCTTTTATATTTATATTTTACACAAATAAAATCTCTATTGTTTTCACATTCAAACTTAAGTTTTAACTCGCTATTTTTTTTATATACAACTATTTTATACATTTTAAATTCATGCATTTCTTTTATTATTTATTTTTTTGTACAACTTTTAAAAAAGAAAAGAGTGATTTAAAATTTTTGATTGCATATTAACAGTTGATTACTTTTATTTATATAGGTGAATTAAATCTAAAAAATAATATTTTAATTCTTTTAAAGACAACATCCAAATATCAATATTTTTTAAAAATTTAGAAACCAAACTTTTATGAATTTAAAGCTTTTAATTCTATTCTATTTTTAATACCTTTATTTTTAAATTCAATATTTGTTGATAAAATAATTATTCTTATACTTCAAATCAAATGGCTATTTATCTTTAAATCAACATTTATTTTTAAATCCAATTTTATTTAAAAAATTACTTATCCTTAAATTTTAACCAAATTCTACTTATAATCTAAAATTATTTATTTATCCTCGAAATTTTCAGATAAATTCATGAATAAATTCACAATTTATTTTCAAAACTAAATGAACTGCCAAATTAGTCTTGGTTAATTTTCAGGAATGTTATAGATACCTATTAAAGTAATTTACAATTATTTAAATCTCTAAACTTCGTTAAAGAAATAAACAGTAATTATGTAAATACGTACTCAAGAAATCTTCAAATCCTATATCTCATAGCAAAGCATGAATAATGCCATCCACATCATAAGATCAGATCATTCTATAAAAGCGTATTAAGCAAACCCAAGATCCACGGGTGCACTCATGACGAGCCTAAGTTAAAGTAGGTTGCATGTTCGATTTTTAATATACAATTTAAAAAATAAAATAAGTTGAAGGTAGATAACTTATAGAATCATCAACACATGTGCTGACATGTATTTCGTCATTTGGAAGTATGCGGAAATTAACCAAATCTTTGTCCGGCTTTAAATTTTGGTGGATGTGGGGGTCGAGAACCTCATTTGCTAAATTTCTGCCTGCACGCCTTCGCTTAACCACCGTGCTTCGTCCACCTTTAGTGACCGTCGATGGTACGAATGTGCTTTCTTCAGCATTGGCATTTTCCACGGTCGACAGAACATTTCATACGCTACGACTACCGCTACCTCGAAGTCTTCGGAATACTCTTCTCATTTTTTTTATACGTTGCTGGGTGAAAAATAACGGCGGAAGCTTGTTGGGAGGAAGAAAAAATGGTGGAAGCTCGATTGTGTGGTTTAGTGAAATGGGTAACTGGCTATTATATATCTGGTTACCATTATCTCACTTAGTCGGCTAAAATTTAGCCGGCTACGTGAGCATTATGGATTGCAATCCACAGCGCGTTGTGGATTGCAATCCAATGGCTGTGGATTGCAATCCACTGCATTACCCTTAGCTAGCTAAATTTAAGCCGGCGAAGGGAAAGCACAAATTTGTGCTTTTGCCAACTGATTAGGGGTGGGTTTCGGGTCGATTGCCTTGAATCGACCCCTCTTACCACTTTCGGTTGGGAATGATCTAAGAGTTAATTAGCTAAATAATAATATACTCAAGAATAGATTATCTAAAGTTAATTTTGTTTAGCAAGTGATGTGACGATTCATAAATTTAAAAATAATAATCTTGTGTATATATATATATCATGTAACATCTTAGATTGTAATCATTAACCATCATTATCTCTTGTTATGTCTTAGCTTTAATTAACAATTATATAAATATATATATAAAAGAAGGTGATGTGACTAAACATAATAATTATATATAAAAAAGAAAGTGATGTGACAAAACATGATAATTATACATATAAAGAAAGTGGTGTGGCTAAACATAATTATACATATAAGAGTGATGTGCTTAAACATAATAACTATATATATAAGAGTGATGTGACTTGACGAAATGATGAGATGTGAAATCTTGCTTATAAATAGCCCTTATGTTTCTTCATTTTTTCTCCTCTTTCCACCAACCTTTTCTTCCACATTATATTTCAATTGGAGTTTTTATTTTTTTCAACCATGTAAAATTTGAATGGGTACAACATTCTAGTTGACCACTTTTTCAAATTTCTAACATAGCTATGTCAACACACCAATTCTTTACAAAGCAATTTTTTACGCAGAATTTCAAGTCCGAAAATTACCCTTATTCTTTTGATTATAACTTTTTAAAAACAAAATGAAAATGAGTGATTCATTTTTTGAAATAACAAAGGAAAGAAAATAATAAAACTTTTCTTTTGACTACATTTCCAAACTCTATGATTTAGGGGCCCAAAAGCCAGTCGGAAAATGACCTAATTTTAGGTTCATTTTCAACAAATTGATGACAACCCGAAGCTCCTCTACTTTCAAGCTTCTACCCCACATCCACCCCCATACCTTTGGCCAAGCCTACGTGCTTCTGGGCTTGAGCCAATCCTACGTGCGCCTACGCCAAGCCCTTTTTGAGGGTTTCTAGCACCTAAAGCTTTCATCCTTCACAGCTAGGGAGTCGTTGGCAAGTTTAGCTTTAGTTCAGGTATCTTTTGCAGAAGTTTGGTGAGTAAACTACTCGTTTTTTTAATGAAAATGGTAACTTTATTTATGTCACTATATATGATGATTATATAGTGTAGAAGTTGAATCATAATCATGTGGTTTGATTATGATTTGGATGGTTGATTTTAGTTGATTTGGTTATGGAAATTGGTGTTGTATTATAAAATTAGTAAGCATGTATATATGGGTGTATACTTGCTATCAATGATGAGGATGGTTGGCGTTAGTAATATGTTGATTGTAAAATATGAGCTATAGCATGAGGTTGGTAAATAAAGTTAACTAATTTGTGTAATTACAACGGTTATGAGATCCGGTTGGAATCGAAGTTTATTTTCGAAGTTTATAGTTTTGAAATGGATTAAAGTTTGTAACATTAGTTTTGAAATTTTTTATAAAAAAATATTTCTAAAGCCTGTTTCAAATCATGAAAAGGCAAGGGTTTGTGAAGTGGTTCACTAAGAATATGTTAGAGCGAACTGCGCCCGCAGCGATAGTCGCTATGGATGCAGTTCGGCAAAGGCTTGAATTTCTATTTCAAATTTGTTTTATTTTGAAATTAGTTTACTAAGTTTTTTTAAACTTAATTAGTAATATTAAAAAGTAATTAAGTTGTATTATAATTAAATATTTATTAATTATTTAATTAAAAGGTAACTAGCACCTAATTAGTAATTAAGAAGGTAATTAGAGGATAATTATCACTTAAGTTAAGTTAATGACTATTAATTGATTTATAAAGTTTTAATTAGTAATTGATGGGGTTTTGAAGTAATTAAATGATTTATAATTATTTAATTAAGATTAACGCTTAATTAATTAATTAATGGGTTAATATTTAATTAATTAGGGTTTAACTCTTAAACAATTTGGTTTAACCTTAACCAAGTTGCATTATGAAGTTAATTAGTACTTAATCAAGTTCATTAAGCCTAATTAGAGTTTAATTATGATTTAATCTTGATTTAAATTGGATTAATTAAGATTTAGTTAAGTTTTAAGCTAATTAAACATACTTTTAACTTTTCGAAGATGATTTTAAACTAAACAGAACATGTTTTAATCAATTTTCTTTTTCAAATTAAATCGATTCCATATCAAATGATCTCTTGTCCAGAACCTTAAGTAACCCATGTGATTAGGAGAATTAAATAACATCTGTTAGCAGAACTAAACACCATTCTGCTATAATGTAAGTGACTTGATTGTGTGGACATATGTTAAGTGGAATAAATCCACGTTCTCCTATAAATTGATTGAATTGTTTGGACATCTATTTAGCAGGATAAATCACCATCCTATTATTCTGTTATTTGGACTTGTATATGCCAACTAGTTATATTGACTTGTTATTCCATGATTGGATATGAATTGTATTTACATATATGTTAGCTTATGTAAATAATTGTTAAGTCACTTGGGAATCGAATTGAATTGAATAGTAACTTTAACTAGTACCATTAAGATTGCTAAGCCTCTTTATGTATTTGTAAAGTGTATTTTGAATTAACTTAAATTCTTTAATCAATTTAGAGTTTAAAGTTTGTAAATAATTTCCAAGTTATGCTATTATTTTGTAAAGTTACTTATAAGTAATAGCTTGTTTATAAAAGGGGTTTCTACTGAAGGGTTTACTTTAATTGTTTCACAAATTATATTTATAAAGGGGTATGGAAAGGTCTATATAAGAATTTTAGAAATAGGAAAAAGATTTATAAATCATTTCAGTGATTTGGAAAGAGGTTATAATTTAACTTAAAGGTTTAAAAGTGGGTTATAATTTAATTTTGAAAGTCATAAATTAATTGAAATATGATGAGCTTTTAAAAAGGGAATTTTTAATAAAGGATAAGCGGAATATTTTAATTGGAAGAAATATTTGTTTATTTAATATGGGATTTGGAAAGAAGAAAACTTTGAAAGTTTTGTAAATATACTTATGCTGATAAGATAAGTAATAATTTTGTTTTCAAGGCATGAAAATGTAAAATGATTTGGTAATATACTTATACCATTGAGATAAGTATATAAATGTTACCCAAGTATAAAGGAAATGTAAAGGGTTTGGAATTAGTTTTTTGAAATGATCATTTGATCAAGTTTTATAAAGTGGTTTTATTAATTAAAGAGAATTAATAAGGCTTAGTGGATCCCATATGGAAATTAAACTATGATTGGACGTTTGTTTATTTGATAGTTAAATAACCAACTATCAAATCTAGACAAAACATAACTTTAGAAATATTTAGGAGAAATAAAAGAATTATATGGTACAACTACCATCGAAGGTGCTATACTGTACGTATAAACTCGTTTTGTTCTTCTAGGATGAATGAAAAGGAAATCCTTCCACCAATGGTTAGGAAGAGAACTCCGCTATTGTCATTTGCCTATTTATTTTATAAAGGAGCGGGGTTGAGTTTACCAGAAACCGTAGAAAGTTGTTTCGAAGAGACCGCAATCGAATATGCTATTTGAAAACCACTTCAATCTAGCTCAAGCATTTTGGAATAAAAACATCTTGAAGCATGGGTGTAACGATCTGGGTTTTGAGTTAAATTTAAATGGGCAATTTAAGTATAAATTTTGGATTTAATTGTGAATTAATTTGAGTTTTTCAAATTAAATAAGAATATGTGTTTGTTTTATATAATAAATAGATTATAATTGGAATTTGAAATTTGAAATTCAAAAATAAATTTTTTTAAAATAAATTGGATTTGAAAATACTATGTTTGAAATTAATAAAAAAAAATTCTAATTATAATATAATTATTTGGAAGTTATATTTTGAAATTAATAGAATAATTTTCTAGAAGTTAAATTTGTACATCTTCAACACTAGTATTATGTACATAAATTTAAGTATAACAGCTTAAGTTTTATTTTAAGTTTATACATAACTAAATGTAATTTGTGTATATATATATATGTATACATTTAAAAGTATAATAAACTAAGTTTAAAATAGTATTGGTTATAAAGATTAGAACATTTTCTTTTAAAAATATAGTTTGTAAATATATAAAAGTATAAATAAGAAAAACATAAAATATAATTTATAAACAAATCTAAGTTAAGGGTTTTTACATAAATACATAAATTTATGACATTTGTAATAAGGAAAATGTAACGACCCAGAATTTCAGTAAATTAAAATTTGTATATTTAACTGATTTTAAATATTAATAAGTGAAATTTATAAGTCGAATAAATTTTATTTCGAATAATTGGATTTAATTGGATAATTAAATCGATAATTTAATATGTTAAATTATTGAAATAATTGAAAATTGGGTTAAATATGATTGATGATTTGTAAAATTTTATTATATCATATTGGAGTTAGAATGATGTTATAGAACTTTTAAAATCGAATTAAAAGTTAATTTGTGAAAATTGAATATTTTAATATTTAATTGACGAGTTAAAATAGCCATTTTTCAAACAGTCTCGGATTTCGATGAAACCAGTTTCATCGGATCCGTAATGTGATATTATTGTAAGGTTTCAAATTTCGTGTCAATCGGATTTACCGTTTGTCCGGGGCAAGCCAAAACGCATAGAAATTATTTGAATCGGTTTAATTTAAATTTGATCATTTATTGCCGTAACTCGCACAGATGATCGAATTAGCTTCCGAAACCTGTTCCATTGTGTCCGGAACGTGGGATAAACCCTAGAAACATCGGTCATCGTGCGAGATTCGGAGTTCGAAAAATTGGAAATGAATAATGTTTTTGGTAGAATTTCTATAAAAGGACTTTAAGTCTTCACATTGGCAACAAGAGTAAAACCTAACCCTAAAACTGAAGCCAGCTGCCAACATTAGTTATCAAGGGCCGAAATTTCATCTTCTTCTTCCCAATTTTTCTTCAAATCCACACATTAATCCAAGAAAATGTCAACTACAATATTGGGGAGGACAATGAGATCTATATATCCAACGGTGATGATGGATTTTAGTCGAGTAGTTTGACGGCAAAACGAGCTTGAACCCACCACAATCGCACGCGTTTTCTGGTGAAATTGCTCGACTGAGCTCCTCGAATCTCGGGCCGAAGGTGAGGATTGCAAGTGGCTTCAATTTGGTGCGTCCTGATCGAGGTATATGTCGACGAAGTGGTTGCGTCTATTAGGGTTTGGACGGCTTGAATGGGTTAAGGCTCGCGTTCGTTCAACTAGAAGAAGATGAACATGCGCGCGTGCGGCCTGATGGGAGGGAGGCCAGATCTAACGGTCTTGATTATTTTAAGTTTAAAAATATTTAAAAGAAATGTAAATTTATATTTTATAAATTGTGTAAACTTCTAAAATGCATATCTTTTTCATACGAGGTCCGTTTTGGACGAAACGAATTGCGTTGGGTTCGTATTGTCGAGCATTATGCTATGGAACTGAATTGGAGTCGTTTGGATCTAGTGAGAATTTCGGGTAAAATTAAACGCGTATTTAATTTTATTCGAAATAAAACGCTGAAACTGTATTAAAATCAAGGTGAGAACTTCTCACTCAATCGAATAGTTTCGATTTAAATTTTAAATAGTTAGATTTAAAATTTGTTGATTGTATGTCTGAATGATAAATTATTATCTGTTATTGATTGAAATAGACATTATACGCTGTTAGTAAGCGGATGTTATTTATTAAAAACATATACCGCGATAATTCCACCTAGATTGGAATTGGTATTATATATGTACTTGGAGTTGATTTTCCCGCATTATATAGCGGATGAGACCCTATTGCGCCGCATAATAGCGGATAATATTTTATGAATCCCATATATCGTGATATTCCGTATTGAAACGGAATTGGTGTTGTGCTAACATCTTTGGATGCAGGGAAACAGGTTGGAGGGATCCAACTGGATTCCTCAACTGTATTGATTTATTTACAGATATTGTGATATTTGTTGATTATCATATACTGATATATGATGTCTTTGTTGTCGTGATTGACTATTTGGTGCTGTTGCATCATCAGATCCATTTTTGAAGTTTTAAAATAATGATTTTGATTTTTAAAAAGAATTTTAAAGTGATTTTTGAAAGTATACTTTTTATTAAATTTTGAATTGTTAAAATAAATAAACATTATAATTTTATTGTTATAAAAGTTATATTTTTGGAAAAATAGTACTTAAGTACGATTTTGGAGTTATATAAGTTTTAAATAACGTTTTGTAAATTATTAAAAGGATTGGTTTATTTAAATTGAGATTTTTGAATTATTATAAACGGTTTATGTAAAATATTTCTAAGATTAATTTTTATAAATTAAAAATATAGGAATTATAAAACGAGTTTTTTTGTAAGCATTAAAATGAAGAATGATTGGATTTCTTAAGTGAGTGAAATTTATCGATTTATAAATCGTGAAGTTATAAAACGAATAGATTTTTGTAAAATAAAGGACTTATAAATAATTAACTTGTAAATTAGATTTTGGTATAAAATTAAGTTATGAATTGAAGTGGTTAATAAAGGAGATTTATAAACCGAAGTTTTATAAATAGAAATGGAATTTATAAACATTGTTTATAAATTTGAAATCAATTGAATTTGATAAATTTAATATAGAAGGTTATTAAAGGAGATATATTCACGATTTTGGATAGCGAATTATCCTTGAAATAAAATGTGTAGAAAATATTGAATTTGGTTAGTGAAGTATATTCACGATTTTGGACAGTGAATATATTATTAAAGAAAATGGACATGTTTTTGGGGAAGTGGTATTATAAAATGAAGTTAATTGTTTTAAAGATGTTTTAAAATGGATTAACTATCGAAACCATAGATTTCAACATTTATTGTTGAAATAGACGTTTTCGAGAAATAGAAGGAAATAGTGGACTATAACACTGTTGTTATAGTAAATGATTTCCGAAAGGAAATGTTTTATATAGTATTGGGATTTATATATCTATTTTAAGTTCGAATCGCTATACTAGTGATTTTGGGTTGTGGTAACGATGTTTTACGCAATATTCGTTTTGGCCCAAATAAATGTGTTTTTGAGCGAACGTTTTCCTTAAAAGAATGAAATATATACTTAATTTCGATTTAAGTATATTGAACATTTTCCAAGTGTTGAAAATAAATGGATTTGTGAATTACTTATTATTAAATAAGTATGGAAATGTTTTCCAATATAAAGTGAATGTTTTGAGATTTTATCTTTTAAAGATAAATTGAAAATGAATATTAATAATCGATTTGGAAATCGTATATTCATAGATATTTTGGGAATTGTAAATTCACTATGGAATTTATAAAGAAAGGGAAATTTGTTTAAAAATAAACGTTGATTTATTTTTGAAGTATGGAAATAAATTTACGGATTTGGAACGTAAATATAAAGTAAATCGTTAAGAATTTATTTAATTGGTTTAAATGAACCATGTTGAAATGAAAGTATTTCCGTGTAAGGAAAATGTTTGAAATTTATTTTCAAAAGTGGTAAAGGTGAAAAGTGATTTGAAAATTTATTTTCAAATGGTTAAAGTGTGGAAATTATATATCTAGTAAAGATATTTTGGAAAATAAATAATTTGGAAAATTATTTGGAATCTAGTGATGTTAAGCATGCCTATTGATAGTTAAATAACTGACTATCAATATTTACCTTTGAATAGGTATTTGTTGTGATTTTCTTGAATTTGAATGCCACACTTATTTTTAAAATAAGCGCTCACTTTTCGGGTTAGCAGGGAAAGGACCTTGGGGTCGTATAACCCATTCTGAATATGTGATACGTCGTTATAGATTGCATTTGATGAGCGGTGTTGAAGACCGGATATTTATGAAAACGGAAGGATTACCGTAGAATGTTTCTGCATCGGCTGATCTCCGATATAGAAATTTATTACCCTTTGTGATGGGAAGTCCGGTCGTGATTAGTGAATATCCGGATTGCAAGGACTTATTTGGAAGTGCCTTCGGTTCTGTTCGATCCCAGAACGGACTTGTATGGATGTGTGTCTGACGTTACAATTTGAGATGTAAAGCTGGTTTCTATCAAATATATTTCCATTGGTGGCGAAGAATTTATTCCCTTAGCTTAACACCCTCAGAGGTTATGTAGTTGATAGTTACTAGTGATACATTCCCAAATTGGTAATGTGGCATACGAAGTGCTGTTGAGCATTTGATGATCAAAGCACAGCTTTTGTATAAAGCGTGGCTTTGTGGACGAGACTTCGTCGAACCTCACACCCCGGAAATGGTCAAAACAGGAAGGATGCAGTAAGGTTATTAGGGGGTAGTGCCCCTTTAGTGTATGTCATTCCTTCTGGATAGAGGTGGTATCATGGTATGGAGCCCAGATACTTAACCTATGTTGTTGCTGCAAATTTATTGCTTTGTGGTTGTTGGAAATCGAGGATCCTCGGATATAGATCGGTTACGATCGGTGAATGACATATTCGTGTCACTAGTTACCTAGTTTTAAAGGTAACCCGGCCTTATGTTGGCAGAGATCCAGTTACGTTCTCGGGTCGTCTTTCCAGAGGCGTACCCATGTGGCAATGGAAAGTTCCTTGGCCTGACCATTTGTTGGAAATCCAAAGAAACAATACGAACCCTGTACGGTTTTAGTTGTATAACCTGCCATGGAATGTAGCGGTAACCTGCTATTGAACATGGTGGCTATAGTAGGCATAAGTGAGAAATGCCTATGCTGGCTAAGATTTATATCTTTACTTTTGAAATGATTTTTCCTACACTATGCACTAGTAATAATATCAAATGTTTCTTTTTAATGCATATCAAGCATCTTTGACTATCATAAGGAGAAATCTCCTCCGATTCTGCGTTTGCATTGTGTGTGTGTGCGGGAGGCCTTATGGTAGTCTCATTTTCTAAAAAGCATTGCGAATCTATTTTAAAATTATCCTTTTCTTTGTTTTAAAGATAAACTGTTTTAGTTCTCACACCAGTCACATGACTGACTCGTAGTCTAGAGTTAGGTTATCGGGATATTCTGGAATTCAGGAGTTGCTGGAGGCAAGCTGGATGGCATGGCGTATTCACTAGCATATAGTATTTCTTTTCCGCAGTTTGTTGTTGTACACTCTGATGTTGTAATGAAATGTGATGTGACGTAATGTAATAACTGATATAGTTCTTTGTTTAAAGATTATTTCATTTATCTATTATATGTTGTTCCGCTGCGATTGTGAGATTCTGATATTGTTCTGTTGTTTCTTTCTGTTCTGTTCTATCTTTTTCTCTTTCCTTCTCCCTTTCTCTTCTTCTTTAACCATAACGGTACGGTTTTCCGGCATTCGATTGCTCGGCAGTTGGTACAGTGGACGTATTGATGTCGGTTTTCGAGCGTCGAAAAGTCGCGTCGTCACAGAAATAAATACACTTAACATGTGTTCACTTAAATCACAAGTGTTAACATATAATTACAAGTGGCAATTTGTTTTTCTTTTAAAAATTTAAATACAATAACATGTTTAGTGAGATGAGAAACCAGGCTGCTCATTTTTCTCAAAAGTTTTCTTTCAGTTTTAAAACTTCAAACCTTAGAAACAAATCGAAAATGTAACGTTTGCGATTTTTCGTTGCCGAAAAACCGAAATGTTATGGTTTTAAGAAGAAGAAAGAAGTAGAAGAAGAGAGAAAGAAAATAAACAGAATAGAAACAACAACAGGCAACATCAGAATCTCACAATTCGCAGCGGAACAACATATAATAATAAATGAATAATTTTTAAACCAAGAACTATATCAGTTATTACATTACATCACATTTCATTACATCATATCATATCATCAGAGTGTACAACAACAACAACAACAAACAGTACAGCGGAAAAAGAAATACTATATACTAGTAATACGCCATGCCATCCAGCTTGCCTCCTGCAACTCCTGAATTCCAGAATATCCTGATAAACCTAACTCTTGACTGCCCGTGTGGAAATTGGTGGGCACCCAGAGTTTAGGAAGGAAAACAATAAACTCTGAGTCAGTCATGTGACTGGTGTGGGAACTCCAAAACAGTTTATTTATCTTTAAAATCAAAATAGAGGAGTATTTTTAAAGTCAATTCGCAATGCTTTTTAAAATGAGACTACCATAAGACCTCCCGCCACACACACAATGCAAACGCAGACTTGGAGGAGATTTCTCCTTATGATAGTCAAAGATGCTTGATACGCATTTAAAAAGAAACATTTGATATTATTATTAGTGCATAGTGTAGAAAATATTTCGAAAGTAGAATATAAATCTTAGCCAGCATAGGTACCATTATATTATGCCTACTATAGCTACTTCCTGAGGAAGCAGGTTTTACAACTAAAACCGTACAAGTCTCCTATTGTTTCTTTGGATTTCCAACGAATGATCAGGCCAAGGAACTTCCCATTGCCACATGAGAATGGCTCTGGATGGACATCCCCGAGAACCAAACCGAATCTCTACCAACACAAGGCCGGGTTACCCCTAACTGAGTAACAACTGACCGAATATGCCATCCCTCGGTCCTTTGGGACCTTTCACCGAGCGCTCGCAATCAATTCACACAATCATAAAGTGTTTTCAACATGAGTAAGTATCTGGGCTCCATACCATGATACCACCCTTTTCCAGAAGGAAATGCACATATCCTAAAGGGCGCTACCCCTCATAACTTTGCTGCTTCTTTCCTGTTTTGACCATTCCGGGGTGTGAGGCTCGACGAAGTCTCGTCCACAAAAACATACTTTATACAAAAGCCATGCTTTGGGTCAACAAATGATCATAGAAATGATCACCAAGATAGACGATCAAATAAATGATCCTATCACAAATAATCAACACAATGATCATTTCACAGCAACACTCAGTATGTCACATTACCAAATTGGGAATATATCGCTGATAACCTTCAACTATATAACCTCTGAGCTCGTACGTCTCAGAGAAGGGTGTTAAGCTAAGAGAATAAATTCTCCGCCACCAACAGAAAAATATTTGAAAGAAATCGGCTTTACATCTCAATTTGTAATGTCAGACACACAATCCATACAAGTCTGTTCCGGGCTCGAACAGAACCGAAGGCACTTACAAAGAAGTCCTTGCAATCTGAATAATCTCTAATCACGTTTGGATTTCCCATCACATATGGAGATCTCAATACCGGGGATCAGCCAGTGCAGAGACAATCAACAAGAAACCCTTACGTTTTCGAAAATATCCGGTCTTCAACACCGGTCTTCGAATGCAATTCATAACGACGTATCACATATTCGGAATGGGTTATACGACCCCAAGGTCCTTTCCCGGTTAACCCGAATAGTGAGCGCTTATTTTAAAAAAATAAGTGTGGCATTCAAATTCAAACAAATCACAACAAATACCTATTTAAAGGTAAATATTGATAGTCGGTTATTGAACTATCAATAGATATGCACACATCACCAGATTCCAAATAATTTTCCAAATTATTTATTTTCCAAAAATATCTTTACTAGATATATAGTTTTCACACTTCAAAACTAAATCAACATTTATTTTTAAACAAATTCCCCTTTTCGTTTATAGATTCCATAATGAATTTATATTCCCAAAATATCCATGAATAAACGATTTCAATTATTCATTTCAATTTATCTTCAAAAAGATAAATTCTCAACATATTCACTTTATATTGGAAAACATTTCCGTACTTATTAAATAAGTAATTCACAATCCCTTTTATTTTCTACACTTGGAAAATATTCTATATACTTTAATCGAAATTAAGTATATATTTCATTCTTTAAGGAAATCATTCTCTTAAACATATTTATTTGGGCCAAAACGAATGTTGCGTAAAACATCGTTACGACAACCCAAAATCACTAGTATAGGGATTCGAAATTAAAATAGATATATAAATCCCAATACTATACAAAATATTTCCTTTCGGAAATCATTTACTATAACAACAGTGTTATAGTCCACTATTTCCTTATATTTCTCGAAAACATCTATTTCAACAATAAATGTTGAAATCTATGGTTTCGAATCTCAATACATTTTAAAACATCTTTAGATCGTTTTAATTCTATTTCAAACATCACATCCAAAATAATTTCTTCACTATTCAAAAACGTGAATATACCTTGTTGATAAATTTCATCACTTCTATTCGTTATTTTAAAGGATTATTCACCGTCTAAAACATTAATATAACTCCATTAACAAATTACAACAATTCCTTATCAAAATAAGTCGTTGCGGATTTATAAAACAACGTTTATAAATTCTATTTCTATTTATTTTATATCAACTCCTTTTTATAAATTCCATTATTAACCTATCTCAATTCATATCACAATGATATACTAAAAATTCATATTATAAGTCAAACACTTATAATTTATTTGTTTACAAAATTGTTCTTTTAAACTTCCCAAGTTTATAAATCTTATAACTTATAAGATTCATTATTTATCCAAAATCTATTCTTTTAAATAACTTTACAAATTTTATAAACCTACTGTTTATAAAATTCCATTTATAACTTCATTGTTATAATTCTATAATTTCAAATTATGAAATTCATTTACAATCCATTCTAATACTTGTAAAAGCTCGTTTTATAATTCTAATATTTTTAATTTATAAATATCAATTTATAAATCTTTTAATATAAAACAATTTATATTACTACTTTTAAAACGTCTTTAAACTCTTTTATAATTTCATCATTTGATTTATAAAATAATCCAGTTTTATAAATCCTATTTTTAAACTTTTTATAATAAATTCAGAAATCCCAGTTTAAACTATTTTATAAAATCATTAATCTCATATTTTCAAAAAATCAACTTTTAACTGAATTTCTCAAAAATCATAATTTTTATAATATTAAAATTATAGCGTTTACTTATTTAAGATGAATCAATTCCAAAAATATTTTATAAACGTATACTTTCAAAAATCATTTTAGGAATCCTTTAAAATAAAAATCGTTATTTTTAAACTTCAAAATTGGATCCGATGATGCAACACATCAAATAGTCAATCACGACTTTCAAATATCATATATCAATATGATAATCAATCAAACATCACAATATCTAAAATCAAATAAATATTTGTGAGGAATCCAGTTGGATCCCTCCAACCTGTTTCCCTGCATCCACAGACATTAGCACAATACCATTCCACTTCGAGGTGGAATATCGCGGTATATGGATTTTATAAAATATTATCCGCTTACTAACGGCGCAATAGGGTCTCATCCGCTATACAATGCGGGAAATCAATCAACTGCAATATATACATATGCCAATATATATATATATATTGCTATATATATAATATAATACCAATTCCACTTCAAGGTGGAATATCGCAGTATATGTGTGTAATAAATAACCTCCGCTTACTAACGGCGTATAGGGTCTATTCACATCCAATAACTATATATAACAATCATCATTCAATCATTCACAGTCAAACAATTTTAAATTTAACTATTTAAAATTTAAATAAACAACAAGATTCCTTTTGAGTGAGAAGTTCTCACCTTAATTCCCGTTTGCAATCCACTTCCAATTCAACTTGTTTTCTTCATTTATACCTTGTATAAATATTTATACAATTCAATTAATATTCGAACCGATCGAATAATAAATTTTTCGCTCTTGATTGTTTAATTTATCAATAGTTTTATTTAAACCACTTTCTTCTTAAATAAATTTATTTTAACTAAAAAATAAAATTTAATTAACCAAACTCTCTTTTTAATAACTTAATCGATTATAAATTCGATTTTAACTAAAATTTCTCTTTAGTAACTATAATAGATAAAACAATTTTATTATCGTAAACTATTTATTTTATAACAACTTAACTAATCATTTTACTTTAAATTAATATCCTTATATCAATTTTTTTTAATAAATTTATTTATCCAATAAATCAAATTACTAACAAATCTGTCTAGTTCAATTTAAACTTCAACTAAATTTACTTTAAACAAATTTATTTAACTATAATTTAATTTCAAAACTAAATTTTCTTCAAGCTTTAAAATTCCTATTATTATTTATTCAATTACAATTTAATTTTAAAACTAAATCCCTTTTTAATAAATTGTTTTTGGCTTTCAAACAAATTTTTTTCTTATACTTTGATTTAACAAAAATTAAATTCAAAACTATTCTTTATAAATCCAAATCTTTATTTTATATAACATTTGGACAAGTCGCATAATTAATTTCCATTTGCTATATTTAATTAACCAAAAGTTTAATTCAAACTAAAAATTAAATTTTAAACCAATGACTTGTATTATTTGATTTTATTTTGAAACAACATACATACTATATATATATTGAATGGAAACATTTTTTTTATCTGTATATAAATTAAATTTTGAAAGAAAAAAAACTAAAATTTTAAAAATTACCTCACTGCGAAAAAGAAGAGCACAGCCCTCGTCCCCACTGAATCGCGACTTTCAAGTGTCGTTGCTGCCGCCACGCGCCGCCGCTGCCTCGAGCGTCGCACCTTCGAGTCCTCCACCTCCATCATCTCGTGCGCCGCTAACAATTGCCGTGCTCCAAACGGTCGCCTCATGCTTCGAGCGCGCGCACCATCAACTACCTCGTGACACTCACCACGTCGCCAATCGATTCGAACGCAACCCCATACATCCACGCGCATCCCAAAGCCCTAGCGCCGCCTTCTCGATCGAACGCCTCGCCGATGCAGCCGCCCCTCGCGTCAGTGAATCGCGTTTTAGAATTTGGGGCTTCGGCCATTCATCTTTTTTTTTTCCTCTGATGTTTCGGTTTGAATGGATTTAGAGAAGGAGGGGCTAGTACTTAAAAACGAACGAAACATGCTCACACGATTTCTTCAATGATACTAGGCGCGATTTTAGGCAAAAATTTAGGCGTAATTTAAGGAATATAACGTGATGTTTGACTAAATTTAAATTTAAATTTAATATTGAATTCGTTTTAAAATTTCAATGCGTTTATATGTCGTGTGCTCACATATTAACTCAGAAAAATACGAAATTTGAAATCCGGCAATAATTCAATATTACGGACCCAATGGAACTGGTTTCGTCGAATTCCGAGACTGTGCCTCGGAAGGCTATTTTTAAATATCGATTCAAACGATTTAATTTCAAAACTGAACAATTCACTTTCAAATTAAATTCTGAAGCTTCTATTACCTTCAGTATTATCAATATGAATTTTACAAGCCTTTGAAATATTTTTAATTGGCTTAAAATTGAAGATTCAAAATTTTATTCAACTCTCAATAGATTAAATTCTATAATTTAATCGCCAAATTCAAAGTTATATTGAAAATTCAATCCAAACCATCATTCAAATATTTAAAATTAATTAAATATTTTCAAACTAAATTGTTCAAAATTCTGGGTCGTTACAGAAAATTAAATCTGAAACAACAAAAAAAAGCAAGGAAAAGAAAAGGATGATCAAAACCAGGAAATCTAAAGCAATTGATAAAATCCTCAAACCTAAAGTAAGGTCCAAATTTAACTACACTTCAACCTGAGCAGTAGCTTTAAAATACAACCAACTCAGTTATTCAAAGATCAAGCAAATCAGATTTAAAAGCAAGATCAAATCCCAGTTTCAAAGTGGCAGAAGCAATTTCCAGTTTTGCAAATTTATTCCAAGCTTCCTATGTTTATACAAACCAGGTGAGAAAACTTTTAGACCCTGATCTGTTTCACCTCTAATTCATGTGATTGAAATCATGGTATAAACATGTTGTGTGAATGTAAATTATTGCATATCTGAATATATATATATATATATATATATATATATAAATGTCTGGGTATAAGAACATTTGTTCTGTCATAGGTCTGCAGGCTTTAAAATTTGTTCAAAAATCAAAACCTCATCACCAAATCCTCTTTAGGCCTTGATATTCAAAACAAATGTGTTTAAATTTATAAGATTTCAATTTTAAAAATGGTTTCAAGTAAAAATGTTTGGTAAATATTTCGAAAATATGAAATAACAGTAAAATCTTTCCAAATCGGAAAAAAAATCAAATGTTGTAATTTCTTGTTCTGATTCTATAACTTGATTCGCGTGTAAAAAAATATGATTTTAGATATGGATATCATAATTTTAATAATGGGTATGATGGGAATTTGTAAATTGCTCGTAATTGTATTTTTTATTTGATTACCGGCGACCAACGATGAGATGAATGTCGACGTTGTTGCCGGAGGAGGGTTGTAGGCTAGGGACTTAGGAAAAAAATGCTCAAAGCATTTCTCGATCATCGGAATGGTTAAAAGATAACGAAATAAGGTTTATAGAGCCAATTGAGTCGTCGTTGAAATCGAGTCGATTTCATCACCGTGAGTGGATCGAAGTGGTTCGGACCTAGGGGAATCGTGATATTGTGTCGTGTTGAAGCTTCTGACAAGGCGGCGGGAGTTCAGTTAGTCGGAGGTGGCGATGTGAGGTAACTTTGTCGACCAGGTTGATCCCAATAATGAAAGTGAAGTATTTATCATGTTTTGTTAAACAAATTTTTAACTTAAAATTTTAAATTCAAATGTTGAAGATAAAATGTTTTGATTCATTTTGTTGATATTTTATTATCAAACAAGTTTCCGAAATATGAAAATGGAATAAATTTTCCAAGCAATATTTCAAAGAATGAAATTTTAAAGTATAATGTTTTGAAATTTGTCTTAATTTAAAATAAATTTATACTTTGATTTAAATCCCTGAGTGTTTTCAAATATAGTTTGATAATTGATTATGACTAGTTGAACCCGTGCTTCGCTCACGGGCTGGTGAAAGTAGATGTATAATAATATGAAGTCGGTAATAGTTGAAAACTAGTTTAAGGGATTGGTTTAGCAAACAATAAGCAGCATCAAACTTTGAGCAACAATGTAGCGTTGTAGCGAATTACCACATCAAGCCTATAAAATATGTGCGTGTATAGTAATAGAACGTCTATAGGACAACCTAGTAACGCGATGAGGAGTTCAAAATTGTAAATCAAAGGAGTAAACTCACTGTTTACAGTGATAGAAATGGGTAACCCAATTCTTATTTTACCACAGTAGCTCAATCGTACATCATGAAGTATAACAACACGCAGCAAAATTCAATTTTGATTAATAATTGGACAGTATGAATTCAGCCATAAAATCCAATAAACCAATGGCAATTAAAATATCTATGATAGAACTTGTATTTTAATATGTACAGTGCAAAACACAAATTTTCAAGTTCAACATATTGATCTTGGAATCTAATAGATAGCCGATCCTACTTCTAAGTCTGAAGTAACCAAATTTTACACCATGGTCCTCAATACAGTTTTATCTAAAATGACATTTCCTTATCGGTGGGGAAAAAAAGAACCACACATCAGCAACTGTGTAATATTGAAGTAATCATCTAAGTTAAATACATACAGTAAACGAAGATTGGGTTAAATGACAGACTAAATGATCATAATATTACTCGAAAAATGTAGTGAAAAATGTAACAATCCCGATATCTTGCTTCACATGCAGTTCAATCATTGTTTGTGAATATCCAACATGGCTCAATAATTCATAATTAAAATAAGCTAAGAAAATTGAATGAAAAATTAAGTTGAATATATAACCATGCTTGTGCAACTTCAATCTTACCTTTTCTTTGTCTTTTTTGTGCAAAGTTCTTGTTCTTTGAGGACCAAAATCCAAATTTTTGCTTAAGAACCTTTTCAACATAGCAACTCAGGAATTTTTTTTCTTTGAACTGAAAAAGGCATCGAAACTATATTTATATTTAATTCGAGGAAGAAATAAAATTAGATAATGGTGAAAACCATTTCTACTTTCAATCTTAGGCACGGTCTGTAAATGAAGTAGCCAAATGATCTCATACCTACCATGTCTGTGTTTGACCATTGTTCCTAGGTGCAGCTCTATTTGTGTTGGATTATTAAAGTGGTAACATGTTCATCCATAAACAATGTAAATCTTGATAATGTATAATAATGATAATGTATAATATATTCTGAAATAGTGAACTAACCGTAAAAATATGTTAATGGATATTTGCCATGTCCTACAGTAATAACTGGTAAAATGAGCTAATATTATATCCAAATTATTAACAAAGATTGTTTACAAACTTGAATAAATCATTAATTAATCACTTGATACTGTCTCACTTTACTATACAAAATGTATAGGCAATCAAACCCATGAGTTCCGTACCTTCTTGTTCATGAATCAAATAATTTTTATTGATAAGTTTAATAAAAGAAATCTATTAAATAAGTAACTCAATAAATACATAAGAAAAATTGAACTAAAAAGTGGTAAAGACCTTAGCTTTAAAGATATAAGTAATAGTTTCTCCTCCCACACAGAACATACTTTCTATTTTTCCATTACTTTCTTCCCATTCTCCAAATTAAAATGGAAATGATACCGTTAAATTAATATTGTATAAACTGGCTCAGCGAGAACTCATATTTAATATTGGAAACCAAGATTTCACAGAAAACAAATGAGATGTACTATAGGAAGTACACAAAAAAGATTGAACGTTAAAGTGAAGCATAAAACAACATAAGAACATCTCTAAATGCAAAGATATCTGAACATCTTCAAATTTGAACCATCAGTGGATTGAAGAACATCAGACATACTAATAATTTATGTGCATTTATTTTTGAAGTGTATGTTGAGCATTTCAGCATCATATGTGTTGGTTCATCTAGAAAAGGTTCGCCAAATCAACAGAGGAAGGCAATGAGGAAAGTACTTGAACTAATGGTCTATTTGACCATTATTCACCTACCACTTAATTGATCTTATTTGATTTAGCAGTAGTTGAAAGGGTTTTCAGTGTAATATCATTCAACGATTTTATTAACTTTCTAGTATTCAGGTGTATATTGGCCATCACTACATATAATGTTGAGGAGTTTACCAGTAAGCGAAGAAAAAGGAAGACAACAAGAAAAATGAAAATAAGGAAACAATGGTTTCATATTTTCATGTATAAATGAACTTAACTTCTAATTTCACAATTAGGAAGGCCAAAGGTAGCATAAATTATAATAATATAGCATGTTGTTTGAGACAGGATAAGGAGTTTGTTAGCTCATGGACATGTATATTTGGAAATCATTGACAGGAAGAAGATTAAAAATGGGTGAGAAAGTTGTGTATTGGATGGGAGAATTGAAACTGAAGAGTCTGTTGGATATGATTAATCAAAGTATCGTGTGAGTGAACAAAGGAAAAGATGCTGACCTCTTAGTAGATCGGATCCCTCAATAATATCCAAATCTATGTAAACAAATGTTGCAGTAGTTGAGCTCAAGCTTGGCTTTCCTGTAAGTAATGGAGGAGTTAATGTTTGCTAATAACAGATGTAATAGTAGGATATGTATATATAGGAAACATACCTTGGTAATTCTTCACGGTCATCGATGTAAAGATAAGTGTTTTAGTGTTGTCATCGATAGCTAAGTTATCTATCAAGGATGCTTTGTTGCCCCCACGGTGTAGCAACAAGGCAAGGATAAGTAAAAAATCCATCACAAATTAACTTCTAATCAAGATAAAGACAAATGTTAACAAAAAATCCATCACAAATCTTTTACTGCTAAGGTTAGAATGGAAATATGCACCAACCTAAAAAGGTTCCCCTTAGGTTACTGTCTACATGATATGTTTACTTCTTCTGGTAGCTGTATAAAGCATCGATTGAATAGAAAATGAGAAAGTAATTTCAATATCACATGTTCGTATTAATTAACTAATCATAATAAATATAAACTGAAATACATAAATTTCATCATGGTTGCCCAAAGCCTCAAATTGTAAACCATTTGTCTTCCTTAAGTGATAGCGGAGAAAATATTAAGTGCACAAAAAGTTAATGACATAATCAAAAAATAAATGATGGATGAGAGTTTACTTATAAAATGTGTTATATAACAAATCAAAATGATACATGTTATGAAAGCAGAAATTATTACAATCATATACTTAAATATCATATTCTTGAATTTTTGCCAAGCAAAGAAACTAATTATTATCATCCTTGGTGAACTTCTTCATGTTTATTTTATCTGTTTGAGATTACTGACACTGTCCAAATCCATTAAAGTAGCAAGTTGCTGAGTAGAAAAAAGTGAAAGAAATCAAAATAGCATATCAAAGTATGTTTAATATATTGCCAAAATTTTCTTCTTGTGTAAATTTCATGATCAGTAACCCAAACAAAAAATTCATATTATGTGGTAAGAATCCATTTAGCAACTGAAAAAATTATTATTGTTATAATAATTAAAAATTGAAAAATTAGGATTAACTAGTTTGTAAAGAATAAGGAATAGAAGCAATGAGATAGGTGAGAAGGAAATGAAATGTATAGGGGTTGTAAGCGACGTTCATATGCAGCAAAGAAAGACAAAATTCTACTGGAAAAGGAAACCAGGGAAACAATATATAAAATGCATTGGTAATAAGCTGAATTTGCTCTGTTTGGAGAGTGAAGCGTCACACAAAAAGTAAAGGTCGGTTCATATCTTTCAATACATGGGAGTAAAAGGGAGACATAATAAAGGATCAAATGAAAGGAGAAAGTCCAAAACATGCAGATACAAAAAGTTAATAGGGGAGCTTTGTGAAAATTTAAAAAAAACAAAATTTCTACCTCATGCATATATGGGTAAATATGCAAAGATGGACACACATATATTTCTAAATTTGTTGCCATCACTGCAAAAATAATTTAATTTTTTTTTTCTAAATGAATCACTAAGAAGAACGGTACATTTAGTTACCTATATTTGTAGCGAAAATATTTTGTAACCATGCATTTTACAAATTGAAAAAACTGCTATGTTATGAAGTATTTTGTATAAAGATATATATCTTAAAACATTAAATGAAATTAATTACCATTTTGCATAATTAAACATCAATACAAAGATTTAATAATTACATGTATAAAATTATTGGAAAAAGGGAAAAGGTTTATTAACCGATAAAATTTATACTTAAGAAGTAGTGTAATATCCAACCAAAAATTATAGTTTCAATAAAAAATGATTTGTTTTACCATTTATAAAATATTTATAATATTTCAGGATTAAGGCCATCAGTACAAGTGCTTTCCTGCTAGCATCGAAACATTCAGAAATGATATCAACACAAACTTGAACACAAATAAAAACCAATGTAACAAATAATATCCTGAATTGCCATAAGTTATAGTGGAAGGACTTTAAATAATTGCATACCATACCAACATATGTTATCCAAAATTTATGAAAATATTATAAAACAAACTGAATGGTCAACAACATCAGCAACATGTACGATCTTCAATAGCAGGGTTCATGTTTATTTTCTACTAAAAATTATAATAGGTGTTCTAATATGAAATGAATAAATAAATAATTTTCAAAGTTTAGTTGAATTTTACCGTACAAAAGACAATTTATGACAAGTAATCCTAAGTAAACTAAAATTGTTTAAAATAAAATTATTCCATTAGCATATGATGCTTATTTAGGATTTAAAGTGATAAACCGAAATATAGCAAAGAGGATTAGCTTATTATAACAGAAACTGAATGGTTATAAACATTGATAAATGTACAATCTTTAATAGTAGTACTCATATTTATTATTTACAAAAATTTATAATAAGTGTTTTATTGTGAAGTAAATTGATAAATAAATATAATTTTTTTGATCGAAATCATACCTTGTAAATGATGAGTCCATAACCAAGTGATTCTAAGGAAACCAAAATCGTTTAATTTGAGTTAGGACTGACTGTAGTGACCTGAAATATAAAAAACAAGATTAACACTATGTATATTCAAGTGAAATGGTTTCGGTAGCGATTTCATCTATAGAACAAAGTATATATCCTAACCTTTTTTATTGGTGATGTCAAAAGTTTACTCTATGCAGCAGCGTATCTCTTCACCTGGCAAAATAGAATAAAAAAATAATGTTTGGTTAGTTAACAAAAACTTCTTTTCCGCGAACTTTTTCAAACACCTAAGTGCAATTTCTAGTAATTATCATAAAATAAATTTCAAACAGCTCATATCAGCAAAACCAAATCAAATCAATCATATGTATTAAGGGTAAAGTACAATACAACAAATCAATTACCTCCTGAGTACCTACATCAATAGAACCTATTAACCAACCTTCAAAAGAGATACCTGGTAATGGTACCTGAAATATAGAGGCTGAAAGATTCACGATGCAACACTGATAGGGTAAATGATTAAGCAATTAAATCAGGATCGGTTAAACTAGGAAACAAATATATATATATATATATATATATATATGCAAATTGAATGAATCAAGCAATTAAATAAGTAGCAGTTCTATAAATCCAAAATAACGGAGCCAAAAGTATGAAAATTACCTCAATCGGTAGGAGATTGGAGGAGAATCATGGAAAAGTATAAATAACAGAGTTAGACTTAATATACAAGACGAAAGAGATGAGCGGTTTTCGATTTCCATGCTGGTGGGATTCTATTTGGCCTCAGACAATAGATAAAGGTCTCAACAAAAGAAGGCTTCATACCTAAATTGGACTTTATTTGGCTGGCGATGTTGGTCGGAGAGGTGGACGACGATGGCAGAGCGAAAAACACACAAATTGAGGGGGGGCGCTTATAATTTAGGGATGGAAAAAAGAAGGAAAAGGAGAGGCATGATAGAGGAAGGAAAAATCGTGACCCTTGAGTTTAAAATTCAAAGCAGGTTTCTGCCTTGTTGAAATAATAATATAATAGTATAGATAGATGACATGGAGACTGTTCAGTTGTCAAAATTCAAGGCGGCCCGTGTGGTCTTGAAATCCAACTGACTAATAATATAATATTATAAATATATGGTTTATCTAAATTTATTATAGGATAATTATTTAGTTAATGATTAAGGGATAATTACTTAAGTAATTAATAAATGTGTAATTACTTAGTGTAAGTAATTAATGGATAATTACTGAATGTAATTAATTATGAATCATTTATGGATGAAATTGATTTTAGTAAATAATTAACGGTTAAGATTAAAAATGAATTAATTAATGATTAAGTTAATTAATTTATGATTGGAAGATAATTAATTAATGTAATTAACTTAGGGTTAATTTATTTATGTGATTAATTAAAGGATAATTATTTTGTAATCAATTAACTTAGATTAATTAATGTAAGTAATTAAAGGCAATTAATTACTTAAAGATAATTACTTAATTAAAAGAAATTAATTAATGGTAAAAGTTGATTAAGTGGTTCAAGATAATCACATACTGTAATTAATTAAAGGTAATTAATTAATGTGATTAACTAAATAAGGTAACTAAATTTGAGGATAATTAATTAATTTAAAGGATAATTAATTAATGGAAGTGATTAAAGGGTTGATTTATTAATTAAAGGTTAATTATTTAATATAATTAATTGTGCATAACTAATTAAAGAATAATTAAATAAAAGCTTAATTATTTAATTATTAAAGGTTGATTTCTTAATAATTAAAGATTGATTAATTTATTATTAAAGGTTAATTAACCAATGATTAAAGATAATTAATTAATACGATTTGTAATTAATTAATGATTAATTAATCAGGATTAGTGATTAATTTGATTTAAATTAATCAGATAATTGATCTTACTTATGGATGTTTGGATTATATTGAATGATTGAATTGTTTGATATCCCTTATGTGTGATGCTTTATGATATGAATTATTTTGATTTGAGCTGTGATGAATGTTATTTATTTATCTGTGATAAATTTGTATTATTTATCTTTGAATCTATGAATGAAGATTAGCTTTATAGGATTATACCGCTTATCAATATTGCTTTTTTTTGGATTGTGATGATTGATGATGTTGCACTATTATGTTAAACCCCTAGACTACACCATACACACACAAATATGGATTTCACGAGGAAATCGGTTAAGTCACAGATATTTTGAAATCTATATATTATTTTGTTTAAAAGTTGAAGTTTGAATCCAAATACTTTTGGAAATGGAATTGGATATGGAAAGCTTTTGAAAGGGAAGTTTTGAAATTAAAATTTATTTTGAAAATATTATTTGAAATTATTTTGGAAATCATGCTTTGAAAGGTTTATCTAATATATATATATATATATATATATATATATATATATATATGTATTTGTATTTAAAAACTATTTTAAATAAATGGTTTGGGAATTTGAATTTAATTCAAATTAGAACTTGCCGATGATACGGCAGCTCGCAGATTTTCTGGTTTATAAGGCTATTACTTGTGTATATTTGATCAGATTTTTTTGAAACAAAAAGCATTTGTTTTCAAATAATAACGGCTTTCATATAAAGAAAGGGTTTCCGGTTTTTGTTGAAAGGATTTCAAATTTGAAATAGATTTGTTTTGAAAGCTATGAATAAACCTTTGTGAAAGGTTGGTGAATCTTGTTTTCAAAAGGAAGGGGATCTTAAAAGTGTATCTTTTGTATAAAAGATTTAGAATTGATGTAGTTTTGAAAGCGACGAATTAATCTTTGTGAAAGATTGTTGAACCTTGGTTTCAAATTGAAATGGATTTTATAAGGGTGAATCTTTTTGTTTAAAAGATTAAAAGTGGAAAATTTGTTTAAACCATTTGAAGGTTTTAGTCTTTAAGTTGTGACTTAACTAAGATCCCATATATCTATATGTTTTTAATATTGCGCTCATTATTCGGCTTAGCCGGAAGAGGACATTGTGTCATATAACCCATTCCGAATAATGATACGACGAAATGGATAGCATTTGAAGACCGGTGGTGAAGACCGGGTATTTTCGAGAATGAAAGGATTACATGTCGAATGACTCTACACTGAGTAGCTACGGTATAGGGCATATGTGATGGGTAGTCCGATGGGGATTGTGAATACCCGGATTGCAAGGGCTTCTTTTAAAGTACCCTTGTTTCGGTTCGAACCCAGAACAAACTTGTATGGATGTGTGCCTGACATTACACTTTGAGTTGTAAAGCTGGTTTCTATCAAATACATTTCTATTTGGTGGTGGAGGATTTATTCTCTTAGCTTAACACCCTTCTCTGAGACGTACGAGCTTAGAGGTTATGTAGTTGATGGTTACTAGTGATATATTCCTAATTTGGTAATGTGGCATATGAAGTGTTGCTGATCATTTGTTGATCAAAGCACGGCTTTTGTGTAAAGCGTAGCTTTGTGGACGTGACCTCATTGGACCTCACAACCCGAAAATGGTCAAAATAGGAAGGATGCGGTAAGGTTATCGGAGTTGCGTCCCCTGAGGGTATGTCCATTTCCTTCTGGATAAAAGGTGGTATCACAGTATGGAGCCCATATATTTAACCTATGTGGTTACTGCAAATTTGTGCTTTGTGTTGTTGGTGTTGAGAGCTCTCGGATAAAGGTCGGTAACGACTGAGGAGTGGCATACTCGTGTCAGTAGTTACCTTGTTACAGAGGTAACCCGGCCTTGTGTTGGTAGAGATCCGGTTAGGTTCTCGAGGCTTCCCTCCAGAGGCGTACCCATGTGGCCCAGGAAGTTCTTTTGACCGACCATTTATTGGAAATCCAATCACCAATATGTGCCTTATGTGGCTTTAGTTTTATAACCTGCCTTTTACTTATGGTGGTAACCCAATGTTTAATTGGTAGCTATAGTAGGCATACAATAATGGTTATATGCTGGCTAAGATTAATATTATATTTGCAAATGTTTTTTTGCACTATGCACTAATAATAATATCAAATGGTTTTCGCGTATCAAGCATGTTTGACTGTCATAAGGAGAAATTCCCTCCAATTGTGCGCTTGCATTGTGTGTGTGGTGGGAGGCCTTATGGTGTTTCATTTTCCAAAAAGCATTGCGAATTTCTTTTAATTTCTTTTGTTTGTTTTGTTTCAAATAAAAAACTGTTTTTATTTGCTCACACCAATCCCATGACTGTCCTGGAGTTTATTGTTCCCTATTTAAACTCTGGGTGCCCACAATTTTCCACATGGGCAGCCTAGAGTCAGGTAGTCAGATAGTAGGTGTAGATTCAGTAGCCTTCGACCTTTGGTTTGGTAGCTTTGGAAATCTTCTTCAATCTTTGGTTTTTGAAGACCTTGGACTTTAGCTATTGCATTGTGCTTCTCTTCAACATCCAGGACTGACCTTACTTAATACAACGATGATGGTGGTTCGAGCTGATAGTTTGGAGATCTTTAGAGCTTTGGCAATGGATTTAGATATTGGATTCTTTATTTGGAGACCATATTGGCGATATTGTTCCACTACTGGGGTTTTCTTTCCGCTGTTGTCTTGTGTCTCTGATAGATATTAATATTCATTTGTATCAATGTGTTGTATCTATTGTGTATCAATAACGTCATTCATTTTCTTCCATGGTGTTGTTGTACATAATGTGTTATAAGCTCCGAAGAACCAGATTCGACGTTTGAATCTACGACATTCGAATACGGGTGTGTATTCGTGCCAATTTTCGACGGTCGAGTTAGGGTCGTTACAGTGGTATCAGAGCTGAAGGTTGAATAAGAACTTTAGCTCAGGAGTATAACACATTAGGTAACAGATTAGAGATAGGGCTACAGATTCCCTAGAATGAGTATATCCCTAAGATATCTGTCCATATGCCTTAGTAACTTCTCTTACTATTCACTAACAGTGAGTATGCCCACAAGAAGAGGACAAAATAGGGGACAGGGGAGTACCACAAGAAATGGTCGATACCCTGCAACCAAAAGGAACAGATATTCCATATCAATCTCTATTGATTCATCACTCGATTTCAAATTCTCTGGTGTCTTCGTGGCAGCTACAAGAAGGAGCTTTGGTGTGGTGGTGTCCCTGCGAATATTCAGTTTCTTACCAATCTTTTCATTTTAAACTTTAATGAATTTGAAATTCTATTTGAAATAAATTGGTTAATTAAATATGAAACTGAATTGAATTGTATCCCTTTGTCTATTCTGTAGGGTCCAGATATATTCTACGAGTGGTTAGTTATCCCTTTGAACTAACCAATGCCGCTGCATATTCGTAGACCTGATGAACCGAATACTTCGTAAAGCATTGAATAGATTTGTTCTCGTATTTATTAATGATATTATGATTTGGTAAGCCAAATGTAGAATAAATATTTCAGTTTGATCTAATGAGTTGATTCTCTATCTTTATGTGTTCATCTATTCTTTGTTTGTCTCCCTGTCTAGCAAATTTCGAGGATGAAATTTTCTTAAGGGGGAATTTGTAACGATCTCGGTTTTGAGTAAAATTTAAATGGGTAATTTAAATTATGGATTTAATTGTGAATTAATTTGAGTTTTCAAGTTAAAAAAGAATATGTTTTGTTTTATATAATAAATAGATTATAAATGGAATATGGAATTTGAAATTCAAAAATAAATATTTTAAAAATAAACTGGATTTGAAAATACTATGTTTAAAATTAATAAAAAAAAATTTGTAATTATAATATAATTATTTGGAAGTTATATTTTGAAATTAATATAATAATTTTCTAAAAGTTAAATTTGAACATTTTCAACACTAGTATTATGTATATAAATTTAAGTATAAAAACTTAAGTTTGATTTTAAATTTATACATAACTAAATGTAATTTGCATATATAAACACACACACACACACACACACATTTAAAAGTATAATAAACTAAGTTTAAAATAGTATTGGTAATAAAGATTAAACATTTTCTTTTAAAAATGTAGTTTGTAAATATATAAAAGTATAAATAAGAAAAACATAAAACATAATTTATAAATAAATCTAAGTTAAGGGTATTTACATAAATACACAAATTTATGACATATGTAATGAGGAAAATAAATACATTTAACAAGTGTTCACTTAAATCACAAGTGTTAACATATAATTACAAGTAGCAATTTGTTTTTCTTTTAAAAAATTAAATACAGTAACATGTTTAGTGAGAAACCAGGCTGCTCATTTTTTCCAAAAGTTTTCTTTCAGTTTTAAAACTTTAAAGCTGAGAAAAAATCAAAAATTAAATCTGAAACAACAAACAAAAGCGAGGAAAAGATAAAAAAGATCAAAACCAGGAAATCAAAAGCAATTGATAAAATCCTCAAACCTGAAGTAAGGTTCAGATTCAACTACACTTAAACCTGAGCAGTAGCTTCAAAATACAACCAACTCAGTAATTAAAGGATCAAGCAAATGAGATTTAAAAGCAAGATCAAATCCCAGTTTCAAAGTGGCAGAAACAATTTCTAGCTTTGTAAATTTATTCCAAGCTTCCTCTGTATATACAAACCAGGTGAGCAAACTTTTAGACCCTGATCTGTTTCAATTCTGATTCATGTGATCGAAATCATGATACGAAACATGTTGTGTGAATGTAAATATTGCATATATGAATATATATATATATATATATATATATATATATATATATATATATATTATGTCTGGGTATAAGAACATTTGTACTGTCACAGGTCTACCGGTTTTAAATTTATTCAAAAATCAAAACCTCATCACCAAATCCTCTTTAGGCCTCGATGTTCAAAACAAATGTGTTTAAATTTACAAGATTTCAATTTAAAAAATGGTTTCAAGTAAAAAAATTCGGTAAATATTCTGAAAATATGAAATAGTAGTAAAATCTTTCCAAACCAGAAAAAAGATCAAATGTTGTAATTTCTTGTTCTGATTCTATAACTTGATTCGCATGTAAAAAATATGATTTTTGATATAATATCATGATTTTTAATATTGGGTATGATGGGAATTTGTGAATTGCTCGTAATTGGGTTTTTTCATTGACTATTGATGATCGACGATGAGATGAATGTCGAGGTTGTTGTTAGAGGAGGGTTGTAGGCAAGGGACCCAGGAAAAAAATGCTCGAAGAATTTCTCGATCATTAGAATGGTTGAACGACAACGAAATAGGGTTTATAGAGCCAGTTGAGTCATCGTTGAAATCAAGTCGATTTCATCACCGTGAGTGGATCGCAGTGGTTCGGACTCAAGGGAATCGTGGTATTGTGTCGTTGCAAAGCTTGGGACAAGGCGGCGGGAATTCAGTCGGTCGGAGGTGGCGATGCGAGGTAACTTTGTCGACCAGGTTGATCCTAGTAGGATATCGACTTGTTCGATTTTGAGTGGGATGTGTTTGCATGTTTCTGGGTTGTTTGGATCATCGTCGGAGTAGTCGACAAGTGTGGGTGATCGCGAAGTTGGCCGAAGGGGCGGCGAACTCATGTGCATGTGCACGAGGTATCGTATGTGTGAGGTGGGTTTCTGTGCTAGTTGGAGCTCGGGGAAGTTAAAGTGGTGCCTCGGGTTTGTTCTGGAGCAATTGTTCGGGGAGAATGTGTTGTGGGCTCGGGTAGTTTTAATTGTAACAAGTTTCGAAAATTTGAAATTAAATTTTGTACAGGTTTTCAAGTAAATAAGTTTTCAAAGCTCAAGAATGAAAGTGAAGTATTTATCATGTTTTGTCAAACAAATTTTTAACTTAAATTTTAAATTCAAATGTTGAAGATAAAATGTTTTAATTCATTTGTTGATATTTTATTATCAAAGAAGTTTCCAAAATATAAACATGGAATAAGTTTTTCAAGCAATATTGCAAAGAATGAAATTTTAAAGTATAATATTTTTAAATTTGTCTTGATTTAAAATAAATTTATAATTTGATTTAAATCCCTGAGTGTATTCAAATATAGTTTGATAATTGATTAAGATATATGATTTATCTAAATTTATTATTTGATAATTATTTACTTAATGATTAAGGGATAATTGCTTAATGTAATTAATAAAAGTGTAATTACTTAGTGTAAGTAATTAATGGATAACTACTGAATGTAATTAATTATGGATCATTTATTGATGAAATTAATTTTAGTAAATAATTAACAGTTAATTAATTAATGAATTAATTAATGATTAAGTTAAATAATTTAAGATTGGAAGATAATTAATTAACGTAATTAACTTAAGGTTGATTTATTTACATGATTAATTAAGGGATAATTATTTTGTAATCAATTATCTTAGATTAGTTAATGTAAGTAATTAAAGGTAATTAATTACTTAAAGATAATTACTTAATTAAAAGAAATTAATTAATGGTAAAAGTTGATTAAGTGGTTAGGGATAATCACTTATTGTAATTATGTAAAGGTAATTAATTAATGTGATTAATTAAATAAGGTAATTAATTTAAGGATAATTAATTAATTTAAAGGATAATTAATTAATGGAAGTGATTAAAGGGTTGATTTATTAATCAAAGGTTAATTATTTAATATAATTAATTGGGATAATTAATTAAAGAATAATTAAATAATTTAAGGTTAATTGTTTAATGATTAAAGGTTGATTAATTAATAATTAAAGGTTAATTAATTTATTATTAAAGGTTAATTAACCAATGATTAAAAGATAATTAATTAACATGGTTTGTAATTAATTAATTAATGATTAATTAATCAGGATTAAGGATTAATTTGATTTAAATTAATCAGATAATTGATCGTACTTATAGATGTTTGGATTATATTGAATGATTGATTTGTTTGATATCCCTGTTGGGTGATGCTTTGTGATATGAATTATTTTAATTTGAGCCGTGATGAATGTTATTTATTTATCTATGATAAATTTATATTATTTATCTGTGAATCTGTGGATGAAGATAAGCATTATAGGATTATACCGTTATTGATCTTGCTGTGTTTGGATTGTGATGATTGATGATGTTGCACTGTTGTGTAAAACCCCTAGACTACACCATACACACACAAATATGGATTTCACGAGGAAATCGGTTAAGTCATAGATATTTTAAAATCTAAATATATTTTTTTAAAGTTGAAGTAGAATCCAAATAGTTTTGGAAATGGAATTGTATACGGAAAGCTTTTGAAAGGGAAGTTTTGAAATTAAAATTTATTTTGAAATTATTATTTGAAATTATTTTGGATATCATGCTTTGAAAGGTTTATAATATATATATATATATATATATTTAAAAACTATTTTAAATAAAAAATTTGGGAATTTGAATTTAATTCAAATTAGAACTTGCCGATGATACGGCATATCGCTGATTTTCTAGTTTATAAGGCTATTACTTGTGTATATTTGATCAGATTTTTCTAAAACAAAAAGCATTTGTTTTCAAATAATAATGGCTTTCATATAAAGAAAGGATTTCCAGTTTTTGTTGAAAGGATTTCAAATTTGAAATGGAATTATTTTCAAAGCTATGATTAAACCTTTGTGAAAGGTTGGTGAATCTTGTTTTCAAAAGGAAGAGGATCTTAAAAGTTTATCTTTTGTATAAAAGATATGGAATTGAAATAGTTTTGAAAGCTATGAATTAATTTTTGTAAAAGATTGTTTAACCTTGGTTTCAAATTGAAGTGGATTTTATAAGGGTGAATCTTTTTTTTTAAAGATTAAAAGTGGAAAATTTGTTTAAACCATTTGAAAAAAAGGTTTTGGGCTTTAAGTTGTGACTTAACTAAGATCCCATATATCCATATGTTTTTAATATTGCGCTCATTATTCGGTTTAGATGGGAGAGGACTTTGTGTCATATAACCCATTCCGAATAATGATACGGCAAAATGGATAACATTTGAAGACCGGTGGTGAAGACTGGGTATTTTCAAGAACAAAAGGATTACCCATCGAATGACTCTGCACTAAGTAGCTACAGTATAGAGCATATGTGATAGGGAGTCCGAACGGGATTGTGAATACCCGTATTACAAGGGCTTCTTTTGAAGTGCCATCGGTTCTGTTCAAACCCAGAACAAACTTGTATGGATGTGTGTCTAACATTACACTTTAAGATGTAAAGCTGGTTTCTATCAAATACATTTCTATTTGGTGGTGGAGGATTTATTCTCTTAGCTTAACACCCTTCTCTAAGACGTACGAGCTGAGAGGTTATGTAGTTGATGGTTACTAGTGATATCTTCCAAATTTGGTAATGTGGCATACGAAGTGCTGCTGAACATTTGTTGATCAAAGCATGGCTTTTGTGTAGCTTTGTGGATGAGACCTCGTCGGACATCACAATCCAAAAATGGTCGAAATAGGAAGGATGCATTAAGGTTATCGGGGATCCCGCCCCGTGAGGGTATATCCATTTCCTTCTGGATAAAAGGTGGTATCATGGTATGGAGCCCAGACATTTAACCTATGTGGTTACTGCAAATTTGTGCTTTGTAGTTACCTAGTTACAGAAGTAACCTGGCCTTGTGTTGGCAGAGATCCGGTTAGGTTCTCGGGGCATGCCTCCAGAGGCCTACCCTTGTGGCCCAAGAGTTCCTTTGCCTGACCATTTATTGGAAATCCAATCACCAATATGCACCTTGTACGGTTTTAGTTATATAATATGCATTTTATTTATGGTGGTGACCCACTGTTTAATAGGTAGCTATAGTAGACATACAATAATCGTTGTATGCTATCTAAGATTAATATTATATTTGCAAATGTTTTCTGCACTATTCACTAATAATAATATCAAATGGTTTTCGCGTATCAAGCATGTTTGACTATCATAAGGAGAAATCTCCTCCAATTGTGTGCTTGCATTGTGTTTGTGGCGGGAGGCCTTATGGCAGTTTCATTTTCCAAAAGGCATTGCGGATTTGTTTTAATTTCTTTTGTTTGTTTTGGTTCAAATAAAAAAATATTTTTTTTTGCTCACACCAGTCCCATGACTGACCTGGAGTTTATTGTTCCCTTTCTAAACTCTGGGTGCCCACAATTTTCCACACGGGCAGCCTAGAGTCAGGCTGTCAAATAGTAGGTGTAGATTTAGTAGCCTTCGACCTTTGGTTTGGTAGCTTTGGCAATCTTCTTCAGTCTTTGGTCTTTGAAGACTTTGGACTTTGGTTATCGCATTGTGCTTCTCTTCAACATCCCAGACTGACCTTGCTTAATATAACGATGATTTTGGTTCGAGCTGATAGTTTGGAGATCTTTAGAGCTTTGGCAATGGATTTAGATATTGGAATCTTTCTTTGGAGACCATATTGGTGATATTCTTCCACAGTTGGGGTTTTCTTTCCGCTGTTGTCTTGTATCTTTGGTAGATATTGAAATTCATTTGTATCAATGTGTTGTATCTATTGTGTATCAATAAAATCATTCATTTTCTTCCGCTGTGCTGTTGTACTTAATGTATTATAAGCTCCGGCGAACCAGATTCGACGTTTGAATCTGCGGCATTCGAATACGGGTGATGCATTTGTGCTGATTTTCGAAGGTCAAGTCAGGTTCGTTACAACGAGATTTAAGATGGAGCCACTAAAGTGCAAGGTCTGCTTGCTACTAATCCTTAAGGTGTTTCCAAAATGGATGTAGTAGAAGTAGTGCCTTCGGTTTGTCATTATCTTGGACCAATTGTATCGATGAATGTTGCCACTGCATTATTGCCTAGAGGGAGTGTTAGCATTCCAAGACGGATTGCTATTTAGAAAGGTAAACTATAACCTCAAGCCGCGCAACTGGGAGGAATGGCAAAAGCAAGGCATGTAGTAGAGCTATGTGGTTAGTTACCATTAAGAGCGACCACTTCATTCTAGATGTCCCTTTCAGAGTTGGTTTGCGTTCAAACATCGTGGTAGTATAAGGCCTCGGTGTCAAAGGGGTGAGGTAATCTGGTCTGCTATGTTAAAGGGGCAGCCGGCTCTGTGCTAGCATCAGTGCATCTTCTAGAGGTGTATCATCAGAACATAGTCCCTTACCTTGCCATTGTCGGGATCCAATCTCCAATATGTGCCTTACGATTTTGATTGTAGAGCCTAGTATATTGGAATGTGAGGTGCAAGCATTTCAATTATTTTATCTATTTACTTAAACCTAGACACTATGATAATATCACTGGATTTTGAAATAAATGTTTTAGTTATCACAAGGTAAAAACCCATCTGTTTTGTTGTGTGGTGTAGCCTTATGAGATACTCTTTATCTGAAAGGCTTTCAAATGCAGAAATCAGATTAGTTATTTCTTGTTATCGAGTTTTACTCACGCTGGTTTACCAAACTGACCCGAGCATTATTCCATATAATGCTCGGGTCAGACCGAGCATGTTTTCCCAAGCTTAGGTGGATACTTTGGAGTTGGAGAGAAGCTGGATGGCCAAGATGTATTCATGTATATTTTTCTTCCGCTGTATTATAGAGTATGTATGTTTGTTAACGTAAGGATAAGTTTCTGTAACCGTCAAAATTTAGGATAAGTCCAGTGTACTATGATGTTATATGAATAAAGATGTTTCCTTTTTGTAAAGATCATTATTGTATTATATATTATTCGCTACATTGCAAGATTCTGTGTTGTTTAGTTTTCTTCTATCTTCTACCTTCTTCTTTCACCCTAACAAATCGGTATTTCTAGCACTTGAATGTTCGGCATGTGATACAGTGGACGTATTAGTGTCAATTTTTTAGGGTATAAATTACGGTTTGTTATAGTTAGTAATACCCTAGAATGAGTTTGAGTGTGTATATATACATGAGCTCATATTTGTTAGTGCTATAAAAATATTTTATACCTTTTTGATTTATCCGTTGAGTGGTTTATGAGTTCTGGTCAATATAGAAGGAACAAATGTATTAGTAGGGGTTTCTAAACACTTAAAAAAGGCGAACTGACATGGTATTGTTTGAAAATTGGATAAATGAAATAATGTTACCTAAATTATATTTTATATATAAAAGGACAATTTTTAGAAAATTTGTACAGTAATTTATGGTATGCTCGTTTGTTAGGAAGTGATAATATTCTATTATTGTCACTTATTATTTGATTAGTTATGCTCAACTAGTTTGTGAAAATTTGTTGTTGGATTAACTTGAAAACGAACACCTTATGCGTTTCATGAATTGACTATAAGGTGTTTGGGAATAATGTTGGGTTGAAATTTAAGTCTTTATAAGAGTTGTTTATTATTATAATTCAGACAAAGATATACATTTGAAAGGTTTTTATGTAAAAAGGTGAAATTATATAAGTGTGATTGATAAATATGGTTTATAAATAAAAAGGATTTAAGAACTGAGAATTTGAGAACTTAAATACCTATGTTTTTGAAAATAATTTCCAAAATTTTGGAGAAAACAATATTAGTATTATTTAAAAAGTATTGGTCTATATAGATATTTATAAATTTCTGGATTTTGATGAGTCTTGAAAGGACCTTTTTGTAGGATAGAATCCGGAGATTTATATTGTTCTTGGTCCAGACTTGATTCAAGAGACATCTGCAAAGGTTTAGCTGATCAGATAAGGATGAAGGCAGCCCGGGAACGTCAGAAAAGTTATGCAGATAAGAGACAGAGGAATTTGGAATTCGCAGTTGGAGATTTGGATTTTGGATAAGGTTTTATCCGATCAAAGGATAGGTACTTTGGCCTACAGGATTGAATTGCCGGTCCCGATGGCTAGGATTCATAGTGTATTTCATGCATTTCATCTGAGGAGTACGTGCAGGATCCATCTCTGGTTGTAGAACTAGTAGTTCAGGAGGATTTGAAAGTTGAGCTGGACTTGACTGTGATCAGACATCCTATTCAGATTATAGATCAAGATGAGAAGGAGCTCGGGATAAGTGGTAAAGCTAGTAAAGGTTTAGTAGGGCGAGGATCCCAGTGATTGTACTTGGGAAACTCTTGATAGTTTTAGGAAGGCCTATCCTGAATTGTTTCAGGATAGTTTGTTAGTTAGGTTTGTTTGTTTAAATGAATTGGTTGCTTTGGTTGTCAGTTTATGGTTGATATGTATGCTTTGTTGTTTGAAAATAAAGACCTTTGTTGGTTTATTAAATTAACTTTTCTTTTAAATTTCGGGGACAAAATCTTTTAAGGGGAGAGGAATGTGATGACCCAAAATTTTGGGCAATAACAATTTGATAATGTCCTAAAATAATTATTTAAATTGGTAATATTGACTTAATAATCTTCTTTTAATAATTATTTAAAATTGGCAAAATTTATCACTTTCAAAGCTAATAAAAATGTTTCCTAATTATGATGTATATATATGTATATACATTGTGGACAGAAAGCTTTGGTTTGAATTTAATAAAAAGATATGTTTTCAAATTATAATATATATGTATATATATTGTGATTTTGAAGTTATGTTTTAAATTCAATATAATACTTTTCAAAGGCTATTTAAAGTTAAACTTTATATTTCTTAACAACAAAGATAATATCTATAAACATTTATATATTTAAAAATATTTTAGCGCAAGTGGAAAATTTAAATAAGATTAATAAAAGGTTTGTTTTACTTTCTTTTTAAATATTCTTGATCTAAATATGATTTGTAAATGTATATAAAAGTTTAAAACATTATCCACAAAGATATAAAACATATAATACATTAATAAATAGAAAAACATAAGTAATATATAAAAAAAAATATAAACATAAATTCATATTACATAAATATAAAAATATAAGTATTTAGTGAAATAAGGAATTAAACATAATAAGACATGTATGTAACATTTGTAAGATAATACGACATTTGTAAGCTTAGTATGATTCAAATAACAAGTGGCAACATAATTTCCTTTTAAAACTATATTATATTAATATAGTGTTTAGAGAAATCTATTTCTGTCCAAATGCATACTCTACTCAATTCTTTCTTCTTTATCTTTCAAAACTAAACCAAAACTTAAAAGAAAAAAGAAAAAAAAGATCAAACAGACAACAACAATTTCAACAACTTCAACCTGAGATCAAGCTAGCAAGTTCAAATTCAACTTAACAATGGAAAATTTTAGATTAGCTTCAGATCATCTTAATACATCAAGTAACAGATTAAATATCTAGCAAGATTCATAAGCAAGCTCCAGTTTCAAATACAAAGTTCCAGATTAAAGCATGAAGCTTGTTTCTCTGTTTCTGAGTAACCTATGAGTAAGCATTTTTTTATTAAAAACTTAAATAGGGTTGTTTAATTTGAATGCATGTGATGAATTTTCGAAGTAATGTGGTTTGCCTGTGTAAATGTATGTGAATGCATGTATGATATGTCTCTGTGTGTGTGTGTGTGTGTGTGTGTATCGGTCAATGTTGTTTCCACAGGCTCAAGAACACCCTTTAAAAATTCATATCTTACCAAAGAATCAATGTTAGTCAACGGTCATTAAAAAGAAAATGCTTAAAACAATGTAATTTCATTTCTAAAAATAGTTTCAGATAAAAATATTTAGCAATTGTTTCTAAAATAATAATTTACAATGAAAATTAATTTTAGGTCAAAAATTAAATGTCAGGAAGTCATGTTTTGATGCTACAATTTGATTCATTTTGGAAAATCATGAATTTTAATATAGAAATCGTGATTTTTAAACCTGTAATTGTTGAGTATTCGTAAGTTGATCGGATTTTGCTTATTCGTCAATTTCCGATGATCAACGACATGTAAAGGGTCATGTTTGATACTGGAGGTAGAGGGAAGGATGATGATCATAGGAAAAATAGTAGGGAATTTTTCTGATGATTGGAGTAGCTCGACGAAGTCAAACTAGGGTTCGATGACTTGAATGGGACGACGAGGTTGTCGAGATTCCTGTGGCGTCGAGGATGAATCGGACTCGATCGCGAGGGAGTGGAATCGAAGTATCGAGTCGAGACGAAGCTCTGATGTGTTCGGCGTGGATTCTCGGGATCGGTATCATCGGTGAATAGTTGTTTTCCGAACAGGTTGGGTTCCAGATTTTTGATCGATGGGCTCGATATTGATTTGCTGTTGAATTCATTAAACCGAGAAGTTTGTCGGAGGAGCGTCGTTCGACGGTGCACGTTTGTGTCTGGTGACGTTTGAGATCGGGGAAGATGGTGGTAGCTCGGATCGATCTCGAGACGTTTGCGAGTTTGTCTCAAAGCAAAGTGAAGTTCATGAGTGCACAAGGATGGCTCATGAATTTGAAGCTTGGGCTCGGGCCAACTTTTGTTTCCAGGTTTCAAAATTATAAAAGGAAATCAAGTACAGGTTTTAAAAAGCAAAAGCAAGTTTAATAAATCAAGTTTCCAAAAAGAATGTTTAGCCAAGTTTTAAAAGTATGTTAAAATGAATATGTTTTCGAAGAATATAAACCAAAGTTTCAAAATAATTTATTTAAACAAGTTTTTAAAACTAGTTTCAAAGATGTAATTTTAAAGTTAAATGTTTTCTTTAAAATTGTTTTGTTTAAAAGTAATTAGATTAGGCTAATTATGTAATTGATTCCTAAATGATTTTCAAAATATAGTTTAATGATGTATTTAAGTAATTAATTAAGATAAATATTTTATCTTTAATTAATTAAGGTTGTGGTTGATTAAAGACAATTAATTAGTGAAATTAATTAAAAGTTAATCCCTTAATGAAATTAATAAGAATTAATTAATTAATGTTAATAATCAAAGGATTAACTACTTAATGAAGGTAATTAATGGATAGTTAATGAATGTAATTAATTTAAAGATTACTAACTAGTTACTAAGAGATAATTAATTAATGTAATTAATTTAAGATAATTAATTAATTTAATTAATTAAGGTTAATCACTTAAAGAAATTGATTAAGTATAATTACTTAATGTGATTAACAAAGTGTAATTACTTAGTGTAAGTAATTAATGGATAGTTACTGAATGTATTTAGTTAGAGGGAAATTATTTAATTAAAGGGAAATTACTTAATGGAAGTAATTAAGGATTAATTACTTATGATAAATTAATTAAAGGATTAATTAATTAAAGTAATTAATTAAAGGGTTAGTTAATTAATGAACGTGATTAATTAAAATATAATTAATCAATGTAAGTGATTATAGAATAATTAATTAATCTAATTAATTAAGGATCAATGTAATTAATTATAGTTACTTAATTAATGAGAGTGATTAAAGGTTAATTAATGTGAATGGTTAAAGGATAATTAGTTTGTGTAATTAATTTAAGGCTATTTACTTAATGTAATTAAAGGATAATTAATTAAGGTTGATTTATTAAGATGATAATTAAAGGATGATTTATTAATTGGTTTGTAATTAATGTTAAGTAAGCAGAATTTAAGATAATTAGAGTAATAGATTTAATTTATTTGGAGATTAAGTAAAATTAATTGGTCATTGTACATCTAATTAATCTTGCTTATGGATGATTGAATGATTGAATGCCTTGGATTATTTGATATCTCGGATAGGTGATATGTGCTGCTTTATGATATGAGATAATTTGTTTGAATTGTAATAAAATGGATTATCTATGTGTGATAATGTGAATTATTCTATCTATTTGCGTATGTTACTCTAAATATAAGTTAAATTGTTTTAAATTAAACCACTTGGACATTAACACGGCATTTTGGATTTTGGGGAGACCGGGATCGGATTCCAAATTAGATATCCGAAAACCACATCGATCCAAATTTAAACGATAGGTTGTGAAATCTCAAGTGAAGATTAGGATGAAGATTCAAAGAGAAAGGTCTATTGTCGTTAACTCTGAGGGTGATTCCAAAAAGGGTTTAATGGAGATAGTTCCTTCGATCAAGATGAAGATTTAAGGTGCAAGGGCTGTTGTCATTAACTCAGAGGGTGATTCCAAAATGAGTGTAGCGAGATAGTGCCTTCGGTTTCGTTTGAACCCGGAACGGACTTGTATGGATTGAATGCTTTCATACCATCGTCATTGAAGGACGATGAGCATTCCAAGATATGTGTTCCAAAAAGGTAATCGTAGCCTCAAGCCTCATCAACCGATAACAGCTAAAATAGGGGAGGTGCAGCAAGGCTAAGTGGGTAGCACCCAAGTAGGATAATATTTCCCCTATCTAGAGGTCCCTTTTATTCGGCTGTGTGGGCGGCTGGTCGTGCCAACTACGGAGTGGTCTTATTCGGGATTATCCAGTAAGGGATGGTTCCGGTCTTGTGTTGCAGGGGATCAGGGTGGATCCTCGGTACTCTGATCTAGACCAAGTACTGTGACGGGCGGTACCCTAGTAACCCTGCCACTGTATGGAATCCAATCTTCAATAAGTGCCCTACGTTTTGATTGTGCCCAACTATGTTGGAAGTGGGATGTAAGCATTCCAGCTATTTTCTATTTTACTTGAAAACCCTAGACGCTTTTATAATATCATTGGATTTCCTATCAAATGTTTTGGTTATCGTAAGGTAAAAACCCGACATGTGTATTTATGGCGTGGTATTACGAGATACCTTTGCTTTTAAATGATTTTCAAAGTTAAACAACTTTAACCCAATTACTTACTCCAGACCCTTGTCTGACCCACAGTTTATTTTCTGTTTTCTTACAATTGGGTACTCAATTTTTTACGAGTAGCCAAGGGATTCAAGTTAGCTTTGACGAATTCTAGAGGAGATTTGGAGCAGGAGGCTTCAGCGTATATAGATCTTTGTGTTTCCGCTGTGTTGAGATCTGTGTTGTATTTTGAGTTGTATGATAGACAGGTCTTCACGACCGTCTAATGTGTTGAGATGTAAAGCAATGTAACTCTGATAAATGTTGTCTATTATGTAATAGATATGTGATGTAATATATTTTATTCGTTCCGCTGTGAGATTCTGATCTTGTTTAGTTCTTTCTTTCTTATCTTTTCTCTTTTCTATCCCTTTCGTTCTTATTGATGATGCATCTTTCTGTGGAATGAAAGGTGGGTCGTCACAGTACCTGCAATAAATTAAGCCATTAGCTAAGCTTGAGCATATCATGGAATAAATCATTAAAGTTTCACACATGTTATACAGAAATTGAAACTCGTGTTCATAGCTTGAGTGTGTGTTGAATGCAAGCATACATTGGTGACATAAAATTTTCTAAAACATGAGCAGGAGGTTGAAAAAGAAATTTATAATGCAGAGGTGAGGATGTTTGAGAAATAAGGCATACCATGCTACAGATAACCAACTAGAAGGGAGAAGATCACATATCCTATAGGTCTTTTGGCTCGAAACATAACGTTCAGTTCCTTTATCCGTGACGGAAATTCACATTTGTAACATTAGTCAAAAAAGATACATATAGTTTTTTATTTCTTTTAACTTTTTCTTCTTTTCTTTTCTTTTGCGCTAAAAGCAGGATTTTTGCACTGACTCAAAAAACTACATTTACACAACTATTTAGAAAAAATGTGTTTGGTTAAATAATTAAACAAAAGGTCATAGCAGCAGTTACATAGAAATAGAAAGGAAATATATTTAGATGATGATAAATAGGTGGACACTATTCGATTACTTTCATCTATGCAGTCATTGACAAGTTTGGTAGCAACTTTGGGAAGCTTTGCAGATGTGATGGTGGTGCATAACTAAAGATAGTGGACTCATCTTTCCTTGAAAGTAGTTGTGGTGACTGGTGAGCAATGGAAATCGTAGTGGCACAATGGTTAGTCATAACTCTAAAAATGTACAAGTACTAAACAGCATAGTTTCAAACAAAGGGTATTTCTGAAAATGACAAATCATGCTTGGTAGAATACAAGTTCATAATTATTTATCATACATGGATCAAGGTCTGACACGTATTCAGTTCAGTTTAAGAATTTTTTTTCCACCCAACGGAAATAAAATAGGATGAGACAAGCACCATTATCCCAGTGGTGAAGTGATTAGACTTTGGTGCGATAGGTCACAAGTCAAAACTTGCTAGCGTGATTCGAGCATTTATTGTCACATGATTTGTAGTTTGTTGACCCAATGACATGTTGTATCTATGTACCATTTCAAAAAAAAAATAACAACAAAGCATCACTAAATATTGATATATTATAAATGAAGTTTCATGAAAGGTTTTGGGTTTAACTCCCAAACAAAATATTGCTAAATTGCCTATTTAAGCTCATATATATTATTAAGTAATGCGTCATGTAACGACCTGATTTTTCGACTTCGGAAAATCGAAATTAATACGTTCACTATATCAACTGCCGAACAATCGAATGCTGGAAAACCGAACCATTACAGTTTAAGAAAAAGAAGATAGAAGAAGAACGGAAACAATAAACAGAATCTCACATTTCGCAACGGAACAAATATAATAGATAAATGAATAATCTTTAAAATAAAGAACCATATCTGTTATTACAATATAACATCAGAGTTCGCCATGACAACATTCAACACTAGGCATTCACAACAACTAATTCATATTAAAACTAAACTTACAGAAATCCCAACGAAGCGGATAATACATACTTTAAAGATACGTCTTGCCATCCAGCTTGAACTCCTGATAGCCACAGCAACTTCTTGACTTCGCTCTCGAATAACTGAGGACTGACTCTAGGCTACCTGTGTGGAAAATTATGGGCACCCAGAGTTTAGAAAATGAACAATAAATTCTAGGTCAGTCATGGGACTTGTGTGAGATCTTTAAAACAGTTATTTTTCACAAATAAAATAAAAGGAAATCCGCTATGCTTTTGGAAAATGAAACTACCATAAGGCCTCCCGGCACACACACAATGCAATCGCACACTTGGGGGAGATTTCTCCTTATGATAGTCAAACATGCTTGATACGCAAAATATTTTTGATATTATTATTAGTACATAGTGTGGAAAATATTTCGAAAGTATAATATTAATCTTAGCTAGCATAGGTACCCTTATATTATGCCCGCTATAGCTACCTCCTAAGGAGGCAGGTTATACAATTGCAATCGTAAAGGGCTCGTATTGTTTCTTTGGATTTCCAACAAATGGTCATGCTAAGGAACTTCCTGGGCCACATGGGTATGCCTTTGGAAGGACGCCCCGAGAAGCTAACCGGATCTCTGCCAACACAACGCCGGGTTACCCCTATAACTAGGTAACTACTGACACGAGTATGTCATCCCCTGGTCATTTGCGACCTTTATCCGAGGATCCTCAACCACAAAGCAACAACCACAAAGTATAATAAATTTCCAGCATCAACATAGGTAAAATATCTGGGCTCCATACCATGATACCGCCCTTTTCCAAAAGGAAATGACATACCCTCAGGGGGCGCTACCCCGAAATAACCTTGCTACATCCTTCCTGTTTTGACCATTCCGAGTTGTGAGGTCCGACGAAGTCTCGTCCACAAAGCTACGCTTTTCACAAAACCATGCTTCGATCAACAAATGATCAGCAGCACTTCGTATGCCATATTACCAATTTGGAAATATATCACTAGTAACCATCAACTACACAACCTCTGAGCTCATACGTCTCAGAGAAGGGTGTTAAGCTAAGAGAATAAATTCTCCGCCACCAACATCAATGTATTTGATAGAAACCAGCTTTACGTCTCAAAGTGTAACGCAGGAACACATCCATGCAAGTCCATTTCGAGATCGAACGGAACCGAAGGCACTTCCAAAGAAGCCCTTGCAATCTGAATATTCACTAATCCCGGCCGGAATCCCCATCACAAAGGGATATAAAATCTCTATACCGAAGAAACTCGGTGCAGAGACATTCAACAGGTAATCCTTTCGCTTTTGAAAATACCCGGTCTTCAACACGATCTTCAAGTGCAATCCCGTTTCGTCGTATCATTATTCGGAATGGGTCTTATGACACAAGGTCCTCTCCCCACTAATCTGAAAAACGAGCGCTTATTTTTAAAAATAAGAGTTCATTCAGATTTCAAACAAATCACAACAAATTTCCACTTTTATCTTTTTGAATAAAAGATCAATCACTATCACAAAGGTTCGATGTGGTTTTCGAATATCCATTTCGAATCCGACCCCCGGTCGCATCGAAATTCAAATGCCATTTAAAGACCAATATTGATAGTCGGTTTTTTTAACTATCAATCAATATTTACAATAAACACTATCAACCAATGTTCACAACATCTCCAAGTTTAAATAATTTTCCCAAATTATTTATTTCCAAAATATCTTGCAAGATATTTTTTTAAGACTTCAACATTTTGAAAACAAATTTCAACTTACTTTCCACATTTCAGTCCTTTGAAAACAAATTTCAAATCATCTTCCATATTTCAATACTTTGAAAACCAATTTCAAATCATTTTTTCCCTACGCGGAAAACATTTTCAAATATTTATTCATTTCCACTGAAAATCTGTCGAGTTCAAATATTTTAAAATACTTATTTTTAATATTAGCTATGAAAAGTTTATACTAGTATCTCATATAAGACTTCATATCCAAACTAAAAAAAATTTAAATAAAATTTGTATATAGAATATAATATTTCAAATAACTATTTTCTAAATCAATATCAATTAATCTTTAAAATAATCCCTTCTATACTTGATTAAATAAATTTTTACTTTAAAGATTTAAAACAATTCCTAGAAATAATTTCTCCAACAATATTCTTTTTAAAATCAAATCCAAAACTTTAAATTTTATTTCAAAAGCTATTTTTAAAATGTACTCGGCTTTCCAGGGAAGGTATGCCTTCCATTCTAAAATGGTTCGTTCAAATCAATTAATAAATCTTTCTGGATTTATTTTAAATTTACGTTCCGAATCCGTAAATTCCTTTCCACACTTTTAAAAAATAAAACAATATTTATTTTTAAAACAAATTTCCCGTTCCTTTTTAAATTCCCATTGTGAATTCAAATTCCCAAATATCCACTTACATATGACTTATTTTTGTTTTGTTTGGGTATCGAATGAAATCAATACAACTGAAGGGAGGGGAAATCGATGTTTAAAGGAAAGAGGGAAAAATTTTGTTCGGCCACGGTTTTTTTTTTCTCGGATTCTAAACTTTAAACTGATGAAGGGGACAATATATTTTAAGAAGAAAACGAGATGAAGACATATTTTTTTTCCTTTATGTTTTTTTATTTAATTAAAGAAGATACGTGTTGAAACAATCCTGTGTGTTTGAAAAATGGAGGTAATCTGTTTTTTTTAGTGTAAAGGTGTTGGAAAGAGTGATATAGTGAATTTAAGGGAATATATATATATGTTATATTTTTAAACTTAAATTCAAATTTTAAATCATTTCAAATTACACAACTCAAAATCTCGACCTCCTAACAAGGCGTACCGCCAGCCCTTTATAATGTTTAACAACTATTCTAAACGCAATGGAAAAGGTTCCGAGTCCAAATTTGATCGTATGGAGAAGACAGCTTTTTGGATCAGTTATAATATCGAATTTTCAATTAAATTCCCGTGAATTTTGCTTATCGTACGGTCACATGACAACTCCGAATGCTAAGAAAATTGAAATCCAATAATAATACAATATTACGGATCCAGTGGAACTGGTTTCAACGAATTCCGAGACCGTGCCTCGGAATGCTATTTTTAAATATCGATTTAAACGATATAATTTCAAAACTGAATAAATCACTTTTAAATCAAATTATGAAGCTTCCATTATCTTCAGTATTATCAATATAAATTTTCTAAGCCTTGAAAATATTATTTTATCAGCTTAAAACTGGAGATTCAAATTTTTACCCAATTTCAATAAATTATATTTAATAATTTAATTTCGAAATTCGTGTTTATATTTGAAATCCAAGTTAAACTAACTTCCAAATATTTAAAATCAATTAAATATTTCAATTTCAAATGTTCAAAATTTCCGGGTCGTCACATCCTTCCCCCTTGAAAGAATTTCGTCCCGAATTACTTGTTAAGAAGAATGATCCTCAACCCGCTTATCTTTTTCGCAAAACCAAACAGTTTTAAACAACTTTTCAAAACAAATCTTTTATTTAACAACCTATTATCACTTCAATTAATCTTTCCAAAATCTTCCATAGCTTTCCAACAACATTGTTTACTTCACAATTCAAATTTAAATTTAATTCAAATTTCAAAAAAAATTCCAAATCTCTAAATTTTTGAAAAATTTCGTCAGCGTATCCTTTGCGCGGTTAGCTCGTCATGACTAAAAATGGCACCACTGCCCCCACATTCTAAAAGAAAACGAAAAGCCAAGCGGTTAGAAAAGAAAATCATCAAATTTCATATTGAAATTTTAAATACATACCTTTCGAGCAATTTAAATTATCTTTGAAATCAAAATCCAAATTCCATTTCTTTTATATCACTTGTATGCTATTTAACAACCATATCTAGTTTCTACATTCAAAAATCATTTTGCACATTCCATTACAAAAGTTTGAATACTTACTTCTTATACCATCTTTACTTCACTATTGAATTTATATATTCATTTCCATTCAATCTTACATTTTCAATTTAATTTGAATTCAATTCACAATTTCTATTCTATTTGGATTCAATTTACCTTCTGAATATTGAATTTTATCAACTATCTTTCATTCATAACTGATTCATCTCACTATTTTAAATTAGTTTCGTTTACTAATTTATTACAAATTCCAATTCACTTTATCTCAAACCATTTTTTTATCACTTGATTACTTTGCTTTGTGTATCATAAATAAAATAAAATTCAATTCCAATTATGTTTACTTACAAATTCGAAATGAATTCCAACATTCAATTTCACTTTCATTTAATTGCAATTGTAAATTTATTCTTCATTCACAATTTTATTTTCCACCTTTATAGATTTTATTCCAATCATTTAGTCTATAAGACTTCTCAAATTTAGTTTTCATTTTTTATTCCACTTGAATTAAATTTTCCCTCCAACTTATTTTGTTTACATTTACTTTTATCTAACTTCTCTTTATGTCAGATTTTTATTTTAACAACTTCAAGCTTTACAAGTTATCAACTTAATGATATTCCATAAATTTTTTGTATAACATTCAGAGTCTTTTCAACCTTTCAGAAATCATTTTTGAAATCAATTCAAAATCTCATTTGAATTTCCAAAACCAAATCCAGTTTGCCAATAACTTCCATTTAAATAATTTGGCAGGAATTCCTCTCTTGGAAACTCGAAAATGAACACTGATGATGTCGCGTTCATCATCGGAATTATTTTCCATTGACCGAAAAGAGTTTAGAGCTTTTATTCCTTCAAAAAAATTTTCCAAAACCATTGAAAACTCATTTTCAAACTCAAGGGAATTTAAACTTTTCCAAATCTCCAAACTTCAAATACTTCCAATTTCTATTCAAATATATCTCTGGAATACTTTTTCAAATTTATAAATCAAACTTGAAAATTTCATTTGCATATGAATTTTATTTCATAGCTTTTCGTTTATCATTTCAATTTCTTATTCAATAATAATGATAATAATTTAATACTATCAATTCCTAACATGCAAACAACCATGTATTACTGAAAAATTATTTCTTTCATAAACGAAAATAATTTAGGTAAAATTATTTCATTTACCCTAATTTCAAAACAATACCGTGTCGAGTTGTTCTGTACAAGTGTGTAAAGATCCTTATCAATAACGTTAATTACTCGTATTGACCAGAATCGATATACCACTCAACAAACCAATCATCATGATATAAAACAATTTTTTTATATTCACTAACAAATATGCGCTCATATCTATTATTACACTCAAACTCATTCTAGAGTACTACTGACTCCATCTCTAATGAGTATTTCCCAACAGAGCCAAGGTTATCGATTAACCAATTGCTCTTATACCAAGTTGTAACGACCCTATTATTCGCCTTCCGAAAATCGACATTGATACGTTCACTGTATCAACTGCCGAACAATCGAATGTCGGAAAACCGAACCATTAGGGTTAAGAAAAAGAAGATAGAAGAAGAACAGAAACAATAAACAGAATCTCACATTTCGCAGCGGAACAAATATAATAGATAAATGAATAATCTTTAAAACAAATAACCATATGTGTTATTACAATACAACATCAGAGTTTGCCATGACAACATTCAAAAGTAGGCATTCACAACAACTAATTCATATTAAAACTGAACTTACAGAAATCACAACGCAGTGGATAATACAACTATAAAGATACGTCTCGCTAGCCAGCTTGAACACCTGATTTCCATAGCAACTTCTAGACTTCACTTCCGAATAACTGATGACCTGACTCTAGGCTGGCCGTGTGGAAAAATATGGGCACCCAGAGTTTAGAAAGGGAACAATAAACTCCAGGTCAATCATGGGACTGGTGTGAAATCTTAAAAATAATTATTTTCACAAATAAAATAAAAATAAATCCTCTATGCTTTTGAAAAATGAAACTACCATAAGGCCTCTCGGCACACACACAATGCAATCGCACACTTGGGGGGTTTCTCCTTATGATAGTCAAACATGCTTGATACGCAAAATCTTTTTGATATTATTATTAGTACATTGTGTGGAAAACATTTAGAAAGTATAATATTAATCTTAGCTAGCATAGGTACCATTATATCATGCCCGCTATAGCTACCTCCTGAGGAGGCAGGTTATACAATTGCAATCGTAAAGCGCTCGTATTGTTTCTTTGGATTTCTAACAAATGGTCAGGCTTAGGAACTTCCTGGGCCACATGGGTACGCCTCTGGAGGGACGCCCCGAGAACGTAACCGGATCTCTGCCAACTCAAGGCTGGGTTACCTCTGTAACTAGGTAACTACGGACACGGGTATGTCATCCCTCGGTCGTTTGCGACCTTTATCAGAGGATCCTCAACCACAAAGTAACAACCACAAAGTATAATAAATTTGCAGCATCAACATAGGTAAAATATCTGGGCTCCATACCATGATACTACCCTTTTCCAAAAGGAAATGATATACCCTCAGGGGGCGCTACTCCCAAATAACCTTGCTGCATGCGTCCTATTTTGACCAATCCGGGTTGTGAGATCCGACGAAGTCTCATCCACAAACTACGCTTTTCAAAAAGCCATGCTTCGATCAACAAATGATAGGCAGCACTTCGTTTGCCACACTACCAATTTGGGAATGTATCACTAGTAACCATCAACTACATAACTTCTAAGCTCGTAAGTCTCAGAGAAGGGTGTTAAGCTAAGAGAATAAATTCTCCGCCACCAATAGAAATGTATTTGATAGAAACCAGCTTTACATCTCAAAGTGTAACATCAGACACACATCCATACAAGTCCGTTCCGGGATCGAACGGAACCGAAGGCACTTCCAAAAAAGCCCTTGCAATCCAGATATTCACTAATCACGTTCGGAATTCGGATATTCGAAAACCAATTCGGAATGGGTTTTATGACACAAGGTCCTCTCCCGGCTAATCCGAATAACGAGCGCTTATTTTTAAAAATAAAAGTTCATTCAGATTTCAACAAATCACAACAAATTTCCACTTTGATCCTTTTAAATAAAAGATCAATCACAATCACAAAGGTTCGATGTGATTTTCGAATATCCATTTGGAATCCGACCCTCGGTCGCATTGAGATTCAAATGCCGTTTAAAGGCCAATATTGATAGTCGGTTTTTTTTAACTATCAATCAATATTTACAATAAACACTATCAACCAATATTCACAACAATCACCAAGAAATAATTTTCCCAAATTATTTATTTCCAAAATATCTTGCAAGATATATTTCTAACACTTCAACATTTTGAAAACAAATTTCAACTTACTTTCCATATTTCAATCCTTTGAAAACAAATTTCAAATCATCTTCCACATTTCAATACTTTGAAAACCAATTTCAAATCATTTTTTCCCTACGCGGAAAGCATTTTTAAATATTTATTCATTTCCACTGAAAATCTGCCGAGTTCCAATATTTTAAAATACTTATCTTTAATATTAGCTATGAAAAGTTTATACTAGTATCTCATATAAGACTTCAAATCCAAACTTAAAAAAAAATTAAATAAAATTTATAGATAGAATATAATATTTCAAATAACTATTTTCTAAAACAATATCTATAAATCTTTAAAATAATCCCTTCTATATTGACTACATAAATTTTTACTTTAAAGATTTAAAACAATTCCTAAAAATAATTTCTCCAACAATATTATTTTTAAAATCAAATCTAGAACTTTTAATTTTATTTCAAAAGTTATTTTAAAAATGTACTCGGCTTTCCAGGGAAAGTACACCTTCCATTCTAAAATGGTTCATTCAATTCAATTAATAAATCTTTCTGGATTTATTTTAAATTTACATTCCGAATCCGTAAATTCCTTTCCACACTTTTAAAAAATAAAACAATATTTATTTTTAAAACAAATTTCCCTTTCCTTTTTAAATTCCCATTGTGAATTCAAATTCCTAAATATCCACTGATATATGACTTTTAAATCGATTTCAAAAATCATTTACAAACACCAAATCAATTTTCAAATTGATTTCAAATTTTATTTTAAACACCAAATCAAATTCCAAATTTATTCGTAAATTTATTTCAACACCAATCGGTTTTCATTCAAACACCAAATCAATTTTCATATTGATTTCCCAAAGATTTATTCTTTTAACACCAAATCAATTTCCGAATTTATTTTTCAAAATAAATTCCTTTATCTTTTCCTAATTATTTAAAAACCACATTTTTAAAATAAATTTTTCATCTTTTGAATATTATTACTTGAAATCCATTTATTAAACTTTTTCCCATATTTTGAAATTTATTCAATAGGATTTCACTTTAGATTTTCTACTTAAATTTAAAAAAAAATCCAATTTTGTTTATTTCTGGTATCCTTCGATACCAAAAATATATTCGGCTAAATTTTAGCCTTCAACAATCTCAATCACAATACAATGACACACAGATTATAATAGTCGACACACAATATTGAAACAATTCAAATATTTGAGGAATCCAGTTGGATCCCTCTAACCAATTTCCCTGCATCCACAGACGTTAGCACAACATTTAAATACCAATTCCACTTCAAGGTGGAATATCGCGGTATATAGGATTTATAGAATATCATCCACTATTATGCGGTGCATAGGGTCTCATCCGCGATATAATGCGGGAAATCAATCACTCTAAATACATATATAATACCAATTCCACTTCGAGGTGGAATAGTTAGGTATATGGGTTTAATATAATATCATCCGCTATTATGGGGCGCATAGGGTCTAAACCAATATAACTGATAATAATTTATCATCCAAGCACACAATCAACAATTTTAAATCTAACTATTTAAAATTAAATCAAAAAAATCTGATTGAGTGAGAAGATCACACCTTTGCTTTTGTGTTGCTATCCATTTCCATTCCAAACTGTTTTCTCCACAATTTTGACCTTGTATAAACAATTATATAATTTTATTAATATTCAAATAAATTGAACCATTAATTTCCCATTTATAAATTTAATTACCAATGATTTTATTTTAAACTAATAATTTAAAATTTGAACCGATTTCCTTTAAGTAAATTTATTCAACCAAGATTTTATTTTAGACTAATATCTTTATTTTAAATCAATTCCTTTTAATAATTTATTTAACAAAAATAAAAAATAAATCTAAATTTTCGTTTAAACAAATTAATCGACTAAAATTCTAGTTTAAACAAAAAAAATTCTTTAAAAATATCCTTCAGTAACTAAAAATAATTAAATAGGTTAACCAAATAAATTTAACTATTTATCCACCAAATTCATTATTTTAAAAATATTAAATGGTAAGTTTTAAAACATGCATATATATTGTATATAGGTTTATTTATATTTATATATTTTTTTTGTAAATAAATAATGAAAATTCCTTCCTTCTATTATTTTCTATTCTTACCTGCATTTTTTTAATCCAGAAAAACTGATAAAAATTTAGATTTAAATTCCAAAGTACCTTATTGTAAAAAGAAAACTTCATCTGTTATATAGAGTCTTGATTTTTAAAATGTCATATTATTTTTCCAAAAACCTTTCTTTTACATATATCTCTGTTTACTGCATTATAATTTCCATTTATATTCATAACTATAAATTAATAAATAAAAGTACCTCAATCGAACAGCCCTGCCCTGCTTGAGATCGACCACCGAGCTTCCAAGACATCGCTCCCACGTTGTAGCGCCACCGAATGTCACAAACCTCGATTCTCATGCGCCACCGCCTTGACCTGGAGCTTGACATCGCGATGATGCCTTGACCTTTGACATCGGACTTTGCGCGTGCGCTATCTCAAATCGAACGATGAGCCAACATCCAACAACCCTAAGCCGCGCCTAAATCTGACCATCGTGAAACCCTAAGTAGTCGTCGCCTTTCCCTCTCGCGCTTGAATTTTAATCGGAATCTGCTTCTACATTTTTTTTAGCTATCGAATGAATTCGATACAACTGGAGGGAGGGGAAATGAATGTTTAAATGAAAGAGGGAAAAATTTTGTTCGGCCATGGTTTTTTTCTTAGATTCTAAATTTTAAACTGATGAAGGGGACAATATATTTTAAGAAGAAAACGAGATGAAGACAGATTTTTTTCCTTTATATTTTTTTATTTAATTAAAGAAGATACGTGTTCAAACAATCCTATGTGTTTGACAAATGGAGGTAATCTGGTTTTTTTTAGTGTACAGGTGTTGGAAAGAGTGATATAGTGAATTTAAGGGAATATATATGTTATATTTTTAAATTTAAATTTAAATTTTAAATCGTTTCAAATTACGCAACTCAAAATCTCGACCTCCTAACGAGGCGTGCCACCAGGCGTTTATAATGCTTAACCTTTATTCCAAACGCAATGGAAAAGATTCCGAGTCCAAATTTGATCGTATGGAGAAGATAGCTTTTTGGATCAGTTATAATATCGAATTTTCAATTAAATTTCAACGCGTTTTGCTTATCGTACGGTCACACGACAACTCCAAATGCTAAGGAAATTGAAATCCGATAATAATACCATAATGCGGATCTAATGGAACTGGTTTCATCGAATTTCGAGACCATGCCTCGGAAGGATATTTTTAAATATCGATTAAATGATATATTTTCAAAACTAAATAAGTCACTTTAAAATCCATTTTGAAGCTTACGTTATCTTCAGTATTGTGAATATAAATTTTCTAAGCCTTGAAAATATTTTTTATCAGCTTAAAACTAGAGATTCAAATTTTTACCCAATTTCAGTAAAGTATATTTAATAATTTAATTGCCAAATTCATCTTTATATTCAAAATCCAAGTTAAACTAACTTTCAAATATTTAAAATCAATTAAATATTTCAATTTCAAATGTTCAAAATTTTCGGGTTGTCACACGTCACCCAAATTTACTATGGAATTCAACATCATCATTATTACTAAAATAACAATGCAAATGTAGAAAAATTATAACTAATAGCAATAGAAAATAACAACCTTGTTAGGCTTTGACGAGTAAAACCACTTTGATACATCCATAAACATGAATCAACCACCATAGCTCAATAGTTGCATGCATAAACACATGCCTTCAACCTATTCCAGTACCAAAAATTATCCTAACTTAAAAGCTAAAGGCCTACAACCACAAGCACATATAAAGCTAAACAAGTAATGGTATATGTTTTAAACAAACCAAAATATATTATTACCATGCTTTGCATTAAACATCTTCTGTTAACTGTGGCAGTGCTATTGAACCAACAGCTACATGTATCTAGCAAATTAGCTCTGAGTTAACTCACACAGGCTCTTAATTCTTAATAGCATGAAGCTCAACAAGTCAAACATCCAAATTGGTTTTAGAGCATAAGGTAAATCAATGAATACAATATCTCTCTACCTAGCAAACGATGTTAAAGTGCCTGTTTTATTGAGCCAAACTTATTGAAGCTTCAACGGCGATCTTTTGCAACTTTTCAACCGGTATACTACCACAATGGAACTGGTAATTTTTCGGTATTCCTGTATACGTAGCTGATCAGTTTGTGAAATATATGTCAGCAAATTAGAGTTGTGGACGTTTGTTTTTGTATCATAAAAATATAAGAAGTGTGCAAAATAAAATCAAGCTCCTTCAAGCAATACCAAACTCAGACAGTAACTATACCATCCAAACACCACGGAGATCTTCATTATTATTATTTATTATGATTATTATATTATTATTAAAAAATCTTTATTAATGTCCATACATATAATTTTTTAATATTTGAATAGGTCAAAATATTGAATTTGAAACTTAAACTAACTACACATATGGGTCGAGCCTTATATTGAATTATTCAAAAAAAAGTTATATAACGCAAAAGAAACCATGAATTGTCTTATGCATAAACTGGCATCGTTCAAATCTTGTCATGTCATAACTTGAGTTTCACTTAAAGAAACCTAGAATTGTTAATTGTTACTCTAAGCTAGCCTCTACATATATCAGCTAAGCATGAAGCGGAGGCGGTGAAATAGAAGCCTGACACCATGCACAAGTGCAATGTCAATTTTACATATGGCATAGTCAGATAATCGAAATAAAAGTAATATATCTAAGGATGTTCATTTCTTCAAATGTTTACTAGTCCCAGGTTTCTGTCTGTGATAACGACCATGTGAGAATTTGAGCTACCAGTATACAGTTATAGATAAACAGTAGCAACAAAATATTGGATATAAGTGCTGAAAGTACAAAGAGAGAGAGAAGGCAAAAGAACAGTTGGCGTCATTTGTTTTAAATCAAGATACTAAGTAATAATCCATGAAGAATCAAATAGACAATTGCTTCCGTAACTAAAAGTCGATCCGAATTTTACAAATATGAGTAGGGAAGTAAGTCTTACCTTAATGGAAACTGCAACTATGGGGACAAAAGCGGATAAAGTGGAGGAAACGGTGGCGCATTCGAAGCGGTGGAGCATGTACACATGGAGGGATTTTGGTGTTCGGAGGTAGGGTCGGTCCTAAAAGTTTTGGTACCTAAATCTGAATGCCAAACCTAGGCCCTTAAACAGAAAGTAATGGTATTTTCATTAATTAAATAATCAAAATAATTTATGTTATACTAATACTAAAGTTAATAGCGAGTCCAAATTCTTGTTTGTGTATTTCAAAACACTTCAAACATCAAATAATATTGTAAATTGATAATATTAAAATAACAAAAAACATTTTAGATTTGAATATCTAATTATTAGTTATAAATTATCAAAAATATTTTTCACGATAATTTGAAGCAAAAGTTCTTTTTAACTACTAGTTTCGACTCACCAAAACGTTAACTATAACTTCCTACAATAACAAATTTAGTTATTTATCAATAAATTTTGCATCAACAAACCATTAAAAAAATCCATTAACTATTACCAAAACAATCCTTATTGGACAATTATTTCAAATAGAAAATTAAATATACCACTTTTGATTTAATCATTTTTATACAAATAATCTTTACTCAATTTGTAATTATTCTTTGCCTAGCATGATAGACGGAATTTTAATAAATTTTGAGTCTTACGATAAATTCCAAAACTACAAAGCAGCTGTTCTTACTCACTCTAAAATTGGTCACTATCCTCTACATTTTGAGATCTACAGTTATGATAATGCAAAAAAAAAATTCCATTAACTAACCTAGAATTATAACACAGGGATCAAAACTGAATTGGCACTAGAATATATTTACATAAACATAATGTTGTTTGCAAATAATAGTACAAGTAGAACTAAATAAAAATTAGAATTCCAAATTAAGTACCTTTTTGAAAACAAGCAGTCAATAACCAAACTCAACAATTGGTGGGAAGCTGTCTGTGTTGTTTCTAGCTTTGCTGAGCAGGGAGTCACAGTCGTTGTTGCATTACTATCGATTAGAGATGGTCATGGAGTTGCTGTCCACTGGTGATGTCACAGTCGCTAGTCTTACCAAGGTCCATAGTCAAGTCGCAGTCGCCACTTTAAGTCGTTGGCGAATAAAACGTAGATTCGGAGGAGGAACAAAGGAGCATAAAGTGCAGCTGAGATGAATGATTTTATGGTTTTGGTTTGATTTGATAAGAAAATGAGGATGAAAAAGTGAGTTGGTTTTAATTATAGAAGAAGCGGTCAATAAAATATTTCACGTTCCCACTTCTAAAATTGCATATGTGGTTATCTACAACGCATAATCACGCTTTTCTTACTTTATTTTCATTTTGATAATAGTATCAATTGCTACTAGCATCAAATCGCTATCTTATAATGATTCTACATGAAATAGTTAACAAAATTTATTATAGTGAAACCATTTTAAATAAAGTAAATTCAAAGATTAAATTTAAATTTAAACCTTCCAAATAATCCACTTTCGATAAATCCAAATCATATCTCAATTTCAACTTAAGGGTCTAAATTAATCATTACATTTAAACAGTTTCAATTTCAACGTTTCAAATCTAGAATTAGAAAATAATTTGATTCATACAAATCCATTTTTTTCTTTAAAAGAATATCATTTAAACCAATTTAAATTCAAGATTTTTGAAACCATTTAATTTATCCAAATCCGATGTCCGTATATAATTTTCTACCTTATGGCCAAGTGATCAGATATTTAAATTTTAATTATCTGAATGGATATATATCATCTCAACCCAAAATTAAATGACATGGGTATAAATCATTTCAACCTATTTCTTAATCCGTTTTTAAATAGTCCATATGACAATTTATAAGATTTCAAATAATAAATAGGATAATAACAGGGATATATCACAATAAATAAACAACCATACATCCAATAGATCAATCAATATGCATCCAATTACAATCAGCATCCAAATCAGCCAATATAGCACAACAGTTACTAGTCATCTATTGTCGATGTTTAACTAGAAATTAGATTCAAAATTAATTTAAATGTTAATTTAATTCAATAAAAAATTAAATTAATTTAAGTGTTAATTTAAACTAAAAAACAACAACTAATAAATTTTTATCACTTCATGATTTCAATTTTACTAACATAAGAAATATTAGTATTGCATGAGTGGGTTAAGTCACTCACCTTTGATTTAAAGGCCATTAAAGTCTAATAAAAGCCCAAAATCTCAACAGTCTTTAAATTCAACCAAACAAGTTTTTTGTTGCCTAAAATTTCAATACGAGTCTAATGGAAGAAACCGTGGACGAATCCGAGTTCATATGCAAAAGTTATTGATGTTAGAAGATTGGATTTTAAAATTAAATTGAAATAAATGAGGGAAAAAGTTGTAATTTAGCTTATCTTCTCCAAACCATTTATAGCACGTTCAAAACCCATAGGCCATCATCTCTTTTTTGCCGCCGCACACATCTATACACCACGATATCCCGATCAGATACCACCATTGAGTTCGCCGCCCCGCGAAACCCCTCTACCTGAAGTGGCACTACCTTCAGCGCCTCATCTTGGCCAGAAAACGGCAACGACCGCCGCCACTTTCCATCGCTGATTCTAGCGAATCCTGACGTAATTAGCTCGATCCAACTGTACATCCTGTAGATCTCACTGAGCACTACAACTTTCATTTATGAGTCGTTGCGATTTGTTGAGAGATGAGAGAGATCAAGGAGGAAGAAGATGGGAAGTTTTCAGCAACTGAAATTGGTTAGGGCGGCGATCATGGAAAATTAGGGTTTCTATAATATTTTAATAATATTCTTATCTTGATTTGCATGCCTACTTATAATGTGAGGTCCAGAACAGCCGAACTCCAATCGAGGCATGCTTACAGGCAATCTATATGTAAAAAAGCCTTCTAAACAAAATAGAACTAGTTTCGAGACCTAATTCCATCGTATACGAAAGTTAACATTTTATCGTTCGATAAAATTAAATTATATTCCAATAATTTACCAATTCACAATAATGGACAAATACAGTATTTCTAATTTACAAATACGTTATTACAAACTATGGTGTTTATTAATAATTCGATTTTATCATTATTGCACATTTGAATAATAACATTCCAAAAATAACATTTAACATTTGAATATAAATTGATTGTTTATTAAATTTGAAATTGAAATAGATTTCCAATTTCACAACAACTGATTTTGTTTGGTATCACCTTTAAATACTAAATTAAAAAATTTCTACCATCATCCTTGATCAAATAGGAATTAATAATCTTTTCAAATTAAATTTTCGATGTTAAACCGAAGATTTAAATACTAAATTAATTCAACATTAAATTACGAGAGTGATAAAATCCTAGTTTATTATATTTTAATTTCAAACAAATTCTTCTATTTTGATTTAAGGTTCTTTATATTGACCAACAAATATCTTATATATTCATTAAACCTAGGTTCCCACATTTTTAAGCTCATTACTCTACAGTCAACATCTTTTCTTATATTAATTGAAATATTTAATTACATTAAATTTCCCATTGATTACTATATTAATTTCAAAACGGATTAATTAATAAGACAAGAAATAGAATAATTATTGCACATTAGTAATTTAAACACATTTATAAAGTTATTGTTTACAACGAAGGTTAATAAATTTATTTACTAAGTAATTAATTTCATATCGTATATTAAAACCAGTTTCAATTAAATAACATGCTATTTCCCCATTTAATACATCATTGATTTTATTCCTTATTAAACTTACAATTATATCCAAATTAAACTTTACAATTATACTCCAAATTACATCATTAAAGTATATTCTAATATGCATTACCAGCTTTTGTCTTCACTGTAGTTGTTGTTCTAGAATTTTATTTATTATTAACCTTTATTATTACAATTGATTGAAACTAGATTAAAATATTAGTCAATTACATCCAATTAACATTATTAAATTATATTATAATATGCATCACTATCTTCTATTTCAATAAAATTTGTTGTTTTTTTTAAAGATTTCATCTTAAACTCGAAGTTATAATTTAATAAAATTCACGTTAATAAATCATAAATTTTAATTGCTGACAATATTAAACTCCAAAGTCTTATTAATTAAATATTTTTAATTTTCGAAAAACGAATTGTTACAGGCATGGCATTTGGCGGCAATGGCCAAGGTGGTTGGTGGTGTGACAGGCTATGGAGGAGTGCGACATTGGTTGTTCATGCGTAGATAGAGGGTGGATGCGTTTTGGTCGAGGGGGGTGGGCGTGAGTTTGTCGGATCAGGTAAGTTGCTCTTGGGAAGTAGAGTCCGATGGTGAAGTCATTGCACGTTTTCGTGAGCTGGAGGAGGAGAATTTGAGGGTTGAAGTTCAACTATGTCGTTTTTGGCTATAGGGTATTAGGTGGGAAGACGATTTGGGAGGAGAGAGGATTAGGGGTGTAAATAAGGTTTAAAAATGTGATTAGTATTTAATTAATTTTATTAAAAATCCAATAACTTATAGAATGCATAACTCTCTCATATGAGGTCCAATAGAAGCAAGACTTTTTGCGTTACGCTCGTAATGGTGATAACTTCACCATGGAATTGGTTTTGTTGAATTTGGAGCAAGTAAAAATTTGGACTAAATTGGACGTCATTCGATTTTAGTTCAAACTGGAACGCTTAAGCGTCCGCTGGAATTTCGGTGAGTTAAACCCACCTTTTTATATAATCAGTATGATATATAGTGGATAAAAGTTTACTGTTGTTTGGTTAAATATCCGCTTTTAATAGCAATTGACATTTAAAATGAGATATGGGGAAAATTTAGTAGAGAAATCCAAATTTCTCGATATTTTGATTTTTAATTTTTTAGTTATATTCCTGTTGATTTTATTTCAGTTATATACCTGTTATATAGATTGTTAAATGTCAAAGGTTGATAGTTCGGTCATATTGAATTTGGCACTAACATAAGCTAAAAATTGAACCTTTTAGAGAAAAGGTAGTAATAGCACCGGTTAAGTGCTATAGTAACTTTTGACTTAGATATAGTACTTTGAAAATAATATTAATTGTTGTTTTACTTTGGAAATGATTTTCGATTGGAAAATGATTTATATCTATCCTTTTTGATTATTCATGATATTTTATTATTCTTTTCTCATATATGTGCATATGTAAATGTTTTAAGATTGTTCCGGAAAGCATCTATTTCATAGAAAAATTATTATAATAATCACTGTTTTTTTCAAGGAAATAAAAGGGGTTATCTTTTTTTTTAAATAGATTTTGTGTTTAAAAGAATATAGAATTATTTTGGGATAGGTATATGTGAAACATTTCATATCAAATGTTGTAATAAAGGAACAGATTTATAAATAGTATTTTATAAATTAAGGATAGAATTATAAGCTGTATCTTATAAATAAAAAGAACAATTTTATAGACAATATTTTTATAAAAAGGAAATATTATCATTTGAATAAATTGGATTAATAAATCACCGTTGTGAATTTATTAAAATATATGGGATGATCGTGTTATGGAAAGTATATGAGTTTTGTAATTATATTATGGAGTTTGTTTTATATTTGGGGTTTGATTTTATATTTGGGGTTATGTTTATAAAATAATGTTTTGTGATTATATTTAGAATTTAGAAAAAGGGCTTATAAATGAATTTGGAGTTTTGTAACAGAGTTGCAAATAATTTATGGGAAATTATAAAATGAGTTTACAAATGATATTTTAAAAAAGAAGTTTTATGAAAGAGTTTGTGCAATATAAAGGATGTTTACAAAGGAGTTATCAAATCAATTTGAGAATTTACAAAAAGAAGGCTATAATTATGTTTTTGATATTTTATAAACAGTATTTTATGAAAGTAGTTGTAAATATAAGTAGTTTTATAAAGGAATTTTATAAAAGGGGTCTATATGAAGAATGAGATCTAATTTCCATAAAATAATCATCTCAACTTACGACGACAAGGATAATGTTCTTTCCATACTTAACACCAAATTCCAAGGCATGGAAACTCATCTCTATCTTGAGAATTAAGAATGTGTATCGTGGCAAGGATAGTTTTCTAACTGGTTTGATTTCATTATTAATCGAGAGATAGTACTGTTTGAAATTAAAAAGTGGTGTTAAGTATTTTTGGATTAGTTTCTTTACAATCTATTTGCTCACACCAAAAAGGAAAGTGATTAGGTTTATTATTATCAAGGTTTTTAAAAGACAGTATTTTAACAAAAATAAGTATGGTTTTGGAAATGAAATCTTTCTTAAGGTTGAGAATATACTTATACCGCTCAGACAAGTATATGAGTACACTATTCTAAGCATGGGAAATTTAGTGTTTGGTCATACATATGCTGTTGATATAAGTATTTGGAAAAGTTATCCTAATTTCTTAAAGTGTTTTGTCAATATACTTATATAGTTGAGATAAGTATATCAAATATTTTGAAATATTATAAAGAATAGAGGAAATTTGTTAATATTCTTTGTAAAGGTATTTTAATAAAAGTATTTACAAAGTGGTTTTAATCAATTGAAAGATTAATTAAAGAGGCATAGTGGTTGCTTTGTGTTTAACCAGACTTAGTTAAATCACTGGTCGAATTGTTTGTTTGTTTGATAGTTAAATAACCGACTATTAAATGTTGACCTATTTTTAAAACTATTCTTTTTGGTTCGGAGAGACTAAGATCGGATATATTATCAGAAAATCACTTCAAACAAGCATAAGCGTTCGAATTGAAGACATCTTAAAGATGATGAAATCGATGACGGGTTCTTTGAAGTGCAAGGGCTACTTGCTGCTAATCATGAGGGCAATTTTAAAATGGATGTAGTAGAAGTAGTGCCTTTGGTTTGTTCATAACCTAAAAAACTTGTATGGACGAATGCTAGCATTGAATTATCGCCGGGAGGACAATGTTAGCATTCCAAATGGGATTTGCTAAAAAGTTAAACGTGGTATCTAGCCTCAACAACCGGGAATGACTAAAACAAGGTATATGCAGCAGGGCTATGTGGGTCGCACTTATTAAGGTATTGTCATCACCTTTCTAGATATATACATTTATGGATTTAGTTGTGATGAGATCTCTCAAAAAAAGTTGCAAAAGCAACCAAGGTGATGAAATACTTGGTACTATCCAGTAAGGGGTTGGCCGATCCTATGTTGGCAGAGAGTCAATGTGAGGCCCTTGATACATTTTTCTAGAGGTGTACTATGGAAGGCGTTACCTCAATGACTTATCATTATATGGAATCCATTCTCAGCCTTTGTACTTAGTTGTATAACTATTATGCTGGAATTTAGTTAATGTAACAATTTCGGCTATGGTTCCTTATCTATTTTAAAACTTAGATATTATTATAATATCACAAGATTTCTTATGACATGGTTTGGATATCGTAAGGTAAAAACCCATCGTGTTTATATGCAGCGTAGTCTTACGATATACAAAAAAAATTGAAAATTTTTGTACCAATAAAATCCAATTGAGTGTGTTTCTCACGCTGGTTTACCAAACCAATCTAGGTATTATTTTCTGATAATGATCGGGTCGGACCGAGCATATTTTTACATTTAGATTTGGATGCTTTAGAGCTTCAGGAGACGAACCGATGCCTCCAAGACGTATTCACATATGTGTTATTTCTGCTGAATTTGTGAGGACAGGTTGCGTAACCGTCTAGGCTGATGATAGATTAGAGCACTCTAATTTGATGTATGTATATTATAGCTTTCCTTTTATAAAGATTTGTTGTAAATTATATATTAACCATCGTGATGTGAGTTTTCTTTTTTCCTTTTCTTCTTTTCCCCTAAACAATCTGTCTTTTCGACACTCGAGGCTCGACGCGTGAATACCATGGATGTATTAGTGTTGAGTTTTGAAGATCAAAAAGGCAGGTCGTAATAGCTGGCATATACCTTGCACGGATTATTGTGTTACATATGCACACATACATATATTCATATGATACATATGTGTACAAGTTTATTTAATTAACATAAATTAAATAAAATTTAATTCATTATTTATAAATTTAAATGAAATAAAATCATCATCAATATCAAACAGCCACTACCAATGGTGGCCTAATCACTAACCACACTGATGACCACTATGCATTAATCAGAGTCGAGACTTGGTAATGGGGAGGATTCAGTGTTGATAAATTTTGGGTAATTAATCATGGTCGAGATGACGACCTAGTGACGGTGGAAAATTCGAGTTATTAGCGGCGGCTTTAGGTGGTCAATGGAAAGCATTCGAGGGCTTTGGATTGAGCAGCAAAGGAATCGATCATGAAAAGTTGAAGAGATTGGGGTGTAAATAATCGACATGGGGAATTAAGAAAGGTGCCAAAATATTCTAAATCCCAAGTACTTATAGTACTCAGTGTTAAAGTAAAGTGCTCGGTACCAAGTGGAACCACTTAGTATTAAGTGGTAATTCAGACCAAATATCAAAGAAAAAGCAAAAAACAAGAAAAGTGCAAACTCGATTTAGGTGTGGAATAACTTGCAAAGCGTAGATCTTGTCCTTAACATCGAGGATGGAATTTTAGTTATGTAAGGTAGTTAAAAGAATATATATGGAATGAAGGCAACACTTTGAAGCAATTTATGAATGATTAATCAACACAGGGAAACAGTAAGTCGATACTTGTCATGTTCTGGAGTGCACTTTGTTCTTAACAAAAGCATACTCTAGGAGGCAAGTGTTATCCGGCTTTATGAACCAAGCAGATTTTGACTAGAACTAGAACATCGGGATGAAGATGAAACAATCCACGAACTTGAAAATATGCTTAAAGGGATGATAGGAGCATACCAAGAATTTTCATAGGTGATGGACTAAAGTGGACAACTCAGTACTGAGATATACCGCTTAGTATTGATCACTTTTTTATTGCCCAATGGAGCTCCAAGACCACTTGTATGTGAAACTCTAACTCAAGTGATCATCGTGACATACTTTTCTTAAGAAATAGACAAAAGATTCCAATTATTTTTATGGAAGAAAGTGTAGAAAGCAGAGATGAGAAAGTGGTGTCAGAACCTCTTAGAAATAACTCAATCTCAAAGGAAAAGCGCTTGAAACGCAATGGATTTGAGAACAAAGAACAAGAAGAAGAAGTAAGGTAGGTTTCTCCCCTATAAAAACCATCTGATACTAGTGAAAACACTCGGTACCGAATGGTTTTTGTTGTCTATGGGCCTTGAAACTTGCTTCTGCACACTTGGACTTGGATTTTGACTAACACTTCATAGGCCCTTGGTTCTACCAGATGATTTCCCAATAAAAACGAACCCTATCGATACTGGAAAAGTACTTTTAGCTCTTTTATTCTTTCCATGTCCTACTCTCCTCTCCATAGTCATTAAGGTTGTAACAAACTGAGTTTATACCCTTTATCGATTTTAGGATTTTCATGGAATTTTCATTTTACAATTTTAAAATGACATAAAAAATGTAAACTTTTGTCTTAAAAAAGGATTATTTGTAAAAGTGGTCATTTTTATTAAATTTAAAGAGAATTTGGTTATTTAAATAATAAAAGGTTGATTTAATTTTATTTACGTTTTTGAAAATAAAAATTAATTGTAATACCGATTTTTGTATTAGGGCTAGAGAAGGAAAAATATTGATTAAAAGGAAGAGTTTTAATTGTTTTTAAATTGGGCTTTGGGTAATCAAACCCGCTTAGGAGAACAATGATAAGTCTAATCATGTACTTCAATTCTACACTTCTCATTCACAAAATCTCGCTCATTTTTAGTACTGGAAACAACCTTCTTCTCGGTTCTTCTTCAATATAAAATCATAGCCCTAGATTCAGAAATATAAAATCAAATCAAATCCTAAAAATTATAAGATAAATAAGTATGAGATCTATTCATTTTTCTCTATCTTTACAGACTATTAAATTTATGATTTAGATTCATCTTTCTATTATATGCTTGGTGTCCTAAGTTGAAGAAGAGGTTTTTTGCTAGTTTTGTAAAGCTTCGATGGATTGCAAGCTAAGAAGAGGTTAGGTAGCTTGTTTGGGTATTAGGTGAGAAAATCCTCTCACATTTCTTATTTTAATTTGATTGTATTTCGGTTTTTAATATGGATTTGTTGTAAGAACTGAAATAAAATAGAAGTTGAATTATAGTAAAAGTTAGATTATAATAAAAATAGATGTTTGCAAAATTGAATTGAAAACCTAGGATATAAGTATAGTTTTTGTCATAACAAACACTTTAATCACTATATCTTTATATTTATGTGTTGGTAAGATATTAAAGTTCATCATGGTCTTGCCAGAGCCGCTGATATCCAGCAGTAAGGTGATTGATTATGTGAGACTGGGGTTGTAACAATTATTTTTTATTAAAAATTTGTAAAACTCAATCTTAAACCCTCTTATATAATTTCGGTCATAACTCTCCTGTTTTTGATCCAAATTTAGTATTTATACTTTTTCTAGAATGTGAGGCGATAAGGAACTTTTATGCTAAATTTTTTTTGAAATTTTGAAGTTTACTGTTTTTAAAATCGATTTGAAAGCAAGCAAACATTTGAAATTTGTTGTGTTTTAATTCATAACGATAACCACTTTTATTATTATGGCCATATCCTTTTTATTTCTAGTCAGATTTCGATAATTTTAGATCTTTCGCAAAGCTAACTTCGTGTGTTTCAATTTTTATGTTAAACACTTTTAAAAGTTTGAGCATAGGTTGATCAAAAAGCTATTGCATACCTTCAGTCCTGCAATTTACTTTTCATCTAAAATTTACATTTCCCAAGCAAAACAATGTTAGTAATTTGATCATATCTCTTTCTTTCTTTATCGAATATCAAAGATTTTGCAATTTTCAAAAAGAAAATATAATGTTTAATAACTTTCTTGTTGAATACTTTTGAAATTTTGATTTTAGCTGCTTCAAAAACCTGATCCAAAATAGAGTCCTTTGCCATCCAAAATTTGAACTCGTTTAAAGCTTCGATCTTTACTTCTTTGTTATTTTGGCTTGAAGTTTCTTTTTCTTGTTTTCTTACTTGATTGCCGCAATTTAAATCATGTGTTAGGTTTAATAAAAAATTCCCTTATCTAATACTAATGCATTTGATGATGAGTGTTGTTTAATTTGATGTTAAATTATTCAAATTGTATAAGCTTAAGATAAAAATAATAATGTAGATAGTAGAATAATTCCTTGCATATTGTTGTTAATTTTATTGACTTGTTCTTAAATATTAATGCTTATGGGCCCTTAGTATTTTAACACAATATCGAACTTATTATTTTAATTTTGTTGAAATAATTATGATATTATTATATCATGGACATTGAAAAAAGGTTTTAGGAACAAAGGAACAACTTTAATCGGATGGGCTAGTATCCATTTCACTAGCTGACTGATTTATCAAAATCACGACAACTAGCCCTTGCCGTAATAGTCAATGACTAGCCACATGGCTAGTGTTAATTAATATTAACGCAAATGATAGTTATATCTATCATCGATAATTTATTTTATTTGAGGCTGTGTTAGTACACCTTTCAAAAGTACGGTATCAGAACTGCGGGTCTGGACGTGTATTCGTCATAACGGGTGGCGACACCGTGAAGACCCAAATTATTGAGATGAAAATAATTTTGAAAAAAAAAAAGAGAATCAGTTAACAGAAAATAATCAAAGAATAAAATAGTTTGAAAATAAATATCAAGAGTGAGTGAAATAATTAAGTAAGAGGATGGTTGTTTTCAATAAATAATAATGAGAAGAAAATGATTAAGTATGAATGAGTTTTACATCCACTTATCTCACATAAATATTATGTATGAGTATCCAGAAAAATATAGAGTGATAAGATAAATTCTTCTGATAATTAAAATGCATAGAACCACTTTAGTATTATTTATGCATAAATACATTTTTTAAAACCTAGGGAAAAACAAATGGTTTGAAATAACAGCTAGGAATTAAATAAAAAGTAGAGAGATGTGAGTGAACAATTCAGGTTTAAGGAAATACACAATGAAGCTAAGTCACATGAAAATAATGTGCATAAGAAACATGCAAATGGCATGTACCCAGAAAAGAAGAAAGGCAACTGTTTTACCTGAAATGGAAATCAAAAAGAAAATGGCACATTTAGCCATAAACATATATATAATTCTCTTAATTGTGTGAGGATAAAATAGGCTTTTCTCTCCACTAAACCCTAGCTAAATGTTTTAAAAATGAGAAGATAGCAGCAATTTACACTGAGCAAAAACCAAAAGATATAAAAAAAATATAGAAGAGAAAAACTCACACTGTCTTCAAGTCTGAGCATTCTCGGGGAGAAGAAGAAGGAAGGTGAGTGATTAAACACCTATGAGATTTAAAGCATTAAGACCCAAGTTAAGGGTAGCCATATTATTTTTATATAAATTCATATTATGTTTTCTGTTTGATTTTATTTCTCGGAATGACTATATGTTGATTATGGTTGGTATTCTGGTTGAACCTTTTGGTTGAGATATTAATCTGTTTTGCTTTGTTATGATTGTTTTGATTTTTTTTTTGAAGAAAAATAATAATGATAAACAAGTAATTACCATGATCACTGAATTGAATTTATGTAGCTCATAATCCAGTTTCATAAGGAGATGAGTTAAGTGATTTTGCTGAGAAGTAGGGTATTAATAAAGAATGATGTAGGCAGTGTGAATAGGGAGATTCATGCTTATGTCAAGTTTATTTTAACAATGATATGAACAATGCAATATTATATATATCTGCTGATTTGTCCAGATCATAAGTTAAAATGTTTTTATGGGCTTTTCTCAAAAACCACACCCTATTTTCACAGTAAAATAAATGAAATATTTCCTATGGTTTCACCAGAATTATGTAAGCAAGGGAATATTTCAGGGAACAATTATATATGCAAGTCCTAGAAAATATGATTGTATAAAAATGACCTTAAAATGGGATGTATGTCTGCCTGAAATTCCTAAGTGGGTATTTCTTTGATTTATGAAAGGAAGAAAAGAATACAAAGCATTTCATGAATTAATAAAATTTTCCTAATGGAAAATGGGAATGGTCTCTAAATTATAAAGCTGATTTAGGAGTAGTGCCTTGATCTGTTCATCATCAGGTGGATGATGGGTATGTGCAGGACTTGCTTATGTCCTGTAGGCCTCTGTGTAATGGGTTAAAAAAAATTGAGTCCCTTTGCAATGCACACATGGTGTTCAATGGCAAGAATTAAGACCAATAAAGTGAAAAAATGTGATTGAGAAATTAAGCTATGGAATTTGGAGAGTTAAACCATAGGAGCATGTGCATGTATAACTGAATGAAGTGATTGGATGAATGCTTGGGTGCATGTTTGTTAGATAAGCTTACATATATACTTATACTCAGGTTTTAATATGAATTTGAATATCATCAAATATATAAACTCTCTGCACAGTCTTAGGAATTTATAAGTTATTTATAATCCTTGATTTCACTAACACCAGAATTTATTTTCTGACCCTATTTGTTGCCTTTGCAATATTTGGGGTGTCTCACTTTATTGAGGCGGTTCAAAGTATAACTGCAGGGAAAGTTGCATGAGTAGCCTGCTTGCATAGTTATTTGAAGATCTTGATGAATTTAAAATGCTTAAGAAAAGTAGTAGTATTATTGTAATAAATCAGTTAGGCAAACTCTTTTATGTCGTATGTATTCCTCAGATTTGATGCTTGTTTTGTTTACTTGAGAAGAACATGTAAAAACTTAAAGTATTATATGTGCTTGAGAGATATTGATTTAAGCAATAGATGAAGTGATCTGATGGATTAAGATGAATGAGATCATACCACATAAACTGATATGTGGATATGTTCTCCTTGACATATCTGTCTTAATTTGGTTATAACGTTAAAGTTTTTCTTGAATAAAATATGTGCCAAAGTTTTAAGTGAATGGATTGAACATGATCTTGGCTAACCAGTAGGGCTTAAACGTGTCTTGTAATTGATATAAGTACATGCAAAAGTTTGAAGACATAGCCTGTAGCCTTATCTGATTTTAGCAATGGAAGCCTGTATTGCATTGTGCATTAAGATGATGTGCATGCTATGTACTTGTAATCTTTACTGCAACCACATTGAACTGAGTCATGTTATCTATACATTTGATTCAAGTCTGGTTGCATTTTGGTCTTCGACAAGTCAGTTGTAGTATGCATTGTCATGTAGTCTTATTTAGGTATTAGGCATGTCCATTATTCCACTGTTTATTGACTACTGTCATTTGTTTTGTTACTTGGAGATTCATCAGTTGTCTTCTCCATATGTTCATCTGGAAGTTTTGCATTACCCTTATTATTGACATTGCCGGACTATGAGCACACATAAATGTCTCCTCTGATCTGGATCTGGGCTTCTTACCCCGATCACATTGACTTCCTGTGTATAGTTGTCTTTCCCATGAATCATTTGCATTTGCTGCCTCCATGTACATGCCAAGTCTTTATTTGAAATGGTAGTTTGTGTTTGCACCTTGTTTAATAGCATTGTTTTCTTCTGCTTGGTCTTTAAACTAGTTTGCAACCTTATTATACATATGATTATTATAATCTTTATGAACCAGAACATGAGCATTTTACCTGACATAAAATTGTTTGTGATTGAATTCAAGAACCCGGGCTAGGCTAACATGCATGAGTAGTTTTAGTACCTTTTATCAATCTAAAACCACTTGAAACAATTCCTAAATCCTAAAGATCAAATACACGAGTTGCAAATCCGTGAATTAATTAATCTGGGCTATGGAACTATCTGGGAAGTAAATCAAAAAAAAATAAGTGGTAATATTTGAATCATATATTAATCAAGCTTGAGTCAAAAAGAAAGAAAGGTTAAAATGTAGAAAAAGCTATGTGACACAAAACCTTTCATCTATGGGAAATATTGTGTGACTGAATTTCTTTGCTATTTTAATTACTCTGATAGGCAAAGAAACATTTATATATCTTCATATGTATAAATGACATGATTTGATTTAAATACTAATATTTTTATATTGGTAAAATTCTGGATCTTATGAAATTAATTAAGTGAAGTGAACTATTGTTTTTTTATAGAAAATAAAAAATCAATAAAATAGATGTTAAGAGAAGTGGGTCACTTCAATTGGTATCAGAGCTATGTTACCAAAAACATAGCATATATATATAATCTACTTCTCTTATATGGATAAAAATTCTAAAAATTAATAATAAATATAATATTCTCAGTAGGAATAAATTGCGGAAATAGTTAAATTAGAAACAAGACTAACTAGCTATGCAATTTGAATAGTGAATCATGGTAGAAAGACAACCACGCACTGGAGCAGGACCCTCTAATACAACACCATTGGTCAATTTGCAAGATTTAGTGAGGGCATTTAGGGAAGGAGTAGTGCAGAGGGAAGAAAACCCCCATGATTTAGGAGGTAAGGATTTTTAAGGCACTGAAGGAGTCATGGGTGTGCAAGCATGGCTGAGAACCTTAGAAAGGATATTTGTAGACATGCAAATCGATGATCAAAGGAAGAGGCAAATAGCTTCTAGAAGGCCCAAGGGAGCAGCATTAGATTGGTGGGAGGTAATCATCACAGGAAGATCAGAAATTGAGATAACATGGGATCGGTTCGAGGATATGCTTGAGGCTAGATTTGTCCCAGCAACAGTAAAGGCAACACTGCTTGAGGAGTTCATAAGGTTGAGGCAAGGACCAATGAGTGTGACTGAATACACTCAAAAATTTGAAAGCTTGTCTAAATATGGAACCATGCTCATAGGGAATGAGGAATCAAAGAATTCAAGGTTTATTCAAGGACTTAATGCTGGTTTGAGTAAGGCAATGCTACCATACAAAGACAAAACATTTGATCAAGTCATAGATCTCACTCTTTCTTTTGAACAACATGATAATGCAAGGGAGAAATTCAAGAACATGTGGGCTAATAACCAAAAGAAAGGGAAAAATAGAGTACATCCTTATGAAAAGAAGAATGCAGACAAGAAAGTTGAAGGAGCAGCCACTGAAGAAATTAAGAAGAAAGTTACTTGCTACAACTGTGGCAAAGAAGGACACATGAGAAATAGGTGTCAAGCGGCTAAGAAGACACCATTTAGTTGCTATAATTGTTGGAAAGAAGGTCATATCCAATGGAATTGCCCAGAGTTCAAGAAGGGAGCAAAGGTAGGAGCATTGGAAAGCAAAGCAAAGGCAAGTGCAGTGGGAAATTCTGGACAATTGGAAGGTATACTTATAATTAAAGATTATCCAATCTCAGGTATATATGACACTGGGGCTACACATTCTTTAATATCACAAGACATAGTGGATAAATTGGCTTTCACATGCAATTTAATTGAAAAACCTTTGTTTATTCAGAGTCCCCTAGGTAGCTCCTGCCTGCTAGGATTAAGATGTCTGGGAGTAGAATTAAACATAGATGGAAATATGTTTAAATCTGACTTGTTTGTGTTAAAATATCCTAGAATAGGAATTATTCTAGGAGTAGATTGGTTGAGTAAATTTAAAGCAATTTTGAACTTAGAAAAATTTACTATTTCTTTAAAAACAGAAAATGGTAAAAATATTGTAGTCATGAGTGAAATGGCCAAAACAATTGCCTAAATCAAATGTGGAACATAACTGAAAAAGAATTAACCCTAGAAGATATAAAAGTAATAAGTGAATACCCAGCTGTCTTTGGAGAGGTTGTAGGAGTTCCAAAAAATAGGCAAGTTGAATTTCAAATAAGATTAATTCCAGGAGCAAGTCCTGTCATCAAGAAGCCTACCGGAATGGGTCCAAAGGAATTAGTGGAATTAAAACAGCAATTGGAAGAATTGGAGTAGAAAGGCTTCATAAGGCCTAGTAGTTCAAACTAGGGTTCTCCAGTGGTATTTGTAAAGAAGCATGATGGAACAATGAGAATGTGTATTGATTATAGGGAATTAAACAAAGTTACCATCAAAAATAAATATCCACTCCCTAGAATTGATGATTTTTTTGATCAATTAAATGGGGCAAAAATCTTTTCAAGGCAAGACTTAGCCTCTGGATTCCACCAAATGAAGGTTGAGGAGGAGAGTATTAAATACACTGCATTCAACACAAGGTATGGGCTATATGAATTTTGGGAAATGCCTTTTGGATTGACAAATACACCATCTTATTTTGTAGATTTAATGAATAGGAAATTTAGAGACTTTCTAGATAAATTTGTAGTTGTCTTTATTGATGATATACTGGTGTATTCAAAATCAGAAGAGGAGCAAGCAAAGCACTTGCATCTGGTTTTGTCAAGGTTAAGAGCACATAATTTAAAGGCAAAATTTACTAAGTGTACATTTTGGCAGAATGAAGTTAAATTCTTGGGGCATATTATATCTCAACAAGGGATTAGTGTAGACCCAAATAAATTCATGGCAGTGCAATCATTTAGTAGACCCAAATCAGTGACTAAGGTGAGATCATTTTTAGGAACGGTAGGCTACTATAGAAGGTTTATAAAAGACTTTGCAAGGATAGCCATTCCACTGACCAAGCTAACCAGAAAGGAGCAACCATATGTGTGGACAGATAAGTGTGAACAAGCTTTTGAATCATTGAAGAAAGCAATGATGGATGCTCCATTCTTGCAAGTTCCAGAGGGAAATGAAGGATTAGTGGTTTACACAGATGCTAGTGGGTATGGATTAGGGGCAGTGCTCATGCAACATGAAAGAGTCATAGCATATGCATCAAGGCAGCTCAAGCCAAATGAAACCAGATATGCCACACACGACTTAGAATTGGCTGCCATTGTTTATGCATTGAAGCTATGGAGACGCTACTTGTTAGGTGCTAAATTTGAATTGTTTACAGATCATAAATCACTTAAGTATTTGTTTTCCCAAAAAGACTTGAGTATGAGACAACATAGGTGGGTAGAATTTTTAGCTGCCTATGATCTTGATATATTGTATACCCCTGGAAAAGCTAATAAAGTAGCAGATGCTTTGAATAGACATCAAGCAAGATTGGCAAACTTAATGATGACAGAATTCAAGGGTTTAACAATCCTCAGTGAAGTAGAAATAAAAGAAGAAATTGGTGTATCAGATAATGCACACAGTGACATGATTGAATATGGAAAATTAAGCCTCATCTTTTTAAGATCAACCCTGGTTGACAAAATAGGAAAAATGCAGAATCAAGACATAAATTTAAAAGAAAAGAAGGACATGATATCACAAGGCATAACAGTGGAAAATTGTGAAGTTGATGATAGAGGCTACTTAAGAAAGAAAGGGAAACTCTACATACCCAATGTGGAAGAACTGAAGCAAGAGATTATGGATGAGCAGCACAAGACAAAACATACTATACATCCAGGTGGTACAAAAATGTATCATGATCTTAAAAGAAATTATTGGTGGTCAGGAATGAAGGGGGCCGTGGCAAAATATGTGGCAAAATGTTTAACATGTCAACAAGTTAAGGAAGATTATCAAAGACCCTCAGGCCTATTGCAACCTCTGGAAGTGCCTACCTAGAAATGGGAAAGCATTTCAATGGATTTTGTGGATGGTTTGCCTAGAACAAGAAGAGGCGATGATAGTATTTGGGTTGTGGTTGATAGGCTCACAAAAACAACACACTTTATTCCAGTAAATTCAAACAGAAATGTTCACAGATTAACTCAGTTATTGCAAAGGAGATAGTGAGATTACATGGCATCCCCAAGACTACCATCAGTGATAGAGATACCTTGTTTACCTCAAGGTTCTGGGGTAGTTTTCAAGAGACCATGGGGATAGAACTAAGCTTAAGCACAGCATACCACCCACAAACCGATGGGAAAACTGAGATTGTTAACAAGATTTTAGAAGATTTTCTTAGAGCATGTATACATGATTTTGGAGGCAACTGGGAAGATCACCTCTATTTAGCTGAATTTGCTTATAATAATAGTTATTAGTCCAAAATAGGTATGGCTCCATTTGAGGCTTTATATGGAAAGCCTTGTCTATCTCCTGCATGCTGGATGGAGGCAGGTGAAAGAGTGTTGCTTAGACCAGAACATGTGAAAGAAACCTCTGCAAGGATTGAACTTGTAAGGCAGAGAATGAGAGCAGCACAAGAGAGACAAAAAGCCTACGCAGATAGGGGAACGAGGAAGTGGAATTTGAGGTGGGAAATTATATGTTTCTCAAAGTTTCACCAATGAGAAAAATATTAAGGTTTGGCAAGACAGAAAAGTTATCACCAAGATATATAGGACCATATGAAATTATTCAAAGAGTAGGAAATTTAGCTTACAAGTTGAAATTGCCAGAGGAATTGAGTAATATAAATGATGTATTTCATGTATCTCAATTAAGAAGATGAGTGCATGATAAGGAGACCATTCTGGAATGTCCTACGCAAGTTGAAGTTTAAGAAAATCTAGTTTATAGGAAGGAACCAGTGGGTATTATGGCTAGAGAAGAAAAGAAATTGAGAAATAAAATAATTAAATTGGTTAAAATCCAGTGGAGCTTAGATGAGAATGATTGTACATGGGAAGCTGAAGATAGGATGAAGGATAAATATCCTAATCTATTTTCTGCTTAAAGGTATGCCTAAAATTATGATAAATTTAAGCATTACTTATGTATGTTTGATTGGTTTGAATGCATAAGTTTTTGAAATTTCTGAAATGAAATGGTGCTTTGTATACAATTGGAAGAAAATGTATGAAAAAAATAAATAATAATAATAGTGGGACACAATTCCTTTTAGGAGGAGAGTATGTTAAGACCCAAATTATTGAGATGAAAATAATTTTGAAAAAAAAGAGAATCAGTTAATAGAAAATAATCAAAGAATAAAAAAGTTTTGAAAACAAATATCAAGAGTGAGTGAAATAATTAAGTAAGAGGGTGGTTGTTTTCAATAAATAATAATGAGAAGAAAATGATTAAGTATGAATGAGTTTTACATCCACATATCTTACATAAATATTATATATGAGTAGCTAGAAAAATATAGAGTGATAAAATAAATTCTTCTGATAATTAAAATGAATGGAACCAGTTTAGTATTATTTATGCATAGATACATTTTTTAAAACCTAGGGAAAAACAAATGGTTTGAAATAATAGTTAGGAATTAAAAAAAAGAGAGAGAGATGTGAGTGAACAATTCAGGTTTAAGGACATACACAATGAAGCTAAGTCACATGAAAATAATGTGCATATGAAACATGCAAATGGCATGTACCCAGAAAAGAAGAAAGGCAACTGTTTTACCTGAAATGGAAATCATAAAGAAAATGGCACATTTAGCCAAAGACATATATACATAATTCTCTTAATTGTGTGGGGATAAAATGGGCTTTTCTCTCCACTAAACCCGAGCTAAATGATTTAAAAATGAGAGGATAGCAGCGATTTACTCTGAGTGAAAACAGAAAGATATAAACAAAATATAGAAGAGAAAAACTCACACTATCTTCAAGTTTGAGCATTCTCGGGGAGAAGAAGAAGGAAGGTGAGTGATTAATCACCTATGAGATTTAAAGCATTAGGACCCAAGTTAAGGGCAGCCATATTATTTTTATATAAGATCATATTATGTTTTCTGTTTGATTTTATTTCTCTGAATGAATATATGTTTATCATGGTTGGTATTCTGGTTGAACCTTTTGGTTGAGATATTAATCTGTTTTGATTTGTTATGATTGTTTTGATTTTTATTTTGAAGAAAAATAATAGTGATAAACAAGCAATTACCATGATCACTGAAATGAATTTCTGTAGCTCATAATCCAGTTTCATAAGGAGATGAGCTAAGTGATTTTGCTGAGAAGTAGGGTATTAATAAAAAATGATGTAGGCAGTGTGAATAGGGAGATTCATGCTTATGTCTAGTTTATCTTAAAAATGATATGAACAATGCAATATTATATATATATATATATGTGCTGATTCGTTCAAATCATAAGTTAAAATGTTTTTATGGGCTTTTCTCAAAAACCATACCCTATGTTCACAGTAAAATAAATGAAATATTTCCAATGGTTTCACCAGATTTATGTAAGCAGGGGAATATTTCAGGAAACAATTATATATATGCAAGTCCTAGAAAATATGATTGTATAAAAATGAACTTAAAATGGGATGTGTTGTTTTGCAAAAACGTTTGGTATGTCTGGCTGAAATTCTTGAGTGGGTATTTCTTTGATTTATGAAAGGTAGAAAAGAATACAAAGAATTTCATGAATTAATAAAATTTTCCTAATGGAAAATGGGAATGGTCTCTAAATTATAAAGCTGATTTAGGAGTAGTGCCTTGATCTATTCATCATCAGGTGGAAGATGGGTATGTGCATGACTTGCTTAAGTCCTGTAGGCCTCTGTGTAATGGGTTAAAAAAATGAGTCCCTTTGCAATGCACACATGGTGTTCAATGGCAAGAATTAAGACCAATAAAGTGAAAAATGTGATTGAGAAATTAAGCTATGGAATTTGGAGAGTTAAACCATAGGAGCATGTGCATGTATAACTGAATGAAGTGATTGGATGAATGCTTGGGTGCATGTTTGTTAGATAAGCTTACATATATACTTATACTCAGGTTTTAATATGAATTTGAATATCATCAAATATATAAACTCTCTGCATCGTCTTAGGAATTTACAAGTTATTTATAATCCTTGATTTCACTCACACCAGAATTTATTTTCCGACCCTATTTGTTGCCTTTGAAATATTTGCGGTGTCTCATTTTATTGAGGCAGTTCAAAGTATTGCTGCAGGGAAAGTTGCATGAGTAGCTTGCTTGCATGGATATTTGAAGATCTTGATGAATTTAAAATGCTTAAGAAAAGTAGCAGTATTATTGTAATAAATCAGTTAGGCAAACTCTTTTATGTCTTATGTATTCCTCAGATTTGATGCTTGTTTTGTTTACTTGAGAAGAACATGTAAAAACTTAAAGTATTATATGTGCTTGAGAGATATTGATTTAAGCAATAGATTCTGAAGTGATCTGATGGATTAAGATGAATGAGATCATACCACATAATCTGATATGTGGATATGTTCTCCTTGACATATCTGTCTTAATTCAGTTATAATGTTAAAGTTGTTCTTGAACAAAATATGTGCCAAAGTTTTAAGTGAATGGGTTGAACATGATCTTGGCGAACCAGTAGGGCTCAAACATGTCTTGTAATTGATATAAGTACATGCAAAAGTTTGAAGACATAGCCTGTAGTCTTATCTGATTTTAGCAATGGAAGCCTGTATTGCATTGTGCATTAAGATGATGTGCATGCTATGTACTTGTAATCTTTACTGCAACCACATTGAACTGAGTCCTGTTATCTATACATTTGATTCAAGTCTGGTTGCATTTTGGTCTTAGACAAGTCAGTTGTAGTATGCATTGTCATGTAGTCTTATTTAGGTATTAGGCATGTCCATTATTCCACTGTTTATTGACTACTGTCATTTGTTTTGTTACTTGGAGATTCATCAGTTGTCTTCACCATATGTTCATCTGGAAGTTTTGCATTACCCTGATTATTGACATTGCCGGACTATGAGCACACATAAATGTCTCCTCTGATCTGGATCTGGGCTTCTTACCCTGATCACATTGACTTCCTATGTATAGTTGTCTTTCACATGAATCATTTGCATTTGCTGCCTTCATGTACATGCCAAGTCTTTATTTGAAATGGTAGTTTGTGTTTGCACCTTGTTTAATAGCATTGTTTTCTTCTGCTTGGTCTTTAAACTAGTTTGCAACCTTATTATACATATGATTATTATAATCTTTATGAACCAGAACATGAGCATTTTACCTGACATGAAATTGTTTGTGATTGAATTCAAGTACCCAGGCTAGGCTAACATGCATTAGTTGTTTTAATACCTTTTATCAATCTAAAACCACTTGAAACAATTCCTAAATCCTAAAGATCAAATACACGAGTTGCAAATCCGTGAATTAATTAATCTGGGCTATGGAACTATCTGGGAAGTAAATCAGAAAAAAATAAGTGGTAATATTTGAGTCATATATTAATCAAGCTTGAGTCAAAAAGAAAGAAAGATTAAAATGTAGAAAAAGCTATGTGACACAAAACCTTTCATCTATGGGAAATATTGTGTGACTAAATTTCTTTGCTATTTTAATTACTCTGATAGGCAAAGAAACATTTATATATCTTCATATGTATAAATGACATGATTTGATTTAAATACTAATATTTTTATATTGGTAAAATTCTGGATCTTGGGAAATTAATTAAGGGAAGTGATCTTGGGAAATGGTCGTGTGGGGACATCTACTTTGGTTGTGATAATTATACGTTGTGACAGCAATTTTTGACATAAGCCAAAAGTCGGTGACACGACTCTATAAAATCACATGATCCTAGTTATTTCATGGTTACTCTTCTTACTCTAAAAAAGTTTGAGTAATTTCATTTACCACAAAAAGGTTGGAATTAAGATTAATTACTATTAATAAGTCCTATATTTGATGACACTTCTAAGATATTAGAACTTGGTAGTCTCTTCTACATAGTTTTTCTATTATTTGCATGTCCTATATGTCGATTTTAGAAGTTGTCTTGGATCTTTCTTTTGATAAGCGATAGCCTATTTTATTTCCGCACTTGCTGTAGTATTCATGAAAATGTATATATTTTGTAGGTGGACATTAGTAGCTCTACGTATATGTATATTTGTAACTCTGATGTGTCACAGGTTGGTTGTATTACTTTTGTGATGGATATGTTTATTATTTACTATTTGGATTGTATATCTTGTTCCATTATTTCTATATGTTGATCTAATCCTGCATTAAAAGTCCAGTGGTGCCAACACTATTAGCTGCTAGCTGTTATAAGCTTTAAAAACTTATCAATCTCTTGTGCTAATGACTCTCGATCCAATAATTAATAAATTACAATGAATGTAGGATAGAGATTGCCGAAGCACTGTAAAATTCTGGTGTTCTCTTTATTTTCCTTATATTTTTTGCTAGATCTCAATATTTTTACACAATTTTGGTATTGATCCATTTCTGATGTTAACAGTATTGTTTGTGTTTCCTAGGGAATAAGCCGGGCAACTTAGTACTCGGCCTCCCCTATCGTTCGGTCCAAGATGGGGCGTTCGGCTTTAAGGAGCATCCGGTACCCATGAAGACTCGGCATTCTCATTCAGCCTCCCGAGACGTTCGGCAATCAAGGATGGTTCGGCATTCTCCCCAAAACGCCCGGTCCGATCATTGCTCGGCCTACTCTTCCCTACAACAAACGTATCGTTCGGCATAAAGAGGCTGGGCCGAACCACTATAAATTTGGTGTTCTTATTCTCTGCATTAAAATTTATGTTCTCTTCTCGGTTTTAATTTACTTTCTTCATTAATCTCTCTACATAATCTTTCTAAGGGTGTTAGTGACCAATTTTGGTGCTAACATTTTGGTGCTTTCACTGAGAATTTGAATTCTCAGGCTATTAGGATCTACTTTGCAGCTACTGGATTGCATAAATCCCCCGAAGGAGATCCATAATCATTTATAAGGCATCTGTTGATTCTACTCAGAGTTACAACCAACAACTCTACTATGGGAAGACGATGAACTAGATCAGCCTCTCAAAATGCAGATGCCCATGAAACTGCTAGTGTGCAACAACTGGGAACTGGCAATCAGCAAGCGATTCGAGGTGCAGGGCCCTCCCACCAAAACCAAGCTGAAGTTGTTTCCCGAGCAGAATTCAATGACTTGATAAGAGAACTTAAGGAAAGTAGAAGGCAACTTGCTGAGCAAATGCAAGCCAACGCCAACCTCATGACTCAGCTTACGCAGCAGCAGCATCAGAATGCTGGAGGTAACCCTGTCCCCTACTCTGAAGACGATAGTTCGACTTCTTCTGATGAACCTCCTAGGCGTAGACGCCGTAAGGGTGAAGATGCACATGCAGGTGCTACTGATCGATCGACTAGAAACCAAGATCCAAATCGGACGGGACATCAACCTGCACGGTCCCGTGGAACGAGACCTAACCTCCCATCTCCCATACAAACCCCGGATTTGACGACTATAGTCAGGAAGTTGATGAAAGAAAACCAAGGTCTAACTAATGAAGACTAGGGAGTGACTAAGAGTCATACTCCCTTCACGGATACCATTCTACAGGTCGAATACACAAGAAAGTTCAACATGCCCGCCATTCCCGCCTACAAAGGGAAGACTGACCCCAGGCAGCATGTGATGAGGTACGGATGGATGATGGATTTCGCAAGAGCTAATGATGCAAACAAGTGTAGGTGTTTCCCAATCACCTTGTTCGGGATTGCCACCATGTGGTTCACTCGACTCCCACCACGATCTATATCCATTTTAGATGAATTAGCAATGAAATTCGTAGAACAATTCAGGATACACACCACTCGTCCAAAGGACGTGATGTCCTTATCAAGTGTAACTCAAACTCCAGGAGAGTCATTGAAAGCATACTTGCAAAGGTTTCATGTTGCTGCTACCGAGGTGAGCAATCCTAACGACCATGCGATTTTGATGGCAGTAATGCGTGGAGTGGATCCGGATTCAAAATTTGGAGATTGGTTGGCAGGCAAGCCCCCAGCTACGCTGGAACGTTTTTATTCGAAAGCTCACCAGTTCATAAGAAGGGAGGAAGCTCGGTGGACAAGGCGAGACTAGGCATCAGGGCCCGTTCAAGAGTCTGTGAAAAGTAACGCCGTCGTGATGAAAAGTAACGCCGTCGTGAAGCAAACCAGAAATAACTCTGGAAAAACTCAAGTTAACATCCAGAACAAGCCGGGCAGTCTAAAGGATCCGGAGGTGGAAATCCCGGAAAGAAAAAAGAGACAGGGAAATGGAAATCAAGAATCCCAACATACAATGAATATACCCCGTTGAATGCATCTCTTGAAAACATCTATCTATCAACTTGCAACACTTTCCAATATTGAAAGCCGCGTCCAAAGGAATCGATGGAAGAACAGAAGCGGACCGGGAAGTATTGCCGTTTCCACGAGTCTAATGGGCACAACACGGAGGAGGGCAGACACCTCCATGATGCTATAGAAAATCTAATTAGACAGAAGAAGCTGTAGGAATTTGTCAAAGACCCACAGGATGGGGGGAAGAAACATCAGACCCTGGACGCGGGCCAACCCCACACCAACCGGAACAACCTACTCGGACTGTGGGTAGATTGGGTATTAACACGATTGCTGGCGGACCTCATCCTGTAGACAAGAATTGGCAGGAGATGCAGCGATATGCTAACTCCTTAAGACATGCGGAGTACGAGTGTTGTTCGAACATAGAGGATGGGACTCCTGGAAAGCAGCAGCGCACGATGAATGATGATATCGTATTCAAGAACAGAGATGTGGATAAGGTAGAGGCTCCTACCATTGACCTAATGGTCATATCTGTGACCATCGGGCCGGCATTCGTAAAGAGAATTCTAATTGGTTGTGGAAGTTCCATTAACATCATCTTCCGGAAGGCATACGACCAAATGAAGCTGGAGACCAAGGATTTGAAGCCGTCCAAAGCCAGAATCCATGGCTTTAATGGCGTAGCGACTGATGCAGTGGGATATGTGGAATTACCAGTTGAACTGGGACAAGGTGAACGCAGAAGGGTGCGAATCTTACCATTTATGGTACTGGACGTTGATTCCCCGTACAATGTATTTTTGGGTCATCCAGCCCTGGCGGAATTTACGGCAGCTTTGGCCCCTTGGTGTTTGACGTTAAAATTTCCAACAGACAGAGGGGTTGGAGTGGTACACGGCGACCAGGCAACCGGCCTTGCATGCTATGTAGCCGAGCTCAGGGAGGTACGGCGTAGGGAGAAAGGAAAGGTTGCGGACAGCCCTGTCCTCATCCAAGGTTCTGACGATTGACAACTAGCCCCCGAGCCTTGGCTTGGGCAGCATTCTCGGTACATAGAGACATAGATCCGAGCGACGATGATGGGGGAACCCAGGGAAACAAATGCGGCACCGGCCAAACTAACCATCGACATCTCAATTAGCCGCAGTGACCCATCACGGGTTCTTAAAATAGGATCACAGCTCGACCCCGTGGTAGATGAGAACCTTACTGACTTCCTCCGAGCGAACCTTGATGTTTTTGCTTGGACGCATTCTGATATGTGCGGGATTTCTCCTGCAATCGTGAGTCATATGTTGAACATAAACCCGAGACATGTTCCTGTAAAACAAAAAAGGAGAGGCATGGACCCGGAGAGGTCCGCGGCTCTCAGAGAGGAGGTGGACAAACTCAAAACCAACGGGTTCGTCCGCGACTCCCTCTATCTTGAATGGGTATCTAACCCGGTGTTAGTAAAGAAAGAGAATGGAAAATGGAGGACTTGTGTTGATTACTCCGATTTAAGCAAGGCATGCAAGAAGGATAGTTTCCCGCTGCCAAGGATTGACCAACTCGTCGACTCAACCGTCGGACATGAGTTACTATCATTTATGGATGCATACTCTGGTTACAATCAAATTCCGATGCACATCCCGGACCAAGAACACACCAGCTTCATCACAAACATGGGATTGTATTGCTATGTCGTAATGCCCTTTGGATTGATGAACGAAGGAGCCACTTATCAACGTCTGGTGAATCGAATGTTCAAAGATCGGATTGGAAAAACGATGGAAGTCTATGTGGATGACATGCTAGTGAAGTCACGGCAGTCAAACGACCACATCCGAGACCTAGCAGAGATGTTTGATACTCAAGTATTATGGAATGAAGATCAATCTGTTGAAGTGTTCACTCGGCATAGCATCAGGAAAGTTTCTGGGATTCATTGTGAATGCCTGGGGAATCGAGGCTAACCCAAAGAAGATACAGGCTATCCGAGATATACAAGTACCCAGAACCATAAAGCAGGTGCAAAGCCTGAATGGAAAAGTGGTTGCGCTAAGTTGATTCATATCCAGAACTACAGACAAATGTATTCCCTTCTTCGACTTTATAAAGAAAGGAAAGAGAAACTTTGAATGGACACCCGACAGTGAGTAAGCATTCCGGGCTCTAGTAAGGCATTTGGAAAGTCCCCCTGTACTGTCCAAGCCGATAAACCACAAAATGTTGTATGTATACTTGGCAGTATCCCAGCACGCTATCAGTACAGCCTTGGTCCGCAAGGATGACCGGATTCAAAAGACGGTTTACTATGTCAGTAAACGCTTGACAGGGGCGGAAAGAAATTATCCAAAGATTGAAAAACTAGCCTATTGCTTGGTGATCGCATCACGCAAGCTTCGCCCCTGCTTTCAGGCACACTCAATCGGTGTCTACACTGACCAACCCTTGCGATAGGTACTCCAACGACCGGAAAATTCCGAAAGAATGCTGAAATGGAATATTGAGTTAAGTCAGTTCGATATTACCTATTTGTCGTGGAGGGCCATACAAGGACAAGCACTAGCCGACTTTATTGCTGAATTCACTGTGCTAGATGAACCGAGCAATCATAGAATCATACCCCCCGTTCGATGGAAGATATACACCGATGGGGCATCTAACGACTGTTGCTCGAGGGCAGGTATAATCCTTGTAACTCTTGAAGACCGATCAATCTGCTATGCTTTAAAGCTTGAGTTTCCAGCAATAAATAATGAAGCCGAATATGAAGCATTGATTGCTGGCTTGAGACTTGTTATCGAATTGGGAGTGAGGTCAATCGAAATCTTCTGTGACTCGCAGCTGGTAGTATATCAGGTGCGAGGACACTATAAAGCGAAGGGATAGAGACTTGCTCCTTACCTCGCTTGGGTTCAAGAGCTGCTGGCGAATCTGGAATACTATGACATTTCGCATGTCCCACGTGAACAAAATAGAGAGGCCGATTCATTGGCAAAATTTGCAAGCACTGGCGATGCACGGCAAATGGGATTATTCCCTGTTGAGACCCTCTATGTTCCAAGTATACACGAAATGGAGACAGATTTCGTGTTAGAAATCAAGCTTGAGAAGGAATCGTGGTTGACCCTAATAGAACAGTACCTGCTACAAGGGGATTTGCCCGAAAAGAGAAGCGAAAGACGCCAAGTCCTTTGTAAAGCTTCACGCTATGTAATACAGGATGGAATAATGTATCGAAGGGGATTCTCGACCCCACTACTCCGATGCATTTCCCATGATGAGGTAAAACGAGTCCTGGACGAAATCCATGAAGAAGAGTGCGGCGACCACACCAGGGGGCAGAAATTGGCAAAGAAAATCCTCCGCTATGGATACTACTGGCCAACTGTGAATCGGGATGCTGCAGACTATGTGAGAAGATGTGATAAATGCCAGATATATGAAAAAATCCCGAGAGCTCCGCCGACGGAACTCACGCAAATGGTAAGTCCCTGGCCATTTGCAATGTGGGAAATTGACTTAGTTGGTTCTTTACCCATAGCTAAAGGTGGAGCGAAATATAAAATAGTTGCGGTCGACTACTTCACCAAATGGGCAGAAGCAGAGCCTCTAGCCACGATAACCGCCAAGAAGGTTATTAATTTCGTCACACGAAATATCATATGCCGCTTTGGCCTTCCACGGGCCATCATTACAGACAATGGGACTCAATACGAAAATATGGCATTGAAAAGAAGTTTGCAGCAGTTGCTCACCCGAAGGCCAACGGACAAGGGGAAGCTGTCAACAAGATAACCAAGTCAGTATTGTAAAAATGTCTGGAAAAGGCTAGAGGCTGGTGGGTGGATGAACTCCCAACATCACTTTAGGCCTACAGGACCACCCACAAGACCGCAACTGGTCACACTCCATTCGCGTTGGCGTATGGCACAGAAGCTGTCATACCTGTGGAACTTGAGGTCCCATCACATCGGGTAATTTATTACGATCCCGAGTCAAACCAGAATCTTTTATTGGAATCGTTGGACTTCATTGATGAAAAATGCGAAGAAGCCAATTTGAGAGCGGCCGCATACAGACACAGAGTCGCTAAATATTATAACGAGAAGGTCCGACCAAGAAAGTTTAGTGTGGGAGACCTCATGTTGAAACGAGTTTTCCCAATCCTGTCTCATATGAATCCTGCATGGGAAGGTCCATACGTCATCGAACGGAAGCTTGGAGAAGGAACTTTCAAGCTAGCGATTGTCGATGGTGCGACACTCCCCCGAGCATGGAACAGCGAGCACTTGCGGCGTTATTATACAGTCTATTTCCTTCATGCCGTAGTCGCATTTACTTCCAGTACGTTTTCATTTCTAGTTCTTGGCATGTAATAAGACAATTTAGCTTGCTTTCGTTAATAAAGGCTTGAAGCCATCTTTTTCGTGAATGATTAATGTTCCTGCGTAAGATAGTCCTGTGGCAAGCGATTAAAATTATATTGTCCTGGTTGATGTACGAACGTCACAAACGAATAAAAACTCCAAGTCCCCGGAGTGCGGACTGGAGTACTCTAAGTCCCCGGAGCGCGGACTCGATTATAAACGAACAAAAATCTCCAGTCCCCGGAGTGCGGACTGGAGTACTCTAAGTCCCCGGAGCGCGGACTCGAGTATAAACGACTAAAAATCTCTAAGTCCCCGGAGTGCGGACTGGAGTACTCTAAGTCCCCGGAGCGCGGACTCGAGTATAAACGACTCAAAATCTCCAAGTCCCCAAAGTCCGGACTGGAGTATTCTAAGTCCCCGGAGCGCGGACTCGAGTATAAACGACTAAAAATCTCCAAGTCCCCGGAGTGCGGACCGTAGTACTCTAAGTCCCCGAAGCGCGGACTCGAGTATAAACGACCAAAAATCTCCAAGTTCGTGGAGTGTGGACCGAAGTACTCTGTGTCCCCGGAGCGCGGACTCGAGTATAAACGACTAAAAATCTCCAAGTCCTTGAAGTGCGGACCGGAGTACTCTAAGTCCCTAGAGCGCGGACTCGAGTATAAACGATGAAAAATCTCCAAGTCCCCGGAGTGCGGACCGGAGTACTCTGTGTCCCCGGAGCGTGGACTCGGGTATAAACGACTCAAAATCTCCAAGTCCCCGGAGTGCGGACCGGAGTACTCTAAGTCCCCAAAGCGTGGACTCGAGTATAAACGACTAAAAATCTCCAAGTCCCCGGAGTGCGGACCGGAGTACTCTAAGTCCCCGGAGCGCGGACTCGAGTATAAACGACTAAAAATATCCAAGTCCCCGGAGTGCGGACCAGAGTACTCTGTGTCCCCGAAGCGCGGACTTGAGTAGAAACGACTCAAAATCTCCAAGTCCCCGGAGTGCGGACCGGAGTACTCTAAGTCCCCGGAGCGCGGACTCGAGTACAAACGACTCAAAATCTCCAAGTGCCCGGAGTGCGGACTGGAGTACTCTGTGTCCCCGGAGCGCGGACTCAAGTATAAACGACTTCAAAATCTTTAAGTCCCCGGAGTGCGGACTGGAATACTCTAAGTCCCCGGAGCGTGAACTCGAGTATGAACAGTAAAAATTCTCCAAGTCACTAGAATGCGGATTGGAATATTCTAAGTTCCCGTTGCGCAGATTAAAAAAAATGTTCCAAGTGCTTGAAGCATGGGAGGAAAACGAAAAACTCTCAGAGGATCAACTGGCTATGTGAAGACAAACCAATAAGTCTATGTTACACACAACAGCATGGATTTAAATCACAATCAATGGGAAAACTGAATAATAAGAAACTTTTGAAAAGATAGAAAAGGAAACTAAACTTTATTCAGGAAAAGTTTTCTGCTACAAGCACTCCAAAATTCGGAGCCAACGTTCTATCTACAAAAATTACAAAAATTATTACATGACTTAAATTGATTCTCGTTGAACGAGGACAGTAGTCATTTCTTGTGCTTCTTCAACCTCTTCCCGGACGACTCTTCCCCATAGCGTTTACCCTCAGAACCTTTCCTTAATGGAGAGTAATAATTGAAGAAGTAGGGGGAACATCCAAGGGCTTGGACTTACCAGGAAGGATGACCTTCAATGGCTTGCTCAAGGGATCATTTAGGTCCATTTCACGCGGCTCAACCTTGACCTTGGCAGTATCTCTTTTCTCTTTCTCGAGCCGCCCCTTAATGCTCAATTCAGATGTATGCTCAGAGGCGCCTGTGACTTCTACTTCATAACTCCCAGAGGAGGAATCAGACTTGCCTTCGTCAAGCGCCCCGATCACTTAAGCATCTAGCCCAGGAACTTCACCAGCGTGAGCAGCCCCACTAGTCTTTTCCGCCTCCTTGGCAACATCGCTCCTCGGAGTGGGATCGGGATCGGAACGACTTGCACAAAATAAGAGAGGAAGAGCATTAGAATGCAATAGTACTTCACAAAGAATGACGACTTTCAAAACCTCAAAGTGAAAGGTTATCTACCAGGCCCTGGCAAACTCTCTGCCCTCAAAGGAGTTTCGCCCTCCGGGATAGGAGACAAAACATGAATGCCCAGGCCGGGGGCTTCTGGATCATAGCCAATGTGCTGTTCAAAGGAATCAAGTATCGGCCGACCGACCGATTGGGAAGGCACGTGAATAGGAGACCCGGCCCCGGATTGATTGGAGACACTTCTTTCCCATTCCTCGAGGGGAAGCCTTTGCAGTAAAGGGCCTTGGCCGCCAATAGGTCTGAAGGCTCATTTCCCTTCAGAAATTCTTTTATCAAATCCTCCTCGTCGACCTCCTCGACACCGTGCTTGGCCTTCCTGATCTGAATTAAGGTTTCCCACGCCTCGAGCAACGATTCAAAATAGCCATCGCCCAAAAAAGTTAAGTCACGGTGCATGAGCACGCAGGCGTTGAATTCGGCAATGAGTGGGTCGAACGCGGTTTTGATCTCTTCTCTACCTTCTTCCCTGGCTGCCTCAAAACCGGAGTCGATGTCCATCAACGCCATCTTCTTGCCCTCTTCGCGGGCCTCTCTCTTTAACATCTCAACCCTTAAAAGCTCGCCCTCGAGCTGTTCTTTTAAGAGTCGGGTGGCGACAATCTCGTCACAGTATCGCTGCAACTCTTCCTGAGCAGCCGTCTTCTCCTCTTTCTCTTTGCAGAGAAGCTCCTCAAGTTTCTTGACCCGGGTGCTGAATGCATCCCTCTCCTTCTGAATGGAGTCCTTCTCTAAGGCCAAAGCCCCACATCGTTGAATCGCCTTGTCAAGCTCTTTCTTATGAGTTGATTCCAAGCGAGTGACGGCCTCAGCAGTATCCCTGGTACTCCGATGGGCGACCTCGAGTTCAGACTTATAAGTGGCAATTTCTTCGTCTTGGGCCTTGATGTTTTTATCGTGGGTAGCCTCAAGCTTCAAACGGTCTATTTCATGCTGGCGCTCCACAGAGACTTCGGAAAGTTTCTCAGCAAGGTGAACGAACGCATCATGTTGAACATAGGTGTCATTGGTACAGGCAATGACGTTCTTCTTAACATCTCCAGGTATAGGATGAATCGCCGGAAGGAACTTCAACCCATCGAAGCAAATCTTAGGAAATGTAGCCTTGAGCTTGCTCAGTCTCTCTGATACTATTGGGTCTGATTCAGGAGCAGGAGGAGACGGCTTTGAAAGTTTGCCCCTCCTATGAGAATCTCGGGACTGTCGAGTGGAAGAAGAATCAGAGCGTTGATCTCGAGGGAAATCAGATTGCGACCCCTTGTAATAAGGCTATCCTTACTTTGCCCCGAATGAGAAGAGGGGTGTCGATGATGCTTGGGCTGGTAATACGGTTTCTTCCGAGATGATGAGTCCCGAGAATGACGGTCCCTATCACCATCACCATCTCTATCTCGACGTCCCTCGGGACCCGAGTCCTGTCCGGACGGCTGAAAAATAGAAGAACCACGGAGACGATCGAATCCATGTGGGCGCCCCATGTCACCTACACGAAATTCAAATAACAACGAGTTAGCAAGGAGAAATGTGACAACAAAAATTTAAGTGCGAATTGAAGTGCAAATGTTCGTGTGTGTCCTAGTGTTTCCCCCCGACGGACCAGTAGCCTTGCTAACAGGGGTTTTCTCTCTCTGACTTTGGATTGGAATGCCCACATCGCCTCTGATGGGCGAATGGAACTTGAATGCCTCCAGATCGAAAAAATCATAGTTGAGCAGATCTTCTGGAATGGAGAGGTTCGAAAGGCCCTTTAGCGAACTTTCAACGTGCTGTGAAGAAGCCTCCTTCTCTGCCGGGATGAGCGTAACTCTGGAAGTTCCGCCAACCTTCTCCTTTCTAATCTTATATGTCAACGTCTTTTTCCCCTTCGAAGGGGAAGATGATGTTTCAATATTGTGCACTTCGACCAGCGGATCCTGAGTTGGACACGCATTCTCACCTTGTGTTTCGGGTGCTTCACCCTCTCTGGTTTCCCCCTCCTCCTGTGCACCGGGGGTGTGGCGTGACGAGATTCAGCCAACTTCTTCCCTTTATCGGATGCGGGCTTGGAGATGGAGACGCCCTCAGGAAGGCTCACCCGATGACCATCTGCTAACATCCCGAACCTTGACAGTGACTCATTTGAAATGAGGGTTCGGATGTCCCGTTCCTCGGCGGGAAGAGCTCTAATAGCCTCAACAGCCTATGAATAGCCACGGCCCTCAGGACGTGGATTGATATCTGAAAAAAGTGAAACAAGAGTTAAAAAAAGCATTGCCTCAACCGAAATATGAGCATCGCTCTAAACAGAAGACTTACTTCCTTCAACCCATCTCCTCGCGAAACCAGAAGGGCAGCGCATGTAGAACCATTCCTGTTTGTGCAGGGAAAACTTGCTCCACGCTTCGGTTAGGATTTGGCACTTGTGGTGCGGCTCGAGGAACACGAAGGAGGGGCTATCTCTCCACTTCTTGATCATATAAATAAATATAATGTTGCCGGGAGTTGGAGGCCTGGAGAAGACATCCATAAAAAGGAGGTAGGTCCCATAAATGAACGCATGACCGTTTGGGTGCAGCTGGGACGGGGCGACATCTATGTATTGCAACACGTCCCCAAGAAATAAATTAAATGGAGGCACGCTGCCCACCCAGCACATAAACTTATTGCAGGTGGTGTATCCGACTGGGGTCAAGTGTGGACGATCATGGCCCGACGGAACCAACACGTCGGCAAAAGGGTTTCCGTGGATCGAACATATTCGCCGGAGCGCGGCTTCATTAATCTTCGAAGCCTGTGAATTGATCGGATTATCCAAGAGAATCGTTGACTCCAGGGCATCAGGAGCTAAGTTATGAGCGGGGGAGGTCGACGGATTAGAAGTATCTACGTCCCCTTGTTTGGAAGACGACCCGGGTCTGTCCGAGATTGTGGCGGAACTGGATTTTTTAGACATTTTTTGACGGGAATCGAATCCTGCAGAGCACTTGTATGAACTATACTCAAAAAATGATCAGCGTTAGACTTAACAACATAAATTTCCCCCCTATGTGGTGTGTGAGCTAGTGCATTCAACCGTGTATAAGCATTAGAAATTCGAGAATCGCCAGGTTACTGATATGAAACTAAGCTTAAAGGTCATCGCCTACGAAGACCGTCATCGCTGACCATCTCCAAAAGCCCGCCAAATGGCGATTACAGTTTCAAGTTCAGGGAACGTTAGAGGTATTTATCCGATTACGTCAAGTAAAGTTCAAGTTTATATCTGCTAGAACTAGGAGGTTATCAGTCCAAATCAGTTCAATTTACTAGCATGCTGGGTTTTCTGTACTTATTCTGTTAAGAAATTAGGCAAGGCAATTGTTCGTTCGGCTTAAGTTATGTTCGGCCGATAGGATGTGGTTCGGCATTTTTGTTCGTCCGGCATAAGTCATTTTCGGCCATACTTTCGTTCGACAGGACTATCGTTCGGCCTGTATCCTGTCCGGCCAGACCATCGGTCGGCCGAACTGTCGTTTGGCCTGAATAGTGTTCGGCTAAAACGCTGCTCGGCCGAGAGATCGTTCATCGCCCTGACCTTTTTCCCTCTTCCCTTCGATTTTCCCTCTTCAACCTCGTTCGGCATGAGGAGATCATGCTGAACCATTACAAGGCCGACCCATACCACTGGGTCTCACCTTCAATGCCACGCACCTCCAACTAACTCCAGCCTTCGAGTGCTTCTGCCATCCACTTTTCCCCTCTCCGTTCCACCCGCCTTGGAATCACCTGAGGTCAAATCAATTCCTAGCCTCGGGGCACGATCAAGACCCATCTCGCCTCCCTCATCCCCGTGCCTCCTACATCCTATCATCTGTCTAACTACAGTTTGTGATTTTAAATGAACATATGTGAAAATCCTTACCAAGAGGAATGATAGGAGTTTGGGAAGGGATTGTAGGAAGGACGTGCTAGATTCGAGGAACGGAAGGGATGATTGAAACTTAAAGGAAATAAGTTGTGTGCTCTTGGGAAATCATGGGTAAGAAGTGAAAAAGAGAAGAAGAAGTAGAGTACCGGGTTTTATAGGATAAAAAAGGAAGTCAAAATGACTCTGACCGGTAGAACCGGACAAAGCACGAAACATGTTTGGCATTGGTTATCTTATTCAGCATTTGATCATCGTTCGGCCTCGGCATTACACCAACTCATTGTTCAAAGCACATCGCGTCCGGTCAACGCGATACACTTTGGGGGGCATGTGTTTCCCAAGGAATAAGCCGGGCAACTTAGTACTCGACCTCCCCTATCGTTCGGTCCAAGATGGGGCGTTCGGCATTAAGAAGAATCCGGTATTGAATACATTCCGGCCGAAGAAGAACGCTCGACCTAAGATCGTTCGGCCCAAGATATCGTTCGGCCAAATCGACTGTCCGGCCAGGAACCTCGCTCGGCCTTTAAGTGGCTCGGCACCATAACACTCGGCATGGAAGAATGGTCCAGGTTACGTTCGACCAAGGACAACGTTCGGCATGTTAAGGTCATTCGGCATGAATGCCCCATCCGGTATTCAGGGTGTTCGGCATCACATCGTTCGGCAGAGGATAGCGCTCGGCATCTAGGAGCATTCGGCATCAAGGAACATTCGGTATTGAGTACCGTTCGGCCAAAGACATCGCTCGGCATTCCGGCCTGGTTCAACTCGATACTCGGCATACCCACTCTCGGCCCAACTGGTTAGCCCGACATCTCTTTGCAAACGTTATACAGAAGCATTCGGCCAAAGGCCTCATTTGGCCAAGGGCCTCGTTCGGCCAGAAGCATCGTTCGGCCAAAGGCTCGTTCGGTCAAGATTGCATTCAAACATCAAGCGCCTCGTTCGGCACCCAAACCGTTTCGCATCATACCGTTCGGCTTTAAGGAGCGTCCGATACCCATGAAGATACGGCATTCTCATTCGGCCTCCCTAGACATTCGGCAATCAAGGATGGTTCGGCATTCTCCCCAGAACACCCGGTCCAATCATTGCTCGGCCTACTCTTCCCCACAACAAACGTATCGTTCGGCATAAAGAGGCTGGGTCGGCACTCGGCCGTTCGGCCTGCTCGGTTCGGCATACAAGGCTTGCCTTATTTTGACCAAGTTATTCAGCCACCAGATCCACCAGAGAAGTCCAACCCACCTTTGTCTATAAATAGAGGGGCAAGGGCACAAAGAAGAGGAGAAATGGGAGAGAACACTGGAGAGACTCTGCCATTTCCAAGACTCGTTCCAGACTTATTTCTTTTACTTTGCCATTGTATTCTAATAACTAAAAACAGATTGTATCTGTAATCACCCATCAAGGAAATTAATGGAAATCAACTTCAAAGTGGATATAGGCAGTTACGCCGAACCACTATAAATTTGGTGTTCTTGTTCTCTGCATTAAAATTTATGTTCTCTTCTCAGTTTTAATTTACTTTCTTCATTAATCTCTCTACACAATCTTTCTAAGGATGTTAGTGACCAATTTTGGTGCTAACAGTTTGTTTCATCCATCAATTGGTTAAAAATAACAAATCTTAAAGGATTTTACAATAATGGTCATCAAGGGAATGGTATTTTGGACATATCCAAATTTGCTTATTCGCCATCTTCTACTGCTACACCAAGAGTATTGGGTAAATATGCACTATGTGAACGTTTTATATACTTTTTGTATGTTTTTCTTTTCTGTACCAGTATTAGCACATGTAGTTCTTATTGAAAACGACATCTCAAAAATTATAGTAATCTTTATTTTTTAGTTTGTTGAAATTGTTGTTTATGGATTCTATAACAATTTTGACAATTTTTTCCTTTGGTTCACTCATTTGAAAAGGCTTTAATTTGTGTAATAGAGTGCATTCATGTCCTTCGATACGTCCATATATATTAAAAAGCTAAATTGGAATAATACCGTAAAACGCTCAATTAAATGATATGCACTCTTAGTAATTGTAATATTAAATGTACTGTCGACGCTATCTTTTACACTAAAATTAAAACCCCAACAAATATCATTTTTAACAGTGCTCTGGACAACTAAAATATAATTTTTTATTATTATGTGTGTTCGTTATTTAGTCCATTCATTTAGTTTGATTCTCATATTTAGATAAGACTATGTATTGAATTTTTCCATAGATTTTGTTGTCATGCAAAAATGAGTTATACAGTCAATCTAACCAATTTTTCAACAATTAAGGCCCCGTTTGGATTGTCGTTTTAAGTTTTGTGTTTTTGTCTATATAAAAGCGCGTCCGTTGTATGTATTGTTGAAAAACAAAAAATTTTAAAAAACAAAATTAACATGTAAAATAGGAAACAAGTTTATTTTTTTTTTCATGTAACAAAAGCACGGAGAACAATCCAACTCCTTCATTATCCGGTGATCGTCGCAATGGCTAAGAATTGTAAATCTTCTTCTCTTATTTTTTGCTATTTCTTTGTGCAAGTTGGAAACACAAAACTCAAAATACAAAATGAAACCAAACGGGACCTAAGAATTTAGTAATCACTTTATTATTAACTAAGTTATGGTAATTTCTAACTTTTACAACTGACCTTCATTGTGTTTGAAGCCAATTATAAACACGTGTATCTAAATAGTAAAAATTTTAATTAAATTCGATTGATACTTGCTGTTCATTTATAAATATAAAATTTCAAAATAAACTACCTTTAACAGGTACTTTCGACAATTTATACATGAGTTTTTCTAATTCTATATTTATTAGAAAGTCAGCTGGTCTACTTTGGATTTTTATGTCGTTAAGTTGATTTTTTACACCGAAGTTTTACAGAAATAACTTTCATGGAAATTTATCTTCACTATATTGGAACAAAATTACTTCATATTTGATTATTTATCAAAATTATTATTTATAAATTTAGCCATCAATCAACCCATTTAGTTAGATACGTTTTATTATCGCCTTCCATAAATGGACAGACAATGAAATGCTTTATTGTATACATTGTTTTAAAATTGATACTTCAATGACATGCACAATCCGTAACTATAGTATAAAATGAAGTATTGTAGATATTTTTTATTAAAATAATATTTTATCGTACTAAATCTAAAAATAGTAAATTACCACTTTAATTCCTTAAATAATTACTCTTCATTAGAAAATTTCTTAATACCTCTCTTTCTATATATTTCATGTTTCAAAAACTACAACGTTGTTTTAGTTACCTATATATAATAAAAATCCAAAGTAGAACGAGTAATTTTGGATTTTTATGTGGTTAGGTTGAGTCTTTACATTGAAGTTTTATAGAAATTTTGTTTTTATGGGAATTTAACTTCACTCTATTGGAAACACAATTGTTGAAAATATGATTTTTTTTCAATCAAATTTTTTTGTAGCGACCCACTGTTCCATACCCTTTGAGTTGATAATAATTCGTTCCTATTCAACCCAAATTGTACGAAAGAGCGAATAACTAGGGTAAAGAAGAAGAAAGAGATAGAAGAAAATAGAACAACAATACAGAATCTCACGGTCACAGCGGGACAAAATATAATATATAATAATATATTTTTATACAAAAGAATCTATAACTGTTTTATACTTACAATCATCATAGTACAATAATCAATACATCAATCAGGACAGTTATAATAACTTGTCCCCATACAACGGAAATATAAGTCGAGTACGGTAATATGTCTCTATCATTCAGCTCGTCCCCTAAGCTCCATAACACTCTATCCTGAATCTGTAATACTCATCTGACCTGTGTATTATGATAAAATAACACCCAAGTCGGTTTGAAAAACCAATGTGAGAAAACACACTCGATTTGATCTATTAGAGTTATCAAGATCCTTTGAAAAACAAAGGTATCTCGTAAGACCGCATCATACATAAATACAATGGCTTTTAACCTAAAGATAACCAAAACATTTTATATCAAAATCATCTGATATTGTAATAGCATCTAGTATAAATACTCATTCAAATAGATGAAATTGTTACATTAATTAAATTCCAGCATACTAGGCTCTACAAACAAAACCGTAAAGGCTCGTATTAGAGAATGGACCTCATACAATGACTGGGCCACTCGGGTTCCATCCATCACAGAACACCTCTAGAAAAATGTACCGAGGACCTCGTCGGGATCCTGCTACACAAGACCGGCCTAACCTTAACCTGGATAGACCGAATATGCTATCACCATGGGTATTCCCACCCTTAAAAATCGAGCGCTACCTTTTCATGCACAACCATATCCATCATTTATATATTTTCGAGGATATCTAGAAAAGTGATAACATACCCTAATTGGGTGCGACCCACTTAGCCTTGTTGCATTTCCCCTGTTTTACATTTGATGAGGCTTGAGATTATATGTTACCTTTTAAGAAACAATTCCAACTAGAATGCTCGTCGTCATCAAATGACAATGTTCTGATAGCATTCGTCCATACAAGCAGTTCTGAGTGTGGACAAACCGGATCACCGTCTTCACTATCTTCATGGTATCCATTCATAACGTTCAAATCGGATCGAAGTAGTTTTAGATAATTAAATCCGTTCCCGGTCACTTTGAAATGATTAATGAAATTGGCCAATATTGATAGTCGGTTATTTAACTTTCAATAAAACAACCATAAGCAGACACCGGGCCTTATTTCATAATTCTTTAAACATTTATTTCAAAATATCTTTACTAAGACATATATTCACGTTCCTTTCCATATTCCAATATTTGAAAATAATTTCAAATTCTTAAATCCATAACAAGATATTTTCAAACCATCTCAACACTTAGAAATATTCCCAAATTTCAGTTTTTATACTTACGAAAATATTATGAGTCTTATTTTCCAAAATCTTTTCAAATATCAATACTTAAGAGAATATTTCGTAACTTATTTCATAAGTCTTCGGAATCACTAATAAATTTCCTTTTACAATTCCCAAAACACTGGGTACCTATTTATAACCCTATTCAACAATTTATAACTTATTTTATGAATTCAGATTTCATTTTCAAAATTCCCATACTCAACATTTTGGAATTCTATTTCCTCCAAATCCCTTAAAAAATTCCTCTTCTCAAAATCATCTCCACTTATAAGCCTCATTTACGAATCTCGAGAGAATTTATAAATAAAAAATTTCAATCACTTCAAAACTCTATATACATATATATAATAAGTATTTAAAAAGGATAATAATTAATTTTTAAAACATGTTCAAGTAATTATTTAAAATATCGAAAACACTTTTATAAACATCAATAACTCATTTTTAGATTAAAAAAAATTCAAGGTTGATTTGTAAAAGTTAGAATTTACTAAAATAAATACTTAATATTTGAAAATTAACTTATTGAAGTATTTCAATCCTGACTAGTTTAAAATTTCATAGTTTTAAATAATAAAATTTTCAATATAAAAGCAAACTTAACTTCTTAGAATTAAAAATATATTTTTAAAACCACAATAACCAATTCAATTTTCTAAATTCCTCTCGAATCACATCACAACATTTCCATTCCGATCTCCTTAACCTTTTTCACTTTTAGAAATGGTATCCACTATTTTTCTCACCACATTTTCATATTCTAATATAAATTCTCCTGGTAAATTTATATTCCCATTTTGTCATCTGATGTCGATTTCCCTTATTTATAAACATTGTTTATTAATTTTATAACTCCTTTGAGTTTCACTTTTTATAAAACTAATCTTTTTTATAAAATTTCATTTTTTTATAAATCCATTACTTTAATAATTCCTTTTATTTTTTTCCAATCTATTTTTAGTATTAAATTCAACTCCTATTTATAATTTCAGCATGTCCTTTATAAATTCTTTTATATAATTCTTTTTTTGAAATATCTCTATGTCAAACAATATTATGAATTGTTAAGTACAACTAAAACAAATATTTTTTTCCAACTCAATTTCCTTTAAAATAACCCAAATACTCACCCAAATCGCCAAATCATCACCAGTGCCAAGAAAAATTCAAACCCTAGCTAAAAACGAACCTTCGACTCACTCTACCTGCTCACGGCTGAGCTTGCACTCCCCAATATTCAAGCATAACACACGTATAGCTCATGTACATGAATTTCAAACTGACGTTTTTTTCTTTTTATAATGAACAAATTTTTCTAGAAAATAAATAAAGATGAAGAAGAGGGATTCATGATTTTAAAAAAGTGAAGTGCAGGCATGATTTAAAAGAAATGAAAGCCACTAAATCAGATGATAGGTCAACCTTAGGGTGGCTTGACAAGAAAGAACGTAGGCTAATGTGAAATGAGATAAATATATATTTTTTCAAATTGCAAAAGTATCTAGATATCTATTTCGTATCCCTATCGAGGTGTGCCGCTAGGCGGTTATAATGTTATACCCCAATTCCAAACGCAATGGAGCAACTTTCAAGTCCTAATTCGATCACATGTAGAAGATAGCCTTTGGGACCCAAATACTATATTAAATTTCGGTATTAATTTCAACGCATTTCTCTCCTGTACGATCAAACGATAACTCCAAAAGCTACAAAAATTGAAATCCGACAACAATACATTATTACGGATCCAATGGAAATAGTTTCGTCAAATTCCAAGATTGTGCCGCGGATCTATATTTTAACACGTCGATTAGAGCGACGATTTCAAATATTGGCGATATCACTTGAAATTCTCGGTTTTATAATCTTATTAATTAAATTATTATTCAAATCCAATATAAACCATTTAAATATTCCAAATTAAACATTGAAAAATATGGAACGTTAAATTCCTCCCTCTTAAAAGAATTTCGTCCCCGAAATTGCTAAGGTAGAAAAATGCTCCAAACTCATTAACTTATCAAAACCTACTAGTCGAAACTCAATATAAACCTTTTTAATCCTTTGGTTCCAACCAAAACATTTAGTTCTCAATTCTAATTTCAAAATCTTTTATTCTAATTACAATTCGAAACCAGATTGTCTCTAACAAAAAATTTCAAATTTTTTTAACACCCTATATTTTCAAACAAAATTGGCTGTCTCCTTTGTACGGAGGACCTTTTGCAATATGAAAAAAGAGATAAAAATATATACATCGACCCACATGGTCGGAAAACAAAAAATATATATCAATAATTATATTTTGCGGTATTTAATCTGAAATCGTACCTTTATTTTGCATTTTTAAGTGAGCGGCTTATTTTTTGTGCAATTACGCAACCCAAATCTTGCCCAATAGCCTCCCGGTACCTGTACTTACTCTATTTAAACACATAAGCACAAAAAAATGAAAAATAATAGCATTTTATTTATTTAATTAGTTAAAATACATAGTCTTCGTAACCCAATCATGCCAAACATATATTATAAGCAATTTAAATGTTCCGACACCAATTTGATTACTTTCAATCAATCCATATACCATTTCACTCAATTCAAATGATTTACAACTCAATTTTCTTGCATTCACTTGATAACTACTCATTATATTTATATCCACTCCAAATCAATTCTAAACCAATTTATTCACTTTCTATTAATTCATAGATTTTTTATTTACTTCCGTTTGCGTCAAACGAAAAAATTTCTATGCAAATTCGATGATATTCATTTAATAAAATAACCATTTCAGTTTAGAGCTATTTAAATTTGATTCCAAATAAATTTATATTCAGTATTATTTCATTTCAATTTGATTCTCAATCATTAAACTTACGTTTCATTCATATCCACATTCGTTATATCCACTCCATTTTATTAAACTCGGAATCATTCCATGTTATTTACTTATGAATTATTTCATAGTTTTATTTTAGCCAAGCTCCCACCCAAATATTAACTTAAGTTAATTTGTTTATTTTCACTTATTTCAACCTTATAACTTAAGTTTATTTTCATTTCAACCAACTTCCATTTCATTAACTAATTAATTAATTACTTTACTTGTTTGATCCACTTCAATTTTTTAATTCCAAACTCGAATTCATTCTCGAATTTATTTAATTCATATCCAAGGCCACATTCAATTTATTTACACTTTAAACTAAATTTATTTATAACTTAAGTCATTGCTATTTCAATCCAATTTCATTTTATTTAATTCCACAACATTTCAGAATATATTTATTTCGCTTACCCTTAAGTCGAGTTTTATTTATAACTCAAGTTCCAATTCTCATACTGACTTTTAATCCACAATCCAATTTATTTAAACAAGTTAAGTTTCATTTCCATATTTAATTAACTAATTAATTCATTCGGTTAGTTCGCTTCCAATTTGTAATTCAATACCTGATTTTTATTTCAAAAATCACTTCATTTAAGTCACTTGAGTTAGAGTTCATTTTCATAATTCAAGTTTGGATTTTATTCCCTTCACCAAAATATCAAACCATTTTATTTTGGGTTTTTTATTTCACTTTTCCATTTTATAAGTTACACAACTTATTTCTCATATTTCCATCAATTTTATACTAGAGTATATTCAGAGTTTATTATTAACTAAATTTTGTTCCTCCCTTTATATCATAAGCATACTTACATTTCATTAATTTCAAATTATTATAAGATACATAAACTCATTTATTCACACTTCGAATAATTCCTACTTAAATTATTACATTCTAAATTTATAACTTATGATTATATAATTATTTCATAACTCAAAATTTATATTACTTCAAGTCGATATTATTTCTAATACAATTAAAATTTTATAACTTATTAGTCACTTCATAATTCACATTACATATTTAATTCAGTTCCATATAATTTAAATGCAATTCATCTTTTTATTTAAATTTCAATTCCTTTTAACCAACATTTCAAAACCAAATTCGAGTTATTCAAACTTAAATTAAATTTCACTCCAAACAAATTTATTTCTAATTCATTCAATATCATTATATATTTCAATTACTTCGCTTAAGTTAACTCCCATTTCATTAATACACCACATTAATTCAATTCAAACCCAGTCAATTAAATTTCTAAAATTTATTTTATCCAGCTTAACTTAAGTTAAATTCCATTTTAACTTTCCAACTTTAAATTTGATTCCAACTTCAATTTTTCACACTTTCCTCCTTATAAGTATCATCTTCCATAGGATTCTAGAATTTTTTAAACATATGCTATTTATTTCAAATCACTTGAAATCAAATACATATATACACACTCTTTTTGGTTTAACAATCCACTTTCTTGGATTTTCAACTTCACTTAGTTCCATTCTAAAACAATTTCCCTTTAGAATTTCCAAAACAACACTTGTTTTCACCAAAATCTCCATATCAATTTGCTATGGTAGCAATCCGTCACTTAAAAACTCGAAAATGAATACTGATGATGCTGCGCAATCATCACCAAGATTATTTTCCAGCGACTGAAGTGAGTTCAATGCCATAACAATTCTGAAATCCATTTAAAAAAAAAATTCTTTCAAAAATATCTACAAAATAATATTACTATTATTTATTTCGAAATACATTGGTGTTAGTCCGTGAGATAATGGTTCTGATGACAACAACCGTAGAATAGATTATAAAATATAAATACTAACAGTATAAGTTTAGATATATATGTATATGCAGGATTTAACCATGCAGGTACCAAGAATGAAGACTGTACAGCATAGAGATTCAAGATATCAAGATTGAAGACTCATGGGTATTAAGATTATCGGGAGTTCAAGAATTCAAGTAATTTATTCTTTAATTAGAAATTTTGTTAAAACTCCTAGAAAAGCACTAGCATCATAAAATCTTCGTGGAATGGAGTCCACTTCGAGCCTGTTAAAGGGATGGGACCCTAAGTAGGATGGAACCTACGAAAAATCTAGTGGAACATTATTTTGTATCCGCTAACCTTTTATTCAAAATTATATCTTGTTTTCAAAATGATTTCAAAACCTTCCTTTTAAAAGCATCAAAAACATCTATCCTGATTTCAAATACTTTTAGCCTCAAAATAACCTTTAATTTCAAAATCAAATTATCCTTGTTTTTAAACTATCTTTTAAATATAATATATTTAACTTTTAAATATTTATACTTAGATTTTAAATATAAAATTATAGTAAAATTTTGTATATATTATTCTTTGTACTTACTTATGTATTTTAAATATAGTCAAGTATATTTATGAAGTTTAAAATAGTTTTAATATAAAATAAAGGTTATTTCCAAAGAAAATAAAAACACCAAAAATCCCTTTGGGATGTCGACATACTCATGTACCCCATTTCGACATGGTGTTAGTTGAGTTCAAAATTTAAATTTCAAAAGAAGTGTCTATTCGTCATAACTCTTCCCGATTGGACATGACTGTTGTTCCTCTATAAATAGGGGTTAGTTTCAACAAATTTTAAGATAGTTTTTCTGTTTTTTCACTCCTCTTCTTCTTCCACATTTCTATATACAAATTCTTATCATTACTCTACCGAAATCAACATTGAATCTAACTAGATTATCTCTGGTTTGATTCTCTATCACTATCTCAACAAGATCCCTAGTGCTATTTAGAGTTATAGGCTTTTTGTAATCAACTTAGCGAGAAAAGGTGCGATTGTAGCCTTGAAAATCAATCAAGTATAAAAGATGTGATTGTAGCCTTTGGAAATCAATTGGGTGAACTTGTTTCCCGGAAAATCGAGTATCTCTAGTATTGTGATTCTGGAGGGTGTACCTCGTAGCCTTGAAATCGAGGGTGTAATTGTAAAGATTGTTTTTGAATGGAAATCTGTATTTGTATGCGGGACTGGATGCAGGATAACTCTGAACCAGTATAAAATCCGATGTGTTCTTTTCTTTACTACTTTTACTTTATATATGCATTTGTGTTTGATTCTGTGATCATATCTGTGTCTGAATATTGCATACATTTATGTCTAAATTAACAAAAACTCAAAAAGATTTAACAATTCTCTAAAACACTATTCACCCCCCCTCTAGTGTTTATCCTTAGCCTTAAGATCCTTAATCCGCATTTCTCACATTTGGTATCAGAGCAACGTTTTCAAAGTTTCATAATCTGATTTTTGATTAAAAAATTCAAAATAGCTACCAACACTAGTATTGTTACTAACACTAGTATCCCTATCACTTGTTCATTTGTAGAAGTCAGTCTACTGTCTGACCACCACTTTTTAATGGCAGTAACTATGCATATTGGGCTTGTAAGGTGAAAATATATTTACAATCTATAGGATTAGACACATGGAATATCACATAAACTGAATATTCTAAACCCACAACTGATTTTGCACAGTGGACCGCTAAGCAAAAGACTGTTGCACAATACAATTCTAAAGTAATGAATATTCTATTTTGTTCATTTGATAGAATTGAATTTAATAGAGTGTCAGTTTGTAAGTCTGCATATGAAATCTGGAAAAATTTGCAAGTAACTCACGAAGGAACAAGCAAAGTTAAACGGACCAAAATTTCCATGCTCACAAATCAGTTTCAACTATTTAAAATGAACCCTAATGATTCTATTTCAGATATGTATAGCAGATTTCATGATATTGTGCATTCTTTAGTATCCTTGGGAAAGGAATTTTCTGAAGAAGATCAAGTCAGAAAAAATTTAAATTCTCTTACTCCAGAATGGAATCAAAAGGCACTTGCGATCAAAGAGGCAAATGACATCAGTACCTTAATGTCATTTGAAGTCCAAATGATTGGGAGAAGAGAAAGCAAAGCATCTGAAAAGAAATCAATAGCATTCAATGCATTGACCGATGGATCAAACTCAAACAGTGATGATGAAGAAGAGATAGCCTTTATGACCAGAAATTTTAGGAAATTCCTGAAATACAGAAAGATGAATAGTATCAAGAGAAACAACTATAAGAACTCTAAAAATCAGAATGTAGTGCCAAATAATGTCAAATGTTTCAACTATGATGAACCAGGCCACATCAAAAGAGACTGTCCGTATCCAGAAAGGCAGAATCCTCCTATGAACAATGATCCATCAAAGAAACGAAAGCGTGCATTTACTGCTACTCTAGATGATTCAAAGCCGTCCTCAAGTGATGATGATCAGAAAACAGATAATTCAAATTTTTGTTTCATGGCTGTTCACGACTCCAACGAATTCAGATAAACGGATTCAAGAAAAGGTACACATTTACAATATAACTGGTTAAAATTGCTTGCTAAGAATTAGATGCTTAATTGCATGATTGATTGATTTTGAATTGGTATGTTTTTTGAATTTTAAAATTTATTTTTTATTCTTTATTATTATTTTATTATTATTTTTATTAGTTTTAATAGTATAATAATACTTTCTGAAATATACTATGAGTCCAATAATATTTCAGAAATATATAGACATTAAAAATAATAATAAAGTATATATATTTTTATTAGAGAACTTAGGAAAAATAAATCACAAAAATTCACTGGCACATGTCGACATGGTCCCTACCATGATGTCGACATGGGCACTAGAATTTGAATTTCAAAATTTGAATTCAAATGTTTGAATTTTCCTCCACCTTTTCACTTCATTCAATTCTCTTAAAAGCTCCCTTTTGACCAGAGAACATGCCCTTTGAGAATCTATTTATTCACTATCTTTTATCATATCTTTTCACTCTCATTTTCAAATTCAAACTCTCTTTTCAAAACTTCAAGCTCCCTACTCTCTATTTTAATGGCTTCTTCAAGCAACCCCTCCACCATGAGAATTTCCAGAAAGATAAAAGAGCAACTCTTCAATGATCCGGAGGCAATAAAAGCATACATCAATTATGCTAATTACGCCAAAGTCCATCCCGGAAAGTTCGCTATCTTTCAAGACTTTTCTTCTTATGAAATTGATTCTCTTTTTGCAAACATCAAATTCTTAGTCTTGTTGATGCTTCTCAAAATGATTTAGTTTGCTATCCAAATCTTGTCAAAATTTTCTATGCAAATTTAAACCTTGGATTTTATAATGAAATGAGGATGAAATTTGAATTACTGTCAAAGGCACTAGAATAGTTTTGAATTGTGATCTATTGGGTACCATTCTCAATTGCAAGAGTACGGGAATGGATCTTTCTAATTTTAAAATCGATGAAAATGATCGTGAGACATTTCCCCACAACTTCGAAGGGAATGATAATTTTGAATTCAAAAAACGAAATTTTCGACCAAAAGCAAGAATTGTCAATCTTCTTTTGCAACATACTTTGACCCCAAGATCGGGGAATTTTAACAATCCTACTTCAAAAGTTTGCAAAACACTTTTGCTATTTTTGGAAATTATGACATAAATTGGGCGCAAATTATTTTGGATGAACTTCGTCCCAAAAATCTTGAAATGGGTGAGAATACTTTGTATCATGGAATTTATCTCACTCGGATTTTTAACTATTTTGGTGTGGATTTCAAAGGCAAAGAATTTGTTTCTAGAAAAGTTTTCATTCATTCCAACATTTCGCTTATGAAAATTCCATTTGTTTTTCAACCTTATGAGACTCTTGCTGAAAAGGAAGAGCATTTGGCTCATGAGGAAATGGAAGAAGAGGAAGAGGAAGAAGAAGAAGAGGATGAAATGGAAATCGAAGAAGAAGAAGGTGAAATCTCTTTGGAAAGCATCGACTATCCTCCTAAGCCATCCACCAAAACCCTTCTCAAAAACCAAAAGATGATTGTTGAGAATCAACGGATTCTTACACAATTCGTTGGTAAGAAGTTGGACAAAATTTCATCCAAGATGAACAAGTTCATTTCCAAAGTCGGCAAGAAACTTGGACTTTCTTCATCATCATCATCCTCTAACTAGTTCTACCTTTTCGTATCTCGTTTTATCTGTTTTAGTTTATTTTGACTTGAATGTTCATGTAGTTCTTTATGATTAATCGTTGTATCATTTTAGTATGAAATGGAATGGAATTTCTTCCTGTAATCTAGCTTATCTTATCTCCAGAATAAATATTAGTATATTATATAAGTATATATATATATATACACAATTATTCACAAAATCAAAATATATCATCAAATTTCACTACACCATGTCGACATACCCCCTATGACAATGTCGACATGTACTAGCCAGAAATGACAATTCATTTTGAATTTTAAATTTGAATATTTACCATATATCTGTTCATTTCAAACGAATTTCTACACCTATAAATACCTATTTCTTCCAGTTCTTCACTGAAAACTATTTCTTATCTACTCTATCTCTCATTCTTCCACAAATCCAAATATGGGTAATCCAATTCATGACTTATCTGAAAATCTTGAAGAAACTCTTAATTCATTCAAGAATATTCTCTCGTTCATTCTTCGTAACCAGCGACACTTAGAATTGAGTCAAATGCAGATGATCAAGGAGCAAGAAAGGCATTTCAATGCAATACGATGGATAATTTCCTCCCTACACAAGGATGATAAAGAAGCACATCATCCAGTCTCTCTCACCAACGACAAAGAAAATTGGGAGCCATTAAGGCAGACCCTATCTTTGGAGAAGAAGGATGGGTGGAAGTTCCACATAACGTTTAATTTTATTTGGTTGCTTTGTTTGAATTCTTTTCCTTGACTGATTTGATTTCATTTACTTTGGCTTGGTTTAAATTTGATTGATATTTAGTATGGATTGATGTTTATTGTACAAAACATGTATAACTAACATTAACATGTATACAATCCTTGATTCATTATTATGACTATCAATTCTATATTCCATTGTACAAGTTTATTAATGCAGGTATTTTCGTCCAAGAATGAGGGGGAGTTATATAGTTTAGTGTTATATAGTTTAGTGTTATATAGTTTAGAGTTAGTTTTCATTGTTAATGACTAAGGGGGAGAAGTATAAACTAGGGTAGTTAGGCATAGATTAAGGGGGAGTTATTAGGATAGAAGTAATATTTTATAAACAAAGGTTGTCATCATCAAAACGGGGGAGATTGTCAGTCCATGAGATGATGGTTTTGATGACAACAACCTTAGAATAGATTATAAAATATAAATACTAACAGTATAAGTTTAGATATATATGTATATGCAGGATTTAACCATGCAGGTACCAAGAATGAAGACTGTATAGTATAGAGATTCAGGATATCAAGATTGAAGACTCATGAGTATCAAGATTATCAAGAGTTCAAGAATTCAAGTAATTTATTCTTTAATTAGAAATTTTTGTTAAAACTCCTAGAAAAGCACCGGCATCTTAAAATCCAATTTATTCGTGAAATGGAATCCACTTCGAGCCTGTTAAAGGGATGGAACCCCAAGTAGGATGGAACCTACGAAAAATCTAGTGGAATATTGTTTTGTATCCGCTAACCTTTTATTCAAAATGATTTTTCGAAATAATATCTTGTTTTCAAAATGATTCAAAACCTTCCTTTTAAAAGCATCAAAAACATCTATCATGATTTCAAATACTTTTAGCCTCAAAATAATCTTTAATTTCAAAATCAAATTATCCTTGTTTTTAAACTATCTTTTAAATATAATATATTTAACTTTTAAATATTTATACTTAGATTTTAAACATAAAATTGCAGTAAAATTTTGTATATATTATTCTTTATACTTACTTATGTATTTTAAATATAGTCAAGTATATTTATAAAGTTTAAGATAGTATTAATATAAAATAAAGGTTATTTTCAAAGAAAATCAAAACACCAAAAATCCCTTTGGAATGTCGACATACTCATGTACCCGATTTCACATGGTGTTAGTTGAGTTCAAAATTTAAATTTCAAAAGAAGTGTATATTCGTCATAACTCTTCACGAATGGACATGACTGTTGTTCCTCTATAAATAGGGGTTAGTTTCAACGAATTTTAAGATAGTTTTTCTGGTTTTTCACTCCACTTCTTCTTCCACATTTCTATATACAAATTCTTATCGTTACTCTGCCGAAATAAACATTGAATCTAACTAGATTATCTCTGCTTTGATTCTCTATCACTATCTCAACAAGATCCTCAGTGTTATTCAGAGTTATGGGCTTTTTGTAATTAACTTAGCGAGAAAAGGTGTGATTGTAGCCATGGAAATCAATCAAGTGTAAAAGGTGTGATTGTAGCCTTGGAAATCAATTGGGTGAACTTGTTGCCCGGGAAATCAAGTATCTCTACCCAGAGGATTGTGATTCTGGAGGGTGTACCTCGTAGCCTTGAAATCGAGGGTGTAATTGTAAAGTTTGTTTTTGAAAGGAAATTCGTACTTGTGTGCAGGACTGGATGTAGGGTAACTCCGAAACCAGTATAAAATCCGGTGTATTCTTTCCTTTACTGCTTTTACTTTATATTTGCATTTATGTTTGATTCTGTGATCATATCTGTGTCCGAATATTGCATACATTTGTGTTTAAATTAACAAAAACTCAAAAAGATTTAACAATTCTCTAAAACACTATTCACCCCCCTCTAGTGTTTATCCTTAGCCTTAAGATCCTTAATCTGCATTTCTCACATTTGGTATCAAAGCAAGGTTTTCAAAGTTTCATAATCTGATTTTTGAAAAAAATTTCAAAATGGCTACCAACACTTGTATTGTTACTAACACTAGTATCCCTGTCACTAGTTCATTTGTAGAAGTCAGTCTACTGTCAGGCCACCACTTTTTAATGGCATTAACTATGCATGTTGGGCATGTAGGATGAAAATATATTTACAATCTATAGGATTAGACACTTGGAATATCACACAAACTGAATATTCAGAACCCATAACCGATTTTGCACAGTAGACCGCTGAGCAAAAGACTGTTGCACAAAACAATTCTAAAGCAATAAATATTCTGTTTTGTTTACTTGATAGAAATGAATTTAATAGAGTGTCAGTTTGTAAGTCTGCATATGAAATATGAAAAACTTTCCTAGTAACTCACGAAGGAACAAGTAAAGTTAAACAGACTAAAATTTCCATGCTCACAAATCAGTTTCAATTATTTTAAATGAACTCTAATGAGTATATTTTAGATATGTATAGCAGATTTCAAGATATTGTGCGTTCTTTAATATCCTTGGGAAAGGAATTTTCTAAAGAAGATCAAGTCAGAAAAATTTTAAATTCTCTTACTCCAGAATGGGATCAAAAGACACTTGCGATCGAAGAGGCAAAGGACATCAGTACTTTAAAGATAGAAGAATTAATTGGAAATATAATGTCATTTGAAGTCCAAATGATCGGGAGAAGAGAAAGCAAAGCATCTGAAAAGATATCAATGGTATTCAATGCATTGACCGATGGATCAGACTCAAACAGTGATGATGATGAAGAGATAGCCTTTATGACTAGAAATTTTAGGAAATTCCTGAAATGCAGAAAGATGAATAATATCAAGAGAAACAACTACAAGAACTCTAGAAATCAGAATGTAGTGCCAAATAATGTCAAATGTTTCAACTGTAATGAACCAGGCCACATCAAAAGATTGTCCATACCCTGAAAGGCAGAATCCTCCTATGAACAACGATCCAGCAAAGAAACGAAAGCGTGCACTTACTTCGACTCTAGATGATTCAGACTCACCCTCAAGTGACGATGATCAGAAAATATATAATTCAAATTTGTGTTTCACGGTAGTTCACGACTCCGACGAATTTAGAGAAACGAACTCAGAAAAAGGTAAATATTTACAATATAACTGGTTAAAATTGCTTGCTTATAATTAGATGCTTAATTGCTTGATTGATTGATTTTGAATTGGTGTGTTGTTTGAATTTTAAAATTTATTTTCTATTTTTTATTATTATTTTATTATTTGTTATTATTTTTATTATTTTTAATAGTATAATAATACTTTCTGAAATATACTATAAGTCCAATAATATTTCAGAAATATATAGGCATTAAAAAAAATAAAGTGTATATATATTTATTAGAGAACTTAGGAAAAATAAATCACAAAAATTCAATGGCATATGTCGACATGGTCCCTACCATGATGTCGACATGGGCACCAGAATTTGAATTTCAAAATTTGAATTCAAATATTTGAATTTCCCTCCACCTTTTCACTTCATTCAATTCTCTGAAAAGCTAACTTTTGACCAGAGAACATGTCCTTTGGGAATATATTTATTCACTATCTTTTATCATATCTTTTCACTCTCATTTTCAAATTCAAACTCTCTTTTCAAAAACTTCAAGCTCACTATTCTCTAATTTAATGGCTTCTTCAAGCAACCCCTCCACCATGAGAATTTCCAGAAAGATAAAGAGCAACTCTACAATGATCCGAAGGCAATAAAAGCATACATCAATTATGCTAATTATGCCAAAGTCCATCCCGGAAAGTTTGCTATCTTTCAAGATTTTTCTTCTTATGAAATTGATTCTCTTTTTGCAAATATCAAATTCTTATTCTTGTTGATGCTTCTTAAAATAATTTTATTTGCTATCCAAATCTTGTCAAAATTTTCTATGCAAATTTAAACCGTGGATTTTATAATGGAAATGAGGATGAAATTCGGAGTTGTGTCAAAGGCACTAGAATTGTTTTAAATTGTGATCTTTTGGGTACCATTCTCAATTGCAAGGTTACTAGAATGGATCTTTCTAATTTTAAAATTAATGAAACTGATCGTAAGATAATTCATCACATTTTCGAAGGGAATGATAATTTTGAATTCAAAAATCAAAATTTTCGACCAAAAGCAAGAATTGTCAATCTTCTTTTGCAATATACTTTGACCTCAAGATCGGGGAATTTTAACAATCCTACTTCAAAAGTTTGCAAAGCACTTTTTGCTATTTTTGGAAATTATGACATAAATTGGGCGCATGTTATTTTGGATGAACTTCATCCCAAAAATCTTGAAATGGGTGAGAATACTTTGTATCATGGAATTTATCTCACTCGGATGTTTAACTATTTTGGAGTGGATTTTAAGGGCGAAGAATTTGTTTCTGGAAAAGTTTTCAATCATTCCAACATTTCGCTTATGAAAATTCATTTGTTTTTCAACCTTATGAGACTCTTGCCAAAAAGGAAGAGCGTTTGGCTCATGAGGAAATGGAAGAAGAGGAAGAGGAAGAAGAAGACGAAGGGGATGAAATGGAAATTGAAGAAGAAGAAGGTGAAACCTCTTTGGAAAGCATCGACTATCCTCCTAATCCATCCACCAAAACCCTTCCCAAAAACCAAAAGACGATTGTTGAGAATCAATGGATTCTTAAACGATTCATTAGTAAGAAGTTGGACAAAATTTCATCCAAGATGAACAAGTTCATTTCCAAAGTCAGCAAGAAACTTGGACTTTCTTCATCATCATCATCCTCTAAGTAGTTCTACCTTTTCGTATCTCGTTGTATCTGTTTTAGTTTATTTCGATTTGAATGTTCGTGTAGTTCTTTATGATTAATGGTTGTATCGTTTTAGTATGAAATGAAATGGAATTTCTTCCTGTTATCTAGCTTATCTTATCTTCAGAATAAATGTTAGTATATTATATAAATATATACACGCACACACAGTTATTCACAAAATCAAAATATATCATCAAATTTCACAACACCATATCGACATACCCCCTATGACCATGTCGACATGTACTGGTCAGAAATGACAATTCATTTTGAATTTTAAATTTGAATATTTACCATATATTTATTCATTTCAAAAGAATTTCGACACCTATAAATACCTATTTCTACCAGAATTCTTCACTGAAACCTATTTCTTATCTACTCTATCTCTCATTCTTCCACAAATCCAAATATGGCTAATCCAATTCATAACTTATCCTAAAATCTTGAAGAAACTCTTAATTCGTTCAAGAATATTCTCTATTCATTCTTTGTAACCAACGACACTTAGAATTGAGTCAAATGTAGATGATCAAGGAGCAAGAAAGGCATTTCGATGCAATACGATGGATGATTTCCTCCCTACACAAGGATGATAATGTAGCACATCCTTCAGTCTCTCTCACCAACGACAATGAAAATTGGGATGCTATTAAGGCAGACCTTATCTTTGGAGAAGAAGGATGGATGGAAGTTCCACGTAACGTTTAATTTTATTTGGTTGCTTTGTTGAATTGTTTGCCTTGATTGATTTGATTTCATTTGCTTTGGCTTGGTTTGAATATGATTGATATTTAGTATGGGTTGATGTTTGTTGTACAAAACATATATAATTATACATAGACATGTATATAATCCTTGATTCATTATTGTGACTATCAATTCTATATTCCATTGTATAAGTTTATTAATGCAGGTATTTTCGTCCAAGAATGAGGGGGAGTTATATAGTTTAGTGTTATATAGTTTAGAGTTAGTTATTTTATTGATGACAAAAAGGGAGAAGTATAAAATAAGGTAATTAGGCATAGATTAAGGGGGAGTTATTAGGATAGAAGTAATATTTTATAAACAAAGGTTGTCATCATCAAAAAGGGGGAGATTGTTAGTCTGTGAGATGATGGTTTTGATGACAACAATCTTAGAATAGATTATAAAATATAAATATTAACAGTATAAGTTTAGATATATATGTATATGCAAGATTTAACCATGCAGGTACCAAGAATGAAGACTGTACAATATAGAGATTCAAGATATCAAGATTGAAGACTCATGAGTATCAAGATTATCAGGAGTTCAAGAATTCAAGTAATTTATTGTTTAATTAGAAATTTTGTTAAAACTCCTAGAAAAGCACTGGCATCTTAAAACCCAATTTATTCGTGGAATGGAATCCACTTCGAGTCTGTTAAAGGGATGGAACCCCAAGTAGGATGGAACCTATGAAAAATCTAGTAGAACATTGTTTTGTATCGGTTAACCTTTTATTCAAAATGATTTTTTAAAATTATATCTTTTTTTCAAAATGATTTCAAAACCTTCCTTTTAAAAGCATCAAAAACATCTATTCTGTCTTCAAATATTTTTAGCCTCAAAATAATCTTTAATTTCAAAATCAAATTATCCTTGTTTTTAAACTATTTTTTAGATATAATATATTTAACTTTTAAATATTTATATTTAGATTTAAATATAAAATAATAATAAAATTTTGTATATATTATTCTTTATACTTACTAATGTATTTTAAATATTGTCAAGTATATTTATAAAGTTTAAAATCGTTTTAATATAAAATAAAGGTTATTTTCAAAGAAAATCAAAACACCAAAAATCCCTTTGGGATGTTAACATACTCATGTACCCCATGTCGACATGGTGTTTGTTGAGTTTAAAATTTGAATTTCAAAAGAAGTGTCTATTTGTCATAACTCTTCACGAATGGACATGACTGTTGTTCCTCTATAAATAGGGGTTAGTTTCAACGAATTTTATGATAGTTTTTCTGCTTTTTCACTCCTCTTCTTCTTCCACATTTCTTTATACATATTCTTATCATTACTCTGCCGAAATCAACATTGAATCTAACTAGATTATCTCTGGTTTGATTCTCTATCACTATCTCAACAAGATCCTCAGTGCTATTCAGAGTTATAGGCTTTTTGTAATCCACTTAGTGAGAAAAGGTGTGATTGTAGCCTTGGAAATCAATCAAGTGTAAAAGGTGTGATTGTAGCCCTGGAAATCAATTGGGTGAACTTGTTGCCCGGGAAATCAAATATCTCTGCCTAGAGGATTGTGATTCTGAAGGGTGTGCCTCGTAGCGTTGAAATCGAGAGTGTAATTGTAAAGATTGTTTTTGAAAGGAAATCCGTACTTGTGTGCGGGACTGGATGTAGGGTAACTCCGAACCAGTATAAAATCCGGTGTGTTCTTTCCTTTACTGCTTTTACTTTATATTAGTATTTGTGTTTGATTCTGTAATCATATCTGTGTCTGAATATTGCATACATTTGTGTTTAAATTAACAAAAACTCAAAAAGATTCAATAGTTCTCTAAAACACTATTCACCCCCCTCTAGTGTTTATCCTTAGCCTTAAGATCCTTAATCTGTATTTCTCACAATTGGAAAACATTTCCAAAAACTTTCGAGATTTAATTCTTCCAGTTTCTAGTTTGAATCCAATTTTAGTCTTTGATTCACTTATATAATTCATTCTTATGCAGGTCAATTTGGTTTTTATAAATATTCCAAATAAATTAAATCTTATTTTGGTTATATAACTACAACCAAACATACCACTATAATAATTTTTAAAAAATTATTCTCTTTCACATCAAAATATAGTTTGGGTAAAATCATTTCACTTACCCGCTTCAAAACAATACCGTGTCGGTTTATCGGGTTCAACTATTTAGAAACTCCAATTGATTTAGTGGCTTCCCACTGTTCGATCAAAATTTATATGTCACTCAACTGATAGGTCAACACAATATAAAACAATTTATATTCACTATAATTGTGCACTCATATTTATTATTACACTTAAGTCATTCTAGAGTACTACTGACTCTATCTCTAGTGAGTAATCCCTACCAAAGCCAAGGTTCTTGCTTAACCTTCAGCTCTGATACCAAGTGTAGCGACCCACAATTCCATACCCTTTGAGTTGATAATAATTCACTACTGTTCAGCCCAAATTGTGCGAAAAAGCTAATAATTAAGGTAAAGAAGAAGAAAGAGATAGAAGAAAATAGAACAATAACATAGAATCTCACAGTCGTAGCGGTACAAAATATAATATATAATAACATATTTTTTACAAAAGAATCTGTAACGGTTTTATACTTACAATCATCAGAGCACAATAATCGATACATCAATCTGGACAGTTATAATAACATGTCCCCATACAATGGAAATATAAGTCAAGTATGGAAATACGTCTCCATCATCCAGCTCATCTCTTGAGCTCCACAGCACTCTATCCTGAATCTGTAATACTTGGTCCGACTCGAATATTATAATAAAATAACACCCTAATCAGTCTGGAAAACCAGCGTGAGAAAACACACTCAATTTGAACTATTAGAGTTATCAAAATCCTTTGAAAAACAAAGGTATCTTGTAAGACCGCGTCATACATAAACATGATGGGTTATTACCGTACGATAACTAAAACATTTTATATCAAAATCATCTGATATTATAATAGCATCTATGTACAAATACTTATTCAAATAGCTAAAATTGTTGCATTAATTAAATTCCAGCATACTAGGCTCTACAAACAAAACCTAAAGGCTCGTATTGGAGAATGGATCCCATACAAAGACTGGGCCACTGGGGTACCGTCCATCATAGTACACCTCTAGAAAAATGTACCGAGGACCTCGCCGGGATCCTTTGCTATGTAATATCGGCATACCCCTAACTTGGACAGACCGAATATGCTATTACTCCGAGTGTTCCCACCCTTAAAAATTGAGCTCTCCCTTTTCCTGCACAACCATATACATCATTTATATATTTCCAAGGATATCTAGAAAAGTGATAACATACCCTAATTGGGTGTGACCCACTTAGCCTTACTACATCTCCCCTATTTTAGTCATTCCCGGTTGATGAGGCTTGAGGCTATATGTTACCTTTTAAGAAACAATTCCACTTAGAATGCCCATCGTCCTCAAATGACGATGTTATGATAGCATTCGTCCATACAAGTTGTCTTAGGTCTAAACAAACCGGATCACTATCTTCACTATCTTCATGGCATCCATTCGAAACATTCAAACCGAATCGAAGTGGTTTTCGAATAATTAAATTCGATCCTAGTCTCTTCGAAACGATTAATGAAATTGGCCAATATTGATAGCAGGCTATTTAACTATCAATAAAACCTCCATAAGCAGACACTAGGCTTTATTTTATAATTCTTCAAACATTTATTTCAAAATATCTTTACTAAGATATATACTCAAGTCCCTTCCAATATTCCAATATTTGAAAACAATTTCAAATACATAAATCCATAACAGGATATTTTCAAATCATCTCAACACTTGGAAATATTCCCAAATTTCCATTTTTATACTTAGGAAAATATTATAAGTCTTATTTTCCAAAATCTTTTCAAATATCAATAATTAATAGAATATTTCGTAACTTATCTCATAAATCTTTAGAATCACAAATAAATTTTCTTTTACAATTTCCAAAACCCCATATACTTATTTATAATCCTATTCAGCAATTTATAACTTCTTTTATGAATTCAGATTTCATTTTCAAAATTCCTATATTCAACATTTTGGAATTCCATTTCCTCCAAATCCCTTATAAAATTCCTCTCCTTAAAATCATATTCATTTATAAGCCTCATTTAAGGATCTCAAGAGAATTTATAAATAAAAAATTTCAATCACTTCAAAACTCGCTCTATATAAAAATAAGTATTTAAAAAGGCTAATAACTTTTTTAAAACATGTTCAAGCAATTATTTAAAATATCGAAAACACTTTTATGAACATCAATAACTCATTTTAGATAAACAAATAAATTTTCAAGGCTGATTTTAAAAGTTAGAATTTAATAAAATAAATACTAAATATTTGAAAATCTACGTACCGAAGTATTTCAATCCTAACTAGTTTAAAGTTTCATAGTTTTAAATAATAAAATTTTCCTTTCAAAAGTAAACTTAACTTCTTAGAATTAAAAATATATTTTTAAAACCTCAATAACCAATTCAATTTTATAAATTCCCCTCGAATCACATCACATCACATCCATTCCGATCTCCTTAACCATTTTCACTTTCAAAAATAGTATCAGCTATATTTCTCATCCTATTTCCATATTCTAAAATAAATTCTCCTACAAATTTATATTCCCAATCTGTCATCTGATATTGATTTTTCTTATTTTTAAACATCGTTTATAAATTTCATAACTTATTTGAGTTTCACTTTTTATAAAACTAATCTCGCTTATAAAATTTCATTTTTTTATAAATCCATTACTTTAATAATTCCTTTTATTTTTTTGAATCTATTTTTAGTATTGACTTCAACACATTTTCATAATTTCAAAATATCCTTTATAAATTCTTTTAAATAATTCTTCTTTTAAATAATTCTTTTTTTTAAATCTCTATCCTAAGCAATTTTACGAATAGTTAAGTACAACTAAAACAAACATTTTTTCCAACTCAATTTCCTTTAAAATCATACAAATTCCAATATAAATATTTTTATATCCAAAATTCTTTTTTATTCCTTCAAATTCAAAAATAATATTTATGGTATTTAAAACTACCAAAATTTAAGGCCAGTGCTACTACAGCATCCAATAATTCATATTACAACAATATCTATAATAAATTATCTACACACGTTATATATCACTGTATATGAAAAGCAAACAATATATTTGAGGAATCCAATTGGATCCCTCCAACCCGTTTCCTTGCATCCACATATGTTAATACAATATAAAAATACCAATCCCACTTCGAGGGGGATAGTGCGGTATAAAGGGTCGTCCATTATTATGTGGGCACATATGGTCTTATTTGCTCCAATGGTGGGTATATATCCAACTACTACCAATACACACACACACACACACTACTACTACTATATATATTATAACATTCTATTGGTAATAAAACATCAACTCACCTAGACATCCAATAATTAATTTTAATTTATTTTGAAATTAAATCTAGTAATCCAAATGAGTGAGATTAACTCACATTTAATTCTGATGTCACATCTGTATGCGAATTTAGCTAAAATTCTTAGGAGCACTAAACCGCTCCAATCCAATTCCACAACGTAGAATTCGCAGGTAAAATCCAAAGCAACTCAATTCGAACCTCACATAAAGATGATACACATTTTGTAAGATTCAATAATTTTAAATAATATTATATTCACTAATACCATAATTAATAGAAATTACCCTTCTCCCTCAAATTGAACTGTCGCCTAGTTCGACATCCACCATGTCGCACTCCTTTGATCAGCCACAGCTCCTCCCCCTCTCCATTATCCGCCAAATCGATCCCTCCATTCTTCACCTCGTCTCGATCTCTGCATGTTCGACCCAAATTTGACCAACTCGAGTCCCTACAAAAAAGAGACATCAACCTTCCTTCCCTTAGTTCATAAGATGTCGGACTCTACCGCATCCCACCGTGACCCCACCTCCTTCGGCCATCCACGCCCATCGACGTGAAGAACCCAAATACTCACTCAAATCACCAGCCCCATCACCGATGCCTAGAAAAATTCAAGCCCTAGCTTAAAAACGGACCTTCAACTCCCTCCACCTGCTCACGGCTGAGCTGGCATACCCCACTATTCTAGCATAACACACGTATAACTCTTGTACATGAATTCTGCTCTGATGTTTTTTTCTTTTTATAACGAACGAATTAATTTTTCTGGAAAATAAATGAAGATGAAGAAGAGGGATTCGCGATTTAAAAAAATGAAGTGCAGGCGTGATTTAAAAGAAATGAAAGCTGCTAAATCAGATGATAGGTCGACCCTAAGGTGCCTTGACAGGAAAGAATGAGGGCTGATGTGACATGGAATAAATATATATTTTAAAATTGAAAAAGCATCTAGATATTTATTTCGAATCCCTATCGAGGTGTGTCGTTATGCATTTATAATGTTATACCCCTATTCTAAATGCAGTGGAATAAGTTTCGAGTCCTAATTCGATCGTATGGAGAAGATAACTTTTTGGAGCCAAATATTATATTAAATTTCGATATTAATTTCAATGCATTTCTATCCCATATGATCAAATGATAACTCCAAAAGCTATGAAATTTGAAATCCGATAATACATTATTATGAATCCAATGGAACTAGTTTCGTGGAATTTCAAGACTGTGCCCAGAATCGCTATTTTAACGCGTTGATTAAACCGATGATTTCAAAAATTGGCGATATCACTTGAAATTTAAGTTTTAAAATGTTACTAACTAAATTATAATTTCAAATCCAATATTTAAACCATTTAAATATTCCAAACTAAACATTGAAAAATTTAGGTTGTTACATTTTTTCTTATTAATTTGGCCATTGATTCCATTCATTTAATAAGGTGTATTTTACAATGACCTCCAGCAAATGGAAAGGTAAGGAAATACTTAATTGTCTTCATTGTATAAAATGACTACTTAAATGACATGCACCACCCTTACTATCATATCAAATGAACTGTCATACATGATCTGGCATTAAAATAAATTATGTCTTTTTTTATATCAAAGTAGTGATTTATGACATCATATTCCTCAAATTATCACTCTTTATTTAGCAATAATATTACCTGATATTCCTCATTTTAAATTTTGCATGTAATACACTTCATAAACCATAATATTCGGTTGGTTACTGATAAATAATGAAAAATGTAATCCAACTTATTACTCACACAACATTGTGGTTACATCAGAATATCCTCTATGGAATGTTTATAATTCCACCATCTATCTATATACTACTGATATCGGTTCTAGATTGAGGAGAGAACAATTGCTACATGATTCTTTTATCTATAATTTTTCTTACCCAAAATTCGTACTTCAATTCTATTTCTTGATATAATTTTTGTATGAATTGGTTATTTATAAGCACTAAACAATTGAGTTTATTAAAGTACAAAATCCTTAATCTCTCATGTCGGAAACAAATGTTGGAATTTCAATGTAACATGTTTTAGATAAAGGAAGCCTAAAAGGCATATTATGACCTTAAAAATTTGTAAGTAAATTCAACATTCCTTTTTATGATTTTTGCTTTTCATTGAAGTTAACAATTGTCTTTAGTCTTTTGATTAACACTTTCTTTCATGGAAGATTATGAACTTTAGTTTTCGTTTTTTACATTCAAAAGTATTTTTTTCCATGTTTAGCTTGCTTTGAGATTCCTTAACGCTAAGTTTCATGTAGTGATAAACTGATAATAAATAAGTACAGTGTGCTTCATTTAAACGTGTATTGACAAAAAGAATCACAAAACAATTTCAGTCTACAACTACAAGTTATTTTTTCATTAAAAAATATCTTAAATGCTTTAATTAGTACATTTCTGCTTATTTAAATAAATTCAGATTTTAACAGCCTACTTAATACCATACAATTTTCTTTATAGGTATGAATATTATTTTCAAAAATATTAAAACCTTACTATTTAAATCTTGATTTGGATCAGATCTCTCCCTTTACGATTCGATTTATGTTTCGGTTCAAACTTAGTTAAAACTACAACTAAAAAAACAGTCAATTATACTAACATATTTAATATACTTATTTGGATTCACAATTTCAGTTATAATGTTTTCAATAAATATTATAATAAAAGAGAAAATTGAGTTTTAAGTTAAGTTGTAGAAGTTTTAACAATTTCAAAGTTTGTATATACCTTAAAAGTATATGGGTCTTTCTAATCTGTGATTTATGATTTGGTTTAAAGTTTGAAATTTATGATTTAAATTCTTTTTTAAAAACCTTGGTATGAATATAGTAGCAATATCATATCCATTAAGGTTGGAAAAACTATGTCGTCATGTCAAGCGTGGATGAGTTAGAAATGAAGTAAAAGAAAACGAGAGAAAGTATTATCTTATTTGAAGCAAAGTGGTACAGTATCTCATATGAAACAAAGCGGGTACAAACTGACCAACTCCAAATGGGCCAATATTTGGCCATTAACTTTAAAACTTGTATTGTAGAAACTACTATATGTAGCAATCAATGTAACAGAGATTATCATTATAATAAAATCATCTTTTTCTTCATTCTTCTCATATATCAAATCTGAACGATTAAAAAATTGCAATAAATCATAAATTCTTATGGTATCAGAGCTAAAAGCTTAACATCACTAAATCTATACACGAAAATATTATAAAATCTGATTAACCATTAGAGAAAAATCATTATTTGGTAATCAGATTACTCATCAGAGTATATCTCATCGTTTGAGTATTGAAGAATTTTCTTTAAGAAATCAGTGCCTTGTTAAGAAATTCTTTGGTTGCAACAAGTTCAAGTACATAAGAAAATTTCAGGTTAGAAAAGATTTAGAAAATCAAATTCAAAAGTCAAGAAATCCATCAAAAATAGAAAGAAAGGAAATGCCTTGCCAGAAATCTATCAGAATAACTTCTTCATATAGATTTGGTTGCTACATACCTGATCTTTCTGCATTTTAGAAGAATTTCTTGTATCTAACAGGTTCTAAATCATCAAGTCCTTCTTGAATCAAGGAGCGTCAACATAGCATAAAGCAATGACGGCTCTGCCACTTCAGATAATTCATTGAATGCTTAGCAACAATTAGCCACATAAAATCTCATCAGTACTGTTGTAAGTCCTCAAAGCCAATTGATTACTGCCCACTTAGAAAAGATAACTATCTTATATGGAAAGTCAAAATCGAAACTGTTGTCAGAGGCTATGGCCTTGAAGGGTTCATTCTTGGTACTCTTCCTGGTCTACCCAGATTCATCGCTAGTCCAAAAAACAAGATAATTAGCAATGAAGAATTTGTAAAGTATCAAAGGCAAGATAGCTTAATAAGCTCATGGCTATTATCTTCAATAATTGTTAAATTGTAACCACAAGTAATTGGATGTAAACCAGCAAATGAAATTTGGACAACCGTTGAAAGAATATTCAATACACAATCTGCTACCAAAGTTATGCATTATAAAAGACAATTACAGAATGTCAGAAAGGACAATCAATCTTGAGAGAATATCTAACAATGGTACAGACAACATGTGATTTGCTAGAAGTAGTTGGACATAAAATTTCAAACACTGAACAAGTGTTGACTATTCTAAATGGTCTAAGTAAGGAATATGAAGTTGTAATGGTAGTTTTATCACCTAAAGAAACCATACCATCCATAAAGTATATGCATTCAACACTTCTTACACATTAAGGGAGAACTGATTTTAATAAAACCATAGATTCAGATAAGTCTATCAATTATGCAGCAAATTACAAAGGCAATGGTTAATACAACAATAAAATTGATCAACCATATCAAAGAGCTAACCACTCAGTCAGAGCAAGAGGCAGAGGAAAGTGGAATAATAGTAATAGGCCAAAATGTCAAATATGCGAGAAAATTGGACACACAATTTCAAAATGTTATTTTAGATTCAATGCCAACTATGTACCAATCGAAAACTCGAATAATCAAAGAAGTGACGATCCTAGTGCAAACACGACACAAGTGCGACAAGATTCAAATAATCAATCTGATAATAACAGAAATCATCACTGAGTGAGATTACCAACCCTGAACACATTCATGATGAAGCCTGGTACCCTGATTCAAGAACAACCAATCACATCACAAGCATTCTTGACAATCTAAACCTAGGCAGCAAGGAGTGTAGAGGTAAACAATCAATATGCATTGGAAATGGCCAGTCAGTTAAAATTACTCATATTGATAATGCTTATACTAAAGGTGAAAAGTAGTTATATCTCAACAATCTATTAAGAGTGCCTAGTATATATAAAAATCATATGAGTATGCCACAATTTGCAAATGATATTAATGTTATTATATTTATATCCTAAGTATTGTTTAGTTATAGATATACTAACTAAAGAAATTCTTTTACAGGGTGATGCAGTGAAAGGATTATATAAATTTAGTCTGGTTAGTTGTAGAAATCCTGTAAAGAAAGTAAAGTGTTGTAACTATTTTCAAATATCACAAATTGAAAGGCATAAAAATATCTTTGACATGAAGCATTATGAACTAGGCCATCCCAATGCAAGTACTATAAAATAGGTTCATGTAGAAAATAAAATTTCTTTTGATAATTTTGCCTTACCATGTGTTTATACTTACTGTCGAATGGGAAAAAACCATAAACCGGCTTTCATTGATTCACAAACAGAATATATTATACCTTTGGAGTTGGTTGCAACAGATCTTTAAGGCCCAGCACCCATCAGTTCTGACTATGGTTCTAGGTACTACATATATTTTGTTGATGCACACACTAGATACACATGGATTTACTTCCTGAAAACAAAGGCAGAGGCTTATAATGTAGTGATATATTTTGTAACACAAGATGAAAATAAAACCAATCATCGTGTTAAAAATCATTCAAAGTGATGGTAGTATTGAATACAACTCACTCAGCAAGTTCATTCTAGATAAGAGAATAGTTCATAGAATCATATGTCCATATACAGTAGAATAAAATGGTCCAGTAAAGAGAAAACATAGACATACAATTGAGGTTGTTCTTACTTTACTTGCTCAAGCATCATTACCTCTAAAATTTTGGCCTGACTCTTTTAGTACTATTGTATATCTAATTAACATATTACCAACAAAAGTACTAAAAGGGACAAGTCCAATAGAGAAATTTTTTGGAATTAAACCAGACTATCAAAGTTTGAAAACATTTGGATGTTTATGTTTTCCATATCTAAGACCATATAATTCTCGTAAACTAGATTTTAGATCATCACCACATACATTTTTAAGTTATGCGACAAAGCAGAAAGGGTATAAATGTCTTGAAGTAGTGGAAAGATAATTATAAGTACACATGTTGTTTTCAATGAGAAAGTATTTCCTTTCATTAGTACAAATATAAAGACAACACAAAAGGTGTATAATCCAAAAGCATCCATTCTAACCATACCTATATGCTAAGATGTATGGAATCAATCAGAGATTAAGAAAGCAACAGTAATCTCAGAATCACAACACATACTGTTCAATGAACCAGGTCATGAATCCATAGGATCACCTGACCATCTCAGACACCTACAAGCTCAAATGATCATATATAAAGCAACAAGGAAGGTCATTCAGACAATCAACAAAGTCAAACATTGGAGAATACTGATCAAGTCAGTGATACAACACCATTACATATTGAATTACAAGTCAAAATGGGACACCGCATGGCAACAAGATCAAAAAGTGGAATATTTAAGCCAAAGATCTATACCGCAACATCAATCATGTAAGAGCCAGAAACATTTGATCAAGCATCAAAGACAGAAATTGGAAAATAGTCATGGATAAAGAGTATAATGCACTCATAAAGAATAAAACATGGGATTTATTTCATCCACCAGAAAACAAAAATATTGTTGGATGCAAGTGAACATACAAATTAAAGAAAAATCCAGATGGAACAGTGGCAAGATATAAAGCAAGAAGATTAGTTGCAAAGGATATGCTCAAGAACATGATTTTGATTTCAATGAAACATTTTCATCAATGGTTAAGCCAACAGCTATTAGAATTGTTCTAACCATAGCACTAAAGTGGAAAATTAGACAACTAGATGTTAATAATGCATTCTTAGATGGTGTGTTGCAAGAGAAAGTATTCATGGAACAGCCACTTGGTTATGCACAAAACTAACTATGTATGCAGATTGAATAAGGCTATATATAGTCTTAAGCAGGCCCCACGAGTCTGGTTTGATAGGCTGAAAGTCACTTTTTGTAATCTGGGCTTTCAACCTACCAAATCAGACAACTCGCTATTCACTAAGATTGGTAAAGATATTACCATGTATATACTAATATATGTTGATGATCTAATTATTACAAGTGATAATGAGACAGAAATCAACAATATAATATAGTACCTAGATAAAGAATTCTCAATCAAAGATTTGGGTCAACTAAACTACTTCCTGGGAATAGAAGCCGAAAAGGAATCAGATTCAGAATTTGTTCTTTGTGAAAAGAAGTATATCAAAGAACCTGTGATCAAATCAAAAATGGAAGGGGAAAATCCTCAACCAACACCAATGATAAGCAATCAACATCTTTTTAAAAGCCGGGGAGAACCAATATTTAATGTCAAACAATATAGAAGTCTAGTTGGTGCATTTCAATATGTGACCATAACTAGACCTGATATTTCATTTAGTGTTAATAAAGTCTGTCAAATCATGTAGGAACCATTGGATGAACATTGGAAAGTTATCAAGAGAATATTGAGATTTCTAAAAGGGACGGCAGACTACGGACTAACACTAAAAAACATGCAAAAATCTCAATGTAACTGGATATGCAGATGCAGATTGGGCAATAGACCCAGATGATAGAAGGTATACATCTTGATATTGTATTATTATTGGAGATAACCCATTATCATGGTGTTTTAAAAACAGTCAGCAATCTCCAGATCCAACATCGAGGCTGAATACATAAGCATAACTAATGCAACTACTGAAATCATGTGGATTCAGTCATTAATGCACGTAGGGTTGTCAATGGGTCGGGTCGGGTTTGGGTCGGGTCAAGTCGGGTTCGGGTTGATTTTAAATGGGTCGGGTCAACCGGTTTATTAAACGGGTCGAAAAAGCTCAACCCGAACCCGACCCGTTTATAAACGGGTTGACCCGACCCAATCCGTGTAACCCGATTATAAACGGGTCGGGTCGTAAATGGGTCAGGTCAACCCGTATAAGGTGTAAACGGGTCGGGTCAATCCGTATAAGGTATAATTGGGTCATAAATGGGTCGGAACGGGTCGTAAACGGGTCGGGTCAACCCGTATAAGGTACAAACGGGTCATAAACGGGTCGGAGCGGGTCGTAAACGGGTCAGCTCAACCTATATACTGTATAAACGGGTTGTTAACGGGTCAGTTTCGGGTTAGCGGGCCAACCCGAAACCCACCCGTTTATAAACGGGTCAAATTCGGGTTAACCCACAAATGACCCGTCAATTAAATGGGTCGGGTTAACCTGCTAATTTCCGTGCGGGTTTCGGGTCGTGTAGGAAATTGACAGCCCTAAATGCATGAGTTAAGAATAAACACAAGTATCAAATCGACATTATGGTGTGACAATTTAAGCGCCTATCAGCGAATCCAGTGCTTCATTTAAGGACCAAATTTATAGAAATTGATTTGTATTTTATTCGAGAGCAGATTCTAAAAGGAGATTCTAAAAGGAAAGCTTTAAGTAAATCATATACCAGCCACTTATCAAATCGCCGACGTACTGACATAGGCACTTAAAGCAAGAAACTTCACTAGTTTTCGAAGTGCGCTGAAGGTCAAGCAAAGTAGTGGGATGTCGAATAGAGAAGTAAGCATCAACTCAAAATCACAAAGTCAAACTAGCAATAATTTAAGCAGCCATAAGTGATTCGGATGTTAATACGCGCTACGAAGCTCCATTAGATCTATCAAATGTAAAGACATTCAAAGATTTGAGGAAAATTTCTTGGATAACAGGGTAGATTGAAGTAACAGCTAAAATTTGGTAAGGACTCTAACCCTAATGTCCATTTGAGGGGGGAAGTTAGAAATGAAGAACATGAGAGCAAGTATCATCTCATACGAAGCAAAGCGGCATCTCATATGAAGCAAAGCTGGTGCAAACTCACCAAGTCAAATGGGCCAATATTCAACCCATTAACTTTAAAACTTGTATTATAGAAACTGCTATACATAGCAATCAACGTAACAGAGATTATCATCATAATACAATCATCTTTTTCTTCATTCTTCTCATGTATCAAATCTGAAAAATCAAACAATTGCAATAAATCGTAAAGTCTTTTAGGATGTGATCTATGGTTAAATTTTCAAGGGTCTTTCTGGCCTAGCCACCAACATTATAAGTAGTAAGGGTTGGTTTTCAATTATTCATTTAAACGGAACATAATCCTATTCATACACACACACACACAGAGATTGTATGTTTGTGTGTGTGATGAAAATGATGCTTAAATTGAGTATTTTGAGATTGTGAAAGTGGTTGCTTCATATTTCATTTGTTATATTTCCATTGTATATGATATAGAATGTAACAAAAACCACTTATCCCTAAGGTGACTAGATACTTCATCGTGTATGGCAAAAAAAGGTTAAACTTTCCATTGCTTGCTTATAGGGATCTTATTTATTTATGAATGAAGCTAAGGTAGAATTAAACGGAGTTCATAAGGGTGCAAGGCAGGTAAAAATGTGCTGTTTTCAAAGTAATAAATGTTGTATTCATTTCAAGTGGTGCTGGTATTTACCCAGCTACACATGCTATTTGCGGGTATAAAGCTCAAGGTGGAAGGTTAATAAATAATATCTAAATCGAAGCATGTGAGGTAGTTGGTTCGTCAGTAAATAATATCATAAATGGAGCATGAATAGACTAGTCTTTTTTTTAATGTCAGTTATCATTAATTTTCTCAGACTCGTGGCTTAATATTTTTTTTTCTCCAGTTGTAAATTGTTATGTTTAAACTCTGCATTCAATGTATGTTTGTTGTTATATACGTGGACGTGGATTTAAGTTTTGTCGTTAGCGGGAGTACAAGTTGCAGTTACTCATATTTATTCTAATGGCTAGTTTTTTAAATAATGATTATCTAACATTCATTCATATTGCCGACAAAGTAATTTTAATTAACTCTGCTCTTTGTAGATCACGAGCTTGTCATAGGCGTAGTTTACACAACTTTGACCTATTAACAAAATAATAGCTATTTGTTTATGCTTAAAATTTGGATTCAAAAATTGGAGTACTTCTACAGGAAAAAACGAAGCAATGGTGTAGGCCTCGTGAATGTATGCAAGAGTATTATTTTCAGTTGTGGGGATCTAAGTTTATAAATTTCTGTCCCCAAAAAAGAAAAAAGTAAAAATAGTCCTAATTTTATGCAAGGGAAGTAACTCATAATTAATTATTGTTAGCATTTTCATTAAAAAAATATTGTTCATGTTGCAGCCTACATAATTTGACATGTTCATGTCTCTACACGTTTCAAGAAGTAGATGCGTTGCAGGAATGTTGTTGAAATGAATTTTGCGTGTCTCATGCGCTTTGCAAAATAAAATATTTACTCACCTTTCTCTATTCGCACATCGGCCTTGGTACTTGCGTGCGTATATTTATTGGGGATAGAATAATCCACGTAAGCAGTTATTTTCTATTTTCTGTAACGCGAGAGTATTACACTCTAAAGTGGTTACAAAATGGCACCTGCAAAAAAATTGAAATTGATGCCGATCAATTGTTATTAGCTGAATTGCCAAGATAATTTCATAACAACATTCTTTCAAATTACCAAAGGATACTAAACATTTCTTCTATATTAAAAGATACATTAATTGGCGCACTAAAAGTAAAAAAAAAAAAGGTACGTTTTCCTACATCAAAAGGATAGTAGATGTATTTTAACATCCAAAAGATTTAAAAAAGATGGTAGATGTTCCGGGAAAGTCCATTTAACATTACAAAAATTTTAAAAAAATAATATAGTTTTTTATTCATTTTAATCAAATATTAAATGGCGTGATATATTTATTAAAATTGGCTTTGTATAATTTGGTTTTACAAATCCACAGTGAACAAACTTTTCTACATATTGGTTAACATGCTAATCATATCGGGTTACTCCAACAATGCACCAAGAAATCTGCAAATTAAACATGTAACGGAGATATACAAACAAAAACTAAATGAATACTGGCTTGAATCGATTGGTTTTTTTGTGTGTTACTCGAATCGAGTGCAATGATAATATGATCGTATGAAAATGTAATAGAGATGTAAAGACAAATGCTAATCTCTTTGACGAAAGTGAATAAACCATAAAAAATTACAGGAAAGAAAGATATACGTTGCACTATAACAAGTAAAACAAAGAGGATGTATGCTTTTCTCATACAGTCGCAAGCCAGGCAAGGCGTATATCACAACAAAATTTTGTATAATTTGCTTCTGTCTAAACCGCTCTCAAGTGTACGCTTTTGAACCAATTTATAACCGACATACTTGACCATGAATAGGAATAGGGCTTTCAGATCCCTTAAATTCAGCAAAAATCCTCATTGGCAAAACTGCAGAACCTAAACTAAATATACCCAATATGTGTCATAAATCAGGATCAACCACACAAACATGAACATTGCAATCACAAATTTTATGGTGAAAAAGTTAAATGCATGTATGTTTTGCATTACTTAAAAAATGTAAATTACATTCAAAAAATAACTTGAAGTATAAATCAACATCACTCCATTTTTGCTCCATTTATATTTAAAATACAAGTATATATGCACGTTCGTGTACACTTACGTGCTTGAGTATTTAGACTTTAAATAGCATATCAATTATACAATGTTTTTCTAATGAGAAGGTTGTTTACTTCCCTTCGTTACAACCTAGTTGAAGATTAAGATTACTACATTTACTGCCATTGAGTTGGATGCTGACTATTATTTATATTCTGCCTTAGTATTTCATAGTTGTATCGCAAATAGTTAAAATCGGATAATATCATCGATATATAGCATATCGGACTTCAAATGATTTTTTGTTCTTAAATATAACTTAAAATATCTTTTAGCAAATTTCTGTAATACTCTGCAATTGTATGGATCGAATATTTAAATAATTAGTTTAAATATTTAATCGTTAATTAATGGAATTCTCATAATACTCGATTTTTCAGACACAGATGAATTGTAATTCAAAACACTGTTAGTTGAGACTGGTTTTTCGTACTGAGAAAAATGTGTGTAAACTTGACTATTTTTAAAGTCAATGAGTTTTTAGAGTGAATAATGATTCTTGAAAAAGAATGAAAATTGAATTTGGGTTAAGGCCCATAAGCTTACTTATAAGTTAGCTTACTCTTCGTCTCATTTTCATTCCATTCCATGTTCCTTTTCATTCATTCTCCTAATCACTCTCCTAATTTTGTATTAAGCCTGAACCCTAAATACACCCTAATCACTTCATAGGAAATTCCTAAATTTAAACTAAAATCACTGCAACTCCTCTCAACAATTTCCTCACATAACCCATCAAAGAATTAGGTAGAATCGAAGTATAGATCTTCCTCCAAAATATCTGGAGAGCAAAAATTTGGATTTTTGGTGATTAGAGCTTGATTTGGTGAAGAAGAAGGTGAGTGCGATGTTCTCAATCTATATTTATATGTTAATCTTCATATTTTCATTAACTGATTAATATGGAGTTATACGAAGTGATGTAGAGATTGTCTGAGTTGTTTTGGATTTGTATTCATGTCGTAAACACACTTATATTAAGTCATTATCTATATAAGACTTTTATAACCATTTTTTTTTATTGAAAGGATATGCAACATGAAGCCAAACAACCGTACATAGCATAGATAGAATATAATATCCGACTAACAGTCCTAGTAGGTAGCATTAAAAGCAGAAAATGCAAGAGTTCAACTACACAATTTTGAATACATAATAATATTTAATGGGCATACAACTGAAAGAACCATATATATGGTGTTTTGATGATGATAACTATACAACAAATGCTACTAAGGTATATATTGAGTTATTTCAGGTCAAAACGATGATGGAAAAATTGAAAATAAAATAGGTAATAATCTGTAAAGCAAGGATTCGAACCTGGTTGGGCTAAAACAATAGCACACACCTTCACCACTACACCATACAAATTTCTAAAATTTGTAATGATTCATTCAACTGAAAATAAATCCAATCGACTATATACAATATCTTGTCTACTATTTTTAATAGTCTTCTCGGGATTGAATTTTACACTATGCCAGTCGACTGAAGCCTTCTTTCAGTCAACTAAAGCAGCTAGTTTCCTAAAGTGATGTCTTCGCTCCCGTAGTTGTTTCTCTTCATCAATGATGAATCTGAATGCTTGTGTGCACTCCAACTTTAGCATCTGTATAACACTTATAAAACACCCTAACCATCCCTGGATATAACAACTTGATATTTTCAGCCGTTCACATCCACACATGCCGGACTTGAATTGCTCAGAGTACCGCATTGTAAATAAATTTGGAGCAAATGAAATACAATCATAAAATCACAGACATAGAAATATCAGAATAACTCGCAACAGAAATTAAAATACCATAGTAGTTCATGAAGATACTATAACAAACTCTCAAAACAATTACAAAATATCAGTTTGAAAAACATATACAACAGAAATCTCAAATACATAGCAGTTTATAAATACCGGAGCTGAAATAGAACAACTGAAACTGGAAGCGAATAGACAACTAGACAAGCAGAATCTCCAGCGATTCCTACCTCTAGAAAAGAAATCCAAAACTAAGCTGTAAATACTCAGCCTGACCCGAGCGTAAAGTAAAACACAAAACACTCGAGGTAGGACATACATACTTATATAATGTAAACCAACTCAACTGAACTGTAATAGTAATGTACAATAACTTAAAGGATGCTTTGGATCGCCCATCCTTTTAGGATCAGTCAAACTATAAATTAAATACAGCCCGTGGTTAAAATTCAAAAATGGTATTTTATGCTTCTAAATCAAATATCATTTAAAAATTCAATATCACTTCAAATTCATTTCGAAATGTCAAAATATCATATCTTTCCAAAACCATATTCATTTTTATTTAATTTAAATACCGTTTCAAACCACATTTTAAAATGGTTTATAGTTCAAATCAAAATATTCCATTTAAACCATTTAAATATTCCATTTAAACCATTTAAATATTCCAATTAAACCAATTAAATATTCCATACAAATCATTTAAATATTCCATTTAAACCATTTAAATATTCCAATTAAATCATTTAAATATTCCATTTAAATCATTTAAATATTCCATTTAAACCATTTAAATATTCCATTTAAATCATTTAAATATTCCATTTAAACCATTTAAATATTCCAATTAAATCATTTAAATATTCCATTTAAACAATTTAAGTATTCCATTTAAATCATTTAAATATTCCGTTTAAATCATTTAATAATCAAATCTACAATTATCAAAATTTTACCATTTTCAGAATTCATTTATTCACTTAAATTTATTAAAACAATGAAAATTCAACTTTCGCGGCACTTAGAAAATGCTACGGAATGTTATGTTTAAAAACAATTCAATTAGCAAAAAACAGCATTTTAAATGATGTAATAGGTTTTAGATTTCGAAGAAAACTTTAGTTAATTTCAGCAACTACAGCACTTACAAAGTGTTGTAATATCCCTTAGTTCATTTTAGCCGTTTAGTTCATTTATATCAATTACAGCATTACAAAATGCTGTAATATCTTTAACTTTAGAAAAGATAGCATTTCAGCAATGCTGTCAATTTAAATTCCATACTTTCATTACAATTTGATAAACAATTAAAATTTATTTAAATCCATTTTAACTTATAAAAATCATATTTTCTCACTTTAAAAACAATCATTTAAATACCCCTTAATTTATGATTTTACAAAGTGAAATTTTCACAAATAATTATCAAACTTTAATAACTCACTTATAAAATAATTGTAAAATTTTATAACATTTCAGTTACTTAAAAATTTAATTAATTTTACCATTTCATAAATTTATTTAAATTCCATTTTATATTCTTAACTTAACTTTTATTTTTAAAACACTTTCACATTTTCCAAGTTAAGTTATACTTCAAATTTCAACCTTTATACATTTGTTTAATTAACTATTTTTAATTTAAAGAAAATCAATAACACTTTATAAAATCATTTTAAATTTAAATTTAAATCAAATTATCATATTTTCTTACTTAATTTAAACTTCATTTTAAAAAAAAATCAAAATTCCAAAATTTACTTATATTTCAAATTCTACTTTACCATTTATTTATTTCACTTATTTAACTTGTATAAAATCACTAATATTTTATAAAAATCATTTTTTAAATTAAATTTAAATCAACATGTCATAATTTTACATTTTTAAAACATTTTAAAAAATTTAGTAAAATATATTTTAGCCACAGTCCGTATAAAATTTTCCAACCTAAGTCCAATGATACGGATAATATATCATTTCAATCCGTAATTTACAAAGGAAATATCCGGGTTCTATCATTTCAAACCCGCAATCCCAAATAAATGCAAATAAATAAAAATCGCTCGGGCCTATCATTTCATCCCATAACGATTTTTCCCTAAAGTCTGTTCGGGTATGTATCATTTCAACTCATAGTGATTCTAATCTACAGGGAACTTGTAGTGTGATAAACTGATATAAATAACAGAACATCATTATATAATAGTAATATATGATATAATAGGTGAATAAGCATGGGTGAACATCATATGATCATAGCATAGCAGATATAACATAATGATATGGGTTTACAGATTCAATTGCGATCAGTTTACTAGTTATATAAGTATAAATTTGTCTAGTGAGAATTACTCACTTGTACGAGCTGGAGATGACAACCAAATACACAAAACAAAGATCTTCAAAGGCACGAAAGCACGACTACTATTTGAGAGTGGGAGAGTCATAGCATATTGCCTTGTCACAAAGAAAACAAAACAAATACAACATGAATTTTCAAACCAAACTTTTACTAAACAATGCTAGAAATAAATGTACAACACAAAGCCAAAGCTTTTGCACTTGCATCCAATAACTTATGCTTCAGCCATAGGTTGGAAAAGCACTGTTATGGGATGGATTTGGATCAGGTTAAGGGTACAAAAGTCAGCCATAACAATATATGAAGGAGTAGAGATATATGTGTGCATGTACACATAAATTCAAGGCACTAAAGTGGATTTCCAGGCCATCAATGGTCTCAGCCAAGGCATGGATGAGCAAGGCCTGATCTGGAGAGTTCATGTATAGGTGTGGCAGAGGTCTCAGGTCAACAAGTGGCTGCTGGTGGCGGTTTATGGGTTGGCCAAGGTGGTGGTTGGAGTGGTGGAACCAATATGGTGCTCGGCTATGAAGATAAAGTGGAGTTTGTGTCATTTTTGTGTGGATCACCCTCATATATGGCCTCGGCCATGGACGGGCAGTGGGAAGGAGGGGATGTTGGCTGGTTGTGGTGGTGGTGGAGGTGGCCATGGTGCTAGATTAGGGAGGGCCAAACACATAGATTGAATGCAAGAGCAAAATCAATACAAAACAATGGAAAAAGTAGAAAAAAATGAATTTTTTTTTACCAAACTTCCTCTCTTGTGATAGCCGAATGTTTTTTTTAGGGTTTGAGACAATTTTTCACATGAGAACGGATGAAGTGGTCGGCTGAAAAAATGAGAAATATGGCAGCAAATTGAAGTGGTGTGTTGTTTGGTGAAAAAGTTGAGTGAATATGAAAAGGCTAAGCACATAAAAGGTCAAAACCTTTCAAATTTCCGTAATTTCTTTTGTAATTTTAGATACATGTAAAATACATATAAATAAAGATAAAAACACAAAAATAAAATGAATGCATAAAAATAAATAAATAAATTTTAAATAAATATAATTAAATTAAGAAAATAGCAAAAAATGGAAACTAGGTTATAAAAAATTGAAAATAAATACAACAAGTTTTGGAAAAATTATAACATCACTTTAAAAACATTTTAAAATAAAATATATACCTAACATGTCATATAACACGTATTAGGGCATGATTTGACAAATAAAAATATTATTTATATAATTTAAAATAGATAATTTTATTAAATAAATCAATTTACACCCAATATTGTAAAAAGCATAACTTTCACAAGATTTCAATGAAACGAAAAGTAGTATTCTAGAAATAAAATTTATTTTCATAATAAAAGATAAAATTAAAAAATTCAAGTATTTTAATTTTAAATTTAAAAGTCAAAGTTTGACCAGATTGACCAAAAATCCCTTTTTTGGGAAATATCGTATTTATTCAGGTTTGAAATTATAATTCATACAAATAAAAATATACTCTTAAAAAAAAATTTATTCATTTTAATAAATATAATAAAGTGTTTTTTTAAAATCAGGAGTTTCAATTTATATAATTAAAATAAACAATTAAAATAATCACAAAATACTGGATTGTTACACTCTCCCCCACTCAAATCTTTTCGTCCTTGAAAAGAACGAACAAGAAAAACAAGAAAAAGCAAGATAGACAACAAATATTACATGGAAAAACAAATTCCGTATTCGAAGCACGAATGCTCTCCTCCGTTTCCCAGGTGCAATACCAATCATCAGTACTTCACGGTACTTTGATCAGACTAATAGATTTCCTTCTTAGCTGCTTTGTACCTCTGTCGACAATACGAAGTGGTTTACTCTCGACAGTCAGATTAGGCTAAATATCCAAACTATCAAATAAGAAGGCTGAACAATAAGAGATGAGTTATGAAGATACTAGCGAAAATGTGAGACATGGAATACATCATGCACTTTAGACAGCTTCTCGGCAAATCCAGACGATAAGCCAAAGAACCAACTCTTTCAACAATGTGGAAAGAAACCACGAAGAGGACAAAGGTAGGAATAGCTAGAAGAGAAAATAGGTTAAAAGACAAGGATGAACCATTATTTTAAAACTGTATAAATTTTAATTTAAAATTTTATATTTACAAGATTTTAAACATTTTATAATATGATAAATAGTCATTTGATTCAAATTTGTTAGTTCGAAGTAAACAATGTTTAAAACATTTTAAATTAATTAAACAAGTAAAATAATGATCAAAATATCCTTTATATAATACTTTATCAAAATACTTTTATAACTCGACGTCTTAACAAGTTTACTTTCGTTCCTGCAGACCCTGGCCATGCGTTGATCAGGCGCAAAGCTAGGATTCTTCAGGTGCTTAGTAGACTTGTTTCAACACCCAGTGAAAATACTGGAAAACCTTTTTAAAACAACAGATATGGAAAGTACAATCCAAATAAATCAACCAAACCAAACATTTCTTTAACCATGGATCGCAGATACACAATGGTTACGCCTGCATCCCCCAGGAAACATCTGTACCTGTAAGCTATCTCGGCCTGCGAATTACGCCATGATGACTAGTAGACCGTAGATACACAATGGTTACGCCTGGATCCCCCAAGAAACATCCGTACCCCTAAGCTATCTCAGCCAGTGGATTTCGCTATTACTACGACCTACATAGATCGCAGGATACACAATGGTTACGCCTGGATCCATCTGTAACCCCCAGGCCATCTTAGCCAGGCGAATTACGCTATGCAGCCGCAAACATAAGACCATGGAGATTCGCCATGGAATTTAATAGACACTCGAGTATCATATTCGAAAAACCCAAATCATAGAGAATAATATCGATAGAATGAATCCACAGTGTGGGCACAAAGCAGATATCAAGTAGAAGGCACTTTCTATATCTTTACTTCGAAAATATGTATCATATAGTACCTTTTCAAATCACTTTCAAATATCATACTTGTATAAAGTCCATTATATATAAGATTTCATTTTCAAATCAAATACTTTCCAAAATCAATAGTATATCAAATCACACTTATATAGACTCCGATTATATAAGATTTCAATTGACAAATTGAGTACCTTTTTCAAATCAACCATATTCAAATCAACCATATTCAAATCAACTTCATACTTATACAAATCAATTTTATATAAGTTCGATAACTCCCAAATCAAAGTATTCAAATAAACAAGGTTCTCAATTTCAAACCATTTCAATATCAATTCAGTTTCAAAATCATATATGATTTCGCCAAGTCATTTCTTCATAGTTACATATATTCAGTTTCAAAGTTTCTTAAAACAATAGATTTAGAAAATAATCCAAATTTCCAAATCAACAAAATTTATGTCAAACAAATTCATTTCCAATTCAAACATATATTCACTTCCAAAAATCATAATACTTTCAAAGTTATAAATCTTTCGAAACCAAAATACTTGAAATCATTACACTTTGAAAATCATAACCTTTTGAAATCATACATTTGAAATCATAAAACATTCCTTTAATTCTTTACATTTCACAAATTTATTCAATTAAACCCAAATCTAAAATTTCAATTTTAATTCAATTCAAACCATCTGTTTCAATTCAATTTAATTTTCCAACAAAACCATTTCAAATATTATCAAATTTCAAATAAAGATTTGATCCATAAAATAAACTATTCAATCTTTAATATATTTCAAAGCTTAAATATACCATATTCCAAAACTAAATTTTATAATTTCATATATCTCAAATTTTACTTCATTATTACTTAGTTTTGAAATATTCATTTCATAAATCCAACATTTTTAATTAAACTCAAATTACAAGTAAACCAAATACCTTTCATACAAATATAAACTTCAAATATTCATTTATCAATATCAATTATCATTTCAAATTCACATTCTTTATCAAAATAAAGATTAAATCATTTCCAAATCATTTCAATCATCAAAATATGTAAAACGGTTACTAAGTTTAAAACCATCCCTTTTTAAATCCTTCAAACTATTTATTTCTATATGAAAAATCCAGTTTACCATTGGAAATATTATTATTCTAAATATATACTTTATTCAAAATGTTCCAAATCTTATTTCATACCAGTATAATTCAAAATAGTCTTATTTATTTCACTCAACAAACAATTTCAAATTATATAAATCATATTACTTTATACTTTAATCATACCAAACTAAACTTATCTTCTTTATCAAATACCTTATACCTTTTAAAAATTACTTAGCTTTGAAAAGTTAACCTTGATTTGGAAGTGCTCCAAGCTTCAAAATAGTCGAAGAAATCATATTTTCAACCCAAGAGTTGGAAATCGCCAATAAATCAGTAAACCAATTCCAAAAGATAAGGCTATACAAAAAAAATCTGAATCTTGAGGACTGAACACCGGCTTACTTTAAATCATTTCAAATGTATGTATGTATGTATGTATGTATGTATGTATGTATGTATGTATGTATATACATACATACATATATCTCTCGAATATCAAACAAAACTTCAAAATTTGAAATCAAACTTGGTTTCACAAAATCACTCGCATAACAAAGCTACTAGAGTGGCTTCTCCCCTACTCAGAAACTCGAAAATTAATGTCGATGATGCATGCATTCATCATCGAAATTATTTTCCAACGACATAAGTGGGTTCTGGACTTTTATTTTCTTGAAACTCCTTTGAAATCTCTTTGAAATCATTGGAGTTCATTCGAATACATTGGAAACATTTCTTATTCAAAAAATATCTTTAAATCATATCATTATTATATATTTTCCAAAATCTTAAAACCGATTTCAAAACACTGGAGTTCGATTTCTCAAAATTCAAATTTAAAACCCTTCAGTTACAAAATAATTTTTATTTATATCAAATTTCTTATAAATTTTCAAAATTTCAAATCCTTTCAAAATTTCAAAATTTCATTTAAAAGATATATAATCTTTATCGAAAACATTTCACTTTTATATACAAAATAGGATCATCCTTATCAAAATAATAATTTCGATGTATGCGCAATTTCAAAATACAACCAAACACAAATTTTCAAGGGATTCAAGGATGAATTTCCAACAAACAGATATTCAATTTTAGAGGAACTTTAATCAAATAGAATTCTGGTTCGAAGATAAACTCGAACGAAGATAAGATAATTTAATTACCAAATAGAAGATGGATAAGCCTTTATAAATTTCGTACGACCTTAACGGGTCAACCGTGATTTCATGAATATAATCAATTCGGAAATATAAGGCAAATCAACATTCGATCGCCATAGATAGAATCCAGATATAGGAGAAGGTAGATAGCATCGTAAACCAAGGACACAGAAATCTCCGGTTAATCAATGCCAATTGTAAAGGAGTTTCACCCCGTTATAAATCATTTAAAGATTTGCGTAATAACCAATATTTACAGAGGTCATTCAAAGTGGAGTTAGGAATGCTCCAAAAATCAAAATAATAAAAAAGGGAAGACAAGACTGGATTTCAGAACAAGTGGGAGCGTTCCAAAGTTCAAGGAATCCTAATCGATAAGAATCCTAACCAAGATATTACTAACAAGGTGGATTCAGAAGGGATGAAGTTTACAAAATCTTGATTTCAAAATGAGGAAAATTAATACCAGTATAATCTTTGAAAATCCTTTAAAATCATTTGGAAATCATTTTATACTACGAAAATATGTTCTCTCACAAAGAAAGGATTCTGAGATTGATTTCACTCATTCTAGGGTATTTCTACCTTATCTCTAATGATTTTTTGCTCCGCAGGCTAAGGTTTGCCTAAAACCAAAGCTCTGATACCAACTGTAACAACCCGATGTTTTCAGCCATTCACATGCACACATGCTGGACTTGAATTGCTTAAAATACCGCATTGTAAATAAATTTAGAGTAAATGAAATACAATCACAGAATCACAGATATAGAAATATCAGAATAACACGCAACAGAAATTAAAATACCATAGTAGTTCATGAAGCTACTATAACAAACTCTCAAAACAGTTACAAATTATCAGTTTGAAAAACATATACAACAGAAATCTCAAATACATAGCAGTTTATAAATACCAAAGCTGATATAGAACAACTAAAACTGAAAGTGAATAGACAACAAGACAAGCAGAATCTCCAGCGATTTCTAGCTCCAGAAAAGAAATCCAAAGCTAAGCTGTAAATACTCAGGCTGACCCGAGCGTAAAGTAAAACACAAAACACTCGAGTCGGGACATATATACTTATATAATGTAAACCAACTCAAGTGAATTGTAATAGTAATGTACAATAACTTAAAGGATGGTTGGGATCGTCCATCCTTTAAGGATCAGTTAAACTATAAATTAAATACATCCCGTGGTTAAAATTCAAAATTGGTATTTTATGCTTCTTAATCAAATATCATTTAAAAATTCAATATCACTTCAAATGCATTTCGAAATGTCAAAATATCATATCTTTCCAAAACCACATTCATTTTTATTTAATTTAAATACCATTTCAAATCACATTTTAAAATGGTTTATATTTCAAATCAAAATATTCCATTTAAACCATTTAAATGTTCCATTTAAACCATTTAAATATTCCAATTGAACCAATTAAATATTCCATTTAAACCATTTAAATATTCCAACTAAATCATTTAAATATTCCATTTAAATCATTTAAATATTCCATTTAAACCATTTAAATATTCCAATTAAACAAATTAAATATTCCATTTAAATCACTTAAATATTCCATTTAAACCATTTAAATATTACAGTTAAATCATTTAAATATTCCATTTAAATTATTTAAATATTCCATTTAAATCATTTAAATATTCCGTTTATATCATTTAATAATCAAATCTATAATTATCAAAATTTTACCATTTTCAGAATTCATTTATTCACTTAAATTTATTAAAACAGTGAAAATTCAATTTTTGTGACACTTAGAAAATGTTTTGGAAAGTTATGTTTAAAAATAATTCAATTAGCAAAAGACAGCATTTCAAATGCTGTAATAGGTTTTAGATTTCAAAAAAAACTTTAGTTAAATTCAGCAGCTACAGCACTTACAAAGTGCTGTAATAGACCTTAGTTCATTTTAGCCATTTAGTTCATATATATGAATTACAGCATTTACAAAATACTGTAATATCTTTAACTTTAGAAATGATAGCATTTCAGGAATGCTATCAATTTAAATTCCATACTTTCATTACAATTTGATAAACAATTAAAATTTATTCAAATCCATTTTAACTTATAAAAAAAAATCATATTTTCTCACTTTAAAAACAATCATTTAAATACCCCTTAATTTATGATTTTACAAAGTGATATTTTCACAAATAATTATCAAATCTTTAATAATTAACTTATAAAATAATTGTAAAATTTTATAACATTTCATTTACTTAACATTTTAATTAATCTTACCATTTCATAAATTTATTTAAATTCCATTTTATATTCTTAACTTAACTTTTATTTTAAAACACTTTCACATTTTCCAAGTTAAGTTATACTTCAAATTTCAACCTTTAAACATTTATTTAATTAATTATTTTTAATTTAAAGAAAATCAATAACACTTTATAAAATCATTTTAAACTTAAATTTAAATCAAATTATCATATTTTTGTACTTAACTTAAACTTCATTTAAAAACGAAATCAAAAATTCCAAAATTTACTTATATTTCAAATTCTGCTTTACCATTTATTTATTTCTTTTATTTAACTTGTATAAAATCACTAATATTTTATAAAAGTCATTTTTTAAACTAAATTTAGATCAACATGTCATAATTTTACATTTTTAAAATATTTTAAAAATTTTAGAAAAATATATTTTAGCCATAGTCTGTATAAAATTTTCTGACCTAAGTCCAATGATACGGATAATATATCATTTCAATCCGTAATTTACAAAGAAAAAATCCGGGTTCTATCATTTCAAACCCGCAATCCCAAGTAAATGAAAATAAATAAAAATCGCTCGAGCCTATCATTTCAGCTCATAACGATTTTTCCCTAAAGTCCGTTCGGCTATGTATCATTTCAACCCATGGTGATTCTAATCTACAGGGAACTTGCAGTGTGATAAACTGATTAAAAAAATAGAACATCATTATATAACAGTAACATATGATATAATAGGTGAATAAGCATGGGTGAACATCATATGATCATAGCATAGCAGATATAACATAATGATATGGATTTACAGATTCAATTGCTATCAGTTTACTAGTTATATAAGTATAAATTTGTCTAGTGAGAATTACTCGCTTGTACGAGTTGGAGATGACAACCAAATACACAAAACAAAGATCTTCAAAGGCACGAAAGCACGACTACGATTTGAGAGTGGGAGAGTCAAAGCATATTGCCTTGTCACAAAGCAAACAAAACAAATACAACATGAATTTTCAAACCAAATTTTTACTAAACAATGCTAGAATAAATGTACAACACAAAGCCAAAGCTTTTGCACTTGCATTCAACAACTTATGCTTCAGCCATAGGTTGGAAAAGCACTGTTATGGGATGGATTTGGATCAGGTTAAGGGTACAAAGGTCGGCCATAACAATATATGAAGGAGTAGAGAGCTATGTGTGCATGTACACACAAATTCAAAGCACTAAAGTGGATTTCTAAGCCATAAATTGTAACGACCCAGAATTCCTATCATTTGAAATTCGTATATTTAATTGATTTTAAATATTAACAAGTAAAACTTTTAAGTCGAATAAATTATATTTCGAATATCTAGATTTAATTGGATAATTAAATCGATAATTTAATATTTGAAATTATTGAAATAATTGAAAATTGGGTTTAATGTGATTAAATTTGATTTGTAAAGTTGTATTAAATCATATTGGAGTTAGAATGATGTTATAGAACTTTTAAAATCGAATTAAAAGTTAATTTGTAGAAATTGAATATTTTAATATTTAATTAACGAGTAAAAATAGCCATTTTTCAAAAAGTCTCGGATTTCGACGAAACCAGTTTCATTGGATCCGTAATGTTAAATTATTGTAATATTTCAAATTTCGTGTCAATCGGATTTACGATTTGTCTGGGGCAAGCTAAAACGCACTGAAATCGGTTTAAGTGAATTTTAAATTTAAATAGTCGATTCGAAAACCTATCTTTCAAATACGATCGAATTGGCTCCCAATATATATTCCATTGTGTTCGGAATAGGGGCAAAACATTATAAACGCCAGGCGGCATGCTTCGTTTCGAGTTTGGAAATTTTCGGGATGAATAGTGTTTTGGAATTTTCTATATATGGACCTCGCATTTTCCTTTTTACTCAAACCTTAGGGCTAGAACCCTAGCCGCCACTAACAGAAATTTCAATGGCCGAAAATTATGCTTCCTCCTCCTCGTTTTTCTTTAAATCCATCGACTTTCACGCGAAGTCTTCAACTACAAACATGTAGAGCTAATCGAGCTCTAGAAGATCAACGGCTATGATCAAGAACGAGGCGGTGAATCAACGCAAAATTGGTCGCGTTCTTATGGTGTTTGGGTTTGTTTTTCTTGGCATTGGAGGCGCCGAGATTGGCAAGGATCTGGCCAAGCATGGAGTAGGGGGCGTGCTTCGAAGTGGTGGCCTCTGATCGACGTCAGATCGAGCGATGGTTGCGTGATAATTAGGGCAAAGTCGACGGCCATGGGTTATGTTCGTTCAAAACTAACCTGGAGATGGAAGAAAGGCAGGCAACGCCCTGATGTGGAGTTTGAAAAATCGACGGCTGAGATGAATTCTAGGTTATAAAAAAAATTGTGAGATTTATATATATTAATTCATACCATTTTTAAAATAGCGTAACTTTGTCATACTAGGTCGAAAATTGACGAAACGAATTGCGTTGGAATCGTATGGACGAACACTACGTGATGGAGTTGGATTGGAGTTGATTGGAGCTAGTGTTAAATTTGGGTAAAATTAAACGGTCGTTTAATTTATTCGGAAGAAAACGCTGAAACCTCTATTGGAAGCAAGGTGAGAACTTCTCACTCAATCGAATTTGTTTCAATTTAAATTTAAAATAGTTAAATTTAAAATTTCTTGATTGTGTGATTGAATGATGGTTGCTATCTGTTGTATTGAAATAGACCCTATATGTCGCATATTAAGCGGATGTTATTTTATAAAAGACATATACCGCGGTATTCCACCTTTAAGTGGAATTGGTATTATATATGTACTTGGAGTTGATTTCCCATATTATATAGCGGATGAGACCCTATTGCACCGCATAATAACGGATGATATTTTATATAAACCCATGTACCGCGATATCCCGTCTTAGAACGGGATTGGTATTGTGCTAACATCTGTGGATGCAGGGAAACAGGTTGGAGGAATCCAACTGGATTCCTCAAATAATGAAATTTGTTTCAATGTTGTGCGTTGATTAATTATAATCTTTGTGTGATTATCTTTGTGATTGAAATCGTTGAAGGCTAAAATTTAGCCGAATATAATTTTGGTATTGTTGGATACCGGAAATAATTTAATAAAATTTGATTTTTGAAAATTTAGGTTAAAGTTTATGTTAAAATTTATTTTTGAGAATTGGATAAATTTAAAAGATGGAATTCTAAAATAACAAAGTTTTATTTTTAATCTTATTGAATAAAATTTCAAAATATGGAAAAAGCTTTACTAAATTGATTTCGGGTAATATTATTCAAAGGTTGAAGAATTTATTCAAAAGTACAGATTTTAAAGAATTTGAAAAAATAAAAGAATTGGTTTTCTTTAAAAGGAAATAAAATTTGAAACTCGTTTGGGAATTGATTTTTGATGATTGAATTTAAATCTTTTGAAAATCCATTTGGAAATTTATTAGGTGTTTTGAAAAGAATTTGGAATTAATTTGAAAATTGATTTGGGGTTTAGTAGAAAGTGATTTCAATTTGAGATTAGAATGAAATTTACTTGGTGTTTAATTTCTTGGAAAATCAATATGGAATTTGATTTGGTTGTCTTTGAAATCGATTGGAAAATTTAATTGTTGTTGAAAGTGAATATTTGAAATCGATTTGAAAATCATATTTTAGTGGATATTTGAAAATTTAAATTCACCATGGAATTTATAAAGGAAACGGAAATTTGTTTAAAAATAAACATTGATTTATTTTGAAGTGTGGAAATAAATTTATGGATTTGGAACGTAAATTTAAAGTAAATCGGTAAGGATTTATTTAATTGGTTTAAATGAACCATTTTGAAATGAAAGTGTATTCTCCCTGGAAAGCCGAATAAAATTTCTGAATAACTTTGAAAAATATATACATATATATGTATATAATTCTAGAATTGGTTTTGAAAAGGATACTTTGGAGAAATTAACTTCTTAAATTGTTTTAAATCCTTTAAGTAAAGATTTATTAAGTTGATATAGAAATGATTATTTCTAAGATTTAATCAATAATTGTTTTAGAAAATAGTTATTTAAATAGTTATACTCTATCTACTAATTTTATTTTGAAAATTAGTTTGGACTTAAGTTATATGTAATGTAATATTGGTATAATATTGTTATAACTAATATTTTAAGTTAAATGTTTAAAGAAAAATAGTTTTATTTCAAAGTGTTTTCCCGATATATTGTGGATAAGTGTGTGACGCCCCACCTCTATACCCACGCTAGCCAAGAACATTTCGGTGAATGCTATCAACTAGCACGGAGAATAAGGCTGTTGAGGAGCGACCATCCGTGTAATTGCTTTGCGCGAGCATTGATATGTCAGATAGTATAACATGCGTTTTGTCTCAAGAGGAAATCCGACATACCGACACAAACACAAAGATACTACACAGTGGCTATAATATCTTCAGAAACAAATATAGAAATAAACATAACATAAATCAGTCGCAGACAATTCATATCACAAAGGCGGAAATAGATATGAATATAACACATGAAAGTGTACATCAGAGTAGTGGTCAAACAAGATCCACAATATCAAAAAGAATAGATACAAGTGCTAGACAAAAGAATAAGTACACATCATAGAGTCTGTATCTCAAATGTATACAACAAAAACTACTAAACTAAAGTAGTTAGCCAAAAATCAGAAGATGGTTCCAGATAGGAAGCCATGAGGAAGCACCTGTAATATCTCAGTCTGACCCGAGTATTATTTAATAAGAAAATAATAAACGGATCAGTTTAGCTATAAATACCAGATGAAATGATATAGAATAAGAGATATGACTAAACGTATAATAATCACAATGCTAAGCTGTAATATATAAGTAATTGAAAATCAACAAGAGATTAATCAATATCACAATAACCTACTCAAGGATCAAAAGGAATGTCATACTCCTAATTTCATTCACCAAGCCACAATAATTGATAAATCAAATCAATAGAAATCACGAAGATAAGTGAAGCATAAATTCCAGAATTCAACATACGAAATCCAGAAATCACAAGAAAAGGATGGCCAATCCCACAAACTGGACATCGACGCACCTAGAAAGACAGGCCCCATGAACAGTCGAACATCGATGCACCTAGAAAGATACGCCCCATGCTCTAGCATCGACGCACCTAGAAAGATACGCCCCATGCACAAATAAACATCGATGCACCTAGAAAGATACATCCCATGCATAAATAAACATCGATGCACCTAGAAAGATACACCCCATGTAATGTCTAACATCGATGCACCTAGAAAGATACACCCCATGCAAAGTCGAACATCGACGCACCTAGAAAGATACGCCCCATGCATAGACGAACATCGACGCACCTAGAAAGATACGCCCCATGCATAGACGAACATCGACGCACCTAGAAAGATACGCCCCATGTCCCGACTTATTGAGCCGATTGCTCCACGAAGTAAATAAACATCGATGCACCTAGAAAGGTACACCCCATGCATAAATAAACATTGACGCACCTAGAAAGGTACGACCCATGTGTAAACAAACATCGACACACCTAGATAGGTGCGACCCATGAAAGAAATGAGACGAAGCTCAATAAAAATGAGGAACAGTCCTCCACATAGACAAAGAGACATCGCATATTGCTAGTCTAAACCACAAAGATGATCGTCATGATCAAAGAGAAGTGTCAATTACAGTAAGCTAGTAAATATATGAGCTTAGATTCATGTCCCATAACCACTAGCTTAACTTAAATATTTACGAACAAATTGTAGATCTCCACTAGAAAATTGTCACAAGAGTTTCAATCGAACAAGTCCAAGAATTAACCGACGAAGTAAACGCAAGCGTTTCATACCACTCGTTTTACTAAGTCGTTTAATTAGATTTCTCATACGAGTGAGGTAAAGGTTTGTATATACTAATAGATTGGAAATCGGTTTAAGAAATGAGCTTGGAGCAAAGAGGAGAAGTTGGAGAAGAAGAAGGAAAAGCTTACCAATGGGTTCCCTTGAGTTTGGAGCAAGAAGATGGATTTGCTAAGCAAGCTAGGGCTTAGGAATTTCTATTTCCCATTCTCTTCCACCATTGTTGCTAAAGCTTGAGTGTTTAAGCAAAGAGGAGAAGTTATGAAGAGAAGGGAGATGGGCTGAGCTAATAAGGGTGCAGTCCAAACCAAAGTCATAAGCGAGAAAAAGTAGCAAAAATCAACTATCTCCAAACATATCGAAGCTTATACTCAAAAAGGTCGCAAACGTAATTTTGAACTCAATGGGGGTGGTCTCGAGTCCCAATTCGACTGTTTGCAAAAAGTAGCTTTTCAGACCAAAATCCGACGAACGATAGAATATTTAAATAAAATATTTAAATATAAAATCGATAAATATGCGGGTTGTTACAGACTCCCCTCCTTAAAGAAATTGCGTCCTCGCAATACTTAAGAAGAAAATAAGAAGTAACAACCATAGAAGCATATCACACAAAAGAAAATTGAAATAAGAAGTTCACCATAAAGAGCACGAAAGAGTTAGCAAGAACGGGATCGCTCAATGAATTCTCTAGATTCCCATGAGTAATCCCTAGGATTTGAGAACCATTGAACTCTCACAAGAAGAACATCTTTATTTCGAAGTCGTTTGAGCTCCGAAGCAATAATTCGAATAGGATGTTGCTCAAAAATCAAATCTGGTGAAACTTCAATTTCCACAATATCACCGGGCTCAAGAATGAAAACCGGAATCCCTAAGGTATTTCTGTAGATGAAAGACGCGGGGAATGTCAAGAATAGCAGAAAATTGAGCCGGTGCAACGGCGTAGTACAAAAACGGTACGCCCGAGGAACTAGAAACTCAAATAATTTGGAACATCAGCGTAGTACAAAAACGGTACGCCCAATGAACCAAAGCCCGAATAATTTCGAAAACACCGACGTAGTACAAAAAGGTACGTCCAATGTATCAAAAGTATATCATTGATGTAGTGCAAACGGTACATCCAATGAATCAAATAAGACGGAACATCGATGTAGTATAATAACAGTACATCCGATGAACCGAACACCATAAAAGAATATCAGACGCAGGTCCATAAAAAAAATGAGATGAAACTCAATAAAACGAAGTACATCAAAACGCCCGATGAACTTGATAAAAAGATAATTCCCTTAAGACATCATCAAAGAATCAACCACTTGTTGCCTACGACAAAGCGCATTGGCAACACGATTTTCCTTCCGGGAATAAAAGAATATCAAGATCACAAGATGCTAGGAACTCGAGTCGACATGAAGTTCCTTATGAGAAAATAAATATTCCAAAGATTTATGATCGAGATGGAGAACAAATTTCTCATCCAAATGTGATGATGCCAAATTCCAAAAGTAAAAACAATAGCCGTGAGCACTAGATCATGAGTGGCATATCTAGTCCCGATAAGCTATAATGATTTAGAAGCACAAGTGATAGCACGTTCTCCTTTGCAAGAGAATGACATCCAAACCAATACGACTAGTATCGGTACAAATAGCAAAGTCTTGGTTCCCCTTCAGGAATCACAAGAATAAGAGTATCAAAAGAAAGAGTTCTTTTAAATAATCTTCTTTCCCGAAAAGTCAAAACTTTCAAAATTACATTTTTTTTAATAATCTTTCTACAAAAATTTGCATTTTTACAAGTCAATATATCGTCTCTGATTGTCTCATCAAAGCGTTTAGGAGATTCTTATCGATAACGTTGATCAAGCGCATCGACCAGAATTCTTAAAGCACTCAACGGGCAATACAATCACAAAATCATCTTCTATGTGATAAACATGTTTCTTAAAAACCTTTAAGAATATTCTTTGCTTGTTTAAGAGCAAATCAAATTGCGCTTATAAATAAATCTTATGAAAAAGATTTGCAAAATTTTAAATTTCAATTTTCATCCAAAATCAATAAATACAAAGATGGAGTCATCGAGATATTCGTAGAATACTCGATTTATAATATGGATGAAACAAGATGGACAAACTGAATGACAAAATAAGTCATTCATAAGAATCATAACGAGTGCGGAGTGCGTAAGTGGAATGCTAACTCACGCGACTCGTAGCCAAATGAAAATCGGTGGCAAGGTCAAACTGAAAAGACCTTAGCGCCACACAAAAGATTACTTAGGTGATAATCCTAAGACAAGCTCAAAAATACCGGAAAATTTCTCTAACTACATGAATGAGAGAAATAACACTTTCCTTATAAGTGGGCTTAAGGAATAAAATGATGCCATCAAGTTGGAATCAAAATCATAAAGGAAAAATAGAAATCTGCTTAACAGATTGAAAATGTCAAAGATGAATAATCCATATGGGACAAATAGGATATGCGCTTCACAACGATTAAGCCAATCCTTACAAAAAAATCAATTCTGAAGCCTAAGTAAAAATATCGGCTCGGAAAGATAAATCACATAAAATAATTTCGACATCAAATAAAAGCGAACTGAGTGTTGCAGATCTACCATCCGGATTCGCAATCCCCAAAGAAGTCAACAAGCCCAAAATATTCAAAGAAAAAGAATCGACAAGTTCTTTTGATATAAAATAGTGAGCCATATCAAAAAGAACTCAAATAAGAAGATCACAAAATAAAACAATGCCATCAAGGATTGAGTGAAAAATACCTTGACCAAGAGAAGAGTTGCTAGGGGCTTGCAGCTTTCCTTCTCTCTTGTTTGGAAGCTTGGGACACGAAGATAAAAGATGGCCCGAACCTTTGCAATACCGACAAAAGAGGGGTCTCGGACACTCCCTTGCATAGTGGTTCGTGGAACCACAATTGTAGCATTGTCCACGACTAGAGGTAGGTGCTTTTGCTACCGGGGTTTCTTGCCTCCCTTTCTTATTAGAATCGGGGCCTTTGGATTTAATAGGCCTCTTCAAATTATTGTCGAAGTTCTGTTGGGCACGCACAACTTCAACATCACCTTCATTATCGGCCTCTTCAAGACGAAGAGCGATATCAATAAGCTGATCAAATGAAACTTCAAATTTCAGAAGTAATGGCTTCTTAAGATTCTTATTCAAGCCATAGACAAATCTCTGATTTTTCTTCAATGGGGTGTTGATGTATTCAACCCCGTATTTGGAAAGAGATTCGAAAGATGCGACATAGTCTGTCACAGAAGATCCACCTTGAACAAGGTCAATAAAACGCCGTGCCAAAGTTACTTTTTCAGCCTCCGGCACAAATTTCAATTCGAATCTTTCCCGGAATTGCTCCCAAGTAAGATCCGCTTCAATGATTTCGAAAACCAAGAGCTCATACCAATCTAATGCTCTTTCTTGGAGCATGCTATAAGCCACTTGGACTCGATGTAGATCAATAAGGTTCATGCGAGAAAAGATGCGATCGCATGATTTGAGCCAAGCTTGAATTTCAATAACACACTCGGATCCTTTGAATGGCCTTCCACCCAAATCGGTATAGTCTCTGCACAAGCGTGCAAAACCAGATCTAGGATGAGTAGGCTCTGGATTGGGACCGGCTGCTTGAGCATTCTTCACGAGATCTAAAAGCTGCTTGGCGGACATAAAAACTCCATCTTGGGGAGTAGCACTAGATTGACCGGCGCTGGGACGGCCTGGTCTAACCATTTCTCTTCTTTAAGAAAGAAAGAAGGAGAAAAGTTATTCTCAAAATAAATATCAATCAAACTTGATTGATAAAACAAGGAATCATAAGGAAAATAGGAATCGATACGAAGACTCGAATTAAATCCTAAAGCACGACTCCTAAGATGGACTTAGGACGATGATCCTTGTTAAATTATTCCATATTGTTCCGAAGTTTGGCTCTGATACCAAGCTGTAGCGCCCCACCTCTATACCCACGCTAGCCAAGAACATTTCGGTGAATGCTGTCAACTAGCACGGGGAATAAGGCTGTTGAGGAGCAACCATCCGTGTAATTGCTTTGCACGAGCATCGATATGTCAGATAGTATAACATGCGTTTTATCTCAAGAGGAAATCCGACATACCGACACAAACACAAAGCTACTACACAGTGGCTATAATATCTTCAGAAACAAATATAGAAATAAACATAACATAAATCAGTCACAGACAATTCATATCACAAAGGCAGAAATAGATATGAATATAACACATGAAAGTGTACATCAGAGTAGTGGTCAAACAAGATCCACAATATCAAAAAGAATAGATACAAGTGCTAGACAAAAGAATAAGTATACATCATAGAGTCTGTATCTCAAATGTATACAACAAAAACTACTAAACTAAAGTAGTTAGCCAAAAGTCAGAAGATGGTTCCAGATAGGAAGCACCTGTAATATCTCAGTCTGACCCAAGTATTATTTAATAAGAAAATAATAAACGGATCAGCCTAGCTATAAATATCAGATGAAATGATATAGAATAAGAGATATGACTAAACGTACAATAATCACAACGCTAAGCTGTGATATATAAGTAATTGAAAATCAACAAGAGATTAATCAATATCACAATAACCTACTCAAGGATCAAAAGGAATGTCATACTCCTAATTTCATTCACCAAGACATAATAATTGATAAATCAAATCAATAGAAATCACGAAGATAGGTGAAGCATAAATTCCAGAATTCAACACACGAAATCCAGAAATCACAAGAAAAGGATGGCCAATCCCACAAACTGGACATCGACGCACCTAGAAAGATAACCCCATGAACAGTAGAACATCGACGCACCTAGAAAGATACGCCCCATGCTCTAGCATCGACGCACCTAGAAAGATACGCCCCATGCACAAATAAACATCGATGCACCTAGAAAGATACATCCCATGCATAAATAAACATCGATGCACCTAGAAAGATACACCCCATGTAATGTCTAACATCGATGCACCTAGAAAGATACACCCCATGCAAAGTCGAACATCGACGCACCTAGAAAGATACGCCCCATGCATAGACGAACATCGACGCACCTAGAAAGATACGCCCCATGTCCCGACTTATTGAGCCGATTGCTCCACGAAGTAAATAAACATCGATGCACCTAGAAAGGTACACCCCATGCATAAATAAACATTGACGCACCTAGAAAGGTACGACCCATGTGTAAACAAACATCGACGCACCTAGATAGGTGCGACCCATGAAAGAAATGAGACGAAGCTCAATAAAAATGAGGAACAGTCCTCCACATAGACAAAGAGACATCGCATATTGCTAGTCTAAACCACAAAGATGATCGCCATGATCAAAGAGAAGTGTCAATTACAGTAAGCTAGTAAATATATGAGCTTAGCTTCATGTCCCATAACCACTAGCTTAACTTAAATATTTACGAACAAATTGTAGATCTCCACTAGAAAATTTTCACAAGAGTTTCAATCGAACAAGTCCAAGAATTAACCGACGAAGTAAACGCAAGCGTTTCATACCACTCGTTTTACTAAGTCGTTCAATTAGATTTCTCATACGAGTGTGGTAAAGGTTTGTATATACTAATAGATTGAAAATCGGTTTAAGAAACGAGCTTTGTACTAAAAAGAGTTGAAATCATTTGAAGAAGGAGTTTTGATATTTACTACTAGTATAGAAACCTTTTATATTTTTAAAGCGACAAATCACAAAGAAGATTGTAGGAACAATCAATCACTAAGATTCACATACGAAGATGTGAATAAAAATCCAACGAAACCGATAAGAATCCATCCAAATGAATATTCAAAAATCCCTAAAAAGAGTCATCAAAGTCATAACAAATGATAACAACACATAGGAAACAACACGAATCGATTAAAGTTGGAAATTCAAACAACTAGGCGAAATAGGCAAAAATGCACCAGGTCGGTCGATCGGCTACAGAGCTCGGTCGACCGGACCCAGGGGTTGGAAGTGCACGGGGCACCAGGTCGGTCGACCGGCCCAGGGGCTCGGTCGGCCGAAGCCTGTAATCGGCACTTCCAAACAGAGGCAGGAAGTGCCAGGGTAGCAGGTCGGTCGACCGGCCCAGGGCCTCGGTCGGCCGAACCTGTTGCCAGCACTCCCCTGCCCTATTTCAAAAGAGGTGCAAACTCGATCAAATTGCATTCGCTCAAGCAACGACGTTAAGGGTTTATGCCTATCAACTACCCGGTCCTATATGCTCCTCGATGCATCACCAAAAACATGTTCAAACATCAAAGTTAGGATTTAAAACGAATTGAACTCAAAACACCAAAAATTGGAATATTCACCAAATCAATCCAAACCAAAAGCAATTGCACACGAATAAGTGTTAGGAATTCAAACCTAACAATCGAAGATAATTATAAGCATAGATGTGAGATAAAAATCTCACCTTTGAACACAAAAACAATGAATGAGAAGCTTTAGAAACAAGCTAAGATCAATTCCTCTTCAATAACAACTCAAGAAGCTTCAATCTAAGCTTAAAAGAGAAACATTTCCTAAATTAGGTTTAGGAATTTTCTGAAATCAAGGAGAGAAAGAGTTGGAGAAGAAGAAGGAAAAGCTTACCAATGGGTTCCCTTGAGTTTGGAGCAAGCAGATGGATTTGCTAAGCAAGCTAGGGCTTAGGAATTTCTATTTCCCATTCTCTTCCACCATTGTTGCTAAAGCTTGAGTGTTTAAGCAAAGAGGAGAAGTTATGAAGAGAAGGGGGATGGGCTGAGCTAATAAGGGTGCAGTCCAAACCAAAGTCATAAGCGGGAAAAAGTAGCAAAAATCAACTATCTCCAAACATATCGAAGCTTATACTCAAAAAGGTCGCAAACGTCATTTTGAACTCAATGGGGGTGGTCTCGAGTCCCAATTCGACTATTTGCAAAAAGTAGCTTTTCGGACCAAAATCCGACGAACGATAGAATATTTAAATAAAATATTTAAATATAAAATCGATAAATATGCGGGTTGTCACAGACTCCCCTCCTTAAAGAAATTGCGTCCTCGCAATACTTAAGAAGAAAATAAGAAGTAACAACCATAGAAGCATATCAACACAAAAGAAAATTGAAATAAGAAGTTCACCATAAAGAGCACGAAAGAGTTAGCAAGAACGGGATCGCTCAATGAATTCTCTAGATTCCCATGAGTAATCCCTAGGATTTGAGAACCATTGAACTCTCACAAGAAGAACATCTTTATTTCGAAGTCGTTTGAGCTCCGAAGCAATAATTCGAATAGGATGTTGCTCAAAAATCAAATCTGGTGAAACTTCAATTTCCACAATATCACCGGGCTCAAGAATGAAAACCGGAATCCCTAAGGTATTTCTGTAGATGAAAGACGCGGGGAATGTCAAGAATAGCAGAAAATTGAGCCGGTGCAACGGCGTAGTACAAAAACGGTACGCCCGAGGAACTAGAAACTCAAATAATTTGGAACATCAGCGTAGTACAAAAACGGTACGCCCAATGAACCAAAGCCCGAATAATTTAGGAACACCGACGTAGTACAAAAACGGTACGTCCAATGTATCAAAAGCATATCATTGATGTAGTGCAAACGGTACATCCAATGAATCAAATAAGACGGAACATCGATGTAGTATAATAACAGTACATCCAATGAACCGAACACCATAAAAGAACATCAAACGCAGGTCCATAAAAGAAATGAGATGAAACTCAATAAAACGAAGTACATCAAAACGCCCGATGAACTTGATAAAAAGATAATTCCCTTAAGACATCATCAAAGAATCAACCACTTGTTGCCTACGACAAAGCGCATTGGCAACACGATTTCCCTTTCGGGAATAAAAGAATATCAAGATCACAAGATGCTAGGAACTCGAGTCGACATGAAGTTCCTTATGAGAAAATAAATATTCCAAAGATTTATGATTGAGATGGAGAACAAATTTCTCATCCAAATGTGATGATGCCAAATTCCAAAAGTAAAAACAATAGCCGCGAGCACTAGATCATGAGTGGCATACCTAGTCCCGATAAGCTATAATGATTTAGAAGCACAAGTGATAGCACGTTCTCCTTTGCAAGAGAATGGCATCCAAACCAATACGACTAGTATCGGTACAAATAGCAAAGTCTTGGTTCCCCTTCAGGAATCACAAGAATAAGAGTATCAAAAGAAAGATTTCTTTTAAATAATCTTCTTTTCCGAAAAGTTAAAACTTCCAAAATTATATTTTTTTTGTAATAATATTTCTACAAAAATTTACATTTTTACAAGTCAATATATCGTGTCTGATTGTCTCATCAAAGCGTTTAGGAGATTCTTATCGATAACGTTGATCAAGCGCATCGACCAGAATTCTTAAAGCACTCAACGGGCAATACAATCACAAAAACATCTTCTATGTGATAAACATGTTTCTTAAAAACCTTTAAGAATATTCTTTGCTTGTTTAAGAGCAAACCAAATTGTGCTTATAAATAAATGTTATGAAAAATATTTGCAAAATTTTAAATTTCAATTTTCATCCAAAATCAATAAATACAAAGATGGAGTCATCGAGATATTCGTAGAATACTCGATTTATAATATAGATGAAACAAGATGGACAAACTGAATGACAAAATAAGTCATTCATAAGAATCATAACGAGTGCGGAGTGCGTAAGTGGAATGCTAACTCACGCGACTCGTAGCCAAATGAAAATCGGTGGCAAGGTCAAACTGAAAAGACCTTAGCGCCACACAAAAGATTACTTAGGTCATAATCCTAAGACAAGCTCAAAAATAACGAAAAATTTCTCTAACTACATGAATGAGAGAAATAACACTTTCCTTATAAGTGGGCTTAAGGAATAAAATGATGCCATCAAGTTGGAATCAAAATCATAAAGGAAAAATAGAAATCTGCTTAGCAGATTGAAAATGTCAAAGATGAATAGTCCACATGGGACAAATAGGATATGCGCTTCACAACGATTAAGCCAATCCTTACAAAAAAATCAATTCCGAAGCCTAAGTAAAAATATCGGCTCGGAAAGATAAATCACATAAAATAATTTCGACATCAAATAAAAGCGAATTGAGTGCTGCAGATCTACCATCCGGATTCGCAATCCTCAAAGAAGTCAACAAGCCCAAAATATTCAAAGAAAAAGAATCGACAAGTTCTTTTGATATAAAATAGTGAGCCATATCAAAAAGAACTCAAATAAGAAGATCACGAAATAAAATAATGCCATCAAGGATTGAGTGAAAAATACCTTGACCAAGAGAAGAGTTGCTAGGGGCTTGCATCTTTCCTTCTCTCTTGTTTGGAAGCTTGGGACACGAAGATAAACGATGGCCCGAACCTTTGCAATACCGACAAAAGAGGGGTCTCGGACACTCCCTTGCATAGTGGTTCGTGGAACCACAATTGTAGCATTGTCCACGACTAGAGGTAGGTGCTTTTGCTACCGGGGTTTCTTGCCTCCCTTTCTTATTAGAATCGGGGCCTTTGGATTTAATAGGCCTCTTCAAATTATTGTCGAAGTTCTGTTGGGCACGCACAACTTCAACATCACCTTCATTATCGGCCTCTTCAAGACGAAGAGCGATATCAATAAGCTGATCAAATGAAACTTCAAGTTTCAGAAGTAATGGCTTCTTAAGATTCTCATTCAAGCCATAGACAAATCTCTGATTTTTCTTCAATGGGGTGTTGATGTATTCAACCCCGTATTTGGACAGAGATTCGAAAGATGCGACATAGTCTGTCACAGAAGATCCACCTTGAACAAGGTCAATAAAACGCCGTGCTAAAGTTACTTTTTCAGCCTCCGACACAAATTTCAATTCGAATCTTTCCCGAAATTGCTCCCAAGTAAGATCCGCTTCAATGATTTCGGAAACCAAGAGCTCATACCAATCTAATGCTCTTTCTTGGAGCATGCTAGAAGCCACTTGGACTCGATGTAGATCAATAAGGTTCATGCGAGAAAAGATGCGATCGCATGATTTGAGCCAAGCTTGAATTTCAATAACACACTCGGATCCTTTGAATGGCCTTCCACCCAAATCGGTATAGTCTCTGCACAAGCGTGCAATACGAGATCTAGGATGAGTAGACTCTGGATTGGGACCGGCTGCTTGAGCATTCTTCACGAGATCTAAAAGCTGCTGGGCAGACATAAAAACTCCATCTTGGGGAGTAGCACTAGATTGACCGGCGCTGGGACGGCCTGGTCTAACCATTTCTCTTCTTTAAGAAAGAAAAAAGGAGAAAAGTTATTCTCAAAATAAATATCAATCAAACTTGATTGATAAAACAAGGAATCATAAGGAAAATAGGATGAATCGGTACGAAGACTCGAATTAAATCCTAAAGCACGACTCCTAAGATGGACTTAGGACGATGATCCTTGTTAAATTATTCCATATTGTTCCGAAGTTTGGCTCTGATACCAAGCTGCGGCGCCCCACCTCTATACCCACGCTAGCCAAGAACATTTCGGTGAATGTTGTCAACTAGCACGGAGAATAAGGCTATTGAGGAGCGACCATCCGTGTAATTGCTTTGCACGAGCATCGATATGTCAGATAGTATAACATGCGTTTTATCTCAAGAGGAAATCCGACATACCGACACAAACACAAAGCTACTACACAGTGGCTATAATATCTTCAGAAACAAATATAGAAATAAACATAACATAAATCAGTCACAGACAATTCATATCACAAAGGCGGAAATAGATATGAATATAATACATGAAAGTGTACATCAGAGTAGTGGTCAAACAAGATCCACAATATAGAAAAGAATAGATACAAGTGCTAGACAAAAGAATAAGTATACATCATAGAGTCTGTATCTCAAATGTATACAACAAAAACTACTAAACTAAAGTAGTTAGCCAAAAGTCAGAAGATGGTTCCAGATAGGAAGTCATGAGGAAGCACCTGTAATATCTCAGTCTGACCTGAGTATTATTTAATAAGAAAATAATAAACGGATCAATCTAGCTATAAATATCAGATTAAATGATATAGAATAAGAGATATGACTAAACGTATAATAATCACAACGCTAAGCTGTGATATATAAGTAATTGAAAATCAACAAGAGATTAATCAATATCACAATAACCTACTCAAGGATCAAAAGGAATGTCATACTCCTAATTTCATTCACCAAGCCACAATAATTGATAAATCAAATCAATAGAAATCACGAAGATAGGTGAAGTATAAATTCCAGAATTCAACACACGAAATCCAGAAATCACAAGAAAAGGATGGCCAATCCCACAAACTGGACATCGACGCACCTAGAAAGACACGCCCCATGAATAGTCGAATATCGACGCACCTAGAAAGATACGCCCCATGCTCTTGCATCGACGCACCTAGAAAGATACGCCCCATGCACAAATGAACATCGATGCACCTAGAAAGATACATCCCATGCATAAATAAACATCGATGCACCTAGAAAGATACACCCCATGTAATGTCTAACATCGATGCACCTAGAAAGATACAGCCCATGCAAAGTCGAACATCGACGCACCTAGAAAGATACGCCCCATGCATAGATGAACATCGACGCACCTAGAAAGATACGCCCCATGTCCCGACTTATTGAGTCGATTGCTCCACGAAGTAAATAAACATCGATGCACCTAGAAAGGTACACCCCATGCATAAATAAACATTGACGCACCTAGAAAGGTACGACCCATGTGTAAACAAATATCGACGCACCTAGATAGGTGCGACCCATGAAAGAAATGAGACGAAGCTCAATAAAAATGAGGAACAGTCCTCCACATAGACAAAGAGACATCGCATATTGCTAGTCTAAACCACAAAGATGATCGCCATGATCAAAGAGAAGTGTCAATTACAGTAAGCTAGTAAATATATGAGCTTAGCTTCATCTCCCATAACCACTAGCTTAACTTAAATATTTACGAACAAATTGTAGATCTCCACTAGAAAATTGTCACAAGAGTTTCAATCGAACAAGTCCAAGAATTAACCGACGAAGTAAACGCAAGCGTTTCATACCACTCGTTTTACTAAGTCGTTTAATTAGATTTCTCATACGAGTGAGGTAAAGGTTTGTATATACTAATAGATTGGAAATCGGTTTAAGAAACGAGCTTTGTACTAAAAAAGAGTTGAAATCATTTGAAGAAGAAGTTTTGATATTTACTACTAGTATAGAAACCTTTTATATTTTTAAAGCGACAAATCACAAAGAAGATTGTAGGAACAATCAATCACTAAGATTCACATACGAATATGTGAATAAAAATCCAACGAAACCGATAAAGAATCCATCCAAATGGATATTTAAAAATCCCTAAAAAGAGTCATCAAAGTCATAACAAATGATAACAACACATAGGAAACAACACGAATCAATTAAAGTTGGAAATTCAAACAACTAGGCGAAATAGGCAAAAATGCACCAGGTCGGTCGGCCGGCTACAGAGCTCGGTCGACCGGACCCAGGGGTTGGAAGTGCACGGGGCACCAGGTCGGTCGACCGGCCCAGGGGCTCGGTCGGCCGAAGCCTGTAACCGGCACTTCCAAACAGAGGCAGGAAGTGCCTGGGTAGCAGGTCGGTCGACCGGCCCAGGGGCTCGGTCAGCCGAACCTGTTGCCAGCACTCCCCTGCCCTATTTCAAAAGAGGTGCAAACTCGATCAAATTGCATTCGCTCAAGCAACGACGCTAAGGGTTTATGCCTACCGACTACCCGGCCCTATATGCTCCTCGATGCATCACCAAAAACATGTTCAAACATCAAAGTTAGGATTTTTAACGAATTGAACTCAAAACACCAAAAATTGGAATATTCACCAAATCAATCCAAACCAAAAGCAATTGCACACGAATAAGTGTTAGGAATTCATACCTAACAATCGACGATAATTATAAGCATAGATGTGAGATAAAAATCTCACATTTGAACCCAAAAACAATGAATGAGAAGCTTTAAAAACAAGCTAAGATCAATTCCTCTTCAATAACAACTCAAGAAGCTTCAATCTAAGCTTAAAAGAGAAACATTTCCTAAATTAGGTTTAGGAATTTTCTGAAATCAAGGAGAGAAAGAGTTGGAGAAGAAGAAGGAAAAGCTTACCAATGGGTTCCCTTGAGTTTGGAGCAAGAAGATGGATTTGCTAAGCAAGCTAGGGCTTAGGAATTTCTATTTCCCATTCTCTTCCACCATTGTTGCTAAAGCTTGAGTGTGTAAGCAAAGAGGAGAAGTTATGAAGAGAAGGGGGATGGGCTGAGCTAATAAGGGTGCAGTCCAAACCAAAGTCATAAGCGGGAAAAAGTAGCAAAAATCAACTATCTCCAAACATATCGAAGCTTATACTCAAAAAGGTCGCAAACGTCATTTTGAACTCAATGGGGGTGGTCTCGAGTCCCAATTCGACTATTTGCAAAAAGTAGCTTTTCGGACCAAAATCCGACGAACGATAGAATATTTAAATAAAATATTTAAATATAAAATCGATAAATATGTGGGTTGTTACAAAGTGTTATAGATTATTTTAAAGTATTTGAACAAGGCAAATTTCGAGTGAAAATGAATAAAAATTTGGAAGTGTTTCCGCGTAAGGAAAATGATTTGAAATTTGTTTTCAAAAGTTGTAAAGGTGAAAAGTGATTTGAAATTTGTTTTCAAATGGTTGAAGTGTGGAAAAATATATCTTGTAAAGATATTTTTGGAAAATAAATAATTTGGGAAATTATTTGAAATCTAGCGATGTTGTGCATATCTATTGATAGTTAAATAACCGACTATCAATATTTACCTTTAAATGGATGTTTCTTGTGATTTGCTTGAATTTGAATGCTACACTTATTTTAAAATAAGCGCTCGTTATTCGGTTTAGCCGGGAGAGGACCTTTGGGTCATAAATCCCATTCCGAATAATGATACGTCGTAATGGATAGCATTTGAAGACTGGTGTTGAAGACCAGATATTTTCGGAAACGGAAGGATTACCGTCGAATGTCTTTGCATCGGCTGATCTCCAATATAGAGATTTTATCACCCTTTGTGATGGGAAGTCGGGACGTGATTAGTGAATATCCGGATTGCAAGGGCTTCTTTGGAAGTGCCTTCGATTCCGTTCGATCCCGGAACGGACTTGTATGGATGTGTGTCGGACGTTACAATTTGAGATGTAAAGCTGGTTTCTATCAAATACATTTCTGTTGGTGGCAGAGAATTTATTCTCTTAGCTTAACACCCTTCTCTGAGACGTACGAGCTCAGAGGTTATGTAGTTGATGGTTACTAATGATACATTCCCAATTTGGTAATGTGACATACGAATGCTGCTGATCATTTGTTGATCGAAGCATGGCTTTTGTGAAAAACATAGCTTTATGGACGAGACTTCGTCGGACCTCACACCCGGAATGGTCGAAACATGAAGAATGCAGCAAGGTTTTAGGGGGTAGCGCTCCTTAGGGTATGTTCGTTTCCTTCTGGATAGAGGTGGTATCATGTTATGGAGCCCAGATACTTAATCTATGTTGTTGCTGCAAATTTTTTACTTTGTGGTTGTTGGTATTCAGGATCCTCGGATAAAGGTTGTTTACAACCGGGGGATGACATACTCGTATCAGTGGTTACCTATTTTTGCAGAGGTAACCCGCCCTTGTGTTGGCAGAGATCCGGTTAGGTTCTCGGGGCATCCTGCCAGAGGCGTTCCCATGTGGCAATAGGAAGTTCCTTAACCTGACCATTTGTTGGAAAATCCAAAGAAACCATACGCGCCCTGTACGGTTTTAGTTGTAGAACCTACCATCTACTTATGGTGGCACCCCACTGTTTAGATGGTAGCTATAATAGGCATACGATAATGGTCATATGTTGGCTAAGATTTATATTATACTTTCGAAAGGTTTTCCACTGTGCACTTATAATAATAATATCAAAGAAATTTTCTCGTATCAAGCATGTTTGACTATCATAAGGAGAAATCTCCTCCAATTCTGCATTTGCATTATGTGTGTGGCGGGAGACCTTATGGTAGTTACATTTTCTAAAAGCATTGCGGATCTATTTTAAAATATTTCTTTGTTTGTTTTTTTGAAAAATAAATTGTTTTAAGTTCTCACACCAGTCCCATGACTGACCTGGAGTTATTGTTCCCTTCTTAAACTCTGGGTGCCCATCATTTTCCACACAGGCAGCCTAGAGTCAGTTATCAGGATATTCTGGAATTCAGGAGGTGCTGTGGAGCTCAAGAGGCGAGCTGGATGGCGAAATGTATCACTTGTATATGATATTATCTTTTTCGCTGTGTATCCACTTGTAAGGATAAGTTCATATAATTGTCCAGTTGTGTTGTGTTGTAAGTTGACTCTGATAATGTAATGTGATGTAATGTAATATCTGATATAGTTCTTTGTTTTAAAGATAGTCATTTATCTATTATATGTTGATTCGCTGCGATCGTGAGATTCTGATATTGTTTCTGTTGCTTCTTCTTTCTTTCTTCTTCTACCACTTCTTCTTTAACCCTAACAATTCGATTTTTCGGCCTTCGATTGCTCGACAGTTGATACAGTGGACGTATTAATGTCGATTTTCGAAAGTCGAAAAATCGGGTCGTGACAATTTGGTATCAGAGCATTTGGTTAAGCGACAACCTTGACTCTGTTGGGAATTACTCATTAGAGATAGAGTCAGTAGTGCTCTAGAATGAGTGTGAGTGTAACCATAGATACGAGCGCGTATTTGTTAGTGAATATAAAAATGTTTTATATTGTGTTTGCTTATCCGTTGAGCTATTTGTGAATTCTGGTCGGTATGTGGGACGCCATATTATCGATAGGGATTTCTAAACACTTAAACGAGGCAAGTCGACATAGTATCATTTTAAATTGGATAAATGAAATAATTTTACCTCAATTATATTTTACGTATAAAGGAAATAATTTTTCAGAAATTATTAAAGTGTATATAAATTGATTGTTTGGTTTTTGAAAATATAAGAATATATGTAAGTTAATTAAAAGATGTTTGAATAATCTAAATAAAAACAACAATTGTAAAAGAATAATTGTATAAGCAAATGAATTATTAAGTATGGAATTATAATTAATGTGATTTACAATTGTGAAATAATCTTATATATATATTAGAAGTGAAACTATATGAATATATTTATAAATATGAGTTGTAAATAAAAATGAATTTGGACTATGAATTTGAAAGTTTTGAATCCCGTCTATTTTGGAAGTTGTTTTTCAAAGTTAAAGGTGTTATTAAGTAAGATAAATCAATTTGGAATAATCTTATGTAAGTGAAGTGGAATAGTGAAATTCTATAAGAAAAAGACTTATAAATGTGAGTCATAAGTAAAAGGAATTTTTTTTGAAAGAATTTAAAGCATTGGATTCGCTACTGTTGCTGGGAAATAATAAGGGTGATGACTGCAGCATCATCAGTATCATTTTCAAGTTTCTATGAGATGGATTTGCTACCATAATAAATTGAATATTGAAGTTTGGTTGTGATAAACAAATTAGAAATTAAAATCCAAGTTGTAATCGTTGAATATAAGTGAAACGAGTTTTGAACTTATAATATGAGATAATAAATTTAGCTTTGGTAAAGTTAAAGGATTTTGGTTAGCATAGTAAATATATGATTTGAAATTTAACTAAACGAAGGTTAAATAAATTGATTTGGATTAGGTAAGCTATCGAAATGGAAATTAAACCGAAGTGATTATATAAAATAACTTTGAAGTTTAAATAAGTTGTATAACTTGTAAAGTGAGAAAATGTACGTGAAACCAAATGATAAAATGGTTAAACAATTCTGTTAAGCAAAATGAGATATAAATTTAAATAAGTGATGAAATTTGAATTTGGTAAAAGTTAAATAGAATTGAAATCTGAATTGGATTTATAAGGGGAAATTTAAGTTAAGTTAAACAAATGATGTTTGAAATGGAATATAACTTAAGTGATGTTGCATGAAGTTGATTTTGGTATCGAAGTATAATAATAAAGTGAATTAAATGGATGTGGACTTGAGTTATATAAATGAAATTCAACCTTATTTGTTAAATGCATTAGCAATCGAATTTATAAATGGATTGAATATTAGTCAATCGAATGTAAAAGAATTGATACAGAATAATGAATGTAAGTGTTAATTCATTAGAAGCTAATGAAGTTGAAAAAAAAATTAATAATTGAAAAAAAAATCAATTAGATATTAAACTAATTGAAAATTAAAAGTGTTAAACCAAATTGAATGTAAATTTAATAATTTGGTTATGTTGGTTATGATTTGGTTGTTGTATGATTGTAGTTGATTGTATATAATTCATTAAGTGTTAATAAAATTGAATTGATAAATGGAAAGCTATGTAATTGAATTTGAATTGAAAGTGAACTAATGTGAATTGGTTGTAAGCAATTAAAATTTTATCGAAACCTTATAAATTGCTTATGGGAATTATTTTGATTGCATTGCTTATGAAAACAATGTGTTTTCTATTGAAAATTAGTGAAATGTAAATGAATTTCCTATATATGTCACTTACCTGTTTAAATTGAGTAAGTACAGGTACCGGGGCTGTAGTTGGTTGGATTTGGTCGCGCTAAAATGCTAATAAATAACTGCTTTGCTTAAAAATGCTAAAAAGGTACGCCTACGCAATAAAAATAGAAAATATGAACTGTTTTTCTATTTTCCGACCGTGTAGGTCGATGTATATATATATTTATATCAATTGTGATATTGCAAAAGCTCCTCCGTACACGGGAGACTCTGCCAAAATTTTCTGTAAATTTTGGGAGTTAGAAAAAAATTTGAAATTTTTTGGAAAATTTTTGTTAACGAAAAGTCAATTTCTAAATTGAAATGGAAATGTAGGAATTGAACTAGAAAAGTGTAACCATCGGATTTTGGAAAAGTTAATAAATTAAAATGAATCTGAAATCAAGTTCGAACGGTTTGTTTTTGAAAAAAAAATGCTAATGGATTTTGTACCTTTTTCTTACTTAGCAATTTCGAGGACGAAATTCTTTTAAGGAGGTAGTTTGTAACGACCCAGAAATCCTGTCATTTGAAATTCGTATATTTAATTGATTTTAAATATTTACAAGTAAAATTTGTAAGTCGAATAAATTATATTTCGAATATCTAGATTTAATTGGATAATTAAATCAATAATTTAATATTTGAAATTACAGAAATAATTGGAAATTGGGTTTAATGTGATTAAATTAGATTTGTAAAGTTGTATTAAATCATATTGGAGTTAGAATGACGTTATAGAACTTTTAAAATCGAATTAAAAGTTAACTCGTAGAAATTGAATATTTTAATATTTAATTAATGAGTAAAAATAGCCATTTTTCAAACAGTCTCGGATTTTGACGAAACTAGTTTCAATGGATCCGTAATGTTAAATTATTGTAAGATTTCGAATTTCGTGTCAATCGGATTTACGGTTTGTATGGGGCAAGCTAAAACGCACTGAAATCGGTTTAAGTGAATTTTAAATTTAAATAGTAGATTCGAAAACCTATCTTTCAAATACGATCGAATTGGTTCCCGATATATATTCCATTGTGTTCGAAATAGGGGCAAAACATTATAAATGCCAGACGGCACGCTTCGTTTCGAGTTCGGACATTTTCAGGATGAATAGTGTTTTGGAATTTTCTATATAAGGACCTCACATTTTCCTTTTTACTCAAACCTTAGGCCTAGAACCCTAGCCGCCACTAACATAAATTTCAATGGACGAAAATTATGCTTCTTCCTCCTCGTTTTTCTTTAAATCCATCGACTTTCACGCGAAGTCTTCAACTACAAACATGTAGAGCTAATCGAGCTCTAGAAGATCAACGGCTATGATAAAGAACGAGGCGGTGGATCAACGAAAAATTGGTCGCGTTCTTATGGTGTTTGGGTTCGTTTTTCTTGGCATTGGAAGCACCGAGATTGGCAAGGCTCTGGCCGAGCATGGAGTAGGGGGCGTGCTTCGAAGTGGTGGTCTCTGATCGACGTCTGATCGAGCGATGGTTGCGCGTTAATTAGGAAAAAGTCGACGACCATGGGTTAGGTTCTTTCAAAACTAACCTGGAGATGGAAGAAAGGCAGGCAACGGCCTGATGTGGAGTTTGAAAAAGCGACGGATGAGATGAATTCTAGGTCAAAAAAAAAATTGTGAGATTTATATATATTAAATCGTACCATTTTTAAAATAGCGTAATTTTGTCATACGAGGTCGAAAACTGACGAAACGAATTGCATTCGAATCGTATGGACGAACACTACGCAATGGAGTTAGATTGGAGTTGATTGGAGATAGTGTGAATTTTGGGTAAAATTAAACAGTCATTTAATTTTATTCGGAATAAAACGCTAAAACCGCTATTGGAAGCAAGGTGAGGACTTCTCACTCAATCGAATTTGTTTCGATTTAAATTTTAAATAGTTAAATTTAAAATTGCTAGATTGTGTGATTGAATGATGGTTGCTATCTATTGTATTGAAATAGACCATATATGCCGCATATTAAGCGGAGGTTATTTTATTAAACACATATACCACGATATTCCACCTTGAAGTGGAATTTGTATTATATATGTATTTGGAGTGGATTTCCCGCATTATATAACAGATGAGACCCTATTGCGCCGCATAATAGCGGATAATATTTTATATAAACCCATGTACCATGATATCCCGTCTTGAAATGGGAATGGTATTGCGCTAACATCTGTGGATGCAGGGAAAAAGGTTGGAGGAATCCAACTGGATTCCTCAAATAATTGAATTTGTTTCAATGTTGTGTGTTGATTATTTATAATCTCTATGTGATTATCTTTGTGATTGAAATCGTTGAAGGCTAAAATTTAGCCGAATATAATTTTGGTATCGTTGGATACCAAAAATAAATAAATAAAATTTGATTTTATAAAATTTAGGTTGAAAGTTTATGTTAAAATTTATTTTTGAAAATTGGATAAATTTAAAAGAAGGAATTCTAAAATAATGAAGTTTTATATTTAATCTTATTGAATAAAATTTTAAAATATGGGAAAAGCTTTAATAAATGGATTTCGGGTAATATTATTCAAAGGTTGAAGAATTTATTCAAAAATACGGATTTTAAAGAGTTTGAAAAAATAAAAGAATTGGTTTTCTTTAAAAGGAATTTATTTTTAAAAGGAAATAAAATTTGAAACCCATTTGGGAATTGATTTTTGGTGATTGAATTTAAATCTTTTGAAAATCCATTTGGAAATTCATTAGGTATTTTGAAAAGAATTTGGAATCAATTTGAAAATTGATTTGGGGTTTAGTAGAAATTGATTTCAATTTGAGATTAGAATGAAATTCACTTGGTGTTTAATTTCTTGGAAAATCAATATGGAATTTGATTTGGTTGTTTTTGAAATCGATTGAAAATTTTAATTATTGTTGAAAGTGAATATTTGAAATCGATTTGAAAATCATATGTCAGTGGATATTTGAAAATTTAAATTCACCATGGAATTTATAAAGGAAAGGGAAATTTGTTTAAAAATAAACATTGATTTATTTTGAAGTATGGAAATAAATTTATGGATTTGGAACTTAAATTTAAAGTAAATCGGTAAGGATTTATTTAATTGGTTTAAATGAACCATTTTGAAATGAAAGTGTATTCTCCCTGGAAAGCCGAATAAAATTTCTGAATAACTTTGAAAAATATATACATATATGTGTATATAATTCTAGAATTGGTTTTGAAAAGGATACTTTGGAGAAATTAACTTCTTAAATTGTTTTAAATCCTTTAAGTAAAGATTTATTAAGTTGATATAGAAATGATTATTTCTAAGATTAATCAATAATTATTTTAGTGAATAGCTATTTAAATAGTTATACTCTATCTACTAATTTCATTTTGAAAATTAGTTTGGACTTAAGTTATATGTAATATTGGTATAATATTGTTATAACTAATATTTTTAGTAAAGCGTTTAAAGAAAAATAGTTTTATTTCAAAGTGTTTTCCCGATATATTTTGGAAAAGCGTTATAGATTATTTTAAAGTATTTGAACTCGGCAGATTTCCAGTGAAAATGAATAAATATTTGGAAGTGTTTCCGCGTAAGGAAAATGATTTGAAATTTGTTTTCAAAAGTTGTAAAGGTCAAAAGTGATTTGAAATTTGTTTTCAAATGGTTGATGTGTGGAAAAATATATCTTGTTAAGATATTTTTGGAAAATAAATAATTTGGGAATTATTTGGAATCTGGTGATGTTGTGCATATCTATTGATAGTTAAATAACCGACTATCAATATTTACCTTTAAATGAGTACTTGTTGTGATTTGCTTGAATTTGAATGCTACACTTATTTTAAAATAAGCGCTCGTTATTCGGTTTAGCCGGAAGAGGACCTTTGGTTCATAAATCCCATTCCGAATAGTGATACGTCGTAATGGATAGCATTTAAAGACCGGTGTTGAAGATCGGATATTTTCGAAAACGGAAGGATTAACGTCGAATGTCTCTACATCGGCTGATCTCCGATATAGAGATTTTATCACCCTTTGTGATGGGAAGTCCGGACGTGATTAGTGAATATCCAGATTGCAAGGGTTTCTTTGGAAGTGCATTTGGTTCCGTTCGATCCTGGAACGGACTTGTATGATGTGTGTCTGACGTTACAATTTGAGATGTAAAGCTGGTTTCTATCAAATGCATTTCTGTTGGTGGCAGAGAATTTATTCTCTTAGCTTAACACCCTTCTCTGAGACGTACGAGCTCAGAGGTTATGTAGTTGATGGTTACTAGTGATACATTCCCAATTTGGTAATGTGATATACGAAGTGTTGCTGATCATTTGTTGATCGAAGCATGACTTTTGTGAAAAGCATAGCTTTGTGAACGAGACTTCGTCGGACCTCACACCCCGGAATGGTCGAAACAGGAAGAATGCAGCAAGGTTTTAGGGGGTAGCGCTCCTTAGGGTATGTTCATTTCCTTCTGGATAGAGGTGGTATCATGGTATGGTGCCCAGATACTTAACCTATGTTGTTGCTGCAAATTTATTACTTTGTGGTTGTTGGTATTGAGGATCCTCGGATAAAGGTTGCTTACAACCGGGGGATGACATACTCGTGTCAGCAGTTACCTATTTTTGCAGAGGTAACCCGGCCTTGTGTTGGCAGAGATCCGGTTAGGATCTTGGGGCGTCCCGCCAGAGGCGTTCTCATGTGGCAATTGGAAGTTCCTTAGCCTGACCATTTGTTGGAAAATCCGAAGAAACAATACGCGCCCTGTACGGTTTTAGTTGTAGAACTTTCCATCTACTTATGGTGGCACCCCACTGTTTAGATGGTAGCTATAGTAGGCATACGATAATGGTCGTATGTTGGCTAAGATTTATATTATACTTTCGAAAGGTTTTCCACTGTGCACTTATAATAATAATATCAAAGAAATTTGCTCGTAACAAGCATGTTTGACTATCATAAGGAGAAATCTCCTCCAATTCTGCGTTTGCATTGTGTGTGTGGCGGGAGGCCTTATGGTAGTTACATTTTCTAAAAGCATTGTGGATCTATTTTAGAATATTTCTTTGTTTGTTTTTTTGAAAAATAAACTATTTTAAGTTCTCACACCAGTCCCATGACTGACCTGTAGTTTATTGTTCCCTTCCTAAACTCTGGGTGCCAATCATTTTCCACACGGGCAGCCTAGAGTCAGGTTGTCAGGATATTCTGGAATTCAAGAGGGGCTACGGAGCTCAAGAGGCGAGCTGGATTGTGAAACGTATCACTTGTATATGATATTATCTTTTCCGCTGTGTATCCACTTGTAAGGATAAGTTCATATAATTGTCCAGTTGTGTTGTGTTGTAAGTTGACTCTGTTAATGTAATGTGATGTAATGTAATAACTGATATAGTTCTTTGTTTTAAAGATAGTCATTTATCTATTATATGTTGTTGCGCTGCGATCGTGAGATTTTGATATTGTTTCTGTTGCTTCTTCTTTCTTTCTTCTTCTACCTCTTCTTCTTTAACCCTAAAAATTCGGTTTTCCGGCCTTCGATTGCTTGGCAGTTGATACAGTGGACGTATTAATGTCGATTTTCGAAAGTCGAAAAATCGGGTCATGACATAAACGGTCTCGACCAAGGCATGGATGAGCAAGGCCTGATTTGAAGAGTTCATGTACAGGTGTGGAAGAGGTCTCAGTTCAACAAGTGGCTGGTGGTGGTGGTGTATGGGTCGGCCAAGGTGGTGGTTGGAGTGGTGGAACCAATTTGGAGCTCGGCTATGAAGATAAAGTGGAGTTTGTGTCATTTTTTTGTGGATCACCATCATATATGGCCTCATCCATGGACGGGCAGTGGGAAGGAGGGGATGGTGGCTGGTTGTGGTGGTGGTGGAGGCGGCCAAGGCGCTGGAGTAAGGAGGGCCAAACACATAGATTGAATGCAAGAGCAAAATCAATACAAAACAACGGAAAAAGTGAAAAAAATGAAAGATTTTTACCAAACTTTCTCTCTTGTGATAGCCGAATGTTTTTTTTAGGGTTTGAGATAATTTTTCACATGAGAAAGGATGAAGCGGTCCACTGAAACAATGAGAAATATGGCAGCAAATTGAAGTGGTGTGTTGTTTGGTGAAAAGGTGGAGTGAATATGAAAAGGCTAAGCATATAAAAGGTCAAAACCTTTCAAATTTTCTTAATTTCTTTTGCAATTTTAAATACATGTAAAATACATATAAATAAAGATAAAAACACAAAAATAAAATGAATGCATAAAAATAAAAAAATAAATATTTAATAAATATAATTAAATTAAGAAAATAGCAAAAAATGAAACTAGGTTATAAAAAATTGAAAATAAATACAATAAGTTTTGAAAAAATTATAACATCACTTTAAAAATGTTTTAAAATAAAATATATACCTAACATGTCATATAACACATATTAGAACCTGATTTGAGAAATAAAAATATTATTTATATAATTTAAATAGATAATTTTATTAAATAAATCAATTTACACCCAATATTGTAAAAAGAATAACTTTTACAATATAATTCGGATTTCAACGAAATGAAAAGCAGTATTCTAGAAATAAAATTTATTTTCATAATAAAAGATAAAATTAAAAAATTCAAGTATTAAATTTTAAATTTAAAAGTCAAAGTTCAACCAGATTGACCAAAAATCCATTTTTTCTGGAAATATCCTATTTATTCAGGTTCGAAATTATAATTCACACTAAAATAAAAATACACTCTTAAAATAACAAAATTTATTCATTTTAATAAATATAATAAAGTTTTTTTTAAAATCAGGAGTTTTAATTTATATAATTAAAGTAAACAATTAAAATAATCAAAAAATACTGGGTTGTTACACTGGATCACGTCATATTACCATAGTAAAATATTCTACTCCATGCTTTGATTTCCTCTCAATCCCAAAAGCAAGAGTCCGTCCTTCAAGAGATTTATGAGATTCACATATTATCGACTAGTGTGCTTCATCTCCACAATCTATATTCTAGTCAAATAAACTCCTTAACCTCTGCATCTCCACTCAATATCATTTGGTTTGGTTATAAGAGTCATTATACATCAAAAAGAAAATTTATATATCAAGATACATTGTGTCAAAAAGTAATTATTTATTGCGCTACTTGTAATAGTAGTTGAAGTCATGTTCGGTTGTTCAAGCGAAGTTTTTAAACCTGTCCCCTAGTGTGAATTAAGGATATTTTGGTTAGAAGTACCGAATGAGAGATTCGGGACTGAACGTAGATCCGAAACATTATAAAATCGACTGTGTGATCTACCATACTATTCCGCTACATTTACATTGTTTACTACCATAGACCATCTACGATCAACTGCATAGCGAATGATAAGTGGTATCAAAGTCTGGTGTTCTATCAATCGTAACAACATCCTAGTATAATGGCCAGAAAGAGGAGATCCAGTCAGAGCTCTAAGATAGACGAAAAGAAACAAATTTCTAAAAGTAAGCAACAGTCAATAGAATAAAGATACATGTGATGCGTGGCTAATTTCAGATCAAAATTAGTATGCTTGGATCCTTTATATAGTGATCTTTTACAAACGCATGTGAATTTATTAAAATATTTTAAAGCGTCACAAATGGTCAATATATTGCTTTAGCTAAATTAGATGATTGTATGTGTAAACTTAGTATTTTAAAAAATAGAATAATTTTTAGTAAAACAAACCAAAATTTTTGAAAATATATTGGAGAACTTGTTTTATAAAAGGAATATATATCAAAAGATAATGAGCGTTTAAATGATAAAAATATCGATCTTTTGAACGAAACTAAAGTTTTGCAAAATTAAAATATATTTTTAAAAATTCTTTTAGTTGTATCTAATTCCAAAATTTTGTCACTTGAAAAAGAGAATAATGCTTTAAATGATAAGAACCTAGAATTAGTTAAAGATTGTGAACTTTTAAAAGATACTATGATTTTGCAAAATGAAATTTTTGGTTCTAAAGCCGTTTTTGATAAACTAAATAAGAAAATCAAAAGACGATTTATTGTTCTTAATTACGAATACCAAAGCTCACAATAATAGAATTGGTTTAGACTATAAACGAGATAATTGTAGAAATAGTACTAGATATGAATTCATGGATACATGATTTAATGCTAGTTGTAAAAGTAAAGATAGTTCTAAAAACACTTTATGTCATGATGGTATTGTACCTAGAAATAGAAAACATCCTTTGAATCTAAATCAATGACAATTAATACTGATATATATGGGTTACTGCTAATCTAACTGATAATGATAGATAATTATACATTAACAATTATTAGGACATTGTGATTAATGATGAAAATTATATTTATAAGGGATCAACCACATCCAACATTGATATGCTTTCCTACGTTGTAAACCCTATTCTTCTTGTAAAATGAGTATCATTTTGCTTATGTTTGACATATTTATTAGATTCTCATCATTTTTCATTAATGTTAAATTATTTGACATATCAATGATACTTCCCATCTCTTTTTACAAAAGAGGAGAAAATTTGTACACATGGATAGGAAAAGTGCATAGAATCATTTCCAATATTATATTTAGGGTAATTTTTAAAATATAATATGCCTATACTCTTATTCCTTTTTGTTGATGAAAAAGAAGGAGAAGAACGTGTGCTTTACATATTTTATGTTGGCATTTATATAAAGTTGAGGTAAATAAACTTGTTATATATAACATATATTTAGGAGGAACTATTATTTTATATTATAAAATTGTGTGGTTGTCATCACAAAAGGAGGAAGAATGCAAGAACCATATATATGATGTTTTGATGATAACAACCATACAACAATGCTACTAATTTGTTTAATAAGTTATTTTAGGTCAAAATGATGATGGAAAGGTTGGAAAATAAAATGGCTAAAAATTTGCAAAGCTAGGATTCAAACCCAGGTGGGCTGAGACCATAACACACGGCTTATCACTACACGATACAAGTTTTTAGAATTTGTAGTGATTCAGTCGACTAAAAATAAATCCAGTCGACCGAACCAAGTTGATTGAATACATTATCTTGTCTATAGTTTTTGACAGTCGTTTTAGGCTTGAATTTTACACTAAGATAGTCGACTAAAGCCTTCTCCCAGTCGATTAAAACAACTAGTTTCCTAAAGTGGTGTCTTTACATCTTTTCGCTCGAGCACTTGTTTCTATTCATCAATGGAAAATCTTAAAAGTTATGCTCCTACTTTTGCATCCCTAGAACACCTATAAAACCCCTTAACCATCTCTGAATCACTACATATTACCATACTACAATATTCTACTTCATGCTTTTATTTTCTGTTAATCCCAAAAGCAAGAGCTCAAACTTTAAGAGGTTTATGTGATTCAAGATTATCGACTAGTGTGCTTCATCTCTTCATTCCATATTCTAGTCGAACAAACTCTATGGCCTCCGCATCTCCACTCAAAATTATTTGATTTGGTTATAAAAATCACTATACATCAAAAAGGCAATTTTTAGATCAAGATACATTATGTCAAAAAGTAACTTTTTGTTACACTACTTATAATAGTTGTGAAGTCATATGCGATTGTTTAGGCAGAGTCTGTAAACATGTTCCTTCGGATGAATTGAGGGTATTTTGTTAGAAATATTGAAGGGGAGCTTTTGGGCTTGACATAGGATGGGAGGTCCGAACCATTATAAAATCGACTGTTTGATCTACCAAACTATTCTATTACGTTTACATTGTTTACTACTGTAGGCCATCTTAATCCAGTGCATAGTGACTAACAAATGGTATTAGAATACTAATACAAACTACCAACACCTACATAATATTAATAGTAGAAGTATGTAAGGATCTATAGCCTTGATTACCAGTTCCATTGCTTTTGCTACCAGCTGATCCTAAGCATCCGTGCCTAAGATGAATAGCCATAAGGGGCCTATGTGAGGTACCTATAGAATGCAAGTAAATAATATTAAAATCCACTGTGAGGAAGGAATGTGATTTGGAGTTAAAGCATCGATCGTTTCTCTCTATCCATATTGTCTAAGAAAAAGCTAGGACGAGAAGAGCTTCCTTGGAGTCAAGGTTGCAAGACTACCATAATTGGTTTAAGATGCATTCTGCCATAGAAATATACATACTAAAGTTAGAGACACACAATGCCCAAACCCAGAATGGAAATTCATAGTTAAAGAAAATGTGGGGGAAAGAGTCTGTGTAGTCAGAGCATAGGAAGCAAACCTGGGTAGAACTAAGTTTCTTGGTAGCTAAACATTCAATAGTGTTTAGCTTTCCCAGCATAACAAGTCAAACATGAACTTTAAATTTTGAAGGTGCGCTAATAGTACATAGATTGCTTAAGTTTAGAAACATACCAGAAGTCAAGTATAAATGATAATATAAAGCCATTGTCTAATAGAATTGAGAGATATGTAATGCAGAATGTTCGAAGTATGGAACATAGTTCAATATAGAGGAAGGGTCGGTAATAACCACCCTCCAACATAGGAATCGACATGTTTCATGAAACAAGTGCAATTCAATGAAAAAACCAATATCTCAAGATCCGTACGTCCAATGCATATGAAATTTTATGAGCAAGATGCGGGGACCCTAGGGAGCCTACGTAGGAATCACACCTTAAAAGGATGAAATCAGAGGGAGCGACCTTCTTCCTGCCATAGGGATCGACTGAAATAAGAAGACAATTCACATTGAAGCAAAGATAGGGTAATTTCTTAAGTTCCACTTGTCCGATTGGCATGAAACTTGGAGGCTGAGCATATTTCAACATGGGGAAGCTACTATAGGGATCAAATCCCCAAATTCTTCCAAAACAGGGATCGACATCGATCCCTATTCTTTGGGATTTAGGTCAAGTGATCCCTCTTATGGGTCTATATGTTTTTGGAAGTCCTTCGGTCGATTTTTCAGGAAGATATTTTTCCATCTTCATCTATAATTACAGGCTTGGTTGTTCATTTTTGGGAATTCGACGCTGCTAGTTGCTTTGTACTCTATATAACTAAGGATTTTTATCCGATCCTATTGTACTCAGTTTACAAAGTAATTAATAAAGAAATTTATTCAAAGTGGACGTAGGCAAACAACATCGATCCATTAAATCTCCATGCTCATGTTATAATTTTGATTTACTGCTATTTCATTACTATTTTCCTCTGTTTTCATTTTGGATCTTTCATTTATTCTCTTCAAAACGTCTATTCGGTGTTTATGCCAACTTTTGACACAAAAAATACGATTTCAATCCATATCAACCAATACAACCTAATGATGACATGCAAAGAGAAATATCTACTACTATATAGATATGAGTTAAAATATTACTCAACAACGATGTATGGAAGAATGTACTACAGAGAAACCATGGCCTTATTAACCAACACTTCTCATCACCATTCCACTAGTTTGCATTACGAGTTCCATCCCCCCAGACTTTCCACACTCATTGCCAAACCTTCTTCTCTTATCTCCATCATCAAAGTCGCTCGACCTGCCCAAGGTCGTGATGCAACCAATCTTGCAGCACATACACATCGCTCCTCTCCACAACCTCAGCCACGTCGATGTTAGCCCTCATCACATATCCATCATCTCGAAGCACATGTGCATGCTTCTTTCAATTACCAGCCATTTCTAGCCTTTGCCACGACTATATGACATCACTCTATTGGCGTAACCCTCCTCCCATGCATCCCATCTTCGTTGGCATCATCAGCTTTCATGTACACAACGCGATATTTTTTTTGAAATCTAATTTAGGGATTTTAGCAACTACTATGGAGGTATATGGGTTGGTATAAGATGTGTGTGCGGTTTGAAAAGGGACAGCGGATTAAAGATCTTAAGGCTAATTTAACACTAGAGGGGGTGAATTGTGTTTAATGAGTTCTAAGACTTATATGAACTAAATTGAAATTATGACACAAACAAATGCAGAACTTAGTCATAGAACAATCACAGAATCAAGCACAGATGCAGAAAGTAAATGAAAATAGTAAAGGGAAAGAACGTGCCGGATTTTATACTGGTTCGGAGTTACCCTACATCCAGTCCTGTACTAAGGCAAACCACCTCATACAGATTTTTATTAAATCAGCGTCGAGATTACACTTCTCAATTTATAAAGGCCTTGAGGTACCCTCCTGTCTCACGAGTATGGGATAACTCTCTTGATTTACGGTCCACAAGAATACCCAATTGATTTCCAGGCACAACCACACCTTATAGAGAGACTCGATAAACTTTTGATTACAAATTGATCCTATAACTCTAAATGGCACTTTGATCTTCGAGAGAGGGTAGAGAATCAAACAAGAATGAGATGAAAGTGCAGTATGGATCGTGTAATATAGATATATGATAATGTAGAGTATATTAATGATAATAATACTATAAATAGTGCGGAATAAAAAGCAGTATAGTAAAATGACACCAGAGATTTTTACACTGGTTCGGAGTACCATCCTACGTCCAGTACCATACGCCTTCTGGAATTTCACTAAAACAATAACCCTCACTTAACCAGGAGGAACAGGTCTATACACCCCTAAGCAACCGAACAGGGACTTGAGCAGCAGAACAGGATTTCGCCTCAATAGCCGAAGAGGACTTCACTCGCCTGAGCAGCAGAACATGACTGCAACTAATACAGAAAATAGTTTGACAAATGTGTTTTCTGATAACACGGATTTGTCACTTGTTGTACACCCTTCCTATAATCTTCTCCTTGAGTATAATTGTTTATATTTGAAGTATATGAAGAATAGAAAGGTATAGTATTGCTTTAATGCAGAATAATTGAAAGTATGATAGCAAATAAATTTCAGAAAGTCAGATCAAAGAATAAGAGAAATCAATTGTTATTCAGTGAGTTTAAATGAAGTTGGAGTTTTCATTTATAAGATCTAGAAAGCTACGACTGTCGGTGAAGAGTTTCGATCGAAGTGTTGCATCCAAATCTTTTCGTTAAAGGTTTGCAACTCTTCACAAAAGTCGTGTCCTTTCAAAAATATGGTTGTTATAGAAATTCAGTCGACTGGGCTTCAAGATCAGTCGATTGATTATTCAAACGAATTTAAATATTTAAATTCATTTATTCGTGCATTGTGCATATTGCACATTTTCTCCAATGTCAGTCGACTAAAAACTTGGGTCAGTTGATTGACCTGGTGTATTTTGTGCAATATACATAGTTTGCATATATATATATATATAACTTTCAAACTTTTATAAATTAATTATATGCTTATATATGTGTGTAAAAGTTTGTAAATAGAGTGATAAAAATATATAAGCTAACATATATACGTAACCCAGGAGAGATTTTAACAATGTTGACCTAAGACTCAAAAAATCAAATAATAATAAAATTGATGCACCGTTTTGAAGTCTTGTCTCCTTGTAGTATATATTCTCTTTTTGTCGTTGCAGTCGTCAAATCTGTATGTTGTAGATGATAGCTTTGTGTCATGAATCAAAACCAAGTCTCAACATTCTCCTCCTTTTTGATTGATGACAACCTGTAAGTAGATATAGATTTCGACTATATATAAAACAACATAAATACTTACTCCCCTTGAATCTCTAACGCTTTATATCCTGGATTCTTATTAGTGGCAACAATATTTTCCCCCTTTGTCATCGAAAAAAAGGAATAAGTAATATGATATTATAATGTGAAAGGTAATATGAAATAAAACCAAGAACAATCATCCACACATTTAATATCCATAGACAATAGTGTTTAAAAATAAATAGACTAAAATGGCTATTTAAGTACAATCCATATTATTTAAAACAAATGTCTGGAATCAAAAGAAAAATAAACATCTTACTCCAACGGACCCTTACCCTTACCACCATCTCCTTCATTACCATCATCATCACTACTAGCTTGATCGTCCCCAGAAGAAGAAGGAGACCATGTAAATACGGGTTGCTTACCCGGATCGCCTATAGTAGAAGTAGATGTACGGAAAGAGCATGATATAGCTTGCCACAATTTTGTGAAAAATCCTTTTACTTTATCGCGCTTCTTATCAACTTTGAGGATGTTCGATTGAAGGATTTGTTGATTACGGCACATGATACTGATGGCCTCATGTGGTTGAAGACCTTCGTTTGAAATCGTAATTTCTTCTTGTTGATATCGAGTTGATGTTTGACGAGATGGTCGGTGAGAAGGCTCGCCTTGTTGTGGTTGGACTTGAGTTGTTTGCCTTTGTGTCCATTCTTCAAAAGATATTATAGGAGGGGGTCGGGAAACCGGTAATTTCATTAAAGCTAAGGTCCGAGCATTTAAGCATACAACTATAGAAACTGGTGAATCCGGTTGTGGAACTTCACAAGTTTTGAGAAGACGCATAATATATTCTCCGTGATAAATTATATTCATCTTACCTTTGTTAAAGGTTAAAAACTCGTCAAGTATTAAACGAAGCCAGTTTACTTTGATGTTTTCAAAAATTGCATACAAGGCTCTAAAATTATATTCATAGACGAGTTCATAACTCCCGGTTCTAGGAGTTGCGGTTTTCATTAAGGCGTGATGAATTATTCGTGCCATTGGTCGAAAGACATTGATTTTAACAAACGCATATCGTCTTCCAGAAATAAATGGCTTAGGCGATCTCAAACAACCAAATCAACATCAACAGTAGCCAACTCAACTCCATCATTTTCTGTTTTTAGAATATGAGCCATGCGATCTAGAGAAAAGAAGATGGGATTACCACATACAAGACTCCATATGTAGTCTTCTTAATTTGGAACATCTTGATGACCCAAGTTGATATTAGCGTGGAACAACTTAACCATAATTTCGTTGATTTTGTGTTTATTGTCGTCGATATCAATTAACGCGTCTAAATTGCTGCGGGCTAATTCTTGAATATGATAAGGTGAAAAATTAGAGAATTTGACGAAGGAACCTTCAAATATTTTTGAATCTTACATCTGTCTCCATCTCTTCATTGCGGTGTCGTCAAATAGCCACCGCTGAATTTGTTCATTAGAAGGAGATTGAGACGAGGAAGAGGCTTGACCTTTACGTTTTGGTGCCATTTAATTTTGATTTCGGGAGAAAATTTTAATTCTTGGAGAGCTTAGGGTTTTGAAGATTTTGAAAAACTGAATTGCAAATGAGGAGAGAAGGTAAAGTGATAAATAAAGGGGTAATGGGGTAGGTGAAAAAGGTAAAAAGCCTTTCAGATCTATGGCTCAGTCGACTGGTGCAGTCTTCAGTCAACTGAAGCTGAAGGTAGTGAATTTTCGACCTTCTGGTCCAGTCGACTGAGGCCCTGCAACAGTCGACTGGGACTGTTATAAAAACGTCTATATTACAGCGTCAGTCGACTGGATATGGGCGTCATCGACTGAAGCTGAAGGTTGATTATATTCAACCTTCTGGTCAAGTCGACTGACACCCTGCAACAATCGACTGGCCGTGTTTATATTTTAAAAACTTTGCAGTGTCGGTCGACTGATTTTCATGTTCAGTCGACTGACTTGTAGCTTTTTGCACAGTGAAATGTTACATGATATGAAATGTTTACATTTTATTTATTCTATAAATATAAATAATTTTATTTTACTGAATAATATAGAATTAACTTTATTTTGCAGTGAAATGTGAATAATTTTTATATCTAAGTTGTTGTTTATTGCACCAGAAATAATTTTATTTCAAATATATAAACGTACACATAGATAGAAAATTTATTAAACATACAATAAAAATCATTAAACACTGTGATTATTTCTTAGGGCTTGGTGTCTTGAATTCTTTCAGCTGTTTACGACGAATGTTCGAAGCTTCGTTGCGATCCCATGAATTTGGTGATTATGGTGGTCGCGGAGGAGACGAAATCGAAGGGCATCAGACAGGCAAACGACATTTTCGTCTATCGGGTGTGACAAAGCCTGGCAGAATTTCATTGCTGTGATATCCCGGAAATTTTGACAATATCAGTTTAATAATCTTTATATAAAATTAAATTGATTTGATAATTGATTAATAAAATATGAATTGATTTAATAATCTAATTAAATAAATATTTAATTTGTGATTTTTATCTTTTAAAAAGCTAAATATATGTTTTTAATTATAATGTATATATATATATTTGTATATATATTATAGATAATCTTTGTTTTGGAATTTAATAAACAAATGAAGTTTTGTTTTTAAATTCTAATAATATATTTAGTAACTGGAGAATTATGTTTTAAATTAATTTTAAGTTTCTCAGAGTTATTTAAATTAATAACTACATGGTTTATAAATACTTACAATAAATGTTAAATTGTTTAAAATTTATCTTAGCTTAATTTTTGTTTAAAATTTAAATAAAAATTTTGTTTTATTTCTTATTAAATATTATTTGATAAATATGATTTGAAAATTTTATGTATAAGTTTAAATTACAAAATAGCATATGGTTTAAATTTATTTATTAATAAAAGTGATTTATAATCTCTTTATAAATTATTTAAAATTTGTTAAATTGTTATTTTCAAGCCATATTTATAATGTATTATTTTTCCATAAATATAAAAGGAATTAAAATAAGAAAATGAAATTTTCATTTTAAATTGAATAAATTGATTTTAATTTGGAATTCAAAGGATTAATTTGAATTTGGAATTTTATTTTGAAATTCAAAAATATTAGATTCTTTAAAATATTTGAATAAGTTTTAATTTATAATCTGTTACATTTACATTTTCTTTAAATAAGAAATTTACATAAGTATAAAATAAATTAAAGAAAAACCCTTTATTAACCTTTAATATATATAACTAAATTAATTAAGAGACAAGTGTTAACCTATTAGTAATCTAAAATACATGTGTTAGCTAACAAATTTAATAACACGACAAGTGTCATTATGTTTTATAATTTTCTTTTATTTTAATTCAACTAATTTCATCTTTAAACCATTTTCATTTTTCCCTCATTCTCTTTTCATAACCTAAAGCTAAAATGAATCAAAGAGAAACATCATTCTTCAAAAACTGAAAATCATCTCCTTAAATTTATAATGGAAAACCTGAAATAAATTCCTGCATAAACCAGATGGTTGCATTTTCAAAAAAATCTGTAGAACAAAAGTCTGCATTTTTCAAAAATTAAAGGATCAAGCCTGCATTTCATCTCTGGAAATCACCAGCATCAAACTGCAGTTCTGAAATCACTAGCATGCATATAATTTTGGTCAGAGTTTCAAATGCAAGCAACCTGGAATCTACTTTGATAATCAATAGGCCTGCATGCATGAAGTGATTAACAGGATTCAAAACATTTCAAAATCATAGAGGCTCTGTTTTCAAAAAAATAAGGTGAGTAACATTTTGTTTAAAATGAATTAAGTAAATGTTGGTTGCCTGATTAATCTCTGAAAAATATTGCTTGTGAATAACATCATCATCTTCCTAAATCTTAAACCATAGATGCATGATAATACTGAAGCAAATTGTTTGTGTGAATATGAGTTTTCTGGCAATTTCTATGAATTTATATATGTATGTATATACTGTTGAGTATCATTGTTGTTGTTGCTCTTGACTTAAGTTTTTAAATTCAAACTTTTGTAGTCTCTTGATCGAACCATTATTGTGTAATGAGTTACAGACAAAAATTGTTTGTTGAACATAAATCTAAGAATAAAAATTTAAATAAGGTAAATTAAATTAAAAATCTTCTCTGGAAACCAAAATGGTCTGGAAACATGAGTTTTGTTTGAAATTCAAATTCTTTAATTCATTAAATTAAGTTTGTGATATGAAAACCTATATGAAAACATGATGTTTTAAAACAAAAATCATAAATTTTAGTTTAGGATTTGGGAAGTAGTTCTGTGTTGAACTAAAATGATGAATTTGGAAAATTTTGATGATTTTGGGATTATGGAAGTTTGGAGTTTCTTCTGGAGGAAGTGGGGTGTAGGGTGAGGTCAACAAAATTTTCAGGTGGTGGTTTAAGGGGTTGTGGTGGCTGCGGCCGCCAGTTTTTTGATTGTAACCCTAGTTTAAACAAGTTAGGGAAATTCGATCATTTCTGCCTCTACATTAGATCGAGTGCTAAGCGGTTTTGAAGGAGGGTAGCTGGGTCGATGACGAAGGCATGGAAGGAGTTGCAGCTCTAACGGTGGTCGGAGGAGCGGGATGTTGCCGTTGACAGGTTTGGGCTTTGAAGAGGTTTTGATATTCCAGGTTTGGATTGAGGCTGTTTTCTGATTCCAGGTGAATGGAGATGTTTTGATGATCGTGTTGTTGAGTGAGGTTGTATTATGGTGTGATGAAGCTGCCGGAGTTGACCGGAGGAGGTCAGAGCCACCGTGCATGTGCACGGTGCTCAGAGTTTCTGATGATCTGTAATTTAGGGTGTTTTGTTAGTTGGGGGAAATGCAGATTGTGCCCGAGTAAGAACTCGAGTCATTTAAGGGTTTACTCGAAGACAAGTGAAGGTTTACTCAAAGTAAAGGGTTGAGCTCGAGTTGTTTTGTTTTCAAGGTTTTGTTTTCTGAAACCTGTCAGTTTGCAGGTTTTTGTTTTTAAACTAAATTTTAAAAGGAAGCAAAGCAGGATCTAAAGAAAAATTAAAACAAGTTTAAATATGAATTCAAAATTAATTTGAATTCTAGTTTTTCAAAATATATAAATTTATAAAATTATGAAATGGTTAATAACTTAAAACCTGTACAGTATTTTATAAAGAGATTGATAAATCTGAAATAAGATTTTAGATACATGATTTTTAAATTTTAAGTTAAAATCTGAATTGAAAATCTGAATTCAAATTTGAATTTGAATCTTAAAGTTTTAAAAGAAAATAAAGCTTATAAGTTCTAATGTTGTAAATAAGTTGAATAATAAAGTAGTTTATAACGTATTTCAAAATCTAAAAATAGAAGATTTTAAACAAAGTGTTAAAATCTAAGTTTGGAATCTGAAATTCAAAAATGAATTTGAATACTAGTTCGTAATAAAATAAGCTTTTGAAATCAAATGTTTTAAAAACAACTTTCAATGTTTTTAAGTATGGTTTAGATTTAAATTTGAATTTTGGTTTAAAATTCTTTTAAATTTCTTTATAAAACAAATAGTTCCTTTATCATATAATTAAAAAGGTTTTGAATTGTTTTAAAGGTTTTGTTAAAGTTATGAATTGTTTCATTTTTAAATCTTGAATTTAAAATGCAATCTGAAGGAAAATTTAAAAACAAGTTGTTTTTAAATTACTTTGAAATGACAAATAAATCATGAATAAGATTAGTGATTATCATTAAGTTGATTTGAACTTAGTAATTTATAATTCATTAAATGATTAAGGTAATTAAGTTTTGAAATTAATCAATTTAATTAATTAATAATTTGGTTGATTAATTAAATAATTAAGGGTTTTATTTAATTAATTAAAGGATTAATAAGTTAATTGTAATTATGAAATCATTATTTAGATAAGATTTGATTTAATTTAATTAATGATTTGAAATTATTAATCAAGTAATTAAAAACTAATTAAGTTTTAGATTATCACTTGATTAATTAAATAATTAGAGATTAATTGATGGGTTTTATAGATAATAAAATGTGTGATTAATATTGATTAATCTCAGTTAATTACTTTAGAGAAGTAATTAAAGATTTGTTATTGGTTAATGAAGGTCATTTACTTAAGATTATTTAATAATTAATTAATGTAATTAATTTTAATGATTAATTGTATTAATTAATTTAAAGATAATCATTTGAATTGTTTAAGTGAAATTACTTAATGGAAGTAATTAAGGAAATTAAGTTTATTTTGATTAGTTAAGTTAATTAATTAAGTTTAATTAATTTAAATTAATCACTGATTAATTTGAGAAGTAATTACCCAATGTAATTAAAAATGAATAATTACTTGATGTAATTTAATTGAAGGATAATAGGGTAATGAAGGAGTTGTGGAAATTATTACTTTGTGTAATTAATATGTAATTAGTATGCAGAATAATTACTAAATGGGGTAATTAATAATTAGTTACTTAGAGTAATTAATTTTGGTTTTGTTAATTGAGTTATTTGAAGATAATAAAGAAATGTAATTAATTAAATATGGTTAATTACTTAATGTGATTAATTAAGAGTGATTAATCAATATGGATAATTGATAATTAATTTAATAGGGTAATTTTAAATAAATAATTAGGGATCATTAATTTATATAATTAATGATGTAATTAAGGATTGTTTAATAAAAACAATTAATTAATGAAGAAATTAATTAATGTAATTAATTAAGGATTAATGTAATTAATTATAATCAATTAATTAATGAAGTAATTACAGGTTAATTACTGAATTTGGTTTGGAATAATTAATTTGTGAAATTAATTGGAGGTTAATTACTTGAATGTAATTAAAGGATAATTAATCGAGATGATTATTTAGGGTAATTTGTTGAGAGTAATTAATTGATTGATTTGTAATTAAGTAAGGGATATGTAAGCAAGATTTATATGAATGAGTAATTAATTTAATTTATTTTAAATTAATTAGGGAAGAAGTAGTTAATTTAATTCATTTTAAATCAATTATAGAATGGTGATTAATAAGTCATTGCTTGTGAATGTTTTTTAATACTGATTACCCTGAATAGTTGAAATCTCAGATATGAGATAAATGATGTTGTGTGATTTGGATGTTATGGTTGCATGTGAGTTGATAATATGAATTATCTGTTTGGAATGATAATATGGATTATCTGTTGTGATGATAATGTTGATTATCTATTGTGATGTCGTGTATTATCTATCTGTGTGTATAAAGATAATATTGAATTGAAATTGTTTTAAACATTTAAAACAACTTGGACCTAAAAGATGGCGATTTGGATTTCGATGAGACCGGGATCGGGTTTCCATATTTGGATATCCGAAAACCACATCGATCCAAATTAACGATAGGTCGTGAATCTTAATTGAAGATGAAGATTCAGAGTGCAAGGGTTATCGTCGTTAACTTTGAGGGTGATTCCAAAATGAGTGTAACTAGATAATGCCTTCGGTTTCGTTCGAACCCGGAACGAACTTGTAACGACCCATAAAATTTTATTAATTTTTAAATTGGCATTATAACATATTTTATTTGGATTTTGAGATCCGATACGCAACGGAAACAATAAAAACGTGCGTCATGGGTGCTGAAATTTGTGACTTGGATTTATCTACTTTGTAAATTTGAAACCGTACAACTCATACCATATTAAATTTCTTTTAAAGGTTTTAGCTAAATCTATGGGTGAGCATTGCCACACCTTTCCACCTTATATTTAATTCTCTGTCGTTTCAATTTGCATTCTATCCGTTCACATTTCAGTTATTCCTTTTCTACCTTATATTCTATTATCTCTTTCTGCTATTTGCTAATTGGTATTTGCTCATTCACGCGATCATTTAATTGAAATCAAAATTTCAACCCTTACTTCTCTTTTCTTTTCAAATTTTGAAACGTACCATTAAATCAAGCCATTAATTAATTTTATTTTTTTCCTTAAGTCAACATACATCTCACACAATTATAAATTGCATTGAATTTTCTGATGAACCACACCATGACCGTTTATATTACATTCGTTTGGATTATATTCATTTGTTTGAAATCTTTCCCTTTCTCTCTCATCTCAGTTGGGAATAAAATAAATTTCAGTGGAAACCACGTTTCAATGCTTTTAACTCTTTATAACTTTTGATAAAATTTTCTATCCTTTTTGAAACTAAAACGTATAGGGATATACGTTTCTCATTTATTAATTTTGTAAATCGTCCTGTTGTCCTTTTCATGTATGTTATATTTATTTATATTTTAACACTTTCTATTTATTTCACTCATCCCCCTACACGTTTCTATTTATTTTTTAATTTTTTGCATACGTTTCGTTATGGAAAAATGTGGTTCATTCCTATTTATTTCATTTCTCACATTTATTTCATCTTTTACTGAAATTCGACCGTTGCCACGTCATACCATTATGGAAGTATGAATGTACAAAACATGCACACGTTTTATATTCATTTATTGGAACGGTCGCTTTAATTTTTGCCTTTAAAATTCCATTTTCTTCACTACAGCTGGAAAGTTGTAAAACATTCAAAAAAATTTGAAAGCTCACCTTAAATTGTGCAAAGCGTTTTCCTCTGCCTTTATAACTTTGGGTTATGCCAGCTGTTATCAATTCAAAATTATTATTTGTCATTCCATTTTTGGGTCTCTTCATTCTCCTTTATCAACTTCCATATATTTATTTCCCTAGTCACTTTAAAACGTTTTATAATAATAATTAATATATAGCCGTTTCATTTTAAAGCTTTTCATATGTTTTATATATGTCAAAAAAAGATGCGAATGGATATTTACCTAAGGCCCACACCGTTTTGAATTATACGTTATTTTGCATTCATTAATTCTTTTACGGCTCATTTTATTTCACCTTTATAAGCTTTTTTTAGTAAAGCAAGGATCTACTGTCACTTTTTTCTCCTCAATTTTTCTTTCTCCACCCTCTCTTGTAATGACCTGTAAATTTAGAGAATTTAACTCGTTAACTTAATAAGATTTTTTGTAACTAAATTTAAGAAGTAAAAAAAAAATCCTTTATAATTTATAATGAAGTGAGTGGTAACTAAATGTTTTTGGATATTATCATAATATCTGTTGTTATACCCATTCCCTAAAAATAATGAAAAGGGAAAATTTGTAACATATTAAAGTAATTAATTAATTATGTTAATTGGGTAGGTTATGACATGCAAATCATGTTGGTGGAATATTGTCAATTTTGACATATTAATTATGTTAGTGGTGAACGTTGTTAAGCAATTTAAAACAATTAAACTTGCAATAAATTTATTTGATTAATCTACCTTATACCTAGTTAGCAATTCAAAACTTGAATAAAGGCATATACGGATATTTTAAAATGGAGTTTATGACAATTAATAGATATTTCAAAAAGGAAATTAATGATAGTTAATAGGGAAATTAATTGTAAAATTTCAGTAGTCGAGCAGAATTAATTTATTGAATAATTAATGCAAGTTAATTTAATTGATGAAAGACAAATAAGTAAATTCTTTTGGTTAATTGCATGAGGACGCGAGGTTGATCCCCATTTTTATAGGAGAAATCTGCCCGTGTAACCAGTCCGGCTACCAATGCCCATAAGCGGACGGATTAATGTGAGACATCGTAGGATTGATAATTAACCAAAAAGGGGTTAATTAACTAATTAAGTTAGTAATCAAATTTGAATCTGTAATTAAAGGAGATTGATTGACATGAAAGAATAAGGTAATTAATTGAAATCAATTAAGGAGGATAACTATTTGGTAATATGGTAATTAATTGAAATCAATTAAGGAGGTTAATTAAAGGGGAATTAATTGATTAGAAGAATATGGAAATCAATTAGAGTGAATTAACTAATTTAAAAATATTAGTTAGAGAATTGGGGCTAGATTGCTAGATGTCCCAATGGTAGAAATCAAAAAGTGGAAACCCATAGGATAAATTGAAAACTTAACAAGTGGAATTAATAGAAATAAAACGCATTTGTTTAAAAAAACGTCAAATCATAAATTAGTGACGTTTTTTTCCACTTAAATCAACACCATCTAAATATTTAGTGCTTGCAACTTTCTTTCCTTGAATCAACGCATTCACTTCCAATTTGAACGTACGTTATTCCTTGCAAAATTTTATCACTAGATTTACGCCACTTTTTAATGCAGCAAAATTTATTATTTTCCTTTACTGTTCCAAAGTCTAAATATAAATTTGGAAGTTTTGAAATTTTTAAAAGACAACTCCATTTGGAATTTTAAATAAAAATGAATTTTGTATATTTAAAATAAGTAAATATGAAGAATGTAAACAATTTAAAATTTTAGTTAAATAATAACTTTGTAAAATTCAGTGTTTTACAAACTGTTAAATTTCACATTTAAAAAGGGAACGCATTGTAATGGTATAAGTAACGTATAAACGTATAAATTAAAAATGTTACTTTTGCATAAATTTTGGGCGTATTGTATTGCGTCGGTTTGGCGTATTTTAAAATGCATACTGCAATATGGATTAATAAATCAGTTAGTAGATTTTTATAGCAAAGCGTTACTTTTTCCACAGCTTTCAATTGTTTTAAATTGGCGTAAAATCCTTGCTAAAATCACTCAGCCTATATAAAGAAAGAAACGCACACAATCATTAATTGAAGGAAAAGTTTAAAATGAACCAATCTATTAATCACTTGCCGTTTCTTCACCATAAATTTCACTCATCCCTCTTTATCAACGCACGGAAATTTCAAATTTTCTAGTTGCCGTTTCTTTCTTGTCTGCATTTATTTCTCACCCAGATTTCGAAATTTTCTGTATATGTATACATCTTTTAGCCTAACAAATTTTTTTCACGCAACCTTTAATATGCAATGAAACATTTTTTTTGGTTAACAATTAAATTCAGTCGCCATTCTTTCTACGCAATTAAGTGGAAATTTTGTCGTTCCTGAAGAAATTTAATTCTTGCCTCTTTTCTTTCCTATAATTAAGCGCGTAAATTTAGGCACGTTCGTTTTCTCTTGCTTCCTAAATATTTTCCATATTCCCTTCATCTAAATATTGGAAACATGCATCTCATTTGTAGCTCTGGGAATAAACGTTTAATGGAAGCAACTTACCCCTTACCTGTGAGAACAAAATTTCTAAATCTCTAAAAAAATAAATCATGCAGCTTCCTATTTTTATAACACGTTTAAACAAAAAGGATAAAATAAACGCATTCAATATTATTTGAAAATATTATCCCACAATCTAATTTTAACTACCTGTTTCTTTTGTTTTAATTTCGTAGCCATTTGCATTCAATTGATAAAAATCAATATTTATATTCTTCATATCTATTTGCTCATCTAAATCAATGCACGTTTCTCTTGAAATAGTATCTTGGATCAATCAAATTTCTTTTACGCATTTTCTTTTTCCTTTTCTTTTCAACCGTTACTTGAAATGTACGCACTCTTAAAAATGCAAGAAGTCATTTCTTTTAACGTTGAATTTCAAATGTAAAGATTTCCTGCCTTTTTCTTTCACGCATTTAATTTTTCTCCTTACCTGAAATCTTGCTCATTCTTAAAATCAACGTGACCTTCCCCTATATTTATACAACACACGTTCAAAACAATTTTTACATCACCTGGAGAGCTTCACCTTCTTTTCTCGCATGCGTGTGTTGAAGGTACGCATCTGTCTTTTATTTTATTTCTATTTCTACTTCTCATGCTTTTCACGTTGCATACTTTGCTCCTTCTTCTCGTTCCACCATGCTCGACTACTCCACCTCTCAAGTATGTTGTTGCCATCCCTGATAAGTATGCATCTCCTTTCCTCCTAATCTTGCCATGCGTGTCCAATAATTAGGGAATCAAGCCTAGTTTCTTTCTTTTGCATGCTGTAGAATATATTAGCCTGCGTCCCTGTAGTTGTGGCCATGTGAAATTGAATAAGGGTGTCACTTATGAATAAAATGTTAACAAACAAAATAAATATCTTTTATTTTTGCATCACTGGAGAAGAAACCAATTACGTCTGTAGTTTTGGTGGACATGTGAATTTGCATGCGTAAGCCACTTTGAAGATTTTAACAAATGGGAGTGTGTAATGGAGACAAACTTGGAAAATGATTTGTGGTTTATTAGTTGCGTGTGAAACAAATCACACGATCTTGTCATTTCATAAGTGCATGCATACATTTTTTCAAAGTATTTTTTTTAAGAAAATCTAATAACGTTTTGTTTCAAGACTCAGCCTATTTGATTTAACAAAGCATTTTTTTTACAAAGCATTTTTCCCAAAGCATTTAAATAACAAATTTGGAAAGGGAAGAGGATTGGAGATGTTGAACAAATTGAGTGATGGAGTGGTCAAGCTGCGGGTGTCAAAAATCTTTTAATTTATAAATCTCGTTCCGGTTGTTATTAAATTTTGCTTTGGTCGCTTCATAATCGCGTAATTTATTTTTCGTTTATTTTTCAAGTTCGTAATTGAGGTGTCACATCTGTTGGATTTATCGTGCCTCTGTTCATTTCTTTCGGGATAGATACCGTTGTTTGATTTGAATCTTCAGCAGCGGAAAGGTGAGTATTTCTCACCAGACAAACATACCTATATACTTGTGAATTTATCACAAGTGTGATTGTAATTTATTTTATTAAATTTTATCTGCCTGTGATATAAGCGTATGATGTTAAACCTCATTATTAATTGACACATCATCAGTTGTTTATTTATGTAATATTATTGCAGTTATACTATTTAATGTTTATTTACTGTTAATCACCGCAAGTTCCTTGTAAATTTGAGATCGTTATAGGCTGAAATGATAGGCCTGAGCGATAAATTTTTTCATTTATTTATTTAATTGTTTAATTATTTATTTTTAACTTGGGATTGCAGGTTTGAAATGATAGAACCCGGGTTTTTGTAAAATTGCGGATTGAAATGATATATATCCGTATCACTTGACCTAGGCTAGAAAACTATATACAGACCCGTGGTTTATATAATATTTTATGAAATGTTCTAAAAATATTTTAAATAGAAAGTTTATGATATTCTGGCATAAATGTATTCAAAGGATTTTATGAAATTTATAATGATTTTTGAATGAGTCAAAATGTTAAATAAATAGAAGTTTAAGTAAAATTTTAGAATATAACTTATTCTGAATTTTGTTAAAAGTGAGACTTTAGTTAAGTAAAATAATTGATAATAAGTTATATTTGGGAATTTAAAATTAATTGTTAAGTTCATCACTTTAGGTAGTATTTTTATAAGTTCTACGGAAACTGAATTTTGATTGTTTTAATAAAAGAATTTAATGGAAATAATCTTTGGCAAAAGCTTAAATTTTGGAATTTAATACGTAATTAATAAAAATAAGGAATTGACTTTCAAAGGTTTTAAATGGAAGAATTTAACTTTCAAATGTGAGTTGAAAGGCAATTTATTCCTAAATAAATTGAATAGATTTAATTGGTATTTTATAAAAATGACTAATGTTTAAAAATGATATTATGATATTGAAGGTATTTGAAATTTATTTTGATTTTTAAAGTATAAATACCATTTTTAAAAGTTGTAACCACGGGTTAAAATAACGTTTGGTTGTTAAAGAGACCGGGATCGGATATCTGGCATACTCTCTGTCGATACCGAAAACCACTTTGACAACCGTGTACGCGGTGGAGATTCCAGAATGAAGTAGGATGGTGGTGACGTTTTTCTTTAAGGTAAATACGTGGACCCGACTCCCGTGAGTAGGCATAAGGTGGCTGAAACATGAGCGATTCTCGGATTAATGAGGTAGCACCTCTGATCAGACACACTTCTTCGTATGCCATTCTATTACTCTTCTGATTGTTTTGGTGCGCACCTTTGATTTGGGAGTGTTGTTCGAGGTGGGCGGCAGCTGCGCGCTGCGCGTTTCCATCGGTCCGGATAGCAATTGGTATATCTACCCTGGCATTGCCTAGTTGTGCCGTGTCACCTACCATAGCGAGCCTTGTGCGAGTTTGATTTTCTCCCGTAGCCCGTGTGGTATCCTCTGGTGGCTTCCCGATCAGGAGGGACCATGATATTGGATGGACTACTGGGACTATTACGTGTTAAGGGGAATATTGGGTCACTCCTTAACTCTATTTAAAAGTAAGTTTATTTTAATATACACACTATTATAATAGCGAAAATATTACTACATAGTAAATAGTTTAACGGATCCTTAGAGGATGGGCGGTCCCAAGCATCCTTTAAGTTACTTGCTTTATATTACAGTACACTTGAATTAGCTTACACTATATAAGTATGTATGTCCTGACTCGAGTGTTTATGTTTTATGTTACGCTCGGGTCAGCCTGAGTTGCAGTTTCAGCTTTCATCCCGGGGCTAGGACATTCTGTAGATCTTTCGAGCTGCTGGCAAAACTTTCAGTCCGTATCTTATTTATGTAATCGAGACTTTGGGATATTTGGATTTTTAATGATGTTTAAACTATATTGGAGATTTAAACTATGTAATTTTTATTCGGTTGAGACTATTATAGTGGCTTCATGAACCACTAAGTATTTTTAAATTCCGCTGCGAGTATTCTGATTCTGTGTCTGTGATTCTGTGATTAATTATTTACTGTATATTTTGAGATTTGCCAAATTTTAGTTACAATGCGGTATTTTGAACAATTCAAGTCCGACATGTGCGTATGCGAATGGTTGAAAATATCGGGTCGTTACATTTGATATCATAGCTTTGGCTCTAGGCAAAACTTAGAATGTATGGTAAATTTGATTTACAGAATCACTTTCATTTGAGCTTGAATCTCTTCCTTTTCGAATTTTGGAACGTTCCCTGCGGTTTCGAAGTTCATTCGTGTCCCTCACTATTCATTTTCTTTCGATTCTGGAGTATCTCATAACTCCACTTCGGATGATCTTTATAGTGAATTAGTGGTCTCGCCAATATTCTAATAAAGGGGTGAAACTCCTTTACAATTAGCATTGATTCACCAAAGATTTATATTTAACCTCGGTTTAGATGCTAGTATCTTTGGTTATTCCGAACTCTATCTCTTCGGATCGAATGGTAAATCTACATTCGATCTGACTCTTTAAGTCACGGTTGACCAGGTTAAGGTTGCCCACGATTTATATAAACTTATCTAGTTCCTTGTTCTGTTATTTAATCATCGGATCTTCTGATTGCAATTTATCTTTAAATCAAAATTCTCTTTGATTTGAGTCCATCAAATTTGAATCTCTATCCTTGTTTGAAAAATTATTCCTATATTTGGGAAAAATCTAATATTATATATATATATATATGTATAATTTTCAGAATTTAACTAGTTGTTTAGAGATAATAGTGTTTTATTTTATTTATGGTTTTGTAAACCATTGGTTTTGTCTTATATAAATAATTGAACTATAAAACATGGTTATAAATTTATTTGGAAACAGAAATGAATTTAAAACAAGAATTTAAGAATTTAATTTCTGATAGTTTCAAACCTTGTGTTTAAAGTCTTAAAAGGATATATTATTATTTAAATTATTTTTGAATATAAATTTGTTTCCAAAGAATTATAAAGTTTTAAAAATTAGTGCTCTTCTCTTTGTTACCGGAAAATGATTTCGATGATGACTACAACATCATCGACATTCATTTTCGAGTATTGAAGTAAAGAGACCACGCTGTAGTTTTGCTTCAAAAATTTAATTGATTTGAATTTCTAAATATGACTTAATTTATAATATATATATAGATATATGATTTGAATTTGATTTGACATATGATATATGTATGTATTTATTTATCTCTAAAGGGTTTGAAGTTAATTGAAAATTTAATTCATAAATTTATGTTAAAAGGTGATTCTAATGATAAAATAAAGTCAAATTTTGAATGAATATTTAAACTTGAATAATAGAATTGGAAAATTTTTACTTGTATAATTGCATGCCAATATAACTTACCTAAATCATTCAGAAATTAACTATGTAATTGGATAATGTACAATATAAAAGGATTTTATAGATAAAATTTGAGTGGTTATAATAAATGATATACACTTAAAGTTTCCGTTACAAAAAGACAAATAGAATAAAAAAATAGTTGAATAATATACAATATCAAATGGTGTTAAAGGAAATTTAGAAATAAATTGGAATATTTATAATAAATGTAATCTACTTAATATGCGTGATAAGATATATTAAGTAGAATATATTTAATAATAATCTGGAATAAAGAAGAATTAAATTTGTTGAATAAAATATGATTATTTTAAATGACTATACAAATTTATGATTTTAGAAATTGTTAATTTCAAAATAATTGGATAACAAGATAACTAATAGTTAAGATTGATTTATCTTCAGTAAAAATCAAATGAATTAAATCAATTATTGAATATTAATTAATTTAAATTGAATTTATAAATGACTCCATTTTGAGTTTCAATTTAGTTTTCTTTCAGAGTGTTTCTATTCTCCTACCTCTTTCCTTTTCGGGGATGAAAAGTTTTGAGTGGGGAAGAGTGTAATGACCTGTAAATTTAGAGAATTTAACTCGTTAATTTAATAAGATTTTTTGTAACTAAATTTAAGAAGTAAAAAAAACCTTTATAATTTATAATGAAGTGAGTGGTAACTAAATGTTTTTGGATATTATCATAATATCTGTTGTTATACCCATTCCCTAAAAATAATGAAAAGGGAAAATTTGTAACATATTAAAGTAGTTAATTAATTATGTTAATTGGGTAGGTTATGACATGCAAATCATGTTGGTAGAATATTGTCAATTTTGACATATTAATTATGTTAGTGGTGAACATTGTTAAGCAATTTAAAACAATGAAACTTACAATCAATTTATTTGATTAATCTACCTTATTCCTAGTTAGCAATTCAAAACTTGAATAAAGGCATATACGGATATTTTAAAATGGAGTTTATGACAATTAATAGATATTTCAAAAAGGAAATTAATGATAATTAATAGGGAAATTAATTGTAAAATTTCAGTAGTTGAGAAGAATTAATTTATTGAATAATTAATGCAAGTTAATTTAGTTGATGAAAGATAAATAAGTAAATTCTTTTGGTTAATTGCATGAGGACGCGAGGTTGATCCCCATTTTTGTAGGAGAAATCTGCCCGTGTAACCAGTCCGGCTACCAGTGCCCACAAGCGGACGGATTAATGTGAGACGTCGCAGGATTGATAATTAACCAAAAAGGGGTTAATTACCTAATTAAGTTAGTAACCAAATTTGAATATGTAATTAAAGGAGATTGATTGACATGAAAGAATAAGGTAATTAATTGAAATCAATTAAGGAGGATAACTATTTGGTAATATGGTAATTAATTGAAATCAATTAAGGAGGTTAATTAAAGGGGAATTAATTGATTAGAAGAATATGGAAATCAATTAGAGTGAATTAACTAATTTAAAAATATTAGTTAGGGAATTGGAGCTAGATTTCTAGATGTCCCAATGGTAGAAATTAAAAAGTGGAAACTCATAGGATAAATTGAAAACTTAACAAGTGGAATTAATAGAAATAAAACGCATTTGTTTAAAAAAATGTCAAACCATAAATTAGTGACGTTTTCTTCCACTTAAATCAACACCATCTAAATATTTAGTGCTTGCAACTTTCTTTCCTTGAATAAACGCATTCACTTCCAATTTGAACGTACGTTATTCCTTGCAAAATTTTATCACTTGATTTACGCCACTTTTTAATGCAGCAAAATTTGTTATTTTCCTTTACTGTTTCAAAGTCTAAATATAAATTTGGAAGTTTTGAAATTTTTAAAAGACAACTCCATTTGGAATTTTAAATAAAAATGAATTTTGTATATTTAAAATAAGTAAATACGAAGAATGTAAACAAGTTAAAATTTTAGTTAAATAATAACTATGTAAAATTCAGTGTTTTACAGACCGTTAAATATCACATTTGAAAAGGGCACGCATTGTAATGGTATAAGTAACGTATAAAGTATAAATTAAAAATGTTACTTTTGCATAAATTTTGGGCGTATTGTATTGCGTCGGTTTGGCGTATTTTAAAATGCATACTGCAATATGGATTAATAAATCAGTAAGTAGATTTTTATAGCAAAACGTTACTTTTTCCACAGCTTTCATTGGTTTTAAATTGGCGTAAAATCCTTACTAAAATCACTCAGCCTATATAAAGAATGAAACGTACACAATCATTAATTGAAGAAAAAGTTTAAAATGAACCAATCTATTAATCACTTGCCGTTTCTTCACCATAAATTTCACTCATCCCTCTTTATCAACGCACGGAAATTTCAAATTTTCTAGTTGCCGTTTCTTTCTTGTCTGCATTTATTTCTTACCCAGATTTCGAAATTTTCTGTATATGTATACATCTTTTAGATTAACAAATTTTTTTCACCCAACCTTTAATATGCAATGAAACATTTTTTCGGTTAACAATTAAATTCAGTCGCCATTCTTTCTACGCAATTAAGTGGAAATTTAGTCGTTCCTGAAGAAATTTAATTCTCGCCTCTTTTCTTTCCTATAATTAAGCGCGTAAATTTATGCACGTTCGTTTTCTCTTGCTTCCTAAATATTTTCCATATTCCCTTCATCTAAATACTGGAAACATGCATCTCATTTGTAGCTCTGGGAATAAACGTTTAATGGAAGCAACTTATCCCTTACCTGTGAGAACAAAATTTCTAAATCTCTAAAGAAATAAATCATGCAGCTTCCTATTTTTATAACACGTTCAAACAAAAAGGATAAAATAAACGCATTCAATATTATTTGAAAATATTATCCCATAATCTAATCTTAACTACCCGTTTCTTTTGTTTTAATTTCGTAGCCATTTGCATTCAATTGATAAAAATCAACATTTATATTCTTCCTATCTATTTGCTCATCTAAATCAATGCACGTTTCTCTTGAAATAGTATCTTGGATCAATCAAATTTCTTTTACGCATTTTTTTTTCTTTTTCTTTTCAACCGTTACTTGAAATGTACGCACTCTTAAAAATGCAAGAAGTCATTTCTTTTAACGTTGAATTTCAAATGTATAGATTTCCTGCCTTTTTCTTTCACGCATTTAATTTTTCTCCTTACCTGAAATCTTGCTCATCCTTAAAATCAACGTGACCTTCCCCTATATTTATACAACACACGTTCAAAACAATTTTTACATCACCTGGAGAGCTTCACCTTCTTTTCTTGCATGCGTGTGTTGAAGGTACGCATCTGTCTTTTATTTTATTTTTATTTCTACTTCTCATGCTTTTCACGTTGCATACTTTGCTCCTTCTTCTCGTTCCACCATGCTCGACTACTCCATCTCTCAAGTATGTTGTTACCATCCCTGATAAGTATGCATCTACTTTCCTCCTGATCTTGCCATGCGTGTCCAATAATATAGGGAATCAAACCTAGTTTCTTTCTTTTGCATGCTGTAGAACATATTAGCCTGCGTCCCTGTAGTTGTGGCCACGTGAAATTGAATAAGGGTGTCACTTTTGAATAAAATGTTAACAAACAAAATAAATATCTTTCATTTTTGCATCACTGGAGAAGAAACCATATACGCCTGTAGTTTTGGTGGACATGTGAATTTGCATGCGTAAGCCACTTTGAAGATTTTAACAAATGGGAGTGTGTAATGGAGACAAACTTGAAAAATGATTTGTGGTTTATTAGTTGCGTGTGAAACAAATCACATGACCTTGTCATTTCATAAGTGCATGCATACATTTTTTCAAAGTGTTTTTTTTATGAAAATCTAATACCGTTTTGTTTCAAGACTCAGCCTATTTGATTTAACAAAGCATTTTTTTTTACAAAGTATTTTTCCTAAAGCATTTAAATAACAAATTTGGAAAGGGAAGAGGATTGGAGATGTTGAACAAATTGAGTGATGGAGTGGTCAAGCTGCGGGTGTCAAAAATCTTTTAATTTATAAATCTCGTTCCGGTTGTTATTAAATTTTGCTTTGATCGCTTCATAATCGCGTAATTTATTTTTCGTTTATTTTTCAAGTTCGTAATTGAGGTGTCACATCTGTTGGATTTATCGTGCCTCTGTTCATTTCTTTCGGGATAGATACCGTTGTTTGATTTGAATCTTCAGCAGCGGAAAGATGAGTATTTCTCACCAGACAAACATACCTATATATCCGTGAATTTATCACAAGTGTGATTGTAATTTATTTTATTAAATTTTATCTTCCTGTGATATTAGCATATGATGTTATACCCCATTATTAATTGACACATTGTTTATTTATTTTAATATTACTGCAGTTATACTATTTAATGTTTATTTACTGTTAATCACTGCAAGTTCCCTGTAAATTTGAGATCGTTATAGGCTGAAATGATAGGCCTGAGCGATAAAATTTTTCATTTATTTATTTAATTGTTTAATTATTTATTTTTAACTTGGGATTGCGGGTTTGAAATGATAGAGCCCGGGTTTTTGTAAAATTACGGATTGAAATGATATATATCTGTATCACTTGACCTAGGCTAGAAAACTATATACAGACCCGTGGTTTATATAATATTTTATGAAATGTTTTAAAAATATTTTAAATAGAAAGTTTATGATATTCTGGCTTAAATTTATTTAAAGGATTTTATGAAATTTATAATGATTTTTGAATGAGTCAAAATGTTAAATAAATAGAAGTTTAAGTAAAATTTTGGAATATAACTTATTCTGAATTTTGTTAAAAGTGAGACTTTAGTTAAGTAAAATAATTGATAATAAGTTATATTTGGAAATTTAAAATTAATTGTTAAGTTAATAATTTATTTCATCACTTTAGGTAGCATTTTTATAAGTGCTACGGAAACTAATTTTTGATTGTTTTAATAAAAGAATTTAATGGAAATAATCTTTGAAAAAAGCTTAAATTTTGGAATTTAATACGTAATTAATAAAAATAAGGAATTGACTTTAAAAGGTTTTAAATGGAAGAATTTAACTTTTAAATGTGAGTTGAAAGGCAATTAATTCCTAAATAAATTGAATAGATTTAAATGGTATTTTATAAAAATGACTAATGTTTAAAAATGATATTATTATATTGAAGGTATTTGAAATTTATTTTGATTTTTAAAGTATAAATACCATTTTTAAAAGTTGTAACCACGGGTTAAAATAACGTTTGGTTGTTAAAGAGACCGGGATCGGATATCTGGCATACTCTCTGTCGATACCGAAAACCACTTTGACAACCGTGTACGCGGTGGAGATTCCAGAATGAAGTAGGATGGTGGTGACGTTTTTCTTTAAGGTAAATACGTGGACTCGACTCCCGTGAGTTGGCATAAGGTGGCTAAAACAGGAGCGATTCTCGGATTAATGAGGTAGCACATATGATCAGACGCATTTCTTCGTATGCCATTCTATTACTCTTGTGATTGTTTTGGTGCGCACCTTTGATTTGGGAGTGTTGTTCGAGGTGGGCAACAGCTGCGCGCTGCGCGTTTCCATCGGTCCTGATAGCAATTGGTATATCTACCCTGGCATTGCCTAGTTGTGTCGTGTCACCTACCATAGCGAGCCTTGTACGAGTTTGGTTTTCTCCCGTAGCCCGTGTGGTATCCTCTGGTGGCTTCCCGATCAGGAGGGACCATGATATTGGATGGACTACTGGGACTATTACGTGTTAAGGGGAATATTGGGGCACTCCTTAACGCTATTTAAAAGTAAGTTTATTTTAATATACACACTATTATAATAGCGAAAATATTACTACATAGTAAGTAGTTTAACGGATCCTTATAGGATGGGCGGTCCCAAGCATCCTTTAAGTTACTTGCTTTATATTACAGTACACTTGAATTAGCTTACACTATATAAGTATGTATGTCCTGACTCGAGTGTTTATGTTTTATGTTACGCTCGGGTCAGCCTGAGTTGCAGTTTCAGCTTTCATCCCGGGGCTAGGACATTCTGTAGATCTTTCGAGCTGCTGGCAAAACTTTCAGTCCGTATCTTATTTATGTAATCGAGACTTTGGGATATTTGGATTTTTTAGTGATGTTTAAACTATATTGGAGATTTAAACTATGTAATTTTTATTCGGTTGAGACTATTATAGTGGCTTCATGAACCACTAAGTATTTTTAAATTCCGCTGCGAGTATTCTGATTCTATGTCTGTGATTCTGTGATTAATTATTTACTGTATATTTTGAGATTTGCCAAATTTTAATTACAACGCGGTATTTTGAACAATTCAAGTCCGACATGTGCGGATGCGAATGGTTGAAAATATCGGGTCGTTACATCTCTCTTCTTTCACACTCTTACACGCAGCCGTATCTCACCTTGCCACCCATTTTGCCTTGCAGAAAACTTTTAACATATATATGTGATATCTTGAAAGGTAATACAACTTGTGTGTTTGTCTCATTAAGTATTGTGTTTTTTTGTGTGCGTAGGTTATTGTTTTATTTTATTTTATATATATAAGCCTAAGTATTGTTTCTAAAAATTTAGATATTTGCATGGGTACATACATTCATATTGGGTTGGTTGTATAGATATACTATTATACATTTCAGAGCTTTATAGGTTTGTATTAGTTATAATATATATATATATATATATATAATTTTTATTTTACCTTCATTTATTGTCAGGTGTTGTTTAAAATATAATATGTATACAAGTTAGGTATAACGGCTGCTGTGGACATGTGTAACAATATATGTATAACATTTTTTAAACATGTATATAGCAGCCCATATATAGGTTTGTTTGTCCACACTTTATTGTACATATAAAATGTAGGTTTGCATGTCAATATTGGCAAGCATAAGCATCCTTTCTCCATTTTTCTACTAGCATTATGTTAGCATATTTTTATTTATGGTAAAATAATAATAATAATAATATTGATTACAGTATATTATTTGTAAAGGAAGTCTGCATTTGGTTAAACCATTAGATTTCTTTAAACTTACATTATTTACTGTTATGTATATCTTTGGATGATAATTTGGTTATGTACATTTAGTTTCAGATATTGATATTTCAAATATAACGTATATACTATAAGATAGAGTGAATTTGGTTTTGATTTTTTTTATATGTTTGATTTCAATAAATATATTTAATTTAAGACTTATATAAAATGTATATATACTTTAATTTGAATTTTGGGTTTAAGGAGGATAATAATATAAAAATACCTCTCGCCTAAATTTTTATCGAGCTAATTTGACCCGTTCCCATAGATTTCTTTTACCAGCTTTGATCGTCGATTCGTGCCGATCTTACTTTGCTTTGAGATTCGTGCTTGGGTTTCGTAACTCAACTTCATTGTCTATCTCTCTAACCTCGAAAGGTGAGCAATCACTCATGATTAACGTTCTTTTATTTATTAAATTTGATTTCAATTGAAACGACAATTGAAATATGAGGCTGTAGTTATTTAAATTGTTATATATGCTATTATCTATAACTGTTCACTTATGGGATATGACACCATATCCTATTATTTATATTTATTTTGATGATATATGCCTGTTGTTATTATTATTTTCATATCTGTTATCACTCTGCAAGTTCCCTGTTAGTATAGAAATCATTATGGGTTGAAATGATACATGCCCGAACGGACTTTAGAATAGGAGAAAATCGTTATGGGCTGAAATGATAAACCCAAGCGATTTTCATTTAATTGAATTTGGGATTATGAGTTGAAATGATATCCACCCGTATATATTTAGTGTACAGGTTGAAATGATAAATATCCGTAGCACTTGACTATATGATAGGAATTATATACAGACACCGTTGGTCCATATAAATATTTTGAAAATAAATTTCTACAGTTGAAAAGAAATATATGGGATTTAATAAATATTGGTTCTTAAAATATTATATATATAAAAGGAAATTTTATATATAGATTTAATAATAATATTATTGAGATTGATTTAATCCGTATAATATGTTTGAGTATTATTTAAGATTTATATTTCAAAATTTACCGTTGTAAAAAGTTGAATAATTAAGATTGGGAGATAAATTTGGGTTTATTAAAAATGGTATTTAAATAAGGATTTATTTAATTAAATCGATTTGAAATTATTGAATGGAAAATTTAAAGGTATGATTTTGTAACTGGATTTTTAATTTAACTGATTTAATGAATATTTCACGTTTAATAAAATTAAAGAAAATATTGAGTAAAATGTAATTTAAGGTTACTTAAATGATATTGAATCTAATAAGGGAATATTTAAAGACTAAATAATAATGAGGTTAAATGGAGATCTATATGGAACTGTTATATAGAACATTTAAATATTAAAGCAATGGTTTATGTTGAGATTCAGATCTGTATTTGAAATCAACGTAGTTGAATTTGTTATTTAGCAACTAAATTGAATTAAAGTGAAATTTAGGTTGAACCAAATTTGAATTTATTATTTAGAAAACTAAATTGAATAAAAATTTAGTTGAAACGTTGAATACTTAAAGTTTTGAAATATATTGAAATATAAGGGGGTATTTTTGTGATTACAAATCTGAATTTGAGATCGATAAATTGAAGTGTTTATTTTAGGAATTGAGTTGAATTTAAATTGATAACTTGAGATTGAATTTAATTTAAATGGGAAGGTCGGGTTGATGTTGAAATGATTTGTTATGTTGAGGGAATTGAAAATACTTTATTGTATAAATTATTTTATATATATAAATACTATTTTGGGAAATATAGAGATATTTGAAGTGAAATTGTGACGCCCCACCTCTATACCCACGCTAGCCAAGAACATTACGGAGAATGCTGTCGACTAACACGGAGAATAAGGCTGTTGAGGAGCGACCATTCGTGTAATTGCTTTGTGCGAGCATCGATATGTCAGATAGTATACCATGCAATACTTTATTAAGAGGAAATCCGACATACCGACACAAACTCAAAGCTACTACACAGTGGCTATAATATCTTCGGAAACAAATACAGAAATAAACATAACATAAATCAGTCACAGATAATTCATATCACAAAGGCGGAAGAAGATATGAATATATAATTAACACATGAAAGTGTATATCAGAGTAGTGGTCAAAAAGATCCACAATAATACAAAAGAATAGCAACACGTGCTATACAAAAGAATACAACAATGAGTCTATATCTCAAGTGTATATAACAAAATAAACTACTAATTTAAGTAGTTTGCCAAAAGTCAGAGAAAACAATCCCAGGGGAGAAGTCAAGCAGAAGCACCTGTAACATCTCGGTCTGACCCGAGTATTATTTAATAAGAAAATAATAAACGGATCAGTCTAACTATAAATATCAGATGAAACGATATAGAATAAGAGATATGATTGAACACATAATAATCACAATGCCAAGCTGTGATATATATATAAGTAATTGAAAATCAACGAGAGATTAATCAATATCACTAAATCTACATAAGAATCAAAGAAATGTCATACTTCTCATTTCGTTCACCAAACCACAATAAATGACATATTATATCAATGCCAATCACAAAAGTCAATCACACACAAATTCACCAATACACAAATATCGATATAGTTTATCGATGGAAATCACGAAAATTGGTGAAACACAAATTCTAGAAATCATCTCAAGAAATCCAGAAATCACAAAAGTCAATGACGCACAAATTCACCAACACACAAATATCGATATAGCTTATCGATGGAAATCACGAAAATTGGTGAAACACAAATTATAGAAATCATCTCAAGAAATCCAGAAATCACAAAGGGGGGAGGCCTATCACAAACGGGAGCATAAAGCTCGCCAACACGTGTATCACAAACGGAACGCTAATTCCATGGTTGCTAACCATCACAAATTGAGCCGAAGCTCCACAAACGTCCCGAAGACCATGGGTTGCTACCCCACCAAATTGAGTCGAAACTCCACAAAACGGGGTTTAGTCTCCCTCGCAGACAAAGTGACATCGCACATTGCTAGTCTAAATCACAAAAATGATCGTCATGATCAACGAAAAGTGTCAATTACACTAAGCTAGTAAATATATGAGTTTAGCTTCATGTCCCATAACCACTTGCTTAATTTAAATATTTACGAACAAACTGTAGATCTCCACTATAAAATTGTCACAAGGGATTCAATCGAACAAGTCCAAGAATTAACCGACAAAGTGAACGCAAGCGTTTCATACCACTTGTTTTACTAAGTCGTTTAATTAGATTTCTCATACGAGTGAGGTAAAGGTTTATATATACTAATAGATTGGAAAACGGTTTTATAAACGAATTTGGTATTAAAATAGTATTGAAATCGTTTGAGGAAAGAGTTTTGATATTTACTACTAGTATAGAAAACCTTTATATTTTTAAAGTGACAAAACACAAAGAAGATTGTAGGAACAATCAATCACTAAAATTCACATACGAAGATGTGAATAAAAATCCAACGAAACCGATAAAGAATCCATCAAAATGGATATTCAAAAATCCCTAAAAAGGAGTCATCAAAGTCATAACAAATGATAACAACACATAGGAAACAACACGAATCGATTAAAGTTGGAAATTCAAACAACTAGGCGAAATAGGCAAAAATGCAGCAGGTCGGTCGGCCCGCTACAGAGCTCGGTCGACCGGACCCTGTTCTCCAAGTTCCTCGGGAAACAGGTCGGTCGGCCGAACACTGTACTCGGTCGACCGAACTTTTAAACAGGGGAGTGCTTATGCACTTGGCAGCAGGTCGGTCGGCCGGCTGCAGTGCTCGGTGGACCGGACCTGTTGCCAGTCCCCTCCCAGTCCATCCAATTGAGGTCCAACCTCCACCAAATTGCATTCTCTCGAGCAACGGCACTAAGGGATTATGCTAATCAACCACCCGGCCCTATATGCTCCTCGATGCATCACCAAACACATGTTCAAACATCAAAGTTATGATTTTTAAAGGATTGAACCCAAAGCACCAAAAATTGGAATATTCACCAAATCAATCCAAACCAAAAGCAATTGCACACGAATAAGTGTTAGGAATTCATACCTAACAATCGAAGAAAAATATAGCATAGATGTGAGATAAAAATCTCACCTTTTTATAAAAATCAAACAAGAAGAAGCTTGAAAGCAAATGGAGAATCAACCTCTCTTCAACACAACCCAAATGAGCTTGAATCTATGCTCAAAACAATAACATTCCTAAAATTAGGTTTAGGAATTTCTGAAATTGGTAAGAGAATAAGTTGGAGAAGAAGAAGAGAATGCTTACCAATGGGTTCTTCTATTAGTTTGGAGCAAGAGTTGATTTGCAAGAGAAAACTAGGGTTTTGGAGTTTTAATTTCCAATCTCTCCCACCATTATTGCCTTAGAACTGAAAAGAGGAAGAAAATGAGGGTGAATGGGGAAGAGTGGCTCAGATTTGAGTATAAGTTAAACATAGGGCTGAGCCCAAACCCAAACCCAAAGTGAAAAGTAGCAAAAATCAACTTTCTCCAAACATATCGAAGCTTATACTCAAAAAGGTCGCAAACGGCATTTTAAACTCAATGGGAGTGGTCCCGAGTCCTAATTCGACCGTATGCAAAAAGTAGCTTTTCGGACTAAATTCCGAGTATTGATAAAATATTTAAATAAAATATTTAAATATAAAATCGACAAATATGCGGGTTGTTACAGACTCCCCTCCTTAAAGAAATTGCGTCCTCGCAATTTTAAGAAGAAGATATGTAGTAACAACCATAAAAGCATATTCAACACAAAAGAAATTTGAAATAAGAAGTTCACCTTAAAGAGCACGGGAAAATAAGTCTGGATGTGTTCGCTTGATGAACTCTCTAGATTCCCAAGAACAATCCTTAGGTTTTGAAGACCATTGAACTTTAACAAGTGGAACATCTTTATTTCGAAGTCGTTTGACCTCCGAAGCAATGATACGAATAGGATGTTGCTCATAAGTTAAATTAGGCGAAACTTCAATCTCTTCCACAACACCGGGCTCAAGAATAAAATCGGAATCTCGAAGACATTTCCGAAGTTGAGAAACGTGAAACACGTCACGGATAGCAGAAAATTGAGCCGGTAATAAAAGGCGATAAGCCATGGAACCAATACATTCAGTGATAGGAAATGGCCCAATATATCGAGGCGCCAATTTTCCCGATCGACTGAAACGTACAACACCTTTCATTGGTGAAACACGAACAAAAACAGAGTCTCCAACAGAAAATTCTAATTTACTTCTCCGGTTATCGGCATAGGATTTTTGTCTACTCTGGGCTTCTTTCATCCTATGACGAATAAGATCAATCTTTTCTGTGGAATCACGAATAAAATCTGGACCTAAAACCAGCTTCTCACCGGCCTCAAGCCAACAAGAAGGAGATCGGCATGGCCTTCCATAGAGTGCCTCGAAAGGTGCCATACCAATACTAGATTGGAAGCTATTATTATAGGAAAATTCAACAAGTGAAATATGATCTTCCTAACTTCCACCAAAATCAAGCACACATGCACGAAGAAGATCTTCAAGAGTTTGATTCACACGCTCGGTTTGTCCATCGGACTGAGGATGATAAGCGGTGCTAAAATTGAGCTTCGTTCCCAAAGCTTTTTGAAGACTCTTCCAAAATCCACTAGTAAACAATGGATCACGATCACTAACAATAGAAGTAGGAACTCCATGCAATTTAACAATCTCTTTGATAAAGAGCTTGGCCAAAAGAGGAACGGTTCGGTTAGACCGAACGGGAATAAAATGGGCGGATTTAGTAAGTCTATCAACGATCACCCATAAGCTATCCTGACCCGATCGAGAACGGGGAAGGCCATCTATAAAATCCATGGAAATATTGTCCCACTTCCAAATTCGAATTTCTAAAGGTTGCAATAACCCACCGGGCCTTTGATGCTCGGCCTTAACGAGTTGGCAAGTCATGCAACGCTTAACGAAGTTAGCGATGTCAAGTTTCATTCCATCCCAATAATAAAGCCGCTTCATATCCGCGTACATTTTACTACTACCGGGATGAATGGTAAATTTAGAATGATGGGAATCTTCCAAAATATCTTTACGAAGATCACCAATATTTGGTACGATAAGTCTACCAAATTTTCGAATGCCGCCACGAAAATCAATATCAAAGTCTTTCAAACTTTCAATATCAATCTTACCCTTAATATTTTGGCCAAGAAGAGCCAATTCGGGATCTAGCCTTTGAGCTTCAAGAATGCGGTCAAAAAGAGAAAGATGAGCCTCAAGGCTACATAAAACAAGAGATGAACATAAATCGGAAACACGGTCTCGAATTTCGCAAGTGGATAAAATCTCGAGATCGTTCCATTCGGATATCATCATAGAAACAACAGCTTATTGTTTACCGCTAAGGGCATCGGCGACACGATTACCCTTACCGGGAGTATAAAGAATATCAAGATCATATGGTGCAAGAAATTCGAGCCAACGCTGTTGACGCAAATTAAGTTCCTTTTGAGAGAATAAATACTTCAAGGATTTATGATCGGTATAAAGAACAAATTTCTCTCCTAAAAGATAATGACGCCAAATTCGAAGAGCAAAAACAATAGCCGCGAGTTCTAAATCATGAGTGGCATATCTAGTCTCAGCATGCTTCAATTGCCTAGAAGCATAAGCAATAACACGTTCTCTTTGCATAAGAACGGCACCCAAACCAACGCGGCTAGCAACGGTAAAAACAACGAAATCTTGATTCCCCTCGGGAATAACAAGAATAGGAGCATTAGAAAGGAGTTCTTTTAGTTTCTGAAAAGAAGTTTCACATTTATCCGACCAAATGTATTTAATACCTTTCTTCGTTAAGCTAGTGAGAGGCACGGCAATCTTAGAAAAGTCTTTGATAAAACGACGGTAATAGCCCGCCAATCCGAGAAAACTACGAATCTCTGTCACACTTTTCGGTCTCTTTCAATCTTGAATCGCTTCAATCTTTGAAGGATCCACGAAAATTCCGGATTCGAAAATAATATGACCGAGAAACTTCACACGAGATTGCCAAAAGTGGCATTTAGAAAATTTTGCCTTTAATTGATTACTCCTAAGAGTTTCCAACACAATCCGAAGATGTTTTTCATGATCCTCCTCGGTTTTAGAATACAAAAGAATATCATCGATAAAGATGAGAACAAACCGGTCGAGGAAGTCTTTGAAAACTCTATTCATAAGGTCAACGAAATACGCCGGAGCATTCGTTAGACCAAATGGCATAACAGGCCATTCATAAGATCCATAACGAGTACGGAACGATGTCAAAGGAATACTATCCTCTGCAATACGAAGCTGATGAAATCCAGTAGCTAAGTCTAATTGTGAAAAGACTCTAGCACCACTAAGTTGATCGAATAGATCATCAATCCAAGGTAAAGGATATTTATTTTTGATAGTAAGATCATTAAGCTTGCGGTAGTCAACGCAAAGCCTAAGTGTTCCATCGGATTTCTTCACGAAAATAGCCGAAGCTCCCCAAAGCGAGGAACTAGAGAGAATAAATTGCTTCGTCTCCAATTCGGATAATTGTTTACGCATCTCCTCGTTTTCTTTGTTGGACATACGATACGGAGGATGAGTGATAGGTTGGGCTCCAGGAATAAGATTAATTCTGAACTCAATTGCTCGCTTAGGTGGTAATCCTAAAACGGGCTCGAATATGTCGGAAAATTCACAAACGACGTGAATAAGAGAAATAATATCACCCTCGTCATCATCATCGTCATCACGAGGATTTAAAGAATACAAAGATGCAACCAAGCTGGAATCGGAATCTTTAAGATTAATAGAAATCTGCTTAACAGATTGAGGATGTCGAAGATGAATAGTCCGCTCAGGACATAGGATATGGGCTTCATAACGGTTAAGCCAATCCATTCCCAAAATCATTCCAAAGCCTAAATAACGCATGACATTCAAATCGGCTCGGAAAGAAAAATCACACAAAATAATCACGACATCTTTACACAATAAACTGATTGTCGCGGATCCACCAACCGGATCCACCAACCGTATCAAAAAGAACTCGAATAGGATGATCACGAAATAAAATAATTCCATCCAGAATAGAATGAGAAATACCTTGGCCACGAGATGTGTTGCCAGGGGCTTGAGCAACATTAAGTTTTCCCTCCTTCTTGCCCTGAAGCTTGGGGCATGAAGATATAACATGACCGGGAACTTTGCAGTAGCGACAAGAGAGAGACTTTGGACACTTGTTCGCGTAATGGTCCTTCGAACCACAATTATAGCATTCCTCACAACCAAAGGAAGAAGTCTTTGCCACGGAGGTTGCTTGCTTCCCTTTCTTATTAGGATAGGGGCCTTTGAATTTGTTTGGCCTCTTCTTGTTGTTGTTGAAGCTTGGTTTAGAACCCACCACTTCAACATCATTCTCCCTATCTGCCTCTTCAAGACGAAGAGCGATATTAACGAGTTGGTCGAAAGAAACTTCTAATTTTAGAAGTAATGGTTTCTTGAGATTTTTGTTTAAGCCATAGACGAACCTCTGGTTCTTCTTTAAAGGGGTGTTGATGTATTCAACCCCGTATTTAGAAAGCGACTCGAAGGAGGCGATGTAATCAGTCACGGAGGACTCACCTTGAACAAGGTCTATAAATTGCGAGCCAATGTCACTTTCTCTGCTTCCGGTACAAATTTCAACACGAAGCGTTCTCGTAATTGCTCCCAGGTGAGATCCGCTTCATTAATCTCAGAAATAAGAAGCTCATACCAGTCCAATGCTCTTTCTCGGAGCATACTAGAGGCCACCTGAACTCGGTGAAGGTCAATAAGATTCATGCGAGAAAAGATTCGATCGCATGACCTTAGCCAAGCCTGTACTTCAATAACAGTTTCGGAACCTTTGAATGGCTCCCCACCCAAATTAGTGTAATCACTACACAAGCGTGCAAATCCCGACATTGGGTGAGTAGGTTCCGGGTTAGCTCCAGCTGCTTGAGCATTCGTCACTAAATCAAGAAGCTGTTGAGCAGTCATAAAAACTCCATCTTGGGGTGGAACACTAGATGGTCCAGCTCTGGGACGGCCTGGTCTAGACATTCCTCTTCCTTAGAAAGAAAGAAGAGCAAAAATAAGATTATTCACTAATGAATATCAAGCAATCTTGATAGACAAAACAAGGAATCACAAAAGAAAATAGGATAGAATGGTACGTAGACCCGAATAAAATCCTAAAGCACGACTCCTAAGGTGGACTTAGGACGATGATCCTTGTTATAATATTCCATATTGTTTCGAAGTTTGGCTCTGATACCAAGCTGTGCTACCCCACCAAATTGAGTCGAAACTCCACAAAACGGGATTTAGTCTCCCTCGCAGATAAAGAAACATCGCACATTGCTAGTCTAAATCACAAAATGATCGTCATGATCAACGAGAAGTGTCAATTACACTAAGCTAGTAAATATATGAGTTTAGCTTCATGTCCCATAACCACTTGCTTAACTTAAATATTTACGAACAAACTGTAGATCTCCACTATAAAATTGTCACAAGGGATTCAATGGAACAAGTCCAAGAATTAACCGACAAAGTGAAGGCAAGCGTTTCATACCACTTGTTTTACTAAGTCGTTTAATTAGATTTCTCATACGAGTGAGGTAAAGGTTTATATATACTAATAGATTGGAAGACGGTTTTATAAACGAATTTGGTATTAAAATAGTATTGAAATCGTTTGAGGAAAGAGTTTTGATATTTACTACTAGTATAGAAAACCTTTATATTTTTAAAGTGACAAAACACAAAGAAGATTGTAGGAACAATCAATCACTAAAATTCACATACGAAGATGTGAATAAAAATCCAACGAAACCGATAAAGAATCCATCAAAATGGATATTCAAAAATCCCTAAAAAGGAGTCATCAAAGTCATAACAAATGATAACAACACATAGGAAACAACACGAATCGATTAAAGTTGGAAATTCAAACAACTAGGCGAAATAGGCAAAAATGCAGCAGGTCGGTCGGCCCGCTACAGAGCTCGGTCGACCGGACCCTGTTCTCAAAGTTCCTCGGGAAACAGGTCGGTCGGCCGAACACTGTACTCGGTCGACCGAACCTTTAAACAGGGGAGTGCTTATGCACTTGGCAGCAGGTCGGTCGGCCGGCTGCAGTGCTCGGTCGACCGGACCTGTTGCCAGTCCCCTCCCAGTCCATCCAATTGAGGTCCAACCTCCACCAAATTGCATTCTCTCGAGCAACGGCACTAAGGGATTATGCTAATCAACTACCCGACCCTATATGCTCCTCGATGCATCACCAAACACATGTTCAAACATTAAAGTTATGATTTTTAAAGGATTGAACCCAAAGCACCAAAAATTGGAATATTCACCAAATCAATCCAAACCAAAAGCAATTGCACACGAATAAGTGTTAGGAATTCATACCTAACAATCGAAGAAAAATATAGCATAGATGTGAGATAAAAATCTCACCTTTTTACAAAAATCAAACAAGAAGAAGCTTGAAAGCAAATGGAGAATCAACCTCTCTTCAACACAACCCAAATGAGCTTGAATCTATGCTCAAAACAAGAACATTCCCAAAATTAGGTTTAGGAATTTCTGAAATTGGTAAGAGAATAAGTTGGAGAAGAAGAAGAGAATGCTTACCAATGGGTTCTTCTATTAGTTTGGAGCAAGAGTTGATTTGCAAGAGAAAACTAGGGTTTTGGAGTTTTAATTTCCAATCTCTCCCACCATTATTGCCTTAGAACTGAAAAGAGGAAGAAAATGAGGGTGAATGGGGAAGAGTGGCTCAGATTTGAGTATAAGTTAAACATAGGGATGAGCCCAAACCCAAACCCAAAGAGAAAAAGTAGCAAAAATCAACTTTCTCCAAACATATCGAAGCTTATACTTAAAAAGGTCGCAAACGGCATTTTAAACTCAATGGGAGTGGTCCCGAGTCCTAATTCGACCGTATGCAAAAAGTAGCTTTTCGGACTAAATTCCGAGTATTGATAAAATATTTAAATAAAATATTTAAATATAAAATTGACAAATATGCGGGTTGTTACAGAAATGATATTTGGTTTTGAAGTATAAATTAAGATGAAATGACCACGGTGTTATAGTGTATATTTCTACCTTGTAGATAGTTCCATGGACCCTTAGAGGATGGTTATCCCAAACATCCTTTAAGTTGTTTGTATTTCAGTTGATATTTCACTTGTGTTGGATTTAATTATATAAGAATGTTAATCCTGACTCGAGTGTTTTGTGTTTTGCTTTACGCTCGGGTCAGATTGAGTGATACAGCATTAGAGACTCACCTTTGGAGTTCGGAGTTTCATTTGGAGATCCAACTATCGATTCAGATTCCAGCCCTTCCAGTTGATTGGTTTAGAGAAGTCATCTGTTGCATTGGAGACTTCACTGTATTTGAACTATTCGGTTGTATTTTATTTCTAACTCTGATGTATATAGTAGCTTCATGAACTACTATTCTTTATCTATTCCGCTGCATTATAGTACTCTGTGATCTGTGATTGATTTATTTATTGTATATTTTAAGTTTTGCCAAATTTTAATTAATAATTCGGTATTTTGAATTATTCAAGTCGGATATGTATTGTTTTATTGTCGATTTGAATGGTCCAAAATAGCGGGTCGTTGCAGTTGGTATCAGAGCTTTGGCTCTAGGCAAAACTTAGCATATATGGTAAATGTATTTACAGAATCACTTTCGTTCGAGTTGAATCTCTTCCTTTCTGACTTAATTTCCTTTGAATTTTGGAATGTCCCTCGGTTCCGAAATTCATTCTTGTCTCTTTCTATTTATATTCCTTTGATTCTGGAGTATCCCATAACTCCACTAAATGTTTTGTAGAGGGGGTGAAAACTCCTTTACAATCGGCATTGATTCACCGAAGATTTATGCATCCTCGGTTTACGATGCCGCTATATCTTAATATACTGAATTCTATCTCCGGCGATCGAATTTCAATTTGTTTTGGAATTCCATATCGATTATATTCCTAAGGCCACGGTTGACCTGATTAAGGTCGCCGTGATTTGTAGAAGTATATCAATCCTCTATTTTGTAATTTAATTATCTCATCTTCGATCGAGTCTATCTTCGAATCACGATTCTATTGATTGGAGTTCCTCTAATTTAAATCTCTATATTTGTTTTGAAATCCATTCTTGAATCGCCCTTTGAAAAATCGGGTATGTTGTATTTTTGAAATTGTTTATACCGAAATTATTATTTTGATAACTATGATTTTATTCTATATATAAAAGTAAAAATGTTTTTGATAAGGATTATATACCTATATATAAAACAAATAAGAAATGTTATTCTATATAAAAAAGTTTTGAAAGGATTTAAAATTTTGGAAATTTATAAGAAATTGATTTATATAAAAATGATTTATAACTGAAGGGTTAAATTTGAAATTCGAAAATTGAATTCCGGTATTTTGAAATTGGTTTTAAGATTTTGGAAAATATATAAAAATAATACGATTTAAATGTATTTTTCGAATAAGAAAATTTTCAAATGAGTTCAAATGAATTCCAATAATTTTGAAGAAATTTCAAAGAAGTTTTTAAGAAAATAGAAGTCCAGAACTCACTTATGTCGCTGGAAAATAATTTCGGTGATGAGTGCACGAATCATCGACATTGATTTTCCAGTTTCAGAGTGGGGGAGAGGCCTCTTTAATAGCTTCGCTATGCGAGTGATTTTGTAAAACCGTTTTGATTTCAAATTCCGAAGTATAATTTGATATTTTCGAAAGATATATGTATATATTTGAAACAATTTAAAGTGAGACCGGTGTTCAGTCCTCGAGTTTCGGATTTGATTTAGTATAATCCTATCTATTGAAATTGATTTATTGATTTATGTTGATTTTCAACTCTTGAATTTGGAAATTTGATTTCCCTAACTATTTTGAATGTTCGAACACTTCCAAATCGAGATTAAATTCTCAAAGCTAAGAAATTTCGAAGAGTATAAAATGTTTGATAAAGAATATAAATTTTGTTTTGAAATGTTTTGAAAAAAAAATAGTTTTGAATAATGGTTTTCAGAAAGGTAAATTGGATATTTCAAATAGAATTTGATAGTTTAAAAGTTTTAAAGGGATAATTATAAATTTGGAAACCATTTTGAGTATAATTGATTTTGAGAAAATATTTGGTTTTGAAATTAAATTGAAATTAAAAACCCGCACTTATATGGTGATTTTGGAAATGAATTTGTTTGACTTGAATTATTTTAATTTGGCAACTGGGATAATTTTCTAAGCCTATTATTTTTGGAACTTTGAAATTTAGATATTTAATGTGGAAGAAAATTTGGTGAAATCATATATGATTTTGAAACTGAATTGATATTGAAATGATTTGAAATTGAGAACCTTATATTATTAAGCACTTGATTTGGGAGTGGTCGAACTTATATAAAATGGATTTGTATAAGTATGAAGTTGATTTGAAATCTATTGATTTAAAAGGTACTCAATTTGGAAAGAGAATTTTATATAATCGAAGTCTATATAAGTATGATTTGATATACTATTGATTTGGAAAGTATTCGATTTGAAAAAAAGAATCCTATATATAATGGACTTTATATAAGTATGATATTTGAAGGTATTTGAAAAGGTACTATATGATATATATTTTCGAAGAAATGATATGGAATGTGCCTTCTGCTTGATATCCGCTTTGTGGCCACATTGTGGGTTCATTCTATCGATATTATTCTCTCTGATTTTTGGTTTTTCGGATGTGATACTCGAGTGTTCCCACCGTGGCGTAACCCGTGGTTTTTTTCTCTCGCGACTGCAGAGCGAAATTGCCTGGCTGAGTTTGGCCTAGTGGTACAGATTGTTTCCTGGAGGATCCAGGCGTAACCATTGTGTATCCTGCAATCTGTGTAGGTCACGATTAGTAGCGAAACTGCCTGGCTGAGACGGCCTAGGGGTACGGATTGTTTCCTGAAGGACCCAGGCATAACCATTGTGTATCCTGCACTCTACTAGTCATCATGGCGTAACTCGTAGGGCTGAGAAAGCTTACGGATACAGATTGTTTCTTGGGGGATCCAGGCGTAACCATTGTGTATCTGCGAACCATGGTTGGACAAAGGTTTTGGTTTGGTTGTTTTGTTTGGATTGTACTTTCCATATCTGTTTTAAAGGTTTTTCAAGTACTTTCACTGGGTGTTGAAACAAGTCTACTAAGTACTTGAAGAATTCTAGCTTTGCGCCTGATCAACGCATGGCCAGAGTCTGCAAGAACGAGGATAAACTTGTTGAAACATCGAGTTATAAAAATATTTCTGAAAGAAAGATTTATTTCAATATAAAGGTATTTTATTATAAAGGTATTTTTCAACAAAGAAATTTTCTGTTAATATTTGAAATTGAAACTCTTATAGTTTGAAATTTACGGTTCGTGCCGGATTCTATTCTTTAAATCTACCTTATCTTCTCAGCTTTAGTTGTTCACCTTGATTCTGTTTTTCCAAATCTACCTTCTTTCCTTTTTGAATATAATCTTTTAAATATCGCTTATTTGTATACTACATTGTTTAATAGAAAATTTTAGTGTTATAAATATTTTTGAAGTTATTAATTAAATAAAACATATTTAAAGTGAATGATTTATTAATAATGTTTGAAAAGTATCTAAAGACAAATTTATAAATTTATGAATTATGGATTTAATGTTTTCAATAGCTTCTTTGTAAATATAACTAATGATGCAAATAATTATTTTCAAATAACTTTCATATATGTATAAAGGTGTTAGTTAAATATATTAAATTCCAACGAGTTATGAAAATTTTAAAGTATTAAAGATAACTGAATCGCAAATGAAGTTTTAAAATGAATATTTCAAGTAAAATTTATATAGTTTTAAATTAATTATTTACCCTTGACATTCAATCTACCTTTATTTCTGGTTGTTCTATTCTCCTACCTCCTTCCTTTTCGGGGACGAAAAGTTTTGAGTGGGGAGAGTGTAACGACCCATAAAATTTTATTAATTTTTAAATTGGTTTTATAATGTATTTAATTTGGATTTTGAGATCCGATACGCGACGGAAACAATAAAAACGTGCGTCATCGGTGCTGAAATTTGTGACTTGGATTTATCTACTTTTCAAATTTGAAACCATACAACTCATACCATATTAAATTTCTTTTAAAGGTTTTAACTAAATCTATGGGTGAGCGTTGCCACGCCTTTCCACCTTATATTTAATTCTTTGCCGTTTCAATTTGCATTCTATCCGTTCATATTTCATTTATTCCTTTTCTACCATATATTCCATTATCTCTTTCTGCTATTTGCTAATTGCTATTTGCTCATTCACGCGATCATTTAATTGAAATCAAAATTTCAACCCTTACTTCTCTTTTCTTTTCAAATTTGAAACGTATTATTAAATCAAGCCATTAATTGCTTTTATTTTTTTCCTTAAATCAACGTACAGCTCACACAATTATAAATTGCATTAGATTTTCTGATGAACCACACCATGACCGTTTATATTACATTCATTTGGAATATATTCGTTTGTTTGAAATCTTTCCCTTTCTCTCTCATCTTAGTTGGGAGTAAAATAAATTTCAGCGGAAACCACGTTTCAATGCTTTTAACTATTTATAACTTTTGATAAACTTTTCTGTCCTTTTTGAAACTAAAACGTATAGGGATATATGTTTCTCATTTATTAATTTCTAAATCGTCCTGTTGTCCTTTTCATGTATGTTATATTTATTTATATTTTAACATTTTCTATTTATTTCACTCATCTCCCTACACGTTTCTATTTATTTGCTGATTTGTTGCATACGTTTCGTTTTGGAAAAATGCGGTTCATTCCTATTTATCTCAATTCTCACATTTATTTCATCTTTTATTGAAATTTGACCGTTACCACGTCATACCATTTTGGAAGTATGAATGTACTAAACATGCATACGTTTTATATTCATTTAATAGGAACGGTCACTTTAATTTTTGCCTTTAGAATTCCATTTTCTTCACTACAGCTGAAAAGTTATAAAACATTCAAAAAAGATTGAAAGCTCACCTTAAATTGTGCAAAGCGTTTTCCTCTGCCTTTATAACTTTGGGTTATGCCAGCTGTTATCAATTCAAAATTATTATTTGTCATTCCATTTTTGGGTCTCTTCATTCTCCTTTATCAACTTCCATATATTTATTTCCCTAGTCACTTTAAAACGTTTTATAATAATAATTAATATATAGCCGTTTCATTTTAAAGCTTTTCATATGTTTTATATATGTCAAAAAAGAAGTGAATGGATATTTACCTGAGGCCCACACCGTTTTGAATTATACGTTTTCTTTTGTATTCATTAATTCTTTTACGACTCATTTTATTTCACCTTTATAAGCTTTTTTTTTGGTAAAGCAAGGATCTACTATCACTTTCTTCTCCTCAATTTTTCTTTCTCCACCCTCTCTCTTCTTTCACACTCTTACACGCAGCCGTATCTCACATTGTCATCCATTTTGCCTTGCAAAAAACTTTTAACATATATATATGATATCTTGAAAGGTAATACAACTTGTGCGTTTGTCTCACTAAGTATTGTGTTTTTTTTGTGCGTAAGTTATTGTTTTATTTTATTTTATATATATAAGCCTAAGTATTGTTTCTAAAAACTTTAGATATTTGCATGGGTGCATATTTTCATATTGGGTTGGTAGTATAGATATACTAGTATACATTTCAGAGCTTTATAGGTTTGTATTAGTTATAATATATATATATATATATATATTATTTTTATTTTACCTTCATCTATTTTCAGGTGTTGTTTAAAATATAATATGTATACAAGTTAGGTATAACGGCTGCTGTGAATATGTGTAATAATATATGTATAACATTTTTTAAACATGTATATAGCAGCCCATATAAAGGTTTGTTTGTACACACTTTATTGTACATATAAAATGTAGGTTTGCATGTCAATATTAGTAAGCATAAGCATCCTTTCTCAATTTTTCTACTCGTATTGTGTTAGCATATTTTTATTTTTGGTAAAATAATAATAATAATAATAATAATAATAATAATAATTACAGTATTTGTAAAGGAAGTCTGCATTTGATTAAACTATTAGATTTCTTTAAACTTACATTATTTAATGTTATGTATATCTTTGGATGTTAATTTGGTTACATACATTTAGTTCAGATATTGATGTTTCAAACATAACGTATATACTTTAAGATATAGTGAATTTGGTTTTGATTTTTTTTATATGTTTGATTTCAATAAATATATTTAATTTAAGACTTATATAAAATGTATATATACTTTAATTTGAATTTTGGGTTTAAGGAGGATAATAATATAAAAATACATCTCGCCTAAATTTTTATCGAGTTAATTTGACCAGTTCCCATCGATTTCTTTTACCACCTTTGATCGTCGATTCGTGCCGATCTTACTTTGCTTTGAGATTCATGCTTGGGTTTCATAACTCAACTACATTATTTATCTCTCTAACCTGGAAAGGTGAGCAATCACTCACGATTAACGTTCTTTTATTTATTAAATTTGATTTCAATTGAAACGACAATTGAAATATGAGGCTGTAGTTATCTAAATTGTTATATATGCTATTATCTATAACTGTTCACTTATGGGATATGACACCATATCCTATTGTTTGTATTTATTTTCATGATATATGCCTGTTGTTATTATTATTTTCATATCTTTTATCACTCTGCAAGTTCCCTGTTAGTATAGAAATCATTATGGGTTGAAATGATACATACCCGAACGGACTTTAGAATAGGAGAAAATCGTTATGGGTTGAAATGATAAACCCAAGCGATTTTCATTTGATTGAATTTGGGATTACGGGTTGAAATGATATCCACCCGTATATATTTAGTGTACGGGTTGAAATGATAAATATCCGTAGCAGTTGACTATATGATAGGAAATATATACAGACACCGTTGGTCCATATAAATATTTTGAAAATAAATTTCTACAGTTGAAAAGAAATATATGGGATTTAATAAATATTGGTTCTTAAAATATTATATATGTAAATGGAAATTTTATATATATATTTAATAATAATATTATCGAGATTGATTTAATCCATATAATATGTTTGGGTATTATTTAAGATTTATATTTCAAAATTTACCGTTGTAAAAAGTTGAATAATTAAGATTGGGAGATAAATTTGGGTTTATTAAAAATGGTATTTAAATAAGGATTTATTTAATTAAATCGATTTGAAATTATTGAATGGAAAATTTAAAGGTATGATTTTGTAACTGGATTTTTGATTTAAGTGATTTAATGAATATTTCACGTTTAATAAAATTAAAGAAAATATTGAGTAAAATGTAATTTAAGGTTACTTAAATGATATTGAATCTAATAAGGGAGTATTTCAAGACTAAATAATAATGGGGTTAAATCGAGATCTATATGAAACTGTTGTATAGAACATTTAAATATTAAAGCCTTGAACTATATCGGAATTTATATGGTTTATGTTGAGATTCGGATCTGTATTTGAAATCAACGTAGTTGAATTTGTTATTTAGCAACTAAATTGAATTAAAGTGAAATTTAGGTTGAACCAAATTTGAATTTATTATTTAGAAAACTAAATTGAATAAAAATTTAGATGAAACGTTGAATACTTAAAGTTTTGAAATATATTGAAATATATAGGGGTATTTTTGTTATTACAAATCCGAATTTGAGATCGATAAATTGAAGTGTTTATTTTAGGAATTGAGTTGAATTTAAATTGATAAATTGAGATTGAATTTAATTTAAATGGGAAGGTCGGGTTGATGTTGAAACGATTTGTTAAGTTGAGGGAATTGAAAATACTTTATTGTATAAATTATTTAATATATATAAATACTATTTTAGGAAATATAAAGATATTTGAAGTATAAATTAAGCTGAAATGACCACGATGTTATATTGTATATTTCTACCTTGTAGATAGTTCCATGGACCCTTAGAGGATGGTTATCCCAAACATCCTTTAAGTTATTTATATTTCAGTTGATATTTCACTTGAGTTGGATTTATTGATATAAGAATGTTAATCCTGACTCGAGTGCTTTGTGTTTTGCGTTACGCTTGGGTCAGACTGAGTGATACGTCATTAGAGACTCACCTTTGGAGTTCGGAGTTTCATTTGGAGATCCAACTATCGATTCAGATTCCAGCCTTTCCAGTTGATTGGTTCAGAGAAGTCATCTGTTGCATTGGAGACTTCACTGCATTTGAACTATTCGGTTGTATTTTATTTCTAACTCTGATGTATATAATAGCTTCATGAACTACTATTCTTTATCTATTCCGCTGCATTATATTACTCTGTGATCTATGATTGATTTATTTATTGTATATTTTAAGTTTTCTGAAATTTTAATTAACAATTCGGTATTTTGAATTATTCAAGTCGAATATGTATGGTCTTATTATCGATTTGAATGGTCCAAAATAGCGGGTTGTTACAGAACTTGTATAGATTGAATGCTTTCAGAACATCGTCAGGTGGACGATGATCATTCTAAGAGATGTGTTCTCTAAAGGTAATCATAGCCTCAAGCCTCATCAACCGGGAATGGCTAAAACAGGGGAGGTGCAGCAAGGTTAAGTGGGTCATGCCCAAGTAGCATAAGATTTTTCCCTGTCTAGAGGTCCCTTTATATTCGGCTGTGTGGGCGGTTGATTGCGACAACTGCCGGGGTTGTCTTCTTCGGGACTGTTCAGTAAGGAATGGTTCTGGCCTTGTGTTGCAGGGGAGCGGGCGTACACCTCAGTACGGTGATCTAGGCCACGTATTGTGACGGGCGGTACCCCAGTAGCCCCGCCATTGATGGAATCCAAAATCCAATAAGTGTCGTATGTATTAGTTGTGCCTAACTATGTTGGAACATGAGATATAAGCATTCCAGCTATTTTTTTATTTTACTTGAAAACCCTAGACACTATTATAATATCATCGGGTTTCCTATCAAATCTTTTTGTTAGCGTAAGGTAAAAACTTTTCCATGTTTATGTGTGGGAAGTCTTACGTGATACCTTTTCTTTTCAAAAGGTTTCTAAAAGTTATGCAACCTTAACCTGTTACGCACACCAGACCCATGTCTGACCCGGAGTTTATCTTTGTTTTCTTAAACTCTTGGGTACTCAAATTTTTACGAGTAGCCAAGGGATTCAGGTTAGCTTTGACGAATATCGGAGGAGCAATGGAGCAGGAGGCTTCGGCGTAATAGATATATAGTTTTCCGCTGTGTGTTCTCTGTGTTCTGATTGTATTGAGTTGTAAATACTAGATAGGTGTTTATAACTGTCTAGTATATGTTGTGTATGTTATGTAACTCTGATTGATGTTGTATATTATGTAAGTACTAATGTTATTAATATAATTTATTCGTTCCGCTGTTGAGATTCTAGTGTTGTTTCTTCTTTCTCTTCTTTATTTTCTCTTTTCTACCGCTTTCTTTCTTAATTCATCATACGTCTTTCTGGTTAGTGGAAGACGGGTCGTGACAGTTGGCATCAAAGCGTTAGGTTGAGGGAATACCTAGGCTCTGGAGTGGTATCTATCTCGAGAGAGCGTATTTGTAAATTTTTAATATATTTATATATATTTTTTATTTCTACCTATCTATTGGGTTACCTGTTCGGGCTTTCCAATATGAGTTTTAAAGGTAGATTGAGGTAGTGGTGTGTATAACACGACTACCATAGGTTGGAGTTTGAATTTTTGAGGTTTGAAGCGTATCTGTCGAGACTGTAGACCTAATACGGTCTCGAGTGAGCTTTGCAGTAGTGTAAGGACTTCATTGATCTCTGAAGGTAGCCTGTTAAGGTTCGGAGTTCATCTTTGAAGTTGGATGAGTAGAGTTTGGATCTGTTGGCTGAGCAGAAGCGAGTGATGGCATCTTGATACCTCAAGAAGTTGTAGCTGCGTGATGAGATGCAGTGACCATGGATGTTTCCGAAGATATTTCTTTGGAACATGTTTAAGGAAGTAGGTCTGCTTCGGTGTTGTGGCTGGGTTCAGCAGGGTGTTTCTGTTTGGTTTAGAGTCCGAGTTTCTCAAAGAGCATTGGATTGGGAATTCTTTGGCATTGGCGTCAGTAGTGCAACTAGGAGTGTTCTGTGTGTCGGCAGGGTTTTCTGGCTTAGCAGTTTTCTGGAGGTGGCATTCAGAAGCCGTTGAGTGAATCCATTTCTTCGATGGATTGGCAAGTCCAGCATAAGCCGTTCTGATTTGTAAAGAGAGAACAGTTTTCTTTTGATTTTAGTTTGGATTGATCGAAAAAGTGACTTGCGATGATAGAGTATTTTCTTGGATTGTTGGAGATTTTTCTGGATGATTTCAGGGAAGTCAGAGGTTGTCCGCATCTAGAAATTTAGTTTTCTTATTGACCAGGATTCCAAGTGTGGTACCGGTGGTTCAACTAGTTGAAGGTTGGTTCCTTGAGATGGAGTATGTTGAAGCAGCTCAGGACTGGAGGAACTTCTGAGTTTTCTCTTGGTTATCAGAAATCTTCTTGGTTATGTTGTCCAGTTGTGCTTGTGTTCTTCATCAGCATTCTTTCTACTCCAGATCAGAGTTGTGCAACGGAAGCAGTTTGGGAGTGCATCTGTTTTTCTTTTCCGGATAGGAGAAGTTTGTATTCTTCTGATGGTGGTGAATGGAGTTGTTCTTGATCTTGATTGATCATGGAGGATCATTCTGGTGGATTAGGTTTGGTCCAGTTTGTTTCTGGAGACATCAGGAAGGATTGAGCTGATCAGGTAGGAAGTAGGCAGCTCGAGATCGTCTGAAGAGTTTGGTGGTTCTGAAGTCGGAGATCTGAATTTGGATAAGTTTCTTAGTTTTTAGGAGCTATAAATTTTGGTAAGATTGTGAATCTAGCTCCGAGATGTTTTGGATTCCTTCTGTGTTCTGTTATGGATAAGTGTTTGGTTTTCTGGATTGAATTGCCAGTTTGGACAACTGGAACTTGATGTGTTTCACGTATCTCTGAGGGAGTACGTTTATGATCTATTTCTGGTTTTGGAATCAGCTGTTCTGGAAGATTTGGTTGTTGAGTCAGACTTGTCTGTGGTCTGATGTCTTGTTCAGTTGTAGATCTAGATGAGTAGGAGTTTTGTAGCTTAGTAGTGTTGATTGTTTGGATTTTATAGAGCGAGTATCCCGGTGTTTACTTGGGAAACTCACGGAAACTCTATCTAGGATTTTGTCTGGATAGTTAATTTTGTTTGATTGGCTGAATTGATTGCTATGGTTGTTAGCATATGTTTGATATATGCTTGTATTTTAAAATTAAAAATCTTGGATAGATTATTAAATTACCTTTGTTTTAAATTTCAGGGATGAAATTCCTTTAAGGGGGAAGGAATGTGATATCCTGGAAATTTCGACAATATCAATTTAATAATCTTTATATAAAATTAAATTGATTTGATAATTGATTAATAAAATATGAATTGGTTTAATAATCTGATTAAATAAATATTTAATTTGTGATTTTTATCTTTTAAAAAGCTAAACAAATGTTTTTAATTATAATGTATATATATATTTGTATATATATATTACAGATAATCTTTGTTTTGGAATTTAATAAATAAATGAAGTTTTGTTTTTAAATTCTAATAATATATTTAGTAATTTGAAAATTATGTTTTAAATTAATTTTAAGTTTCTTCAAGTTATTTAAATTAATAACTACATGGTTTGTAAATACTTACAATCAATGTTAAATTGTGTAAAATTTATCTTAGCTTAATTTTTGTTTAAAATTTGAATAAAAAGTTAGTTTTATTTCTTATTAAATATTATTTGATAAATATGATATGAAAATTTTATTTGTAAGTTTAAATTACAAATAGCGTATGGTTTAAATTTATTTATTAATAAAAGTGATTTATAATCTCTTTATAAATTATTTAATATTTGTTAAATTGTTATTTTCAAGCCATATTTATAATGTATTATTTTTCTATAAATATTAAAAGAATTAAAATAAGAAAATGAAATTTTCATTTTAAATTGAATAAATTGATTTTAATTTCGAATTCAAAGGATTAATTTGAATTTGGAATTTTATTTTGAAATTCAAAAATATTAGATTCTTTAAAATATTTAAATAAGTTTTAATTTATAATTTTTATATTTACATTTTCTTTAAATAAGAAATTTACATAAGTATAAAATAAATTAAAGAAAAACCCTTTATTAACATTTAATATATATAACTAAATTAATTAAGAGATAAGTGTTAACCTATTAGTAATCTAAAATACATGTGTTAGCTAACAAATTTAATAACATGACAAGTGTCATTATGTTTTATATTTTTCTTTTATTTTAATTCAACTAATTTCAGCCTTAAACCATTTTCATTTTTCCCTCATTCTCTTTTCATAACCTAAAGCTAAAATGAATCAAAGAGAAACATCATTCTCTAAAATCTGAAAATCATCTCCTCAAATTTATAATGGCAAACCTGAAATAAATTCCTGCATAAATCAGATGGTTGCATTTTCAAAAAAACCTGAAGAACAAAAGTCTGCATTTTTCAAAAATTAAAGGATCAAGTCTGCATTTCATCTCTGGAAATCACCAGCATCAGACTGCAGTTCTAAAATCACTAGCATGCATATAATTTTGGCCAGAGTTTCAAATGCAAGCAACGTGGAATCTACTTTGATAATTAATGGGCCTGCATGCATGAAGTGATTAACAGGATTCAAAACATTTCAAAATCATAGAGGCTCTGTTTTCAAAAAAATAAGGTGAGTAACATTTTGTTTAAATGAATTAAGTAAATGTTGTTTGCCTGATTTGTCTCTGAAAAATATTGCTTGTGAATAACATCATCATCTTCCTAAATCTTAAACCATAGATGCATGATAATACTGAAGCAAATTGTTTGTGTGAATATGAGTTTTCTGGCAATTACTATGAATTCATATAAGTATGTATATACTGATGAGTATCATTGTTGCTGTTGCTCTTGACTCAAGTTTTTAAATTCAAATTTTTGTAGTTTCTTGATCTGACCATTATTGTGGGATGAGTTACAAAAAAAAAGTTGTTTGTTGAACATAAATCTAAGATTAAAAATTTAAATAAGGTAAATTAAATTCAAAACCTTCTCTGGAAACCAAAATGGTCTGGAAACATGAGTTTTGTTTAAAATTCAAATTCTTTAATTCATTGAATTAAGTTTGTGATCTGAAAACCTATATGAAAACATGATTTTTTAAAACAAAAATCATAAATTTTAGTTTAGGATGTGGGAAGTAGTTCTGTGTTGAACTAAAATGATGAATTTGGAAAAAATTGATGATTTTGGATTATGGAAGTTTGGAGTTTCTTCCGGAGGAAGTGGGGCGTAGGGCGAGGTCGAGAAAATTTTCAGGTGGTGGGTTAAGGGGTTGTGGTGGCTGCGGCGGCCAGTTTTTTGATTGTAACCCTAGTTTAAACAAGTTGGGATATTCGATCATTTCTGCCTCTACATTAGATCATGTGCTAAGCGGTTTTGAAGGAGGGTAGCTGTGTCGATGACGAAGGCATGGAAGGAGTTGCAGCTCTAACGGTGGTCGGAGGAGTGGGATGTTGCCGTTGACAGGTTTGGGCTTTGAAGAGGTTTTGATATTCCAGGTTTGGATTGAGGCTGTTTTCTGATTCCAGGTGAATGGAGATGTTTTGATGATCGTGTTGTTGAGTGAGGTTATATTCTGGGGTGATGATGCTGCTGGAGTTGACTGGAGGAGGTCAGAGCCACCGTGCATGTGCACGTTGCTCATAGTTTCTGATGATCTATAATTTTGGGTGTTTTGTTAGTTGGGGGAAATGCAGATTGTACTCGAGTAAGAACTCGAGTCATTTGAGGGTTTACTCGAAGACAAGTGAGGGTTTACTCGAAGTAAAGGGTTGAGCTCGAGTTGTTTTGTTTTCAGGGTTTTGTTTTCTAAAACCTGTTAGTTTGTAGGTTTTTGATTTTGAACTAAATTTTAAAAGGAAGCAAAGCAGGATCTAAAGAAAAATTGAAACAAGTTTAAATATGAATTCAAAATGAATTTGAATTCTAGTTTTTCAAAATATATAAATTTATAAAATTATGAAATGGTTAAAAACTTAAAACATGTACACTGTTTTATAAAGAGATTGATAAATCTGAAATAAGATTTTAGATACATGATTTTTAAAATTTAAGTTAAAATCTGAATTGAAAATCTGAATTCAAATTTGAATTTGAATCTTAAAGTTTTAAAAGAAAATAAAGCTTATAAGTTCTAATGTTGTAAATAAGTTGAATAATAAAGTAGTTTATAAAATATTTCAAAATCTGAAAATAGAAGATTTTAAACAAAGTGTTAAAATCTAAGTTTGGAATCCGAAATTCAAAAATGAATTTGAATACTAGTTTGTAATGAAATAAGCATTTGAACTCAAATGTTTTAAAAACAACTTTGAATGTTTTTAAGTATGGTTTAGGTTTAAATTTGAATTTTGGTTTAAAATTCTTTTAAGTTTCTTTATAAAACAAATAGATTCTTTATCATATAATTAAAAAGGTTTTGAATTGTTTTAAAGGTTTTGTTAAAGTTATGAATTGTTTCATTTTTAAATCTTGAATTTAAAATGCAGTCTAAAGAAAAATTTAAAAACAAGTTGTTTTTAAATTACTTTGAAATGATAATTAAATCATGAATAAGATTAATGATTATCATTAAGTTGATTTGAACTTAGTAATTTATAATTCATTAAATGATTAAGGTAATTAAGCTTTGATATTAATTAATTTAATTAATTAATAATTTGGTTAATTAATTAAATAATTAAGGGTTTTATTTAATTAATTAAAGGATTAATAAGTTAATTAAGATAGATTTAAATTGTAATTAAGAAATCATTATTTAGATAAGATTTGATTTAATTTAATTAATGATTTGAATTTATTAATCAAGTGATTAAAAATTAATTAAGTTTTAGATTATCACTTGATTAATTACATAATTAGAGATTAATTAATGGGTTTTATAGTTAATAAAATTTGTGATTAATATTGATTAATCTCAGTTAATTACTTTAGAGAAGTAATTAAAGATTTGTTATTGGTTAATGAAGGTTGTTTACTTAAGATTATTTAATATAAATTAATGTAATTAATTTTAATGATTAATTGTATTAATTAATTTAAAGATAATCATTTGAATTGTTTAAGTGAAATTACTTAATGGAAGTAATTAAGGAAATTAATTACTAATTGTAATTAATTAAGTTTATTTTGATTAGTTAAGTTAATTAATTAAGTTTAATTAATTTAAATTAATAACTGATTAATTTGAGAAGTAATTACCCAATGTAATTAAAAATGAATAATTACTTAGAGAAGTAATTAAGAAGATAAATTACTTGATGTAATTTAATTGAAGGATAATTGGGTAATGAAGGAGTTGTGGAAATTATTACTTTGTGTAATTAATATGTAATTAGTATGCAGAATAATTACTAAATGGGGGTAACTAAAAATTAATTACTTAGAGTAATTAATTTTGGTTTTGTTAATTGAGTTATTTGAAGATAATAAAGAAATGTAATTAATTTAATATGATTAATTACTTAATGTGATTAATCAAGAGTGATTAATCAACATGGATAATTGATAATTAATTTAATAGGGTAATTTTAAATAAATAATTAGGGATCGTTAATTTATATAATTAATGATGTAATTAAGGATTGATTAATAAAAAAATTAACCAATGAAGAAATTAATTAATGTAATTAACTAAGGATTAATGTAATTAATTATAATTAATTAATTAAGTAATTACAGGTTAATTACTGAATTTAGTTTGGAATAATTAATTTGTGAAATTAATTGGAGGTTAATTACTAGAATGTAATTAAAGGATAATTAATCAAGATGATTATTTAAGGTAATTTGTTGAGAGTAATTAATTGATTGATTTGTAATTAATTAAGGGATATGTAAGCAAGATTTATATGGATGAGTAACTAATTTAATTTATTTTAAATTAATTAGGGAAGAAGTAATTAATTTATTCATTTTAAATTAATTATAGAATGGTGATTAATAAGTCATTACTTGTGAATGTTGTTTAATACTGATTACCCTGAATAGTTGAAATCTCAGATATGAGATAAATGATGTTGTGTGATTTGGATGCTATGGTTGCATTTGAGTTGATTATATGAATTATCTGTTTGGAATGATAATATGGATTATCTGTTGTGATGATAATGTTGATTATCTATTGTGATGTTGTGTATTATCTATCTGTGTGTATAAAGATAATATTGAATTGAAATTGTTTTAAACATTTAAAACAACTTGGACCTAAAAGATGGCGATTTGGATTTCGATGAGACCGGGATCGGGTTTCCATATTTGGATATCCGAAAACCACTTCGATCCAAATTAACGATAGGTCGTGAATCTCAAGTGAAGATGAAGATTCATAGTGCAAGGGTTATCGTCGTTAACTCTGAGGGTGATTCCGAAATGAGTGTAACTAGATGATGCCTTCGGTTTCGTTCAATTCGAACCCAGAACGAACTTGTATGGATTGAATGCTTTCAGAACATCGTCAGGTGGATGATGAGCATTCTAAGAGGTATGTTCGCTAAAGGTAATCGTAGCCTCAAGCCTCATCAACCGGGAATGGCTAAAACATGGGAGGTGTAGCAAGGTTAAGTGGGTCATGCCCAAGTAGGACAAGATTTTCCCCTGTCTAGAGGTCCCTTTATATTCAGCTGTGTGGTCGGTTGATTGCAACAACTGCCGGAGTTGTCTTGTTCGGGACTGTTCAGTAAGGAATGGTTCCGGCCTTGTGTTGCCTTAATATAGTATAAATAATCTCTTTTATAAATTGCAACAGCTGTCGAGGTTGTCTTTATATAGTATAAATAATCTCTTTTATAAATCATTTAAAATTGTTAAATTTGTTATTTTCAAGCCATATTAATAATGTATTATTTTTCCATATAAATATAAAAATAATTAAAATAAGAAAATGAAATTATCATTTTAAATTGAACAAGTTGACTTTAACTTGGATTTCAAAAGTTTAATTTGAATTTGGAATTAATAATAGGTTCTTAAAATATTTGAACAAGCTTTAATTTATAATTTGTTTTTATTACACTTTCTTTACATAAGTAATTCACATATATATTTATATAAGTATAAATAAATTAAGCAAAACTTTTATTCACATTTAAAATAAAAAAAATTAAACAAGACAAGTGTTAACATATTAAGAAATCAAACTACATGCGTTAGCTAATAAATTAAGGTTTATGACAAGTGTCATTGTATTTTGATCTTTTTATTTTATTTTGTCAATTAATTTCAGCCCTTAAACATATTCTTTTCCCCTTCATTCCCTTTTTCGAAATCAAATTCTATGCTGAGAAACAAAACCTGAAAACAAAAAGGATCTGTAATACACTCCTCAAACCTAAATTTAAAACTAAATCAAAAACCTATAACAAGATTTTCAAAATCAACATGCAAAGCAATTTTTTTAAAACCTGTAATTTCATCAACCTGGAATTTTGCTGGAGTAGTTTAAGATCTTGTAACAACAATTAACAAGCATGTAACTATTGTTTTCAAAAGAAAACGACAAAGGAGCAACTCAAGTTTCAACAGCATGCAACTCAATTTTTAAAAGATCAAGCTTTTCAAAATATAGAGTGCTCTGTTCTTCTGTAATCACGTGAGTAACGTTTTTTTTAAACTTAAAAATATTCTGGTTGCTTGAGATATGCCTAAAGTTAGTTTGTATTTGTATATATGTGGAAAATGTCTATGTATTGTTTGATGCATGTGTGATTTTGAAATGCCTGTAGAACATCTCTGTTCTAAATTTTCAATACCAGTTTCAATTTAAAAAAAATCAATCCCCTTTTATCCATTGATTGTTAGGACTTAGGATCCAAACAAATATTGCTTGTTTGATTTTAAACTAAAATTTAAAAATTTATTTAACTTAAATAAAAACTGTAATTGCTCTGGAAATCAAATTTAAAAGGGAAACTCAAGTCTCTGTAAAAATTCAAACTTGTTAATTGTGCAATTCAGGTATATAAACTAAATCCTTAAACTAAGACATGATTTTTAAGAGTAAAATCATAAATTTTAAATTGGGTTTGACCGAGCAAGTGAGGGTTGATCAGAATTTGGTTTTAGGGCGATCTCTGGTGATTTAAGTGGATTGGGAGGTCGTGTTTCTATATGAAGGAAGAAGGATGATCGGAGAATCATGGAAAATTGCCTGTATGGTGATCAAGTCTGTGTGGCGACGGCGGTGATCATTTTAAATTTATAACCCTAGTTTTAATCAAGTTAGGAAATTGGATCGTCCCTGTCTCTATGTTTGATCGAGTGCGAAGGGGCTTTGAGGGATGGTAGCTGGGTCGACGACGAGGGTATGGCCGGAATTGCAGCACTTACGGTGGTCGGAGGAGCTTGATTTTTGGCATTGACAGGTTTGGGGTTGGGAATGGTTCTGTGTTCCAGGTTTGGGTGTGGTGTCTGGATTTTGATTTTAGGTGAATGGAGACGATCTGATGATCGTGGAATGGTAAGAGGGTGGTTGCCGATGAGATGAAGCCATGGTGTGAGGCCGGAGTTGATCGGCGTCACGGTGCACGTGCACCGTGCATTTTTATTTTCTGGTGAAGTGGTTTTGGGATGGGTGTAAATGTACTCGGGTTTCACTCGAGTATTTCGAGTATCTACTTGAAGGAGTATAGGGTATGACTCGAAGTAAAATTTGAATGGGCTCGGGTAGTTTTTGTTTTGGGTTTTGAGAACCTAACAGTTTTCCAGTTTTAAAATTTAAAACTAAATTTAAATAAAGAAGCAAAGCAAGTTTAAACAAAAGTTTGAAACAAGCTTAAATCTGAAATTCAATTAAGTTTGAATTCTAGTTTTAAAAAATAAAAATAAAAAAATGAAATGTTTTAACCACTTTAAATTGTTAAAGTATTTTATAAAGTGTTTTAAAAATCTGAAAATGAGATTTAAATAGGATTTTAAATTTAAGTTTAATTTTAAATCTGAATTCAAATTGAATTTGAATCTTAGGTTTTGAAAAGAAAATAAGGTTTATAAATTCAAATGTTGTAATTAAGTTTGAATGTTAAAGTATTTTAGAACATGTTTTTAAAATCTGAAATATAAGATTTAAAAAGGATTTTAAATTTAAGTTTTGAATCTGAATTCAAAACATGATTTGAATTCTAGTTTGAAATAAAATAAAGTTTTGAACTTAAAATGTTTAAAACATCTTGTAATATTTAAAGTATATTTTAAATTGATTTAAATTGAATATGTGTTTTAACCTATTTTTAATTTACCTTAGAAGATAAATAATTCTTTAAAATGAAATTAAATGGTTTGGGGTTAAACTTTGATTTAGTTAAAGATTGTTTTCATTTTAAAAATTAAATTTAAAATAAAATTTAAAGGGTAAATTTAAAGAAAATTGTTTTTAAATTACTTTGTTAATGATAATTAAATCATTAATAAGATTAAGGTTTATCTTAAATTTAATTAGGGCTTAATAATTTATAATGTATTAAATTATTAAGGAAATTAAGATGGGTCATTAATTAATTAAATTAATTAATGATTTGGTTAATTAATTAAGTAATTAAGGGTTTAATTTAATTAATTTAATGATTAAGTAAGTTAATTAAGAATTAATTAAATTGTAATTAAAAAATCATTAAATAGATAAAATTTGATTTTAATTTAATTAATGATTTGAATTTATTAATCAAGTAATTAAAAATTAATTAAGTTATAGATTAACATTTAATTAATTAAATAATTAGAGATTAATTAATGGGTTTTATAGATAAATTAATTTGTAATTAATAATAATTAATCTTGGTTAATTACTTTAGAGAAGTAATTATAGATTTGTTAATGGTTAATGAAGGTCATTAACTTAGGATTATTAATAATTAATTAATGTGATTAATTTTAATAATTAATTAGATTAATTAATTTAAAGATAATCAATTATGAATTGTTTAAGTAATTACTTAATGGAAGTAATTAAGAAAATTAATTAATAATTGTAATTAATTAAGTTTAATTTGATTTAAGTTTAAGTTAATTAATTAAGTTTAATTAATTTAAAATAATCACTGGATAATTAAAGAAGTGGTTACTCAATGTAATTAACGAGGACAATTACTTAGTGGAGTAAATAAGAAGATAATAACTGGATGTAATTAAATTGAAGAATAATTGGGTAATGGAAGAGTTTTGGAAATTAATTACTTTGTGTAATTCATATGAAGAATAATTACTTAGGGGAAGTAATTAATAATTAATCACTTGGTGTAATTAATTTAGAATTGTTTAATAAAGTTATTGAAGATAATTAAGAAATATAATTAATTAAGTGTAATTGATTACTTAATGAAATTAATCTAGGGTGATTAATAAATGTAATTAATCAAAGATTAATTATTAAAGATAAATAATTAGGGAGTAATTAATTTATCTAATGAAGTAATTAAGGTAATTAATTACTTAATGTGATTAATCAAGAATGATTAATCAATATGGATAATTGATAATTAATTACTTAATTTAAATAGGGTAATTATTAACAAAATAATTAGGGATCATTAATTTATATGATTAATGATGTAACTAAGAATTGATTAATAAGAACAATTAATCAACGAAGGAATTAATTAAGGATTAATGTAATTAATTATATTAATTAATTAATGAAGTAATTACAGGTTAATTACTGAATTTGGTATAGAATAATTAATTTGTGAAATTAATTAGAGGTTAATTACTTGAATGTAATTAAAGGATAACTAATCAAGGGTGATTAATTAAGGTGATTTATTTAAGGGTAATTAATTAATTGATTTGTAATTAATTAATGGATATATAAGCAAGATTTATATGGATGAAGTACTTAATTTAATTTACTTTAAATTAATTAGGGAAGAAGTAATTAATTTAATTCATTTTAAATTAATTATAGAATGGTGATTAGTAAGTCATTGCTTATGAATGTTGATTGATACTGATTGCCCTGAATAATTGAGATCTCAGATATGAGATAAGTGATATTGTGTGATATGGATGCTTTGGTTGCATTTGAGTTGATTAAATGAATTAGCTGTTTGTGATGATAATATGGATTATCTGTTTATGACAATAATTTTGATTATTCACTGTAATATGTGAATTATCTATCTGTGTGTATATAGATAATAGAATTGAATTGTTTTAAACTTTAAAACAACTTGGACCTAAAAGACACGTTTTGGATTTCGATGAGACCGGGATCGGGTTTCCATATTTGGATATCCGAAAACCACATCGATCCAAATTAACGATAGGTCGTGAATCTCAAGTGAAGATGAAGATTCAGAGTGCAAGGGCTATCGTCCTTAACTCTGAGGGTGATTCCAAAATGAGTGCAACGAGATGATGCCTTCGGTTTCGTTCGAACCTGAAACGAACTTGTATGGATTGAATGCTTTCAGAACATCGTTAGGTGTACAATGAGCATTCTAAGAGATGTGTTCTCTAAAGGTAATCGTAGCCTCAAGCCTCATCAACCGAGAATGGCTAAAACAGGGGAGGTGCAGCAAGGTTAAGTGGGTCATGCCCAAGTAGGACGAGATTTACCCATGTCTAGATGTGACGCCCCACCTCTATACCCACGCTAGCCAAGAACACTCCGGAGAAGTGCTGTCAACTAGCACGGAGAATAAGGCTGTTGAGGAGCGACCATCCATGTAATTGCTTATCACACGGTGGCTATAAATAATCTTCGGAAACAAACATAGAAATAATCATATCACAAATCAGTCACAGATATCCATATCACAAAGGCGGAAGAAGATATGAATATATAACTAACACATGAAAGTGTACATCAGAGTAGTGGTCAATAAGATCCACGATAATACAAAAGAATAGCAACACGTGCTATACAAAAGAATACAACTATGAGTCTATATCTCAAGTGTATACAACAAAAACTGCTAATCTAAACAGTTAGCCAAAAGTCAGAGTGATGAATCCCTGGGAAGAAGTCAAGCAGAAGCACCTGTAACATCTCGGTCTGATCCGAGTATTATTTAAGAAAATAATAAACGGATCAGTCTAGCTATAAATATCAGATGACATGATATAACATAAAAGATATGGCATAAACATAAACATCCATAACGACATACCGCTATAAGTATGTAAATAATGATCAACAGAAGATCAATCAATAAGAGATAATCAATATGACAAGAATCTTCTCAAAGATTCGAAGGGGGCATCATACCCTAAACTTGTACTCATAACAAGTCAATGACATAAATTCCAGAAATCAACACGAGAAATCCAGAAATCATAAAAAGGGAAAGAGGCCTATCACATGACGGTCCGAAGACCATGGGGAGCTACCCCACATGTGTGAGTGGAATCACACAGAATGAGGTCAAGACTAACCAAAAAGCAGAAAGGTATGTGTGAATGGAATCACACAAGTGGTGTCTAGTCTAACCTTGCAATGAAAGAGACATCGCGCAATTGCTAGTCTAATTCATAAAGCGATCATCAAGATCAACGAGAAGTGTCAATTACACTAAGCTAGTAAATATAGAAGTTTAGCTTCATGTCCCATAACCACTTGCTTAACTTAAATATTTACGAACAAACTGTAAATCTTCACTAATAAAATTGTCACAAGAGGTTCAATCGAACAAGTCCAAGAATTAACCGACGAAGTGAACGCAAGCGTTTCATACCACTTGTTTTACTAAGTCGTTTAATTAGATTTCTCATCCGAGTGAGGTAAAGGCTTGTATATACTAATAGATTGGAAAACGGTTTAAGAAAAGAGCTTTGTTATTAAAAATAGAGTTGAAATTGTTTGTTAAAAGAGTTTTGATATTTACTACTAGTATTGAAACCTTTATATTATAAAGTGACAAAACACAGAAGCAATTGTAGAAACAATCAGTCACAAAAATCGCATACGGAGATGTGAATAAAATCCAAAGAAATCAGCTCAATGTTTTTCAGATAAGATCCCCTACGGAGGGGGGGTCCAGGGGGGGTGGCAACCCCCCAAGGTGGGGGTGCGGGGGCAACGCCACCGCTTACGGGGTTCGACCTAGTGAAGATAAAATGAGGTCTAACGACCTAACGACTCAAGGGTCCAACGACCCAACGACTCAAGGGTCCAACGACTCAGCGACTCAAGGGTCCAACGACTCAGCGACTCAAGGGTCCAACGACTCAGCGACTCAAGGGTCCAACGTTCGACTCAGCGACTCAAGGGTCCAACGTTCGACTCAGCGACTCAAGGGTCCAACGACTCAGCGACTCAAGGGTCCAACGACTCAGCGACTCAAGGGTCCAACGACTCAGCGACTCAAGGGTCCAACGACTCAGCGACTCAAGGGTCCAACGACTCAGCGACTCAAGGGTCCAACGTTCGACTCAGCGACTCAAGGGTCCAACGACCCAGCGACTCAAGGGTCCAACGACCCAGCGACTCAAGGGTCCAACGACTCAGCGACTCAAGGACGAACGACTTAACTCCGAACGACCTAAAAATGGCCAGAACGACTCAAGTGCAGAAAATTCACCCAAAACGCTAAAAATTGGAGTTTTTCGCCAATCCAATCCAAACCAAATGCTAACATGCATGCAAAAATGATAGGGAATCATTCCCAACAGTCCAATATAGTTATAGGCTAGAATTGTGAGGTAAAAATCTCACCTTTGCACTAAAATTTATGAAGATGAAGCTTGAAAGCAAGGAGAAGCAATCCAAAGCTTGAATCCAATATCTTCTACTTGAATTTGGAGTTGAATGATGGAGTTGCAATTGAATTTGAGCTTGGAGTTTTAATTTCCCATTCTCTTCACCATTAATGCTAAAGCTTGAGTTAGTTAGGAAATTTATGAAGAGTGAGGAGAAGAGGGTTGGAACTTGGGCTTAATAGGCTAAACTAACCCAAAGTCCAAAGCGGGAAAAGTTAGTGAAATTTCACTAACTCCAAACCTATCGATGTTTATACTTAAAAAGTTGTAAACGACATTTCGAACTCAATGGAAGCGGTCTCGAGTCCTAATTTGACCGTTTGCAAAAAGTAGTTTTTCGGACCAAAATCCGATTAACGATTTAATATTTAAATAAAAATATTTAAATGTAAACTCGATAAATATGCGGGTTGTTACACTAGAAGTCCCTTTATATTCGACTGTGTGGTGCAGTTGATTGCAACTACTGCCGGAGTTGTCTTGTTCGGGACCGTTCAGTAAGGAATGGTTCCGGCCTTGTGTTGCAGGGGAGTTAGGGTGGCTCCTTGGTACGGTGATCTAGGCCACGTACTGTGACGGGCGGTACCCTAGTAGCCCTTCCATTGTTTGGAATCCAAAATCCAATAAGTGCCAACGGTTTTGATTGTATTACCCACTTTTGTGGCAGTAGATTGAATTTAATAAATGTAACAATTTCGGCTATTTCTTATTTATTTGAAAACCCTAGACACTATTATAATATCATCTGATTTCCTATCAAATGTTTTGGTTAGCGTAAGGCAAAAACTTTTCCATGTTTATGTGTGGGAAGTCTTACGTGATACCTTTCTTTTCAAAAGGTTTTTTAAAGTTAAGCAACCTAAACCTGTTACCCACACCAGACCCATGTCTGACCCGGAGTGTAACAGCCCGCAAATCCATACCCCTTGAGTCAACCCTATTCTACCTAAATCAACTCAAGTTGTATAGAAATGCGAACCATTTGAGTTAAAGAAGAAGAGGTAGAAGAAGAAAATAGAAATAAACAACAGAATCTAACCATCGTAGCGGAAAAAAATATAATAGATACTAAATAATCTTTACTCAAAAATCAAATATCTCTGTTTATATATATACATCATCAGAGTGCATCAATCACAGCTCAACATTAATAACATACACATGGATACACAGCTACTCAACACAGAGAAATATATATAAAACAAGTACGAGAATACGCATCGTCGTCCAGCTCGTCTCTTGAGATCCACATCATCATATCATGTATCCTATAATACTCGGTCTGACCCGAGCATTACAGTTAAATAACACTCGAGTCAGTTTGGAATACCAGCGTGAGAAAATCACACTCAATTGATTATTAAAGTTTCAAAAATCCTTTGAAAACAAAAGCATCTCGTAAGACCACACCACAAATAAACATGTCGAGTTTTTACCTTACGATGGCTAAATTTTTTTCATTAAAATCCTATGATATTATAATAGTGTATATAGAAAGTAAAATAGAATCTAGCTGAAATGCTTGCATCTCACATTTCAGCAATAGTTGGGCACAATCAAAACCGTACGTTCGCGTAGGGAAAATGGATTTCCAACTAATGGCTAGGCACTGGGGAACCACCTGTCACAGTACCTGGTCTAGATCAGTGTACCGAGGAGCCACCCTAACCCCCCTGCAACACAAGACCGGAACCATCCCTTACTGGACAGTTCCGAGCAAGATCTCCCCGCGGTTGAGATTAGCAACCGCCACAAAGCCGAAATAAAAGGGACATCTAGACAGGGATGACCTCACCCTCTAGTGGGGGCTACCCACGAAGCCTTGCTGCATAACCCCTGATTTTCAGCCATTCCCATTTGATGAGGCTTGAGGCTAAGCGTTACCTTTTTAGAACATATCCCTTAGAATGCCCATCGTCCACCTGACGATGTTTCGCAAGCATTCATCCATACAAGTCTGTCCCGGGTTCGAACGGAACCGAAGGCACTATTCCTACTACATCCATTTTGGAAATATCCTCAGGATTAGTAGCGACTAGCCCTTGCACTTCGCGGCTCCATCTTCGAATCCAAACTCGTTTTCCACGAAAACGTACAAATCGAATCGAAGTGGTTTTCGAGAAATAAATCTCGATCCCGGTCTCTTCGAAACGATCAACTTATTTGGCCAATATTGATAGTCGGTGATTTAATTATCAATTTATATTCACAAACATCCATCAAACAATAAATAATTTTTTTCAAATTATTTATTAACCTCAAAAATATCTTTACAAGATATACTTTCACTTTTCAAACCCTTTTTGAAAATAGTTTTCAAATCATCTTTCTCTTCAAAATAAACTTCCCAAATATATTTCTATTTCCGCTGAAATCACCAAGCACAAAGCTAGATTTTTAAAAATAATTTTTAAACACTTTACTTTGAAATATACTTTAAAACATTTAAGTTAAAACTACTTCAACAATTGGTTAAAAATACGTACTATATGAGTATTTGAAAATAAGGTTACTTTATAAAATATAAAAATCAGGTTTTCACTTTTAAACAAAATATTAAGTCACTTTTTTTAAAATAATTACTACGATAATAAATTAAAAGAAAATACTTACTTTAAAATTTAAATATTTATAAGTAATAATTTTTTTCCAAAACTTGCTTCTTTAAAAACAACTTTAAAACTTTTAACTTATATTTAAAAATTTACTTTTAAAAACGTACTTGGTTATCCAGAGAAAATTCCGATTTCAACCACTTAAATCAATTTCCCCAAATTGATTTCCAATTTACTCCATTTGAAATAAAAATATTTACTTTCTTGATTCATTTCAAAGTTTGTTAATTATGGATTTTATTATTATTATTTTCCGTTTGATTTTAAGCCTTTTTAACTGAAATATACGAATTTCAACTTTTCCCAGTTTCTACTTTATTCTTTCAATAATTTAAATCTTAAATTTTAAATAAATGTTTTATTCTTTTAAAATAATGACGTTGAATTTTAAAATTCATTAATTTTCTGTTTATTCAAATTTTTCTTTCCATTCTCAAGATTTATTTGTCAAAATTTTAAAGTCACTTTATTTCTTTTCCAATTCATTAAGTAATTTATTCTATACTTATTTTACTTACAAATTCACTTCTTTTATTTCATTTCCAAAATTCAATTTATATATTTTTGGTAATTCATTATATCCAATCAAACCATAACATTCAATATTCCAATATAATTCATCATAGTATATCCAATAATCACAACAGAGGGTATTAAATAATTTAAATAAATGTTCAGGGATCCAGTTGGATCCCTCCAACCTGTTTCCCTACATCCACAGACGTTAACACAACATAATATGCCAATTTCAAATTATACCATACTATATCACATCAATCAATTCAAGCATTCAAACAATTATTTAAATCATTTGAATATAAATCTAACTGAGTGAGATTAACTCACCTTTGGCCTAAGATTGCTATTCACCTCAAACTTATCTTGTTTCCGCGACTTTTAGCCTTGTACAAACCAATTTACGATTTATTAATATTCGAAATATAAATCGAATCCTTAATTACCATTCAATTTAATTTTGAGTTAATTTTCCTTTATTACATCTTTTAGTAACAAAAATAAATTAAATAAGTAAATCGTAAATTTTTATCACAAATCCCTTATATAATTTCCTTCCAAAAATCTTATATAAATGTTTTGTACATATATTTAATTTTTGCATAAATAATTAATAATCCAAATTTAAATTTAAAAACATAACAATTTTAAATCTAGCTGTCATATTAATTTCTTTTCTTCCTTCTTATCGTTCTGGTAAAACAATAATAATAATTATTACTATAAATCAGTAATTAATTTTACTGTAAATCTTTTCCAATCTATATATACATAATTTAACCTTGAATTTGTATCACTAATCAAGTTAAATCGAGAGAAGGGAAAAACGAATACCTCACAGCCCTAGCTCTGCGAGCACGACAACAAGAACTCGCTCGACCACTGCCATACCACGCCGAAGCTCACCGCCAATCGACTCTGCTTCATGCTCGCGCTTGAACACCCTAAATTTCACAAACTGCGGCGCCCACGTGCTCCAGCGACGCAACCCATTGCCTTAACTCGCGACCCGTCGCCGACCCAACCGAGACCAAACCCAAAACAAAACCCCTCTTCGATCTCACGGCCACCCAATCCAGATCGCGACCTCCCCTTGCATCGTGAGCCCTAATCCTCGCGAGCGCGAGCACGAAATTCCCAAAATCGCTCCCCTATTTTGAAACGTCGCCGTACACATTCAATACTGCGGCCGTGCTCGAACTTGGGATTGAAGGGGAGGAGGAGAACGAAGTGAAATAAAGGATTTGATTCGGCCATTGTTTATTTTATAAAATGAATTGTCTTCATCGTTTTTTTTATGTATTGATTTCGTTGGGATGGTGCTTTAGAAGCTAAAGGAACGGAGGGCTCGAGATAAATATCAATGTAAGCGTGTTGGAGAAGCTATGGGCCATAATGGTTGGCTACAGTGCTTTGAGGTTAAAGAAAATGATGATGTGGAATTATTTCGACTAAAGGTCGGTTGGTTAAACAATGTATAAATTTAATTTCAAATTTCAATTTAAATCGACTATTATCAATGAAATTTTCAACGCGTTTATATATATATATATATATATATATATATATATATATATATATATATATATATATCGTACACTCACACAACGACTCCAAACTCTACGAAATTTGAAATCCGATAATAATTCAATTTACGGATCCAATGGAACTAGTTTCGTCAAATTCCGAGACTGTGCATCGGAAGGCTACTTTTAAATTCAATTTAAACGATATATTTTAAAATTGAACAAATCAGTGTTAAATTCAATTTTACAACTTCTATTATCCTCAGTACTATCAATATAAATTTACAAGCCTTTAAATTATTTTTAATAGGCTTAAAACTCCAGATTCAACAATTTACTCAACTCCACTTATTTAATTTAATAATTCAATTATCAAATAAATTGTGGTATTCATAATTCAAGTTAAAATTACTCTATTGAATATTTAAAATCAATTAAATATTCTGATTTTAAATGCTCGAAAATTCCGTGTCGTCACATTCCCCCCCCCCCCCCCCCCCCTTAAAAGAATTTCGTCCCCGAAATTATTAGTTAGGAAGAATGGTCCAATACCCGTTTACTATTTCCCAAAACCAAACAGTTTAATTAACTTGCCATAACATATCCTTTTTATTATAGACCCACTATCATTCTTACTAACTTCTCAAACTCCCCCATAATTTGCAAACAATCCTATTTGCCCAATCATTCAAGTTTTAATTTTAAAACCAATTTTGACTTATCAAAATTTTCTCAAAAATTTTCTAACTCTCAAAATTTTCGAAAAATTTCGCCAGCGACTCCTTTGCGCGGCTAGATCGGTACAACTACAAAAGGCCTCTACGGGCTCCCAAATCCCAAAAGAAAACAAAAGGGCCAAATGGCTCGATCAAAACCCAATCAAATTTCATACCAAATTTAAATACATACCTTTTTGTCGAGCATTTCAAATTTATCTTTTGAAATCAAATCCAATTCTCCTTCCCTTTATATTACCTGCATATCCTAATTGATAATAATATCCAATCACAATATTCTAAAAACATTTTATCGACTTCCTTACAAAGTGCCAATATCTATTCATTCCAATATTATCTTAGATTATATTTGTAGTATCAATCTTTTCATTTAAGAATTCACCTTACCACTTTAGTTTGTCTCTATTTTTATTCAAATCGATCCTTCCATTTCCATATGAATTCAATTTATCTTTAACTCTGAATATTTGAATTTTAATTTCCATTTATAACTATTTCATGTTATTATTTTAATTAGTTACATTTACTAATTTATTTCAATTTCCAGTTTGAAATTGTTTTGTCATTAACAAAATTTTCCAAAATTTTCTTACTCCCAAAATTTCCGAAATTTTTTGGCAGAGTCTCCTTTGTACGGAGGAGCTTTTGTAATTTGACAAGAGATATAAATATATACACATCGACCCACACAGTCGGAAAAACCAAAAACAGTTCATATTTCCTATTTTTATTACGTAGGCGTACCTTATTTAGCATTTTTAAGCAAACGGCTTATTATTTATAGCAAATAGCACAACCAAAACCAGCCACACGGCTCCCAGGTACCTGTACTTACTCAATTTAAACATGTAAGTGCCATATAAATGAAGTTTAACAACATTTCACTTATTTGCAATAGTTAAACTTATGATTCTAAAAGAAATTCACACCAAACATTTTCCCGTAAGCAACTTTTACAATTTTCATGCTAATTCAACTGTTTCAATTAATTTATAACCATTTTCATTCAATTTGAATGGTTTACAATCCATTCGTATACAACTTCATCAATTTGAATGGTTTAAAACTCAATCGCTTACATTTAATTTATTTTAAGCAAACTGAACTCATATTTAATTCAATTTCCCTCAAAATCAATTTATTTTACTCCTAACAATTCATAGAATTTTAATTACTTCCATTTACATCAAATGACAATTTATTCTATGCGATTTAACGAGATCTATGTGAATAAATAAGTATTTATGTTTTATAACCAATTTAAATGGATTTCAACTCAATTTATACTTAATTCCATTCCATTTTTAAATTTATTCACAATTCATATATTCTCAGTTTCATTGCATTTAAATTTGTATCCATTCACTTGCATTTCATTTTATTAACCAAACTAGTTCATACAAAACCACTAACAACTTAGGTTCATCTTCATTACCAATTAAATTTCCCTTTTATTTTAATTCATTCACAATCATTTATTTAGCTCAACACATTCCATTTAAATTTCGTTCACAATCCATTCATTTACGATTCATTCCAAAATTGTTTATTCTAAACTATTTTATTTAGCTCGAAAACAATCCAAGCTATTTCATTCAACAACCAATTCTCAACTTATTTAAACCACACTTCATTTGATTCTTATTTATTCCATCCATTTATTTATTCAATATAATTAGTTTACCGACTCAATCCATTATGAATTTTCATTTCCTTAAATATTATTTATAACCCACCGAATTCTATCCCGATTCAAATTTATTTTCACTTGATTTAAATCCAACCCAATGTCATTAAACTTAGTTTAAGTTGAATTAAATTCAACTCTCTTCCTTTAGTTTAGCTTTAAGTTAATTTACTTCAATTTATTCAAATTTTATTCTTAAGCTCATTTTCATTTTACAAGTAAATTTTCTTTTCTATTCAACTTAATTCTAATTCAATTAAATCTCATTTCAATCTACAATTTCCTTTGATTAGTTTTTATAAAGTTTAACTTTCAGATTCAACTCGTTCAATTGATTACAAGGCCATATCCAATTTATTTTCACATATTTGGATTTTATTCGCAATACAAACCATTACTATTTTAATCCAATTTCATTTTTATTCGATACATTTCCAGTTATATTTAATTTATTAACACTTCAAGTCAAATTTTTATTTATAACTCAAGTTCTGATCCCACCATTCTCTTTTAATTTACCATCCAATTTATTAACTTACAATTCAATTTCATACTCGATTCATTTAATTAATTACAAGGCCACTTTCAATTATATTTTCTTCACTAATGATTCAAGTCGAATTTGATTCATACCTTGAGTTTTATTTCCAAACTTTAATATTAACTCACAAATTCAGCTTCTATTTAATCTACATTAGGTTCCATTACATATTTCATTAACTAATTTATTAACAAATTAGTTCTCCCCTATTTATAGTTCAATACTTGATTTTAAATCTCAAAATTTCTTCACTAAATTTTCTTAAGTTCAATTTTGTTTATAATTCAAGTTTTGATTTTTATTTTATTTTCCAATTCATCAATAATACTTATTTTGGATTTTCTATCCCATTTTTCAATTTATAAGCCACAACTTATTATTTTATACAATCACATTCTTCTAGTCTTGAATGTATTCATCTTTTATTTTTAACTCGAGTTTTACACTTATATTTTATTCTATAGATTTTTAATTCTGATTCTTTTATAAGTTATTCTAATTTATTTACTTCAATCCAATCCTTAACCAATTTATTTTCCATTTATTCAGGTAAGAATCTAATTCCATTCAATAACTCAATTGAATTCTTATTCCAATTCAATTTTATTTTAAACTCAGATTTATTTAATCTTAATTCGATGTCAACTTAATTCGAATATAATTGGATATTATTTTCAACCTATTCAATCAATTTCAATCCAGTTAAATTTTTATTTCCCTAATCAGAGTTAATTTCATTTTTAACTTTTCCCTTTAAATTTAAATTCCAACATTTAAAGCTTACATTTCCTTCCTGATTTAAAAATCATCTCAATTTCTAAGCTTACGACCTATCTCATCAGGATTTTCAAACACCCGACTTTTGGTTTCAAATCATTTCGAAATCTCCAACATCACAAATCACATTTTTCAAAAGTCAAACCAATCTTGGTTTTATTCCCAACAAATTTCCTTTGATATTTTCAAAAACAACCAGCTTTTCTGAACAAATCAGTTTTTGGCAGCAATCCGTCACTTAGAAATTCGAAAATGAATACCGATGATGCGGCCGTCATCATCAGAATTATTTCCCAATAATCCAAGTGATTTCAATGCTATATCACTTTCAAAATCCATTCAAAATACATTTTCTTTCAGAAATACCTTCAAAAGAATAATGTTATTATTTATCTTCAAAACACTTCCAAATCTTCGGGATTTTAAATTTCCAAATCCCGCTTAAATCAATTTTAACTATAATCCATTTGTATAGTTTATGCTTATACAAATTTCCATTTGATTATATTTTAATTTTATAAATTACATTTATAATTCATACTTATAAATTTCATTTTATAATGAATTTATTTCCTTAAACTTTTGTTATATTTCAATTTCAAGTTAAATTTTTACTCACGATGATAATAATTTAATATCATCATTTCTAACATCCAAGCAACCATATATTAGCTAAAATAGTTTACAAAAACTTTTTTTAATATCAAAAATATATTTTTGGGTGAAATTATTTCATTTACCCATATTTAAAACAATACTGTGTCGATTGTTCTATTCAAGTGTTTAGAAACCCCTTCGATACAGTTGTACAGACTGTGTCGACGAAGGTTCATATGCCACTCAATAAACCAATCAACACAATATTAAACAATTTATATTCACTAACAAATATGCGCTCATATCTATTAATACGCTCAAACTCATTATAGATTACTACGGACACTATTTAATGAGTAATTCCCACCAGAGCCAAGGTTACCACCAACCTAAGCTCTGATACCACGTGTAACAGCCCGCAAATCCGTACCTCTTTAGTCAACCCTATTCTACCTAAATCAACTCAAGTTGTACAGAAAAGCGAACCATTTGGGTTAAAGTAGAAGAGGTAGAAGAAGAAAATAGAAATCGACAACAGAATCTGACCATTGCAGCGGAACAAAATATAATAGATACTAAATAATCTTTACTCAAAAATCAAATAACTCTATTTATATATATATATACATCATCAGAGTACATCAATCACAGCTCAACATCAATAACATACACATGGATACACAGCTACTCAACACAGCAAAATATATATAAAACAAGTACGAGAATACGCATCATCATCCAGCTCGTCTCGTGAGCTCCACAACATCATATCATGTATCCTATAATACTCGGTCTGACCCAAGCATTACAGTTAAATAACACCTGAGTCAGTTTGGAATACCAGCGTGAGAAAATCACACTCAATTTATTATTAAAGTTTCAAAAATCCTTTGAAAACAAAAGCATCTCGTAAGACCACGCCACAAATAAACATGTCGGGTTTTTAGCTAAAACAATTTTTAATTAAATTCTATGATATTATAATAGTGTCTATAGAAAGTAAAATAGAATCTAGCTGAAATGCTTGCATCTCACGTTTCAGCAATAGTTGAGCACAATCAATACCTTACGAGCGCATAGGGAAAATGGATTTCCAACTAATGGCTAGGCACTGGGGAACCACCTGTCACAGTATCTGGTCTAGATCAGCGTACTGAGGAGCCACCCTAACTCCCTTGCAACACAAGACCGGAACCATCCCTTACTGGATAGTTCCGAGCAAGATCAACCCGCGGTTGGGATCAGCAACCGCCCACTAAGCCGAAATAAAAGGGACATCTAGACAGAGATGACCTCACCCTCCAGTGGGGGATACCCATGAAGCCTTGCTGCATAACCCCTGATTTTCAGCCATTCCCATTTGATGAGGCTTGAGGCTAAGCGTTACCTTTTTAGAACATATCCTTTAGAATGCCCATCGTCCACTTGACGATGTTTCGCAAGCATTCATCCATACAAGTCCGTCCCGGGTTCGAACGGAACCGAAGGCACTATTCCTACTACATCCATTTTGGAAATATCCTCAGGATTAGTAGCGACTAACCCTTGCACTTCACTTCTCCATCTTCGAATCCAAACTCGTTTTCCACGAAAACGTAGAAACCGGATCGAAGTGGTTTTCGAGAAATAAATCTCGACCTGGTCTCTTCGAAACGATCAACGTATCTGGCCAATATTGATAGTCGGTGATTTAACTATCAATTTATATTCACAAACATCCATTAAACAATAAATAATTTTTTTCAAATTATTTATTAACCTCAAAAATATCTTTACAAGATATACTTTCACTTTTCAAACCCTTTTTGAAAACAGTTTTCAAATAATCTTTCTCTTCAAAATAAACTTCCCAAATATATTTCTATTTCCACTGAAATCACCAAGCACAAAACTAGATTTTTAAAAATAATTTTTAAACACTTTACTTTGAAATATACTTTAAAACATTTAAGTTAAAACTACTTCAACAATTGGTTAAAAAATACTTACTATATGAGTATTTAAAAATAAGGTTACTTTATAAAATATAAAAAATCAGGTTTTCACTTTTAAAACAAAATATTAAGTCACTTTTTTTTAAATAATTACTACGATAATAGATTAAAAGAAAATACTTACTTTAAAATTTAAATATTTATAAGTAATAATTTTTTTCCAAAACTTGCTTCTTTAAAAACAACTTTAAAACTTTTAACTTATATGTAAAAATTTACTTTTAAAAACGTACTTGGTTATCCAGAGAAAATTCCGATTTCAACCACTTAAATCAATTTCCCCAAATTGATTTCCAATTTACTCCATTTGAAATAAATATCTTTACTTTCTTAATTCATTTCAAAGTTTGTTAATTATGGACTTTATTATTATTATTATTTTCCGTTTGATTTTAAGCCTTTTTAACTGAAATATACTAATTTCAACTTTTCCCAATTTCTACTTTATTCTTTCAATAATACTGTCTCGAGTGAGCTTTGTAACTTGGTGTATGGATTTCATCGATCTCTGAAGGTAACATGTTAAGGTTCAGAGTACATCTTTGAAGTTGGTTGAGTAGAGTTTGGAACTATTGGCTGAGCAGAAGCGAGTGATGGTATCTTGATACCTCAGGAAATTGTAGCTGCGTGATGAGATGCAGTGACTATGGATGTTTTCGAAGATGTTTTCTTTAGAACAAGTTTAAGAAAGTAGGTCTGCTTCGGTGTTGTGGCTAAGTTCAGCAGGGTGTTTCTGTCTGGTTTGAAGTTCGAGTTTCTCGAAGAACTTTGGATTGGGAATTCTTTGACACTTGTGTCAGCAGTGCAGCTCGGAGTGTTCTATGGGTCGGCAAAAGGTCTTCTGGCTTAGCAGTTTTCTGGAGATGGAGTTCAGAAGCAGCTGAGTGGATCCATTTCTTCGATAGATTGGCCAGACCAGCATAAGCTATTCTGATTGGTAAAGGGAGAACAGTTTTCTTTGTATGTTAGTCTGGATTGATCGCAAAAGTGACTTGCGATAGTTGAGTATTCTCTTGGATTGTTGGAGATTTTTCTGGATGATTTCAGGGAAGTCAGCCGCATCTAGAGATTCAGTTTTCTTATCGACCAGGATTCCAAGAGTGATACCGGTGGTTCAACTAGTTGAAGGTTGGTTCCTTGAGATGGAGTTTGTTGAAGCAGATCAGGATTGGAGGAACTTCTGAGTTTTCTCTTGATTTTCAGAGATCTTCTAGGTTGTGTTGTCCAGTTTGTGCTCGTGTTCATCATCAGCATTCGTTTCTACTCCAGATCAGAGTTGTGCAGCGGAAGCAGTTTGGGAGTGCATCTACTTTTCTTTTCCGGATAGGAGAAATTTGTTTTCTTCTTATGTTTGTGAGTGGAGTTGTTCTTAGTCTTGGTTGATCTTGGAGGATCATTCTGCTGGATTGGGTTTGGTCTAGTTTGTTTCTTAAGACATCAGCAAGGATTGAGCTGATCAGGAAGGATGAAGGCAGCCCAGGATCGTCCGAAGAGTTTAGTGGAACTGAATCAGAGATCTGATTTTGGATAAGTTTTCTCAGGTTTTAGGAGCTATAAATTTTGGTGAGTCTGGTAAGCTAGCTCTGAGGTGTTTTGGATCTCTTATGTGTTATGTTATGGATAAGTGTTTGGTTTTCTGAATTGAATTGCCAGTTTGGATAACTGGAATTCATTGTGTTGCACGTATCTCTAAGGGAGTACGTGTATGATCTATCTCTGGTTGTGAAATCAGCTATTCTGGGAGATTTGGTTGTTGAGTCAGACTTGTCTGTAGTCTGATATTTTGTTTGGTTTGGTAGATCTAGATGAGTAGGAGTTCTGTAGCTTAGTAGCGTTGATTGTTTGTATTCTGTAGAGCGAGTATTCCGGTGTTTATACTTGGGAAACTCGAGAAAATTCTATTCAGAATTTTTGTCTGGATAGTTGAATTTGTTTGTTTGGGTAAATTGGTCGCTATGATTTATAGCATATGGTTGATAATATATGCTTGTGTTTTAAAATTTAAATCTTTTAAATATATTATTAAATTACCTTTGTTTTAAATTTCGGGGAAGAAATTCTTTTAAGGGGGAAGGAATGTGATATCTCGGAATTTTTGGCAATATCAATTTAATAATCTTTATCTAAAATTAAATTGATTTGATAATTTTTTATTAATAAAATTTGAATAGGTATAATAATCTAATTAAATAAATATTTAATTAGTGATTTTATCTTTTAAAAGCTAATAAATGTTTCTATCTATAATGTATGTGTATATATATATATATATATTCGTATATATATTATAGATAATCTTTGATTTAAAACTTAATAAATAAATGAAGTCTTGTTTTCAGATTCTAATAATATATTTAATAAATTGGAAATGATGTTTTAAATTAATATTAAGTTTTTCAAAGTTATTTAATTAATAACTATATGGTTTGTAAATACCTAAAATAAATAATTAATTGCTTAAAATTTTATCTTAGCTTAATTTTAATTTTAAAATAAAAAGTTTGTTTTAACTCTTTTTAAATATTATTTGTTAAATATGATTTGAATATTTTATATATAAGTTTAAATTACAATATAGTATATGATCTTAATTCATTTAATAATAAAGTGATTTATAATCTCTTTTATAAATCATTTAGAATTGTTAAATTTGTTATTTTCAAGCCATATTAATAATGTATTATTTTTCCATATAAATATAAAAATAATTAAAATAAGAAAATGAAATTATTATTTTAAATTGAATAAGTTAACTTTAATTTGGATTTCAAAAGTTTAATTTGAATTTGGAATTTATAAGTTCTTAAAATATTTGAACAAGCTTTAATTTATAATTTGTTTTTATTACATTTTCTTTACATAAGTAATTCACATATATATATTTATATAAGTATAAATAAATTAAGCAAAACTTTTATTTACATTTAAAATAAAAAGAAAATTAAACAAGATAAGTGTTAACATATAAAGAAATCAAACTACATGTGTTAGCTAATAAATTAAGGTTTACGACAAGTGTCATTGTATTTTGATCGTTTTCTTTTATTTTGTTAATTAATTTCAGCCCTTAAACATATTCTTTTCCCCTTCATTCTCTTTTTCAAAATCAAATTCTAAGCTGAGAAACAAAATCTGAAAACAAAAAGGATCTGTAATACACTCCTAAAACCTAAATTTCAAACTAAATCTAAAACCTGTAACAAGATTTTCAAAATCAACCTGCAAAGCAATTTTTTTTAAAACCTGTAATTTCATCAACCTGGAATTTGGCTGGAGTAGTTCAAGATCTTATAACATCAATTAACAAGCATGCAACTACTGTTTCCAAAAGCAAAAGACAAAGGAGCAACTCAAGTTTCAACAGCATGCAACTCAATTTTTAAAAGATCAAGCTTTTTAAAATATAGAGTGCTTTGTTCTTCTGTAATCAAGTGGGTAACATTTTTTTAAAAAACTTAAAAATATTCTAGTTGCTTGAGATATGCCTAAAGTTAGTTTGTATTTGTATATATATGGAAAATGTTTGTGTACTGTGTGATGCATGTGTGATTTTGAAATGCCTGTAGAACATCTCTGTTCTAAATTTTCAATACCAGTTTCAATTTAAAAAAAAATCAATACCCCTTTATCCATTGATTGTTAGGACTTAGGATCCAAACAAATACTGGTTGTTTGATTTTAAACTAAAAATTAAAAATTTATTTAACTTAAATAAAAATTGTAATTGCTCTGGAAATCAAATTTAAAAGGGAAACTCAAGTCTCTGTAAAAATTCAAACTTGTTAATTGTGCAATTAAGTATATAAACTAAATCCTTAAACTAAGGCATGATTTTTAAGAGTAAAATCATAAATTTTAAATTGGGTTTGATCGAGCAAGTGAGGGTTGATCAGAATTTGGTTTTGGAGTGATCTCTGGTGATTTAAGTGGATTGGGAGGTCGTGTTTTTGTATGAAGGAAGAAGGATGATCGGAGAATCATGGAAAATTGCCTGTATGGTGATCAAGTCTGTGTGGTGACGGCGGTGATCATTTTAAATTTATAACCCAAGTTTTAATCAAGTTAGGAAATTGGATCGTCTCTGTCTCTATGTTTGATCGAGTGCGAAGGGGCTTTGAGGGATGGTAGCTGGGTCGATGACGAAGGTATGGCCGAAATTGCAGCACTTACGGTGGTCGGAGGAGCTTGATTTTGGCGTTGACAGGTTTGGGGTTTGGGAATGGTTATGTGTTCCAGGTTTGGGTGTGGTGTCTGGATTTTGTTTTTTGGTGAATGGAGATGATCTGATGATCGTGGAATGGTGAGAGGGTGGTTGCCGATGAGATGAAGCCATGGTGAGAGGCCGGAGTTGATCGACGTCACGGTGCACGTGCACCGTACATTTTAATTTTCTGGTGAAGTGGTTTTGGGACGGGTGTAAATATACTTGGGTTTCACTCGAGTATTTTGAGTATCTACTCGAAGGAGTATAGGGTATGACCCGAAGTAAAATTTGAATGGGCTCTGGTAGTTTTTTTTCTTCAGGTTTTGAGAACCTGACAGTTTTCCTGTTTTAAAATTTAAAACTAAATTTAAATAAAGAAGCAAAGCAAGTTTAAACAAAAGTTTGAAACAAGCTTAAATCTGAAATTCAATTAAGTTTGAATTCTAGTTTTTAAAAAAATAAATAAATTAAAAAAATGAAATGTTTTAACCACTTTAAATTGTTAAAGTATTTTATAAAGTGTTCTAAAAATCTGAAAATGAGATTTAAATAGGATTTTAAATTTAAGTTTAATTTTAAATCTGAATTCAAATTGAATTTGAATCTTAGGTTTTGAAAAGAAAATAAGGTTTATAAATTCAAATGTTGTAATTAAGTTTGAATGTTAAAGTATTTTATAACATGTTTTTAAAATCTGAAATATAGGATTTAAACAGGATTTTAAATTTAAGTTCTGAATCTGAATTCAAAACATGATTTGAATTCTAGTTTAAATAAAATAAAGTTTTGAATTTAAAATGTTTAAAACATCTTGGAATATTTAAAGTATATTTTAAACTGATTTAAATTGAATATGTGTTTTAACCTATTTTAAATTTACCTTAGAAGATAAGTAATTCTTTAAAATGAAATTAAAAGGTTTGGAATTGTTAAACTTTAATTTAGTTAAAGATTGTTTTCATTTTAAATCTTAAATTTAAAATGGAATTTAAATGGTAAATTTAAAGCAAATTGTTTTTAAATTACTTTGTTAATGATAATTAAATCATTAATAAGATTAAGGTTTATCTGAAATTTAATTAGGACTTAATAATTTATAGTGCATTAAATTATTAAGGAAATTAAGATGGGTCATTAATTAATTAAATTAATTAATGATTTGGTTAATTAATTAAGTAATTAAGGGTTTAATTTAATTAATTTAATGATTAAGTGAGTTAATTAAGAATTAATTAAATTGTAATTAAGAAATCATTAATTAGATACGATTTGATTTTAATTTTTGATGATTTGATTTTATTAATCAAGTAATTAAAAATTAATTAAGTTATAGATTAACATTTAATTAATTAAATAATTAGATATTAATTAATGGTTTTTATAGATAAATTAATTTGTAATTAATAATAATTAATCTCAGTTAATTACTTTAGAGAAGTAATTATAGATTTGTTAATGGTTAATGAAGGTCATTAACTTAGGATTAATATTAATTAATTAATGTGATTAATTTTAATAATTAATTAGATTAATTAATTTAAAGATAATCAATTATGAATTGTTTAAGTGATTACTTAATGGAAGTAATTAAGAAAATTAATTACTAATCGTAATTAATTAAGTTTAATTTGATTTAAGTTTAAGTTAATTAATTAAGTTTAATTAACTTAAAACAATCACTGGATAATTAAAGAAGAGATTACTCATTGTAATTAACGAGGACAATTACTTAGTGGAGTAATTAAGAAGATAATTACTGGATGTAATTAAATTGAAGAATAATTGGGTAATGGAAGAGTTTTGGAAATTAATTACTTTGTGTAATTCATATGAAGAATAATTACTTAGGGGAAGTAATTAATAATTAATTACTTAGTGTAATTAATTTAAAATTGTTAAATAAACTTATTGAAGATAATTAAGAAATGTAATTAATTAAGTGTAATTAATTAATTAACGAAATTAATCTAGGGTGATTAATAAATGTAATAAATTAAAGATTAATTATTAAAGATAAATAATTAGGGAGTAATTAATTTATCTAATGAAGTAATTAAGGTAATTAATTACTTAATGTGATTAATCAAGAGTGATTAATCAATATGGATAATTGATTAATGATGTAATTAGGGATCATTAATTTATATGAATAATGATGTAATTAAGAATTGATCAATAAGAACAATCAATCAATGAAGGAATTAATTAATGTAATTAATTAAGGATTAATGTAATTAATTATAGTTAATTAATTAATGAATTAATTACAGGTTAGTTACTGAATTTGGTTTAGAATAATTAATTTGTGAAATTAATTAGAGGTTAATTACTTGAATGTAATTAAAGGATAATTAATCAAGGGTGACTAATTAAGGTGATTTATTTAAGGGTAATTAATTAATTGATTTGTAATTAATTAATGGATATATAAGCAAGATTTATATGGATGAAGTAATTAATTTAATTTACTTTAAATTAATTAGGGAAGAAGTAATTAATTTAATTCATTTTAAATTAATTATAGAACGGAGATTAGTAAGTCATTGCTTATGAATGTTGATTGATACTGATTGCCCTGAATAATTGAGATCTCAGATATGAGATAAGTGATATTGTGTGATATGGATGCTTTGGTTGCATTTGAGTTGATAATATGAATTATCTGTTTTTGATGATAATATGGATTATCTATTTATGATGATAATGTTGATTATGTATTGTGATATGTGAATTATCTATCTGTGTGTATATAGATAATAGAATTGAATTGTTTTAAACTTTAAAACAACTTGGACCTAAAAGACACGTTTTGGATTTCGATTAGACCGGGATCGGGTTTCCATATTTGGATATCCGAAAACCACATCGATCCAAATTAACGATAGGTCGTGAATCTCAAGTGACGATGAAGATTCAGAGTGCAAGGGTTATCGTCGTTAACTCTGAGGGTGATTCCAAAATAAGTGTAACGAGATGATTCCTTCGGTTTCGTTCCAACCCGGAACGAACTAGTATGGATTGAATGCTTTCAGAACATCGTCAGGTGGACGATGAGCATTTTAAGAGATGTGTTCTCTAAAGGTAATCGTAGCCTCAAGCCTCATCAACTGGGAATGGCTAAAACAGGGGAGGTGCAGCAAGGTTAAGTGGGTCATGCCTAAGTAGGACGAGGTTTACCCCTGTCTAGAAGTCCCTTTATATTCGGCTGTGTGGGGCAGTTGATTGCAACAACTGCCGGGGTTGTCTTGCTCGGGACTGTTCAGTAAGGAATGGTTCCGGCCTTGTGTTGCACGGGAGTTAGGGTGGCTCCTCGGTACGGTGATCTAGGCCACGTACTATGACGGGCGGTACCCCAGTAGCTCTGCCCTTGTATGGAATCCAAAATCCAACAAGTGCCAACAGTTTTGATTGTATTACCCACTTTTGAGGCTAGTAGCTAGAATTTAATAAATGTAACAATTTCAGATATTTCTTATTTATTTGAAAACCCTAGACACTATTATAATATCATCGGATTTCCTATCAAATGTTTTGGTTAGCGTAAGGTAAAAACTTTTCCATGTTTATGTGTGGGAAGTCTTACGTGATACCTTTCTTTCCAAAAGGTTTTTTAAAGTTAAGCAACGTAAACCTGTTACTCACACCAGACCCATGTCTGACCCGGAGTTTATCTTCTGTTTTCTTAAACTCTTGGGTACTCAAATTTTTACGAGTAGCCATGGGATTCAGGTTAGCTTTGACGAATTATGGAGGAGCAATGGAGCAAGAGGCTTCTGCGTTGTAGATATATATTCTGCTGTGTGTTCTCTGTGTTGGTATCTCTTTGTTGAGTTGTATGAAGTTGTAATAACTAGACAGGTGTTTATAACTGTCTAGTATGTGTTGTATATGCTGTGTAACTCTGATTGGTGTTGTATATTATGAAATACTTATGTTATTAATATAATTTATCCGTTCCGCTGTTGAGATTCTGGTGTTGTTTCTTCTTGCTCTTCTTTCTTTTCTCTTTTCTATCCCTTTCTTTCTTAAAGATGATACGACTTTTTATGGAGAAAAAGCCGGGTCATCACAGGTGTCCATATACTTGTAGTATTAGAAACTAGTTTATTTAAAGACGTGGGTGTTTTATTAGATTTAACTTTGTCCAAATTACTAGATTGTGACTTTTTAACTTTCTTCTTATATCCTAAACCATGTTTATTACTAACAGATTGTGAATTATCAACAATTCTAGATAAATTTTCTCTACCTTTATTAAAATTTGATACATTTTTAGTGATTCCATCTAGTTTAGTCTTTAGACTTGAATTTTCTAATTCTACCATTTTAATATTAGTTTTTAAAACATGATTATCAGAAACACGACTATCATTCTTTTCTTTTTGAGTTTCAATTTTTTGACTCAATAATATAAGTTGAGAATTAACATTAGAGAGAGATTCTTTAGTTTTCTCAGGTTCTTCTTCCAATATTTTCTTCTCATTTTTAAGCATATCTCTTTCGAATTCTGCCTTTTTGATTTTCTACAGCATCTTTATATTTTCTTTTAAGACTTTTTAAAGTATCTAATAATTCAGCGTTTATTTCTATCATATCATCAAAATTAAAATTACTAACCTCATTAGCTTTAGTCATAAAACATACGTTAGCTTATTCATTATTTCTATCACTTTCACTTCCCGAAGTAGACAATGAGGAATCCGAATCATCCAATGTGACTAAAAAGGCTTTTCTTTTAAATTTGTCCTTCCTTTTATTTCAATGTTCTTTCTTTTGATCTGGACAGTCTTTCTGCATGTGCTCCTTTTTGTGACAGTTATAACATTCCATAACTGATAAAGGCGGTGGTTTATTGCTGGTTGAGCTTTTTTTGCTATTATTTCTGTTTCACTTTCTATATTTCAAGAATTTCTTGAAGTTCTTTGCAATAAAAGCTAGGTCGTCTTTATCTGAGTCTGATTCTTCTTGTTCCGCATGAAATGCTATATTCTTTTTATCTTGATCCTGAACTCTTTTTGCCCGCAAATTTACTTCATAAGACATTAGATTTTCTATTAATTCTTCTGGAGTTATTTTGGAAATATCGTTCGCTTCTTTAATAGCGAGAACTTTTCTTTTCCATTCATCCGTTGAAGAAATTACGAATTTTAGATACGATATCAAAATCTGAATACTTTTCTCCTAGTCCTACTAATGAATGATAGATATCTTGAAATCTTAAGTACATGTCATCTATGGACTCATTTTCTTTCATCCTAAAGTTTTGAAACTGACTCTTGAGTATGGATATTTTTCTTTGTTTAACCTTGTTGGTTCCTTCATGTGTGATTTTGAGAGTACGCTATATTTCATAAGCAGTACTGCACATGCTAATACGGTTAAAATCATTTTTATCTAAGGCACAAAATAACATATTCATGGCTTTTTCATTAGCTGTGGCATCTAATTTCTGCGTATTTGACCAAGTGGAATATTCTTCAGTAGGAATAGTATATTCTGTTCGAGTTATATTCCATGTTTCAAAACTATTTGCTTGCGTATATATTCTCATTCTTCCGGACCAATAGTTATAATTCATGCCATTAAATAGTGGTGGACGTGCAGTGGATTGTCCTTTAACAAAGCTAGTGTTATTGCTAGTGCTGGTGTTAGTGTCCATATTGTTAGAACATCAATTATTGGATTTTAATGACAACAACTATACAATTATGCCAAGAATCTCTAAGCTAATTTGTAGGCACATGAGCTTCAAAAAAGAGATAAAAAATACATTCAAAATGAAGATACACAGTACAAAAAAGGATGAAAGAATGTATATGAAGATACAAGAAGAGATATACACGATAGAGACAAGACGAAGGTGACAAACAAAGTATTGTTAGTCATATAGTGTCGTGTCTAGAGTTTACAAATGTTAAAATCTTCTCCAAAAGGTATACATACATATACATTCATATTTTAAATAAAAAAATCAAGTTTTCAAAAATTGCAAGGAGCAAGACTCGAACCCAAGTCTCTAGTTTAGAAGGCAGGTGCTCTAACCAAATGACTTATGATACCTTAAGTTACAGACTAAATTCAGACGTCTGAAATACTTCATCCAGACGTCTGAATGCTGAAACTAGAATATTGTTTCACAATATTTAGACGTCTGAATGAAAATATTCAGACGTCTGAATGAAAATATTCAGATGTCTGAATAAGGCCAAAATAGTCGATTTTCTTGCTATTTGCATTTTAATCCAATTCAGAAGTCTGAATTTTTTTATTCAGACGTCTGAATATTTCTAACTGCTATTTTCTTGAAAGGTCATTTTGCTCCGCCGAAGAGAAACATCTTCAAAATCAATGGTTGCACCTGTTCTTTTCAATATAACTTTTCATATATGGTTGAAAATCTTTATACACTATAAATAGATTGCAGAATTCAACAAACAATTAACTGAATCTATTTTTAATACTCTTGAATTCTTATCTATTCTATATTTTCAAATTGCACTCAAATTGCTTACATTCTCCGATCACTGATCACCTTATCTTCCACAATTCTCAAAGTACATCACACTATATATCATAAAGGAGAAGATTATAGGAAGCTTGCACTTAATTGATTTATCAGTGTTATTTAAGAACACACTATAGTCAGATACATTTGTTATTTGTAAAGAAGTCCTATTCGGTTGCTCAGGCAGTTGAAGTCCTATTCAGTTGCTTAGACGGGTGAAGTCCATTTCGGTTGCTCAGGCAGTGTAAACCTGTTCCTCCCGGTTAAGTAAGGGTTGTGTTAGTGAAATTCCAAAAGGAGTCTGGGACTGGATGTAGAACGGAAAGTTCGAACTAGTATAAAAATTCCTGGTGTGCTTGTTTTATTTTTATTTACTTTACTATTATCATCTGTTTCCGCATTTAGATTTAATAATATTCCATATTACACGATCCTAAGTAATAGCTAACCTTGTTTGTTACTTTCAATTGGTATCAAAGCTTGGGATTCTAGAGATCGTAACAACATCCTAGAATAATGGCTATAGAGAGATCTAGTCAAGGCAATAAGAAGAGGAAGAGCAATAAAGAAAAATCAAAGGAGCAAACAAACAAATGCTTCATAGAAAAAGATAATGAGATTAGTGATATAACTTTTGATATATGATAGAAATAAATCAGAACTTCTAAACACTTTAAAAAGTCTCAAAAGAAAATATAAGTAAGCTCTAGAAAATCAGAAGAAAGCAGAATTCGAAAGAGATATGCTTAAAGGCGAGAAGAGAATATTAGAAGAAGAACTTGAGAAAATTCAAGATTCAGACAATTCTCAACTCGCTCTATTAAGTCAAGAAATAGAAGCTCAAAAAGAAAAGGATAATGCTTTAGCTTCTGAGAATCATGAGTTAAAAACAAAAAGTAAAATTGTTGAGTTAGATAACACTAGTCTCAAAAGTAAGTTTGATGACATTACTAAAAATGTTTCCAATTTTAATAAAGGGAGAGAAAATTTATCCAGGATTACTGAAAATTCTCAACCTGCTTCAAATAAGAAGGGATTAGGTTATGTTAAGAATTCAAAAGCTCACAATGATAAAAGCGGTTTAGGCTATAAACATGCTAAGTAAAAACAGTACTAGATATGCATTCATGTATACTAACTTTAGTGCTAGTACTAGCAACCAAGATAGTTTTAAAACCAGTAATAGTCATAACAGTACTTTGTTTAGAAATGATAGAAATTATATTTCTAGTACTAAGCTAATGACTAGTGGTACTAAGATATAGATTCCAGCTAATATGATTGATCATGATAAACAACTTTATATTAGCAACTATTATAAGAATGTAATTTGTAATGAAAATCATATTTATAAAGGTCCAACCAAACCCAAATGGGTATGGTTTCCAAATACCTAACCCCCCGGACCCAAATACAGTAAGTGGGTACCGAAAATTATTATTAATTTTTGTAGGTACTCGGAGAAACAAAAGGGAAAGGATAGATTTTGGAATTTTAAAGAATGTTCCATACATTTAATAGAACTACGTGCTTACAATGAAATATGGACTTCAACAAATGTGGTAAAATCTATTTTTCCTTCATAATTAATATAGAGTTTATCCCACTATTCACAAGATAATTTATAAAATTTATTATATTCCCTCATTCTTTTTTATAATGACAAAGGGGGAGAAACTCATATGCATATTAATAAAGGGAGACATTATACTTAGAGGGAGATGTTATATTTAGGGGGAGCATTAAACATATTAATATTATTTTTTATAGAATGAATAGTTTTTTAAAATTGTATAGTTGTCATCATAAAAAAGGGAGAGAATGTTAAAACATCAATTATTGGATTTTACTGACAACAACTATACAATTATGACAAAGAATCTCTAAGCTAATTTGCAGGTACATGAGCATCAAAAAAGAGATAAAAAATACATTCAAAATGAAGATGCACAGTACAAAAAAGGATGAAATTCTTGTATATGAAGATACAAGAAGAGATATACACGATAGAGACAAGACGAAGGTGACAAACAAAGTATTATTAGTCATATAGTGTTGTGTCTAGAGTTTACAAATGTTAAAATCTTCTCCAAATGGTATACACACACATACATTCATATTTTAAATAAAAAATCAAGTTTTCAAAAATTGCAAGGAGCGAGACTCGAATCCAGGTCTCTAGTTTAAAAGGCAAGTGCTCTATCCAAATGAGTTATGATACCTTTTGTTACATACTAAATTCAGACGTCTAAATGCTGAAACTAGAATATTGCTTCACAATATTCATACGTCTGAATGAAAATATTCAGACATCTGAATAAGGCCAAAATAGCCTATTTCCTTGCTGTTTGCGTATTAATCCAATTCAGAAGTCTAAATTTTTTTATTCAGGCGTCTGAATATTTCTAACTACTATTTTCTTGAAAAGTCACTTCTCTTCGCCGAAGGGAAACATCTTCAAAATCAATGGTTGCACCTGTTCTTTTCAATATAACTTTTCATTTATGGTTGCAACTCTTTATACACTATAAATAGAATGTAGAATTCAACAAACAATTAACTGAATCTATTTTTAATCCTCTTGAATTCTTATCTATTCTATATTTTCAAATTGCACTCAAATTGCTTACATTCTTCGATCACTGATCACTTTATCTTCCACAATTCTCAAAGCACATCACACTAAATATCATAAAGGAGAAGATTATAGGAAGATTGTACTTAATTGACTTATCTGTGTTATTTAAGAACACACTACATTCAGATACATTTGTTATTTGTAAACAAGTCATGTTCGGTTGCTCAGGCAGTTGAAGTCCTATTCGGTTGCTTAGGCGGGTGAAGTCCTGTTCGGTTGCTCAGGTAGTGTAAACCTATTCCTCCGGGTTAAGTGAGGGTTTTGTTAGTGAAATTCTAGAAGGAATCTGGGACTGGACGTAGAACGGGAAGTTCGAACCAGTATGAAAATTCCTGGTGTGCTTGTTTTATTTTTATTTACTTTACTATTATCATTTGTTTCCGCATTTAGATTTAATTACATTCCATATTACACGATCCTAAGTAATAGCGAGCCTTGTTAGTTACTTTCACATATTAGTAGATTATCAGATAACTATGTTACGGTTATATGATGACCTTGCTCTGATATCAAATGAAAGTGCAGTGTAGATCGTGTAATATGGATATACGATAATGCAGAGTATAATAATGATAATAATAGTGTAAATAGTATGGAATAAAATTCAGTATAGTAAAATGACACCAGAGATTTTTATACTGGTTCGGAGCACCATCCTACGTCCAGTCTCAATCCTTCTGGAATTTCACTAAAACAATAACCCTCACTTAACCCGAAGGAACAGCTCCATACACCCCTGAGCTGTCGAACAGGGACCTGAGCAGCAGAACAGGATTTCGCCCCAATAGCCGAAAAGGACTTCACTCGCCTGAGCAGCAGAACATGACTTCGACTAATACAGAAAATAGTTTGACCAATGTGTGTTCTGATAACATGAATTTGTCACCTGTAGTACACCCTTCCTATAGTCTTCTCCTCGAGTATAATTATTTATATTTGAAGTATATGAAGAATAGAAAGGTATAGTATTGCTTTAATGAAGAATAATTGAAAGTATAGCAAATAGATTTCAAAAAGTCAGATCAGAGAATAAGAGAAATCGATTGTTAATCAGTGAATTGAAATGAAGCTGGAGTTTATTTTTATAAGAGTTAGAAAGCTATGACCATTGGTGAAGATTTTCGATCAAAGTGTTGCATCTGAATCTTTTCATTAAAGATTCGCAACTCTTCACTAAAGTCGTGTCCTTTCAAAAATATGGCTATTATAGAAATTCAGTCGACTGGGCTTCAGGTTCGGTCGACTGATTATTCAAACGAACTTAAATATTTAAATTCATATATTCGTGCACTATGCATGTTGCACATTTTCTCTAGTGTCAGTCGACTGGAAACTTGGGTCAGTCGACTGACCTGGTGTATTTTGTGCAATATACACAGTTTACATATATACATAACTTTCAAACTTTTATAAATTAATTATATACTTATATATATGTATAAAAAATTTGTAAATAGAGTGATAAAAATATATAAGCTACGTAACTGAGGAGAGATTTTAACAATGTTTCCCTAAGACTTAAAAAATCAAATAATAGTAAAATTGATGCACCGGTTTTAAAGTCTTGTCTGCCTGTAGTATATATTCTCTTTTTGTCGTAGCAGTCGTCAAATTTGTATGTTGTAGATGATAGCTTTGTGTCATGAATCAAAACCAAGTCTCAACATAAGATTCTAATTTGATTCACTTGAGAGTTCGGCAGAATTTCGGCACGATCTTAAAAATATTAAAATTATAGAATATGGATTTGTGGAGAAGAAGAAGTGAAGAAAATACGAAAATAGATGATTAAAAAATTCGTTTGTGAAGCCTACTTATAAAGCACCAACGGTCATAACCATTTGTAAAGAGATTTAAACGAGTAGACACTTCTTTTAAAAATTGAAACTTTTGAATTCAACAGCCACCATGTCGACATGGGGTATCCCATGATGTCGACATCCTCTTGTTAAAAAGAATGTAAAATTTGTTTTGAAAATGGTATTGAAATGAAAACAAGATGAAATGATTCTGGAGTAAAATAAACTAATTTTACTACGTTTTAAATTACAAAAACAAAGGATATTTTAAGGCTAAAACATCTTTTTAAAAATCATTCGAAAAGATAGTTTTAAGGCTAAAACTTTTTCAAAGGCGGTTTTGAAAATCGTTTTAAAACACCATTCTGAAGTAGTTTTGCAAGCTTCTTCCTGCAGAATATCTCATCACATCAGGACTCGAGAACTTGTACAAAACCAAGATGTTCGTGGGTTTGTAAGCCACTTGTCATAGGTTTGTAAGCTACTTGTCATGGGTTTGTAAGCCAATAAGAAGGTAGAAATGGGTCTCATCCCAAATAAAATTCAGAATGAAGATTCCCATGCTATTATGAAGTTGTAAATACTAGACACAAATCTTGGAATCTTGATCTTGATACTCTAGAGTCTTCAATCTTGAGTCTTGAGTCTTTATATTGATCAGTCTTCAGTAATCAATACCTGCATATCTATCTATCCTTCATATACATAACTATTTAGATTATAGTGTTATTATATATTTTATAATAAGATAATTAAAAAGGTTGTTGTCATCAAAGCCAACATCTATGTTCCTAACATTCTCCCCTTTTTTGATGATGACAACAAGTAATTATAAAATATACTTAATGTACCATAACTCCTATCATAACTACCCCTTACTCCACGACTCCCCCTTACTCCAAACCATCATAACTCCCCCTTACTCCATGCCAACTACTATTTTATAACTTCTCACCCTTTGTAATCAACAAAAACTTCTAACTAATAAAATTCCTGAACTTGTTATAAGATAATCAACCATAATAAAATAGAGTAAACCATATATAAGTGTAATAAGTGCTAAGTGTGATCATAAGTATAATCAAATAATTCAATCATCGACCAATCATATTTACAATAATTATTCAATCCAAACATATATACAAACCATACCAAATAAATTAAGTCAATCAAGTTTTAACACACACCAATCAAATCAAACAAATAACATACAGAATGACTAGACATTCCTTGGTACTTCCACCCATCCATCTTCTCCAAAGATAGGGTCTACTTCAATGGCATCCCATTCTTCTTTATCACTGTTGAGAGTGACTGGTGGAATTCCTTCGAGATCGTCCTTGTTAAGGGCTAAGATCATCCAACGAAGGGTGTCAAAATGTTTCTCCTGCTCCTTGATTATCTATATTTGACTTAATTCTAAGTGACGCTAATTACGAAGTATGAATGTAAGAATATTCTTGAAGGAAATGAGAGTTTCTTCAAGATTATCACTTAGATTCTTAATCGGAGAAGCCATAAATCAAGAAATAGAAAGAACTATGAAAGAAAATGACTAGAAATGACGTTTAAAAATTTAATTTGGAAGAAACAAATATAAATAGGGATAGAAAGTCGTTTGAAATGAATAGACATAAGCTAGTTGCATGAAATTAAAATTTGAAAGTATAACTAGTTTCTGCCTATTGGATGTCGACATAGGGGGATGGTGTATGTCGACGTGCCTCTACCTAAAGTGACATTTTTCTTTGTTTTGAATAATATTAACAAATATATTAAACTAAATTTTTTATAATATAAAAACAAGCAATTATAGAGACAAGTGAGCAAGAATAACAAGAAATGAAAGATTCCATTAATAATTCTAGTCAACATTACATAAGATAATATAACATTAACTAAAATAAAGGAAATAAAAAGATAGAACTTAAGATAACATGAACTAAAACTATTTAGATGAAGACAAAGAAGATGATAGTCCAAGCTTTCTACTAATTTTTCCGAAGAACTTGTTGATTTTAGTGGAAATCTTATCCATTTTCTTACTCATTGATCTATTAAGTGTCTTTTGATTTTCCACTATAATTCTTTGATTATTGAGAATGGTTGGATGGATTAGCGGGATTAGTAGGATATTCAATACTTTCTAAGGAGGTTTCTTGATCTTCCTCTTCCTCCTCCTCAATTTCCATTCCTTCCTCTTCTTCCCCATTTCTTCCTTTTTTTCATGAGCAAGCCTTTCTTCCTTTTCTATAAGTGTTTCATATGGTTGGAGCACTAATGGAATTTGCATAAGGGAAATGTTTCCATAGTTGAACACTTTCTTAGTTGTAAATTCTTCCCTTTTAAAATCAACTCCAAAGTAATTGAAAATTCGAGTAAGATAAATTCCATGGTAAAATGTGTTTTCACCCATGGTAAAGTTCTTGGGCCTTAGCTCATTCAAAATAACTTGAGCCCAATTAATATCGTAATTTTCAAAAATTGCAAAAAGAGCTTTGCAAATTTTTAAAGTTGGGTTGTTGTAGTTTCCCGATCTTGGTATAAGAGTGTGTTGGATAAGAAGATTAACAATTCTTACTTTTGGACGAAAATAACGATTTTTGAATTCAAAATTGTCATCCCCTTCAAAAATGTGATGAAATATCTCTCGATCATTTCGTTGGTTTGAAATTCCAAGAGATTCATTCTGGTATACTTACATCCCAAAATATTTCTCAAAATTTCACAATCCAAAACAAATTGTGTTCCTATAACACTACTCCAAATTTGTCCTCCTTCCCCATTATAAAACCACGATTCAAATTCGCATAAAACATCTTAACAAGGTTTGGATAACATACAAATCATTTTGTTTGTTATCAACTAAACTAAGAATATAATATTGTTGAAAAAGATTTTCAATTTCATAAGAAGGCAAATTTTCAAAAATAGCAAAATTTTCCATATGAATTTTACCAAGGTTTATATAGTTGATGTAAGCTTTGATATCTTCCGGGTCATTAAAAAGAAAGGTTTTGATAGATTTTGGAAGCCTAATGGTGTTAGGAGTGCTTGAAGAGGCCATTGAAGAAATTTGAGAGTAGTTGAAGATAATGAAGATAAGTTTGAAATTTGAAACGAAAGTGAAAAGTGATGATAAAGAGAGTGAGATAAGTAGAGATTCTACGGTCATGTTCTCTAGTCAAGAGGCATCTTTCCAGAGCATTGAAGTTGGAGAAAAGGTGTAGGGAAATTCGAAAGTTTGAATTCAAATTTTGAAATCAAATTCTGAGGGGTTTGTTGACATAGGGTATCCGAGTATGTCGACATGTGCATATTGATTCAAAGGACAAGTGTCTAATCCTATTTTCTAATAACTATATATATTATATCCTATATTCTAATTATATAATTCCTATGATAACATTAAATATAATAATACTTAAACATTAATAATTTAATATTTAAAATGTTATTAAAATAATATTATTTTTGAATTTAAAATTCAAATTTCAAGGGATAAATTTGAATATAAAATTGAAGGAATTTAATAAAATCAAGCAAACAAACAAGCATCCATTCAACCAAGAAAAATTAAAAATAATGTAAATGCGTACCTATTTTTAGATCCATTCTCCTATTGTCATTTGATTCATGAATAGCAGTCAAACACAAATTTGAATTTTCCGTCTTCTTTTCATTGTCACTAGATAATGAGTCTGAGTCATCAAGAGTTATTGTGTATGCTTTCTTTCTTTTCCTTGACGAATCGTTGTTTGGAGGGAATAACTATTTATCTAGATATGGACGGTCTTTCCTATAATGCATGACTTTATTGCAATTGTAGCATCTATCATTGTTGATGTTCTCCGCATTATTTCTGAATTCATTTGATCATTTCTTTTGTAATTTTTTTTTCTATATTTTAGGAATTTTCGAAAGTTTCTTGTCATGAAAGCAATCTCCTCATCACTGTCTGGTTTTGAATCTTCAGTTGTTGCATTGAATGCTAACGTCGTCTTTTCTGTAGCCTTGTTTTCTCTTCTGCCTTACAGTTGAACTTCATAAGACATCAGATTCCCAATCAATTCTTATATTTTCATGAGACTGATATCATTTGCTTCTTTGATTGCAAGCGTCTTTTTATTCCATTTTGGAGTGAGTGAATTTAGAATTTTTCTAACGTGGTCTTCCTCCGAAAAGCTTTTTTTCCAATGCAATTAGTGAACGAATAATATCTTGAAATCAACAATGCATGTCAGAAATGGACTCATTTGCATGCATTTTAAACAATTGAAACTGATTAGTGAATACGGAAATTTTAACCTGTTTAACTTTGCTTGTTCCTTCATGAGTAACTTGCAAAGTTTTCAAGATTTCAAATGCAAACTTACAAATAGATACTCTATTAAACTCATTCTTGTCTAATGAACGAAATAATATATTCATGGCCTTTGAGTTATTTTGTGCAACCTTTTTGCTCAGCAATCCACTGGGCAAAATTGTTAGTTGATTCAATATACTCAGTTTGTATAATATTCCAATTTTCTAATCGTACAGATTGTAAATAAATTTTCATTCTACAAGCCCAATATGCATAATTACTGCCATTGAAAAATGGTGGTCTGATAGTAGACTGACCTTCTACAAATGAAATATTGTTAGTGATAACAGAACTAGTGGCAGAGTTGACATTGCCAGTGTTGGTAGCCATTAAAACAATTTTCAAGTTTTAAATTATGAAAACTATGAAAACCAATGCTCCGATACCAATTGAAAAAGGACAGCAGATAAGGATCTTAAGGCTAATTTAACACTAGAGGGGGGGTGAATAGTGTTTAATGAATTCTAAGACATATATGAACTAAATTGAAACTATGATACAAACAAATGCATAACTTAATCACAGAACAATCACAGAATCAAGCACAGATGTAAAATGTAAATAAAAACCACTAAAGGGAAAGAACGTATCGGATTTTATACTGGTTTGGAGTTACCCTACATCCAGTCCTATACCATCGTAAACCACCTCATACAGATTTTTATTAAATGAGTGTTGAGATTACACTCCTCAATTTATAAAGGCCTTGAGGTACCCTCCTATCTCACGAGTCTGCGGCAAATTCTCTTGGTTTATGGGCCACAAGATTACCCAATTGATTTCTAGGCACAACCACACCTTATAGAAAGACTCGATAAACTTTTGATTTTAAATTGATCCTATAACTCTGAATAGCACTTTGATCTTCAAGAGAGGGCAGAGAATCAAATAAGGATGAGATTCTAATTTGATTCACTTGAGAATTCGGTAGAATTTCGGCACGATATTAAAAATATTAAATTTATAGAACATGGATTTGTGGAGAAGAAGAAGTGAAGAAAATATGAAAATAAATGGTTAAAAAATTCATTTGTGAAGCCTATTTATGAAGCACCAACTGTCATAACCATTTGTGAAGAGATTTAAACGAATAGACGCTTCTTTTGAAAATTGAAACTTTTGAATTCAACGGCCACCATGTCGACATGGGGTATCCCATGATGTCGACATCTCCTTGTTAAAAATAATGTAAAATTTGTTTTGAAAATGGTATTGAAATGAAAACAAGATGAAATGATTCTGGAGGAGAATAAACTAATTTTACTATGTTTTAAAACACAAAAACAAAGGATATTTTAAGGCTAAAACAACTTTTTGAAAATCATTTGAAAAGATAGTTTTAAGCCTAAAACATTTTGAAAAGCGGTTTTGAAAATCGTTTTAAAAAACCATTTTAAAGTAGTTTTGCAAGCTTCTTCCTGTAGAATATCTCATTACATCAGGACTCGAGAACTTGTACAAAACCAGGATGTTCATGGGTTTGCAAGCACTTATCGTAGGTTGATAAGCTACTTGTCGTGGGTTTGTAAGCCACTAAGAAGATAGAAGTGGGTTCCATCCCAAATGAAATTTGGAATGAAGATTTCCATGCTATTATGAAGTTTTAACAAAAACTAGACACATATCTTGAAATCTTGATCTTGATACTCTAGAGTCTTCAATCTTGAGTCTTGAGTCTTTATATTGATCAGTCTTCTGTAATCAATACATGCATATCTATATATCTTGCATATACATATCTATCTAGATTATAGTGTTAATGTATATTTTATTATAAGAAACTTAAAAAGGTTGTTGTCATCAAAACCAACATCTCAGTTCCTAACACGGTTTAAGGTTACTTAATTATGGGTTTTGGCCTTTTAAAATATTTATTTTTATTTCTGCGTTTCATTCCTATTTATTTTCTTCTCCTTTAAAGCAATTCCTTTGTTTTTCTAAAAATTTATCCCGCTCTAATTGGAATTGATCTATACTTTAATTGGTAAGAGATATCTCGATTACTGTACAATCCCATATAATTAATTACTTGTTTATTTTTATTCAATTAATCATCATATTGATGTAAAATAAATTTATTTTTCAATTTTAATGAAATATATATTATTTATACTTTAAAATTATTTTATTTTTATTTAAACATTTATTAATTTTTAATAAATTTTCTTAAAATTTTTTATTGGTTAATTCAATATATTAAAACAAAATCTTTTATTAAATATACTTCAATTAAAAAAATTAATTGTTTAAAATAATAAGAATTAGAAATCAAATTCGAACACTTCTATTATACTAATTTTATTTATATACTATAACAGATAGCAGGGATGTTACGTGTTGTGCATATTTGTTCATTTATATATGTGTGCAATTGTTTGAATATATTTATATATTGATGTGTACAAGAGCATTACAGACATCTCATGTAGCCATAGCGAACATAGTGCATGCTAAGTTGTTTGAGAATACACCAAGTCAGGTAATCACTCCAATGAAGTCTGATATGTTATTTGTGTTGTAGTGTATTTGTGTATGGATGTATGAATGTGTATGAATGTGTATGAATGAGTGTGCTAGCACATGCAGGCATCACATGAGGTTAGACGACCAGTTGAGTGCGTTTTGGCATGATCAGAGGAAGCTGGGCCACTAGAATCGCTCGTTAACTCTAAACGTGCAAAACGTGGATTACGTGTCGAAATTGATTTTTGAACATATAACGAATCACTTTCAAAACAGCAACCAATGAACTCCGAAGAAGATCTTATAGGGTAGAGCCGTCTTGGAAAACAAGGAGGCTCATCGAACAATATGATAGAGGAAATGATGCACGAATCGATGGTCGAATGGGTTGGGTAGCTCCTTCCCCAGGCTTACTATCTGGGATAAGCTACCAACAGTCGACCGGCAAGTGGTGCTCAGACCTAGGCAGTAGGCCCAGGTCAAAGGCCAGTAATTTGGTGATTTCTCCACTGTTTTAAGTGTTGTTCCTCATGAGGCTTTGGCACAACTTCATGGAGGCTTCAGACTACTTGACAAAGTGGGATGCAAGATGAAGTAAGGGATCCAGATAAGGATGCAAGACAAGGCATAAGTGATTGGTAGCGGTCAATAAAGTAGCTTGGCAAGCAGTCGAGGAAGAGATCGAGGTGAGGCACGTAGGATATACTATTCCCATACAGGAATGATACCCGACTGAGATAATGATCAAGAGCCAATCAGATATGAGATCGGGACGCGATCGGTTTCACAATCAAGTATGATAAGCATATACGATTGGAGGGAGCACATGACGACGAGGAGTTGATTCCAGACTCAGGTAGATCTGTGGGCACGTGACGGCAACGATCGGTACCGGATCGGGTAGACATGTAGACTTATGATTGGGGTAACGAACCGTAATTTTCGATAATTAAAATAGCTAATGCAATAAAGTTTGTGATTTAATATTTGGAGAAATAAAATTTTATTACTTATTAATGAAATAATAACTAAAATGAAATGTAATAATGTTAATTTAAGTCAATTATTAGCAATTTGATTGAAATTCCAATCAGTGAAATGATTTAAAGGTTATACTCGGTTATCAAGTAAATATAGAAAATAAATGTAAATATCGAATTAATAAATGAAATAATACATAATTAATGGTAATTGAATAAAATAAGTGTTAGATAAGTAATTATAACATTTACTTGTAAATAATGAACTTATAAGTGTGATTACAAGTTAATGGTAACAATTATTATATATTACATATTTATTTGGTCTATTAAATTTAATTGGAAATCAATTGAAATTCATTCACTTAATTAGTGCAGTTAATGTAGATTAAATTGATAATTGTAGGATATAAATTCAATAAGATATAACCAATGAAAATTTTATTCGTAGTATGATAACTGATTGAATAAAAATAATTGAAAATCAAGTATGATCAATTTATTGGAACTTAAGCTATAATAAATGGATTTACAGCAATTAAATGAAATTAAATATTATGTTAATTGAAATTAAGATGAAGTTGAATTTTTTTAATGTAATAAAATATAAACTAATGTAATTATATCCTTAGAATAATAATTGGTTTATTAACAAGATGGAAATCAAATTTTATGAAATTATTGGAAATTAAATTTAAAATCTTTGAATTTATTGAAATTGAAATTTAACATTGTAATTGGTGGAATATTCAACGTTAAATTGATATAGAAATTTTTTTAAAAGGATTTTAAATTACTAAGTAATCCAAAATGATAGAAATTATAAATAATTAAATTTGAGCTGAAAGGTGATTTAATTAATTCACTATTAATTTATTTAATTAACGTGAAAATAGCCATTTGGGCCGCTGACTCGGATTTCGATGAAACCAGTTTCATCTGATCCGTAATGGTGAATTATTGTAGGATTTTAAGTTTCATAGCGATCGGACTTGTCGTTTGATCGTACGTGCTTGAAACGTCTAGAAATCAATATAATTAAAATCAATATGAAATAAGCTTATTTTAACATAACTTCTTTATACGATGGAATTAGGACTTGAAACCTATTCCATTGAATTTCAAATTATCGAATATATCTATTTTAATATATGGGATGACCCATTTTCGTTCCGGATATAGAACGGGCTTTTCGGGTCGTTTAACGTTCAATCAAACCTTTTCCGTTCTTTCTATTTTCAGCTCTATTTATAAATAGCTTGTTATATATCCTAGTGTTTCTTAACTTAGTTTTTTTTCAGTACGTACAAATCTATCTGTCTATTCTTATCTCCTTCTTCCAATGGTAGAAACCCTAATTTCCAAATTGCAAATTCAATTTCAAAACCAAATCCAAAATCGAATTGCTCTAAAGCATATCAAATTATACACCGTTTCAAAGCTCTCAACGACCGCAACTCAAATCCACTGTTCATTTTTTGATTGGAGTCACCGGTTGGATAAAATTATCGATCATTCTCGTCCATCCATGGGGTTTCGATCAATGTCGATGGATCGTCATGGGTACCATTGGGTATAGAGTGATTCACGCAGCGCATCTGTGTGTTCACGTGGTCAGATGATGGTCAGATCATTGCAAAATATTCGAATAGGGTTACCTACGAGTGATGATGGCTGTACATTCGGCCGCGTTCAATGGCGTGGGTGGCCTTCGCGAGCGGGGGGAGGGGGTGGTGCGAGCCAAGGCGGCACAGCCTCATGCATTGAGTGTAGAGGTGGCGTTCGATCGATCGGTGACGGCTTCGTGATTGTCGAGCATGGGTTAGCAGTCTAGGTTTTTTGCGTTAGAATGATGATGACGTGGTGATTTGGGTAATTCGTTTTTTCTATTTTATTTATATTTCAATCATTCAAAATTACATAACTTTTGCATACGAGGTCCAATTCACACGCGGTTTCTTCCGCTGTGATCTTATTGAAATTCAGGACATTTTGATGCTTGTTTGGATGAATTCTGCAAATGTTTGAGTTTTGGTCCCAAATTGGATTTTAATTCGATTTAAATCGAAGGTGAGTGTTTTGACCCACACATAACTTCTAGTTTTTTTTATGTTGGCTAAATTAATTTATGACGTGATTTGAAATTTATTTGTGGCTGTTTGGTATATTTAAATTGCTAATCCTATTAAATTGAATTATTTTGAATTAAATCGTCATTTAATTTATTATAGAATTAAAAATGCCAGTTAAATACTCATTATTAATATTTTGTTAATTGTTGATATATTGGTTGAATTGGATGATGATTGTGATGGGTATTTAATTTTATTTTTGGATGTTTTGATGTTATGTTAATTATATGTTACTATCACTCTGCAAGTCCCCTTAGATATTATCAAGAAAATCACTACGGGTTGAAATGATATATATATCCGAACGATCTATAGATTAGGGAGAAATCGTTATAAGTTGAAACGATAGACTTGAACGATTTTATGGATTTTATTTAATTCGGGATTGCGGTTTGAAATGATATATAACCGTAAATTTTTAAATTGCAAATTTAAACGATAAATATCTATGTCACTTGACCCTAGGATAGGGAATTATATACGGACTCCAGATTGGTTAAATTAAGTGATTTTAAATCCTAATTCTTTGAATTTAGTTAAGTGATATTTTGAAATAAGAATTTGTTTTATATAAATTGAATTATTATCGAAATTCTACTTTTATAATAAATTTGAAATTGGTTTAAAGGAATTAAATTGAAATTTTAAAGTTGAATTAGAAGCATAAGCGAAGTTTATCGAAATTAAGTTATTAAAATTGTTTGGAACATAATTTTGAAATGTATTGAAATTGGAATAATATAAACTGATATTTCAAACATGGATTGAAATCGATATAGAATTTAATAGTTCATTTAAAGGTTGAATTAAAAGATTTGAAATTGGGTTTTGTTGATTAGGAAACTGAAAGTTTAGATGTGTTGAAATGAATAAATAGTTTAAATTGTTATTAATTCCAAATTCACATTCTAATATAAGCTGTTTAAATATATTATCTTAAAATTTCTAATTACTAAGAATTTCAAATTATTAAACTATTTTGACCTATATTAAATATATAAATTATTATAAGCTAGTTTAAACCAATTTAATGTACTTTAACTAATTTAAACCGTTTAATCTATTTTTAATCTAAATAATCTATATTTAAAGCTATTAAATCTATTTTAATTATAAATTTAATTTATTTTAAATTTATTTAACTATCTTAAATCAATTTAAAAATCTCAGTAATCTATATTAAATTATTTTAGAGTATTTTAACTAATAATTTTTTTTACTTAAACTATTTATAACTATTTAAAACTATTTATAACTATCTAGACTATCTTTCTAAATTTCAACTAAATAAAGTCGATGTGTTTATGTCTTAAATCCTCGATTTTAGAGTGAATACGGTTAAAGGATGTTATAACCTAAGTTGGGATTTAATGTTACAATCAATTGAGTATGATGATTTTGAAGTAAGAATTTAACCAATTTGGAAATATGATTTTGAAAGGATTATGATTTGGAAACGATATGATTTCAAATGTGATAAGAATTTGAAAATGAATATAATTCCAAAAGTGATATGGGTTTGAGAATATTATATTTTGATATAAATTGTGAATTGACTTTTGAAATGTAAAAGATCCATCCGGTGTGAAATAAGCGTTTGGTTGTTAAAGAGACTGGGATCAGATATTGTCATACTCTCTGCCAATACCGAAAACCACTTTAACAACCATGTACGTGGTGGAGAATCTAGAAATGAAGTAGGATGGTTTGGTGAACAATTTCTGTATAAGTACGACATGACCCTGGCTCCCGTGAGTCAGCTTAGATGTGACTAAAATAGGAGCTATACCGAGCCAAGTGGTGTCATTCCTCCGATCGGGCACATTCCTTCGATATTTTATTCTAACTTTTTGATTGATTCAGTGGGCATCCTTGATTTTGATTTTGGGAGTGTGTTTCGAGGTGGGAGGTAGTAGCTGCTATGCGTTACCACCAATCCGAAAGTGCAATTGGTATATCTAGCTTGGCATTGTCGCGAGCGTCGTGTTCACATACCATAGAGTGCCTTCTACGAGTATGTTTTGTACCATACCTATGGGGTGCCCTATGAGTAAACCTCACAGAGGTGCATACGGTACTGTATGGACTATGAGAATGTATAAAATGTGTCAAGGGGGATATGGGTAACGCCTTAATGCTATTCTAATACTTTTACTTTACTGTAGACGTATTATATTAGGGTGTTGTACTACATAGTAGATAGTTTAACGGATCCTTAGGAGATGTGAATTTCGAACATCTCTTAAGTTACTACACTCATGTTAGACACTGGATAGGAGATGCCAAACCCCGTAAACATCTATGACGTCGTCACATGCATATTTACTGTTGATTTAACTTACATAAGATCTTTTAGTTATAACTCGGGTGTTTTGTCTTTACAATTTGCTTGGATCAGCCTCAGCATTTCAGAGCTGAAGACCTTACTTCTAAAGGACGTAGACGAAGATATGTACTAGTATTATTTATTATATTCCACTGCATCATGTTGTTCCTCTACGTTTACTATTATTTATTACTATTTCTGTAACCTGATTTTTGTGTTGTAAAAGAATAGTCAAATGTATTTATATAATAGCTTCGTGAACTGTTATTTGATTATTATGTTTTGTCATTCCTGTGCGAGATTCTGTATTTGTTTTTCTTCCTTTCTTTTTTTCTTATTTACTCCATAACAATTTTCCATTTTGAATGGTTTGAGTTTGGCATGTGTGTCCGCTTAAAACGTCCAAAAGGGTAGGTCGTTAAAGTTGGTATCAGAACATTGGTTTATCGATAACCTTAGCTTTGTGGGTCTGACTCATATTAAATAGGGTAGTAATACCTTAAAACGAGTGGCTGAGTGTATATATATGAGAGAATGTATTTGTTAGTGTTAGAAAAAGGTTTTTATATTGCATTAATTTGCTCCGTTTTGTATTTATAAATTCTGGTTGGTGCATAAGATGTTCCTATAAACTAATTGGGGGCATCAAATCTCTGTGCTGGGCTAGCTAAAAGGGGGGTTAGTGTGGCGGAGAGCTGTATTCCCTAGCTCTACTCTCCGAAGTAGGGTTTTAAAAAAAAATTAAATGAAATAATTTTGTCTAGTGTATAAAATTATAAATTTTATAAATGATATATTTTGTTGTAATATATTTGTTTATTAGATAGTGAAATTTATAAATATTGGTTGAATTGTAAATAAAATAAATACAAATTGGAAATTTTAGAACTTAAGTTCTGGGATTTTGAAACTTCTTTCAAAGGATTTTTGGAATATAATATTACTATTATTTAGAAGTATTTTCTAATATAAATATTTCAAGGTGACTTGAAAGAAATGTTCTAAAGGAATTTGGAATGGAATAAGTTGGTATTCCCCTCTCTGTTGTTGGAAAATAATTTTGATGATCAGTGCATGCATCATCGACGTTCATTTTCGGGTTTTGATGTGGGAAGACCATTGTAGTAATTTTACTGCACATTTATTTTGATAAATAAATTTTAATTTTTATTTCTAAATATGATTTGATATATATATATATATATGGTTATATATATTATTTTAAATGATTTGAAATCGAACCCGACATTTAATTTTTAAATTTCTATAAATTAGAGATTTCAATTATTGTAATGAAACGAAACTTTAACTATTTAATAATTGGAGCTTCTAAAATGAACATAAGAAAGTAAATGCTAAGTTATAAATGAAATATATAAGAAATTTGAAACTTGTAACCTGTGGATAAAAAGGATATGAAAATGAGAATTGATAACTGCTGAACATTTTGCAAACTAAAATAAATAAGATAAATTTGTATAACTTTCAATTGCATTCTTAAAACATAAATATAACTTACCAAAATATTAAAAGTTGAATATTTAATAAGAATACGTAATGGAATATTATACAAGAAAAACTTAAAGTAATGAAAGTGTTCAATGAAATTCTTTTATAAATAGGAACATTGATATTATTGTTGTTATAACTTAAGTTATAATTGAAATGTTACTAATAAAATGAAATAAAAAGGTGAGTACTGTAAGTAAAAAGAGTATAAACTTAAGTTAATGATTGAAGCTAATATTAATTAAGGTAAATAATAAAATGATTACTATATTTAGTAAATGAATATAACTTCCAAAATTGTTGAAGGATTCAGAAATAGATTTAATATTCAATGACATTATATAAGAAAATGGATGTAAATTAAAAAGGTAAGAAACATAAGTAGGAGCTGATGCACAAATGAATATTAACATCTAATGGAAACCAAGTATAAGTTTATAAATGTGAACTAAATGGCAATAAATGTATGAAAAAAACATAAATATGGCATTCGTTAATTATTTTAAACAATTGGATGGAAATAACTTATTGTAAGAATGAATATAAAGTAATAAAAAGAAATTTGCATTATATGAATCGATATAAAATGAATAAATGAAGAAGAAAAATGAAAATTTTAAAGTAATGAATGAAAATAAACAATGAATGAAAGAATATGAATTCATTTACAAGGAAACCTATATAGTACTTTAAGAATTGATTTACATATGTTTAAATAATTATGCATGAGTAACAAATGTAAGAAAATGTAAATAACGTATGTGAATAAATGAATGTAAATAAATGAAATTAACTATTATATGAATAATCACTATAAGGATGAAAATAGACAAACAATAAATGATATGAAAGGAAATATGTAAAAACAAACTCAAATTATGTTTGGAATTTGTTGTTGTTTTGGTTTATGGGTTGTTTGGGCAATGATACTTCTAATTGCTTGTATGTATGAATAATCCATTGAGTCTATCTAAGACTGTTGAGTGTATGGTGTACATAGTAATTTATTCGTCATTCTATGCAATTAAAAGTGTCTAAACTCGAATAAACCATTTGTTTTGCTTGATATAGATGTATGATTGACTACATCGGTTTCATGTGATAATTGTATGATTTTGATTGCAAATAACTATTGTTATGTTGTGTGGTTTTGTTTGGATAAATTGAAACAACTTTAATATTTCTCTATTATATAATTATTAACCTCCTTTGGATTATATAAGTGAGATACCGGGTTATGGAAGCAATTGCTACTACTTTTGGTTATATATTTTAAGCGTTGTTTGCCTGACAAATAGGTACGTTTTCAGATTACGGCTGAAAGCGATATTATATTGTTTTCCCATGATTTGGAATATATTATTTTAATATATGTGATATATATTGCTATTGTTAATATTATTATTTCTCCCAAACCTCTCCGTACAAAGTAGACTCTACCGAAATTTTTCATGAATTTTGGACTTAGAAAATTTCTAAAAAGTTTTTCAAACTTTTGTTAACTTGAATATAAAAGGATTTAATGGTTATAAATTAGTTTATTTTATTTAAATTATTTAATTATGCAAATAAATTGTTTATAAATTTAATATTTTGAATAATATATGTTGATTACTTAATTCCTTCTTCTCCCTTCTTTTTCCTTTTCGGGGACGAAAATTTTTGAGTGGGGGAGAGTGTAACAACCCGTAATTTTCGATAATTGAAACAGTTAATGTAATAAAATTTGAGATTTAATATTTGGAGAAATAAATTTTTGTAACTTATTAATGAAATAATAACTAAAATGAAACTCAATAATGTTAATTTAAGTCAATTATTAGCAATTTGGATGAAATTCCAATTGGTGAAATGATTTAAAGGTTACACTTGGTTATAAAGTGAATATGGAAAATAAATGTAAATATCGAATTAATAAATGAAATAATGCATAATTAATGGTAATTGAATAAAATAAGTGTTAGATAAGTAATTGTAACATTTTCTTGGAAATAATGAACTTCTAAATATGATTACAAGTTAATGGTAACAATTACCTATTTATTTGGTCTATTAAATTTAACTGGAAATCAATTGAAATTAATTCACTTAATTAGTGCAGTTAATGTAGATTAAATTGATAATTGTAGGATACAAATTCAATAAGACATAACCAATGAAAATTTTGTTTATAGGATGATAATTGATTGAATAAAAATAATTGAAAATCAACATTGATTAATTTATTAGAATTTAAGCTATAATAAATAGATTTATGACAATTAAACGAATTTAAGTATTACGTTAATAGAAATTAAGATGAAGTTGAAATTTTTTAATGTAATAAAATATAAAATAATGTAATTATATCCTTAGAATAATAATTGGTTTATTAACAAGATGGAAATCAAATTTTATGGAATTATTGGAAATTAAATTTAGAATATTTGATTTACTGAAATTGAAATTTAACATGGTAATTGGTGAAATATTCAACATTAAATTGATTTAGAAATTTGTTATAAAGGATTTTAAATTACTAAGTAATCCGAAATGATAGAAATTATAAATAATTAAATTTGAATTGAAAAGTGATTTAATTAATTTATTTAATTAACGTGAAAATAACCATTTAGCCACTGACTCGGATTTTGACGAAACCAGTTTCATCAGATCCGTAATGGTGAATTATTGTAGGATCGTACAGGCTTGAAATGCCTAGAAATCAATTCAATTAAAATCAATCGAAATCAATTTGAAATAAGCTGATTTTAACATAACTTTTTTGTACGATGGAATTATCTTGAAACCTGTTCCATTGAATTTATAATTATCGAAAACATCTATTTTGATATATGGGATGACCCATTTTCGTTCTGGAGAGAGAACGGGCTTTTCGGGTCGTTTATTGTTCAGTCAAATCTTGTCCATTCTTTCCATTTTCAGCTCTACCTATAAATAGCCTATTATAAACCCTAATGTTTCTCAACTCAGTTTTTTTAGTATGTAAAAATCTGTCGGTCAATTCCTATCTCCTTCTTCCCATGGCAGAAACCCTAATTCCCAAATTGCAAATTAAATTTCAAAACCAAATCCAAAATCAAATTCCTCCAAAGTGTATCAAATTATAAACCATTTCGAAGCTCTCGACGAGCGCAACTCAAATCCACTCTTCATTTTTCGATTGGAGTCACCAGTTGGCCAGAAATTATCGATCATTCTTGGCCGTCGATGAGGTTCCGATCAACTTCGATGGATCATCAAATCATGGTTACCGTAGGGTAGAGAGTGGTTCACGCAGCACATCTATGGTGCTCACGTGGTCGGATGATGGTCAGATCGTCACGAAAAATTCGAATAGGTTTCCATTAGTGGTGGAGACTATGCATTCGGCTGCATTCGATGGCGTGGGTGGCCTCGTGCATCGAGTGTAGAGGTGGACTTCGATCGATCAGTGATGGTTTCGTGAGCGTCGAGCGTGGATTAGCAGGCTAGGGTTTCTAGGTTAGAGCGATGATGACGTAGTGATTTGGGTAATTCTTTTTCTTTTATTCTTTTCTATTTTATTTATATTTCAATCATTCAAAATTACATAACGTTTTCATACAAGGTCCAATTCACACGAGGTTTCTTCTAGTGCGATCCTATTGAAATTTCAGACATTTTGACACTAGTTTGGATGAATTCTGAGACTATTTTAATATTGGACTTAAATTGGATTTTAATTCGATTTAAAATCAAAGGTAAATGTTTTGACCCACTCACAACTTCTAAAATTTCTAATGTTAGTTAAATTAATTTATGATATGATTAGAAATTTATTTGTGGCTGTTTGGTATATTTAAATTGCTACACCTGTTAATTTGAATTATTTTGAGTTAAATCATCATTTAATTTATTATAGAATTTAAAATTGCTAGTTACATACTCATTATTGATATTTTGTTAATTTTTGATATATTGGTTGAATTGGATGATGATTGTGATGGGTGTTCAATTTTATTTTTGGATGTTATGTTAATTTATATATTGCTATCACTCTGCAAGTCCCCATAGATATTATCAAGAAAATCGCTATGGGTTGAAATGATATATAGCCTAACGATCTATAGACTAGGAAAAAATCGATATGGGTTGAAATGATAGACTCGAATGAATTTATGGATTTTATTTAATTCGGGATTGCGGTTTGAAATGATATATAATCGTAAAATTTTAAATTGTGGATTGAAATGATAAATATCCGTATCACTTGATCCTAGGGTAGAAAATTATATACGAACTCCAGATTGGTTAAATTAAATAATTTTAAATCCTTAATTTTTGAATTTGGTTAAGTTATATTTTGAAATAAGAATTTGTTTATATAAATTGAATTATTATCAAAATTCCAGTTTTATGGTAAATTTGGAACTTGTTTAAAGGAATTGTTTAAAGGAATTAAATTGAAATTTTAAAGTTGAATTAGAAGTAGAAGTGAATTTTATCGAAATTGAGTTATTAAAATTGTTTGGAACATAACTTTGAAATGTATTGAAATTGGAATAATTTAAATTGATATTTCAAAAAGGGATTGAAATCGATATGGAATTTAATAGTTCATTTAAAGGTTGAATTGAAAGTTTGAAATTGGATTTTGTTGATTTGGAAATTGAAATGGTTTAGATGTGTTGAAATGAATAAATAGTTTAAATTAATATTAATTCCAAATTCACATTTTAATATAAGCTGTTTAAATATATTATCTTAAAGTTTCAAATTATTAATATTTCAAATTACTAAATTATTTTAACCTATATTAACTATATAAATTATTTTAATCTATTTTAAACCATTTTAATTTACTTTAACTAATTTAAACCATTTAATCTATTTTGAATCTAATTAATCTATATTTAAAGCTATTAAATCTATTTTAATTATAAATTTAATCTATTTGAAATCATTTAACTATCTTAAACCAATTTAAAAATCTGTCTAATCTATATTAAATTATTTTAGATTATTTTAAATATTAATTTTTTTTATTTAAACTATTTATAACTATTTAAAACTATTTAAAACTATTTATAACTATCTAGACTATCTTTCTAAATTTCAACTAAATAAAGTAGATATGCTTATGTCTTAAAATCCTCGATTTTAGAGTGAATACGGTGAAATGATGTTATAACCTTAGTTAGGAATTAATGTTATAATCAATTGAGTATGATGATTTTGAAGTAAGAATTTGACCTATTTGAAGATATAATTTTGAAAGGAATTATGATTTCGAAAACGATATGATTTCAAATGTGATAAGAATTTGAAAGTGAACATAATTTCGAAAGTGATATGGGTTTGAGAATATGATACTTTGATATAAATTGTGAATTGACTTTTGAAATGTAAAAGAACCTTCCGGTGTGAAATAAGCGTTTGGTTGTTAAAGAGACCGGAATCGGATATTGTCATACTCTCTACCAATACCGAAAACCACTTTAACAACTGTGTACGTGGTGGAGATTCCAAAAATGAAGTAGGATGGTCCGACGAACGATTTCTGTATATGTATGTCGTGACCCTGACTCCCGTGAGTCAGCTTAGCTGTGACTAAAACAGGATCTATACCGGGTCAAGTGAGGTTACTCCTCCGATCGGGCACATTCCTTCGATACTATATTATGACTTTGTGATTGATTTGGTGTCCACCCTAGATTTTGATTTGGGAGTGTGTTCTTAGGTGGACGGTAGTAGCTTCTATGCGTTACCACCAGTCCGGGAGTGCAATTGGTATATCTACCCTCGAATTGCCTCGAGCGCCTTGTTTGCATACCCTAGAGTGCCTTTTACGAGTTTGTTTTATATCATACCTATGGGGTGCCCACTGGGTAAACCTTACAAAGGAGCCTACGGTATCGTATAAACTATGGGAATATATAAAATGTGTTAAGGGGGATATGGATAACACCTTAACGCTATTTTAATACTTTTACTTTACTGTAGACATAGTATATTAATATATTGTACTACCTAGTAGATAATTTAATGGATCCTTAGGAAATGTGAATCCCGAACATCTCTTAAGTTACTACACTCACGTTAGACATTGGATAGGAGATGTTAAACCCCGTAAACATCTTTGACACTGTCATATGCATATTTACCGTTGATTTAACTTACATAGGACTTTCAGTTCTGACTCGAGTGTTTTGTCTTTTCAAATTGCTCGGGTCAGCCTGAGCATTTCAAGGTTAAAGACCTTATTTCTGAAGAACGAAGACGAAGATTTGTACTAGTATTATTTATTATATTTCGTTGCATCGTGATGTTCCGCTGCATTTGCTATTTATTTATTTTTATTTCTATAACTGATTTTTGTATTGTAAAAGAATAGTCAAATATATTTATAAAACAACTTCATGAACTGTTATTTGATTATTATATTTTGTCATTCCGTTGCGAGATTCTGTATTTGTTTATTCCTTTTCTCTTTTTCTTATTTACCCCATAACAATTTGCCCTTTTGAATGATTTGAGTCCGGCATGCATGTCCACTTAGAATGTCCAAAAAGTAAGCTCATTAAAGTTAGCATAGACTTTATGGTTCAAAGCATCATCATGCTTAAATGATCTGTTAGAGTCAAAGCAAGTATGGTGCATGTTCCAGTACTATGCATCCGTTCGTACGTTGTTTTATGGTTTTGGACAAAGCCTTTGGGTGGATCTGTAGCGACGCTTAAAGGGTATTTATACTAGGAAGTAGTAACGTAGATATAGACGCTTGGAAGCACTGTAGTGACAGAGGTTTTCATTGTTGCTGGGAGAGCACCCTAGGCTTGTATAGGGGCATCTGTACAACAAAGTGGTCATATGTGGAATCTCGGTTTCATTCACGGACCCTCGAGGGTAGGAACATACATAAATCCAAAGGTCACGTAAGGTGTAGTTGCTCCATTTATATTTCATTCGGTTCAGGATGATAGAAGACATTCTTTATTTATCATTATTGTTATGTTACGCTTGTGATATAATAGTTGATTGATATTATCTTTCTGTATAGCATAGTGCATATTCATATTATGACACTTTCACCACTTCTACACTTATATACTAAGATTACCTTTATCACAATATATTGTTACACCGCAGTCTCATTATATTAGTTGGGTCGACTCATTGATGACAGGAGAAGTGCAAGTTATGATACATTTTCTATTATTTTGAGATAGGTTTACTTTACTCTTTATAAACACTCCAGATTACTTCTGAGCCACGTTTGTGAATGTTAGGGTTGTCTCGCATGTTTAAAGGAATGACGGTTTGGATTGGAGAATAAAAGTCCCACATTGCTAAATAACATGGAGAAGTGGTGTATAAATATGGGTTGGTAGGCATGTAACATCAGGGCTTCCTTTTGTTACAACAAAAGTGTGTGTCAACCCATATGCGTACGCCACGTGCTGGAGATGGGGAGCTTGATCCGACCGTCGTTACACAACAGTGGTATCAGAGCCGAAGGTTACGGACTGGGCCATGCAAGACACGGCAGTACTCTCAAAGGTTACCGCAAAGGGATGCGAGTCAAGGGGGAGACTATTAGGGTTGTCTCGCATGTTTAAAGGAACGACGGTTTGGATTGGAGAATAAAAGTCCCACATCGCTAAATAACATGGAGAAGTGGTGTATAAATATGGGTTGGTAGGCATGTAACATCAGGGCTTCCTTTTGTTACAACAAAAGTGTGTGCCAAGCCATATGCATACGCCACGTGCTGGAGATGGGGAGCTTGGTCCGACCGCTGTTACACAACAGTTAAGATGACCGGTTGAACCTCAGTAGTTTTTTGTTTAGTTATATATAGTTTTGATATACAATATTTTGATATAGTTTCCATCAAACCACTAAGTCTGAACCGCGTTTTGTCTTTTTCTATTTATATCATGACAACTTTCGGGTACTCAATTGGGTAATTTGGAGATCTAAGGCTTTAGGAAATACGTTATTAGAATGCATAGCTGGAGCATTTTAGAGGTTGACATCGATATTTTGGATGTGTATACTTGATATTTTAGCAGTTCATGGTGGACATAATATTTGTATACGAGATCCATTATATGTGATATCTATTTAGATTTCAATGTAGTTGGAAGTTAATGTATTCTGACTTTCTATATTGATATTTATTTATCAGTTGTTTCCGCTAGTGCAATGTCTAATATATTATCATCATGTTCTATTCTTGTATATTTAGTATTTTTTATTTTATCATCCAGCTGTGAGTTCCTATAGATATTTTGGTTTAGTGTTTTGTTCTAATTTCACCCTAACAATGTCTTTTATGGTATTCAAAAATCAGTCTTGATATGAGACGATGATTTTGGGTATTACGAGGCATAAATGAACGCAAACATGTGCGCATTGAATGCACGTATAAATGAATAAGTGATCATTAAAGCCTGGCTTTTGCTCTAGAGCCTATTGTACTCATATCATGCGCCCAATTGTTTGAGTTGCTTTGCTAGAATTGAGTTGTGATCCTTCATTATGATTTTGTTTTGTATATTTGGTAGTAAATGACTTGGGTTTATGATACAAACTTGATTCTTTGATTTGATGGAGAGTTAATGTGTGCATAAGAACAGTTTTCTTATCCGATTCAGTTCCGTGTAAACATATCGCACGCCATGTGATACTATACCTGCACAAAGGTATAAACTGACAGAGAGTTGCAGCCGTAATATAGATTCATGTGTCTGTTTCTTGGCTATCGTTTACTTGAAATCACGTACAACTTTCATTTGCATGAGCTTTAGTAAATACACTTTGGTCGTAATACGCTTTAATTACACACATTAATTTAATTTCGGATATTATACTTTGTGCACATCATATCCTTGATATTCATAATCTATTAAATAATAGTAAAGCAGAAAAATTTAAAGCTCTCTTATTAATTCTAGATATTTCCTCCTCAACCCTTAATTCACTCCAGATATTTTATTTCCCTATCTCACAATTTATTGTTATTATAATTATTACAATGTTTTTATTGGTTCTCTTTTCTACTATTAAAATTTAATACTAATTTTTACAATTGTTTGCATATTTCTTGCAAATTTTTTCTGTTATTTTTACATTTAAGTCTATATATATTAAATTTAGTTAGATGATCTTAAATTTAAGTTTTTAAATAAATACAATTAACGAATATTCATTAGTTGATCTAATAAATTTTGAAAAATAACAATTCTACATGCGTACTGCATTCATATTGATAAAAATGGTAAAATTGGTTTTTTATTCAAGTCCATATAGTTTTAATTTTTCACAACTATATACAAATTATACAATGTTCTACTAATATTCTCTCCTATCATTTTGCATTTAAATACCAGCATTCGATAATTTTTACAATTATTTACGAATTTCTCCTAAATTTTCCTATATTATTTTACATTTAACTCCGTATTTTGAATTTATTAATCTTGAATCTAAACTTTTTAACTAAATTCAATTAACAAATATTTATTGATTGATCTAATAAATCATAAAAAATGATAATTCAATGTGTATACAGCATTTTCACTGATAAAAATAGTAAAACTATTTTTTCACTCAAGTCCGTATGATCTAATATTTTCATAATTATATACAAAATTATCTTTGATACTTTTACATTTTTCTGCATTTAAGTTCATAAATTTCTTTCTTTCTAAAATTAGTTATTTAATACAAAGAAATATATGCATAGTTTTTTCTTTCTAAAATTAGTTATTTAATACAAAGAAATATATACATAATTATTTCTTTTTAAAGTTGTTATTTCAATACAGAAAAATATATACAAATTTTTCTTCCAAATTGGTACATGATTACAAACATATACAACGTTTTTTCTTTCTAAAATTGGTAAATCAAATGGACTCTTTATCATTATTAAATTATATTTTATGAAGAATAACGTTGCAATTAATGATAACTGATGAATGTTTGTATTTTGTATTATTGAAAAAAGAATAAATATTTTCAATTAGTATGTTTTTGTACAAAAAGTTACAACTTGATTATTTATATTCGTAATATGAGTTGATCAATGGACAAACATTATACCATATTTTGATTAGAAATATTTTTCTTTCATATTTTATTATCTTTTTTACATGAATGTTAAATATATTTTTTGAAAAGTTTTACGATAAAATAAAAATAGTAAGGCATGAAACAATATGATTTGTAACGTTTTAGATCTTATTTTCGCTTAATATTTCTTTTAATATAAATAAAAATTTATAAATGTGTGCTGCAAGAATTTTAAATGCATACAAATACATTGAGTCTTTGGTATTACACTTTTATTTTTAGGTAATAGTCGTCATTCTCTCAAATAATATTTGATATCTAATGTATACATCATTTATCTTTTAGCCAAATGTATCAAAAACTAAATGTCAATTTCAGGATATATGTACATGAATATTTATTTATGAAATTTTATAAAAATATTAATTTCAAAATTTATTAAGAATGTTTATTTTCATTTATTTGATTAATAAATAATGAATCCTAAAAAATAATAAATTAATATATTATTCATTTTTATCAGCAAAAATGATAATTTCATTTTTATTAAAATATACGAATCTCATAAAACATACACACTTATAATATAGTAATTTCATTTTATAATTCATTTATCTTAACAAATTCATGAGATGTTGCATAATAAATTATATTCTTCAAATATGGTTAAAATATTATTTTTCTACAACACACCGTATGCAACGCACGGGTAACACACTAGTTTAAGTGAAAAGAAAAAAAAATGTTGTACATACATTGACAATTATATTATTAACCACACTTAAGAGTTTAGATTGAAGAGCCATACCACTATCAATTATCCATTAAAATTTTATATCTTTGATAGCACCAAACAGAACATGCGAAGCAGTTAATAAAAGGAAAGTTCTAAGGCAGGAAGAATTGTGCGGTGATGAGTTGGATGAAGGTAAAATATCAGTGGATTTCGGGAAGATGGTGGCGATGAATCGAACTGGGAAGTGGGCAAATAAATTTGGGAACTGGAAGAATTGGAGGAGAAAGGACGTACTACATTTGCAATTTTAAAGAGAAAATTGGATTAGGAGGTACGCACAGGCGTGCGATAGAGAAATGTAGAGGCATAGTTGGGTTTTCAAAAAGGCACAGCGGAATTTTTATTGGTAGAACTTGCTTTTTTAATAGTAGAGATATATGAGATGTAAAAAGAATTATTAAGAAAATACTTGGTACATGCACTTTAAAACCAACATCTAAATTATGGAAATAAAAATACAAATTGAATACAATTAAAAAGATGATTTTAATACAAAATATTGCAACTGATCTTTCACAAAACAAACAAGGTCTATACACTTTTGTATGAGCCTAACATTTATGCACTTTAAAACTAACGAATGACTAGCGCGAACTCATACTATACAAACAGGTTATAGCTTTTTTAGTTGTCATTTAATATTTGTTTCATGTTGGGTAGATGTATCATTGGGATTGACAATAACTTGATGATTTTATTTGAACAATTTGTTGCTCCTTCGAAATATTATCAATTTCTCAACCGTATTCCAAAAAACAATAATACTATATTGTGTGGTACTCAATATATATTAGTATGTCTGCCCATTAAATTTACTTGAAGGTAAAGATATAATAGCAAAAATTATTTATGCTACTGCAAATGTTTTAGATGAAACTTGATGTACGAAATATACATAAAATAACTTAGACACACTTTGTTGAAGCAATAATATATAGACCACTGTTCCGCAGTTAACTCATATGAAGTAGACCAAAAAATTATCTTTTTGATTCATGCGTAAAGCATGTAATTTTTTTAATCAGACTTCAATTTTACAACCTTAACCCTTTTGTATGTAAATATTTCATTCTAACCTACTAAACGAATGCAAAATACAGTGAGCAGTTGAATTATACATTTGAAGGGTATACAACGTCATAGGAACCACCCTTATTGATAAGAGGAAATCATGGCAGCGATATAATTTCAAAACTTACTGTGGAAACCACTGCCTCTTGAAAAACTATTATATGTTACCCTCTGTGCCTATTTTCGAAAGAAACAAAAATTGTTTCTCTTTCACAACTTAAATCAACGGTAAAACATGATTTTATTCAAGAAAAATTATTATCCGATTTCTTAAGCAAGTGGCTTTTAAATGAAAACGAATGTTGTGATGAAGATGAAACATTCATGGACTTGGAAACATGTTTGAGAGGATAATAGAAGAAACTTGAAATGGTTGGAAGTAATATGGATTAAACGGAAGAGCAAGGTATCGATCACTTTGTGATCGGTACGGACCGCTTTTTAAGCCTCCTATGAGACTCTGAGGCTATGACTTATAGATGGTTGGCCTGAGCGATCGTCTCGAGGTGCAATTCCGAAGGAGTAGGTGGACAACTCCAAAGGAGATCTAAGGGAAAGAAGACAAGTACTAGAGATATCAGATTTCTCCAAATCAACATGCCTTCAGACAATCAGATCAGTACCGACCACTCCAGGTCGGTATCGAGTTAAATTTATGATTCATAGGACTCTATCTCCTCTTCTGTATTCTCGAATCTGAAGTTAGACTTGGTATATTGATAAATGCTGGATAATTTCCTTATAAATACGGCACATATAGCATTTGAAAAAGAACTTTTTGGTATTTTCTTTCTTTATCTTCTATATCTCGTTAACCCTAGTCAATAAGGAAGTTACTCTTCACTATTCTAGGCTGTTAGACCTACCAAACTGTTGTAGATGTGACTATAATCTATAATCAATAACAATATAGTGGACGTAGGGCTTGGATTTGCGACCTTTAAAAACTCTCTGTTTTATTTATCGTTTAGGCTAGATCTCTATATTTTTACTCGTTTTGGATGTTATGCCATTTCTCGGCTCAACATTTTTGTGCTTTTACTGAAAGCGATGAAACTCTGGGTTAGATCTAACTTCTATTATGGATTGAAGTGTCCAGGGGTAAGATCTAGAAGGTTTTCGTTAAAGGATTTGAAGGATTTGTGTAACATCTCCCATCTTTAGGTTCGAAATTGAGCAGTAAAAATGTTGCAGTTGTCTATAGTATTAATTTTTGATGATAAAATGCAATCATATTAATGAATCCATAATATCAAAAGCACAAGAATATGAAATAATTGTAAACACAATTTCAAGGCAAACTTCCATATTTCATTTCAAAGTTATAATTTCATATTCAGTACATAATAACAAATGTTGCCAGATTTAGATAAAATATATATTATCAAATATTTCAAGAGCGACATATAAAGATGCCTCATTGGTTGATCAAAGTTACTATATAGACAGATACATTTACTAACAATACATTTGTACAACAATTAAATTAACATAGCAGATAATAGTAATGGATAGGCTCCCACATATCTAGATTTTCCTCCTACATGTCTCCGGAAGCTTTATTCATCAAAATATACTTAACATGTAAATCCCTTACTCCCGACCAATCAAATCAAATTATGAGCACCCGAGAGTTTAAGGGAAAAACATAAACTTTGAGTTAGACAAAAAGCCTAGTGTAAATAATAATATGTCGTCTCGGTTTATAGATATTAAGTGAGATCAGGCTGCTGAGCGAATCAGGTTTTCCCCTCGCTAATATCTCCTTAATAATATATCTTTTGCAAATCAATTCCTACAACCAAACTGGTTAAAATTAATAATATAAATGATAATGCACATGCATGCTACATAAGTAATCATGACCATCCATCAATTCAGTGGGCTATCATCCCAATATTTAGTTTTCGCAAGGTAACTATCAACCTACATGGCCGACATGGGCATACTAGATATATCAAATTTTCTAACTGCTTGTTAGAAGAAAACTAGACAATTTGTCCAAATACCCTTATCCTAGTGTTTACCTGATTACTTGTCAGTCTCATAGTTTTGCTAGACTTATTATGAACCTAAAGATTTTGCAGGCCAACCTATAACCTATCTTATCTTTATGTATTCATTTCTGTGCATAAACCTATTTTTGTCTTACCCTTGACAAAGCTATACACACTGGAATTTTGGACTTATATCGGCTATGGGCTAATAGTTGAAGTATCAGACGCTACCCTACACCAGTCCCACATGGTTTTCTAATATTTGACTCGATTTTATCTTATCACAATCTATCTACAAGTGATAAAACATTAATCTCTTTTGTAAAATTTTAGGCTAAATACCCTATTTATTTCCTTGTAAACGTAATTCTTTACAAATGATTTACCATTTCAAATCATACTTCCAAAATAAGGAAAATATAGCCCTTTTACTTTATCCAAAATAATTATGCGATGATGTATGCTTTCACAATACAATGTTGATGAATTTCAAAACTATTTGAGGTCATCACCAGTCAAAACCATAGGCTATAGAGCCAAAATAATATAAGTTCTTATATTGATAAAATACGACAAGGTCATCGTCGATGCGGGTCTTCTCCCTTCAAAACATAGGCCATAAGGCCAAGATAATCAAATTCTATATATTGATAAAGCTCGACGTCATTATCGCCATTGGGGTCGTCTCCTCTCTTCAATAAAAGCGTTCGAACCTTTAACTTATGAAACATAATTCCATAGAGTCGATAATATAATCGTCACACTTTATTGAGTGTCGACGTTATAAAATGTAAATCTTGATTTGCATACTCAAAGTCTTTTAAGAATAAAGTCGACATAGATAGACTTCAGTATTGCTGCCTCAAGGAAAACAAGCGACGTCAATAGGGCCGAAGTGATAATAAGTGGTAAGGATTTAAGTCGATAATCATTAAGTTCGAAGTTATAAAATGCGGCATCATAAATTATCAAAGTCGTTATTAGCGGCACAGGCCTACAAAGTCGAAGGCAATATATTTTAGACATGTGACATCATTACCACCTCTAAAAACTACTTTAAAACCACTGGAGTCGGCGACGTTTTTGAAAACAAGCAGCATAGTTGATAGTGCGACATCAATGTATTAGAAAGCAGCATAGTCCACTTTTAAAGTTCACGTCATCGACTATGATGCTTGGCTCCCCTCTTCAACCAAGCCAATGCATTACATCGACCGAAGTTAATACCTTACATATTGCTCTTGGTTGACGTCGAAGGCCATACGGGTGGTATGATGAAACACGACGTCGTGATCATCAGCGTTGCAAAGCCGTAATTATTTTAAAAACTGACTTTTTACTAATAAAGGTAATTTCTTTTCACCAACCCCTTGTATTTATCAAAATGATATTGGATACAACCTTTTTATCAAAATCTTTTCCAAAAAACTGCTAAGGAGCATATTTATCATTTCCAAAGTACTTAGCAATCCTTGCATTTTATATTAATATTTAAATATATTAATCAAGCCCTTCTAGCTTAATAATTCATACTAATTCATAAACACTTGGGGAAAATCCTAAAAAATGCGGATAAATCTAATTTAATATTCTTACATATAAAAATTTCGAGGCCAAAAACCTAAATTAACTATTTGTAATACTTATAACCCAAAATAAACTATATTTCAACCCTATAAAATTTACCAAATATTCTTGTTAAAACCAAAAATTATGAAATTTAAAAATTACTTCCAAAGTAATGCTCTAACATTATATCAAAAATTCAAGTCATTTGAGTTTCATATAATGGGTTATATAACTCAAACTTATCAAATAATTTCATAAATAATTTAAATAGATTCACCAATAAACATATAATCATTCAAACTATCATAATATGGCATAGTATAAGCAAAAGATTCGGGTTTGAACTTTAAAACGAAAATAACATTCAAAACTTGGGATGCATGACTATTTTTCACCTTGAATTGATTAAAAAGGTTGAGATTTGTATTTTAATTTGATTCCCCTTGCTTTGATCATATTTTCCTGCTTATCTTCCCTTTGGAACTCTTGTTAATCGCCGACCCTTACTCTTTTATTTTCATTTTTATTGAATGGAATGAATAAGGGAATGAGAATGAAAGTATATGTTTAAGGAAGTATGCCCCTTTCCCATTTTTTCCTCCTTATATATTCTTTTATCTTATTAATGTTCTAATTAATCATATTAGTTCATTAATTAGGCTCAACCCACATTAATTACTATATCCCAATTTCCTTCTCATTCAACATTATTTTATTTTATTCACCCTATTAAATGTCCTAAATAATATTAATCAAAATTAGAGTTGTTACAGACTCTCCTTTTGAAAGAATCTCTTCCTCGAAATTATGATAAAGTACACAAATCAAACATAAAAGCACAAATGTAAAACATATAATCAAACAAGTCAGGGTAAGTGTCCCTAATCCATTCCCCATTTCCCAAGTAAGTCTCTCTCTCATCGTCACTCCGCTAGAGTTTCACTTATCTGACTGTTTTGTTCCTTAGCTTTTTCTCATCCTTAGCCACAATACGAAACGGATGTCTAACTATAGTCTGTCCAGCTCGACTACTAAATCTTCCAATGTTGTCGGAGTTACAGTAGTCTTTGGATCTCGAACACACTTCCTTAGATGAGAAATATGAAAAACATTGTGGACTCCTGCCAAACTGCTCGATAACTCCATCATGTAAGCGAGTTTCCTAATCCTCTCTATGATAGGAAATGGACCTACATATCTTGGTGCTGATTTTTCCATCTTTCCAAACCTTATTACATCCTTCACTGGTGATATTTTGACGAAAACATGATTTACAACTAAGAATTCTAAGTCTTTCGCTCTCTTATCAGCATAACATTTCTGTCTAGATTGAGCTTCCTTCATTCTAGCCTAAATCAATTCAATCTTTTTTGCAGCTTCTCTTACCATATCCAGTCCAAGACTTAATTTTTCTCTAGTCTCTAACCAACATGCTGGCGATTTACACGGTCTTTCATATAAAGCTTCAAAGGGCTCCATTCTTACACTAATCTGATAGCTATTATTATACGAAATTTTGACCAAGTGCAAACGGTCTTCCCATGACCCGCCAAAATCTAGTACACAAGCCCTTAGTAAATCTTCAAGTTCCTTATTGACTCTCTCTATTTTCCCATTTGTCTGTGGGTGATAAGCGGTACTCATCTTAAGCTTGGTACCTAATATCTCTTGTAGACTCTTTCAGAATTCATTAGTGAGCAAAGCATCTCTGTCACTAACTATACTACTAGGAATCCCATGCAGCCTACAATATTTTTCATAAACAACTTAACTAATATAGGTGCCGTCCTGATTGACTTAACAGGAATAAAACGCGTACTCTTGGTCAGTCTATCCACTATGAACCATGTACTTTCATTTCCCCTGTTTGATCTTGGAAACACATCAATAAAATCCACGGATATTGAATCCCATTTTCCAAACTGGTATATCCAAAGGCAGAAGCAATCCATTAGGCTTTTGATGCTCGACTTTTACTTGCTAGTAATTCAGACACTTTTTAACCATAAGCTTACATCCTTTTTTCATGCGCTCCTAGAAGAAACTTCTCTTCATATCCTGATACATCTTAGTTCCTCTAGAATTAATAGTAAACTACGATCGATGACACTCCTTAAGTACTTCTTTCCTTAGGTCATCTACGTCTGTTACACATAATTGTCCTTTCTTTCTCAACCATCCATTTTGGTTAAGGTAAAAATCCTTTAAATCATCAATCTCAGTTCTACCTTCCAATCTTCTAATTCTTTTAGTTTCTCTTTGCTTAGAAGCAATTCTTTCAATCAATACCGGTCGAACTTTTAAACATGATAACACTATAGTACATTGATTAGAATTAGTAATGAATCTTAACTGCACATTACAAGTAGTCAGTGCTTCCAAGCCTTTCGAATCAACCAACATAGCTAACTCCAAAATCTGATGTTTTGTGCTAAGTGCATCTGTAACTTTATTTCCTTTCCCTAGTGTGTACTCAATTCCAAAACCATAAGAAGCTAAAACTCTAATCACTTTTTCTATTTCAAATTCAACTCATTCAAAGAGAATAAATACCTTATGGACTTGCAATCTGTAAAAATTTCAAGTCATTCTCCCAAAAGATAATATCTCCCCACCTTTAAAGCAAATACTACAGCAGCCAACTCTAAGTTATGAGTCGGATATTTGACATCATGCGATCTGAGCTGTCACGAAGCATAGTCTATTACATTACCTCTCTACATTAAAAAACAGCTCCTAGTCCAGTTCCACATGCATCGGTATACACCGCCAAATCTTGATTTCCATCCGGAACAACTAACACAAGCACGTTGGTTGATAAATGTTTCAGCTTCTGAGATGACTCCTCACATTTATCAGTCCAAACTTACTTCACGTCCTTCCTTATTAGTTTATCCATCGGTGCTGCTATAGAGGAGAAATCCTTGATGAATCTCCAGTAGTAGCCAGCTAGTGCGAGAAAACTCTTTATCTCAGTTACTGTCTTGGGTCTCTTTCAGTTATTAACCACTTCTATCTTAGCTGGATCCACTGACAACCCATTTTCTGAGACTACATGACCTAGAAACTTCAGCTCCTTCTTCCAAAAATGGCACTTCAAAAACTTCGCTTTTATTTAATGCTGCCTCAACGTCTCGAGCACTACTCTAAGATGAATCTCATGATCACTTTCATCATTAAAATATATCAAAATGTCATCATTGAACACCAACATGAACCTATCCAAATGCTCTTAGAAAATCCAGTTCATCAAATTCATAAAGAAAGCCGGTGCATTAGTTAATCTAAATGGCATGGCTAACCACTCGTATGAACCATACCTCATTCGAATGCCATCGCTGTCCTCCGCTACCCTCAATTCATGGAACCTTGTTGTCAAATCAAACTGGAAAATACCTTGGCTCCATTCAACTAATCAAATAAATCATCAATTCTCAGCAAAAGGTATCGATTCTTTATTGTCGTTTCATTCCACTTATGATATTTGATTCACAATCTTGACGACTTGTCTGGTTTCTTCACAAATACCATGGCCGCTCCCCAAGACGAACTACTTGGTTCAATGAAACTCTTTCCTTCTAAATCCACTAGCTGCATCTTTAACACCTTTATCTCGGTAGGGGTCATCTTGCTAGGTGATCTACTTACGGGCACAGCTCCTAGTACGAAATCTATTCGAAACTCAATAGCTCCTTCTGGTGGTAGTTCTGTCACCATCTCAAAGACATCCGCAAAATCTTTTATAATTAAAACCTGATTCAAATCATCCTCCTCCTCTATTATATCTAATAAATCATGGACATCAGAACTTGGATTCACTACTAGGTATATAATTCGGTCGCTACTCTTAGGGTATCTTAGTGATATTTTCCTATCCTAGCAAAATATCTTAGCATCATATTTACTTAACCAATACATACCCAACATAATCCCAAATCCCATAAAATAAAATAGAAGTTGTAGGCAAATACATGACCTAATAATGCAAATTCTAAATGGTCGCATCTCATCCCTAGATTTGCATATTCTCATATCGGATTCACAACCCTTAGTTAATTAGGTATGAGGGTTTTAAGTTAAGCTTATCTACCAAACAAAGAGATATAAAAGAAAATGATGCACCAGTATTAAATAATATTCTAACAGGTATACTATAAATCAAAACCATACCTTCCATCACAGCTTTCCCTTTCTCCTCAGCCGTTAGTATCGAGGTAGCTGGTTCCAAAGAAAATACTTTTCCCTTTTCTACCTTGGTCACTTCCAGATATTTGTTCATGTAATGTCCCACCTGGTCGTAGTTAAAGAACTTAATGTTTTTCTTTCCAATGACTTCCTTTCCCTTGCTAGTTCGACACTCATAAACATAATTCCCCTTCTTGTCACACTTATAACACACAACCTTAGACTTTCCTTTCTTGGCAGCTCCACCCTTTCGTGCTCCCTTCTTTTGATAAAACTTTCTCTTTTGATTCCGTCCACTCTAACTCTTTGCTGGCTTGTTATTACTGAACAAAGTAAGCATCTCTTCATTTCTCAAAACCATCTCCGTAACTATATTACATGGATCCCCGAGGTGTGGTAATGTTTCCCTAGCAAGCTTAGGTCTTGGCCATGAATGAACATGTCATTCCTTTTGATAACCATGTCAATGGTAGCATACCCATATCAGGATAGCTTCTCAAATCCGGTTGTGCACTCAAGCACCGTCATATCACCTTGCTCCAATTCTACAAACTTCCTCAACAGAGTTGACTTTTGCAATCTCAAACATAAATCTTTCTTCATACCTCCTTCTAAATTCAGCCCAAGTCAAAGTTCCTCTGCTGCCCTAATAGTCATATTGTTTCACCAGTACAATACAGCTCCTTGCAATTGCCTCGATTCCAACCTCCTCTTCTATTCATTATTGAAACGTAGATCAGTGAAAATCCTTTCATAATGAAGCAACCAATTCTCCACTTCAACTGCATCCTCCATTCCAATTAATGGTTTCCCTCGAAGTCTGGCATAGTCTCCACTCACTACAACATAATTGTTGATAACTGGGACTTCTTGATTAGCTCCTCCAGCATTGCCACCAACTAACCCAGTAGTAGCTTCTTCTTGCATCATGTTGACTAAGAACTGATACATTGCTCTCATATCAACCAATGGTGTTATTGCACCTACATTCGCAGTTGCATATCGACCCGGATTTCTTCAAATATTGGGCCTTACATTTCCATTGGCGGTAGTGCTTCCTCCATCGAGATTCACTCTTCCATTTCCTGCCTCCATATCTTACTCCCTTAAATCTGCATTCGAACCTTATTAAGATACGAAAAAATGGTTTGAGAGAGAGGGAGAATAGAGATATAGCAGATACTCATATATAGTAGATATAAGTACGTATTATAGTGCTATCCCATTCCCTAATCATTCTCAGATTCTTTAGGATTATGTTCTCGAAAACTCTTTTTAAAGTTCATAATTCTTTAGTTTTACATGAACCTATGCTCTGACACCAAATTGTAACATTCTCCATTTTGAGGCCCAAAACTAAGCGCTACAGGTGCTAGAACCATCTATAGTATTAATTTTCAGCGATAAAATGCGGTTGTGTTAATGGTACCCATAATATCAAAAGCATAAGAATATGAAATAATTTTAAACACAATTTCAAGGCAAACTTCCATATTTCGTTTTGAAGTTATAATTTCATATTCAGCACATAATCCCAAACATTACCCACATTCAAACAATATAATTCTTAAAAAAATACTCCAAGAGCGACTTATGAAGATGCTCCCTTGGTTAATTAGAGTTACTAATAGATACATTTATTGTCAATAAATTCATGCAACAATTAACATAACACAGCGAATAATAGCGATGGATAGGCTTCGACAAAGCTAGCTTTGCCACTTGCATGTCTCTGAAAGCTTTATTCATCAAAATCAACTTAACCCGTAAAGCCCAACCTACTTAAATCAAATTTTGAGCACTTGAGTGTTTAAGATGAGAACATAAATTTCGAGTGTAACACACTAATATTTTATGGGAAATATAATTAAAAAGAAAATAAAAGTGCATTTTGTACAGTAGTAAAGGTGTATGTTGACTTTCTTAGCGACCAGGGATCAAGTCCCATTGTCTCCCATTATCTGGAGCGATGTTAATTTAGCTGGTTTGATACCGGTGATTTTCCTATGTATTTCAGTATTGTTTCTAACATATGGCGGCCTCCCATTCTGTCTAGTATGTAATAGGATGAGATTTGCTAAATTTTGTTAGTTGAGTGATGTGTATGGGCTAGAATGGATAACCATTAAGTGTATGAAAGAACTTGATTTAATCTAAATAATCTAATGGATTATATTTACTCCAAAAATCTATAAATAAACCATCTAACCTAACCTAATCTCTTATTTAGGCGTTGCTATAATTCTACAGTAAAACTAATGTGTATTATTTTTCCTCCTTTTCTCTACTAAATAAACAAATCTCTAATAAATAAATTACTTATAAATATTCAAGCAATTTGGGAGTTTAGAAGAATCATAGGGAGAAAGATTAAAGAAAAACATTTTCAAATTTATACAAGCTCAAGTGCCAGGTGAGTGGGAATTAATATGAAATAGAGAAATATAGTAGTTCAATTTCAGTTCTTTTCTGGCACGTTATTATGAATTAATTTTCGTTATTAATAGTGAATAGATGTAAATTATTGCAACTTGCTCTTTTTCTTTTATTTCTCAAATCTAATTCATGTTAAATATGGGACATATAAATTGTCTATTCACGTTTTATGGAACAAATAAGATTGAAATTTATGTAAAATATTGTATCTTCTCCTTCTAGCATTTCCCAATTCTAATTCATGTTTGAGCTGAAATTTAGAACAAACAAATTGTTATTCACATTTCATGGCATAAATAAGATTGTTTTAATTAAATTGAATTAGAACAGTCATTCAATTTCTAATGGTGGAACATATTAGTTGAATAAATTCAGATTATGTTACTTGAATAAAATTATGCTTTTTTTTAAATATAAATATTTGAATAAAATTGTGGTTTTGATTGATATAATTACATAATTTTAAATATGATTTTGGAACAAAATTGAGAAGTCTAATTGGCTTAATTATTTGTTTCATATGTGGCCTAAAAATGTAAAAGTGGAAATTTGTGTAATTAAACGGTTTGTGGCCATTGGATAAAATTTTTGTATAGATTAAATCTCTAAAAGCGGAACGTAAATTACGATCGAAAAAAATGAAATTGAATGGACCATAAAGGCTAGGGTAAATCTGTAATAAAATGGTACAAAATTTATAGACAAATCATACGGACTGAACGGGCGTGAAATTGAAATACCATTTATGTATGAAAAAGGAAAATTGTGAAATAACCAAATTAGATGTAAAAATGGCCTAAAGTAGATTAACGAAAATAAATAGTATGTAAACTATAACGGTAAAATTAATTAATCTAGAAGCGATTTGGTAGGCAAACCTTATAAAGGTCTGGATAGGTGTTTCATGCGGTTAAGATCAAAATATAGTTTTGGCTGTACGTACTAGGAGCGGGCAAGTAGGTTCGTAAGGATGTTTGTTACCTATTATAGGTTGCTAGTACATAAGATAGATAGCATCCGCAATCGTAGGCTTCTCCAGGTAGATCAACGTGGACGGAACATGACAAATGTGCTCTGACGTAGGCTTCTTTAGGTAGATCATCGGAGAATTTTGCGCAGCCTACCCGCTGCAGGCGCTCTTTCGAAGAACCGACACTTTAGATAGGGGAAAGTCCATATTGGCGACCAAGGAGATAGGAGGATAAGAGTCTAGTTTGGAGGAACCTGAGTGCAACTTCGGTATCCTGCGAGGTTGTTTGAGTCGGTGCTGGTCAGACGTAAGAGGCATTTAGTCACAGTGAAAGGGTGAAGAGTATGACTTTCATGCTGTAGCTCATGGATAGGTAAGGACTGCAGGTCCGATAGGCTGATTGACATTTAGTATTACTGCATGGTTGACTTCCCTAGAGTGACCATGGACTTGGGCTTCTTAGAAACTATGTCTAAGAAGGATTCACTGCATTATATTATTCACCCTCTGCGATATCCAGGGAGGACCTGAAATTAAACTTTTTATTCTTTCTGCTTTATTTTATTTGTCATTCACCAGACTTTATGTCTGACCATTCCTATTTTTCCTATTTTCCCCAAATAATAGAAGGGCGGGGTCTAGGTTGTAGTTCTTTGTAGCTTGGAGGGTATTTGGTGCAGTTGTTATCTTCAACTTTTGTTTCTTTTGTTTCACGTACTTCATTTCACTTTTCCGTACTTCATTCTATATATGAGGACCTAAATTATGAACTTTGTTATGTTTTATGTTTTGGTGGAGACTACTTGGTACTTTTGGTTTCAGAAATAAATTTGGGATAATATTGCTTTTAATGAAGCTATTTTGGCATTAATTTATAATTAGTGAAAGTTTTCTTCCACTGTAATATTTTGATCATTTTATGGTGTTGCCTTAGTCTGCGTGCTATGTTATGGATTTTTTTAACCCGAACACCCGTGCTTAGTCATATTCGATTTTCGAGAGGCTTAGAGGTGCAGGGTGTCACAGTTGGTATCAGAGCTAAGGTTTCGGTAATCCTAAAAATATCTTAAAAATATAAAGTTTTTGAATAATTTATAAAGGATGTTCCAAATAATAATTTAAAAATATGTGTATATATTTTGGAAAGAAAAGAATTCTAGAAATGGGTCCGTCATATCTCTTCCTCCCTATCTATTGAACTATTTTTGAAGTACCTAATCCCATCTTTTTAATATCCATAGATAGAAATGTCTGAACCGTAAGATATCCCTAAAGTTCCCAGCTTTAATATGCCTGCTTGGTTTAGACGTTATTTGCAGGCTACTACACGAGTAGAGCCACCGGCTAGGGATGCTGCTAAGATGGAAGGGGCATCAGCCTGTCCGTAGGTATTCCCAATCTTCCCAAGTCGTGCAAGGACTACACCAGCTTAGGAGGCAAGCCATTTCTTGGCACCAAGTCATATACTTAGGGATAGCTTAGATCCATGGTTGTGAGCAGATATTTGGACTAATGGGATTAGAGGACTTGTCTCGAATGTAGTTGGCTTTATGGAAATTGCAGGGAGGGGCTCTTTGTTGGTGGGAGATTGTGGAGGCTGGGGCTGATAATTTGACTTCGGCGGATTTTTTTACAAGGTTCGAGAGGAAATTCTTATTGCAAGATGAAGAGGGAGTGCAGCTAAATAAATTTTTACAGCTTAAGAAGGGGATATGACAGTTAAGGAATATGTTAATCAATCCAACGAGCTTGCCTGATTTGGACTAGATCTGATCAATACTCCTCACAAAAAGGGCTGAAGTTCGCTAAGGGTTTGAGTCAGTCACTATAGAGTTTGGCAGTGAGCCACATTTCGATGGGAGCCACTTTTGAGGGATTGGTAGAGATGGCATTACTAGTTGATACTAAGAAGAAAGGAGATGTGGTGTAGAAGAGTGATGGGAAGAAGAAGTGGAAAGGAAAGAGGAGAGGAGGAGGAAGGTCAGGTGGAAAAAGGAAAGTTCCAAGGAAGGACTATAAGTGCAATACTTGTGAAAACTAGGTCATCTTGCTAAGGATTGTAGAGGAGCAAGAGAGAGAGATCGAGACTGAGGTGCTATCTTTGTGATCGGGTGGGGCATATAAAAAAGGACTGTCCGTCAATGTCCAAGGATAGTTCACAGACACCTTCATAGCTTGCTCAGACTTATGCGTTAGAGGCAACTCCTTCCTCTAGTACTTGTCCAGTTGTTGACAAGGGATAGAAGGTTATCATTGAAGGTGTGTTATCTATCTCTGATTTTCCTATTCGTACCTTATTTGATTCTAAAGCTTCGCACTTGTTTATATCTGGCACTCTTGTAGAGAGTCTTAGTGTTGATGCTGCTTCGTGACGGATCTGGTAGTAGTATCAAATCTCATAGGAGGATCGGCCTATTGTCCATGTTATGTCGGATTTGAAATTGTTTATTTTAGGGGTCGAGTTTGAATGTAGTGCCTTTGTATTGGGCTTTTCCAGGTTCGGGTTGATTTTTGGTATGGATTGGCTATCCATGTATAGTGCTGTTCTTGATTGTAATAAGAGGGTAGCGAGGTTTAGGCACTTGCAGTGGACATACCTTAGAAGTATCTTATGATCCTAGAGGATCAGTCATGTTGAGCTACCTTTATTTTCTTGAGTTTTCGCCTGATAGTTTGAGTTTGATACCCATTGTTAGAGACTTCCCAGATGTGTTAAGAGGTTGCTGGCCTTCCACCTCAAAGAGAGATCGAGTTTAAGATTTATCTTGTCGATAATGCCAAACCGGTTGCGTTACCAGTAAGGCATATGGCTCATACGGAACATCGTAAGTTGAGGAAGTAGATTGGAGAGCTTTTGGAGAAGGGCTTCATTCGTAGGAGCATTTTTTAGTGGGGCGCACCTGTCATCTTTATCACTAAGGCTGATAGCTCTCTCATACTTTGCATGGATTATAGGGAGCTTAATAAGCTGACGAAGAAGAATCGTTATCCTCTTTCCCGTATAGGCGATCTCTTCGACTAGCGAGTAGGGGCCAAGGTATTTTCGCAACTCGATTTGGCCATGGGATTTCATCATTTGTGTATGGTGGAGGATAGCATCGAGAAGACTACGTTTAGGACTTCAGATGGGTTGTTTGAGTGGTAAGTCGTACCATTTGGGCTAACCAATGCTTCGGCATATTTTGTGGACCTGGTGAGTCAAGTATTTTGCGAATTGTTGAAAAAGTTTGTGGTGGTGTTTGTCGATGACATTTTGGTTTATTTGCAAAGCAAGGAGGAGCATACTGTTCACTTGTGTAGGATCGATTTCACCCTAGAGGGGGGTGAATAGGGTGATAGTATTAATTATAAAAATTAATTGCGGATGCTTTTAAAATAATTTCAACACTGATCATAGAACAATAGCAGCACAGATAATAGCAGAATAATAAATGCAGAAATAGAACGACACAGAATTTACCCAGCTTCGGCAAAACCCTACCTACGTGCTGCCCCCAAGGTTTCTACTAGAAATTAGATAGTCAGACGCTTACACACGTAAACTCGCGATACCCGCTATCGACTAAACCTAATTCTACGCTCAAAACCTTGCCCAACTCAGCCACTGAGTTGCGAATTCTCAAACTACGCCACGTAGTTTGTCCCCTAGTCACACGACTAGAAATTACAACGGTTTAAAAATTAAAATGCAAATTTAAAACAATTTTAAATACAAAACCCTAATTTATAAAACTAAGCCAAATAACAAGGCCGTCCCAAAATAAATTAGTGATGTTAATTCCCCTTTCTCCTTATTATTTCTTTGGCCCGACTCATCTGTGAAAATGGTTGCTTCTTCGTTCTCGTTCGTTCCTCAGAAATTAGGGCTTTGTTTAATTCTTTGAAGCGGCCGCTTTCACTTGTAGATTGAATGTTGCTTTGTTTGCTTTCTTCGATTGATTTCTCGGCTACTTCAAATTGTCGAGTGCGTTCAATTGGTTGAAGGATTGGTACGTGAAATTCCTTTTTCGATTTATCCTTTTCTCGACTTTGATTCGAGTTGAATGTTTATGCTTTGTTGCTTGAACTCGAGTGTTTTGCCGATGATGATCTTAGGGTTTTTATATGGGTTCGTAACCCTAGATTTGCGTTCGTACAAACATATTTGAATTTGTCAATTTCATTTGATCGGCCGTTCGATTTCACTTGGATGATTGAGATTTAATTGACTTATTCAAATTCGTATTTTTTGATACTCCTTCCTACGGCTTTGATGTTTAACTTGGTCAATTATCTTGGCCACCACGATTTCGAATTTGACTTGTTTATACTTTGATTTCGATCATTTTTGGTTTCGTGAATTTCTCGTTGACTTCGGTATTGACTAACTTGATTTTTTACTTGATCAACCTTGATGTTGATTTGTGAATTCAACTCCATCTTCACTAATCGTGTTTACTTCAGCCATTTGATTTCTTAAACTAAACTTATGGATATTGATCGAACTGTACACTTGGTCGATTTTACTTGCTGTTCACGACCATTATATCTTTACTTCCATGTTGTTGTTGGTTTGTAGCTCCATGTTTTGATTTAAAACTTCATTGACCTGATGTTGCACTGTTCACTACTTGGTGGTCTTGTGGCACTGCTTACTGTAATGTTCGCTGTGTCACTCACTTGGTGTTGTAGTTTCCTTTCTTGGAATTCAGCAGCTCGCATTTGTGTTGTAGCCTTGAGTTTATTTGCCTGTAGTGTTATTGTGTTGGTCATATATGTTGAGGCTGCTGTACTTCACGCATGTTTTGATTGCCATATCATGTGTACTATATCTGTAGCTTCTCGAGTCTTTGGTATCATTTTTGGTTTGCATTCTTGGTTGAAACTGGTCATTCATTGTTGGCTGGGTTAAGTCTAGTTTATGTTGGTCTGGTTCCAGTTTGTTATTTGAATTTGAGACTTCCATTTGTTTTCAGTTGCATGCTGTATCATTTCTTTTCATTCTCTGATTTTTTGTACTTTGTATCATTTCTTTGGTTCAATGCTTATATATGTACACTGTGTCATTTGATCCTTCTGAAGCTCGAGGTATTTACTGCTTCGATTTGAACTTGCAGTGTTTATTCGGGCTGCTGCAGTTTGATTTGTAGACTCTGGTTCTTTGTTATTTATGTCTTGCACATATACTGTTTCATGTGCTTGTTCCTTCTGTAGCATGCATATAGCCATACTGTTGCGGTCTTGTACATGTATTATTAGCTTGAGGCTGTGTTGTTGTTTGTCGAGGTTGTTGTGCACTGACTTGAGCTTCTGGCCTTGATGTCATGGTGTACATGTAAGTTGCATTGTTGTTGCATATTTGGGGTCTTGTTCTTGTGCGTGTAGATAGCTTATGTGGTCTTTTGATCTGTTCTTTGAGTCAGTGGTATTGTCTATGTTGGTTTTGGATTTTGACCATTTTATGGAGCTTGTACACTTACATTGCACCTGAGTTGAATCCAACTAATAGCTCGAGTTTGACCTTGTGCTGAAGTTTGTGACATTATTTTATCGCACCTGAGTTGAACCCGGCGTTTTGGGTTTGACCTGTGCTCACCTGTCCCTGTAAATTTATCAAGTATATATCGGTGTGCACGGCCTTGTGGCATATATAGTGATACATTGTGTATGTCACAAGCTGTTCGTGTATGATAAATTCAAATTTAAATGACGACGAACAACCCAAATAACCGAGGCAAATAATATTTTCAAAATCCATATTTTATTTTATATTGCAAAAATATTTCTTTTTCAATTTTACTGTGTTAGTGAATATTTTTGGAGATTGCTAGGCTGCTAGATTCAATCTGGAATGAAATTGAAGATGAACTACGAGTGTGAGTGATATGTAGTGAGGAATTTATGTAAACTGAATTGTGATGTAATCAGAAATTGTATTGTAATTGAAATTGTATAGTGAACAGTGAGAGCTTGAATTTGTACTACTCAAAATTGTAATAAATATTGTTTGAATAAAATTTCCGTTTGAATTCAAATTCTGTGTCATTTAATTTTATTCAGCAAATATTTATTTAATCTATGAAAAATGAAATAGTACATTACCAAACACATTTACACGAATATATATATGTTTATTATCATCAAACAAAAAATCATATAATCGTATATTCAACAACTTGGAAGAAGTGCTATGGACCCTGCGAGCACATAAGTTGAAGATCCGGCAAAAGTGGCAGCAATACAAGATTGGAAGACCCTTAAGAATGTGACAGACATAAGGAGTTTCCTTGGTCTTGCAGGATACTATAGGAAGTTCATTAATGACTTCGCTAGGATATCAGCTCCACTTACCCGCCTTAGGAAGAAGAATTCAGCTTTTGTTTGGGATGCCAAATGTAAGAATTCCTTTGGTCGATTGAAGGAAGCTTTAACTACCGCTCCCGTATTGGTATTACTAGATGGAACCAAGCCTTTCTCAATTTATACGAATGCTTGTAGTATTGGTCTAGGGGTGGTACTAATGCAAGAGGGTAGGGTAGTATGCTATGTGAGTAAACAGTTGAAAACACATGAGAAGAACTACCCGACGCATGCTCTTGAGTTGATAGCTATAGTTTTTGCTCTCAAATCTTGGAGGAATTATATCTTAGGAGAAATTTTTTAGCTTTTCATGGATCAAAAGACTTTGAAGTTTCTATTCTCTCAAAAAGATTTTAATTTGAGACAGCAAAGATGGATGAAGTTTTTAGCCTCTTATGACTGTGAGATTTCTTATATCTTGGAAAGGGTAATGTAGTGGCAGATGCATTGAGTAGATGCAAAGTGGTTTTAAGTCCTTTGTTTTTGGAATGAAAGCATTTGGAGCACATTTCTACCTTTGATTTTAAACCTCCATCGGATTTAGCTCCGGGATTGTTAGCAGGCCTCAATGTCTAGCCTACTTTGATGGAGCAGATTGGAGCAAGGCAAGGTGAGGACGAAGAGTTAAAGGACACTTTAGATAAGCTTGGTAGAGGAGAGTCATCACCACATCTTTAGCACTATACCATGGACACTAGGGGATGGCTTAGAAGGGATAATAGACTTTGTGTTTCCTATAGTGAGGATTTAGTAGATGCAGTGTAGGTCGAGTCAAATCTTCTAGGATGACAATACACCTCGGTGGTGATAAGATGTACCAGGGTATAAAAAGGGTATTCTATTGGCCCAGAATGAAGAAGAGGGTGGTGGAGTATGTATCGAAGTGCATCACTTGCCAAAGGGTAAAGGCGAAACAGAATATGCCCGAAGGACTGTTGCACCCATTGGATATTCCATTATGGAAATGGAAGAGCCTCTTTGTGGACTTCGTGGATGGATTACCAAGGTCATGGAGAGGGAACACGAGAATTTGGGTCATTGTGGACAGAATGACGAAGAGCGCTCATTATTTACCCATTAAGGGTAATAAGACGACAGCTTTTTTAGCGACTCTTTATGTAAGGGAGATAGTTAGGTTTTATGGAGTTTCCACTAGCATTGTGAGCGATAAAGATCCATTATTCACTAGCGAGTTTTGGAGGAGTCTTCAGCAAACCTTGGGAACATAATTGGATATGTGCACGGCATATCACCCTCAGATAGATGGACAGACTGAGAGGGTAAATAGGGTTTTGGAAGATTTTCTCAAATTGTGCATCATTGACTTCAGAGGCTCTAGGAAAGACCACCTAACTTTGGTGTAGTTTGCGTATAATAATAATTATCAAGCAAGCATTGGTATAGCATTATTCGAGGCCCTCTATGACAGATAATGTAGATCACTAGCCTATTGGTGGTATACCACCGATAAGATCTTGCTTGGACCAGATATGGTAAGGGAAACTTCTGAGAAGGTGGATTTGATTTGCAAGAGGTTAAAGACTGCACAAGATAGACAAAAGTCATATGTCGACAGAAGACTTTTAGATTTTGAGTTTAAGGTTGGAGATATGGTTTTCCTTAATGTTTCTCCTTTAAGAAATGTTATGAGATTTGGCTCAGTGGGTAAGTTGGCATCGAGATTTGTAGGACCTTTTCGAATTAACCGCACGGATTGGAAAAGTGGCATACAGAATTGATCTTCCAGATAAGTTGGCAGGAGTTCACGATGTTTTTAAATTTCTACGTCTGAGGAAGTGTCTGCAAGACTCTGTAGTAGTAATAAAAATTGATTAGCTAAGGGAAGTTGAGGTAGAGCGCAAATCACTTGTGCGATGTACACCCACCCGTATATTGGAACACGGCTTCAAGAGATTACATAACAAGGAATTTCGTCTAGTGAAGGTTGAGTGGGGAGATAACCCTAAGGAGTGCACTTGGAAATCCAAGGAGAGAATTCGTACTTTTATCCTATTCTATTTAATAGTACACTTCAAATATCCTATCTTTGATCTTTGATCTTTCCTTAGTTAGGGTCTTTTTGATAATCTTTAGGTGAATCCTATGGATGTAGCTTGGTTATAAACATGTCATTAGGACATGTTATGTTTGATGGATGAAAATGTTTTCAAACGGATGCATTGCATGCACTGGATAGATATTTATTAGGATAATTGGCCACCTGCATATGCATGCCTATTATCCATTGCATTTGCATATGGTTGTGTATATATATATGCATGTATATATAAATGGATGTTGCATATGGATGGTGCATTTGGGTGAATGATTCAAACATACATATAGGATTATCAATTATACTTGGGTAATTGCATACATTTGGTTGCATGGCATAAGCATACTTGCATTACAGGAAGTCAACTGAATCGGTAGACCGACTATATTTTCGCATTAGATAAGTTCATATGAATTTCACTTTGCATAAATCACAAATTGTATTAGTTAAAAATATGGAAAATGGTGGAAATGGATGATGGTTTCGTAGATTGATGTAGTTATTGGATACTGGTTGTTAATTACATTCTTTTGTCTTTGGTGATTTCGAGGGCGAGATCCTTTAATGACGGTAGAATGTAACACCCTGATATTTTATGAGAAATATAATTAAAAAGGAATTAAATGCAGATTTAGTACAGTGGTAAAGGTGCATGTTGACTTCCTTAGTGACTAGGGATCAAGTCCCGTTGTTGCCCAAAATATGGAGCGATGCTCCTTTAGCTTGTTCGTTTCCAGTGATTTTTCTATGTATTTCAGCATTGTTTCTGATATGTGGTGGCCTCCCATTCGCTCCATTGATGTAATAGGATGAGATGGTTAAATTTTATTAGTTGAGTAATGTGTATGGGTTGGAATGGATAACCATTAAGTGAATGAAAAAAAAATATTTAATCTAAAATAATCTAATAGAATATATTCACTTAAACAATCTATACATATACCATCTAACCTAAATCTAATCTCTTATTCGGCCGTCGCCATAATTCTACAGTAAAATTAGTGTGTATTATTCTTCCTCCTTTTCTCTACTAAATAAACAAATATCTTCTAAATTAAAATTATATATATATTCAAGTAGTTTGGGGAGTTTAGAAGAATCAAAAGGAAAAATATTAAAGCAAAGCTTTTACAAATTTATACAAGCTCAAGAGCCAGGTGAGTGGGAATTAATATAAAATAGTAAAATAAAGTAGTTCAATTTCAATTCTTTTCTGGCATGTTAATATGTATTAATTCCTGTTATTAATTGAGAATAGATGTAAATTATTGCAAATTCTTCTTCTTCTTTCACTTCTCAAATCAAATTCATGTTTGGTTTAAAATATGGGACATATAAATTGTTTATTCATGTTTTATGAAACAAAAAAGATTGAAATTTATGTAAATTATTGTATCTTCTCCTTCTACCACTTCTCAATACTAATTCATGCTTGGGTTGAAATTCCGAACAAACAAATTGTTATTCACGTTTCATGACATAAATAAGATTGGTTTAATTAAATTGAATTAGAATTTTTATTCAATTTCTAATGTTTGGATAGGTTAGTTGACTAAATTTAGGATATCTTACTTGAATAAAATTATGGTTTTGATTGATATAATTACAGAATTTTGAATATGGTTTTGGAAAACTGGGAAGTCTAATTGGCTTAATTGTTTGTTTCATATGTGGCCTAAAATTGTAAAAGTTGAATTTTATAATTAAATGGTTTGTGGCTATTGGATAAAAAATTTATATAGATTAAATCTATAAAAGGAGATTGTAAATTAGGGTAGAAAAAACAAATAAATTAAATGGACCCTAAAGGCTAGTTTAAATCTATAACAAAACGCTATAAAACACAAACAAAACATATGGATTGAACTGCGGTGAAATTGAAATTCCATTTATGTAAGAAAAAGGGAAATTGTGATATATCCAAATCGAATGTAAAAATAGCCTAAAGTAGATTAATGGAAATGAGCAGTATGTAAAATGTAAGGGTAAAATTATTTAATCTAGAAGCGATTTGGTAGGCAGATCTTATAAAGGTCAGGATAGGTGTTTCATGTGGTTAAGATAAAAAATATAGTGTTGGTTGTACGTACTAGGAGCAGGCAAGTAGGTTCGCAAGGATGTTTATTACCTTTCGTCGGTTGCTAGTACATAGGATAGATAACATCCAAAATCGTAGGCTTCTTCAGGCAGATCAACGCGGACCGAATAGCACAAGTGTGCTCCAACGAAGGCTTCTTTAGACATATCGTTAGAGGATTTTGCACGGCCGACCCAGTTACAGGCACACTTTCAGAGGACCGACACTTTGAATGGGGGCAAGTCAACGTTGGTGACCAAGGAGACTAGAGGATAGAAGTCCAGTTTAGCGGAGCTTGAGCACAACTTCGATGTCTTGCGAGGTCGTTAGAGTCGACGTCGGTTGGACATAGGAGGCATTTAGTCATAGCGCAATGGTGAAGAACATGACTTTTGTAGAATATGTTACTATATAATTTTTGTTTGATGAAAATAAACATATATATATATATATATATATATATATAAATTCATTTAAATGTATTTGTTATCATACCATTTGATTTTTCACATAATTAAATATATATTTGTTGAATAAAATAAATAACACAGAATCCATGTTCAAACAAATATTTTATTCAAACAAATATTTTATTGCAAATTCAAATATTACAAATTTGAGCTCTCACTACATATATACATTTTCAGTTACATTACAATTTAAATTACATCACAAATTTCAATTTACAATTTTGACCTCACTGCATATTCACTCATCACTCGTATTTTTATCTTCAACTTGATGCAGCTTGAATCCAGCATCTGAGCTATATGCAAAAAAAATATTGACGCGGTAAAATTGAAAAAGAAATATTTTGCAGTGTACAATAAAAATGTGTTTTTGAAAATATTATTTGCCTCAGTTATTTGGGTTATTCATCATCATTTTCTTTTGAATTCATTTTACATGAACAACTTGTAACATGCACAGTGTATCACTGTACATGTCACAAGACTATGCACACCGATATACACTTGCGTATAAAAACTACAGGGACAGGTGAGCACAAGGAAAAACCTGAGCCATAAGCTAGATTCAACTCAGGTGCACGCAAAACAACATACAAAACTTCAAATATACATATGGTAAGTCCAGACTGTATAATTATAAAGAGCAACAAGCATGAACATGAACCAGCGCACATATACACACAAGAGAGCAAACGCGTATGGCTTGAACAATACAAAACCGAGGTGAACACAGACCAAACTACAATGACACATGGAACCAACCAGACCATAGACTCTGAGTAAAATGAAATTGTGATTAACGCAATATGTCAACGGACTCGATTGAACACGTTCAATGGCATGGCCTGGTGCAAAGAAACAAATCAAAACAACAAATAAGATTTGGTCAGTGCAATACAATATGACAGTGCATAAACATATGTATATATACATGCGCATATATATATATATATATATATATATATATGTGTGTGTGTGTGTGTGTGTGTGTGTGTGTGTGTATGCATGTATACACATGCATATATACCGATGAAGCAGATCAAATCACCTAGTGGAACATACCATGCATACATGCAAACAAATGGAGCAACAAGTAAATGACAAGAAGCCAATGCAAGAGCAATGGGACATTAAGGCAATCAAGTTCATAAGTGCACAAAACACACAACAACTCAATATGAAGAACTACACTAGACTCACACACCCGTGGAATACAACATCAGCTACAAACTGCAATAAGAACATGGGATGCAATAAGGAGTGACTCAAGGAACCACCAGCGTAACATGCAATAAGACTTCAAGTATATATGGCGGTCAACGCAAACAAAGAATATACCAAACAAACTAGTCCAAATTCAGACTACAAATGCAACTATCCAGACATAGCAAAGTGACATATGTATGCACATATGCATATAAATACATACACATATATAAGGCCAGAGGCATGAACAAACAGAATGCAGACTCAACGCAACATGAAGACAAGAACAACAAAGACTACATTCATATGAAATAGGACATCAGTTCTACACATAGTGGAATGTAAGACTACCAAGTATAATTATTAACCGCAGCAATTTTGAACTTGTTAACCAGGGAATATGTTCGAAATATATAAAACAGAAGCAGTTTGAGTAGCCACGGCCGAGATAAAAATTAACAGGGGTCAACCATATTCAAAGAAAGTTCAAATTTGTATGTATACTAACATGATGAACAAGTCAGAGCAGAAAGGAACTGAACAAGTCTTTCATAGGTTAATAAGCCAGAGTTTATCAAGTCAAAAATATTTAAAATTCGAAGTCGCGGCTCATGTACGAGAAACAAGTTCAAATGCTAGAAAAGAACGGAACCAAATCCAACCAAATATGAAATGAGAAAGTCAAAAATAAATCACATCTTTTAAGTAAAAATCCATGAACGAGAACAACAATTTGGAGAATTCAAATAGAATTATACGAACGTGATTTTAGGGCTTTAATCCCTAAAAAACATATTTACATCATCGGTAGCAAAAGGCATTCGAGTTCAACCAAAAAGAAAAGCAAGATTCAAATTCAATCACAAATCAATAACTCGAATTGAGTTCGAATACAAGACACTACAACAGAGTTCGAAAGCAAATCGAGTCAAGCATAATCATAAATCGAAAAGGAAAATCGCTTACCAGTATTCAAACTCAATAAAGAAGCAACCGTAAGCAATAATCAACGAAGGGATCGATTGTCAAGGCAAATCAAAGAGAATTCAGCACTGCAATCGACCATATATTATTCAACGACTTCGTTTTTTAGCAAATCCCTAAATTTCCAAAAACCCTATATTCCAGATCGAAGAAGAAACAGTCGCAAAATAAAAAGGGGATCAGACTTCACTTTACATGACTATTTTTAACGGCTGCCTTCTAATTTTTTAGGCTAGTTTTAATTTTTGTTTTGGGGTTGAATTGTTAAACAGGGTTTATTTTATTTTGTAATTTTCTTTAAAAATTGTGTAACTTTCCTATCGTGTGATTAGGTTACAAACTACAGTGGTTGAGTTATGGCAGGGTATTGAGCGTAGAGTTAGGTTAGTCATTAGCGGATGTCGCAAGTTTACGTGTGTAAGCGTCTGACTACTTAATTTCTAGTAGAAACCTTGAAGGCAACACGTAGGACGGTTTAGTCGAAGCTGGGTAAATTTATGTGTGATCTCTTCTTCTGCATTGTTTTCTGCTATTGATGCTTATTTTCGCATTAATTTTTATTATTGTTAGTATCACCCTATTCACTACCTAGGGTGAAAACAATCTTACAAGTGGTATCGGAGCTAGGAATAGAAAATAATTTTGTTTAAAAATTTGATTTTTTAAATGGCTTCTTTTAATAATGTTTTTGTAGAGGGTCAGTCCATCGTTAGGCCACTGATGTTCAACAGTGAATGCACAAATTGGATAAATAGAATGATAATTTTTCTAAAATCCATATATGCTTGGAATATTGTTGAAACAGGACCAAGAATTTTGGTCGGTAATCAAGAAATAGAAAAACCTATGGATCAATGGACAAATTTTGAAATTAAAATGCAAACTGCTAACTCCAAGGCTATGAACTCTATTATTTGCTCATTAGATCAAATTGAATTCAATCATGTTTCACATTGTTTAACTGTGCAAGAAATCTGGCACACACTTGAGGTAGTCCATGAAGGAACCTCCCAAATCAAACAATCTCGTCTTTCCAAATTTAGTAAAGAATACAATGTAAAAGCAAATCGGTGCTTTTCAAGAGAAATAAATGAGAGTGAAAGTGAAGTACCAAGCGAGATGTGTTGGCAGTCTAAGGAACAACAAGGATGGTATCTAGATTCTGGCTGCTCCAGGCACATGACGGGTGACAAATCAAAGTTTCTTAGCCTAGAAAAACACAAAGGTGGGAGAGTCATAACGGGAAACAATGATTAATGCAAAATTATCGGTAAAGGTAAAGTAGGTAATGGTACGTTTACCTTAAACGACGTATTATATGTTGAAAATCTACACCATCATCTGATTTAAATCAGCCAGTTATGTGATAAGGAAATAGGTATTGATATAGATTTTGAATTATGCAAAAATATTGAGCAATCATCCTTTCATCCTTGAACTAATTCATATAGATTCGTTTTGACTAACGATATTGAAAGTTTAGGTGGTAAGAGATAGTGTCTTGTGTTGGTTGATGATTACTCTAGGTACGCATGGATATATTTGTTCATCTTACTGCTTCTAGATCTGACACTATGTTCACTAGTTGTTTATGTGCACGTTTTCAATCAAATCCTTAAGGAGTCACATTTTAAAAGTTGTAAAATGATTATAAGGTATTTGTTCACACTTCACAATTTTGTCTATGATATCTATCTAATGATAACTTTGAATCAAAGGGGAATTCAGATGTAGATTACACTAGTAACCTAGTTCATAGAATAATTACTAGTAGAATGTGTTTTATGTTGAGACATTCATTAGTTGCATCACATTTTCAAAGAAAATATCTGCACATTTTTCATTTCAACTGATTTTCAATTAGCAGACATTTTTTATAAAAGCCCTTCTAGAAAATAGTTTTTGTTGACTTCATTTCAGATTAGACATTTTAGAAATTTGATTTTATATTTAATTTTGGATTTGATCTTAAATGAATACATTAACTAATCTGACTCCCTATTAATTATCAAAAGGAGAAATAGTGATTGAAAAAGTGACGAATGTCGATATTAATCATATATTATGACTTGAAACAGTATATTTAGGAATTTCTTTAAAAATTTAAACATTAATTATAATAACTTTTATTAGTAAAAATTCCATAACCATCACTATTTCTATCATATTTCTAACGTCCATCACTCATCAAAATCCAATATAGTATGTCAAAATATGGTATTTTAGATGGGAAATTAGTCATTTCTTTTAATTAACTAGCAACAAAAACATCCAAAGTATTCACTCTCATTTAAAAGTTCTCACGGTTATGCATGGGTGAATTACTTGGACTATTCGATTATGTGCTTTCATGCTCATTTATAAGTCCTAACGTTTATGCATGTATGGAGCACATATCAAAAATAATTATTAATAGATGAGTTGATTTAATCCCATTTAAAAGTCTTCACATTTATGTGTGGTTAGAAGATACTTGATTTTTTTTTTTTAAATATTGGGAATACTACTAATCCCATTTAAAAGTCCTAACTGTTACGCATGGTTAGTTAATATCCAAATGCCTGTCATAAATGTACCGTAAATATACACAACTATATGGTTTTATACACCGACAACACCCCTATTATTTGAAAGTGGAATGTGCACCTAACATAGTATTTATGATTTTTGTTTGGTTTTTTATTGAAATTTGATATATATACTCGATTAGGTATTAATGTTATGTTAATATCTATCACTTTATCTCTAGTTTTCTAACACTATTACTCTTTTGCTGTAACAAAAGGGGGAGAGAAAAGTTAAGATTTTGGCAAATAAAGTTTAAATATTTTATTTTTTTAATTGCATATTTCATCTAGGCTCATTTGAATGGTTTATTATTTTTTATTTTGCAAATTTCTTTTTATTTATTTTCATGCATTTATGAAGGGGAGCCTTGTTGTAGGGGAGCATTCAAGTAGGGGGAGTTAAAGGAATTCATGAAAATCAAATACATTTAATAGAGTCAAATATTAATATATGTTTGTTATCATCAAAAGGGGCAGATTATAGAATATGCTACTATATGATTTTTGTTTAATGATAATAAACGTACGCACACACACACATATATTCATTTAAATGTATTTGTTATCGTACATTTTATTTTTCACATAATTAAAAAAATATTTGTTTAATAAAATAAATAACACAGAATTCATATTCAAATAAATATTTTATTCAAACAAATATTTTATTACAAATTCGAATAGTACGAATTTGAGCTCTCACTATATATAAAAATTTTCAATTACATTACAATTTAGATTACATCACAAATTTCAATTAACAATTTTGACCTCACTACATATTCATCATCACTCGTATTTATATCTTCAACTTTGTTACAGCTTGAATTCAACATCTGAGCTATCTGCAAAATAAACATTAACGTAGTAAAATTGAAAAAGAAATATTTTGCAGTGTATAATAAAAGTGTATTTTCGAAAATATTATTTGTCTCGGTTATTTTGGTTGTTCGTCATCATTTTTCTTTTGAATTCATTTTACACGAACAGCTTGTTACATGCACAGTGTATCACTATACATGTCACAAGGCCATGCACACCGATATACACTTGCGTGTGGAAAACTATAGGGACAGGTGAGTATAAGGTCAAACCCGAGCCATAAGCTGGATTTAACTTAGGTGCACACAAAACAACATAAAACACTTCAAATATACACATGGTAAGTCCCGACCGCATATGTATAAAGAGCAAAAAGCATGAACATGAACCAGTGCACATATACACACAAGAGAGTAAACAAGTATGGCTCGAACAATAAATAACAGAGGTGAATGCAGACCAAACAGCTACAACACATGGAACAAACCAGATAGAGGCCTTGAGTAAAATGAAATTGTGATTAACTCAACATATCAACAAACTCGAGTGAACATGTTCAATGGCATGGTCTGGTGCAAAGAAACAAATCAAAACAATATTTCAGATTTGGTCAGAGCAATGCAATACGATAGTACATAAACACATGTACACCTACATGCATGTGTGTGTGTGTGTGTACGTATACACATGCATGTATATTGATGAAGCAAACAAAATCACCCAGTGGAACAAACTGTGCATACAAGCAGACAAATGAAGCAACAAGTAAATGGCAAGAAAAAAATACAACAGCAATGGGACATCAAGGAAATCAAGTGCATAAGTACATAAAACACACAGCAAATCAATATGAAGAACTATACCAGACTCACACACCTGTGGAATACAACATCAGCTACAAACTGCAAAAAGAACAAGGGATGCAATAAGGACTGACTCAAGTGGAACCACCATTGTAACAAGTAACAAGATTTCAAGTATATATGGTAGTCAAGGCAAACAAAGAACAGATCCAACAAACCAGTCCAAGTTCAGACTGCAAATGCAACTATCCACACATAGCAAAGTGACATATATATGCACATATGCATATAAGTACATACACATATATCAGGTTAGAGGCATGAACAACTAGATCAAAGCAACATGAAGACAAGACCAATGAACACTACATTCAAATGAAACAGGACAACATCTCTACACATAATGGAATGCAAGGCTACTAAATCCAGTTATTAACACCAACAGTTTTGAATTTTTCAACCAGAGAATATGCTCGAAATATATAAAACAGAAGTAGTTCGATGAGTCACGGCCGAGATAAAAATCAACAGTGGTTAACCATATTCAAAAGCAGTTCAAATTCATGTGTATACTAACACGATGAACAAGTCAAAGCGGAAAGGAATTAGACAAGTCTTTTAGAGGTTAACAATTCAAAGTTTATCAAGTCAAAACTATTTAAAATTCAAAGCCATGGATCATGAACGAGAAACAAATTCAAAAGCTAGAAAAGAACGGAACCATATCCAACCAAGTATGAAACGAACGAGTCAAAAATAAATCACTCCATTTAAGTAAAAATCCATGGTTGAGAACAACAGTTTAAAGAACTCAAATAGATTTATACGAACATGATTTTAGGGCTTTAATCCCTATAAAACCCAGTGACATCATCGAAAGTAAAAGGCATTCGAGTTCAAGCAAGATTCAAATTCATTCAAAAATCAATAACTCAAATCGAGTTCGAATACAAGCAACTTCAATAGAGTTCGAAAGAAAAATTGAAACAAGAACAATCATAAATCGAAAAGGAAAATCGCATACCAATATTCAAATTCAATAGAGAAGCGACCGTAAGCAATAATCAGCGAAGGGATTGATTGTCCGGGAAAATCAAAGAGAGTTCATCAGTGCAATCAACCATATATTATTCGACGACTATGTTTTAAAGCAAAGCCCTAAATTTCTAGAAACCCTATATTTTAGATCGAAGAAGAAGTGGCCTCAAAATAAAAAAGGGATCAGACTTCACTTTGCATGATTATTTCTAAGGGACGTCTTTTAATTTTTTGGGTCGGTTTTAATTTTTGTTTTGGGCTTGAATTATTAAATAGGGTAAAGTTAGTTTATTTTTTTTTGTAACTTTCTTTTAAAATTGTGTAACTTTCTAGTTGTGTGACTAGGTTACAAACTACAGTGGTGTAGTTTGAGAATTCGCAACTCAGTAGCTGAATTGTGGTAGGGTTTTGAACGTAGAGGAAGGTTGGTCATGAGCGGATGTCACAAGTTTACATGTGTAAGCGTCTGACTATTTAATTTCCAGTAGAAACCTTAGAGGCAGTATGTAGGCAATGTTTTGCCAAAGCTGGATAAATTTGTGTCTGATCTCTTCTGCATTGCTTTTTGCTATTGATGTTTATTTTCGCATTAATTTTTATTATTATTAGTATCACCCTATTCACCCACATCTACGGTGAAAATGTTCCTATAACTTTCACGCTGTAGTATGTGCATAGGTAAGGACAGCCGGTCCGACAGGCCCATTGACGTTTAGTATTACTACATGGTTGACTTTCCTAGAGTGACCATGGACTTGGGCTTCTTAGGAACCGTATCTAAGAAGGATTCATTGCATTATATTATTTACCATCTACGATATCCGGGGAAGACCTGGAATTAAACTGTTTTATTTTTTCAGCTTTATTTTATTTCTCGTTCACCGGATTTTATGTTGACCCATTCCTATTTTCCTATTTTCCTCAAATCACAAGAGGGCGGATCTAGGTTGCAGTTCTTTGCATCTTGGAGGGTCATTGGAGTAGTTGTTATCTCCAACTTTTGTTTCTTTTGTTTCATGTACTTCGTTTCTCTTTTCTATACTTTACTCTATATATGTGGATGTATACTGTGATCTTTGTTATGTTTTATGTTTTTGTGGAGATTACTTGGTACTTTTGGTTTCAAAAATAAATTTGGGATATTGTTGTTTTTAATGAAGCTGTTTTGCTATTAATTTATAATTAGTGAAATTTTTCTTGCATTGTATTTAATAATTTTATGATGTTTCCTTAGTCTCTGTGCTATGTTATCGATTTTTATTTCACCCGACCACCCGTGCTTCTAGTCGTATCAGTTTATAGATGTTGAATGAGGCTATGTCATTGAGTGGAACCGGTGTTCCCCTCACTAATATCCCCTTAATAATATATCTTTTGCAAATCAATTCTTGTAACCAAACTGGTTAAAATAAATAATATAGACGATAATGTGCATGCATGTTACATAGGTAATCATGACAATCTACAAAATCAGTGGGCTATCCATTCCAAGTTTTCACAAGGCAACTACCAACCTACATGGCTGACTCGGGCCTACCAAATATACCAAATTTTCTAACTGGCTGTTAGATAAAACTAGACGGCCTGTCCAAATAGATTTATCCTAGTGTTTACCTGACTATCTGTCAATCTCATAGTTTTGTTAGGCATACTATGAGCTTAAAGATTTTACAGGCTAACCTATAACTTATCTTATCTTTATGTATTCCTTTGTATGCGCAAATGTACTTTTTGTCTTATCCTTATAGCCGTACACACCGGAATTTCGTATTTATATCAGCCAGGGGCTAATAGTTGATGTATAAGCGCTACCCTACAACATTTCCATCTTATTTTCTAACCTCTGAGTCAATTTTATCATCTCACGATCTATCTAAAGTGATAACAACATAATTTGTTTAGTAAAATTCTGGACTAAATACCCTATTTATTTCCTTGAAAACGTACTTCTTTACAAATGATTTACCCCTTGAAATCATGCTTTCAAAACAAGGAAAATATAGCACTTTAGTTTATCCAAAATAATTGTGTCATGATGTATGCTTTCATAAAACAATGTTTATAAATTTTGAAAGAACTTAAGGTCATCGCCTGTCAAAACCATAAGCTATAGAGCCAAATAATTATGTCCTTATATTGATAAAAAATGACGAGATCATCATCGATGGGGTCTTCACCCTTCAAAACATAGGCCAAAAGGCCAAGATAATCAAACTCTATATATTGATAAATCTCAGCGTCATTATCACCACTGGGGTCATTACCCTCTTCAATAAAAGCATTAAAAAATTTAACTTATAAAACATAAATCCATAGAATCGATAATATATTCATCGCACTCCATAGAGTGTCGACGTTATATAATATAAATCTTGCTTTGCATACTCAAAGTCTTATAAGAATATAATTGACATGGATAAATTTCGACATTACCGCCTCAAAGAAAACAACGACATCAAGATGTGGTGATAATATGTGGTAAGGATTTAAGTCGACAATCATTAAGTTCGAAGTTCTAAAACGTGATGTCATATATTGCCAAAGTCATTAATAGCAGTACATGCCGATAAAGTCGAAGTCAATATATTAAAAACATGTGACATCATTACCATCGCTATAAACCACTGCGAAACCATTGGGGTCACGATGTTATTGAAAATAGATGGCATAGTAAAAATGCGGCATCAATGTATTGAGGAAAGCGGCGTAGTCCACTTCGAAGTTCACGACGTTGACCCTGATGCTTGGCTTCCCACTTTGACCAAGCCAGTGCATGCCATAGCAACAAAACTTGATACCCTATGCATTTCTCTTAGTCGGTGTGGTAGACCATTAGGGCGGCATGATGAAACCCGGCGTTGTAAGCTTCATCGTGGCAAAGCCGTAATTACTTTAAAAACTGCTTTCTTACTAATAAAAGTAATTTCTTTCACCAACCCCTTGTATTTGTCAAAATACTATTGGATAAAATCTTCTTTATCAAAATCTTGAATATCTAAGGAGCAGATTTATCATTTCCAAAGTACTTAGCAACCCTTGCATTTTATATTAATATTTAAATGTAATAGTTAAGCCTTTCTAGCTCAAATAATTCATATTAAGTCATAGACAATTGGGAAAAATCCCCAAAAATCCTGATAAATCCAATTTATTTCCTTATTTAACATATAAAAATTTCAGCGCCAAAAACCTAATTTAATTATTTTTAATAATTATAACCCAAAATAAACCATTTTCCAACCATAGAAAATTCACCGAATATTCTAGTTAAATCAAAAAATTACGAAATTAAATAATCACTTTCAAAATAATGTTTCTAACATCATATTAAATATTAAGCCATTTGGGTGTCATATGATAGGTTTTATAACTTAAACTTATCAAATAATTTCATAAATAAATTAAGTAAATTCATCAATAAGTATGTATTCATTCAAACTATCATTGCATGACATAATATAAGCAAAAGATTCGGGTTTGAACTTAAAACTGAAAATAACATTCAATTCTTGAGATGCATAATTATTATTCGCTTTGAATGGACTAAGTAGGTTGAGATTTGTATTTTGTTTTGATTCCCCTAGCTTTGATCTTGTTTTCCTAGCTTATCTTCCCTTCGAATCCCATGTTAATGACCATCCATTGCTCTTTTAATTTCATTTGTATTGGATGGAATGAATAAGGAATGAGAATGAGAGTATGTGTTTAAAGAAGTATGCCCTTTTTCCATTTTTCCATCCTTATATATTTTTTATCTTATTAATGTTCTAATGAATCATATTAGTTCATTAATTAGACTCTCTAAATCACAATTCCATCTCATTTAACATTATTTTATTTTATTTACATAATTAAACGCCCTAACTAATGTTAATCAAAATTAGAGTTGTTATAATTTGCATACTAGAATGAATGGCACCATCAAGGAAGTCTAGTAGATCTGGAGTATTAGCTTGTGTTGATGAAGAAACTTCTCATCATATTAAAGTTAGCAACTAGCCGGTAGCAGTATCAACAGGACCTTCTACCCCTCAAGAGATAATCACGGGAGTGGAGTTTTATAAGATATTGCAGGAGCTAAATCAAAAGATGGTTGACAGTCAAAAGGATCTATTGGAAAAGATGGACGCTAGCATAACTTTCTCAACCAAGCAGTCATAAAGAACCAGAAGGAGCAGGAGGGAGATTTCACCTACTACATCTAAAGAGAAGAACTTGTATGCTTATGATCATAATAGAAAAGATGGAAACCATAAGAAAGGGAAAAAGGCTATTGGAGCAGTATGGACAGCTGTTGAAGGAAGTAGGGGAGCTCTCTATAAGGTGATTCAAATCAATACCGACCATAATCAAGTTGGTACTACAATGAATCTAAGGCCTTTAGAAGGGCATTGGTCAAAGGCTTTTGATTTACCTTATTTTGAGAGTAATCTGCAGCATGATGGTGATGGTTATCAACTAGATGTTGAAGTTTGAGATGCTGGTGTACAAACATCCACAACTAATCAGACGTCAAAAGAGAACTGAAGGAGTGGTCATCCGAGAGACTAGAGAACTTAGACATCAACAAGCAAACCAAGACTGTTTGCAGAGTCAAACACTTGGCATTGCTCTTGGCGGTCGTCGTTCATAGTACTAAGCAAGAAGGATCATATAACAGACATGATTAAGCGATTGATGGAACAAATAAATGGAGAAAGAATGAGGACTGGGGTTTTAGCCTAGTAGAACTCCATTCATGGAGAATGTTTCGAGGGAGGAGCATCCTAAAAAGTTTACGACGCCAATAATACGATCGTATAATGGGACTAACAATCCCAAGCAACACTCATTTCAATATGAATAGCATATGGATGGTGTCATAGCTATAGACGCGGTTTGATATAGATGTTTTACTAATTTTCTAGATGTGTTAAATTGATGTGGTTTACTCGGCTCGCGTCGAAATACGTATCAACTTTCAATAAGTCAGCGAAGAAATTTCTAGAGCAATTTAGGCTCCATGCTGCTCGATCTAAGGATGCCATGTCCTTGTCTTGCCTTTCTCAAGGACCATAAGAGTCATTGAAGGGATTCTTGAATTGGTTTAATATTATAGTTACAGAGTTTAATAACTCGAATGAAGATTTAGTGCTTATGGCATTGGCCTAGGGCATACATCTGAACACAGACTTTGGAAAATGGGCAAAGATGAAGTAGTCGATGACTATGGAGAAATTCCACTAGAAAGCTAATTAGTTCTTGCATTTAAAAGAAGCAAGTCGGGCAGTTGGAAAAATTGATGGTGGATGGTCAAACGAGGTGATTCGAAGTAACGTGGCAATTAAGCAAGTCGATGAGAGTTCCGATAATGTGGCAGTTAATGTTAGTAATTCTACTAATAAAAAAAGAGAAATGAGGGTAGGTGGCACAAGCTGAGCTTACAGTCAATGTTCTGATCAATATGATAAACCTACTCGGACTCTCAAATTCGGATCTCACCTCAATGCTGGATTAAAAGAGGAAATGGTTAATTTACTTTAAAGAAGTTTGGACGTATTACCTTGAACACTTTTGGATATGTGTAGGATATCGTTGGAGGTAGCGTGCTATATGCTGAATGTGGATCCAAGAATTCTACAGGCGAAGTAAAAGAGATGCGGTTTGAGGCCGAGTGATCCACTGCATTAAAGGAAGAAGCAGATAAGCTGATGGAAAAGTGCTTTATCCACGATGCTTCGTACCCTAAATGGGTTTCAAATCCTGTGTTGGTCAAGAAATCAAACTGAAAGCAGCATACATGTATTGATTATTCTGACTTGAATAAGGCATGCCCGGAGGATAGTTTTCCTTTTCCCGGGATTGACCAGCTGGTAGACAGGACCGTAGGATATGAGTTACTATCGTTAATGGACACTTATTCTGGCTATAACCAGGTACCGATGTATGAACCTGATCAAAAGCACACCGACATTATAATGGATTCGGGATTGTATTATCATCGACTGATGTCGTTTGGTTTGAAGAACGTTGAAGCTACATACCAAAGATTGGTGAATTCTATGTTCAGGAATCAAATTAGATGGACGATGGAAGTATACATGGATAATATTTCGTGAAGTCACAACTATCAAGGAACCACTTGGATGACCTTTCGGAGATGTTCGAAGTGCTGTAGAAATATGAATGAAGTTAAATTCGTTGAAATGTTCTTTTGGAGTGGCATTTGGGAAGTTTCTGGGATTTAATGTGAATGTGAGTGGCATTAAGGCCAAGCCAAAGCAAATTAATGCCTTGAGCAATGTAACTACTCCGATCATGAAAAAGGAGCTACAAAGCTTAAACGAAAAGATTTGCATTTTGGGTTGGTTTATTCCAAAGGCAACAGATAAATGTATACCCTTCTTTGATGTCCACAAAAAGAGAGAAGAGTTTTGAATGGAATAAGGAAATTTAGGATACATTCAAAGTATTGCTGAGGCACATGAAAAAACTATCAGTTCTATCCAAACTGTTGGACAGAGATGATTTGTTTGTCTATTTGGCTATGTCTGCTCACATGCTAAGAGCAGCATTGGCACATGATGAGGCGAGTATTCGAAGGCCAGCATATTATATCAGCATATAGTTTATTGGAGCTGAAAATAATTACTCGAAGCAAAAGAAACTTGCTTATTACTTGCTGATAGCATCGGGGAAGCTACGACCATATTTTTAGGCACATCTAATTAAGCTGCTAACGGATCAACCTTTAAATTAGGTGTTGTACCAATCCAAGATTTCAAGAAGGTTGTTGAAATAGAATACTGAACTAAGTTGGTGTGATATTACTTACTATCCGAAGGGAGCAATAAATGAGCAGGCTTTGATAGAATTTATCGTAGATTTTACCACTTGGGATGGTGAAGAGGAAGACGATATTGTCACGCTTTCTCACTAGAAAATGTTTATGGATGGAGCCTCAAACGAATGTAGTTCGGGTGTAGAAATGTTGATGGTAAATTCGAAAGGACGATCAATTTTATTATGCATTAAAGTTGGAATTTCCCACAACTAATAATGAGGTTGAATACGAGGCATTGATAGCAGGGCTAAGGATAGCAAAAGAGATGGGAATAAGGATACTGCACATATTCAATGATTCCCAATTAGTGGTTTATCAGGTGAAGAAGGAATATCTGACAAAGGGTGCGAGACTTTCTCCTTACTTGACAAAAGAACTAGAATTGTTGGATGATATAGAACATTACACAATCATACATATCCCTAGAGAGGAGAATGTAAAGGCCGATTCATTATCCAAACTAGCTAGTTTTAGGGATGCACAACTGTTGGGATTAGTTTCAATGGAGGTATTATTGACTCCATGTATCGACCAGATGGATGTCGACTGGATTTTGGAGATCGAAGAGGATAAGGAGTCATGGATGATTCCAACAAAGGACTATTTGCTTAAGGGGTTTCTCCTGAGAGAGGAATAAACGGAAGAAACTCCATTGGAAAGTACCATGGTCTACTATGTAAGGAGTGCTTTATTGGACAGGATTCTCTACACCCTTGCTTAAGTGCGTAACCGAGGATAAAGTTAGGAAAATCCTCATGGAAATCCATTTGGATAGCTGTGGTGATCACACCAAAGGACAAACATTAGCGAAAAAGGAAATTCACTATGGATATTTCTATCTAACGATTAATTGAGATGCAATTAATTACACCAAATGTTGCGATTATTGCCAAAGGTTTGCACAGATTCCAAGAGCCCAATCAACAGAGCTTACAAAATGGTTAGCCCATGGACATTTGTGGTTTAGAAAATTGATATAATTGATATGCTACTAATAGCAACAAGAAGAGTTAAGTACGCTATAGTTGTGGTGGATTACTTCACAAAAAGAGCAGAAGCAGAACCACTTGCCACGATCACAATGAAAAAGATGATCAATTTTGTGATAAAAAACATCATCTATAGATTCGGAGTGCCTTAGGGGATTATAATTAACTGATAATGGAACTCAGTTCAAAAGTACCAAGTTCAAGGATTTCTACAACCGGTACAAGATTGAGAAAAGCGTTTCAGCAGTAGCTTACCTATAGGCATACGGACAAATGAAGATGGTTAATAAAATCTTCAGGTCCACCTCGAAGAAATATTTAACAAAAGCCAAGGGTAACTGGGTAACTGGGTCAATGAGATTCCACTAGCATTGTGGCTTTATAGGACTACTCCTAAGTCTATGATTAGACATATGCCACTTTCTTTGGCCTATGGATCAGAGGTCATGATCTCGATAGAAGTAAAAGTCCATTCTCATCATAAAAGGCATTACGATTCAAAGGTAAACGTGGAACTCTTAATTAAATCCCTCGATTTGGTTGATGGGAAAGAAGAGGAAGCGAATTTAAGGATAGCTGCTCACTAGAAGTGAGTAACAACATGACTACTTTAACACCATGGTCTAGAGTCGTACCTTCGAGGTGGGATATCCCGTTCTAAAATGAGTTCTCCTTGGTAAGGGAGCACTTGATCCGAATCGTGAAGGCCTTTATGCAATCAAACAAAAGCTTGGAGATAAAATTTTCAAGCTAGCCACTATTAAAAGAATTCTGATTCCATGGGCTTGAAATACCATACAGTCGGTTAACCGAATCGAGCAGTTGATTTAAAAGGCTAACCAATGAAAATGAATGATTCGATTAACCGATATATTGGTTAAAACTGGTTGGTCATACTGACCGAACCGATTAAATTTGACCATGGTTATCTGGTAAGATTTAACGGCTCAGTTAACAGTTCGAGCCGAATGTTTAACCGTTTAAGCCAAACGGTTCACCACTAAATGGTTAGCCATCGGTTAATCGTATGTTCTGCACATATATGCACACCAGGCATATCAAAGATCACACCTTGCAACGTCAATCCACAATTAACAGTGCAGAGTTTATCCAGTTACAATTCTAAATAGTTCAGATAGTTTAAAGTTTTGTAGTCCACAACTTATAGTCGATATTAGCACAATACTACAATACTATTATGATTATTGAATCATTGATTACATTCAAAGTTTAATGATACATTAAAAACTTAATGCAAATAGTTTGGGGATTGAAATTTCCACTTTTCCATAGCGGGCACGAGCTTCAAGTGACCAAGTCCATCCATTTTCCGTTGCAAAATGCAAATTAGTAGAAACATTAAAACCAATCCATTTTTAAACGAAAATGCAATTAAAATATGAGGCGGCGAATCATTCGATTAATGCATGTTACATGGATACAACATTATCATTTATTTATGCAACTCAGTTTGATGATATTCATGATATCCGAGCTGATATATAGCATTATCCATTGTAGCATCAACTGATATATTAAACTTAGAAACTGTACATGTTGCATACAACATTATCCATGTTAAATTCAAAATGATGTGTTGATATAATACAACAACATTAATTCAAACTAGAACTATAGCTATAACTATAAACTATAACTATAAACTAGAACTATAAACTGTATAATATAAGCATAAGCATGTATAAACTGTACAGTTCTGAAATTTGAAATACCATTAATGTATAAACTACTATACATTCACCTATCACCTGAAATACCATTTAAACTGGACATGATCAAGTGTAGGATAAAGTAATGAGACTTGTATAGTTGTATTTCATGTTAAGCAAACCTTGTAAACACGGATAACTGCAAATAAATTAGAGGTTGAGTTTTTACTAAACTGTAAATCTGAAATATACAGTTGAACCTATCTACATAACTACCCAAAATAAGAGGTTAAGATTTCACATGGCCATGGGATTTGTTTAGCTGTGAATTTAGTTGTCTACAAATAAAATACAGTTCACAGGTTAAGATTATTTACAGTATGCGCTAGCTAGATTCCAGGGTCCGATGCAAGGAGCCCAAACTATGTATGCAGGCTAATCCAGTTTCTTTCGTTAATGGTATTTCTATGCGAGTTAACTATAACAAAGCTACTTGACTCAGAGGAGTACTAGACCTTAAGATACATGTCATACGATAAAATTGACTGAAATTTGGTATAAGCAATCAGTATTGTTAGGTTAAGCATATAATATTTTTATGGGATTACTATGGTAGTTATTACAAGATTCAAACCTAAAAGTTCATCATTTGATCAATAAGAAATCAAACACTTTTGACAGCAATTCTCTTTTGTAGAGGGTGAATGTGACATTTTTCATCCTGTAATACTAGTGTGTAACCCATGCGTTGCACACGGTAATGTTGTAAAAGAAATTGTCAAATATACATAGTTAAATAGTCGACGTACAATGTAATACGCTATGTTAAACAATGTAATATGACCGATATACCAATGCATGTGAAACAATTTTTAGTGTTTATGTATACGATAAATTTCAAAGAAAAATATAGATGTAATATGTTCATTTTTGAAGTAATATTTAATAAATTCATGATCCTGTGTGTTTTGATGCGCATGCGCACCCGCACATGTGCGGTGCGTATGCGCGTGATGATGAGTTTTAGATGTCAAATATCATATCTGTATTGATAAGAATTTTAAATGTAAAATGAGATATTAAGGGGAAAACTTTTTTTTTTAATTTACTAAAATTGTGGATAGTAATAATAAAGTAATAGAATGTATCTCATGCATTGCACACGCTAATTTTGTAAAAACATGGTACTCATACTTTAAATGTTGTTAAAATAAAATTTTGTTATGCAATGTTCGATATGTCAATCATAAATTAAACGTTTTATTGTTGTCTATGCCTATAATTTTTGTTAAGTGATTCAGATATTTTTATATTTGAAAGAAACATCTACCATGTGTTACTATTAATGCGGTATATAAACTGAAATTGTCATTTTGTTTATAAATTATCAAAGAATTTAATGAGTATTAATTACTTGAATTTATTTATATAGTATAAATTTATAGTGTATGGTTAATTTAAATACATAGATTAAAATGTAAAATAATAAAAGAAAATTGATGAAAACTTCGTAAATGACTGTAAAAATTATAAAATCTCGGTATATATGGATATAAAATCATGGAAAAAATTAACATAAAATTTTGGATAACTATAAAATGATATTTTATATGGATTCAAAAAACGAAGAGAATTAGTGAGTAGGAGTTAAAATTTTATAATTATTGTGATGATTTGTGATCTTTAAACTTCAATCATTTAAATATTAATTTATTAAAATAAATAATTACACATTAAAGTTGTTCGTATTGTTTTTTATGTGATCCATATTTATACAGTTTTGTTACAATGGGCATGATATTTTATTGGCATGGTTATCTATATTATTTATTAGACAAATTAATAAATAATGGTTAATTATTATTTTTTAAATAATTTATAATGAAATTATTTAATTAATTTAAATATACAGACTTAAATGTAATTTATACATGAAGATTGAGGACTTTGAAAATAATTGTAGAAAGCAGAAAGTGTAGATTTTTGAATGTAAAACAATAGTGAAAATTAATAAAATCTTATAAACAATTAAAAACTAATGCATTGTATTAGGTATTTAAAATAAAATTTAAACAAATATATAGAGAAAATTAAGGAGAGTTGAGAGAAATGCTAGAATTATTGTGAGAGGTAGAATTTCTTCTGCTTTACTATTATTTAATAGATTGCATAGTAGAAAAATATTCTGAAGTAATCTTATTATGAATGTAATTATTACATCATTCTTCATTAAAAAGGGTGATGTTAAACTTTCTCTTTTACTAGTGAAGAGTATGAAACATAGAAAGAATTAGTTTTAAGTTATTTGGAATAATACATAGATTCACATTCTCCGTCTTTAATAAATAATGATGGTAACATTTCTCATTTTAAGAGGTCACATCGCTAACATATCCACTGTACAGTGGAATGGAAATTATTGTGAAAATATCCTGATTTAGCTTTGACCCAACAATTGATGATAAACTTCTCAGCGGCAATGAATGGATATGCAATAATATATATATACACAAACACACACTTTAAATTTGAAATATACAGTTGCATATTTAAACTGTAAATCCTATAACTATAACACAAATCAATTGTAAAATACACTGTAAATTAATACTATAACGCAATTCAAACTATAAATTAATTAAAACTGTAAATCCTATGACACAACCCTATAACACAATTCTAGAACTGCAAATTAAATCAGACTGCAAACTGTATGTTGAAACTGATACTTAAACAGATAGCATATTAGGTTTAGCAAAATCAACCTTTGTTTAAATATAGTAAATTTACAAATATAGTATAAAAAATCAAACTACTTAAGTATCAATAGCTTAACCTACAAATTTGCAGTAATATTATCTGATCCACTACCGATTTTGTATTTAAACAAATATATTGCTTGATACTTAACCAAATTTTTTATTTTACTCTAGATCAGTGATATTTGTTTTTGTACATATATGATCCACTGTTGATTTCGTAAAATCAATAGTTGAACCTAAAATTCCCATCTCACATTAATAATTTAATATAATAATTAAACATATAATTAAGTAAAACAGGTAAAGATTAAAACAAAATTGCATTCTTCCTCTTTCAGTTAGAATTCACCATGACTCAAAGCCTTAAATCGATGGGAAATTGGAATCGCAGGCTTGCAGCATGTTGACAACTTGACAAAGTTCAAGCCTTTAGGAATATAATTTATCGATCGAGTCAAAATTTGTAGACTTAGCTATTGACTTTGCAAAATATTTAAGTGGATCTAGGGGTTTTTAATCAAACGAGGGAAGCGGCGATATTTATTTAGTTTAGGTATTTGGGGATAATACGAAACGTAGTGCGGTAGTGGGATGGTCGGGATTACAATGGAATATGGTTGAAAACTTATTCGGCTAACGGTTAACTATTAACTAACACGAAACTGATCGATTATGGTCGATCAATTAACCTAAAGTTCGGCTAACCGATTATATCTGTTAACGTGGTTCGGTCGACATCGATTAAGTCGGTTAACTCGGTTAAATGCGCACCCCTATGAAATAGTGACTTGCTTCAGTGCTACTTTATCTAGTTTATTTCTACAAATAAGCCACCCAAGGATTTTGCGGACAATGTAATAAGGCAAGAAATGCTACGTGATTTGTTTATAAATAAATGTTAGCTTCTTGAGCTGATGGAATTGTGTTCTTATAAACAAAATCCAATGTTACACGATTAGCAGTATGTTCTTGTACTCGAAATGGTACAAACTTCTCTAGTCCAGAATCAGGACCATGAAGTATAATCACTTGGATAATTCAACCACATCCTACAAATACCGACTATTGCCCAAAAATAGGTAATGTCAAGAAGGAATGCCTAGAGTAATATAGTCGAAGTGCCATTTTCCAAAGATAGAAACTGGTATGTGGTAGAAATACTAATGACCACACTTTTGGCCTGGTAGGATATGCTAGGCTAAGGGTAAACATGGACGGTCAACAGACACCCTTGGCCAATGATAGGCAATAGTGTAGATGAGAGTGAATGCCCGATGACAGGTATTTAAGCCGCTTGTCCTAGAGATAGAAACTGGTAAGTGGGCAGGAATTCCACAACTGTGCTAGCAGCCTAGCGGGAAGCGCTCGACCAAGAATAAGCGAGGATGGCTGAAGATTGAAAACATATACTACCGGACTCCTCTGGCCCAGGATCAGGACCGAGAGAATATAATCAGACTATGGGCAATTGGATAATTTACCTCACATGATTAATCTTCAACCAATTCCAAGAAATAGGAAAGCTTAGAGAATGATGCCCGGATTTTGGCATTTGGAGAAGTCCTAGAGACAGGGCGCAGTGTATTGGCCCATATTTTTAACGATGGGATATTTGAATAATTGATTTAAATATTGAATCATTAATTAATTAAATGTCCAAAATATAATGTTTTGCATATAGTCGAATTAGGATTCAAGACCACTTCCATTGATTTCAGATCAATGTTGCGAATTAAAATGAGTATAAATATTGCTATATTTAGTAATTGGACAATCCGATAGCTAAAGCGATCTCGAAATGCATGAAATTGTCATCCTAGAGTGCACTCTCGGATAGCAATGAAATTTATACTCAAACTAGGTTAGCATTCGAGAGCATCGTTGAGCTTCTCTTAGCGACACGCCCATGTCAATGACCTCAAACAGAACTCTGTTTTGCTTTGGCAATTTGCAACTTTTGGGTGCGGCAAGGGGGAGCCATAGGTCGCAATTTGATAGAGGCGGTTGAGCTTCACGTGATAGTGACGGTTGCGGAGAGCACGCGTAGTAGACTTTGTTGGCGAAGACAGTTTTCCGATTCGTCGAGAAATGAAGGAGTCAAGGAGGAGAGAAGGTGTGCGGCAATGGATTGATATGCACACATGCATAGCCTGGAAATTGGAATTTGGAGAAGAGAGGTTATGAAAGGGGATTAAGGTAATTAATTATTAATTAAGTTAATTAGTAGATTAAACTATCTCGTTTCTTATAAAATCTATATCCTTCGCATACGAGATTCGATTTGGATGCGGTTTCTTTGTTGCACTCGCGGTGAAGAGCTCTACGACTTAGCATAGGATTGGTTAGCTTTTGTTGAGGTGAGTGATATTGTATATCACCATACTATGATGGTTAGTATAGTATAAAAATGGTGTTTTGAAATGATTTCTAAGTTTAAAACGTGATTTTTAATATACTTAAACCTACATCTTATTTTATAGAAGAATTTAAAAGTGTTTTAAAATGGTTTCAAATCGAAATTCACACTTTTCATTACAGACATACTAATTTTAGGAAATTGATAGTTTTAGGCCATTTATGATATGAATCACATGTTGGTTGAGATAAATGCGTTATACATGTTGTGTGCATACTATATTGGAGGTATGTATGCTTGTTGTTTGCATATATGCTTGTTGCCTTTCTTGGTTGAAAATGCCGATCAATAAGTGATATAGTGTTAGGAAATATCCCAAAGGATATAATTTCATACATAGAGTTTCGCACGTACCGACCGATCTAAAGATGAAAAATAATGGACTTGGGTATGTGCTTCAGACTTTAGGATGGACGCCAAATCTTTCATTTGGTTTGTACCTACCCATTTTTGGTTAAGTACACGATCACATTGGTTGTTATCAATTACTCTAGAGTGGTTGGTATCTACTTGTAACGACCTATATTTTACATATCAATGAAGAGTAAAATATTTCTATTTTATTCACATTAGGTCGTATGTTTCTATAATTTGGTAAGTGACTCTTAGGGACATTTTTCACATCCATGATTTTTTCCGAATTTCTAAGCAACCATTCTGATCTTTCAAATCATATTTGGACTATAACTTTTTATAAGAGCCGAGTTAGGATCTTAAACCACTTCCATTGCTTTAGGATGATGGTTTCCCATTTCACGGAGTAGTCATAAAAGAAAAACGGACTTACCATTTAAAGTCATAGGTTTTTTAAGTTTTGGCTGTTGTTGGCCTACATTAATTGGTAATTAACTAAGCCATATTTGGGCCTACTAATCCACCTCGAAAATTATGCTAAGGGAAGGGTATAGGAACTGATCTAAGTCATTTCCATCTTCCACAAAATATCACTAAACCTCCATTGACCCTAATTTCATCAAAAAGCCCACCTTTTCCTTACCAATCTAAGAGAAATTATCAATTGGAGAGGTGATTAACATATTGGAGCTTGAGATTATCATTTGGCTAATTTCCATTCATCTTCATTAATCTCTACTTTGGATCTAAGGGGACAAATTGGTATTTTAGATATTTAGTGAGAGGTTCTTGACCTCTAACTCTACTATCCATGTTCACATAATTAAAAATAATGTTCTAAACATGATTTTGACCCTAAATTGTTTTCTAACTTTAGTCGCATTTTAACATATATCCATGGCCGAATTCTAAAGGTTCTAAAATGGTTTTGCAACCCCTTTTGTTCATATTCATATGCTTATGTAAAAGTTAGCTTTAGATCAGGCTTTGTTGGATTATGATATTCTTATGAATTGCATGTATGAATGGATGTATATATATGATATTCCATGTTTGGATGTTGTGCTTTGATGTGGTTTGCTAGTGCTTTTAGGTAGGTAGGAAAGGAGTAGTCAAATTGGAAAATTTAAGGCAAAGATGGATGGAAATGGATGAAACTTGGAGGAGTGGCTCTAGAGCATAGGAGGAGCTCAGGATTCAAGTCGCATCAAAATTGGAGTTAAGTGGAGGAGTCGATACCGAGAGGTACGGTTGGTATCGAGAGCTATTGTGCTGTGGGAATTATCTCGGTCGGTGATGGTACTTCAAGTTAGGGCTTAGAGTGATAAGTAGAAGACATATTCAAAATTTGGCTGAGTATTGGACTTAGTTCCAAGAGCTTTGGAGGGCAAGGAAACACGAGCTTTTAGAGTTAGCACTAAGAGCTTTGGAGTTGATGCCGATAGTTTTTAAGCGGAGTGGTTGGGGTCCAAACAAGAATATGGAGCTTTGGAAGAGAAGGAGGAGAACTTAACCAATATTTGTTTAAGTACACCTCTTGGTATTGAGAGGTCCTGTTCGATGGGATTGGGATGGAACTTCCAAAAAGGGTAATGAAGGCCCTATAGGTCGTGCTAAAGGTGTTTGTTTATTCGCTTGGGGTTTGATGGCGATGTGGTAGCACGATGATAACTTTGTGATTTTGGTGATGGAAGCTCAATGGTGAATGGAATTAGGTTTTGATGATGGTGACTCGGTGTTGGAAGGTGTCATGAGATGGTTATCCACAAAGGGAAGGTTCTAGGAAAGTTGGCCCGTGGATAGAACATGAGAATGGTTTCATCGTGGAATGAAGGAATGTAGATGGATTCCTCGAAAATAATAAAGACTAGATGGAGCAAGGAAATGGTTCAGATGTACATGCTAAGGGATTGTTGATACTCAGAGCATTTTTTAATGTACTCAAAAGCAGGGGTATTATGAGTGCACAAATGGGTACATGGAAATGCCACCTCGGATTATTTGGAAGGTTATGCATACCCTTGACCATGGAAGATGTCTTGTATCGGCTTTAGGCTTTAGGCTAAGGAAGAGTAAACTAAAAACATAGATTTATGTTAGTCTCTAGCATGGGAAGGCTATGCGAGCTATCACATATATGGAGCACATTAAGTGATAATGAGGATTTTTGATGGATGTTATGGTTTCTTTGATTGCTTTCTTCCATAGTTTATAAGTTTAGGGATGTTGTTAGAGATAGGTTTTAGTGGCGAGGATACTTAGACACCCGTCATCATACTTGGTTTGTAGTATACCTTTACTATATTCGTAGAGTAGTATATTATGTTCGTTATATGCTAACTCTTTGGTTGTAGGGATAAGTCCGGTATGGTTTGTGCACCCTTGCTTCTTACTATATCGACTTATAATACTTTGAGATTCATTTACCGCTCACACTAGACTGTTGTCTGACCCAAGGTTTTATGCTTTGCTTCATACTATCTTGGGTACTGTTAAATGAGTATAAACTAGATAGTAGGTCTAGGTGCGATGCAGTAGGTGTGTAGAAGATGAGCTGGATGAAGCTATCTCATTTTATATATGGATTTTTATGCTTATTCTGCTGTGCAACATCGTGAAGCCATGATAATGCTTACTTATTACAATTATAATGAGACACCTACTTGAGTTTAATTCTTTTTTGTATAACTCTATTGCTTGTTTTATAACTCTATGGATCTATACTCTGATAGTTGGACCACTTAGTTATTACTATCTCTTTTGTTTTATATGTATGATGTATATTATATTTTATTCCATGTGTTGTGAGTACAACATATTCTGTGTGATGTTTCACCTTATTTTTACCTTTGACAATTATCTTACATTGGCCGGGTATGGCAACAACGCACTATTTAGTTATATTGTATGCCGATGGTGTAGGACGATCGTCACATTTGGTATCAAAGCTTAGGTTACACGATTAAGCTAAGTTGATATTGTGGTCCAATAGAGATAGGGGAGGAGTTATCACTCTATATTGGGTCAAGAATGTATATATATGAAAATTAACTCTATATTGGGTCGAGAATGTATATATATGAGAAAGTGTGTACTTGTTATATGTTTTGGTTTAATATAGTTGTATATATATAGTATATAAGTCGCACGCACATGCGAGTACCAACAACATAGTTTTCTTTTTGAGAGACTACTAATTCTTGTTACAGAATAAGAATGAGCTAACAAATAAGAAACACTATAAGGAACTCCATCTCCGGAGTTGAAGAAGGAGAGATTTCGGGGGCTGCTAACCCTAACTTGCAAGCTATTTTCAGTGCAATGATGGCGAACATGCTACAGAATGTTCAAGCGGCTGCTTCAAATGTTACTGCTGGTGATGGTGCTTAGGAGTAGGTGTCGAGGGATAACTTAATGCAAGGAGATATGTCTATATTTGAGTATATTTCTATGTTTGATGCTTTGTCAAAGTACGGGATGTCTTTCATCGACACTCTGTTGAGGAAGAATGAAAATTTTATTATGGGTTTGGACGACTATTTCGGGGAGAAGTTGGTGAGTCATACCGATGGGCCATTTGAGGGACTTGTCGAGAAAGCTCTTTGCCAGGAAAGTTTATACCCTAAGTTCAAATCAGCTGTTGTCATTAAGGAAAGCCAAAATTGCAACAAGGTGGAGGAGGCAAGAAGAAGTGGAATGGAAAGAGGAAGCAGTCTCGGGGAAAGAACCCTCAAAAGAAGGCCAAATGGGATCCCGTATATTTTGGTTATGGAGACAAGGGTCACCTAATCAGAGACTGCAAAGCTAATAGGAAGAAGAAGTGCTATAACTATAGCAAGTTCAAACATATGCAGAGAGGTTGTCCAGAACCAATGTAGCAGAAGCAGGCAGTGGAGACATATGCTTTGGATACTATTCCGATTTCTTTAGGTGCTCCCTCAGTGAAAGGGAAGGGGAAGCGCATTGTTATTCAAGGTATGCTTTCTACTTATGATGTTCTCGTAAGTGTTTTATTCAATATCGAGGCTTCATATTCCTTCATATCTAGTGACCTAGTAGATAGTTAGGATTGAAACCTAATATAGTTTATCGAGCTTTGGTTGTGACGAACCTTATCAGAGGCTCCACTAGTCTGTATATGGTTTGTGGTCTTATCGAATGCTCTTTTGCATGCGATCTCTTTATTTTGAATTTCATTGGGTTCAAGATTATCTTGCGGATGGACCGGCTAAGGAAGTATGCGATGGTGGTGGATTCTAAGAAGCTATTGGTGATGATCGAGGTTGTGGAGGGGCGGATGGTAATGATTGGCTGCCTACCGGAGGACATGGCTATGATTACTTTCTATATTCGCTCGAGGTTCCACATGATGGGTTGTCATCTATGCCTATCTTTAGAGAGTATCTAGACGTGTTCAAGGAGGTGATAAGATTACCGTCACATAGGGAGATTGAGTTTCAGATAGACTTAGTATAGGATGTCATACTAATAGTCATGCCTTTGAGGCTTATGGTACCTAGAGAGCGAAAGAAGTTTGGAGGTGCAAGTAAATGACCGTTGAAGGAAGGATTCATTCATAGGAGTATATTTGAGTGGGGTGCACCTGTAGTATTCACTATTAAGGCAATGACTCTCTTAGGTTGTTTGTAGAATACCGAAAGCTGAATAAGGTGATGAAGAAGAATAAGCACCTATTCCCATGTATTGACGAATTGTTCGATCAACTTCATAATGTGAAGGTGTTCTCCGATTTGGATTTGGTGTTGGGATTTCACCAGTTGAGAGTAGCGAAGGAGAATGTGTCGATCACCGCGTTTTATATGTCGTCTAATTTCTACGAGTGGTTGGTTATGCCATTCGGACTAACCAATGCTCTGGCATACTTTATCTCATGAACCATGTCTTCTAAGATCAGCTAAGCAAGTTCATACTTGTGTTCATGGATGATATTCTGATCTATTCTAGGAAAGAAAAGGAACACGAGATGCACTTGAGAGTTATGCTTGAGGTGTTAAGGAGGCACAAGTTAAAAACAAAGTTTTTGAAATGTCACTTCTGGAGAAGGGAAGTGAGATTCTTAGGTCATATCATCTCTGATTGGGGCATCACATTACATCTTACCGCGGCGGTAGTGGTTTAAGATTGAAGCTAACCAAAGAATGCTATAGATGGAAAGAGGTTTTAGGATTGGCAGGATATTATAGATGTTTTATTAAGGACTTCTTAAAGGTAGCAGCACCATTGATTAGTTTGAAGAAAAATCGGACTTTTATTTGGAACAAGAATTGTGAGCATGCGTTTATGAGTCTGAAGGAAAGATTGAAGAGTGCACCGGGATTGATCATTCTGAGTGGTAATGAGGAGATAACAGTATACACAGACACCTATGGTACTATATCGTGCGTCGTATTAATGCAAAAGGGAAAGTTGTTGCCTACGTTAGTCGACAGCTGAAGTCGCATGAGAGAAAGTACCTGACTCATGATTTGAAGTTAGAGGCGATAGTGTTTGCTTCGATGGTTTAGAGGCACTACTTATTAAGGGAATAGCTCAAGCTGTTCATGGACCACAAATCCTTGAAGTAACCTTTTTTCATAGAAGGATCTCAATCTTCATCAACAGCGATAGTTGGAATTCTCGGCATTCTATGAGTTTGGTATTTCCTACATGCCCAGTAAGGGAAATGCGATCGCCTATGTATTAAGTAGAGGGCATGCCAGTTTGAGAGAAATTTTCATGAAGTGGAAGCAATTGGAGTAAACTCTTGGGTATGACTTTAGACCTCATTGCGACTTAGAGCAAGAGATGTTGTCTAGTTTGATGACTAGACCTACTTTGATTGAGTGAATTGGTATTAGTCAAAGGCGAGATGCTAGACTAGCAGAGGTCATGGTGAAAATAGAAGGAGTAGAGTCTACAGATATAAAGCAATATGGATTCGACCGAGAAGGTTGGCTCTGTAAGGATAGGAGATTGTTTATTCTCTATGTTGATGGATTGCGAGACGAGGTGCTACGAGAATGCCACCATTCTAGGTTGAACATACATTCCAGTGGTAATAAGATGTACAATGATATGAAGCAAACCGATTACTGGGAAGGGATGAAGAAGGATGTTGGGACATTCATCTCAAAGTGTATGGACTGCCAGTTGGTGAAGGCAAATAAAAAAAAGCCAAGTGTGTTGTTGCAACCGCTTGAACTTCCCGGATGGAAGTGGGAGCAAGTATAGATGGATTTTGAGGGACTACCAATGATCAAACATCATACGACAGTATTTGAGTCATAATCAATCAATTGACCAAGAGCATTAGAGTTATACCCATCAAACCAAGTAGAATGGTAGCCAAATTGGCCGAGTTGTATGTAAAATAGGTTATACGATTTCATGGTGTTCCGAAGAGCATTATGAGCGATCAAAACCCGAAATTCTCTAGTGGGTTTTGGAAGAGATTACAAGAGGAGTTGGGGACTGAGCTGCATCGCAATATAACTTATCACCTACAAAAAGATGAGCAGACCGTGAGAGTAAATCGAATATTAGAGGATCCCTTGTGAACTTGCATTTTCGATTTGGAAGGCTCATGGGATGATCAATTGCATTTGTAGAATTCACATATAATAATAGTTATCAGTCTAGTATCGATAAGGCAGCATGCGAAGCAATGTATGGCCAATCGTGTAACGCCTCTTTGTGTTGGTGGGAAGCGGACAAGAAACCGATACTTAGGCCAGACATGATTAGAGAAACATCGGAGAAGATTGAGATCATTCGACAACGAGTGAAAGCTGCTTAGGATAGGAAAAAGAGCTATGTTGATAGGAGACGTAGAGATTTGAAGTTCTTTATTGGTAATATGGTTTTTGTGAAGATTTCTCCCTTGAAGAATGTCATTTGATTCCAGAGTAGGGGAAGTTGGCATCGAGATTCATAGGTCCCGATACCAGAGAGGATTGGGAACCTAGCATATAAGGTCGACTTACCTTAGAAGATGGTGGGTATGTAAAACGTCTTCCATGTTTCCCATATACAGAAGTTTGTGCATGGTTAGGCACGACGATTGCACCAGATCAACTTAACCGGAAAACGGTGGAAGTAGTGGAGGTTCAATGGGGCCAGTGAAGGCAATTGTACGTGGAAAACAAAGGAGTGCATGAGAGCCACATGTCTGAAGCTTTTTTGCTTGGTAAAGCCTACCGTTTATCATATTTACTTTCACCTTTGATGTCATATAGGTTAGATTAGTATCTCACGTGCTATGATAGGTTTATCTGTACTATTGGTTGCATGGCTATTTGTTTGGAAAGTATGATGGGAGCATATGATTACTAGGCATGCGGTTTAACTATATTTGACTTATTTAGGGATTTTAAGGGCGAAATTCCTAGATGGGGCGAGAGTGTAACAACCCGTATTTAACGTATCAGAGGAAAACTTTCTACATCGCATTAGATTTACATTAGATCATTTGACTCTAAAAATTTGGGAAGGGACTTTAAGGGTCATTTCTACATCTATGATTTTTTCGAATTTCTATGTGACAATTTTGACCGTTAAATTCTTATTTTGACTATAAATTTTGATAGAAGTTGAGTTAAGGTTTCAAACCACTTTCATTGCTTTAGAATGATGGTTTCCCATTCCTAGAGTAGTCAAAATAGAAAAACGGACTTGCCGATTGAAAGTTATAGCCTTTTAAGTTGTGGTTGCTGTTGGTCTACATTAGTGGATAATTAACCATCGCATACTTAGGCCCATTAATCCAACTTGAAATTGGTGCTAAGGAGAGGCTGTAGGAACTGATCTAAGTCATTTCCATCTTCCCCAAAATAGCTCTAAATCTCTATTCACCCTATCATATCAAAAAACCTACATTTTCCTTGCTATTCTTAGCCAAATCATCAATTAGAGAAGTGATTAGCATATGAGAGCTTGTGATTATCATTTTAGCTGATTTGCATTCCTCTTCCTTGTTATCTACTTTAGATCTAAGGGGAGAAATTGGTATTTTTGGTATTTGGTGAGTGGTTCTTGACCTCTCACTCTATTGTGCATGCTTATATAGTTAAAAAGGATATATTTAACATGGTTTTGACCCTAAATTATTCCTAACTTTAGTCGCATATTAATGATATTTATGGCTGAATTTAAATGTTTTAAAGTGGTTTTTAAATGGTTTTGCAACTTATTTTGTTCATATTCATACACTAGTGTAAAAGTTAGATTTAGATTAGAATTTTCTTGATTATTATGTTCTTATGAATTGCATGTATGAATGGATGTATATGTATGATATTTCATGTTCAAGTATTGTGCTATAATGTGGTTTGCTAATGCTTTTAGGTAGTTAGAAAAGGAGCGGCCGAATTAGCAAATCTAAGGCAAAGATGGACGAAATTGGATGAACATGGAGGAGGGGCTCTAGAGCATAGGAGGAGCTCTAGATTTAAGTCGCGTCAAAATTGGAGTTAAGTTGCGGAGTTTGTACCGAGAGGTACGGGGTGTACCAAGAGCTTTTGTGCAGTGAGAATCATCACGATCGGTGATGGTACTTCTTGCATCTTACGGTGATGAGTAGAAGACAAGTGCAAGAATTTTCCTAAGTACTGGATTTATTGCCGAGAGGTTTGGAGGGCATGGAAACGAGAGCTTTGGAATTAGCCCTAAGAGCTTTGAAGTTGATGCCGAGTGCTTTTAAGTGGAGTGGTTATGGTCAAAAAACTTAGGAGACAAAGCTTTGGAAGTGAAAGAAGTGTACTTAACCAATATTTGGTCAAGTAAACCTATCAGTACCGAGAGGTCCTATCCATATCGAGGGTCCAGTTTGATGGGATCAAGGTGGAAATTTCAAGAGTAGTAGTGGAGGCCTTATAGGTTTTTCTGAAGGTGTTTATTTGTTCACTTGGGGATTGATGGCGATGTAGTAGCAAGATGGTAGCTTCGGGACTTTGATGATGGCAACTCAACGGTGAATGCAGTTAGGTTCTGATGATGGCGGATCAATGTTGAAACGAGTTATAAGATGGTTATCCATAAAAGGCGGGTTCTAAGAAGGTTGATTCATGAATAGAATATGAGAATAGCTATCATGGAATAGAGGAATGTGGAATGGTTCCTTAAGAATTATGGAGACTAAATGGAGGAAGGAAAAGGCTCAGATACGCATGCTAAGGGATCGTCAATACTTGAAGTGTTTTTAAGATGCACTCGAAAGAAAGGGTATTATGAGTACACTCATGGGTACATGGAAAGGCTACATCAGATCATTTGAAAGGATCCGTATGCCCTGGACTAAGGGAAAGGGTCTAATATCCGCTTTAGGCTAACGAAGAGTACGCTAAAAACCTGGATTTCCATTATTCCCTAGCATGGAAAGGGCCATACGAGCTATCATATATCTAGAGCACATCAAGTGATAATGTGGATTGTTCGATGGACACTATCATTGCTTTCATTACCTTTTCTATAGTTTATCACTTTAGCGATATCTTTGAAGATAGGTGTTGGGGATAGGGATACCTGGACACCCATCATCATACTTGACTTGCAGTTTACCTTTACTATATTCGTAGAGTAGCATATTATGTTCATTATGTGCTAACTCTTTGGTTGCAAGGAAATGATAGGTATGGTTCATGTACCCTTGTTCCTTACTATATCGACTTGTATAGTACTTTAAGACACATTTACCGTGCACACCAGACTATTGTCCGACCCGAGGTTTTATGCTTTGTTTCTTATTATCTTAGGTACTCTTGAATGAGTATAAAATAGATAATAAGTCTAAGTGTGATGCAGTAGTTGTATAGAGAGCAAGCTGGATGAATCTATCTTATACTATATCTAAATTTCTATGCTTATTCCACTATGCAACACTGTGGAGCCTTGATAATGCTTACTTATCGCTATTATTATGATATATATATTTGAGTTTATTTCCATTTTGTATAAACTCTATTACTTGTTGTATAACTCTATGGATCTGTACTCTGATATTTGGATCACTTAGTTATTATTATTTCTATTGTTTTATATCATAATGTATATTATATTTCATTCCATGGGCTATGAGATATATGATAGGTTTTGGATGATGTTTCATTTCACTTTTACCATTGTCATTCATCCTATATTAATCGAGCAAGGCTGTAGCACACTATTTAGTTATATTAGTTGCCAATGGTATATGACGATCGTCACACTATAAATGATGGTCGATTTGTCCAATTTTGATATGGATGATGGAGATGCTTCGAGGAGTATAATGTGGTGGTTCTTCCTTCATTAAACATTTGATTTTGATGTTATTGCTTTTTGACTTGGTGATGAAGCAAGGATGCGATGCTTCGACGCAATGACTTTGATGGGAAATGATGGCTTAGGTGATGGATAGCTGTACTTCGAGATACAGAGTAGATGACTATGAAAAGGATTGAAGGCACCATTGAGTGAAGGTTATGGGACATACGATGATGTTCTATGACTAATGATGACTGTAGAGAATCGTCCCAACCACAGTGATTACATGATGGGAGTCGTAAGATATATTCCAAGATATGCGCTACTATAGATGATGTGTGCAAAGGGATATCAAGACTCAAGGGTTCGTAGGGTATCGTAAGGTAGGGTATTTATTGGGGATGTGAACTTTCCTAAAGTGTGATGGCTCTTTATTATACTGGGACATGATGGTTCCTAGAGCATAATGGCTCCTTATACACGAGGGATGTGATGGTTCCTAGAGTGTGATGACTCTTTATTCTAAATAGAGGATGTGTTTACCAAGGGATGACGTGATGTTTAGTCAATTTCTTGGTAGATTGAGTGGCATGGATTTGAGTTCCCCAGAACTAGGATGCGGGCTATCGTGAAGGATAGTCTAGTCTTTGACTATGATGGGTCAACGAGTGATTTTATATCTAACGCATTGAGTGAGTATATGTAAGGATGTATGATATATTTGTTAGATTATTTATCACCATATGGATGTTACCTTATGCCGATATTGTCGATGTATATATTTGGATACCCCTTAGTTCGTTGATGTATAGTACATCCATGAAGATTATGATGTAGAGTAGCGTATATTATGTATATATGCTAACTCTTTGGATGGAGGGACAAGTCAGGTATGATTTTTTGTGCCCTATGTTCCATATACTCTATCGACTTTGGTAGTATTTTGAGATTGTTTATCAATCACACTAGATTGTTGTTTGACTCGAGTTTTTATGTTTTCCTTCTTATTATCTCAGGCACTTAAATGAGTAGACTAGATAGCAGAGGTAACCATCACATAGAGTTGTGTAGATGGACTGGTGGGAGGTGACACTTTTTTGTATTTGTATTTTGGGCTTATTATTGCTTATTCCGTTGTGTGACACTGTGAATCCTTGACAAGGTCAGATTTACTATTATTACGGACAATTTATCAATTGAGTTTATTTATCACTTCTATAAAGTCTATTACTATTTTGTATAATTGTATGAGCCTGTGTACCTTGATTCTATGGTTCATGTAATTACTACAATCTTGCCTGTTTTATATTTGTGATGACTATTATATTTGTTCGATGTGCTGTTAGATGTACGACAGGTAATGTGATTGTATGATGTTTTCTTTCTCTTCTCTGCTCTTTTATTATTTTCTTTTCTTTCCCCTTCTATTCTTTCCCCTTCTGTTCTTTACCTTGAGAATCTCTCTACATCTAGTAGATGCTCCAGCAACCCATTATTTGGATATATAAGCAGTAGAGGTTTACGGTGGTTATTACAACTCAGTATGTCGTAAAGTCACATTAAAGGTTTGGTTTCAGTCACACCCAAGTGGGATTCGCTTTGCAGAGGTTAACAAGTGGAAATCGATGGACGACAACGATCATGCCTGGTTACTGGCATGAGAGACAATGTCAGATTGTGAATGTCCAAATTGCTATTTCTTGGAGAAAGGAAACAACATGAAACCTGTTTTATTGATAGCTGGTTATTGGTCGAAGGAAACTCAACCCAAGATAAACATGAGTAACCATGAAAATGGTTGAATATTAGTTATGTTAGCCAAACGAAAACACTTTGGCAACTATAAAATAGAACCGAACTGAAGAAATTGCATGAATTTATATATATTTACATGTTTGCAGTACATAAAAGTATTGCATAGGGCACATGCATGTATAATATGGATAAACTATAATACAAGTAGTTATATAATATATGTGGGCATGTGTATATAGGAAGGAATAGAGTATAAAGTGCAGAAATGTAAATGGATTAAATATTAAAATAAAAAATAGTCTTTCATTCCATTCAAACTATATACATAATGAATGGCCCCTCGATCCCGCATAAAGACAACCTATGTACAATGAATTGAAAAACAGAAATTTACAGACCGTAGAAACTGTCTCATCGTTACTGGAAGACGGCAGAAGAGCCTATTTCTTATAAGATTTCTTCTTCTTATTTTTGGTCTCACTGTATTAAGCCATCGTGAGGACTCTTGTGGCCCTTCTCATCCCTTGTTGTGCTGCCTTTGGATAAAGTAGTATAAACTTCAATGGCAATGTTGTAGGATATTCAGGATGGTCAATGGGGGGGGGGGGGGGTCTGAGGTCTCCAAGATGATGCTAGTACCACTACCCATCGGAGGCCTGATGGTGATAGGAAGGATTTAGGAAGAATTTTTTGGCTCCTCGGTACCCGCTAGATTTTAAACACCAGACTCGGTCTTGATTTTGAATTTTGAAGCACCGATTCTCAACCTCTCTACCATGGAAATAGGTTCGATCGGGCCTAAGGCACTGGTGATGGTAAGATCCACTCACTATGAATGGGAAGTGTCATCCAACCCCTCTAAGCTGGGATCCTCTCGAAATCAGAACCCATAATAAAGCTTAATGGAAGGCTTAAAACAACTAGTCCACCAGACATAGAGATTGACTCGGTTGCAATAGCAGTACAATCCGAGCATCGGGTGGTAGGTAATGGCAAAGTTGAAAGAGAACGATGATCTACAAGGTCAGAAACAGAGTGGTAAACATTAGTCACAGTCTCAGAAGAGAACCGAAGGACTTCAAGTATTGGAGAGACATGGGATATACCTCCACCGGGACTGGACTGCTTATAGAAGACTTCGTTAACTCTCCCTCTTCAAATATTGGTTGCATGAGTTAGTCAACAGAGGGAGGAATATAAGGCTCAATAGGACCAGATATTGTGGAAGTTGGAATGATTTGGGTGGCCTTGGAGCTGGCCGCTTTTGATATCGGAATAGTTGATATAGGCACTTGAGGTTTAGGAGTTGATATCAGAATCTTTGGAAAGAAGATTTTACTGAGTTTATTTACTAGGGAAATTTGAAAACTTTTAAACTAGTAAATTTTTGTGAAATTTTCCACCCTTTAAAGATAATTTTAGAATAATGGGTTTCTTAAAAAAGGGATGTTTGAAAATTTAAAACCTTATAACAATTTATTTGTTATATATATATATATACACACACGGATTTATAAATTGAAGAAATAAGTTGTTTATAAAACTTACTATATATGTGTGTGTGTGCGTGTATTTTCTCCATCCGATAATCACTTTTCAAGTATGTATACTTAAATTCTTTTGAAAGGATGATTTCATAAAAATCTAGGATAATCGGAATTTAAAAGGTGGAATAAATTTTGAAATGTAAACCTTGATGTACTCCTTAGCCTATAGAATTCTAAAACCTTAGGATCTCATCTTTGGGTTTTGATTTTGATTGTAGAGAACCCGTAGCATCAACAAAGGTGGAGCACTCTCGAAGGCCAGAAGGGATGGCGATTATGGTTTGGCTAGGAGGATTCAGGAGGATCTGGGTGAGTCGTCAATATACGAGGAAGTGCCAGTGGAGCCTATCGAGAAGCCACAACCTCAACAAGAAGAGCTCAAGGAAGAAACAGTTGAGGAGCCCAGGGAGGAAGTTGAAGAATAACCTGAAGAGGAATTCAACGATGAAGAGGAGTTTGAGGATGAGGAAGGACGCGAAGAGGAATAGGAGGAGTTTGATGATGAGGAAGAGTTTGAAGATGAAGATTATCTTGAATCAGAGAATGATGACGCAGTCATTTGGGATTTAGGTAATGCCATTGAGGAGCCAGCTGATGGTGTAGGTTTCATTCCTGGAGTGCCTAATCCAGAGGATGTTTGGGTACCAGACAGTGATGCAGAGGTCAGGGAATTGTTAGGACCCGAAAGGAAGGACTCTGGTAGTAAGAATCTATAGTTAGTTGGGTTGCTTTCTCATGGTAGGGTGTGCTTTTTGTAGGTGTTTATGACCCATGGACGCCATGATTGTTAGATATTAGATGTTTGGTAAGGTGATATACATATGTCTATATATATATGTATGGTTGAATGGATGATGATAACAGCTGTAGGAATATTCTAAATGGTACTTAATGTAATGTATATTTTGACAAACAGTGCAAATCAATGTGTTTACCGGTGTCGTTTGAGTTGTTATTGATCTATTCTCTGTGTGTGTGGATAATTCATAAACGAGCTATGGAATTTCAGGGACGAAATTCTTTTAAGGGGGGAGGAATGTAACGACCCAGGATTTTTAACATCCCGAGTTGTGAATATTAATTTATAATATTCAACAATATTGTATTTTAATATTCAAAAATCCTAAATAACTGATAATAATATACCAATTTTTCTGAACCAGTATAATCTGAATTTTCTAATCTATATTTAATTATAGATTGATTTAAATTTCTTACATATATTCTAGTTTAAAGATAGAATATACATAATTTGTTTTGGATAAAATATGTGTAGATTGTTTTGGAAATATATATGCATTTGGTTGAAAGATTAAATGTTTATATTTTATTCTAAAGATAAACTATATTAGAGATTTTAAATTTATTAAAATCAAATGCTCATAGTATTATATATTGGAAACAACAAAATTTACACATAATGAGAACAGGAATTCATGGCATTAAATTAAATTTAGATGCATATAAAATTTGGATAGAAATTCATAATGAAGTAAAAAGAGATATTTTTGATTTTGGGTATATAAACAATGTTGTCTATACTAACTAGAAAGAAGTATTAAGATTTCTAAAATAATGATATACATTGAATTAGAAAAGTTGTATACGTGCAATGATAAGTTAAAAAGGAAATTTATAATATTTAAATTGATGGAATGTTATAAATAAATAGATGTGTATATGAATCAAATAAATAATTGGAAAGAATCTATATACACATTGAATAAGGAAAATTTATAATACTTAATTGATAAAACGTTATAAATAAATTTAGGTGTATAAAAATCACTTAAGTACAATAAAGAGAAGTTATATATATATAATTGGGAGAAACTATATACACATAGATAATAAATGATTTAATATATTTGTAGATAATATATGTCTATATTATAAATGAAATTGTGTATATGGTTATATATACAAGAAGGATTTTAAAATAATTTTTATACCACTTTGAAGTTTTATAACACATAGAGTATTTATTATTGAAAGATATTCTATTTTATAACATATGTATATGGGGTATTTAACATAGAATGTTATGTTTAGTTTAAAATACATATGTATTTTTATAAAACAAATGATTTTAATTTACTAGCTTTCACCTTTATTTCAAACTGTATGAGTGACAAATGCAAATTCAACTAAGTCAAAAACAAAGATAATTTTTAAGCTAATTGTAATCTTTGTTTAAGTAACATATACTTGCATAGGTGTATATAACCAAGAAGTTATTTTAATTTTTCCCACCTTTATTTTAAAATATGTTAGGGACATATGCAACACTACCTTGTCAAGTAATAATGACCAGGCTGTCTAATTTCTTGTGCATACTCATATATATACTTTTAAGTACCTTATGGTTTATATAAACTTGATAATAAATAAAAGACCTCAGGTCACTATGCTGTAATAAAGAAATCAGGCCTGTAAAACAGTTAACAAAACAATGGGAAGTTAAGTAATAAATTTTAATTCACAAACTACACATGGCAGTAAAATCTTGGAAAGAAAATCTAACATAATTATTTTTAGTTTCTTTTCAAAAGATATTCTCAACGGAGACAATATCTTTTCAGCTACCAAAAAGTCATTTCTGTCCATCTTCTGTTGATTTCAAGCTTGTGTATATTTGAATATTTCAGATCTGAGTGGCTTGTTTTAGAAGTTAAACCTATATCTTAAATACAAAAGCCTTTGTTCGAAATTACAAGCAACAGAAAAGAAAACTAAAAGAGAAAAAATATAACAGTGCTTTGGAATTTTGTAAAATAAAGCATCCTCTGTAAAACTCGAGCTCAGGAGATTCAAAACAAGATTTTTAAGAATTCAAGTTTCAGATTTTAAAGATCTCAAATTTTAATTTCGAAGATTCTGGAACCAAGATGTTTAAGGTGAGAAACTTAAATTTCCAAACTTCAAAATATTTTGGCTTACTGCTTTGTTAACTGTAAACTATTATACATGTTCCTACATCAAAAAATCTAAATCTCTTAATCTAGTTCATATATGATGATGATATAAACAGATAAATTACGCATTTTCTAGTATTGTTTAAGTTAAAAATAGTATGTGAGTAAATTATGCTGTGTAGTTTATTACTCATCAGTTTTACAGCAAGTATCATACTTTAGTGGAAATTCAACGCTATTAAATCAAGAATTCAAGCATGCAATCGGGTTCCCTGTGTAGGGATATGAATTTTAGTAGTTAGATTAGAGTTTTTAGTGATCTATATCACGAGAAATCGAAGGATGAACGATTTACATTCGAAAATTATTTTTCGACAATCTCGACGCTAAGGGATGTCGCGGGCAGAACTAGAGGGTGCTGGTGGACCTAGGGTAGGTGACGACCATGGCGGAATTTCTGTTTTTGGCTTAGATTGGAAGGGCAAGTTGATTTTAGGGTTTAAGGGTGTGTCGGCTTTGTGTGAAGTCGCGACGGTTCCTCGACGAGAGGGTGCGAACGGAGTTCAAGATTTTGGACATGGAGGTAACTACATGTATGGGTGATCGATCGAGATAAGCGGCGTGTGAAGAAATGGTTGGACGTGGGTGTAGATCGTTGACCAATGGAGGTAGATAAGTTTTCCGTTTTGTTCGATGGATCATTGGGGTCGTTTATCGACCAGAGGGGATTTCGAGCATCAGAGATGTGGTAACAGGATCAGGGGGTAGATCATGACTTGGTCGTCGTGCCGTAGCAGGGAGATCGCCTCTGGTGAGGGTGTGCACGTGCACAACGTGCACGGGAGGAGGTTTAAATTCAAGCTGGGTTGTGCCTTGGTTCGTTAGCATTTCGATGTTTGTTTGGGAAAATTGCAAGTAGATCGGAGATGTTTCTTCCAGTTCATGGAGTCAGAATTCAAGTGATTTTGGGTGGAAGTTTATTAGTCTGGGAAGAGGTGAAGTGTAAGGGAAGAAGGATGGTTGGGTCTTTGGGTTTTTCTACTGTGCATTCGTGTTAGGCTTCGTTTCAACTAAGGTTGAACGGTTGTGTTTGTATAGGCTTAGGATTTGTGTTTTTAATTTTGGGTTTTGGCCCGTATTAGTCTTTTCTTATTTCAACAGGATTTAGCAATAAAGGAAAATTGTTATAATACAAAAGTGAATCCATAACAAATTTTATTTCCAAAGCATATGTTTTAAAACCAACCCTCTTTTATATTTAAATGTTTACTTAAAGTTTTAATATAGACAAGGAAAATAATAATAATAATAATAATAATAATAATAATAATAATAAAATTATTTTACTTTAAGACTATTTAATTTAGGTCATTTCATCATAAATTAGTCAAGCCTTTAAAATAATTTTATTATTAATACTTGAGTTATTTGGATAATATGAAGTATAGTTAAATAGATAATCAAGCGAAATAAATGTTTTAAATCATTGAATTTATCTAAGGTCTTGAGTGAATTTTACATATAATAATTATTTTATTCCAAATGTTAAATAAATAGGGGTTATTAAGAAGAAGGTTCGTATCGACGGATGTTACGCCGTCGTACGATCCGATGTGAAGTTAAATAAGTAAAATTTTACAAACTTGTACAGTTAGGATTTAATTACTGGTTGAGAATAAGTGCCGTTGTACAATTTTATATGGCCTATCTATTAAGATGTTCCCAAACTGAATAGATGTGTTAATTACAGATTATTCAAAACAGTTGACATCTGGACAGCAGAAACAGACACCATTCCGCTGAATAGTTAATTTAATCTCTGAAGATAGTATAAGCCATCTATATGATATTATCTGTGTAGTTGTTACTAGCAAAGATGATCTCTGATCCGTTATTCATGCATATATCTATTATTTTCCTGTTAATTATATTTGAGAATATAACGTAAATCGATCTATAGAAGCTGACTGATTTGAATATCCGTGTGACTGTGGATTGTGAATGATGAATTGATAAGTACCGTTGAGACTGATAAGCCTTATTCTGTTTTGGATTGATTTTGAACCTAGTTTTGTTTTAAAAATAAGTACTATTTTTATAAATGTTTTAAAGAATTAATAAATATTTTTGGAACATCAAAAGTAGTTTATTTATTATTTTTGGAAATCCTTTTAAAAGGTATAATTTTTATAAGTTTGTATTATTTGACCTATTTCAAGTATAAATACTATTTTTGTAATAATTATTTAAAAAGTAAATTTTGATTAATTTAGAATTTAAATATATAACCTTTAATATAAAATAATATATTATAGAAACATTTATAAAAAAAGTATTTTTATTTAATAAACTTGAGAAATGTATTTAGAAATTTTATAAGTATGATTTGGAAAGAAGTTGTTTTAGATTTATTTCTACCCGGTAAATAAGTTTTCTTAAATCTGCTAGGATTTTAAATATGAACAAGGTTAAATGGTTGCAATGGGAAATAACTTGGTTGTATTGATTGGTTGTTTTGATAGTTAAATAACCGACTATCAATGTTGGACAATGCGCCGATCGTTTCAAAGAGACCGGAATCGGGATTTAATCCTGAAAACCACTTCGATCTGGTTTGTACGTTTTCATTAGGAAGACGAGTTTGGAGTCGAAGATGGAGCAGTGAAGTGCAAGGGCTAATCGCTACTAACCCTGAGGGTAATTCCAAAATGGGTGTAGTAGGAATAGTGCCTTCGGTTCCGTTCGCACCCGGGATGGACTTGTATCGATGAATGCTTTCAGAATATCGTCAGGTGGAAGGTGAGCATTCTAGGTGATATGTTCTAAAAAGGTAACGCTTAGCCTCAAGCCTCATCAACTGGGAATGACTGAATATCAGGGGATATGCAGCAAGGCTAAGTGGGTAGCGCCCATTAGGGTGAGGTTATCCCTATCTAGATGTCCCTTTTTATTCGATTTAGTGGTGCGGTTACTGATCCTAACCGTGGGGTGATCTTACTCGGGATTATCCAGCAAGGGGTAGTCCCGGTCTTGTGTTGCAGGGGATTTAGGGTGGATCCTCGGTATGCTGATGTAGACTAGGTAATGTGACAGGTGGTACCCCAGTACCTAGTCATTAGTTGGAAATCAATTCTCCCTACGCGCCTGTACGGTTTTGATTGTGTCCGACTATTGCTGAAACATGAGATGCAAGCATTTCAGTTAGATTCTATTTTACTTTCTATAGACACTATTATAATATCAGAGGATTTTCATAAAATGTTTTGGCTATCGTAAGGTAAAAACCCGACATGTTTATTGGTAGCGTGGTCTTACGAGATGCTTTTGTTTTCGAAGGATTTTGAAACTTTAATAATCAAGTTGAGTGTGTTTCTCACGCTGGTTTACCAGACTGACCCGGGCTTGGTGTTTTTCCTATTTGCTCGGGTCAGACCGAGTATATTTCCAGGATCAGCTAGAAGAGTGGAAGCTATTCAGGAGAGGAGCTGAATTTCGAAGACGTATTCTCGTAGATGTTTATATTCAGTCTGTTTGGTCGTGTGGTTATGGTTGTAAGGCAGAATTGATATAACTGTCCGAGTTGTGTGGTTGTAACTCTGATGTAAAGTTGTATATGTTATATAAAGTAATAGTTTTGGTTTCGTGTAAAGATTTTTTTATATTATAATTTAGTCGATCCGTTGTGAGATTCTAATTTGTACTCTTTTCTTCTATCTTCTTTCTATTTCTACCTTCTTTCATTCTTTCATTAGCCGTCTTCCGTACGATTTAGCTAACATGAGTGGTTTAAGGTCGGCTTAAATCGGTACGGAAAAAAGGGTTGTGATAATATTATTAGTAACTAACTTTAAATATGAAGAATCATATCGATGATACTGATAAATGGAATTAATTAGAAAGAAATGATCACTACCAATTTAGTTGAACTTAAAATTAATGTGATTAGAGCATTGACTACAATAAATAGTCTTTAATTTAAATATATTCTACTGTATAAAAATTATAATATCTAACTTTTCATATAGTCCTTAGTCACCTTGGAATTTTGATTCCTCATTCATCTTGAAATCGTTTACTCAATCCTGTTAATTTGAACAAACATTTTACAATCATCTCCTCCATTCATTTTTCACTTTCCATCTCCTTTGAAATTTATGTTCTATGATGACCTATGTTTTTGACCAGTTGGAATGACATTTAACACATCCTTAGTGTCTGTGTACCGTTGCCCAAGCATCGGAAAGATGAATCATCGTGGGGTGAAATAAAAAACAAAATAGAAAACCTCATAACAAAACTGCTAAATAAAATATAACAGTCAATGGTACACTAGGTTACTTTTTAACAGGGAGTTATCGGAGTTACAAAAAAGTACTACAGACAACTTAGGTAGTTATAACATCTTGCTTACATATGCTGAAAACAAAATACATACACAAACTAGATAATAGAGCGGAATAGATAACTAAGAAGATGAAAACCTCCTGCTTGGACGCCGTCTTCAAAAGACCTACTACTCTCAGACTACTCAAATAAAATGAGTACTCGAGAGTTTAAGGAAAACAAACAACTCGAGTCAAACGATATGTGAGGCATAAGTAAAAAAAAATTAAAAAATAGGTGTAAAATTATAATAAACATGTGAGACCACACCTTGAACACAAGACGGGGTTACTCTTACATAAATCAACATCCAGACGTAAAGCATGGATAAATAATTAAACACCACGATGAGTGGTTGACTCTTCCCAATGAAAATGAGGGAATAAATTTAAAGGTTTGAATCATATAAGAATAGGAAAATCTCCAACAAATGCCTAGGAGGGGTGCACCTCCCTTGAAGTATATCTTTAGTAATATACTTCTGAAAAGCTTATTTACTCTGTGACACTTCTTGGAAACCTTCAAGTTATACCCGGCCAACCATACCGAGAAACCGAATATTTCACATTTGATTGCGCTACTAAGTCCAATCTAGACGAGATGTGAAAGTCTCCTAATGGGACCAACCGCACATAGCTTAGCCCCTTCTCGCACTTTTTTAGTCATTTTCGACAAAGGATATATCTAACGACATGTAATTTCGCTACTTCGAAAATAAGAGATTTCGTTCGTTTTAAAATTAAAAGGAATTTAAAACTTAAATAAATATGTTATATATAATAAATAATTATCTATTCTTATAGTTAATAAATTAAAAAGTATAAATTTGGATTTTAGAACAAATCAACAAAAGTTAAGTTTTATTAAAATTAAATAAAGGCTAAAATAAATAAGCTTAAATGTTTATTTGATAAGTTAAATCTTATTTAAAACATATAATAAAGATAATAAAAGTATATTAATATATTTAAAAGTATGTTAATAATCGTTTTACAAAAATAACCAAATTTTATCACATTTGTCAGTTTTACATACATTGTATAATTATGGATTTTCATATTAATTAAATATGATTTTTAAATATAAAGTGACATGTTTTAATTTATTTAAAAAGTAAAAAGTTCATTTTAAAGTATCGTTTAAAAGTAAAAATAGTAAAAAAAAAAGGCATTATAGTCATTTGCCATCCAAAGATCAAGCGTAAATAAGCATCCATATCCTTTCATTTTACGTACTTCATTCTCTACTTCCTTCTACACTTTCTCCTTCTTCTTCACCTCCATTTCCGTGGCTTCCTATCTCTCCATTCTCTTCCACCATCTCCACTAAAGCTCCACCACGGCCCAACACCTGTTCCCTAAGCAATAACCACCTCCTTTCCAATTACCCAAGCCCACACACACTAGTTACACCCCCACCCACACCCCTACAACCCACGGCCGAGCCCCATACCCATGCACACCCCCTCCTTCCCACCTACCCGAGTACCAACCCGACCTTACAAGCCTCCAACATTCCACACCCATGGCCGTACCCTCCTTCCTAGGCAACACACCCTTCTCTTAACCCCACGGCCAAAATAATTGAAAAATAGAAGAGAAAAAGAAAAGAAAAAGAAAAGAGAGAGGAAAAAAGCAGTTTGGAAGTAAAATAAAATTAAGGCAAGAATTCGAGACGTTCAGAAAAAGCGCACTAGTTCGAGAAGCACGTCAGCCTACAAAAAGATTAACGGAGTGGATATGAAGGTGAGAAATCCACATCAGTTTTAAAATTTTATTTTGATTATGTTAAAACAATCACATTTATACCTTTATAACATATGAATGTTTATTGATTGTTAATATGGATGATTGATAGTTTGGTTAGATATGATAATATATCCCGTTATAGTATTAATAGTGAATGTTGGATTTAAAATCATATGTTATGTGATTGGTTAAGTGGATGTCATGTTGTGATAAATATGAATATTGGTTATGTTTGTTTTGATTTAGTAATCTCTTTGTTAATAAGACAATATTTTGATGATATGATATACCTTGGAAAAATTAGTTTCTTTTCAAGTAGAATTGAAATTAGAGTAAAAATAAAAGAGAATTTGAAATTTGGAGTTAAAAGGGTTTGTAAAGGATAGTTAAAGTGAAATTGAAATTGAGATGAATAGTGAAATTGAAATTGAAACCAACTTTGGAAATTGAAGTTGAGATTAAAGTTAAATTGAAGTTTAAATAGAAATTAGATTTGAATCTAAATTTAAATGAGTTTAATTTGAAGTTAGAATTGAATTTGATTGAAATTGAAATTTAAAATTTAATATTAAAATAACGAGAATATAATAATATTACAATATAGTAATAGTGAAAATTCATTTTGAATACTTTAAAAAGTGAAAATATTGGTTTAAAATGATTTGTAATGATTCTATAAGTGATAAAATTCAATTTGAGTAGATTATTTCAAATATCAAAAAATAAGTTAAAATTAGGTGCGTCACGCAACGGTAATTCGCGATTTCGCGTCGAAATGTTCAGACGAATATAAAGAGTGGAATGTAGCTTGGAATTCTTCGAGATAAGAAAATTCTAGACTATTATATCCATATCTTCTAAACAAAGAATGAAAATCAAAGTTTCATTGAGTGGATTTTGAATTAAGTCTAGATTAATTTTCTAGAAAAATCGCGCTAGTGTAGTTAAGTGACCATAATAAGAAATCTGTTTAAATGAATGTTTTAATATGGAAAAATATGGAATAAATTTGATAAATCCATTTAAATAGTTTAAAAGAGATTTGAATTTGAAAATATGAATTATCAAATGTTTAAAAGTTGTTTAAATCAAATAAGCTTATATAGCACTTTCCGTAGCACTTTTTTGCTGCGAATGATATAACTTTTTGAATGTGAGTTTAAACGTAATAATTTTTCTCGGAATCAATCGTGAATATTTTTAAAAGGAAAATTAAGCATTTAATGGATAATTTGAAATTTTATAATCAATTCCAAAATAAAAATTGGAAATCTGAGTATGTGGACACGACTAGTACATTTGTTCCACCTGTGAGATTTGGGAAGATAAAATAAGGTGTTTAACTAAGGTTAGTGATGGAGCAACCAGTGCCTTGAACTTACCTGGCCTATGTTTTCTTTTCTTAGGCGAGGGGTGGAACAGATTGAAAGGAAACCCCAAATGCTCGAAACAGATTGTATTAAGTTTTTGAAATAAAAGAAGACAGGTATTACCCATAATTTAAGCAATCTCCAAAATGAATAATTTCTACAATCCTATTTACCCAAAAATGTTTGCAAAGATTGATTTTAGGGTTTATCTCAAACGATGTCTTAAATAATATTGTTTTTGACCCGCCTAATAGTTTAATGAATTTGGATCGAGAGTTAAGTGAGGAAATTTGAGATATTATCCAAAGAAAAAAATGAATTACTTAGAATTATTCTAAATCAAAAGAAAGAGTTTTAGAAATCATCCGAAAAGAATTAAAGTGAAAAGAGACTTAATAAACAATGTACACTCATATTCACTTTTTATTGATAATTGGATTTCAAAGGAACCAGTGTCGGATTTGGGTGATTCCTATCCGAAAACCACTTTGAGCCAATGTATGCGTTCGAATGTGAAGACATATTGAAGATGATGAAATTGAAGAGTGTGGATCTTCATAGCGCGAGGACTGCTTGTTAAATATGCTTCGGGTAGCTCCCATTATAGAGTTATTTATAGTAGTGGTCTCCTTGTGTAGGAGATTTTTTGGATTGCAAGGACTACTCGCTACTAGTGGTAGTAGGAGAGTGCCTTCGGTTTGTCCAGTTCCTGGACAACTTGTATCGACGTTTGTCTGAAATTGCATTTCTAATGTTTACGTACATTGGTTTTTACAAATGTACATCAGCGGTGGCAGAGAAGGCAACTTCTCTTAGCTTAACACTCACCTTGAGACGTATGAGCTCAAGGGTTGTATTTTTGTGGAAGAAAATTAGTAGTTAATAGAAATGAAAATGTGGTATTTAAAGATGTGATATGTGCTATGTGAAAAGGTAATCGTAACCTCAACCCTCATCAAACTGGAAATGACCGAAATAGGATTAGATGCGGCAAGGCTAAGTAAGTCATTCCTAAGTAGGGTATGTTCATCCCCTTCTAGATATTTTCTTCCTGCTATGACGTTCAGGATGTAAATTAATATGGTGTATGAAAACAAGCGCTTGGTTAAAGGTCCATAATGACCAAGAGATGACATATTCGGTACTATCTAGTTACAGAGGTAGGCCAGTCTTGTGTTGTTAGAGGATTCTTGGTGATGGTGCTTGGAACATCCATCTAAAGGTGCACCCATTTGGAAGGTAGATCCTACGCTTGGTCATTTGGATGGAAATCCATTCTCCAACATGAACCTACGGTTTTGTCTGTAGAGCCTAGTTTGCTTGAATTTAAAAATGGTAACAATTTTAGCTAAGATTAATAAGTTTATTTGCAAATGTTTTCAAAGATATGTCATTGGAAATAATATCAAATATTTTGATAAATAAAGTGTTTTAAGTTATCATATGGTTAAAACCCATCCGTGTTTATGTGTGGGTGTGGCCTTATGAGATACTCTTTCTTTACAAAGGATTTTATTCAAAGGCTGATAAATGAAGCTGTCATTTATCGTTGCATTTTTCTCATGTTTGTTTATCAAGCTTGATCCTAGTATTATCAATACTCGGGTCAGATCTGAGTAGTTTCAGGTTAGTTGAAGATGATTGGAATTTACAGAGGAGAGCTGGAGATATTCATCTATGTATGGACATATCCTATTATCTGCTGTACTTAGTTTGTTTTAGTTGATGTTTGTCAGCAATTGTAAGGATTAGTTTGTTTTACTTGATGTTTGTCAGCAATTGTAAGGACAGATGTTCATAACCGTCCAAGCTGCATTTAGGTTAGACTCTGATATATGTATTTAAAAGTTTTCCACTGTAAAGATATTTGTTCAATATTATATGTTATTCCATTCGTAAGAGATTCTGTTCTGCGTTATTTGCTTTATTACCCATGATCATCCACAATTCCGTGCAATTTTGGTCTGACATATGTCGTTTATTGTTGGTACAAAGGGTACAGAATTATGGGTTGTCACAATATGAATGCTCAACAGAGCAACACATCGTCTTAGAGTGACGATAATAAGAAGATATACAAAATGAGAGCCGATAAACCAACTACCAAGGATATAAAACGATCGTTTATGGAAATTAAGTCTTGTATAGTTATTACCATTCATCGAATTCAAACTTGTACTATTCCTTTGTTAGCAAAAATACCGGACAAGTCAAGGCAGTGTTAGCTCAAAATCATGTCTTATGATTATTCTTAACTTTCAAAATAGCAGTAGTCTACTTCTTCGATGTTTAGTACTAATTGTACAAATAAATATTTTCCATACAAGTGAATTGTTTTATGGAAATTAATTCATTTCCATAAACAATTCAAACATTTATTTGAAAAATCCAAATTTGTACTTGGTTTCACATTACAAGTATTAGGTTTAAAACATGTTAAAAGAGTTTACTAACTTTTAAACATCATTATAAAATGGATTTAACAACTTAAAACATCCTTATTAAATTGGTTAACTTACTTCAAAACTTCGTTAACTAAGTTAATTAATTAACTTCATTAACCTTTAATTAAAATGGATAAATCTCCTTTAAACGTCATTAATTTAATTAATTGACAATATAATTAAAATAAACTAAATAATAATTTAATATCATCATTTAAAAGTGATAAATAAATTCAAAACTTTATTTAGGGAAAGACTTAATTGAGGTTGAAAAGATTTGATTAACTTTTAAACGCATATTAAAAAGGTTAATTAATTTTGCAAAACATCATTAATTAATAAGTTGATTAATCTTAATCCATCATTATCAAAATATTTATTAGCCTTAAACATCATTAAATAAAATGATTAATAAAATATAAAGCATCTTTAATTAAAAAATTAGTTAAATTTAAAACACATCATTAATAAGTTAATTAGTTAACCTTAATCCTTATTAATTAAATAATTAATTAATTAAATTAAATTATCATTATTGAAATAATTAATTTTTTGAAAACATCATTAATCAGAAACTCGTTTAACTTGTAAAATAATTCTAAGCACAATAACGAAACCAAACGGTTTCGATAAAAGGTGATTTTCCAAAAGTGCCAATATAGCGACTGTCGCTATACAAGCAGTTCGAAATTCAAGCATATGACATTTGCAGCACAACCATACATCACATAACAAAGGAATGACCATACATACACGATGATTTACAATAATACAACAAGCATTTATTTACAATGGAAATTAGTTTAATAACTAGATTTTCATATAACAAACGATTCGCTTACTAACTATCCAAAGCGACTAATTTTCAAGCAACAAATAATTCCATCAACTAAACCATTATCACAACTAAACAATAAGTATTTAATAGCTACAAATATGAGCATGAACATAGTTTAAACTTTACGGTTCAAAGGTGGAAGCTTCACTCAACAATACGCTTTCTAACTTGAATCGGAATCACACTAACTATTCGAACAACATTAGAACTAAGCTTTCCTATGCACATGACTTGAATTAGTGGTACTTTTATGGGCTTTTGGGCTTATCCTAGAGCATATGGGGCTCGTCCATGGTGGAAATGTGGGGGTATAGGGTCTTTTTTAGTAGAGCATGGTTTGGGAAGTGAAGTAAGGAGTATAGCTTGATTTTTATTAGTGTATTCTCTAGTTTTCTACTTTGGAAATAATTTTAGAATCCATGGAAGTGTTCATGTATATAAAGAGATAAGAAATGAAGATGATAATGAATTTGTAAAGTGGAAAATGTGTGGAGATGGTAGGTATTTATTGGCTAAGAAGCGGAGTATTATTTAAATAACTTAAATATTTAAATCATATAAATGTTATCATGTAAATGGAATCCATGCTTCTCCACCCCTCCAAGTACTCAAATTACCCCCTGGTCCACCTACACTATGCATTAGGTCCTATTTTAGGCGATAGTTAGGTTATTTAATTAATTTCCTAAGGTTATTTAATATATTTTGTGCATTTTATGTCAAATCAAGTTTTATATATAAACTAAGCTTGATTATTAAATTCAATACATTGATTATCTTATCACATGACATATGTACATTTGTATGCTTGTGTTTGCATGTGTATATGAGTGGTACAAAAATGTGCACAACGTTTTCGATGACTTTCTGATGCCGAAAATTCGAATTTTCGAAAATGTTTTTAGGTCACATTTTATATTTTTGTTTGAACTATTTATTTTGGTAAAAAAAATTTGAAATGATTTTAATATTATTATTTAATATTTAAAATATGCTTATTTGGTGATTAAAATCCATTATTTAAATATTTAATTATTTAAATATTCAAATACATAGAGATTAATTTATGGGTTGTTACACTCTCCCCGCTTAGGAAAAATTCATCCCCGAAATTAATACACAAAGAAAATCCGAAAGGTATGTATTACACTTGGAAATTCATATAACAATGCAAAGCAACTTTGCCATAATAGAACATTCATATTGCATTCAAACAACAAACAACTAACCTGACATTACATCAGGGTGAGTTTCCCTAATATGATTTTAAGTCTCCCCAGTACAATCATGTGGGTCATCACTCCACTGAACCTTCACCAGCTTAACGACCTTGCTTCTCAGTCTCCTTACATCTCGACCTACAATATGAACAGGGTGTCGGACTTCCAGTGCTTCTCAATATATACTTATTTATATGTAGATAATTTAAAAATGAATAAATCCAATTTAATTTATAAAATAAAGTTTATACAAATAATTTAAAATCAAAACAAATTAAAAATATTTATACTTTAAATTTTCAAAACTTTAAATTCAAATCCAAATCAAGTTGTATATATACATATATAACTACACAATTAAATTTCGAAAAACAATTATTTTTATCAAAAATCTATTTGTTAAAAACAATGTATTATTATATTTTGAAAATAACAAATTTGATAACTATAAATAATTTATAAAAGAAATTGTTTTCTTTATTAATAAATCATTTATTTTATCCAACTATATTTAAAAGAAAATCAAAATAAACCTTGTTGTAAATTTTAATTTTAATTTAAACTCAAAAATCAATTTAAACAAATTAAATTTTTACTTATCAATTTAAAAACCATATTTTATTTATGCAATAGCTTTTAAAAGTTTGACTTTAAAATTATACCCAATTTTACTAAAGATATATATATATATATATATATATATATATATATTTAGAAAACAGGATTTATTTACTTATCAAATTTAAACTAGATTTATCTATTTACAATATATACATATTCTATATACATTATAAATAGAAAATAATTTATTAGCTTTTAAAATCTATCAATTAAATATTTATTCAATTGGATTATTAAATTAATTCCAATCTTATTTACAAAAATTATCAAATCAGTTTAATTTTTATTCAGATTATTAAATTAATATTGCTTAAAATTCCGAGTCATCACATTCCTCCCCCTTAAAAGAATTTCGTCCCCGAAATTTAAAACAAAGGTAATTTAATAATCTATTTAAAGATTAAATTTCAAAACATAAGCATACACCAATGATATGCTAACAACCATAACAATCAATTCACCCAATCAAACAAATTTAACTATCCAGACAAAATCTAGATAGAGTTTCCTCGAGTTTCCCAAGTATATATATATACAGGGATACTCGCCCTACATAATTTCAACAATCAATACTACTAAGCTATAGAGCTCCTACTCATCTAGATCTACAGAACTAGACAGCATATCAGACTACACTCGAGTCCGACTTAACAACCAAACTTCCTGAACTGTTGGTTTCAAAACCATTCCTCAGAGATACGTGAAACATATCGAATCCCAGTTATCGAAACTGGCAATTCAATCCTGAAACCAACACTTATCTTTAAAAGAACACAGAGATCCAAAATATCTCGGAGCTAGCTTTCCAGCCTTACCCCATCTTATAGCTCCTTTGATAGGAGAAAACTTATCCAAAACAAATCTTCGACTCCGGAATCCAAATTCCTTCGTCTCTTATCCACAAAAGTCTTCGGACGATCCTAGGCTCCTTTCATCCTTCCTGATCAGCTCAATCCTTGCTGATGCCTCCAGAACAAACAAGACTAAAAACAACCCAACACAATGATCTCCTCAAAATCAACCAAAACCAAAACACAACTCTACTCCATAAACAGCAGAAGACAGCAAACTTCTCCTAATCCGGAAAAGACAATCAGAAACACTTCCAAATTGCTTCCGCTGCACAACTCTGATCCGAAGTAGATAAGAATGCTGACGAAGAATATGATCACAAACTGGACATCACTTCCCAGAAATATGGTTCAACAGATCCATAAAAGAAAGCTCTGAAATTCCTCCGAAAATCTGAGCTGCTTCATCAAACTCTATCTCTAGGAACCATCTTCCAACTAAGCTGAACCACCAGTTCCACTCCTGGAATACTAGTCGATAAGAAAACTCAATCTCCAGATGCGAACAAACCTCTGACTTCCCTGAAGACATCTGGAAAATCTACAACAATCCAAGAAAACATTCAACAATCGCAAGTCACTTTTGCGATCAACCCAAATAAATTTCCAAAGAAAAACTGTCCTCTCTTTACCCAATAGAACAGCTTACACTGGCCTAGCTAATCCATTGAAGAAATGGATTCACTCTGCTGCTTCTGAACTCCACCTCCAGAAAAACTACTCAGCTAAGACCTCCCTGTCGGTACGCAGAACACTCCGAGCTGCACTGCTGACACCAATACCAAAAGCTTCCTAATCCAAATCTCTTCGAGAAACTCGGACTTCAAAGCAAACAGAATCACCATGCTGAACTCAATCACAACACTGAAGCAGATCTACTTCCAAAGAAAACATCTTCGGAAACAATGCATGGTCACTGCATCTCATCATGTAGCTACACTTCCTGAGGTATTAAAATGCCATCACTTGCATCTGCCAACCGATAGATCCAATATTCAACTCATCCAACATCAAAGATGGACTCTTAACCTTAACAGGTTTCCTTCAGAGATCGATGAAATCTCTACACTCTGCACAACTTACTTGAGACAGTATTCGGTCTACAGTCTCGACAGATACACTTCCAACCTGAAACATCAGACTCCCATCAATGGTAGTAGTCGTGTTACAAACACCACTACCTTATCTACCTTTATAACCTATATTGGAAAACCGAACAGGTAACTCAACAGATAGGTAGAAATATATATATATATATATATATATATATATATATACACACATATATATACATATTTAAAATTACAAATACACTCTCTCAAGATAGACACCACTTTAGAGCCTAGGTATTCACTCAACCTAATGCTCTGATACCACTGTAAGGACCCGCCATTCATCTCCACAGAATGACGCATCATTAAAAAGAAAGAAAGGGATAAAAAAGAGAAAGAAAGAGAAGAAAGAAGAAACAACAGATCAAAATCTAAACAGTGGAACAAATAAATTATATTAACAACATAAGTATTACATAGTATCATATACAACAACTATCAGAGTACATAGATAATACAACACATACTAGACAATTATGAACACCTGTCTAGTGATTACAACTCAATGCAACTCAGAGACAACATAGAGATACCAAACACAGCAGAAAACTAAACATATCTACACGCAGAAGCCTCCTGCTACATTGCTCCTCCACAATTCGTCAAAGCTAACCTGAATCCCTTGGCTACTCGTAAAAAATTTAAGTACCCAAGAGTTTAAGAAAAACAGAAATAAACTCTGGGTCAGACATGGGTCGGTGTGAGTAACATGTTAAAGTTGCTTAACTTTGAAAAACCTTTGTAAAGAAAAGGTATCACCTAAGACTTCCCACACATAAGCATGAAAAACTTTTTACCTTATGTTAACCAAAACATTTGATAGGAAATCCAGTGATATTATAATAGGTCTAGGGTTTTCAAGTAAATAGAAAATAGCCGAAATTGTTACATGATTAAATTCCAGCTACCAGCCACAAAAGTGGGTAATACAATCAAAACCGTTGGCGCTTATTGGATTTTGGATTCCATACAATGGCAGGGCTACCGGGGTACCGCCCGTCACAGTACGTGGCCTAGATCACCGTACCGAGGATCACTCCCAATCCCCTGCAACACAAGGCCGGAACCATCCCTTACTGGATAGTCCCGAACAAGACAACCCCACAGTTGGTGCGCATATCCAACCGCCCACTAAGCCGAATAAAAAGGGACCTCTAAACAGGGGAAAATCTCGTCCTATTTGGGCATGGCCCACTTAGCCTTGCTTCACCTCCCATGTTTTATCCATTCCCGGTTGATGAGTCTTGAGGCTGCGATTACCTTTATAGGACACATTTATCTTAGAATGCTCATCGTCCACCTGATGATGTTCTGAAAGCATTCAATCCATACAAGTTCGTTCCGGGTTCGTACGAAACCGAAGGCATTATCTCGTTACACTCATTTTGGAATCACCCTCAGAGTTAACGACGATAACCTTTGCACTCTGAATCTTCATCTCGAATCTGAAAGTACTACCCCGTCAAACTCATCTCGGAATCACCCTCAGAGTTATACTGACGTATAGTCCTTACACCTCGAGTCTTCACTCTTCACATGAGATTCACGACCTATCGTAAATTTGGATCGATGTGGTTTTCGGATATCCAAATATGGAAACCCGATCCCGATCTCATCGAAAACCAAAGCGTGTATTTTAGGTCCAAGTTGTTTTAGAGTTTAAAACAATTCAATTACATTATCTGTATGCACACAGATAGATAATTCACAGATTCACAATAGATAATCATGACAACAAATAATCCATATTATCATTATCAAAAGATAATCCATATTACAATGCAACTAATGCATCCATATCACACAACATTACTAATCTCATAGTTGAGATTCCAAACCATTCAAGGCGGACAATATCATCCATTCATAAGCAATGATCTATAATCACACCATCTATAATTAATTTAAAATGAATTAAATTAATTACATCATCTAATTAATTTAAAGTGAATTAAATTAATTACTTATATCAATATAAACCTTGCTTATACCCATTAATTAATTACAAATTAATTAATTAATTATCCTCTAATTTATCATCTTAATTAATCACCCCTGATTAATTATACTTTAATTACATTCTAGTAATTATCCTTTAATTAATTGCACAAATTAATTACTCTAAACCAAATACAGTAATTAAACCTTAATTACTTCATTAATTAACTATAATTGATTATAATTAATTACACTTAATTACTTATTATTGATTAATTAATCTTAATTAATAAATTTTAATTACATCATTAATTATTTTAATTAATGATCCTAAATTATGTTTAATTAATTATCTTATTTAAATTAATCACATTCGATAATTAATCTCAATTAAACCATAATTATTAATCACCTTTGATTGATCACATTTAGTAATTAACTAGCCTTAGTTACTTATCAAATTAATTACTTCTTAATTAATTTTCTTTAATTAATCTCTTGATTAATTATACAAAATAATTTTATCCAAATTACTTTCACAATTAAACCATACTTCACTAATTACATCCAGTAATTACCATTAATTACTTTACTGAGTAATTACAATCCATAATTACATAAAGTAATTATTATCAAACCAACAAGCGAATAAAACTACTTAAACTTAATTAATCAATCTTAAACAAATTACATTTAAACTCAATTAATTACATTAAGTAATTAATTTCTTAATTACATCCATCAGGTAATTAATTTAAAATAATTTACAAATGATTATCATTAATTAATTATTAAAAATTAATCATATTAATTAATTATTAAATATAAGTTAATGACCATCATTAACCATTAATCATTCTTTAATTACTTTTCATAAATAATTAAATTTCATTAATTATTATTAATTTTAAATTAATTAATCTTTAACATTCAATTTATTAACCTTTAATTATTTAGCTAATTAAGTGTTCGCTGTAATTTAATTAATTCATAATTACTTGATTAACTAATTACTAATCATTAATTAAATCTAATTAATGATCCCTAATTATGGATTAATTATCCTTAATTAATTGATTAACTTAAACTTTAAATTAATAATTTAAAAACCTTAATTATCTTAATTAATTATCCATTCCATTCCATAAATCAAATAAATTATTCATTTAATTACCTTAATAATTAAATGAAATTTTTAAATCATTAATTAATTCTAAATTTACTTTAAGATAAAACCTTTCTTATCTATAGTTAAATTATCATTCATAAATACTTTTGAAAATATTTATTTCAAATTTAATTTCAAATTTCATTTTAAATTCAAACTTAAAAATGAAAACCAATTTATCTTTAACCAAATTAAAATTTGAAATTCACCTGTTAAAAAAATTCTTATATAAAAGAACTTTAAAGATTTTAAACTAAATTCCTTTTTAATCTCAGATTTTTAAAGTATACTTTAACTTTTAAGCTTATTTACAATATTTAAATTTATAAACTCTACTTTATTTCCAAAACTTAAGATTCAAATCAAATTTGAATTCAAATTTTAAAGTCCTGATTTAACTTTGTTTAAATCCTTCCTTACATTTCAAATCCCTTTTTAATTACACTTAAACTTATTAAATACTTTAATATTATTAAGTCAATTTGAATTTAATAACTTATTTATTTCCAAACTAGATTCAAATTCAACTTGAATCTATTTTTAAACTTAGATTTAAACTTAAATTCAGATTGAAAACTAGATTTAAAACTTTACTTTCATTTAAATCCAGGGTTTTAAATTTTATCTTAAAATTTTAAAACAGATCAACACGTTTCTGTTTAAACCTGTTATCATACTTTAACCCAAGCTACCCTATTCCCTGCTCCGAGTCAACAAGCCAACATCTTCGAGCAAACTACCAAAATCACGAGTAAAAACTCGAGTCAATAATTCTGCTTCCACCCAGAGTTCACCAGAACCCAAAAGTGCACGGTGCACAGGCACCGTGCCTTCGACCAACTCTAGTCACCTCCGGTGGCCTCCACCCATCAGCGACCAACCCCTCAATCCATTTTGATCATCATCGCTGACAAAAACCTCGAATTTGAATTCGAGTTCAATTTTTAAAACTTGGAACAGGAAACGGGTATCCACTTTAAACCTGGAACATGCCATGATCCCGACCCTCCGACCACCGGGATAGCAGCGACTCCGGCTACGAACTTGTTAATGGCCATACTCCCATCTCCCCAGTTCTCACAACACTCGATCAACCATAAAGCCGCAACGACCCATTAACTAAGCATTCAAATCTAGGGCTACAGACAAGAAATCATTATCACTGCTTCCGTGGTGATTTGCATCACCATCAATTATTTTCCCAAGCCTCTTTGATTACTCTTCTACCCACTGGAAGAAACCCGACACTCCAGATTGCAGAGATCACCCCTAAGTCCCAGTATCCCGCTTTTTAGTTCAACACATAACTGCATGTTTGTTTCTAAACTAAAAATTATGATTTTAATTTTAAAAATCAAGGTTCAGGATGATGTTTCAAATCTTAGGCCTGAAACAATATATTACATAGTTTTGAATTACACTATTTCAAAGTTCGATCAGTTTTTATCAATTTTCAGAGGCATTTCATAATTATTTTATCTTAAGTAAAATTTTAAACTAAAGTTTTGAATTGAAACAAACAGGTTTGTTTTTTTAAAACTCAATTTAAAAGGAATTAAATTAAAATATTTGAACTTAACAAATCAAGAACTGGAAATTTTTATAGAGTAGGTTCTGAAAGAAACAGACTTATATACTTCATTCAACTAGAGAATACAGCCATATACATACATAAACATACATATTTCCAGAAAATCAAGCATGCAACTAAATTATATACTTAACTTTTTATAGAAATGTTACTCACCTGAAAGAACTTTAAAAAATAGAGCCTCCAGAATGTTTGAAAGCTGTTTGATTTTTGAAGGCTGGAATATGCAGTTCCTCTTTAAAAAACTTGAATTGCTTTGCTTAAAACTTGAATTGTTGGAGCTTATTTTTAAACTGGAATGCTTGCTACCTTAAATTTTGAAACTGCATGCATGCTACTACAGGATTTCCTTTAATCCTAGGTTGAAGAATGCAGATGCTTTAAAAAAACAGGTTTGCTTTGAATGTGCAGGCTTCATATTTTAAAATGGTGACAGCATATTGTTTTGAACAGAGATTTTTTTTTGATTTGCAGGAATTTGATTTATAGGGTTTTGAAGATGATTCAGATTTCAGTTTCAAAGGAAGTTGTTGTGTTTTTTTTTTTTTTAGATTTTCTTTGCATTTTAGATTTAGAAAAAGAATAAAAAGGAAAGAGGATTTGTTTATATAAAAACTGAAATACTTATTAATAAAAATAAAAGAAAAACAAAAATAAATGACACTTGTCTTCAATTATAACATTTGTCAAGTAGATATGTCAATTAGTTAACACATGTTCTTTTAATTTATATAATGTCTACATTTGTCTTATAAAGTTAATTAGTTATATTTAAATGTTATTTAATTAATATGTTAATATAAGATAAATGTGAATCTATGTTTAATTAATTAGTTAATATATATTTATTTATATGTAGATAATTTTAAAATGAATAAATCCAATTTTATTTATAAAATAAAGTTTATACAAATAATTTAAAATCAAAACAAATTAAAAATATTTATACTTTAAATTTTCAATGCTTTAAATTCAAATCCAAATCAAGTTATATATATACATATATAACTACATAATTAAATTTTAGAAAACAATTATTTTTATCAAAAATCTATTTGTTAAAAACAATGTATTTTTATATTTTTGAAATAACAAATTTGATAACTATAAATAATTTATAAAAGAAATTGTTTTCTTTATTAATAAATTCTTTATTTTATCCAACTATATTTAAAAGAAAATCAAAATAAACCTTATTGTAAATTTTTATTTAAATTTAAACTCAAAAATAAATTTTAAAAAAATTAAATTTTTATCTTATCAATTTAAAAACCAAATTTTATTTATTCAATAGCTTTTAAAAGTTTGACTTGAAAATTATACCCAATTTTACTAAAGATATATATATATATATATATATATATGTATGTATGTATGTATGTATGTATATTTAGAAAACATGATTTATTTATTTATCAAATTTAAACTGGGTTTATCTGTTTGCAATATATACATATTCTATATACATTATAAATAGAAAACAATTTATTAGCATTTAAAATCTACCAATTAAATATTTATTCAATTTGATTATTAAATTAATTCCAATCTTATTTACAAAAATTATCAAATCAATTTAATTTTTTTTCAGATTATTAAATTGATATTGCTTAAAATTCCGGGTCATCACACAAACTTTTCTTTCAAAAACCTAAATTCGTATTTGGCTTCAAATTACAAGTATTAGCTTTAAAACACTTTGTTAAAAGAGTTTACTAACTTTGAAACATCGTTACAAAAGGGATTTAAAATCATAAAACATCCTTATTACATCGATTAATTAACTTTTAAACTTTTTTACCTAAGTTAATTAATAAACTTCATTGACCTTTCATTAAAAAGGGTAAACCTCCTTTAAACATCATTAATTCAATTAATTAATTAAATAATAATAAATATCATCATTTAAAAGTGATAAACAAATTTAAAACTTTATCCAAGGAAATACATATTTAAGGTTAAACAGATTTGATTAACTTTTAAAAGTCGTTAATTAAAAAGGGTTAATTAATTTTAAAAAGCATTATTAATTAATTGATTAATTAATCTTAACCCATCATTATCAAAAGATTAATTATTGTTAAACATCATTAAATAAAATGATTAATTAAATATAAAACATCATTCATTAATAAATTAGTTAAATTTAAAACACATCATTAATAAGTTAATTAGTTAACCTTAATACTTATTAATATGATAATTAATTAATTAAATTAAATAATCATTATTAAAGTAATTTATTATTTTTGAAAATATCATTAATCGGAAACTTTCTTAACTTGTAAAATAATTCCAATCACGATAATGGAAACCAAACGGTTTCGATAAACGGTGGTTTTCCAAAAGTGCCGATATAACGACTATTGCTATGTGGGCATTTGGGAATTCAAGGATACGACATTTGCAACACAACCATACATTATATAAAAATGGATTGAGAATACATATATGATGATTTACAATCATACTACATATATAAATCATTTATTTACAACAGCAATTAGTTTAATTACTAGATTTTTATATAACCAATGATTCGCTTACTAACTTTGCAAAGCGGCTAATTTTCAAGCAACAAACCAATCCATCAACCAAACCATATTCATAACTGTACAATAATTATTTAATAGCTATAAATATGAGCATGGACAAAGTTTAAAATTTGTGGTTCAAAGGTGGAAGCTTTTCACTCACCAAAACGCCTACTAACTTGAATCGAAATTGCACTAACTCTTCGAACAACACTAGAACGAAGCATTCCTATGCACTTGACTTGATTTAGTGGAACTTTTGTGGGCTTTTGGGCTCTGCCTAGAGCATATGGGGCTCAGCCATGGTGGAAATGTAGGGGTATAGGGTCTTATTTAGTAGATAATGGTTTTATGAAGTGAAGTAATGAGTTTAGCTTGATTTTTATTAGTGCATTCTCCAGTTTCTAAATTTGAAATTAATTTTAGAAGCCATGGGAGTGTTCATTTATATGAAGAGATAAGAAATGAAGATGATAATGGATATGTAAAGTGAAAAATATGTGGAGATGGTGAGTATTTATAGGAAAAAAAAGTAGAGTATTATTTAAATTAACTTAAATATTTAAACAATATAAATGTTATCATGTAACATGGAAGCCATGCCTCTCCACCCCTCCAAGTACACACATTACACCTCCTCCTTTAGCCCCACCTATACTATGCTTTAGGTCCAATTTTAGGTGATGGTTAGGTAATTTAATTAATTTCCTAAGGTTATTTAATATATTTTGTGCATTTTATTTCAAATCAACTTTATATTTATACCAAGCTTGATTATTAACTTTAACACATTGATTATCTTGTCACATGACATATTTGCATGTGTGCGCATGTGTTTATTAGTGATACAAAATGTGCATAATGTTTTCGATGACTTTTCGTTGCCGAAATATCGAACTTTTGGAAAACATTTTTCGGTCATAATTTCTATTTCTATTTGAACTATTCATTTTGGTAAAAAAAATTTAAAAATGGTTTCATTATCATTAATTAATATTCAAAAATGTCTATTTGGCTATTAAAATCCATTATTTAAATATTTAAAAGTTATTTAAATATTCAAATACAAAGCGATTAATTTGTATGTGATATCCCGAAAATTTGGCAATATAAATTTAATAATCTGTGTTAAAAATTAATTTGATTTGATAATTTTTGATAATAAAATTTTGAATTTATCTAAAATCATCTTTTAATAAAGATTTAAATTGAAAGATTTTATCTTTTTAAAGCTAATAAATTGTTTTCTGTTTATAATATATATAATTGTATATATTGTAAATGTATAAGCTTTGGTTTGGAATTTAGTAAATGAATCAATTTTCTAATTCTAATTTATTTTTGGTAAATTGAAAATTTGATTTAAATTTAACATTTAGGTTTTCAATGCAATTTAATAAATAATTATATGGTTTATACTTAAGGTATATTTTATTCGTTTAAAATATATTTAATTAGCCTAAATATGAATTTGAATTAGATTAACATAAAAGCTTTGTTTTATTATTCTTTTTAAATATTGCTTGAAATTATATATAAGAATTTAAATTACAGATTACATATGATCTTAATTTATTGAGTAATAGAAGTGATTTATAATCTCTTTTATAAATTATTTAATATTGTTTAATTTGTTATTTTCAAATAGTAATTATAATACTTAGTTTTTTATAAATATAAATAGATTTTTAGGAATAAAATTGTTATTTTTAAATATAATAAGAGTTATATATGTATATATGTAACTTGATTTTTAAATTGGTTTTATAAATTGATTTAAATTTGGATTTAATGTTTTGAAATTTAAAGGAATAAATACTTAAAAATATTAGAATAGGCTTTTATTTATAATTTGTTTTGTTTCATTTCTCTTTAAATTAAAAAGAGTTAAATTTTATTTATATAAACATAAAAAGTAATAAATTAAGATTTAAAAGTTTTTTATAAACAATTTAGATTAAATTAAAATACTCTAAATACATGTGTAAGTTTCTTAAGACTTATATGACATGTGTTAAAGCATAAATTATTATTGTGATAAATGTTAAGATTAGAACAAGTGTCCTTTTTAGTTTCGTTTTCTTTTATTTTAATTAAACTAAAGTCTACTTATATAAACTTATTACTCCTCATTTTATCTTCTTTTCTATTCTTCATTTTCAAAACCTTAAGAAAATCTTCAGCTAACAAATTTGAAATCAAAATTCTATTCAAAAGAAATTCCTGCAAATCCCCTCAAAAAACCCAACTGAAACCAAAGTTTCCTCTAAACCAAAAGCTATCTGAAACCATCTTCAAACTGAAATGCAAGTATTAACCTGAAAGTCAACTTGCAACATTCAAATTGTAACGACCCGTTAAATTTATGATATTTAATAAAATGAATTAATATAATTTCTAATTTGGTTAAGAATAAATGTAGAAATTTGGTAGTGGTTGCAATTTAGTGTAACTATAAAATTTTATGATAATAGATGTGGATAATGTACATTTTCACAACTTGATTTAAAGTAATTTTGAAGAAACAAACAAATGTTGAATCTGTGAATGTAGTGCAAATATTAACTTGAATGGTGTTCATTAATACAAAGATGTAATTAGTGTAGATAGTAAAAATTTATGCCTGTAGTGAAAAAGAAATCTAATAGAGACATAAACTCTAATTATATAAAGGAGTATAGATCTGAACAAATATATGAAGATTGATAAGGACAGTGTTTGTAATCAAGTTTGGTTATTAATATTTGAAAGATAGAGATGTGTAAATACGTTAATGAATTTATAATGGGAAGGAATGGTAGAATGAAATGAATATATATAATAATAAGCAATTGATTCAATTAAGGGAATTAAATTTTAATAAATGGTCATTTAATAAATTCAACGTTTGTGAGAAATCATAATAGTTGTGTAAAATATGTACAAACTACGATTTGGAATTTATTGGATTTATAACGGTTTTGTTATTAAGTGTATGAGTTTAAAAGTTATTCCCTTTTGTAAAGTAATAGAAGAATGCATAAAGATATAAACAGGGCTTAATAGAATTGACACTTAATGAATTGAATAAATTACCCATTTATGTAGATATGTACAGTGGACTATAAATGGCCTAAGCAAATTAAATGGGATGATTATTGAGATTGGTACTATGAAAATAAATAGTAATATTTATTTGCAAGTAATAAAAGCCTATTTAGGTGACTAGAGTTTAGATTTAACGACTATTGTATGTTACCTATTCTTGTTTCTTGTTATTTTAAATTTTGGGAATTTATTCAATTTATCCGCCAATTTACCGCAGTTAAAGTGAAATAATAGGTGATTGAGAAACGTTAAATACAGATAAGATGAAAACCAAAGAAAATCCCATTTGTAATAAATTATGTAGAATAAAGTAAAGAAATCAGTAAGTGGAAATGTGAAAATGTGAATGCAATGAGATCATAAGTGATAATAACTTTGTTAGGTAAGTGATAACGGAAATTTTGTGTATAACCAAATAAAAATCCAAATTTGTTTGCAATCAATTGAATTTATTGCAATTTAATGGATTTAATATTAAATAGTTTATGTAATTATTATTTGGAAGAAATTGGAGTTATTTGTAAAAAGGTATGAACCAAATGTTAATTTTTCTTATGAAATTGACAATTGATATGAATGAAAAGAAGATAATTTGGGACAGTAAAATTTGGAATTTATGCATAATAAAACGGATTCTAACGTTAATTATTACGTTATTGAATTTAAAATGGAATTTGTAAACAATTGAGTGAATTTAATAGATTTATCAAACTTATAATATTGAATTCATTAAGATTGGAATTGATAATAGTTAAGAAAAGGAGGGAATAATAATTTGAAACCATAGCAATAGATATTAATGTAAGGTTGCCTTAAATAAATTAAGGCGGATAAATGGGAATAAAGTTTATTAATAATTTGAAATTTAATATACGGTAAAAGTTTATTTGCAATCATGAGTTGGAATGGAAATCAAATCTATTTACCTAATTGATTTTTGTTGAGAATATAAGAATATAAGCTTTAATAATTGAGTTTTAGAATATAATTTATAATTCCCAATTAATAAGAAAGTGCAGATATTAACACTGCAAATTTATATACTGATAGATTTTAATTCACATCCAAGTTTGGTAAATCATGTGGAACTGATTGAATTTTTATAAGTAATGAAATTTGGCCAATATTAGAGGTTGAAAAATAAAATTGGATTTTTATGATTTATTTAATTGATTTAATAAATATTAAAAATAGCCATTTTTGTCACGGACTCGGATTTCGACGAAACCAGTTTCATCGGATCCGTATCGGTGAATTATTATAGAGTTTCAAGTTTCGTATCGATCGGACTTGTCGTTTGATCGTACGGACGCGAAGCGCCTTCAAATCAATTTTATTAAAAATCAATTTGAAATCAATTTGGAAATCTTATTTTCAGCATAACTTCTTCATACGATCAAATTTGGACGTGAAACTTTTTCCATCGCGTTCAGAATATTTTAAAACACCTATTTGGATATATAGATTTAATAAATTCGTTTCCGGAGGCATAGCGGGCTTTTTGGGCCGTAATTTATTCCGTACGTTCGCTTATCCAGTCCGTCTTCTCTATCTTTAGCCTACCTATATATATACAGCTATAAACCCTAGTCTCTATTCTTTTGCTGTACGTTCATTTCTTCACTCTTTTCTCTTCCCCAAATGTATACATCTCAGATCCAATTTTCGAATTTCAAATTTAAGATAAAAATTCAAAGTTCTAGAAAAATTCCCAAAAAAATATATATGGCGTAGTGTTCATCAATACGAATCTACGTCTGTTGTTCGTTTTTCAAGATGGTGTCCGGATTCACCAGAAATCGCGGTCAAAATCAGAATTTCGAAACCCATATGGTCGATTTGGGGCTTTTCGATATAGGCATCAATCGAAGAAATTGGCTTATGGGTATTGGAGAGCACGATGCGTAGAGACAGGGAGTGGCGGTCGCATCCCCTAGATCAACGTGTGGTGGTCGCAAATTGCAGTTTAGGGTTTTGGTGGTTCATATCTATTACGGCGGCCGGCGACATGAAAGGCGACCGGACCTGGTCGAGGTGGGGGAGGATGTCACGGCGACGTTTTGGGCGTGTCGGCGTTGGTGCAGTCGGCCGTAGGAAGGTGTTTGGGCACGGTCAAACTGCTGTTGGTAGGCGGTAGCTTCGTGTGTACGTTTTGATTTTGGGAGAAGAACACGTTTCTTCTTTGACGTGCTGACGTGGACTGGGAGAGGAAGCTTGGTTTGTTTTTGTTTTAAATTTATTTTCGATTTCAATAGCGTTTATTCACATAACTTTCTCATACGAATTCGGTTTCACACGAAATTTCTTTTGTTAGGATCGTAATTAAATTCCAGATCTGATGACGCTGGTTTGGACGAATTCTGAGACGGGCGAATTTTTGGGTTTAATCGGATTTAAATTCGATTTAAATTCCAAAGGTGAGTGTTTTAACCCACTCACAACTACTAGAAGCTTTTATGTTTGTTAAATAAATTTTAGAAATGAATAGAAATTTATTTATGAGCATTTGGCATGTTTATTTCATTCATATCTGTTGAATTGCATTTTATTAAATTTAACTGTTAATTTAATTGATTTATTGCGTATTAATTTACTGTTAGAAATTATTGTTTGCATATGAACTGCTAGTTAACAGTTATATAAATTTTTACTGAATATAAAATTGTTAGATTAACAGTTGATAAATTTAATTTGAATAAAACTGCCAGTTATTACCTGTTGCATATTATCAAACACATATTGTATTGATTGATATTGCTTGTGGATTTTGGTTGGATGATGGATGATATTGATGGATGTTTATTTATATATCATTATATTGCCAATTATCATGCATATTTATTCATTCGGGATTGTGGTTTGAAATGATATATAACCGCAAATTTTATATTTTTTTAAATTGCGGATTGAAATGATAAATATCCGTATCACTTGACCATAGGATAGAAAATTATATACAGGCACCGCGGTCTATATATAACTATTTTAATGTGATTTCTATGGTTTGGATTGAATACGGTTTATAAATCTTAAATTTTATATTGTATAAATATTTTATTTCATATTTATATACCTATGAAGTTGAAATTTTGAAATTAAAAGGTGAATAAATTTCTTTATTAAAAATGGAAGAAAATTAAGAAAATGGAGTTTGATGATTTATATCCTATGTTTAAATATTAAGTTGGAAATTTTAAAGATATGATATTTATAATTGGATTTTTCCCAAAATATTTTGAAATGAATATTCTAGTAAAATTTGAATTTGGAAATATATATATATATATATTTTACTAGAAATTGAAGTCTTATTAATTATGGATTCTATGTGAATATTCAAGGCTAATTAATAGAACATTTGATTTGAAAGAATAAAATCCAACTTTTAGTTGAAATATTTATACTCAAAATGGATATACGTATATATATGAATTTATTGAAATGGTTTTGGAACTTGAAGCGATATTAAATTTTGGTTTTAACTTTAAATAAAGAAATGCATTGTAAAGCCACGAGAAATATTTCTTTTCAAAGTAACATTTAAGTTAAACCACTTATTTTATATACTGTTGAATATCCAAACCATTTAGTTTTGAAAGTAATGGTTTTAAAAACTATGGATTTCGAAGTATTATGTTGAACGTTAATATTCAAATATTTGGTTACAAGGAATTATAAATTTTAAAAGTGGCATAATTTTTGGAAAAGATTTATATTTGGGAAATGATATCATTGATTTGGGTTTTATATAAATAATATCAAAATGAATTGTTTTGGGTTTTAAAGGAAGAAATGATATCGTAATATTATGGTTTTGAAATGGATTATATTCTGGTTTTAAAGGTATAAACTATTTTTAAATGACCGCGGTGTTATAATAACGATGGGTTGGCAAAGAGACCGGGATCGGATATCTGACATACTCTCTGTCGATACCGGAAACCACTTTGACTAACCGTGTACGCGGTGGAGATTCCAGAATGAAGTAGGTGGTGGCGACGTTTCCTGTAAGGTAAATACGTGGACCCAACTCCCGTGAGTTGGCATAAGGTGGCTAAAACAGGAGCGATTCTCAAGCCAATGAGGTCATTCCTCTAATCGGATGCTCCTCTTCGATATTATACTTTGACTTGGATTGATTCAGTGGCCACTTCTATATTTTGATTTTGGGGAGTTAGTCCGAGGTGGGCGGTAACAGCGGCTACGCGTTTCCACCAGCCTGGATAGCAATTGGTATATCTACCCTGGCATTGCCTAGTTGTGCCCTGTCACCTACCATACCGAGCCTTTACTACGAGTTTCTATTTGTGTCGTACCTATGGAGTATCCTCTGGTAGCCTCCCGATCAGGAGGTATTACGGTACTGTATAGACTATTGGCATTTTACGTGTTAAGGTGGAAAATGTAAAGCCTTAACGCTATTTAAAAGTAAGTTTATTTTATAAACAGACACTATTATAATAGCGCAATATACTACATAGTAAATAGTTTAACGGATCCTTAGGAGATGTAAATCCCGAGCATCTCTTGAGTTACTGTACTCATATTTATTTCTGTTTATTTAACTCACATAAGATTTTCTAGTCTGACTCGAGTGTTTTTGTCTTTTCAAATTCGCTTGGGTCAGTCCGAGCGTTTCAGGATAGTAGATTTTAGCATTGAAGGACGAAGACGAAGAATCAGTATTATTTTACATATAGTATTGCACCACACTCTTTCTATTCCGCTGCATTGCTTGTATTGGTATGTGTAACTCTGATATTTATTGTAAAAGAAGAATCAAGCTTTTGTAAACTGTTTATGAAACTGTATATTTGTTATTATATTTTATCCTTCCGCTGTGAGATTCTATTTTCGTTTTATTTCTTCTCTATTTTTCTTATTTACCCCATAACAATCCGCCCTTGCGTATGCTTTGAATTGGGACAAGTGTCGGTTTAAAGTGTGCGAAAAGAGTGGACGTTACAGTTGGTATCAGAGCCAGGTTTAATGATAAACCTTGGCTTTGTGGGGTTTGACTCTTTGTTAATAGGGTAGAAATATCCTATGGGAGTCGCTGAGTGTATATATATGAGAGAGCGTACTTGTTAGTATTAATAAAAGATTTTAATATTGTGTTAATCTGTTCCGCTTTGTATTTATAAATTCTGGTGGATGCATGGGACGCTATGCCATCAATAGGGATTTCTAAACACTTAATAGGGCAGACCGACATAATATTTGTTTTAATATAGGTGAATGAAAGAATTTTGCCTATTATATTTTCTATATATAAAAATATTTTTATAAAGATATATATATATATATATTTGGTTGCTATAGATTGGATGTTAGGCAATAAAAATATTTATAATAACTGAAGCTAAGTGAAATTATAATAAACCAAATTTGGAGATTTTAGAACTTAAGTCCGGGGTTTTGAAAATTGCTTCCAAAGAATTTGTGAAATTTATTGATTTGGTTTATAAGTAATTTCTTATATAGATATAGTATAATTTTGAAGAATTGTTTTTAAAGAAGATTTTGGAAAAGTTAAATTCTATACTTTCCTCTCTGTCGCTGGAAAATAAATTCGGTGATGACGGCCGCATCATCGACTTTCATTTTCGAGTTTCGAAGGGGAAAGGCCACTGTAGTAAATTCTACTGCAGATTTATTTTGAAATTTTCTTAAATTTTCTTTTATTGTTCTAACTATAATTAGAGATATTGAGTTGTAAGAACTTATTTATCTATTATTTCAAAATAAATTGAAATTTGACCGGAATTTAATTCTAAAATTTTCCATTAATTAATTGTTTAAAATTATGTTAGTAAAATAAAAGCTAAGTAATAAGTGAATTGAAACCTCTAATTTAAATAAGAGAATTATTGCAAAGTTATAAAGAGAAATTGAGTACATATGAGACAAAGAGTAATATGGATAAACATTAAATTTAATTAAAAGAATGGAGATTAAACTTGTATAAGTTCAATTGCAATCTTCTTTAACATAAATAACTTACCAAATATAAAAGTTGAAATGTTAAATAAGAAACTAGAATTGAATATTTTACAAGTAGGAATTTAAGAAAAAAATGGAGTATTCAAAATTACTTTTATAAATAAGAATTTAATGGTATAAACTTAGGTTGTAATTGAAATTTTACTACAAATAAAGTTAAGAATTATTAATAAGTGATATGAACCTAAGTATATAAAATGGAATTCTAAATAAGAATTGATTGCAGGATTTTTAGTTTAAGTATGTCTTAATTTTCCCCTATTCTAATATAATGGAAAGTAGGAAAATTTAAATGTCTGTAATCCATAGTTAATGAATAAATAAAAACTTCCACTTATAAGAATGAATGTTAGCAGATTAAGAATTTAAGGGAAATCTTACAAGTGAAGAGTAAGGAAATGAAGATATTCAAATATTTGTTGTTATTAATGAGAATTTATTTTATAAACTTAAGTAATAAAAGGAAACTTAAGTAATAAAAAGGAAATACAAATATAATGAAATTGGTGATAATTGGAAAATAAAACTTGTAAGAAACAAAGAAATCCCTCATAAATGAAGGAAAGAAAATTTAACCACTGAAGTATGAAATAAATGTATAATAAGCTATTTTGGTGTTGATTTGGATTGTTGGGTTAATGTGTGGTTGTTGAGTAAGGAATTTTGGAGTTGTTGGATGAACAAATAATCTATCTTTGTTCCATCTAAGGCTGTTGAGCAACGGATGCACTTGATAGTTATTCTTCATTCGTACAACTTCAGAATTTGAACCCGAACAACTGATTGTTTGTTTGATTGAATGATTGTTTGCTTGTAGTGTGTGCTGTTAGTTGAAATGTATGATTGTTGCATTTGATTGAATATGAATGATTGAATCAACTTGAATAGTTCATTTTAAAATAAATATTTAACCTTTTAGATTATATAAGTGAATACAGGTGTTGGAAGCAACTGCTACTGCGTTGGTTCCATAAAAATATAAGCGTATTGCCCGACAAATAGGTACGTTTTCGGATTACGTTTAAAACGCTATTTTATATATTTTCCCGTGTTGGGATATTTTATTTTGGATATATATGTAATATATTTGTATATTTGGATATTATATTTTCTCTAGAGTCCCTCCGTACAAAGGAGACTCTACCAAAAATTTTCGAAAATTTTGGACTTAGAATTTTGTGAAAGTATTTTTCCAACTTTAATAATTCAAGTATTAAAGGATATAATGATTATGAAACAAGTATATTTCATTAAAGGAAATTAATCCAGTAAAATATTGTTTATAAGTTAATATTTGAAATAAGATGCACTGTAAATCTTCCTCCTCCCTTCTTTTTCCTTTTCGGGGACGAAAAGTTTTGAGTGGGGGAGATTGTAACGACCCGTTAAATTTATGATATTTAATAAAATGAATTAATATAATTTCTAATTTGGTTAAGAATAAATGTAGAAATTTGGTAGTGGTTGCAATTTAGTGTAACTATAAAATTTTATGATAATAGATGTGGATAATGTAAATTTTCACAACTTGATTTAAAGTAATTTTGAAGAAACAAACAAATGTTGAATCTGTGAATGTAGTGCAAATATTAACTTGAATGGTGTTCATTAGTACAAAGATGTAATTAGTGTAGATAGTAAAAATTTATGCCTGCAGTGAAAAAGAAATCTAATAGAGACATAAACTCTAATTATATAAAGGAGTATAGATCTGAACAAATATATGAATATTGATAAGGACAGTGTTTGTAATCAAGTTTGGTTATTAATATTTGAAAGATAGAGATGTGTAAATACGTTAATGAATTTATAATGGGAAGGAATGGTAGAATGAAATGAATATATATAATAATAAGCAATTGATTCAATTAAGGGAATTAAATTTTAATAAATGGTCATTTAATAAATTCAACGTTTGTGAGAAATCATAATAGTTGTGTAAAATATGTACAAACTACGATTTGGAATTTATTGGATTTATAACGGTTTTGTTATTAAGTGTATGAGTTTAAAAGTTATTCCCTTTTGTAAAGTAATAGAAGAATGCATAAAGATATAAACATGGCTTAATAGAATTGACACTTAATGAATTGAATAAATTACCCATTTATGTAGATATGTATAGTGGACTATAAATGGCATAAGCAAATTAAATGGGATGATTATTGAGATTGGTACTATGAAAATAAATAGTAATATTTATTTGCAAGTAATAAAAGCCTATTTAGGTGACTAGAGTTTAGATTTAACGACTATTGTATGTTACCTATTCTTGTTTCTTGTTATTTTAAATTTTGGGAATTTATTCAATTTATCCGCCAATTTACCGCAGTTAAAGTGAAATAATTGGTGATTGAGAAACGTTAAATACAGATAAGATGAAAACCAAAGAAAATCCCATTTGTAATAAATTATGTAGAATAAAGTAAAGAAATCAGTAAGTGGAAATGTGAAAATGTGAATGCAATGAGATCATAAGTGATAATAACTTTGTTAGGTAAGTGATAACGGAAATTTTGTGTATAACCAAATAAAAATCCAAATTTGTTTGCAATCAATTGAATTTATTGCAATTTAATGGATTTAATATTAAATAGTTTATGTAATTATTATTTGGAAGAAATTGGAGTTATTTGTAAAAAGGTATGAACCAAATGTTAATTTTTCTTATGAAATTGACAATTGATATGAATGAAAAGAAGATAATTTGGGACAGTAAAATTTGGAATTTATGCATAATAAAACGGATTCTAACGTTAATTATTACGTTATTGAATTTAAAATGGAATTTGTAAACAATTGAGTGAATTTAATAGATTTATCAAACTTATAATATTGAATTCATTAAGATTGGAATTGATAATAGTTAAGAAAAGGAGGGAATAATAATTTGAAACCATAGCAATAGATATTAATGTAAGGTTGCCTTAAATAAATTAAGGCGGATAAATGGGAATAAAGTTTATTAATAATTTGAAATTTAATATATGGTAAAAGTTTATTTGCAATCATGAGTTGGAATGGAAATCAAATCTATTTACCTAATTGATTTTTGTTGAGAATATAAGAATATAAGCTTTAATAATTGAGTTTTAGAATATAATTTATAATTCCCAATTAATAAGAAAGTGCAGATATTAACACTGCAAATTTATATACTGATAGATTTTAATTCACATCCAAGTTTGGTAAATCATGTGGAACTGATTGAATTTTTATAAGTAATGAAATTTGGCCAATATTAGAGGTTGAAAAATAAAATTGGATTTTTATGATTTATTTAATTGATTTAATAAATATTAAAAATAGCCATTTTTGTCACGGACTCGGATTTCGACGAAACCAGTTTCATCGGATCCGTATCGGTGAATTATTATAGAGTTTCAAGTTTCGTATCGATCGGACTTGTCGTCTGATCGTACGGACGCGAAACGCCTTGAAATCAATTTTATTAAAAATCAATTTGAAATCAATTTGGAAATCTTATTTTCAGCATAACTTCTTAATACGATCAAATTTGGACGTGAAACTTTTTCCATCGCGTTCAGAATATTTTAAAACACCTATTTGGATATATAGATTTAATAAATTCGTTTCCGGAGGCATAGCGGGCTTTTTGGGCCGTAATTTATTCCGTACGTTCGCTTATCCAGTCCGTCTTCTCTATCTTTAGCCTACCTATATATATACAGCTATAAACCCTAGTCTCTATTCTTTTGCTGTACGTTCATTTCTTCACTCTTTTCTCTTCCCCAAATGTATACATCTCAGATCCAATTTTCGAATTTCAAATTCAAGATAAAAATTCAAAGTTCTCGAAAAATTCCCAAAAAAAAATATATGGCGTAGTGTTCATCAATACGAATCTACGTCTGTTGTTCGTTTTTCAAGATGGTGTCCGGATTCACCAGAAATCGCGGTCAAAATCAGAATTTCGAAACCCATATGGTCGATTTGGGGCTTTTCGATATAGGCATCAATCGAAGAAATTGGCTTATGGGTATTGGAGAGCACGATGCGTAGAGACAGGGAGTGGCGGTCGCATCCCCTAGATCAACGTGTGGTGGTCGCAAATTGCAGTTTAGGGTTTTGGTGGTTCATATCTATTACGGCGGCCGGCGACATGAAAGGCGACCGGACCTGGTCGAGGTGGGGGAGGATGTCACGGCGAGGTTTTGGGCGTGTCGGCGTTGGTGCAGTCGGTCGTAGGAAGGTGTTTGGGCACGGTCAAACTGCTGTTGGTAGGCGGTAGCTTCGTGCGTACGTTTTGATTTTGGGAGAAGAACACGTTTCTTCTTTGACGTGCTGACGTGGACTGGGAGAGGAAGCTTGGTTTGTTTTTGTTTTAAATTTATTTTCGATTTCAATAGCGTTTATTCACATAACTTTCTCATACGAATTCGGTTTCACACGAAATTTCTTTTGTTAGGATCGTAATTAAATTCCAGATCTGATGACGCTGGTTTGGACGAATTTTGAGACGGGCGAATTTTTGGGTTTAAATCGGATTTAAATTCGATTTAAATTCCAAAGGTGAGTGTTTTAACCCACTCACAACTACTAGAAGCTTTTATGTTTGTTAAATAAATTTTAGAAATGAATAGAAATTTATTTATGAGCATTTGGCATGTTTATTTCATTCATATCTGTTGAATTGCATTTTATTAAATTTAACTGTTAATTTAATTGATTTATTGCGTATTAATTTACTATTAGAAATTATTGTTTGCATATGAACTGCTAGTTAACAGTTATATAAATTTTTACTGAATATAAAATTGTTAGATTAACAGTTGATAAATTTAATTTGAATAAAACTGCCAGTTATTACCTGTTGCATATTATCAAACACATATTGTATTGATTGATATTGCTTGTGGATTTTGATTGGATGATGGATGATATTGATGGATGTTTATTTATATATCATTATATTGCCAATTATCATGCATATTTATTCATTCGGGATTGTGGTTTGAAATGATATATAACCGCAAATTTTATATTTTTTTAAATTGCGGATTGAAATGATAAATATCCGTATCACTTGACCATAGGATAGAAAATTATATACAGGCACCGCGGTCTATATATAACTATTTTAATGTGATTTCTATGGTTTGGATTGAATACGGTTTATAAATCTTAAATTTTATATTGTATAAATATTTTATTTCATATTTATATACCTATGAAGTTGAAATTTTGAAATTAAAAGGTGAATAAATTTCTTTATTAAAAATGGAAGAAAATTAAGAAAATGGAGTTTGATGATTTATATCCTATGTTTAAATATTAAGTTGGAAATTTTAAAGATATGATATTTATAATTGGATTTTTCCCAAAATATTTTGAAATGAATATTCTAGTAAAATTTGAATTTGGAAATATATATATATTTTACTAGAAATTGAAGTCTTATTAATTATGGATTCTATGTGAATATTCAAGGCTAATTAATAGAACATTTGATTTGAAAGAATAAAATCCAACTTTAGTTGAAATATTTATACTCAAAATGGATATACGTATATATATGAATTTATTGAAATGGTTTTGGAACTTGAAGCGATATTTAATTTTGGTTTTAACTTTAAATAAAGAAATGCATTGTAAAGCCACGAGAAATATTTCTTTTCAAAGTAACATTTAAGTTAAACCACTTATTTTATATACTGTTGAATATCCAAACCATTTAGTTTTGAAAGTAATGGTTTTAAAAACTATGGATTTCGAAGTATTATGTTGAACGTTAATATTCAAATATTTGGTTACAAGGAATTATAAATTTTAAAAGTGGCATAATTTTTGGAAAAGATTTATATTTGGGAAATGATATCATTGATTTGGGTTTTATATAAATAATATCAAAATGAATTGTTTTGGGTTTTAAAGGAAGAAATGATATCGTAATATTATGGTTTTGAAATGGATTATATTCTGGTTTTAAAGGTATAAACTATTTTTAAATGACCGCGGTGTTATAATAACGATGGGTTGGCAAAGAGACCGGGATCGGATATCTGACATACTCTCTGTCGATACCGAAAACCACTTTGACTAACCGTGTACGCGGTGGAGATTCCAGAATGAAGTAGGTGGTGGCGACGTTTCCTGTAAGGTAAATACGTGGACCCAACTCCCGTGAGTTGGCATAAGGTGGCTAAAACAGGAGCGATTCTCAGGCCAATGAGGTCATTCCTCTGATCGGACGCTCCTCTTCGATATTATACTTTGACTTGGATTGATTCAGTGGCCACTTCTATATTTTGATTTTGGGGAGTTAGTCCGAGGTGGGCGGTAACTGCGGCTACGCGTTTCCACCAGCCTGGATAGCAATTGGTATATCTACCCTGGCATTGCCTAGTTGTGCCGTGTCACCTACCACACCGAGCCTTTACTACGAGTTTCTATTTGTGTCTTACCTATGGAGTATCCTCTGGTAGCCTCCCGATCAGGAGGTATTACGGTACTGTATAGACTATTGGCATTTTACGTGTTAAGGTGGAAAATGTAAAGCCTTAACGCTATTTAAAAGTAAGTTTATTTTATAAACAGACACTATTATAATAGCGCAATATACTACATAGTAAATAGTTTAACGGATCCTTAGGAGATGTAAATCCCGAGCATCTCTTGAGTTACTGTACTCATATTTATTTCTGTTTATTTAACTCACATAAGATTTTCTAGTCTGACTCGAGTGTTTTTGTCTTTTCAAATTCGCTTGGGTCAGTCCGAGCGTTTCAGGATAGTAGATTTTAGCATTGGAGGACGAAGACGAAGAATCAGTATTATTTTACATATAGTATTGCACCACACTCTTTCTATTCCGCTGCATTGCTTGTATTGGTATGTGTAACTCTGATATTTATTGTAAAAGAAGAATCAAGCTTTTGTAAACTGTTTATGAAACTGTATATTTGTTATTATATTTTATCCTTCCGCTGTGAGATTCTATTTTCGTTTTATTTCTTCTCTATTTTTCTTATTTACCCCATAACAATCCGCCCTTGCGTATGCTTTGAATTGGGACAAGTGTCGGTTTAAAGTGTGCGAAAAGAGTGGACGTTACACAAAGACCAACATGCAACTGCAATCTCAATCCAAACCTGCATTTTTACATTTTCTGGAAAGCATGCAAATGAAATCAGGAAGCAAAGCATTGTACAAAAACAAGATGAAATTTCTAAAAGCATGCATGAAAATTGTAGAATCAGGGAGCAAACTACAGTAAAACAACACTAAAGTTTTTAAAAAATAAAAGAAGCAACTTGAAGCTTTCAAATTTAATCACCTTTTTGGTTAAAGTTTTCAAAGGCTTTGCTCATCAAATTTTCAAGGTGAGTAACATTTTATATTAAATAAAATTAAGTACAAATTTAGTTTCTTGAATTGTTTACTGATATAGTCATGTTTATGTGAAAGAATATCATAAAATTTCTTGTATATATGTATGATAGAATGCATGCTTACTGCTGATTTATTTTTTCCTGTTCTAGAATTCCAAGTTTAAACTCTGATCAAAATCATGATCTTATGTTCAAATCTTTGTTAAGGTTCAAGATTCAAAACAATATATGGTTATGAAATATAAGTTAAAGTTTTAATTTTATTTAATATGAAGAAAAACCTGAAATGTCTCCGAAAACACAAAATATAACAGGACAAACTTTTGTAATTAAAATTTCAACTTTTCAGATTTCTTGATTCAAGTGTATAAACTGATTACATAAACAAAGACATGAATTTTAAAACTAAAATTAGAATTTATAGTTTGAAATTGATTGAGTATTTCTGGTTTAACCAGAAATCATGTTTGGGGTTAGAACTGACAACCTAGGAGGTCGAAGTGGCCAGCATCGTTTCTGGTGATGGAGTGATGATCGAAGATGCAGGGAAAAATGGTAGTAGGTGGATTAAAGCTTTGGGGCGATTGTGATTTTGAATCAAAGATTTAAACCCTAGTTTCTGTTCATCAGAAAAATTTGGTCAACGCAAACCCTTGATGTGATTGAGCCTTCCCAGATTTGAGTTGGTGAGAGATGGGGTGTGGAAGAAGTAGTGGCCGGAGGTGGAACTTCTCTGGTGATCAGATTTTGGAGTTTGAAGCGAATTACAGATTCGACACTGTTCCAGTTTTTGAGCTCATAGGCTCATTTTTTGATTTTGTGTTTCTACAATCGATTTGATGGTCAGAATCGAGATGGGGAATGATCAACACTTGCACGAGTGTTCGCGAATGGTCGGAGTGGACGGCAGCGGTGGTGCAGATGCACGATGATCATGGCATGTCAGCTGTATTTGGGGAAGATGATTTCTCGTGTTTGGTTCGGGTTCTTTCGTGAGTTGCTCGAAGCATTTGAATGTTGGACACGAAGCAATTTATTTGTAGGCTCGGGTGTTTGGTTGATACAGGTTTGTGTAAAACCTGTCAGTTTTTAGTTCGAATGATATTCAAATGGAAGGTAACTCGATTTACTCGAGTTGTTTTGAATTTTGCTCGAGCTAATTTTGTTGTAGTTTAGAAAACTTGTCATGTTTCAAATTTAAACTGAATTTTAAAAAGTATAAAGCAAAGATTTAAATTAAGTTTTAAATCTAATTTTTAATTATGGATTCATGTTTAATTTGAATATTAAGATGGAAATGAATGAAGTTTTTTAAATTCAAATTAGTTTAAATAACTTGTAAAGGGGTTAAGGGTTTAAAAATGTTTTTAAAGAAATTTGAATTTAAATTAGAAATTGAAATATCAAGAAATGTTTTAAACAAAGTTTAAATTTGATTCAAATCTGGATTTGAATCTTTGTTTCAAAATAGATTTAAGTTTTTATAAATTTAAGTGTTTAACAATTTTGAATGATTAAGTAAAATTTAAATATTTTGAATTTAAAAAGAAATTTGTTTTAGCTTTTCTAAAATTTCTTTTATAAGAAGAGGTATTCTTTATCATGTAATTTTAAAGTTTTAAATTGATTTTAAAACTTGTTGAAGCTAAATTGAATTTCATTTTAAAACGTGAATTTAAAAATGAAATTTGAAATTAAATTTGGAAATAAATAATAATTTAACCATAGGTAAGAAAAGGTTTTTATTATAATTTAATGATTTGTTACGCATTTAATTATTAGGGTAATTAAATGGATAATCAATTTACTTAATAAATGGATAATTACTTAAAGTAATTAAGGGTTAAATCTTAAAAGTTTAAGATTAATTATTCTTAGAATAATTAACTTGTAATTTAAGAATAATTAATTAATAAGATTAGATTTTAATTAATGATTAGTAATTAGTTAATCAAGTAATAAAAGATTAATTAAGTTACAGTTAGCACTTAATTGATTAAATAATTAAGAGGTTAATTAATGGGTTATTAATGATTAATTAATTTGTAATTAATAATGATTAAAATAAGTTAATTATTTTAGAAAAATAATTAATGAATTGTTAATAGTTAATGAAGGTTGTTAACTAAGGATTATTTAATAATTAATTAATGTGATTAATTTTAATTATTAATTAGATTAATTGATTTAAAGATAATCATTTGTGTAAATTGTTAAGTATAATTACTTATGGAAGTAATTAAGGAATTAATTACAAATTGTAATTAATTGAGTTAATTTGATTAGATAAGTTAATTAATTCAGTTTAATTAATTTAGAACAATAATTTGATGATTTGTGAAGTATAATTACTTAATGTAATTTAATGAAGAGAAATTACTTAGGAAAGTAATTTATGGGTAATTACTGTATGTAATTAATTGAAGGTGATTTGTTGATGAAAGTAATTTGAGTATAATTACTTTGTGAATTAGTCAAGGGATTAACTAGAAATAATTAACTAATGAGTAATTAATTTATTTGGTAAAGTAATTAAGGGTGGTTAATTAATGAATGGAGTTAATCAAGGGTGATTAACAATTATGGATTAAATAAAGATTAATTTCTTAATGTAATTAATTTAAATAGAAAATGTAATTAGAAATCATTAATTATTATAATTAGTGATGTAATTAAGAATAGATTTATTTAGAAATAATTAATAATTGAAGGAATTAATTAATGTAATTAATTAAGACGTAATGTAATTATGGATTGGCAGGATATTATAGACGTTTTATTAAGGACTTCTTAAAGGTAGCAGCACCATTGATCAGTTTGATGAAGAAAAATCGGACTTTTATTTGGAACACGAATTGTGAGCATGCGTTTATGAGTCTGAAGGAAAGATTGAAGAGTGCACCGAGATTGATCATTCTGAGTGGTAATGAGGAGATAACAGTATACACAGACACCTATTGTACTATATCGTGCGTCGTATTAATGCAAAAGGGAAAGTTGTTGCCTACGTTAGTCGACAGCTGAAGTCGCACGAGAGAAAGTACCTGACTCATGATTTGAAGTTAGAGGCGATAGTGTTCGCTTCGATGATTTAGAGGCACTACTTATTAAGGGAATAGCTCAAGCTGTTCATGGACCACAAATCCTTGAAGTAACCTTTTTTCACAGAAGGATCTCAATCTTCATCAACAGCGATAGTTGGAATTCTCGGCATTCAACGAGTTTGGTATTTCCTACATGCCCAGTAAGGGAAATGCGATCGCCTATGTATTAAGTAGAGGGCATGCCAGTTTGAGAGAAATTTTCATGAAGTGGAAGCAATTGGAGTAAGCTGTTGGCTATGACTTTAGACCTCATTGCGACTTAGAGCAAGAGATGTTGTCTAGTTTGATGACCAGACCTACTTTGATTGAGTGAATTGGTATTAGTCAGAGGCGAGATGCTAGACTAGCAGAGGTCATGGTGAAAATAGAAGGAGTAGAGTCTACAGATATAAAGCAATATGGATTCGACCGAGAAGGTTGGCTCTGTAAGGATAGGAGATTGTTTATTCTCTATGTTGATGGATTGGGAGACGAGGTGCTACGAGAATGCCACCATTCTAGGTTGAACATACATTCCAGTGGTAATAAGATGTACAATGATATGAAGCAAACCGATTATTGGGAAGGGATGAAGAAGGATGTTGGGACATTCATCTCGAAGTGTATGGACTGCCAGTTGGTGAAGGCAAATAAAAAAAAAGCCAAGTGTGTTTTTGCAACCACTTGAACTTCCCGAATGGAAGTGGGAGCAAGTATAGATGGATTTTAAGGGACTACCAATTATCAAACATCATACGATAATATTTGAGTCATAATCAATCAATAGACCAAGAGCGTTAGAGTTATACCCCATCAAACCAAGTAGAATGGTAGCCAAATTGGCCGAGTTGTATGTAAAATAGGTTGTACGATTTCATGGTGTTCCGACGAGCATTATGAGCGATCAAAACTCGAAATTCTCTAGTGGGTTCTGGAAGAGATTACAAGAGGAGTTGGGGACTGAGCTGCATCGCAATATAACTTATCACCTACAAACAGATGAGCAGACCGAGAGAGTAAATCGAATATTAGAGGATCCCTTGTGAACTTTCATTTTCGATTTGGAAGGCTCATGGGATGATCAATTGCATTTGTAGAATTCACATATAATAATAGTTATCAGTCTAGTATCGATAAGGCAGCATACGAAGTAATGTATGGCCAATCGTGTAACGCCTCTTTGTGTTGGTGGGAAGCGGACAAGAAACCGATACTTAGGCCTGACATGATTAGAGAAACATCGGAGAAGATTGAGATCATTCGACAACGAGTGAAAGCTGCTTAGGATAGGAAAAAGAGCTATGTTGATATGAGACGTAGAGATTTGAAGTTCTTTATTGGTAATATGATTTTTGTGAAGATTTCTCCCTTGAAGAATGTCATTTGATTCCGGAGTAGGGGAAGTTGGCATCGAGATTCATAGGTCCCGATACCAGAGAGGATTGGGAACCTAGCATATAAGGTCGACTTACCTTAGAAGATGGTGGGTATGTAAACCGTCTTCCATGTTTCTCATATACAGAAGTTTGTGCATGGTTAGGCATGACGATTGCACCGGATCAACTTAACAGGAAAACGGTGGAGGTAGTGGAGCTTCAATAGGGCCAAAGTGATGGCAGTTGTACGTGGAAAACAAAGGAGTGCATGAGAGCCACATGTCTGAAGCTTTTTGCTTGGTAAAGCCTACCGTTTATCATATTTACTTTCACCTTTGATGTCATATAGGTTAGATTAGTATCTCACGTGCTATGATAGGTTTATCTGTACTATTGGTTGCATGGCTATTTGTTTGGAAAGTATGATGGGAGCATATGATTTGTAACAACCCGCATATTTATCGAGTTTACATTTAAATATTTTTATTTAAATATTAAATCGTTAATCGGATTTTGGTCCGAAAAACTACTTTTTGCAAACGGTCAAATTAGGACTCGAGACCACTTCCATTGAGTTCGAAATGTCGTTTACAACTTTTTAAGTATAAACATCGATAGGTTTGGAGATAGTGAAATTTCACTAACTTTTCCCGCTTTGGACTTTGAGTTAGTTTAGCCTATTAAGCCCAAGTTCCAACCCTCTTCTCCTCACTCTTCATAAATTTCCTAACTAACTCAAGCTTTAGCATTAATGGTGAAGAGAATGGGAAATTAAAACTCCAAGCTCAAATTCAATTGCAACTCCATCATTCAACTCCAAATTCAAGTAGAAGATATTGGATTCAAGCTTTGGATTGCTTCTCCTTGCTTTCAAGCTTCATCTTCATAAAATTTTAGTGCAAAGGTGAGATTTTTATCTCACAATTCTAGTCTATAACTATATTGGACTGTTGGGAATGATTCCCTATCACTTTAGCATGCATATTTGCTTTTGGTTTGGATTGGATTGGCGAAAAACTCCAATTTTTGGTGTTTGGGAGAAATTTCTGCATTTAGGTCGTTCTGGCCGTTTTTAGCTCGCTCGGAGTTAGGTCGTGTGGACCTTAGGTCGTAGGTCACGTACGAGTTAACCCCTAGGTCGTTCTGGCCATTTTTAGGTCGTTCGGAGTTAAGTCGTTCGTCCATGGGTCGTGAGTCGTTCACGAGTGAACTTTAGGTCATTCTGGAAGTATTGGCACTTCGGAGTTAGGTCGCTCGCGAGTTAAGCCTTAAGTCGTAGGTCGCTCACGAGTTAGGCCTTAAGCCGTAGGTCGCTCGCGAGTTAAGCTTTAAGTCTTAGGTCGTTTCCGACCTATAATCTCCAGGCAAACGTTAAGTCGGCCTGCTTTATCTCGTAGGTCGTCTCCGACCTAAGCTCCTGATAAGTCGTTCGAGTTAGGTCGTTGGACCATTTACCTTAGGTCGCTCGTCCACTAAGTCGGCCTGGTTTATCTCGTAGGTCGTCTCCGACCTAAGCTCCAGATAAGTCGTTCGAGTTAGGTCGTTGGACCATTTACCTTAGGTCGCTCGACTCTGTCAAGTCGTAGTTCGTTAGACCTTAGGTCGCTCGACTCTGTTAAGTCGTAGGTCGTTAGACTTTAGGTCGTTCGCCTTCCTTAAGTCGCTCGACCCCTCCACACTAGGTCGCTCGGCTTGCTTGAGTCGTAGGTCGTTGGACCTTAAGTCGCTTGCCTCCCTTAACTCCAGTTAGGTCGCTCGGCCATTGTGTTAGGCCGCGTGAACCCTTAGGTCGTTAGACCTCATTTTGCTTTAGGTCGTAGGCCGCTTGTCTTCACTTAGGTCGTACCATTTTGGACGGGGCGCTGCCCCGCACCCCGCCGGGGGCGCTGCCCCCTGGACCCCCGCGACCTGACCGGGAAGGTCGAACCCCGTAAGCGGTGGCGTTGCCCCCGCACCCCCACCTTAGGGGGTTGCCACCCCCCCTGGACCCCCCCTCCGTAGGGGATCTTATCTGAAAAATATTGAGCTGATTTCCTTGGATTTTATTCGCATCTCCGTATGCGATCTTTGTGACTGATTGTTTCTACACTTGCTTATGTGTTTTGTCACTTTATAATATAAAGGTTTCAATACTAGTAGTAAATATCAAAACTCTTTTAACAAACAATTTCAACTCTATTTTTAATAACAAAGCTCTTTTCTTAAACCGTTTTCCAATCTATTAGTATATACAAGCCTTTACCTCACTCGGATGAGAAATCTAATTAAACGACTTAGTAAAACAAGTGGTATGAAACGCTTGCGTTCACTTCGTCGGTTAATTCTTGGACTTGTTCGATTGAACCTCTTATGACAATTTTATTAGTGAAGATTTACAGTTTGTTCGTAAATATTTAAGTTAAGCAAGTGGTTATGGGACATGAAGCTAAACTTCTATATTTACTAGCTTAGTGTAATTGACACTTCTCGTTGATCTTGATGATCGCTCTATGAATTAGACTAGCAATTGCGCGATGTCTCTTTCATTGCAAGGTTAGACTAGACACCACTTGTGTGATTCCATTCACACATACCTTTCTGCTTTTTGGTTAGTCTTGACCTCATTCTGTGTGATTCCACTCACACATGTGGGGTAGCTCCCCATGGTCTTCGGACCGTCATGTGATAGGCCTCTTTCCCTTTTTTATGACTTCTGGATTTCTCGTGTTGATTTCTGGAATTTATGTCATTGACTTGTTATGAGTACAAGTTTAGGGTATGATGCCCCCTTCGAATCTTTGAGAAGATTCTTGTGATATTGATTATCTCTTATTGATTGATCTTCTGTTGATCATTATTTACATACTTATAGTGGTATGTCGTTATGGATGTTTATGTTTATGCCATATCTTTTATGTTATATCATGTCATCTGATATTTATAGCTAGACTGATCCGTTTATTATTTTCTTAAATAATACTCGGATCAGACCGAGATGTTACAGGTGCTTCTGCTTGACTTCTTCCCAGGGATTCATCACTCTGACTTTTGGCTAACTGTTTAGATTAGCAGTTTTTGTTGTATACACTTGAGATATAGACTCATAGTTGTATTCTTTTGTATAGCACGTGTTGCTATTCTTTTGTATTATCGTGGATCTTATTGACCACTACTCTGATGTACACTTTCATGTGTTAGTTATATATTCATATCTTCTTCCGCCTTTGTGATATGGATATCTGTGACTGATTTGTGATATGATTATTTCTATGTTTGTTTCCGAAGATTATTTATAGCCACCGTGTGATAAACAATTACATGGATGGTCGCTCCTCAACAGCCTTATTCTCCGTGCTAGTTGACAGCACTTCTCCGGAGTGTTCTTGGCTAGCGTGGGTATAGAGGTGGGGCGTCACATGATTACTAGGCATGCGGTTTAACTATATTTGACTTATTTGGGGATTTTAAGGGCGAAATTCCTAGATGGGGCGAGAGTGTAACAACCCGTATTTAACGTATCAGAGGAAAACTTTCTACATCGCATTAGATTTACATTAGATCATTTGACTCTAAAAATTTGGGAAGGGACTTTAAGGGTCATTCCTACATCTATGATTTTTTCGAATTTCTATGTGACAATTTTGACCGTTAAATTCTTATTTAGACTATAAATTTTGATAGAAGTTGAGTTAAAGTTTCAAACCACTTTCATTGCTTTAGAATGATGGTTTCCCATTCCTAGAGTAGTCAAAATAGAAAAACGGACTTGCCGATTGAAAGTTATAGCTTTTTAAGTTGTGGTTGCTGTTGGTCTACATTAGTGGATAATTAACTATCGCATACTTAGGCCCATTAATCCAACTTGAAATTGGTGCTAAGGAGAGGCTGTAGGAACTGATCTAAGTCATTTCCATCTTCCCCAAAATAGCTCTAAATCTCTATTCACCCTATTATATCAAAAACCCTACATTTTCCTTACTATTCTTAGCCAAATCATCAATTAGAGAAGTGATTAGCATATGAGAGCTTGTGATTATCATTTTAGCTGATTTGCATTCCTCTTCCTTGTTATCTACTTTAGATATAAGGGGAGAAATTAGTATTTTTGGTATTTGTTGAGTGGTTCTTGACCTCTCACTCTATTGTGCATGCTTATATAGTTAAAAAAGATATATTTAACATGGTTTTGACCCTAAATTATTCCTAACTTTAGTCGCATATTAATGTATGTTTATGGCTGAATTTAAATGTTTTAAAGTGGTTTTTAAATGGTTTTGCAACTTATTTTGTTCATATTCATATACTAATGTAAAAGTTAGATTTAGATTAGAATTTTCTTGATTATTATGTTCTTATGAATTGCATATATGAATGGATGTATATGTATGATATTTCATGTTCATATATTGTGCTATAATGTGGTTTGCTAATGCTTTTAGGTAGTTAGAAAAGGAGCGGCCGAATTGGCAAATCTAAGGCAAAGATGGACGAAATTGGATGAATCATGGAGGAGGGGATCTAGAGCATAGGAGGAGCTCTGGATTTAAGTCGCGTCAAAATTGGAGTTAAGTTGAGGAGTTTGTACCGAGAGGTACGAGGTGTACCAAGAGCTTTTGTGCAGTGAGAATCATCTCGATCGGTGATGGTACTTCTTGCATCTTACGGTGATGAGTAGAAGAAAAGTGCAAGAATTTTCCTAAGTACTGGATTTATTGCCAAGAGGTTTGGAGGGCATGGAAACGAGAGCTTTGGAATTAGCCCTAAGAGCTTTGAAGTTGATGCCGAGAGCTTTTAAGTGGAGTGGTTATGGTCAAAACACTTAGGAGACAAAGCTTTGGAAGTGAAGGAAGTGTACTTAACCAATATTTGGTCAAGTAAACCTCTCAGTACCGAGAGGTCCTATCCATATCGAGGGTCCAGTTTGATGGGATCAAGGTGGAAATTTCCAGAGTAGGAGTGGAGGCCTTATAGGTTTTGATGAAGGTGTTTATTTGTTCACTTGGGGTTTGATGGCGATGTAGTAGCAAGATGATAACTTAGGGACTTCAATGATGGCAACTCAACGGTGAATGCAGTTAGGTTCTGATGATGGCGGATCAATGTTGAAACGAGTTATAAGATGGTTATCCATAAAAGGCGGGTTCTAAGAAGGGTGATTCATGGATAGAATATGAGAATAGCTATCATGGAATAGAGGAATGTGGAATGGTTCCTTAAGAATTATGGAGACTAAATGGAGGATGGAAAAGGCCAGATACGCATGCTAAGGGATCGTCAATACTTGAAGTGTTTTTCAGATGCACTCGAAAGCAAGGGTATTATGAGTACACTCATGGGTACATGGAAAGGCTACATCAGATCATTTGAAAGGATCCGTATGCCCTGGACTAAGGGAAAGGGTCTAATATCTGCTTTAGGCTAACGAAGAGTACGCTAAAAACTTGGATTTCCATTATTCCCTAGCATGGAAAGGGCCATACGAGCTATCATATATCTAGAGCACATCAAGTGATAGTGTGGATTGTTCGATGGACACTATCATTGCTTTCATTGCCTTTTCTATAGTTTATCACTTTAGCGATATCTTTGAAGATAGGTGTTGGGGATAGGGATACCTGGACACCGTCATCATACTTGACTTGCAGTTTACCTTTACTATATTCGTAGAGTAGCATATTATGTTCATTATGTGCTAACTCTTTGGTTGCAAAGAAATGATAGGTATGGTTCATGTACCCTTGTTCCTTACTATATCGACTTGTATAGTACTTTAAGACACATTTACCATGCACACCAGACTATTGTACGACCCGAGGTTTTATGCTTTGCTTCTTATTATCTTAGGTACTCTTGAATGAGTATAAAATAGATAACAAGTCTAAGTGTGATGCAGTAGTTGTATAGAGAGCAAGCTGGATGAATCTATCTTATACTATATCTGAATTTCTATGCTTATTCCACTATGCAACACTGTGGAGCCTTGATAATGCTTGCTTATCGCTATTAGTATAATATATCTATTTGAGTTTATTTCCATTTTGTATAAACTCTATTACTTGTTGTATAACTCTGTGGATCTGTACTCTGATATTTGGATCACTTAGTTATTATTATTTCTATTGTTTTATATCTATAATGTATATTATATTTCATTCCTTGGGCTATGAGATATATGATAGGTTTTTGATGATGTTTCATTTCACTTTTACTATTGTCATTCATCCTATATCAATCGAGCATGGCTGTAGCACTCTATTTAGTTATATTAGTTGCCAATGGTATATGATGATCGTCACACTATTAATGATGGTCGATTTGTCCAATTTTGATATGGATGATGGAGATGCTTCGAGGAGTATAATGTAGTGGTTCTTCCTTCATTTAACATTTGATTTTGACGTTATTGCTTTTTGACTTGGTGATGAAGCAAGGATGCGATGCTCCGACGCAATGACTTTGATGGGAAATGATGGCTTAGGTGATGGATAGCTGTACTTCGAGACGCAGAGTAGATGACTATGAAAAGGATTGAAGGCACCATTGAATGAAGGTTACGGGACATACGATGATGTTCTATGACTAATGATAACTATAGAGAATCGTCCAAACCACAGTGATTTCATGATGGGAGTCGTAAGATCTATTCCAAGATATGCTCTACTATAGATGATGTGTGCAATGGGATATCAAGACTCAAGGGTTCGTAGGGTATCGTAAGGTAGGGTATTTATTGGGGATGTGACCTTTCCTAAAGTGTGATGGCTCTTTATTATACTGGGACATGATGGTTCATAGAGCATAATGGCTTCTTATTACACGAGGGATGTGATGGTTCCTAGAGTGTGATGACTCTTTATTCTAAATAGAAGATGTGTTTACCAAGGGATGACGTGATGTTTAGTCAATTTCTTGTAGATTGAGTGGCATGGATTTGAGTTCCCAAGAACTAGGATGCGGGCTATCGTGAAGGATAGTCTAGTCTTTGACTATGATGGGTCAACGAGTGATTTTATATCTAACGCATTGAGTGAGTATATGTAAGGATGGATGATATATTTGTTAGATTATTTATCACCATATGGATGTTACCTTATGCCGATATTGTCGATGTATATATTTGGATACCCCTTAGTTCGTTGATGTATAGTACATCCATGAAGATTATGATGTAGAGTAGCGTATATTATGTATATATGCTAACTCTTTGGATGCAGGGACAAGTAAGGTATGATTTTTTGTGCCCTCTTTTCCATATACTCTATCGACTTTGGTAGTATTTTGAGATTGTTTATCAATCACACTAGATTGTTGTTTGACTCGAGTTTTTATGTTTTCCTTCTTATTATCTCAGGCACTTAAATGAGTAGACTAGATAGCAGAGGTAACCATCACATAGAGTTGTGTAGATGGACTGGTGGGAGGTGACACTTTTTTGTATTTGTATTTTAGGCTTATTATTGCTTATTCCGTTGTGTGACACTGTGGATCCTTGACAAGGTCAAATTTACTATTATTACGGACAATTTATCAATTGTGTTTATTTATCACTTGTATAAAGTCTATTACTATTTTTTATAATTGTATGAGCCTGCGTACCTTGATTCTATGGTTCATGTAATTACTACAATCTTGCTTGTTTTATATTTGTGATGACTATTATATTTGTTCGATGTGCTGTTAGATGTACGACAGGTAATGTGATTGTATGATGTTTTCTTTCTCTTCTCTGCTCTTTTATTATTTTCTTTTCTTTCCCCTTCTATTCTTTCCCCTTCTGTTCTTTACCTTGAGAATCTCTCTACATCTACTAGATGCTCCAGCAACCCATTATTTGGATATATAAGCAGTAGAGGTTTACAGAGGTTATTACAACTCAGTATGTCGTAAAGTCACATTAAAGGTTTGGTTTCAGTCACACCCAAGTGGGATTCGCTTTGCAGAGGTTAACAAGTGGAAATCGATGGACGACAACGATCATGCCTGGTTACTGGCATGATAGACAATGTCAGACTGTGAATGTCCAAATTGCTATTTCTTGGAGAAAGGAAACAAGTCGAAGGAAACTCAACCCAAGATAAACATGAATAACCATGAAAATGGTTGAATATTAGTTATGTTAGCCAAACGAAAACACTTTGGCAACTATAAAATAGAACCGAACTGAAGAAATTGCATGAATTTATATATATTTACATGTTTGCAGTACATAAAAGTATTGCATAGGGCACATGCATGTATAATATGGATAAACTATAATACAAGTAGTTATATAATATATGTGGGCATGTGTATATAGGAAGGAATAGAGTATAAAGTGCAGAAATGTAAATGGATTAAATATTAAAATAAAAAATAGTCTTTCATTCCATTCAAACTATATACATAATGAATGGCCCCCCGATCCCGCATAAAGACAATCTATGTACAATGAATTGAAAAACAGAAATACAGACAGTAGAAACTGTCTCATCGTTACTGGAAGACGGCAGAAGAGCCTATTTATTATAAGATTTCTTCTTCTTCTTTTTGGTCTCACTGTATTAAGCCATCATGAGGGCTCTTGTGGCCCTTCTCATCCCTTGTTGTGCTGCCTTTGGATAGAGTAGTATAAACTTCAATGGTAATGTTGTAGGATATTCAGGATGGTCAATTGGGGGGGGGGGGGGTCTGAGGTCTCCAAGATGATGCTAGTACCACTACCCATCGGAGGCCTGATGGTGATAGGAAGGATTTAGGAAGAATTTTTTGGCTCCTCGGTGCCCGCTAGATTTTAAAGACCAGACTCGGTCTTGATTTTGAATTTTGAAGCACCGATTCTCAACCTCTCTACCATGGAAATATGTTCGATCGGGCCTAAGGCACTGGTGATGGTAAGATCCACTCGCTGTGAATGGGAAGTGTCATCCAACCCCTCTAAGTTGGGATCCTCTCGAAATCAAAACCCATAATAAAGCTTAATGGAAGGCTTAGAACAACTAGTCCACCAGATATAGAGATTGACTCGGTTGCAATAGCAGTACAATCCGAGCATCGGGTGGTACGTAATGGCAGAGTTGAAAGAGAACGATGATCTACAAGGTCAGAAACAGAGTGGTAAACATTAGTCACAGTCTCAGAAGAGAACCGAAGGACTTCAAGTATAGGAGAGACATGGGATATACCTCCACCGGGACTGGACTGCTTATAGAAGACTTCGTTAACTCTCCCTCTTCAAATATTGGTTGCATGAGTTAGTCAACAGAGGGAGGAATATAAGGCTCAATAGGACCAGATATTGTGGAAGTTGGAATGATTTGGGTGGCCTTGGAGCTGGCCTCTTTTGATATCGGAATAGTCGATATAGGCACTTGAGGTTTAGGAGTTGATGATTCTGCCCAACCCGTTGCGCTTGGATCATCAGAAGCTTTAGCAACAACTTTAGCAATAGCATTTATCTTGATAAGAATAACATTTCCCTCCTCGATCTTCAGAATGTCTTCAGTATCAAGGTATATAGCTCCATGCTCATCCTCAGTGAGGCCTTTACCGACCGCCTCTGAATGCCATAATACCTCTTTCCAAGCATCGACGAGGGTAATAATGTATGTACATACCAACCATTTCAAGTTCTTTTATTGGATGACATTTGCAAAGAACTTCTAAAGGGTAATGTTAAATTCTTCCCTCTCTTTGGCCTTCTTCTCTTTTAGCGAATTAGAGTGTGCATGACAGTAGTGGGGTTGACTTGAGCCTCTAACGTGTTAGTTCTTGACAGGAATAAGGCAAAACCAAGCTTTTCATTTTCAGTGCACAACTTTTGGATCTCGGCTTCTTTAGCTTTAAGAGCCTCATCATTTTCTAAAATGACCTTATTCTTACCCAGAAGGGCCAAGTCCTTGATAGCCAGTTGTACCTTAAGAGCGCATTATCATCACGAGCGGTCCTTAACAAATATTTCTTCATGATTTCGACTCTATTGTGTGCCTTTGTCATCTCTGCAACCAATTTTTTTTCCTTCCTCTTGGATTCTAGAGTCGCATCTCTCTCTTTTTCCATCTTCTCCAAGCCCCTCTTATATCCCTCTATAAGGCTACTGTAGGTTTTCCTTTCAGATTTAAATGATTGGATATTCATTTGGTTGATTCGATTGACACTGGAGAGGGCATGTCAAAGCTTATTCCGCTCGCATCCTTGATCGAAAAGCTCTTAGACCCATCCAACTTGTGGTCCACCTCTTCCTTAGGAATATTTTTGAAGTCAAGGTCCAAAATGACACCAATTAAGCAGAGATCAGGGAATGCAGTCTGCATGCGACTGGATAAGGTTGGAGGAGTACCGATTCCTTTAGATAAGGAGGAATGGCAGTAGTAAGTGAAAGTGAAGCTGGGTTTTGTTGCTATGAAGGAAATTGAGGTTGGGATTGGGGTGGAGGAACATCGAAAGAGGAACCATGGCAGTCATGAGAATATTTATGCCTTTCCTTGGGTATAGTTCCACCATTCTTCTGCCGACCTCATCTTTCGATCCCTCTTGTTCTAGCGGTCTTTTTCTTCCTCTAGATCATTATCTTTTCTTCTAGATCTCTTTATGTCTATTTGTAACTTCCTAAGATAGCTGGAATGAGGTGGATATGGATCAAGAGTGCGCTTCTTTCTTTCAAAATACCATACTGGAGATTACTAAATTGATCTATGCCTATTTTAACTAAAATATAAGAAAGAAGCAAGTCAGTTTCGAATCATTGAAGTTTAAGCGGATACAATGAATGTGTGATCATGATCCTAAGAGTGTATGTGAGTGCTGTTGTCCCCATAAGTACTCTAGAACCATGTTCAGAAGGAAATAAGGGTGGGGTCTCGCCTCCTTTGGCAAATATACCCTTGGAAAGGAAGGTTAAACTTAGAGAGCCCTCTTTAAGAAGGTCAGCAATTCGAACGTCAAAATCGCTCGACGAGCAAAATATGTCATCTATAGAACCACCCAAAGAAGCTGCCTCAGCTATTGACGATGTGCTTAGTTCTATGATTTGCTTTAGAGTTTTGATGACTATATGCTTTCACAGCAGCTATCCGAGGAGTTCGATGCCTTTGGAAGGCATCTCTTCCTACGAATCATCTCCCTCTTGAATGACTTCATAGTCACCATCACATCCTTCATCACTTTCTACTTCTTCTTTCTCTTCCTCTTTTTGCTCCCTTCTTTCTTCCCTATCTCCTTCTTCATGAATCATTTCCATCTATATTGTCTCTTCTCCTTCTACTTGAACTTAGCCGACGATGTGTTCTTCTGCTGCTCTATCAATATCTCTATGTATTCCATGTAGGATGGGCTTTCAACTTCCCCTTGGAATTGTCATTGGAGCTGCTAATAGAGGTAGAGGACTTGATAAGCATCATGGAACTACTTGGAGGAGTAATGGTAGGAACGAAAAAGTGGTAGGGATGTGAGAGATTACATTAGAGAAGGTTCTCATTTGTTGGAAGATAAGCAATGGTGCAATGTCGAACGCTGATTCTCTAGAGAGCTTTGAGAGTGTTGGCGTGCTCTTTGCTTTTTTCTTGAGTAGAATTATCTACTAAGGAATAGAACAACATGTTAAAGGCATGGATGGATATGATTCAAGTACGGGAAGAAATGGAAAGAAAAGAAGTCTTACATCCGAAAAGCTAAATCCTTTTGAACCCGTATGGAATTAAACAAAGAAATACTCGTTCTTGAAGTTTGATCATTTATTATGGAGTGCTTCGATGACCTTATAGCAGCACTAGGCTTTGATAATCAAATAAGAAGGAGATTCATGCCATTGTTTGAAGCTCAGGATGTTCATTAGCTCTTTGAAGTTAGGAGGTTGCTAGAACTAGTTCATGAAAAAGATGTATATGGAGCTCAGCAAAGCATATCCATTGGGATGTACTTGGGTTGGAGCAAGCCCGAGATTCTGGAGGAACGCAAACAAGAATGGATTGAATGGAGGTACATTACCGCCTAGGTAAATATATCAATTTCAAGCTGTATAGTTCAGTGGAGGATTGTGCGCCTACTGAATTTGTGTCGGAAGCAGGTCGTTTATAAGAATCCTATGTTGTTAACATATGGTGTGTAGTGCCTTCGCAGTTAGAATTGTTGGCATTTTCTCTAGAGGGTCATCTAAAACTCTTAAGCCCACATGGACATTGATGTGAGGAGGTGGATCTTGCATCAGTTTTTCTAGCACTATCATCCTTTATAACTCAACTGTGATTGAACTTTGAGTCTGGATAGCGTAGAAGTCAAGGCCTGAGCTGTTATAGACTCGGCTTTAGGAGGAGTTGACGGCCCAGCACCAAGATTGAATTTAGGAGAATGGAAACTTATTTTGGATAAAAAAATATAGTGTTCAACAAGGTCATGTGTGTTTATTTTGGAATTATATTTCAAAAAATGTGAACCTATTTGACCGACGCTCAGAATCCAACGGATCTCGATGTGTGTTGATCAATCAAAATCTGAATGTTGATCGGAGCCATTGGAAATATCAATCTATACAGTGTGAGTTCTATGTCCTGTGCATGATGAACGGACCGTCATGTGTAGGTATGCTTCTCGTGCTGGAAAACAAACCATGTTGCACGAGTGAATCGTGCATCGGATTTTACCCTTTATCGTTGGATAATCGATAATGCGACCGTTATTCAAAGCAACACAGAAGTTTTTATTTTACTGAAATATAGGAAGTGCATCAATTGGATATACTATGTGATGGAACTATTCGAATGCCAGATTGTGTTTGACATGACCGTTCTTTGGAAGGAACCATCTTATTAGAGTTTAGAATGACGACTTATGACTAGCTTTCATCCGACAAGATGTGCTCGTACAATTTGAATAATTATAAATGCCAAGGCATTACAAAACCATGAACAACCTAGAGTTGGCATTTGGTTGAACCTAAGATCAACCTTAGGAGAGTAAGGGTTTTGCAATGGAAAAATATGGAAAATACGTCTGTCATAAGTCAGCGTTAACAGCTACTCATTACCACACAATTACGACAAACTTACGCCATGGCACACGATGAACTTCACCACCACATGATGATGGTGACCCACCTTAAAAATTCTGATCTAGATTTAGGCTTAAGTGCTTTCGAGAGCAAGATCTTTAAGGATGAAGTGGAAAGAGTTAACAGTAGTGGCGGTTTCTAAGGAAAGTCATGACGAATAAAGGTTGAGAACAAAGTGGCGATAGTCAGAAAATGCGATGGCGATCAGTTTAAGTAAGGGGGGCAAAGGAACTTTAGGTCGGCACCGGATAAGTAGAAGCAAGAACTCAGGAATATGAAAGAATGAGGAAGAAAAATTTAAGTATTGGCTTGTATAGTACCGCCAAAAAGACTAAGAATTCTACTTGGTACTGAGTAAAACATCTCAATGCCAACTACGAAGATGAATTTTTGCATAACAAACATAAGGGTAAAGAAGGAAAAGCAATGGGAAGGTGTCATGTGCCTTTCAAAGCATGGAATAATCACTAGAGTGGAGATTTTTCCATCAGCAAGGAGAATGGAATTTTACTATGTACAAACAAATGGATATGCATGGAATAGAGGCAATGCTTGGAGGTAACTCCTACATAGCTAATTAATGTATACGGATGATGGTATATACTTGTTTTGGTCTAGATCATGCTTTGTTTTCAATAGAAGCATACTCTAGGTGGCAAGTTTTATCTGGATGTCATGATGAAGATAAAATGATTCACGTACTTGGAAGCATGCTTAGGAAGATAATAGAAGAAATTTAGAGTACTTCGAGGAAATACATATCAAATGAAAGAGCTTGATATCGATCACTCTATGATTGGTATCGACCGATTTTTATGCATCCTATGTGACTCTCGAGCTATGACTTCTAGATAGTTGGCCTGACCGATCGTCTCAAGGTGCATTTCTAAAGGAGTTGGTGAACAACTACAAGAAAGTTTTGAGGGAAAAAAGACAAGTACCAGAGATATCATGATTTCTCAAAATCAACATGACTTCCAAGGAAAAGTGCTCGTACCACGATGGGTTGGAGATAAAATAATAAGTGATGGAAGATGAAGCGACTAGCCCTCGGGGAATCAGGTTGATGTTGACCACGTACTTAGTTTAATTTATGACTCATTGGAGCCACATCTTCCTCTCCTGCATTCTTGGATCTGATGTTAGACTTGATAAATTTGTATTTGGCTATTCTGCTGGACAAATTCCCTATAAAAATAGCACCCATTGCATTAAAAAAGGGGCATTTTGGCATTTGCTTTTTTCATCTTCTATATCTCCTCAATCCTAGTTCCTAAGGGAAGCTCCCTTGACCATTCTAGGTTGTTTGACCTACCAAATCTTTGTACTTATGACTATAATATATAGTCTATAACAATATAGTGGATGTAGGTCTTGGATTTGCCAAACCACTTTAAAAACTCTTTTTTTTATTTATTATTTCTGCTAGATCTCTATATCTTTACTTATTTTTTGATGTTGTGCCATTTTCCAGCTCAACAAAAATCAAACTTCTTTTTCAAAGTTTGCACTTTTTACTGCAATAATTTACAGATTTTTCTTCAAATATTTGTAAAATAAAATGCAAATATTTTTTGTCAAATTTTTTCAAAATGCCCAGTTAAAACTCTTTCTCGTCGATTTGATCATTTTTTTAGTCTTTTGTAGATATATATGTGAAGAGAAAAATGAGTTAAATAAATTAATGTCATTCCACATAGATCTACCATCTTTTCTAATGATGTATTCAAGTTTTAAAAATTAAGTGTGTAATTTGTATTTCTCCAGCAAGGGATTTCACATATTTTGATACTTTTGAAGGGTATTTACCAAAAGTTCCATCAAAATATTGCATGATATCACCATCAAGCTTATTACATAATCATTTTATACCCACATGTAGTTGACCACTATGAATGGGCATGAAGACTCTGTAGTACTATCAAACTAACCTCAACATATATACCTTAAAGTCCTATCTCACACAATATTTTTTCTTTTTCTCCTACTTTTAGAATTTAAATACTCACATATCCTTGATTCAGTATCCTTTCATGAAGTCACAAGTTCGAATCCTGCTGACTACTTTTATATTATAAAACAAAATCCACTTCCCATGATTCACTTTAATCTGATGCACCCAAATTCGAATCCATCTTACCTCATTTTATCCAATACATTAAGGAATCACTTTGATCGTTTAAGAATCTTTAATTTTTCAATATTAAATCCATTCTTACTTATAATTTTCAATCAAAATCAAAGTTTGAATCCAACGACCTTACATTTTTTTGTTTAAATAACTAAGAATGATTCTTTATTTCATTGGTTCTATCATACTAAAAATTAATTTAATAGGAAATGACAACATATTTTCAAACACTTGTGATAATATTTTAACAATGGAAAAAATAAAACTAATGAACATGAAAATGAAGAATAATCAAGGAAAAAAGGTTGTAATATGTGTGTCTATCAAGTTTCAAAGTTGTATTATTTTATGAATCTTTATGTTAATTAAACCATTGATCTGGTGCAACATATAAAACACAATATTTCCTAACTTTGTTCATTCGAGGTTCAACCACTAACATAAAATAATCATATACTATATGCCTTAAAGTCATGTCTTACCCATATTTTTCTTTTTTCTCCTAAATTTAGAATTTAAATACTCTCATCCACTTGATTCAGTATCCTTTCACCAAGTCACCAGTTCAAATCCCACTGACTACACTTTCATATTATAAAGTTAACTCCACTTCTCATGATTCACTTTAATCTCACCCACCCAAGTTCGAATCTAGCTTAACTTATTTTGTCCAATACATTTTGGAATCACTTTGATAGTTTGAGAATCTTTAATTTTTCACTATTAAGTCCATTCTTACTTATAAGTTTCAATCAAAATCAAGTTTAAATCCAATGCCATACATTTTCTGTTTATTATAAATAACTACGCATGATTTTTTTATTTCATTAGTTCTATCCTATTAAATATTAATTTAATAGGCAGCTAACATATTTTCAAACACTTATGATAATATTTTAACAATGAAAAAACTGAAACTATTGAACACAAAATTGAAGAATAATAAAGGAAAAAAAGGTGTAGTCTGTTGTCTATAAAGTCCCAAAGTTGTTGTATTTTATGAATCTTTTATATTTTTTCTAACTTTGTTCATTCAGGTTCAACTACTAACATAAAAAAATGTTATACAGTTATCTTATATAATTCATTGTATCTATCTTTATCAACTACTTATTACATTAAAAAAAGAATATGAGACCATTAGTATTCTTTCCACTCATTTAATTTCAAACATACTCTCACTTCTCCTAAATTTGAACAAATTTTTCATAGTTATCTCCTATAGTTTAATTTATATAACACTCAATATTACCATTATTTACCTATACTGGAAAATCAAGAGTCGCATTTTTTCTTCAGTTTTTTGGATTAAATTATTACTATTTCTTGTTAACTTTTTACTCTTCTGATATAGTTAATTCCATTTTGCCATTTCCTCAGATCAATGACCTTTACTATACCTCTCTAATCCTATCTCTTCTTCAGAAAACAAAATAAATTTCTCAAGAGTTTAATGTAACTTATTTACTCTGATATTCATTCGAATCTTAGATTTTCTCAATCACAATTTGTCACACAGTCCATTCCATCTGTCATTAGCGAAGGTATAATTTACCATATTCTTTCAATTAAACATTTTTCTCCATATATATTGGATTATTTTAGATTTTAAATCATGATTCACAATTTCATTTGTTTCCTAGATTTGCTAATATCTCTATGTAAAGACAACCACTATCACTTTATTTAATTTTGTTAAATATATGTTATAGACATTTCCAATGACATTTCTTAATGGGATACCTAATAGAATAGTGATTTAATGTCATTAAATTGTTGTATGGATGAATATTCTTTTTCAATTAAGTTTAATTAATTTATTTTCCTAAGTTTTTTACTTTTATTAAACACAAGTTAAATATAGTAGGACTTGATTCATTATATATTCATCATAATGAAAAATAGTTCGTCAACGTTTATATATTGAGAATGAATAACAAAATTTGATCCTAATGGTGGAAGTGAAATTATGAGGTGCAATTGCCTATGCTTGAAATTTGACATTAAAAGAGTCATTACATATATGTACTATAGTAGAACAATAAACTAATCTTTTGACATATGTTATTCCATGATTTAAAAAATTGGTAATTCTACGGAAATATAATTTTACAAAAATTGTTAATTCAACCAAAATATAATTGATTATATGTATAATCCACAATATATATTAAACATAACATATTTTCTTCCTTTTTTGTTATTCTCTCTAAATTGTAATGTTGATCTCTCCTCAGTTCAAGTGATATTTTTATACTTGGCCCTTCAATACTTTTTCCTTGTCAACTTTTCCTATTACAAAATAGTTTATCTAACTTATGTTCAAATGTTTCCATCCTAAATCACTTCCACTCCTTATCACACACACATATTCTATTATATATATATATATATATATATATATATATATAAAAGAGAGTATGTGATTATATGCACTCCTACTTCTCATTCATTTTCATTCACAATCATTTTCTCGCCTTAATCTAAGTGATAATTTTTCATTTATCTCTATTATAATTATTTACAATTTCAATTTCTAAATTAAATTTTCTTTGTATGGTAATAACAATGAGAATAGGGTACAATAAAATATTTGTAACGACCCAGGATTTTTAACATCCCGAGTTGTGAATATTAATTTATAATATTCAATAGTATTGTATTTTAATATTCAAGAATCCCAAATAACTGATAATAATATCCCAATTTTTCTGAACCAGTATAATTTGAATTTTCAAATCAATATTAAATTATAGATTGATATAAATGGAATTTTTTACATATATATTCTAGTTTAAAGATAGAATATACATATTTTGTTTTGGATAAAATATGTGTAGATTATTTTGGAAATATATATGCATTTGGTTGAAAGATTAAATGCATATATTTTATTCTAAAGATAAACTATATTAGAGAATTTAAATTTATTAAAATCAAATGCTCATAGTCTTATATATTGGAAACAATAAAATTTACGCATAATGAGAACAGGAATTCATGGCATTAAATAAAATTTAGATGTATATAAAATTTAGATAGAAATTCATAATGAAGTAAAAAGAGATATTTTTGATTTTGGGTATATAAACAATGTTGTCTATATTAACCAAAAAGAAGTATTAAGATTTCAAAAATAATGATATACATTGAATTAGAAAAGTTTTATATATGTAATGATAAGTTAAAAAGGAAATTTATAATATTTAAATTGATGGAATGTTATAAATAAATAGATGTGTATATGAATCAAATAAATAATTGGAAAGAAACTATATACACATTGAATAAGGAAAATTTATAATACTTAATTTATAAAACGTTATAAATAAATTTAGGTGTATAAAAATCACTTAAGTATAATAAAGAGAAATTGTATATATGATTGGGAGAAACTATATACACATAGATATTAAATGATTTAATTTATTTGTAGATAATACATGTCTATATTATAAATGAAATTGTGTATATGGTTATATATACAAGAAGGATTTAAAAATAATTTTTATACTACTATGAAGTTTTATGACACATAGAGTATTTAATATTGAAAGTTTTTCTATTTTATAACATATGTATATGGGGTATTTAACATAGAGTGTTACGTTTTGTTTAAAATACATATGTATTTTTATAAAACAAATGAAACAAGGGGTTATTTTGATTTACTAGTCTTCACCTTTATTTCAAACTATATGAGTGACAAATGCAAATTCAACTAAGTCAAAAACAAAGATAATTTTTAAGCTACTTGTAATCTTTGTTTAAGTAACATATACTTGCATAAGTGTATATAACCAAGAAGTTATTTTAATTTTTCTCACCTTTATTTTAAAATATGTTAGAGACATATGCAACACTACCTTGTCAAATAATAATGAATGGGCTACCTAATTTCTTGTGCATACTCATATATATAAATTTAAGTACCCTATGGTTTATATAAACTAGATAATAAATAAAAGACCTCAGGTCATTATGCCGTAACAAAGAAATCAGGCCTGTAAAATAGTTAACAAAATAATGGGAAGTTAAGCAATAAATTTTAATTAACAAACTACACTTGGCAGTAAAATCCTGGAAAGAAAATCTAACATAATTATTTTTAGTTTCTTTTCAAAAGATATTCTCAACTGACACAATATCTTTTCAGCAACCAAAAAGTCATTTCTGTCCGTCTTCTGTTGATTTCAAGCTTGTGTATATTTGAATATTTCAGATCTGAGTGGCTTGTTTTAGAAGTCAAAACGTGTATCTTAAATACAAAAGCCTTTGTTCGAAATTATAAGCAACAGAAAAAAAAAACTAAAAGAGAAAAAATATAACAGTGCTCTGGAATTCTATAAAACAAAGCATCCTCTGTTAAACTCGAGCTTAGGAGATTCAAAATAAGATTTTTAAGAATTCAGGTTTCAGATTTGAAGATCTCAAATTTTAATTTAGAAGTTTCTGGAACCAAGATGTTTAAGGTGAGAAACTTAAATTTCCAAACTTCAAAATATTTTGGCTTACTGCTCTGTTAACTGTAAACTATTATACCTGTTCCTACATCAAAAAATCTAAATCTCTTAATCATGTTCATATATGTTGATGATATAAACAGATAAAATATGCATTTTCAAGTATAGTTTAAGTTAAAAATAGTATGTGAATAAATTATGCTGTGTAGTTTATTACTCATCAGGTTTACAGTAAGTATCATACTTTAGTGGAAATTCAATGCTATTAAATCAAGAATTCAAGCATGCAATCAGGTTCCCTATGTAGGGATACAAACTTTAGCAGTTAAATTAGTATTTTTAGTGATCTATATCATGAGAAATCGAAGGATGAACGATTTCCGTTCGAAAATTATTTTTCGACAATCTCGACACTAAGGGGTGTCACGGCCAAATCTAGAGGATGCTGGTGGACTTAGGGTAGGTGACGACCATGGCGGAATTTCTGTTTTTGGCTTAGATTGGAAGGGCAAGTTGTTTTTAGGGTTTAAGGGTGTGTCAGCTTTGTGTAAAGTCGCGACGGTTCCTCGACGAAAGGGTGCGACCGGAGTTTAAGATTTTGGGCGTGGAGGTAACTACATGTATGGGTGATCGATCGAGTTAAGCAGCGTGTGAAGAAATGGTCGGACGTGGGTGCAGATCGTCGACTAGTGGAGGTAGATAGTTTTCGGTTTTGTTCGATGGATCGTTGGGATCGTTTATCGACCAGAGGGGATTTCGAGCATCAGAGATGTGGTAACAGGATCAGGGGGTAGATCAGGACTTGGTCGTGGTGTCGTAGTAGGGAGATGGCCTCTGGCGAGGGTGTGCACGTGAACAGCGTGCACGGGAGGAGGTTTAAATTCAAGCTAGGTTGTGCTTTGGTTCGTTAGCATTTCGATGTTTTTTTAGGAAGGTTGCGAGTAGATCGGAGATGTTTCTCCCAGTTAATGGAGTCAGAATTCAAGTGATTTTGGGTGGAAGGTTGTTAGTCTGGGAAGAGGGGAAGTGTGAGAGAAGAAGGATGGTTGGGTCTTCGGGTTTGTTTACTGTGCATTCCTGTTAGGCTGCGGTTCAACACGGTTGAACGGTTGTGTTTGTATAGGCTTTGGATTTGTGTTTTTAGTTTTGGGCTTTGGGTTTCGGCCTATATTAGTCTTTGCTTATTTCAATAGGATTTAGCAATAAAGGAAAATTGTTATAATATAAAAGTGAATCCATAACAAATTTTATTTCCAAAGCATATGTTTTAAAACCAACCCTCTTTTATATTTAAATGTTTATTTAAAGTTTTTATATAGACAAGGAAAAAAATAATAATAAAATTATTTTACTTTAAGACTATTTAATTTTGGTCATTTAAATAAGTCGTTTCATCATAAATTAGTAAAGCTTTTAAAATAATTTTATTATTAATACTTGAGTTATTTAGATAATATGAAGTATAGCTAAACAGATAATCAAGGGAAATAAATGTTTTAAACCGTTGAATTTATCTAAGGTCTCGAGTGAATTATATATATAATAATTATTTTATTCCAAATGTTAAATAAATAGGGGTTATTAAGAAGATGGTTCGTATCGACTTATGTTACGCCGTCGTACGATCCGTTATGAAGTTAAATAAGTAAAATTTTACTAACTTGTACAGTCAGGATTTAATTACTGGTTGGGAATAAATGCCGTTGTGCAATTTTATATGGCCTATCTTTTAAGATGTTCCCAAACTGAATAGATGTGTTAATTACAGATTATTCAAAACAGTTGACATATGGACATCGGAAACTGACACCATTCCGTTGAATAGTTAATTTAATCTCTGAAGATAGTATAAGCCATCTATCTGATATTATCTGTGTAGTTGTTACTAGCAAAGATGATCTTTGATCTATTATTCATGCATATATCTGTTATTTTCCTGTTAATTATATTTGAGAATATAATGTAAATCGATCTATGGAAGCTGATTGATTTGAATATCCGTGTGACTGTGGATTGTGAATGGTGAATTGATATGTACCATTGAGACTGATAATCCTTATTCTGTTTTGGATTGATTTTGAACCTAGTTTTGTTTTAAAAATAAATATTATTTCTATAAATGTTTTAAAGAATTAATAAATAGTTTTGAAATATCAAAAGTAGTTTATTTATTATTTTTGGAAATCCTTTAGAAGGTATTATTTTTATAAGTATGTATTATTTGACCTATTTCAGGTATAATTACTATTTTTGTAATAATTATTTAAAAAGTAAATTTTGATTAATTTAGAATTTAAGTATATATCCTTTAATATAATATATTATAAAAACTTTTATGAAAAGAGTATTTTTATTTAATAAACTAGAGAAATGTATTTGGAAATTTTATAAGTATGATTTGGAAAGAAGTTATTTTAGATTTATATCTACCCAGCAAATAAGTTTTCTTAAATCTTCTAGGATTTTAAATGTGAACAAGGTTAAATGGTTGCAATGGGAAATAACTTGGCTGTATTGATTGGTTGTTTTGGTAGTTAAATAACCGACTATCAATGTTGGATAATGCATCGATCGTTTGGAAGAGACCGGGATCGGGATTTATTTTCTGAAAACTACTTCGATCCGGTTTGTACGTTTTCGTGAGGAAGACGAGTTTGAAGTCGAAGATGGAGGCGTAAAGTACAAGGGCTAATCTCTACTAAACCTGAGGGTAATTCCAAAATGGATGTAGTGGAACAGTGCTTTCGGTTCCGTTCGAACACGAGACGGACTTGTATGTATGAATGCTTTCAGAACATCGTCAAGTGGACGGTGAGCATTCTAAGTGATATGTTCTAAAAAGGTAACGCTTAGCCTCAAGCCTCATCAACCGGGAATGACTGAAAATAAGGGGAAATACAGCAAGGCTAAGTGGGTAGCGCCCATTAGGGTGAGGTCATCCCTATCTAGATGTCCCTTTTTATTCGGCTTAGCGGTGCGGTTGCTGATCCCAACCGTGGGGTGGTCTTACTTGGGATTATCCAATAAGGGGTTGTCCCGGTCTTGTGTTGCAGGGGATTTAGGGTGGATCCTCGGTACGCTGATTTAGAGCAGGTATTGTGATAGGTGGTACCCCAGTGCCTAGTCATTAGTTGGAAATCCATTCTCCCTACGCACCTATATGGTTTTGATTGTGCCCAACTATTGCTGAAACGTGATATGAAAGAATTTCAACTAGATTCTATTTTACTTTCTATAGACACTATTATAATATCAGAGGATTTTGATAAAATGTTTTGGCTATCGTAAGGTAAAAACCCAACATGTTTATTGGTGGCGTGGTCTTACGAGACGCTATTGTTTTCAAAGGATTTAGAAACTTTAATAATCAAGTTAAGTATGTTTCTCACGGTGGTTTACCAGACTGACCCGGGCTTGGTGTTTTTCCTATTTGCTCGGGTCAGACCGAGCATATTTCTAGGATTAGCATGAAGAGTGGAAGCTGTTCAAGAGAGAAGCTGAATTCCGGAGACATATTCTCGTAGATGTTTATATTCAGTCTGTTTGGTCATGTGGATATGGTTGTAAGGACAAAATTGATATAACTGTCTGAGTTGTGTGGTTGTAACTCTAATGTAAAGTTGTATATGTTATATAAAGTGACATTTTTGGTTTCGTGTAAAGATTTGTTTATATTATAATTTAGTCGATCCACCGTGAGATTCTAATTTGTTCTGTTTTCTTCTATCTTCTTTCTATTTCTACCTTCTTTCTTTCATTATCCGTCTTCCCGTACGATTTAGCTGACAAGAGTGGTTTAAGGCCGGCTTAAATTGGTATGGAAAAATGGGTTGTGACATTGTGGTATCAGAGCCTAGGTTAAGTGAATACCTAGGTTCGGAAGGGTTTCTTATTAGGAATAGAGTCTGTAACAACCAGTTTGAGTCTAAGTATATATATACGAGAGCGCGTATTTGTTAATTTTATAAAAAAATATTTTTATATTGTGTTAATTGATCGGTTAAGTGGCATATGGGTTCTGGTCAATACGAGTAGCTAACGTTATTGATAGGGATCTCTAAACACTTGAACCATGCCAACGGACATAATATTGTTTTAAAGGGGTAGATGAAATAATTTTACCCAAATATATTTTCTAAATAAAAGGGGTATGATTTTTAAATATATATGTTATTTAAAATGATTGGTTGTGATGATAATAATTTATCATCGAGGATTTAGTGGTCTTAGTTGTCAACCTTGTGTATTTTCATTGGTTGCCCTTTTTGACTTGAACATACCCTTAGAAACAGAACCCTTTAGGATTCGAATCTTTGGAAAGAAGATTTTACTGAGTTTATTTACTAGGGAAATTTGAAAACTTTTAAACTAGTAAATTTTTGTGAAATTTTCCACCCTTTAAAGATAATTTTAGAATAATGGGTTTCTTAAAAAAAGGGATAATTGAAAATTTAAAACCTTATAACAATTTATTTGTTATATATATATATATATATATATATATACGGATTTATAAATTGAAGAAATAAGTTGTTTATAAAACTTACTATATGTGTGTGTGTGTGTGTGTGCGTGTATTTTCTCCATCCGATAATCACTTTTCAAATATGTATACTTAAATTCTTTTGAAAGGATGATTTCATAAAAATCTAGGATAATCGGAATTTAAAAGGTGGAATAAATTTTGAAATGTAAACCTTGATATACTCCATAGCCTATAGAATTCTAAAATCTTAGGATCTCATCTTTGGGATTTTATTTTGATTGTAGAGAACCCGTAGCATCAACCAAGGTGGAGCACTCTCGAAGGCCAGAAGGGATGGCGATTATGGTTTGGCTAGGAGGATTCAGGAGGATCTGGGTGAGTCATCAATATACGAGGAAGTGCCAGTGGAGCCTATCGAGAAGCCACAACCTCAACAAGAAGAGCTCAAGGAAGAAACAATTGAGGAGCCCTGGGAGGAAGTTGAAGAATAACCTGAAGAGGAATTCAACGATGAAGAGGAGTTTGAGGATGAGGAAGGACGAGAAGAGGAATAGGAGGAGTTTGATGATGAGGAAGAGTTTGAAGATGAAGAATATCTTGAATCAGAGAATGATGACGCAGTCATTTGGGATTTAGGTAATGCCGTTGAGGAGTCAGCTGATGGTGTAGGTTTCATTCCTGGAGTGCCTAATCCAGAGGATGTTTAGGTACCAAACAGTGATGCAGAGGTCAGGGAATTGTTAGGACCCGAAAGGAAGGACTTTGGTAGTAAGAATCCATAGTTACTTGGGTTGCTTTCTCATGGTAGGGTGTGCTTTTTGTAGGTGTTTATGACCCATGGACGTCATGATTGTTAGATATTAGATGTTTGGTAAGGTGATATACATATATCCATATATATATATATATGTATGGTTGAATGGATGATGATAACAGCTATAGGAATATTATAGATGGTACTTAATGTAATGTATATTTTGATAAACAGTGCGAATCAATGTGTTTACCGGTGCCGTTTGAGTTGTTATTGATCTGTTCTCTGTGTGTGTGGATAATTCATAAACGAGCTATGGAATTTCGGGGACGAAATTCTTTTAAGGGGGGAGGAATGTAACGACCCGGGATTTTTAACATCCCGAGTTGTGAATATTAATTTACAATATTCAACAATATTGTATTTTAATATTCAAAAATCCCAAATAACTGATAATAATATACCAATTTTTCTGAACCAGTATAATCTGAATTTTCTAATCTATATTTAATTATAGATTGATTTAAATTTCTTACATATATATTCTAGTTTAAAGATAGAATATACATATTTTGTTTTGGATAAAATATGTGTAGATTGTTTTGGAAATATATATGCATTTGGTTGAAAGATTAAATGTTTATATTTTATTCTAAAGATAAACTATATTAGAGATTTTAAATTGATTAAAATCAAATGCTCATAGTATTATATATTGGAAACAACAAAATTTACACATAATGAGAGCAGGAATTCATGGCATTAAATTAAATTTAGATGTATATAAAATTTGGATAGAAATTCATAATGAAGTAAAAAGAGATATTTTTTATTTTGGGTATATAAACAATGTTGTCTATACTAACTAGAAAGAAGTATTAAGATTTCTAAAAAAATGATATACATTGAATTAGAAAAGTTGTATACGTGCAATGATAAGTTAGAAAGGAAATTTATAATATTTAAATTGATGGAATGTTATAAATAAATAGATGTGTATATGAATCAAATAAATAATTGGAAAGAATCTGTATACACATTGAATAAGGAAAATTTATAATACTTAATTGATAAAACGTTATAAATAAATTTAGGTGTATAAAAATCACTTAAGTATAATAAAGAGAAGTTATATATATAATTGGGAGAAACTATATACACATAGATAATAAATGATTTAATATATTTGTAGATAATATATGTCTATATTATAAACGAAATTGTGTATATGGTTATATATACAAGAAGGATTTAAAAATAATTTTTATACCACTATGAAGTTTTATAACACATAGAGTATTTAATATTGAAAGTTATTCTATTTTATAACATATGTATACGGGGTATTTAACATAGAATGTTATGTTTAGTTTAAAATACATGTGTATTTTTATAAAACAAATGTATTTTAATTTACTAGCTTTCACCTTTATTTCAAACTGTGTGAGTGACAAATGCAAATTCAACTAAGTCAAAAACAAAGATAATTTTTAAGCTACTTGTAATCTTTGTTTAAGTAACATATACTTGCATAGGTGTATATAACCAAGAAGTTTTTTAATTTTTCTCACCTTTATTTTAAAATATGTTAGGGACATATGCAACACTACCTTGTCAAGTAAAAATGACCGGGCTGTCTAATTTCTTGTGCATGCTCATATATATACTTTTAATTACCTTATGGTTTATATAAACTAGATAATAAATAAAAGACCTCAGGTCATTATGCTGTAACAAAGAAATCAGGCCTGTAAAACAGTTAACAAAACAATGGGAAGTTATGCAATAAATTTTAATTCACAAACTACACATGGCAGTAAAATCCTGGAAAGAAAATCTAACATAATTATTTTTAGTTTCTTTTCAAAAGATATTCTCAACGGAGACAATATCTTTTCAGCCACCAAAAAGTCATTTCTGTCCATCTTCTGTTGATTTCAAGCTTGTGTATATTTGAATATTTCAGATCTGAGTGGCTTGTTTTAGAAGTCAAACCTGTATCTTAAATACAAAAGCCTTTGTTCGAAATTACAAGCAACAGAAAAGAAAACTAAAAGAGAAAAAATATAACAGTGCTTTGGAATTTTGTAAAACAAAGCATCCTCTGTAAAACTCGAGCCCAGGAGATTCAAAACAAGATTTTTAAGAATTCAAGTTTCAGATTTTAAAGATCTCAAATTTTAATTTCGAAGATTCTGGAACCAAGATTTTTAAGGTGAGAAACTTAAATTTCCAAACTTCAAAATATTTTGGCTTACTGCTTTGTTAACTGTAAACTATTATACCTGTTCCTACATCAAAAAATCTAAATCTCTTAATCTAGTTCATATATGATGATGATATAAACAGATAAAATATGCATTTTCTAGTATTGTTTAAGTTAAAAATAGTATGTGAGTAAATTATGCTATGTAGTTTATTACTCATCAGTTTTACAGTAAGTATCATACTTTAGTGGAAATTCAACGCTATTAAATAAAGAATTCAAGCATGCAATTGGGTTCCCTGTGTAGGGATATGAATTTTAGTAGTTAGATTAGAGAGTGATCTATATCATGAGAAATCGAAGGATGAACGATTTACATTCGAAAATTATTTTTCGACAATCTCGACGCTAAGGGATGTCGCGGGCAGAACTAGAGGGTGCTGGTGGACCTAGGGTAGGTGACGACCATGGCGGAATTTCTGTTTTTGGCTTAGATTGGAAGGGCAAGTTGATTTTAGGGTTTAAGGGTGTGTCGGCTTTGTGTGAAGTCGCGACGGTTCCTTGACGAGAGGGTGCGAACGGAGTTCAAGATTTTGGACATGGAGGTAACTGCATGTATGGGTGGTCGATCGAGATAAGCAGCGTGTGAAGAAATGGTTGGACGTGGGTGTAGATCGTTGACCAGTGGAGGTAGATAAGTTTTCGGTTTTGTTCGATGGATCATTGGGGTCGTTTATCGACCAGAGGGGATTTCGAGCATCAGAGACGTGGTAACAGGATCGGGGGTAGATCAGGACTTGGTCGCCGTGCCGTAGCAGGGAGATATCCTCTGGTGAGGGTGTGCACGTGCACAACGTGCACGGGAGGAGGTTTAAATTCGAGCTGGGTTGTGCCTTGGTTCGTTAGCATTTCGATGTTTGTTTGGGAAGATTGCAAGTAGATCAGAGATATTTCTTGCAGTTCATGGAGTCAGAATTCAAGTGATTTTGGGTGGAAGCTTATTAGTCTGGGAAGAGGGGAAGTGTGAGGGAAGAAGGATGGTTGGGTCTTTGCGTTTGTCTACTGTGCATTCGTGTTAGGCTTCGTTTCAACTAAGGTTGAACGGTTGTGTTTGTATAGGCTTAGGATTTGTGTTTTTAATTTTGGGCTTTGGGTTTTGGCCCGTATTAGTCTTTTCTTATTTCAACAGGATTTAGAAATAAAGGAAAATTGTTATAATATAAAAGTTAATCCATAACAAATTTTATTTCCAAAGCATATGTTTTAAAACCAACCCTCTTTTATATTTAAATGTTTATTTAAAGTTTTAATATAGACAAGGAAAATAATAATAATAATAATAATAAAATTATTTTATTTTAAGACTATTTAATTTAGGTCATTTAAATAAGATGTTTCATCATAAATTAGTCAAGCCTTTAAAATAATTTCATTATTAATACTTGAGTTATTTGGATAATATGAAGTATAGTTAAATGGATAATCAAGGGAAATAAATGTTTTAAATCATTGAATTTATCTAAGGTCTTGAGTGAATTTTACATATAATAATTATTTTATTCCAAATGTTAAATAAATAGGGGTTATTAAGAAGATGGTTCGTATCGACGGATGTTACGCCGTCGTACGATCCGATGTGAAGTTAAATAAGTAAAATTTTACAAACTTGTACAGTTAGGATTTAATTACTGGTTGAGAATAAATTCCGTTGTACAATTTTATATGGCCTATCTATTAAGATGTTCCCAAACTGAATAGATGTGTTAATTACAGATTATTCAAAACAGTTGACATCTGGACAGCGGAAACAGACACCATTCCGCTGAATAGTTAATTTAATCTCTGAAGATAATATAAGCCATCTATCTGATATTATCTGTGTAGTTGTTACTAGCAAAGATGATCTCTGATCTATTATTCATGCATATATCTATTATTTTCCTGTTAATTATATTTGAGAATATAATGTAAATCGATCTATGGAAGCTGATTGATTTGAATATCCGTGTGACTGTGGATTGTGAATGATGAATTGATAAGTACCGTTGAGACTGATAAGCCTTATTCTGTTTTGGATTGATTTTCAACCTAGTTTTGTTTTAAAAATAAGTACTATTTTTATAAATGTTTTAAAGAATTAATAAATATTTTTGAAACATCAAAAGTAGTTTATTTATTATTTTTGGAAATCCTTTTAAAAGGTATAATTTTTATAAGTATGTATTATTTGACCTATTTCAAGTATAAATACTATTTTTGTAATTATTTAAAAGTAAATTTTGATTAATTTAGAATTTAAACATATAACCTTTAATATAAAATAATATATTATAGAAATTTATAAAAAAAGTATTTTTATTTAATAAACTTGAGAAATGTATTTAGAAATTTTATAAGTATGATTTGGAAAGAAGTTGTTTTAGATTTATATCTACCCGGTAAATAAGTTTTCTTAAATCTGCTAGGATTTTAAATGTGAACAAGGTTAAATGGTTGCAGTGGGAAATAACTTGGTTGTATTGATTCGTTGTTTTGATAGTTAAATAACCGACTATCAATGTTGGACAATGCGCCGATCGTTTCTAAGAGACCGGAATCGGGATTTATTCCTGAAAACCACTTCGATCTGGTTTGTACGTTTTCATGAGGAAGACAAGTTTGGAGTCGAAGATGGAGCAGTGAAGTGCAAGGGCTAATCGCTACTAACCCTGAGGGTAATTCCAAAATGGGTGTAGTAGGAATAGTGCCTTCGGTTCCGTTCGCACCCGGGACGGACTTGTATCGATGAATGCTTTCAGAACATCGTCAGGTGGAAGGTGAGCATTCTAGGTGATATGTTCTAAAAAGGTAATGCTAAGCCTCAAGCCTCATCAACCGGGAATGACTGAATATCAGGGGATATGCAGCAAGGCTAAGTGGGTAGCGCCCATTAGGGTGAGGTTATCCCTATCTAGATGTCCCTTTTTATTCGATTTAGTGGTGCGGTTGCTGATCCCAACCGTGGGGTGATCTTACTCAAGATTATCCAGTAAGGCGTAGTCCTGGTCTTGTGTTGCAGGGGATTTAGGGTGGATCCTCGGTATGCTGATGTAGACTAGGTAATGTGACAGGTGGTACCCCAGTGCCTAGTCATTAGTTGGAAATCCATTCTCCCTACGCGCCTGTACGGTTTTGATTGTGTCCGACTATTGCTGAAACATGAGATGCAAGCATTTCAGCTAGATTCTATTTTACTTTCTATAGACACTATTATAATATCAGAGGATTTTCATAAAATGTTTTGGCTATCGTAAGGTAAAAACCCGACATGTTTATTGGTAGCGTGGTCTTACGAGATGCTTTTGTTTTCGAAGGATTTTGAAACTTTAATAATCAAGTTGAGTGTGTTTCTCACGCTGGTTTACCAGACTGACCCGGGCTTGGTGTTTTTCCTATTTGCTCGGGTCAGACTGAGCATATTTCCAGGATCAGCTAGAAGAGTGGAAGCTGTTCAGGAGAGGAGCTGAATTTCGAAGACATATTCTCGTAGATGTTTATATTTAGTCTGTTTGGTCGTGTTGTTATGGTTGTAAGGAAGAATTGATATAACTGTCCGAGTTGTGTGGTTGTAACTCTGATGTAAAGTTGTATATGTTATAGAAAGTAATAGTTTTGGTTTCGTGTAAAGATTTGTTTATATTATAATTCAGTCGATCCGCTGTGAGACTCTAATTTGTTCTCTTTTCTTCTATCTTCTTTCTATTTCTACCTTCTTTCATTAGCCGTCTTCCGTACGATTTAGCTAACATGAGTGGTTTAAGGTCGGCTTAAATTGGTACGGAAAAATGGGTTGTGGCAATATTATTAGTAACTAACTTTAAATATGAAGAATCATATTGATGATACTGATAAATGGAATTAATTAGAAAGAATTGATCACTACCAATTTAGTTGAACTTAAAATTAATGTGATTAGAGCATTGACTACAATAAATAGTCTTTAATTTAAATATATTCTACTGTATAAAAATTATAATATCTAACTTTTCACATATTCCTTAGTCACCTTGGAATTTTGATTCCTCATTCATCTTGAAATCGTTTACTCAATCCTGTTAATTTGAACAAACATTTTACAATCATCTCCTCCATTCATTTTTCACTTTCCATCTCCTTTGAAATTTAAGTTCTATGATGACCTATGTTTTTGACCACTAGGAATGACACTTAACACATCCTTAGTGTCCGTGTACCGTTGCCCAAGCATCGAAAAGATGAATCATCGTGGGATGAAATAAAAAACAGAATAGAAAACCTCATAACAAAACTGCTAAATAAAATATAACAGTCAATGGTACACCAGGTTACTTTTTAACAGGGAGTTATCGGAGTTACAAAAAAGTACTACAGACAACTTAGGTAGTTATAACATCTTGCTTACATATGCTGAAAACAAAATACATACACAAACTAGATAATAAAGCGGAATAGATAACTAAGAAGATGAAAACCTCCTGCTTGGACGCCATCTTCAAAAGACCTACTACTCTCAGACTACTCAAATAAAATGAGCACTCGAGAGTTTAAGGAAAACAAACAACTCGAGTCAAACGATATGTGAGGTATAAGTAATTTTTTTAAAAAAAAATAGGTGTAAAATTATAATAAACATGTGAGACCACACCGTTGAACACAAGACGGGGTTACTCTTACATAAATCAACATCCAGACGTAAAGCATGGATAAATAATTAAACACCACGATGAGTGGTTGACTCTTCCCAATGCAAATGAGGGAATAAATTTAAAGGTTTGAATCATATAAGAATAGGAAAATCTCCAACAAATGCCTAGGAGGGGTGCACCTCCCTTGAAGTATATCTTTAGTAATATACTTTTGAAAAGCTTATTTACTCTGTGACACTTCTTGGAAACCTTCAAGTTGTACCCGGCCAACCATACCGAGAAACCGAATATTTCACAATTGATTGCGCTACTAAGTCCAATCTAGATGAGATGTGAAAGTCTCCTAATGGGACCAACCGCACATAGCTTAGCCCCTTCTCGCACTTTTTTTAGTCATTTTCGACAAAGGATATCTCTAACGACACGTAATTTCGCTACTTCGAAAATAAGAGATTTCTTTCGTTTTAAAAATAAAAGGAATTTAAAACTTAAATAAATATGTTATATATAATAAATAATTATCTATTCTTATAGTTAATAAATTAAAAAGTATAAATTTGGATTTTAGAACAAATCAACAAAAGTAAAGTTTTATTAAAATTAAATAAAGGCTAAAATAAATAAGCTTAAATATTTATTTGATAAGTTAAATCTTATTTAAAACATCTAATAAAGATAATAAAAGAATATTAATATATTTAAAAGTATGTTAATAATCGTTTTACAAAAATAACCAAATTTTATCACATTTTGTCAGTTTTACATACATTTATAATTATGGATTTTCATATTAATTAAATATGATTTTTAAATATAAAGTGACATGTTTTAATTTATTTAAAAAATAAAAAGTTCATTTTAAAGTTTGGTTTGCTTCGATATATAGCTTAACAAAAACGTCCAATTTTGACTGTAAAATTTGTCAAGAAAAACACCATTTTCAACCAAAACAAGTTGCCGTTAAGTTGTTGCAACATGGTACTTTTCTAACATATAAATATAAGTTTATAAACTTTTTAAACACTTTACATTTTGCACTAAAAGACAAAAGGAGTTTAATTTTGAAAAGTTTAAATAAATAAAAAGGTGAAAAGACATGATTTGACTAATTAAATTTTATTTTAAATCTTTATAAACAACATCATTACATGTATATCATGTCTCATTTATGGGATGTTATGTGTATGTATGGGAAATGAGATAAAGGGTGATTATGTAATTTAAAAAGTAAAGAAAAAAGACAAAATCATTACTTAAGGACTTAATATCACATCCAACTTTCACTTCTCATTAGTGCACATCCTTTCTCATCTTAGAAAAAGTGTTTAACTATCATTTAAAAGTAAAAATAGTAAAAAAAGGCATTATAGTCATTTGCCATCCAAAGATCAAGCGTAAATAAGCATCCATATCCTTTCATTTTACGCACTTCATTCTCTACTTCCTTCTACACTTTCTCCTTCTTCTTCACCTCCATTTCCGTGGCTTCATATCTCTCCATTCTCTTCCACCATCTCCACTAAAGCTCCACCTCGGCCCAACACCCGTTCCCTAAGCAATACCCACCTCCTTTCCAATTACCCAAGCCCACACACACTAGTTACACCCCCACCCACACCCCTACAACCCACGGCCGAGCCCCATACCCATGCACACCCCCTCCTTCCCACCTACCCGAGTACCAACCCGACCTTACAAGCCTCCAACATTCCACACCCACGGCCGTACCCTCCTTCCTAGTCCACACACCCTCCTCTTAACCCCACGGCCAAAATAATTGAAAATAGAAGGGAAAAAGAAAAGAAAAAGAAAAGAGAGAGGAAAAAAGAAGTTTGGAAGTAAAATAAAATTAAGGCAAGAATTCAAGACGTTCAGAAAAAGAGCACTAGTTCGAGAAGCACGTCAGCCTACAAAAAGATTAACGGAGTGGATATGAAGGTGAGAAATCCACATCAGTTTTAAAATTTTATTTTCATTATGTTAAAACAATCACATTTATACCCTTATAACATATGAATGTTTATTGATTGTTAATATGGATGATTGATAGTTTGGTTAGATATGATAATATATCCCGTTATGGTATTAATAGTGAATGTTGGATTTAAAATCATATGTTATGTGATTGGTTAAGTGGATGTTATGTTGTGATAAATATGAATATTGGTTATGTTTGTTTTGATTTAGTAATCTCTTTGTTAATAAGACAATATTTTGATGATATGATATACCATGGAAAAATTAGTTTCTTTTCAATTATAATTGAAATTAGAGTAAAAATAAAAGAGAATTTGAAATTTGAAGTTAAAAAGGTTTGTAAAGGATAGTTAAAGTGAAACTGAAATTGAGATGAATAGTGAAATTGAAATTGAAATCAATTTTGGAAATTGAAGTTGAGATTAAAGTTAAATTGAAGTTTAAATAGAATTAGATTTGAATCTAAATTTAAATGAGTTTAATTTGAAGTTAGAATTGAATTTGATTGAAATTGAAATTGAAATTTAATATTAAAATAACGAGAATATAATAATATTACAATATAGTAATAGTGAAAATTCATTTTGAATACTTTAAAAAGTGAAAATATTGGTTTAAAATGATTTGTAATGATTCTATAAGTGATAAAATTCAATTTGAGTAGATTATTTCAAATATCGAAAAATAAGTTAAAATTAGGTGCGTCACGCAACGGTAATTCGCGATTTCGCGCCGAAATGTTCAAACGAATATAAAGAGTGGAATGTAGCTTGGAATTCTTTGAGATAAGAAAATTCTGGACTATTATATCCATATCTTCTAAACAAAGAATGAAAATCAAAGTTTCATTGAGTGGATTTTGAATTAAGTCCAGATGAATTTTCTAGAAAATCGCGCTAGTGTAGTTAAGTGACCATAATAAGAAATCTGTTTAAATGAATGTTTTAATATGGAAAAATATGGAATAAATTTGATAAATCCATTTAAATAGTTTAAAAGAGATTTGAATTAGAAAATATGAATTATCAAATGTTTAAAAGTTGTTTAAATCAAATAAGCTTATATAGCACTTTCCGTAGCACTTTTTTGCTGCAAATGATATAACTTTTTGAATGTGAGTTTAAACGTAATGATTTTTCTCGGAATCAATTGTGAATGTTTTTAAAAGGAAAATTAAGCATTTAATGGATAATTTGAAATTTTATAATCAATTCCAAAATAAAAATAGGAAATCTGAGTATGTGGACACGACTAGTACATTTGTCCCACCTGTGAGATTTGGGAGGATAAAACAAGGTGTTTAACTAAGGTTAGGGATGGAGCAACCAGTGCCTTGAACTTACCTGGCCCGTGTTTTCTTTTCTTAGGAGAGGGGTGGAACAGATTGAAAGGAAACCCCAAATGCTCAAAACAGATTGTATTAAGTTTTCGAAATAAAAGAAGATAGGTATTATCCATAATTTAAGCAATCTCCAAAATGAACAATTTCTACGATCCTATTTACCCAAAAATGTTTGCAAATATTGATTTTAGGGTTTATCTCAAACATTGTCTTAAATAATATTGTTTTTGACCCTCCTAATAGTTTAATGAATTTGGATCGAGAGTTAAGTGAGGAAATTTAGATATTATCCAAAGAAAAAAATGAATTACTTAGAATTATTCTAAATCAAAAGAAAGAGTTTTCGAAATCATCCGAAAAGAATTAAAGTGAAAAGAGACTTAATAAACAATGTACACTCATATTCACTTTTTATTGATAATTGGATTTCAAAGGAACCAGTGTCGGATTTGGGTGATTCCTATCCGAAAACCACTTTGAGCCAATGTTTGCGTTCGAATGTGAAGACATATTGAAGATGATGAAATTGAAGAGTGTGGATCTTCATAGCGCGAGGACTGCTTGTTGAACATGCTTCGGGTAGCTCCCATTATAGAGTTATTTATAGTAGTGGTCTCCTCGTGCAGGAGATTTTTTGGATTGCAAGGACTACTCGCTACTAGTGGTAGTAGGAGAGTGCCTTCGGTTTGTCCAGTTCGTGGACAACTTGTATCGACGTTTGTCTGAAATTGCATTTTTAAAGTTTACATACATTGGTTTTTACAAACGTACATCAGCGGTGGCGGAGAAGGCAACTTCTCTTAGCTTAACACTCACCTTGAGACGTATGAGCTCAAGGGTTGTATTTTTGTGGAAGAAAATTAGTAGTTAATAGAAATGAAAATGTGGTATTTAAAGATGTGATATGTGCTATGTGAAAAGGTAACGTAACCTCAACCCTCATCAAACTGGAAATGACCGAAATAGGATTAGATGCGGCAAGGCTAAGTAAGTCATTCCCAAGTAGGGTATGTTCATCCCCTTCTAGATATTTTCTTCCTGCTATGACGTTCGGGATGTAAATTAATATGGTGTATGAAAACAAGCACTTGGTTAAAGGTACATAACGACCAAGAGATGACATATTCGGTACTATCTAGTTACAGAGGTAGGCCAGTCTTGTGTTGTTAGAGGATTCTTTGTGATGGTGCTTGGAACATCCATCTAAAGGTGCACCCATTTGGAAGGTAGATCCTTCGCTTGGTCATTTGTATGGAAATCCATTCTCCAACATGAACCAACGGTTTTGTCTGTAGAGCCTAGTTTGCTTGAATTTAATAATGGTAACAATTTTAGCTAAGATTAATAAGTTTATTTGCAAATGTTTTCAAAGATATGTCATTGGAAATAATATCAAATATTTTGATAAATAAAGTGTTTTAAGTTATCATATGGTTAAAACCCATCCGTGTTTATGTGTGGGTGTGGCCTTATGAGATACTCTTTCTTTACAAAGGATTTTATTCAAAGGCTGATAAATGACACTGTCATTTATCGTTGCATTTTTCTCATGTTTGTTTATCAAGCCTGATCCTAGTATTACCAATACTCGGGTCAGATCTGAGTAGTTTCAGGTTAGTTGAAGATGATTGGAATTTACAGAGGAGAGCTGGAGAAATTCATCTATGTATGGACATATCCTATTATCTGCTGTACTTAGTTTGTTTTAGTTGATGTTTGTCAGCAATTGTAAGGACGGATGTTTATAACCATCCAAGCTGCATTTAGGTTAGACTCTGATATATGTATTTAAAAGTTTTCCACTGTAAAGATATTTGTTCAATATTATATGTTATTCTATTCGTAAGAGATTCTGTTCTGCGTTATTTGCTTTATTACCCATGATCATCCACAATTCCATGCAATTTTGGTCTGACATATGTCGTTTATTGTTGGTACAAAGGGTACAGAATTATGGGTTGTCACAATATGAATGCTCAACAGAGCAACACATCGTCTTAGAGTGACGATAATAAGAAGATATACAAAATGAGAGCCGATAAACCAACTACCAAGGATATAAAACGATCCTTTATGGAAATTAAGTCTTGTATAGTTATTACCATTCATCGAATTCAAACTTGTACTATTCCTTTGTTAGCAAAAATACCGGACAAGTCAAGGCAGTGTTAACTCAAAATCATGTCTTATGATTATTCTTAACTTTCAAAATAGCAGTAGTCTACTTCTTCAATGTTTAGTACTAATTGTGCAAAAAAATATTTTCCATACAAGTGAATTGTTTTATGGAAATTAATTCATTTCCATAAACAATTCAAACATTTATTTGAAAAATCCAAATTTGTACTTGGTTTCACATTACAAGTATTAGGTTTAAAACATGTTAAAAGAGTTTACTAACTTTTAAACATCATTATAAAATGGATTTAACAACTTAAAACATCCTTATTAAATTGGTTAACTTACTTCAAAACTTCGTTAACTAAGTTAATTAATTAACTTCATTAACCTTTAATTAAAAAGGATAAATCTCCTTTAAATGTCATTAATTTAATTAATTAACAATATAATTAAAATAAACTAAATAATAATTTAATATCATCATTTAAAAGTGATAAATAAATTCAAAACTTTATTTAAGGAAAGACTTACTTAAGGTTGAAAAGATTTGATTAACTTTTAAACGCATTAATTAAAAAAGTTAATTAATTTTGCAAAACATCATTAATTAATAAGTTGATTAATCTTAATCCATCATTATCAAAATATTTATTAGCCTTAAACATCATTAAATAAAATGATTAATAAAATATAAAACATCTTTAATTAAAAAATTAGTTAAATTTAAAACACATCATTAATAAGTTAATTACTTAACCTTAATCCTTATTAATTAAATAATTAAATAATTAAATTAAATTATCATTATTGAAATAATTAATTTTTTGAAAACATCATTAATCAGAAACTCGTTTAACTTGTAAAATAATTCTAAGCACGATAATGAAACCAAACGGTTTCGATAAAAGGTGATTTTCCAAAAGTGCCAATATAGCGACTGTCGCTATACAAGCAGTTTGAAATTCAAGCATATGACATTTGCAGCACAACTATACATCACATAACAAAGGAATGACCATACATACACGATGATTTACAATAATACAACAAGCATTTATTTACAATGGAAATTAGTTTAATAACTAGATTTTCATATAACAAATGATTAGCTTACTAACTATCCAAAGCGACTAATTTTCAAGAAACAAACAATTCCATCAACTAAACCATTATCACAACTATACAATAAGTATTTAATAGCTACAAATATGAGCATGAACATAGTTTAAACTTTACGGTTCAAAGGTGGAAGCTTCACTCAACAATACGCTTGATAACTTGAATCGGAATCACACTAACTCTTCGAACAACATTAGAACTAAGCTTTCCTATGCACATGACTTGAATTAGTGGAACTTTTATGGGCTTTTGGGCTTATCCTAGAGCATATGGGGCTCGTCCATGGTGGAAATGTGGGGGTATAGGGTCTTTTTTAGTAGAGAATGGTTTGGGAAGTGAAGTAAGGAGTATAGCTTGATTTTTATTAGTGTATTCTCTAGTTTTCTACTTTGGAAATAATTTTAGAATCCATGGAAGTGTTCATGTATATAAAGAGATAAGAAATGAAGATGATAATGAATTTGTAAAGTGGAAAATGTGTGGAGATGGTAGGTATTTATTGGCTAAGAAGCGGAGTATTATTTAAATAACTTAAATATTTAAATCATATAAATGTCATCATGTAAATGGAAGCCATGCTTATCCACCCTTCCATGTACTCAAATTACCCCCCTGGTCCACCTACACTATGTATTAGGTCCTATTTTAGGCGATAGTTAGGTTATTTAATTAATTTCCTAAGGTTATTTAATATATTTTGTGCATTTTATGTCAAATCAAGTTTTATATTTAAACTAAGCTTGATTATTAAATTCAATACATTGATTATCTTATCACATGACATATGTACATTTGTATGCATGTGTTTGCATGTGTATACGAGTGGTACAAAAATGTGCACAACGTTTTCGATGACTTTCTGATGCCGAAAATTCGAATTTTCGAAAATGTTTTTAGGTCACATTTTATATTTTTATTTGAACTATTTATTTTGGTAAAAAAAATTGAAAATGATTTTAATATTATTATTTAATATTTAAAATACGCTTATTTGGTTATTAAAATCCATTATTTAAATATTTAATTATTTAAATATTTAATTATTTAAATATTCAAATACATAGAGATTAATTTATGGGTTGTTACACTCTCCCCGCATAGGAAAATTGCATCCCTGAAATTAATACACAAAGACAATCCAAAAGGTATGTATTACATCTGGAAATTCATATAACAATGCAAAGTAACTTTGCCATAATAGAACATTCATATTGCATTCAAACAACAAACAACTAACCTGACATTACATCAGGGTGAGTTTCCCTAATATGATTTTAAGTCTCCCTAGTACAACCATGAGGGTCATCACTCCACTGAACCTTCACCAGCTTAACGACCTTGCTTCTCAGTCTCCTTACATCTCAACCTACAATATAAACAGGGTGTCGGACTACCGGTGCTTCTCAATATATACTTATTTATATGTAGATAATTTTAAAATGAATAAATCCAATTTTATTTATAAAATAAAGTTTATACAAATAATTTAAAATCAAAACAAATTAAAAATATTTATACTTTAAATTTTCAAAGCTTTAAATTCAAATCCAAATCAAGTTATATCTATACATATATAACTACACAATTAAATTTCGAAAAACAATTATTTTTATCAAAAATCTATTTGTTAAAAACAATGTATTATTATATTTTGAAAATAACAAATTTGATAACTATAAATAATTTATAAAAGAAATTGTTTTCTTTATTAATAAATTATTTATTTTATCCAACTATATTTAAAAGAAAATCAAAATAAACCTTGTTGTAAAATTTTATTTAAATTTAAACTCAAAAATCAATTTAAACAAATTAAATTTTTATCTTATCAATTTAAAAACCATATTTTATTTATGCAATAGCTTTTAAAAGTTTGACTTTAAAATTATACCCAATTTTACTAAAGATATATATATATATATATATATATATATATTTAGAAAACAGGATTTATTTATTTATCAAATTTAAACTAGGTTTATCTATTTCCAATATATACATATTCTATATACATTATAAATAGAAAACAATTTATTAGGTTTTAAAATCTATCAATTAAATATTTATTCAATTGGATTATTAAATTAATTCCAATCTTATTTACAAAAATTATCAAATCAATTTAATTTTTATTCAGTTTATTAAATTATTATTGCTTAAAATTCCGAGGCATCACATTCCTCCCCCCTTAAAAGAATTTCGTCCCCGAAATTTAAAACAAAGGTAATTTAATAATCTATTTAAAGATTAAATTTTAAAACATAAGCATACACCAATGATATGCTAACAACCATAGCAATCAATTCACTCAATCAAACAAATTTAACTATCCAGACAAAATCTGGATAGAGTTTCCTCGAGTTTCCCAAGTATATATATACAGGGATACTCACCCTACATAATTTCAACAATCAATACTACTAAGCTACAGAGCTCCTACTCATCTAGATCTACAGAATTAGACAGCATATCAGACTACACTCGAGTCTGACTTAACAACCAAACTTCCTGAACTGTTGGTTTCAAAACCAAAGATAGACAATACACGTACTTCCTCAAAGATACGTTAAACATATCGAATCCCAGTTATCCAAACTGGCAATTCAATCCTGAAACCAACACTTATCTTTAAAAGAACACAGAGATCCAAAATATCTCGGAGCTAGCTTTCCAGCCTTACCCCATCTTATAGCTCCTTTGATCGGAGAAAACTTATCCAAACCAAATCTTCGACTCCAGAATCCAAATTCCTTCGTCTCTTATCCACAAAAGTCTTCGGACGATCCTGGGCTTCTTTCATCCTTCCTGATCAGCTCAACCCTTGCTGATGCCTCCAGAACAAACAAGACTAAAAACAACCTAACACAGTGATCTCCTCAAGATCAACCAAAACCAAAACACAACTGTATTCCATAAACAGCAGAAGACAGCAAACTTCTCCTAATCCGGAAAAGACAATCAGAAACACTTCCAAATTGCTTCCGCTGCACAACTCTGATCCGAAGTAGATAAGAATGCTGATGAAGAATATGAGCACAAACTGGACATCACTTCCCAGAAATATGGTTTGACAGATCCATAAAAGAAAGCTTTGAAATTCCTCCGAAAATCTAAGCTGCTTCATCAAACTCTATCTCTAGGAACCATCTTCCAACTAAGCTGAACCACCAGTTCCACTCCTGGAATACTAGTCGATAAGAAAACTCAATCTCCAGATGCGAAAAAACCTCTGACTTCCCTGAAGACATCTGGAAAATCTCCAACAATCCAAGAAAACATTCAACAATCGCAAGTCACTTTTGCGATCAACCTAAATAAATTTCCAAAGAAAAACTGTCCTCTCTTTACCCAATAGAACAGCTTACACTGGCCTAGCTAATCCATTGAAGAAACGGATTCACTCTGCTGCTTCTGAACTCCACCTCTAGAAAAACTACTCAGCTAAGACCTCCCTGTCGGTACGTAGAACACTCCGAGCTGCACTGCTGACACCAATGCCAAAAGCTTCCTAATCCAAATCTCTTCGAGAAACTCGGACTTCAAAGCAAACAGAATCACCATGCTGAACTCAATCACAACACTGAAGCATATCTACTTCCTAAGACTTCCAAAGAAAACATCTTCGAAAACAATGCATGGTCACTGCATCTCATCACGCAGCTACACTTCCTGAGGTATTAAAATGCCATCACTTGCATCTGCCAACCGATAGATCCAATATTCAACTCATCCAATATCAAAGATGGACTCTGAACCTTAACAGGTTTCCTTCAGAGAACGATGAAATCTCTACATTCTGCACAACTTACTTGAGACGGTATTCGGTCTACAGTCTCGACAGATACACTTCCAACCTGAAACATCAGACTCCCATCAATGGTAGTAGTCGTGTTACAAACACCACTACCTTATCTACCTTTATAACCTATATTGGAAAACCCGAACAGGTAACTCAACAGATAGGTAGAAATATATATATATATATATATATATATATATATATATATATATTTAAAATTACAAATACGCTCTCTCAAGATAGACACCACTTTAGAGCCGAAGTATTCACTCAACCTGATGCTTTCATACCTCTGTAAGGACCCGCCATTCATCTCCACATAAGTATTACATAGTATCATATACAACAACTATCAGAGTACATAGATAATACAACACATACTAGACAGCTATAAACACCTGTCTAGTGATTACAACTCAATGCAACTCAGAGACAACATAGAGATACCAAACACAGCAGAAAACTAAACATATCTACACGCAGAAGCCTCCTGCTACATTGCTCCTCCACAATTCGTCAAAGCTAACCTGAATCCCTTGGCTACTCATAAAAAATTTAAGTACCCAAGAGTTTAAGAAAAACAGAAATAAACTCTGGGTCAGACATGGGTCGGTGTGAGTAACATGTTAAAGTTGCTTAACTTTGAAAAACCTTTGTAAAGAAAAGGTATCACGTAAGACTTCCCACACATAAGCATGAAAAACTTTTTACCTTACGCTAACCAAAACATTTGATAGGAAATCCAGTGATATTATAATAGGTCTAGGGTTTTCAAGTGAATAGAAAATAGCTGAAATTGTTACATGATTAAATTCCAGCTACTAGCCATAAAAGTGGGTAATACAATCAAAACCGTTGGCGCTTATTGGATTTTGGATTCCATACAATGGCAGGGCTACCGGGGTACCGCCCGTCATAGTAAGTGGCCTAGATCACCGTACCGAGGATCACTCCCAATCCCCTGCAACACAAGGCCGAAACCATCCCTTACTGGATAGTCCCGAACAAGACAACCCCACAGTTGGTGCGCATATCCAACCGCCCACTAAGCCGAATAAAAAGGGACCTCTAGACAGGGGAAAATCTCGTCCTATTTGGGCATGGCCCACTTAGCCTTGCTGCACCTCCCCTGTTTTAGCCATTCCCGGTTGATGAGTCTTGAGGCTGCGATTACCTTTATAGGACACATTTATCTTAGAATGCTCATCGTCCACCTGATGATGTTCTGAAAGCATTCAATCCATACAAGTTCGTTCCGGGTTCGTACGAAACCGAAGGCATTATCTCGTTACACTCATTTTGGAATCACCCTCAGAGTTAACGATGATAACCCTTGCACTCTGAATCTTCATCTCAAATTTGAAAGTACTACCCCGTCAAACTCATCTCGGAATCACCCTCAGAGTTATATGACGTATAGTCCTTACACCTCGAGTCTTCACTCTTCACATGATATTCACGACCTATCGTAAATTTGGATCGATGTGGTTTTCGGATATCCAAATATAGAAACCCGATCCCGGTCTCATCGAAAACCAAAGCGTATCTTTTAGGTCCAAGTTGTTTTAGAGTTTAAAACAATTCAATTACATTATCTATATACACACAGAAAGATAATTTACAGATTCACAATAGATAATCATCACAACAAATAATCCATATTATCATTATCAAAAGATAATCCATATTACAATGCAACTAATGCATCCATATCACACAACATTACTAATCTCATAGTTGAGATTCCAAACCATTCAAGGCGAACAATATCATTCATTCATAAGCAATGATCTATAATCACACCATCTATAATTAATTTAAAATGAATTAAATTAATTACATCATCTAATTAACTTAAAGTGAATTAAATTAATTACCTATATCAATATAAACCTTGCTTATACCCATTAATTAATTACAAATTAATTAATTAATTATCCTGTAATTTATCATCTTAATTAATCACCCCTGATTAATTATACTTTAATTACATTCTAGTAATTATCCTTTAATTAATTGCACAAATTAATTACTCTAAACCAAATACAGTAATTAAACCTTAATTACTTCATTAATTAACTATAATTAATTACAATTAGTTACACTTAATTACTTATTATTGATTAATTAATCTTAATTAATAAATTTTAATTGCATCATTAATTATTTTAATTAATGATCCTAAATTATGTTTAATTAATTATCTTATTTAAATTAATCACATTCGGTAATTAATCTCAATTAAATCATAATTATTAATTACCTTTGATTAATCACATTTAGTAATTAACTACCCTTAGTTACTTATCAAATTAATTACTTCTTAATTAATTTTCTTTAATTAATCTCTTGATTAATTATACAAAGTAATTTTATCCAAATTACTTTCATAATTAAACCATACTTCACTAATTACATCCAGTAATTACCATTAATTACTTTACTGAGTAATTGCAATCCATAATTACATAAAGTAATTATTATCAAACCAACAAGCGAATAAAATTAATTAAACTTAATTAATCAATCTTAAACAAATTACATTTAAACTCAATTAATTACATTAAGTAATTAATTTCTTAATTACTTCCATCACGTAATTAATTTAAAATAATTTACAAATAATTATCATTAATTAATTAATCTAATTAATTATTAAAAATTAATCATATTAATTAATTATTAAATATAAGTTAATGACCATCATTAACCATTAATCATTCTTTAATTACTTTTCTTAAATAATTAAATTTCATTAATTATTATTAATTTCAAATTAATTAATCTTTAACATTCAATTTATTAACCTTTAATTATTTAGTTAATTAAGTGTTCGCTGTAATTTAATTAATTCATAATTACTTGATTAACTAATTACTAATCATTAATTAAATCTAATTAATGATCCCTAATTATGGATTAATTATCCTTAATTAATTGATTAACTTAAACTTTAAATTAATAATTTAAAAACCTTAATTATCTTAATTAATTATCCATTCCACTCCATTAATTAAATAAATTATTCATTTAATTACCTTAATAATTAAATGAAATTTTTAAATCATTAATTAATTCTAAATTTACTTTAAGATAAAACCTTTCTTATCTATAGTTAAATTATCATTCATAAATACTTTTGAAAATATTTATTTCAAATTTCATTTCAAATTTCATTTTAAATTCAAACTTAAAAATGAAAACCAATTTATCTTTAACCAAATTAAAACTTCGAAATTCACCTGTTAAAAAAATTCTTATATAAAATAAATTTAAAGATTTTAAACTAAATTCCTTTTTAATCTCAGATTTTTAAAGTATACTTTAACTTTTAAGCTTATTTACAATATTTAAATTTATAAACTCTACTTTATTTCCAAAACTTAAGATTCAAATCAAATTTGAATTCAAATTTTAAAGTCCTGATTTAACTTTGTTTAAATCCTTCCTTACATTTCAAATCCCTTTTTAATTACACTTAAACTTATTAAACACTTTAATATTATTAAGTCAATTTGAATTTAATAACTTATTTATTTCCAAACTAGATTCAAATTCAACTTGAATCTATTTTTAAACTTAGATTTAAACTTAAATTCAGATTGAAAACTAGATTTAAAACTTTACTTTCATTTAAATCCAGGGTTTTAAATTTTATCTTAAAATTTTAAAATAGATCAACAGGTTTCTGTTTAAACCTGTTATCATACTTTAACCCAAGCTACCCTATTCCCTGCTCCGAGTCAACAAGCCAACATCTTCGAGCAAACTACCAAAATCACGAGTAAAAACTCGAGTCAATAATTCTGCTTCCACCCAGAGTTCACCAGAACCCAAAAGTGCACGATGCACACGCACCGTGCCTCCGACCAACTCTAGTCACCTCCGGTAGCCTCCACCCATCAGCGACCAACCCCTCAATCCATTTTGATCATCACATCGCTCACAAACAACTCGAATTTGAATTTGAGTTCAAATTTTAAAACTTGGAACAGGAAACGGGTATCCACTTCAAACCTGGAACATGCCTTGATCCCGACCCTCTGACCACCGGGATAGCAGTGACTCTGGCTACGAACTTGTTAATGGCCATACTCCCATCTCCCCAGTTCTCACAACACTCGATCAACCATAAAGCCGCGATGACCCATTAACTAAGCATTCCAAAATCTTGGGCTACAGACAAGAAATCATCATCACTGCTTCCATGGTGATTTGCATCACCATCAATTATTTTCCCAAGCCTCTTTGATTACTCTTCTACCCAATGGAAGAAACCCGACACTCCAGATTGCAGAGATCACCCCTAAGTCCCAATATCCTGCTTTTTAGTTCAACACAGAACTGCATGTTTGTTTCTAAACTAAAAATTATGATTTTAATTTTAAAAATCAAGGTTTAGGATGATGTTTCAAATCTTAGGCCTGAAACAATATATTACATGGTTTTGAATTACACTATTTCAAAGTTTGATCAGTTTTTATCAATTTTCAGAGGCATTTCATAATTATTTTATCTTAAGTAAGATTTTAAACTAAAGTTTTGAATTGAAACAAACAGGTTTTTTTTTAAAACTCAATTTAAAAGGAATTAAATTAAAAGATTTGAACTTAACAAATCAAGAACTGGAAATTTTTATAGAGTAGGTTCTAAAAGAAACAGACTTATATACTTCATTCAACTAGAGAATACAGCCATATACATACATAAACATACATATATCCAGAAAATCAAGCATGCAACTAAATTATATACTTAACTTGTTAAAGAAATGTTAGTCACCTGAAAGAATTTTAAAAAATAGAGCTCCAGAATGTTTGAAAGCTGTTTCATTTTTGAAGGCTGGAATATGCAGTACCACTTTAAAAAACTCGAATTGCTTTGCTTAAAACTTGAATTGTTGGAGCTTATTTTTAAACTGGAATGCTTGCTACCATAAATTTTGAAACTGCACGCATGCTACGACAGGATTTCCTTTAATCCCAGGTTGAAGAATGCAGATGCTTTAAAAAAACAGGTTTGCTTTGAATGTGCAGGCTTCATATTTTAAAATGGTGACAGCATATTGTTTTGAACAGAGATTTTTTTTTTTTGATTTGCAGGATTTTGATTTATAGGGTTTGGAAGATGATTCAGATTTTAGTTTCAAAGGAAGTTGTTGTGTTTGTTTTTTTTAGATTTTCTTTGCATTTTAGATTTAGAAAAAGAATAAAAAGGAAAGAGGATTTGTTTATATAAAAACTGAAATACTTATTAATAAAAATAAAACAAAAACAAAAATAAATGACAATTGTCTTCAATTCTAACATTTGTCAAGTAGATATGTTAATTAGTTAACACATGTTCTTTTAATTTATGTAATGTCTACATTTGTCTTATAAAGTTAATTAGTTATATTTAAATGTTAATTAGTTATTTAATTAATATGTTAATATAAGATAAATGTGAATCTATGTTTAATTAATTAGTTAAATATATTTATTTATATGTAGATAATTTTAAAATGAATATATCCAATTTTATTTATAAAATAAAGTTTATGCAAATAATTTAAAATCAAAACAAATTAAAAATATTTATACTTTAAATTTTCAATGCTTTAAATTCAAATCCAAATCAAGTTATATATATACATATATAACTACACAATTAAATTTTGGAAAACAATTATTTTTATCAAAATCTATTTGTTAAAAACAATGTATTATTATATTTTGAAAATAACAAATTTGATACTATAAATAATTTATAAAAGAAATTGTTTTCTTTATTAATAAATTATTTATTTTATCCAACTATATTTAAAAGAAAATCAAAATAAACCTTATTGTAAATTTTTATTTAAATTTAAACTCAAAAATCAATTTAAACAAATTAAATGTTTATCTTATCAATTTAAAAACCAAATTTTATTTATTCAATAGCTTTTAAAAGTTTGACTTTAAAATTATACCCAATTTTACTAAAGATATATATATATATATATATATATATATATATTTAGAAAACATGATTTATTTATTTATCAAATTTAAACTAGGTTTATTTATTTACAATATATACATATTCTATATACATTATAAATAGAAAACAATTTATTAGCATTTAAAATCTACCAACTAAATATTTATTCAATTTGATTATTAAATTAATTCCAATCTTATTTACAAAAATTATCAAATCAATTTAATTTTTTTCAGATTATTAAATTGATATTGCTTAAAATTCCGGGTCATCACACAAACTTTTCTTTTAAAAACCTAAATTCGTATTTGGCTTCAAATTACAAGTATTAGCTTTAAAACACTTTATTAAAAGATTTTACTAACTTTGAAACATCGTTACAAAAGGGATTTAAAATCATAAAACATCCTTATTACATCGATTAATTAGCTTTTAAACTTTTTTACCTAAGTTAATTAATAAACTTCATTGACCTTTCATTAAAAAGGGTAAACCTCCTTTAAACATCATTAATTCAATTAATTAATTAAATAATAATAAATATCATCATTTAAAAGTGATAAACAAATTTAAAACTTTATCCAAGGAAATACATATTTAAGGTTAAACAGATTTGATTAACTTTTAAAAGTCGTTAATTAAAAAGGGTTAATTAATTTTAAAAAGCATTATTAATTAATTGATTAATTAATCTTAACCCATCATTATCAAAAGATTAATTATTGTTAAACATCATTAAATAAAATGATTAATTAAATATAAAACATCATTCATTAATAAATTAGTTAAATTTAAAACACATCATTAATAAGTTAATTAGTTAACCTTAATACTTATTAATTAGATAATTAATTAATTAAATTAAATAATCATTATTAAAATAATTTATTATTTTCGAAAATATCATTAATCGAAAACTTGCTTAACTTGTAAAATAATTCCAATCACGATAATGGAAACCAAACGGTTTCGATAAACGGTGGTTTTTCAAAAGTGCTGATATAACGACTATTGCTATGTGGGCATTTGGGAATTCAAGCATACGACATTTGCAACACAACCATACATTATATAAAAATGGATTGAGAATACATATATAATGATTTACAATCATACTACATATATAAATCATTTATTTACAACAGCAATTAGTTTAATTACTAGATTTCTATATAACCAATGATTCACTTACTAACTTTGCAAAGCGGCTAATTTTCAAGCAAAAAACCAATCCATCAACCAAACCATATTCATAACTGTACAATAATTATTTAATATCTATAAATATGAGCATGGACAAAGTTTAAAATTTGTGGTTCAAAGGTGGAAGCTTTTCACTCACCAAAACGCCTACTAACTTGAATCGGAATTGCACTAACTCTTCGAACAACACTAGAACGAAGCATTCCTATGCACTTGACTTGATTTAGTGGAACTTTTGTGGGCTTTTGGGCTCTTCCTAGAGCATATGGGGCTCAACCATGGTGGAAATGTAGGGGTATAGGGTCTTATTTAGTAGATAATGGTTTTATGAAGTGAAGTAATGAGTTTAGCTTGATTTTTATTAGTGCATTCTCCAGTTTCTAAATTTGAAATCAATTTTAGAAGCCATGGGAGTGTTCATTTATATGAAGAGATAAGAAATGAAGATGGTAATGGATATGTAAAGTGAAAAATATGTGGAGATGGTGAGTATTTATAGGAAAAAAAAGTAGAGTATTATTTAAATTAACTTAAATATTTAAACAATATAAATGTTATCATGTAATATGGAAGCCATGCCTCTCCACCCCTCCAAGTACACACATTACACCTCCTCCTTTAGCCCCACCTATACTATGCTTTAGGTCCAATTTTAGGTGATGGTTAGGTAATTTAATTAATTTCCTAAGGTTATTTAATATATTTTGTGCATTTTATTTCAAATCAACTTTATATTTATACCAAGCTTGATTATTAACTTTAACACATTGATTATCTTGTCACATGACATATTTGCATGTGTGTGCATGTGTTTATTAGTGATACAAAATGTGCACAATGTTTTCGACGACTTTCCGATGCCGAAATATCGAACTTTTGGAAAACATTTTTCGGTCATAATTTCTATTTCTATTTGAACTATTTATTTTGGTAAAAAAATTTAAAAATGATTTCATTATCATTAATTAATATTAAAAAATGTCTATTTGGCTATTAAAATCCATTATTTAAATATTTAAAAGTTATTTAAATATTCAAATACAAAGCGATTAATTTGTATGTGATATCTCGAAAATTTGGCAATATAAATTTAATAATCTGTGTTAAAAATTAATTTGATTTGATAATTTTTGATAATAAAATTTTGAATTGATCTAAAATCATCTTTTAATAAAGATTTAAATTGAAAGATTTTATCTTTTTAAAGCTAATAAATTGTTTTCTGTTTATAATATATATAATTGTATATATTGTAAATGTATAAGTTTTGGTTTGGAATTTAGTAAATGAATCAATTTTCTAATTCTAATTTATTTTTGGTAAATTGAAAATTTGATTTAAATTTAACATTTAGGTTTTCAAAGGAATTTAATAAATAATTATATGGTTTATACTTAAGGTATATTTTATTCGTTTAAAATATATTTAATTAGCTTAAATATGAATTTGAATTAGATTAACATAAAAGCTTTGTTTTATTATTCTTTTAAATATTGCTTGAAATTATATATAAGAATTTAAATTACATATTACATATGATCTTAATTTATTGAGTAATAGAAGTGATTTATAATCTCTTTTATAAATTATTAAATATTGTTTAATTTGTTATTTTCAAATAGTAATTATAATACTTAGTTTTTTATAAATATAAATAGATTTTTAGGAATAGAATTGTTATTTTTAAATTTAATAAGAGTTATATATGTATATATGTAACTTGATTTTTAAATTGGTTTTATAAATTGATTTAAATTTGGATTTAATGTTTTGAAATTTAAAGGAATAAATACTTAAAAATATTAGAATAGGCTTTTACTTATATTTGTTTTGTTTCATTTCTCTTTAAATTAAAAAGAAATAAATTTTATTTATATAAACGTAAAAAGTAATAAATTAAGATTTAAAAGTTTTTTATAAACAATTTAGATTAAATTAAAATACTCTTAATACATGTGTAAGTTTCTTAAGACTTATATGACATGTGTTAAAGCATAAATTAATATTGTGACAAATGTTAAGATTAGAACAAGTGTCTTTTTTAGTTTCGTTTTCTTTTATTTTAATTAAACTAAAGTCTACTTATACAAACTTATTACTCCTCATTTTATCTTCTTTTCTATTCTTCATTTTCAAAACCTTAAGAAAATCTTCAGCTAACAAATTTGAAATCAAAATTCTTTTCAAAAGAAATTCCTGCAAATCCCCTCAAAAAACCCAACTGAAACCAATGTTTCCTCTAAACCAAAAGCTATCTGAAACCATCTTCAAACAGAAATGCAAGTATTAACCTGAAATTCAACTTGCAACATTCAAAGACCTACATGCAACTGCAATCTCAATCCAAACCTGCATTTTTTCTTTTTCTAGAAAGCATGCAAATGAAATCAGGAAGCAAAGCATTGTACAAAAACAAGATGAAATTTTTAAAAGCATGCATGAAAATTGTAGAATCAGGGAGCAAACTGCAGTAAAACAACACTAAAGTTTTTAAAAAATAAAAGAAGCAACTTGAAGCTTTCAAATTTAAGCACCTTTCAGGTTAAAGTTTTCAAAGGCTTTGCTCATCAAATTTTCAAGGTGAGTAACATTTTATATTAAATAAAATTAAGTATAAATTTAGTTGCTTGAATTGTTTCCTGATATAGTCATGTCTATGTGAAAGAATATCATAAAATTTCTTGTATATATGTATGATAGAATGCATGCTTATTGTTGATTTATTTTTGCTTGTTCTACAATTCTAGGTTTAAACTCTGATCAAAATCATGATCTTATGTTCAAATCTTTGTTAAGGTTCAAGATTCAAAACAATATATGGTTATGAAATATAAGTTAAAGTTTTAATTTTATTTAATATGAAGAAAAACCTGAAATGTCTTTGAAAACACAAAATATAACAGGACAAACTTTTGTAATTAAAATTTTAACTTTTCAGATTTCTTGATTCAGGTCTATAAACTGATTACATAAACAAAGACATGAATTTTAAAACTAAAATTAAAATTTATAGTTTGAAATTGATTGAGTATTTCTGGTTTAACCAGAAATCATGTTTGGGGTTAGAACTGACAACCTAGGAGGTCGAAGTGGCCAGCATCATTTCTGGTGATGGAGTGATGATCGAAGATGCAGGGAAAATGGTAGTATGTGGATTAAGCTTTGGGGCGATTGTGATTTTGAATCAAAGATTTAAACCCTAGTTTCTGTTTATCAGAAAAATTTGGTCAACGCAAACCCTTGAAGTGATTGAGCCTTCCCAGATTTGAATTAGTGATAGATGGGGTGTGGAAGAAGTAGTGGCCGGAGGTGGAACTTCTCTGGTGATCAGATTTTGGAGTTTGAAGCGAATTACAGATTCGACACTGTTCCAGTTTTTGAGCTCATAGGCTTATTTTTTGATTTTGTGTTTCTACAATCGATTTGATGGTTAGAATCGAGATGGGGGATGATCGACACTTGCACGAGTGTTCGCGAATGGTCGGAGTGGACGGCAGCGGTGGTGCAGATACACGGTGATCATGGCATGTCAGCTGTTTTTGGGGAAGATGATTTCTCGTGTTTGGTTCGGGTTCTTTCGTGAGTTGCTCGAAGCATTTGAATGTTGGACTCGAAGAAATATATTTGTAGGCTCGGGTGTTTGGCTGATACAGGTTTGTGTAAAACCTGTCAGTTTTTAGTTCGAATGATATTCAAATGGAAGGTTACTCGATTTACTCGAGTTGTTTTGAATTTTGCTCGAGCTTGTTTTATTGCAGTTTAGAAAACTTGTCATGTTTCAAATTTAAACTGAATTTTAAAAAGTATAAAGCAAAGATTCAAATTAAGTTTTAAATCTAATTTTTAATTATGGATTCATGTTTAATTTGAATATTAAGATGGAAATGAATGAAGTTTTTTAAATTCAAATTAGTTTAAATAACTTGTAAAGGGGTTAAGGGTTTAAAAATGTTTTTAAAGAAATTTGAATTTAAATTAGAAATTGAAATATCAAGAAATGTTTTAAACAAAGTTTAAATTTGATTCAAATCTGGATTTGAATCTTTGTTTCAAAATAGATTTAAGTTTTTATAAATTTAAGTGTTTAACAATTTTGAATGATTAAGTAAAATTTAAATATTTTGAATTTAAAAAGAAATTTATTTTAGCTTTTGTAAAATTTCTTTTATAAGAAGAGGTATTCTTTATCATGTAATTTTAAAGTTTTAAATTGATTTTAAAACTTGTTGAAGCTAAATTGAATTTCATTTTAAAACTTGAATTTAAAAATGAAATTTGAAATGAAATTTGGAAATGAATAATAATTTAACCATAGTTAAGAAAAGGTTTTTATTATAATTTAATGATTTGTTATGCATTTAAATATTAGGGTAATTAAATGGATAATCAATTTACTTAATAAATGGATAATTACTTAAAGTAATTAAGGGTTAAATCTTAAAAGTTTAAGATTAATTATTCTTAGAATAATTAACTTGTAATTTAAGAATAATTAATTAATAAGATTAGATTTTAATTAATGATTAGTAATTAGTTAATCAAGTAATAAAAGATTAATTAAGTTACAGTTAACACTTAATTGATTAAATAATTAAGAGGTTAATTAATGGGTTATTAATGATTAATTAATTTGTAATTAATAATGATTAAAATAAGTTAATTATTTTATAAAAATAATTAATGAATTGTTAATAGTTAATGAAGGTTATTAACTAAGGATTATTTAATAATTAATTAATGTGATTAATTTTAATTATTAATTAGATTAATTGATTTAAAGATAATCATTTTTGTAAATTGTTAAGTACAATTACTTATGGAAGTAATTAAGGAATTAATTACTAATTGTAATTAATTGAGTTAATTTGATTAGATAAGTTAATTAATTCAGTTTAATTAATTTAGAATAATAATTTGATGATTTGTGAAGTATAATTACTTAATGTAATTTAATGAAGAGAAATTACTTAGGAAAGTAATTTATGGGTAATTACTGTATGTAATTAATTGAAGGTGATTTGTTGATGAAAGTAATTTGAGTATAATTACTTTGTGAATTAATCAAGGGTTTAATTAGAAATAATTAATTAATGAGTAATTAATTTATTTGGTAAAGTAATTAAGGGTGGTTAATTACTTAATGGAGTTAATCAAGGGTGATTAACAATTATGGATTAAATAAAGATTAATTTCTTAATGTAATTAATTTAAATAGAAAATGTAATTATAAATAATTAATTATTATAATTAATGTTGTAATTAAGAATAGATTTATTTAGAAATAATTAATAATTGAAGGAATTAATTAATGTAATTAATTAAGACGTAATGTAATTAATTTATAGTTAATTAATTAAGGAAGTAATTATGATTAATTACTGTATTTGGTTAAGCATAATTGATTTGAGAAATTAATTATTAATTACTTGAATGTAATTAAAGGTTAATTAATCAGGGATGATTAATTAAAATGAATAATTGGTTGATGATTAATTAATTGATTGATAATTAATTAATAGTGATGTAAGCAAGATTTATATTGATGAAGTAATTAATTTAATTCAATTTAAATTAATTAGAAATGATGTAATTAATTTAATTCATTTTAAATTAATTATATTTGGTGTGATTATTAATCATTGCTTATATATGAATAGATGATATGGATTGCCTTGAATGATTTGAATCTCAGATATGAGATAAGTAATGTTGAGTGATATGGATGCATTGGTTGCATTGTGATGATGAGTTGGATTACCTTTTGTTAATGATAATATGGATTATCTGTTGTGATGATAATGTTGATTATCTATTGTGAATCTGTGAATTATCTATTGGTGTGTATATAGATAATTGAATTATTTTAAACCTTTAAAACAACTTGGCCTTAAAAGACACGCTTTGGATTTCGATGAGACCAGGATCGGGTTTCCAGATTTGGATACCCGAAATCCACATCGATCCAAATTAACGATAGGCATGAATCTCTTGTGAAGGGTGAAGACTCAAGGTGTAAGGACTATTCGTCAGTATAACTCTGAGGGTGATTCTGAGATGAGTTTGATAGGGTAGTACTTTCATATTTCGAGATGAAGATTCAGAGTGCAAGGGTTATCGTCGTTAACTCTGAGGGTGATTCCAAAATGAGTGTAACGAGATAATGCCTTCGGTTTCGTTCGAACCCGGAACGAACTTGTATGGATTGAATGCTTTGAGAACATCGTCAGGTGGACGATAAGCATTCTAAGAGATGTGTTCTCTAAAGGTAATCGTAGCCTCAAGCCTCATCAACCGGGAATGGCTAAAACAGGGGAGGTGCAGCAAGGCTAAGTGGGTCATGCCCAAGTAGGACGAGATTTTCCCCTGTCTAGAGGTCCCTTTTTATTCAGCTTAGTGGGCGGTTGGAACGTAAGCCAACTACGGGGTTGTCTTATTCGGGATTGTCCAGTAAGGGATGGTTCCGGTCTTGTGTTGCAGGGGATTGGGAGTGATCAATGGTATGTTGATCTATGCCACGTACTGTGACGGGCGGTACCCGGTAGCCCTGCCATTGATGGAATCCAAAATCCAATAAGTGCCAACGGTTTTGATTGTATTACCTACTTTTGTGGCTAGTAGCTGGAATTTAATAATGCAACAATTTTGGCTATTTCATATTTACTTGAAAACCCTAGACCTATTATAATATCACTGGATCTCCTATCAAATGTTTTGGTTAGCGTAAGGTAAAAACATTTCCATGTTTATGTGTGGGAAGTCTTATGTGATACCTTTCTTTTAAAAGTTTTTTTAAAGTTAAGCAACTTCAACTTGTTACTCACACCAGGCCCATGTTTGACCCAGAGTTTATCTTCTGTTTTCTTAAACTCTTGGGTACTCAAATTTTGTCAAGTAGCCAAGGGATTCATGTTAGCTTTGACGAATTATGGAGGAGCAATGGAGCAGGAGGCTTTGGCGTTAAATATATAGTTTCGCTGTGTGTTCTCTGTGTTGGTATCTCTTTGTTGAGTTGTAATAACTAGACAGGTGTTTATAACTATCTAGTATGTGATGTATATTCTGTTTAACTCTTATTAGTGTTGTATACTATGTAATATTTATGTTATTAATATAATTTATTCGTTCCACTGTTGAGATTCTGATGTTGTTTCTTCTTTCTTCTCTTTCTTTTCTCTTTTCTATCCCTTTCTTTCTTCAAGATGATGCGACTTTCTGTGGAGAAGAAGTCTGGTCGTCACATTGTAGGTCGTTACTAGTTCCAACAATTAATTTCAGCTCTTTTCTTTCTTTATATATGTTGATTTAGCTTAATAAATGTATTATCGTATTTTTATTTTCCGTTGCATCTTTATTATCATTCTCATCAATAAAAAGGTAATTTTTATTGTAAAATGATCTCTTATCAATTCAAAGATAATATATTATGAATTATAATTTTTTTTTACTTTATCACTTTTGTTTAAGGTATGGTCATTTTTTATTTTGTTATTTTAACTATTTGATTTATAATTAGATATTTAGTCTTTTCCATACTCATTATTTCTACACTTTATTTGTGATGCCCCACCTCCATGCTCATAATAACAAAGGTTATTATAAGGAATAACATCTGTTATTGCGAAGAATAAGGCTTGTTAGAAGCGACCATCTGTAAGTTATGCCTTAGACGAGTATTGATTACATCGATAGGAGTTGCGAAATTTACTTCCGAAGATATATATTCAAACCAAATCTAAAAATAAACTACAGTGGCTAAAGAAAAATCTAGAACAACTCATAATAACAACAACACTGATAGTATAATCACATCAGAACAGAAATATCAGATATATAGCGGAAGACAAGTCTGGAATACATGCTACAACAATCGCTAGTTCACATGAACCAAATGTACATATACATATACATCAACATACATAAGACGAGAATCAATAAACCAAAGTACTCCTCGAAGACTAGACAAAAGATGATGTGAAATCCCAAAAGCAGAGGTTGCCACTGAATCAGAGATAGAGATTACCCTGAAATAACTCGGTCCGACCCGAGTATTATTCAAAAGAAAATAATAAACGGATCAGTCTAATCAAACTCAGAAATAAGTATATGATAAACAACACTTAAATAAATAATTATAGTCTCGAATGAGACTATACCGCATAAATAATCAGCATAGTTTAAATGAAGAAATTTCAATTTAAACTCCATCAAAATCAATTTTCAAATTCACAATTGAATTCAAAACAGCAATACGCAAATTTTATAATCTCATATGAGACTATACACAAACTCAACTTCCAAATTCATAATTAAATTCAAAGCAGCAATTCACAAAATCTAGTAATCAAAATAAATAACTAGAAAAATCAGCATAAAAGTGGATCGATCCCAGCAGATGGCGAGTTTTAGCTACGCCGCACGTGCATCTCAAATGGCCGAAGCCTACTAAGTACTATAGTTTTCGGCGCCCATCAGATGACCCGAAGGTCCGCAGAGTGACCTGAAGGTCTAGTACTGGTATTGACACGAAGGTCCATCAGATGACCCAAAGGTCCAACAGAGTGGCTCGAAAGCCCAACAAAATCATCAAAATCATCAAACAGCAAATATTTCAATTAACGAGTCCGGAATTAACCGAAATAGTAAAAGTATGGTTCCATACTCCACACTTTTGCTAAATCGTTTAAATCTCTTCATCGTTTCCTTGAAAGTGCAAAATTGTGTATTTTATATGAATAACATTTTACGTTCTCAAACAGACAAGTCCGGAATTAAGCGAATCGGTAAAAGTAAGGGTTCATAGTCCTCAATTTTGCTGAATCGTTTAAATCGCTTCCTTATTGTTTTGAAAGCGCCAACTGTAAAAATTTTGGAAACAATTTTTATTTTAAAACGATTTTTAAAATATGTGATTAAAACAGCAACATCTGTAGCAATTTCGACAAGGAAATTGCACTTCTCAAAACACTGTAAAAACAGATACCAAATCAGCGTTGCGGGATAACCGCTTAAAAATTCACTTTAAAACTGACGGTTATTGAAGTCAAAACAACAGAAATTTTTATTCGTCAAAAGTGTCATCCAGACAACACGCTTCAAAAATATAACACCGGTGTAAAAATTTCGTTATAAAAATAACGGGGCTACGTTTAAAAACGTACACCGGTTCAAAGCAAAGTTTTCATCAGATTGCACTATTGCTATAAATTAATCAAAATAATTGATAGCTTGGCAATAACATCCTAAATGATGCTATCACAACACACGTACACTAAATCAATGCAACTATAAACCTTTGAACAGATATTTTTTTTAAAAAAAAACTGAACTGGCAAAATATTCACACTTTCCGAAATCACACAATGCATGCATGCTCCAATGTGAAACACAACAGAGGGAAGAGGCTTAACATTTACATTTACACGATTGTGCTTTAGAACAATTTAATAAAACAATATAAGCTATGTATTAATGCACGCATGATGCGTGCATGCTTTACACACATGCTAGTGAAAACATGAACCAGTAATTTGGACACGTAAGGAGACAAAATGTTGACTACTTGGTATATTTTTGTGAAGAGAACTTATATAAACAAAAAGAGAACAAAACTCATGCTCCAACAAAACTATTAAACAAGCATGCAGTCAAGTTTTAATGAACAACTCAAAAGGTAACCAATATGTTCCTCTCCTTGGAATCTGGTTAAATATTTGTTAGATATCAAAGGAGACACACTGAGGCCATACTCCTTATTTAATCACCAAGCAATATTTATATGACAAATTGATTTCCTTTTACTTTAATAACTTGATTTGTATGACCTGGCAACTTATTTTCGTGCACACAAGAATTTGATAAAGTGTAAATTGGAATTTCTTCTCTACTGTGCCTAATATGCACGTATGCAAAATATAAAGTCAGATGCAAGGCCATGTTGAAATGCAAATTATAGTCTGGAAAACATTTTTGCACGCATGAACTACATGCATGCTTTACGCGCATACCTGATATGCATGCTTGGAGGAAACCTGAATTATATTTTAACTTTGCCCATAGGGTTTTGAAATGCATACACTTTCATAAAAACTTGGACCACATTTTTTTATACTATAACCTGGTTTCCAAGAAATCATCTTTCCTACTTTTTCACGCATGCAAAGGAAGAAATGAAAACAATCAGGGTAACAAAGTTTTTACACAAAGATGGGATAGAGTATAAACTAGAAATGTGAGTATTGAACTCATAAAATAATTGCTTCCAAACCAATTAATACCCCAGATCTGAAAGAGAGAAACTTCACTCGGCCATTAATGCATTTTCTCAAGTTCTGAAATGAGCGAAATAATGTTGCAGAGATATTATTTTTCTTTTTTATTTTTATTTTTTTTTACTAGTCAAGGGGAATGAGTGCTGGCAAGGCTTTGGGTACACGTTCATTTAATGCAACGTGCCTCAGAGGAAAATAAAGTACTAGCTGCAACACTTCATGGCGGCAGGGAAAAGAATTGTTCACACTTGCTTTATGAAATGCCAATGTGTTTACATATTTGATTTAAAAACTTGTGGTGACAGTATTTGTGATATGCATTCATACTTGTTTTATGACAAGAATGTGACAGTAAGCTCATACATTTGCTTCTGGAAAAAGAAATGTATTGACAACAATGTAAGTATGTGAAGGAAGAAATAATGTAAAGTGTTCACATTATTTGCTTTATCAAATCTTTGTTGCAGCCGAGCAAAATTATTCCTACTTGCATTAATTTTTCACGTGAAGGTAAAAGGTGCTTTACCTATCAACGTGCAACCGTTAGCAAGAAGATACTGACTTGGCAACAGATTTTTTTTACATCACTTTTTTTATTTAAAATTTCTATTTAAATTATTTATTTTGATAGTAATTCAAAAATCACGGTCGTTACAGGCTGTCCCCTTATAAAAATTTGCCTCCCCGTAATTTTCATACTCGAAGCAGTCAATAACGTAAATAATTCATCTCAACAAAGATTCAAAATAGAAAAGATGGATGTGAATGCTCACCCCCACCCGAAGAGGAGAGAAAACCGGGATAAGAATGCTCGATGAATTCTCTGGTTTCCCAAGTGCAATCCTTGAGGTTTGTGGACCACTGAATCTTCACGAGCGGAACTTCTTTGTTCCAAAGGCGTTTCACCTCCGTGTCTAGCACACGAATAGGATTTTGCACAATAGACAAGTTGGGTGAGATTCCAAGATCTTGCAACATATAAGGATCAATGACAGAATTTGAATCTCGAAGGAATCGACGAAGCTATGATATATGAAATACGTCGTGAATTCCCAAAAACTGAATAGGTAGCTATACACGATAAGCAACAGGGCCAATACGTTCCATAATAGAAAACGGTCCAATATAACGAAGAGCCAACTTCCCGGAGCTACTAAAACGCACCACACCCTTCATCGGAGAAACACAAATGAATACAAGATCGCCAATACAAAATTCCAAAGGCTTCCTATGATGATCGGCATAAGATTTCTGCCTATTCTGAACCTCTTTCATTCTCTGTCTGGTAATATCAATCCTCTCAGAAGAATCACGAATATAATCGGGGCCGAGAACGAACATTTCCCCCAATTCCAACCAACAAGATGGTGATCGATACGGTCTTCCGTAAAGAGCTTCGAAAGGAGCCTACCGATACTGGATTGAAAACTATTGTTATACGAGAACTCAACAAAAGATAAGTGGTCTTCCCAACTACCACCAAAATCAAGAATGCAAGCTCGAAGGAGATCTTCCAAAACTTGATTCACCATTTCAGTCTGACCATCAGACTATGGATGATAAGCTGTACTGAGATTGAACTTAGTGCCTAAAACTTTCTGAAGACTCCACCAAAAACCACTAGTGAAAAGCAGATCTCTGTCACTAATGATAGAACTAGGCACACCATGAAGTCGAACGACTTCCTTAATAAACAGCTTTGCCAATAAAAGAGCAGTCCGCTTAGACTTGATAGGAATAAAATGGGCTGATTTAGTCAATCTATCAACAGTCACCCAAATACTAGTATGGCCCAACCTGAACGAGGTAGACCACCAATGAAGTCCATGAAAATCTAATCTCATTTCCATAATGAAATCTCAAGAGGCTGCAAAAGACCACTGGGACGCTGGTGTTCTGCTTTAACAAGTTGACAAGTGATGCAACGACTTACATAACTTGCAATGTCACGCTTCATACCCTCCCAATAGTATAAGCGTTTCATATCAGCATACATCTTACTACTACCCGGATGGATAGTATACTTAGAACGATGACAGTCCTCAAGAATGTCATTTCTATGATTAGGAACATTAGGCACGATCAATCTACCCTTCTTCCGAATACAACCACGAATATCAATATCGAAATCCTTCAGATCATCACTTCAGGATTTCGATTCACAACTTTGAATAAGAAAAGCAATATGCGGATCTTGTTTCTGGGCATCGGCAACATGATCCAACAAACTAGGACGAACTTCCATGCTAAATAAAAGCAAGGGATAATTAAAAATTGAAGGAAGGTCTCTAATATCACAAAGAGATAAAACTTCCAAAATATTCCACTCTGCTAGCATCATGGAAACAACAACCTGCTGCTTGCGACTAAGCACATCAGCAACTCAATTACCCTTACCTGGGGTATACTGAATATCGAAATCATATAAAGCAAGAAATTCAAGCCAACGCTGTTGCCTCATATTAAGCTCTTTTTGAGTAAATAAATACTTTAGAGATTTGTGATCAGTGAAGAGAATAAAACACTCGCCCAATAAATAATGTCGCCAAATCTTTAGAGCAAAGACTATAGCGGCTAACTCTAAATCATAGGTAGCATAATGAATCTCGTTAGGCTTTAGTTGTCTAGATGCATAGGCAACTACTCTATCCATTTGCATGAGAATAGCACCAAGCCCAAAACCACTAGCATCGATATAAACAACAAGATCATGATTCCCTTCGGGAACCACTAAGATAGGAGCATGAGTAAGGAGATCTTTTAACTTTAAGAAAGAATTCTCACACTTATCCAACAAAACAAAAGGAACAGCTTTTCTCGTGAGAGTGGTAAGCGGTAAAGCAATACGAGAAAAGTCCTTAATAAACCGGCGATAATAACCCGCCAATCCAAGAAAACTACGGATCTCAGTAACAGTCTTGGGCCTCTTCCAATTCTGAATAGATTCGATCTTGGCAGGATCGACAGAAATACCATTGGAAGAAACAATATGACCGAGAAACTTCACCATATTCTCCCAGAAGTGACACTTGGAGAATTTGGCATAAAGCTGATGCTGGCGAAGAGTGCTCAAAACAATCTCCAAATGCTGAATATGATCGGCTTTAGATTTGGAATAAATAAGAATATTATAAACGAAAACCAAGACGAACTTATCGAGATATTCCCAGAATATTCGATTCATAAGATCTACAAAATACGCCGAAGCTTTCGTCAAACCGAACGACATAACAAGCCATTCGTAAGAACCATAACGAGTGCAAAATGCGGTAAGAGGAATGCTATCTTCTGCAACTCGTAACTGATGAAAATCGGTAGCAAGATCAAGTTGGGAGAACAGTTTAGCGCCCCTTAATTGATCGAACATGTCATCGATCCTAGGTAATGGATACTATTTTTGATAGTGAGCTCGTTAAGATTGTGATAATCAATGCAAAGCCTAAGAGTACCATCTGGCTTCTTAACAAAGACAACGACGACACCCCAAGGAGACGAGCTAGAACGAATAAAATGCTTGGCTTCCAACTCAGATAATTGTTGCTTGAGTTCCTCATTTTCCTTAGCAGACATCCTCGTGGGAGGACGAATGACAGGATGAGCACTAGAGATAAGATCAATATGGAACTCAATTGCCCTCTTCGGCGGCAAACAAGAAATAGGTTCGAAAACATCAGAAACATCACAAACCACCGGAACATTAGCAATGACATCCTTCGACTCGAAGGAAGAAATGAGAGCACTAGAAGCATGATCCATGTCACGAAATACAATAGATAACTACTGGCTAGCATCGGGATGCTTGAGATACAAAGTTCTTTCGGGACATAGAATTTGAACTTCATAATAGACGAGCCAATCCATACCCAATATCATACCAAAACCAAGATGATCCATAACATGCAGATTCACATGAAAGGTAAAATCATAAAGAATAATCTCAATATCAACACAAAACAAACCAAGAGTAGTGGATCTACCAATAGGATTTACGATCCTCGAAGGATCGCAAGGAGTAACAACATCCAAAGGAATAATATCAACAAGCTCCTTTGACACAAATGAATGCGATGCACCCATATCGAAAAGAACTCTAATAGAACGGCCATGAAATAAAATAAAACCTTCCAAAACAGAAGGAGTAATACCTTTGGGCTGAGAAGAAACACCAGAAGCTTTAGCAACATTAAGCTTCCAAGATTTGTGACCCCTAGAAGCAGTTGGGCAATCGAAAATCCAATGACCCTCTTTCTTACAATAGCGGCAAATGCGAGGCTTAGGAAAATTATGGTGAAGATGATCCAGGGAACCACAATTATAGCATGCCCTCTGAACAGAAGGTGCATTACGAGGCTGAGTACTTGAGGTGGCTTGCTTCTTCTTCTTTTGGTTAGAAGAATTACGCTTATGAAATGGAAACCTCTTCTTGTTGGGGTTCTTAGAAACCTCAACATCATCATAACTATCACGTTCCTTTTCAACAGCTTCAAGACAAAGAGCCGAATCAACAAGCTCCTCAAAAGAGAGCTTAAGCTGAAGCAAAAGAACTTTCTTCAAATACTTTTTCAAACCATCAACAAATCGAAGATTCTTCTTACACGGAGTGTTAATGTACTCAACTCCGTATTTAGACAAGGCCTCGAAAGATGAAACATAATCAGAAATAGAGGACTTTCCTTGCTTCAAGTCAAGGAAACTATGAGCAAGATCAGCCTTTTCCGATTCAAGAACGAACTTAAGTTCGAATCGTTCCTTGAACTGAATCCAAGAGAGAGAGGACCCATCAACTTCCAAAATAAAGAGCTTATACCAATCAAGCACACAATCTTGCAACATACTAGATGCCACGAGAACGCGATGATGATCCGAAAGATCCATCTGAGAAAATATGCGCTCACAAGTGCGCAACCAAGTCTGAACTTCCATTACACTTTCTGATCCCTTGAAAGGCTTGCCTCCAAGGTGGGAATAGTCACTACACATGCAAGCGAAGGCAGACTTTTGATTAGGAGCCGCGAGAGTAGCAACAGGAGGCTGAGTACCTAGAAATAGCTCCATAAACTGATCAGCTGACATATAGACACCGTCCGGATGAGAACCACTAGACGGGCCTGCAGAAGAACGCTTCCCTCTACCTCTTCCAGCCATAGGCTAAGAGACAAGAGAAGGTAAGATTTAGGTAAAAAATACACAATTGATAAGAAATTTAACAAATGGAATACTAAGGAATATAAAATTTATTCCTAGACGTACTCCACATGTTAAAGTGGAAAGAATAGATTAGAAAGGCACGGATAAAACCTTCGAATAGTTATAACACATGTTCCATTCTGTTTCTGTTCAGTGTATATTATAATTTGTTCTGAATTTTAGCTCTGATACCAAGCTGTGACGCCCCATCTCTATGCTCACAATTGCAAAGGTTATTATAAGGAATAACGTCCGCTATTGCGAAGAATAAGGCTTGTTAGAAGCGAACATCCGTAATTTATGCCTTAGACGAGTATTGATTACATCGATAGGAGTTGCGAAATTATTCCCAAAGATATATATTCAATCCAAATCCAAAACGAAATTACAGTGGTTAAAGAAAAATCCAGAACAACTCATAATAACAACAACAACTGATAGTATAATCACATCAGAACAGAAATATCAGTATATAGCGGAGGACAAGTCTGGAATACATGCTACAACAATCGCTAGTTCACATGAACCAAATGTACATATGCATATACATCAACATACATAAGACGAGAATCAATAAACCAAAAGTACTCCTCGAAGACTAGACAAAAGATGATGTGAAATCCCAAGAGCTGAGGCTGCCACTGAATCAGAGATAGAGATTACCCTGAAATAACTCGGTCTGACTCGAGTATTATTTAAAAGAAAATAATAAACGGATCAGTCTAATTTAAACTCAGAAATAAATGTATGATAAGCAACACTTAAATAAATAATTATAGTCTCGAATGAGACTATACCGCATAAATAATCAACATTGTTTAAATGAAGAAATTTCAATTTAAACTCCATCAAAATCAATTTTCAAATTCACAATTGAATTCAAAACAGAAATACGCAAATTTTATAATCTCAGATGAGACTATACACAAACTCAACTTCCAAATTCATAATTGAGTTCAAAGCAGCAATTCAAAAAATCTAGAAATCAAAATAGATAACTAGAAAAATCAACATAAAAGTGGATCGATCCTAGCAGATGGCGAGTTTTAGCTACGTCGCACGTGCATCTCAAATGGCCGAAGCCTACCAAGTACTATAGTTTTTGGGGCCCATCAGATGACCCGAAGGTCCGTAGAGTGGTCCGAAGGTCTAGTACTAGTAATTGACCTGAAGGTCCATCAGATGACCCGAAGGTCCAGCAGAGTGGCTCGAAAGCCCAACAAAATCATCAGAATCATCAAACAGCAAATATTTCAATTAACGAGTCCTGAATTAACCGAAATAGTAAAAGTATGGTTCCATACTCCATACTTTTGCTAAATCATTTAAATCTCTTCGTCGTTTCCTTGAAAGTGCAAAATTGTGTATTTTATATAAATAACATTTTACGTTCTCAAATGGACAAGTCTGGAATTAACCGAATAGGTAAAATTAATGGTTCATAGTCCTCAATTTTGCTGAATCGTTTAAATCGCTTCCTCATTGTTTTGAAAGCGCCAACTGTAAATTTTTTGGAAACAATTTTATTTTAAAACGATTTTTAAAATACGTGATTAAAACAGCAACATTTGTAGCAATTTCGACAAGGAAATTGCACTTCTCAAAATACCGTAAAAACGGATACCAAATCAGCGTTGCGGGATAACCCCTTAAAAATTCACTTTAAAACTGAAGGTTACTGAAGTCAAAATAACAGAAATTTTTATTTGTCAAAAGTGTCATCCAGACAACACGCTTCAAAAATATAACACTGGTTTGAAAATTTCGTTATAAAAATAACGGGGCAAAAGTACGTTTAAAAACGTACACCGGTTCAAAGCAAAGTTTTCATCAGATTGTACTATTGCTATAAATTAATTAAAATAACTGATAGCTTGGCAATAACATCCTAAATGATGCTATCACAACACACGTACACTAAATCAATGCAACTATAAATCTTTGAACAAATATTTTTAAAAAAAAAAACTGAACTGGCAAAATATTCACACTTTTCGAAATCACACAATGCATGCATGCTCCAATGTGAAACACAACAGAGGAAAGAGGCTTAACATTTAAATTTACACGGTTGTGCTTTAGAACAATTTAATAAAACAATATAAGCTATGTATTAATGCACGCATGATGCGTGCATGCTTTACACACATGCTAGCGAAAACATGAACCAGTAATTTGAACACGTAAGGAGGCAAAATGTTGACTACTTAATATATTTTTGTGAAGAGAACTTATATAAACAAAAAGAGAACAAAACTCATGCTCCAACAAAACTATTACGCAAGCATGCAATCAAGTTTTAATGAACAAGTCAAAAGGTAACCAATACGTTCCTATCCTTGGAATCTGGTTAAATAACTAAGACCATACTCCTTATTTAATCACCAAGCAATATTTATATGACAAATTGATTTCCTTTTACTTTAATAGCTTGATTTGTATGACCTGGCAACTTATTTTCGTGCACACAAGAATTAGATAAAGTGTAAATTGGAATTTCTTCTCTATTGTGCCTAATATGCACGTATGCAAAATATAAAGTCAGATGCAAGGCCATGTTGAAATGCAAATTATAGTATGGAAAACATTTTTGCACGCATGAACTACATGCATGCTTTACACGCATACCTGATATGCATGCTTGGAGGAAACCTGAATTATATTTTAACTTTGCCCATAGGGTTTTGAAATGCATACACTTTCATAAAAACTTGGACCACGTTTTTTTTATACTATAACCTGGTTTCCAGGCAATCATCTTTCCTACTTTTTCACGCATGCAAAGGAAGAAATGAAAACAATCAGGTCGACAAAGTTTTTACACAAAGATGGGATAGAATATAAGCTAGAAATGTGAGTATTGAACTCACAAAATAATTGCTTCCAAACCAATTACCCCAGATCTGAAAGAGAGAAACTTCACTCGGCCATTAATGCATTTTCTCAAGTTCTGAAATGAGCGAAATAATGTTGCAGAGATATTATTTTTCTTTAATTTTTTATTTTTTTACTAGTCAAGGGGAATGAGTGCTGGCAAGGCTTTGGGTAAACATTCATTGTGCCTCAGAGGAAAATAAATTACTAGCTGCAACACTTGATGGTGGCAGAGAAAAGCAATGTTCACACTTGCTTTATGAAATGCAAATGTGTTTACATATTAGATTCAAAAACTTGTGGTGACAGTATTTGTGATATGCATTCATACTTGTTTTATGACCAGAATGTGACAGTAAGCTCATACATTTGCTTCTGGAAAAAGAAATGTATTAACAACAATGTAAATATGTGAAGGAAGAAATAATGTAAAGCGTTCACATTATTTTCTTTATCAAATCTTTGTTGCAGCCTAGCAAAATTGTTCCTACTTGCATTAATTTTTCACTTGAAGGTAAAAGGTGCTTTACCTATCAACGTGCAACCGTTAGCAAGAAGATACTGACTTGGCAACAGATTTTTTTGCATCACTTATTTTTTAATTATTTAAAATTTCTATTTAAATTATTTATTTCGACACTAATTCAAAAATCACGATCGTTACATTATTAGTTTGGATCTTACATTCACTTTTTATTAGAAAGAATCCACCAATATTTGAATTTGCTAAATCTTCATGATTTAAGGTTTATTTCATTTTTAAATCATTTGAAAATATTGTGATTTACTGAAACATACGAACATTTAGTTTATCTATTTATCATAGGTTATTACGAAGAGCATACATGCATCTAATTCAATGCCATTAAAGATTGATTATAAACTTTGGTAAATTTCACTATTATTATGTATTAGTTTTTAGTTAAAAATCTATAATAATTTATAGAAGATGATGTTGATAATAAAAATGAATGTTACTTATAAATTAAATAACTTTTTATGGTATCGCCTCTATTTATTAATCTTTTGACTTTTGATCTACATTAAAATTCAAATTTCAACATTTTATTTCAACTTTTCATGTTATACCATGTAATTTAATACTTTAATTAAGTTAAATAAACCTCTCTCATCTTTTTATTTTTATCACATTTTCATTCTCATTATTTCAAAGATAAATATTTTAGAAATGTTCTCTCACCATTCTCCTATTGACAATAAAAAAGAATGATGAAAACCCTACTATGTCACTTTATTCGTGGGATCGGTCATTAATTTTTTTCCTTTTAAATCTATATGTTTGATTTGTAATTAGGTATTTAATATTTTCCATTCTCGTTGTTTTCTATCATACATTAGCTTTCGCGTTCTTTCATCATTTTTAAAATTAATCTACCTACGTTTGAGTTTGAAATTTGTTTTACTATTTATGTTTTTCCTCTATTTTTAGTCGTTTTTAAATTATTGCAATTTATGGGGAGTTTTGATCTTTTAGTTTATTGATTTATCTTTGCGCAAAGCAATGCATGCATCCGTGTTTCCGTTATGAAAGGTTAATTGCTAATTTTTACCAATTTCACTGTTAGCATATTACACTATTTACCTTGTTAGCAGATATCTAACAATTTCCTTTCTATTTTTTTAGAATTTTAGAAATAAAATACTGCTATCTCATTAGTTGTAACGATCCGCTATTTTGGACCATTCAAATCGACAATAAAACCATACGTATCCGACTTGAATAATTCAAAATACCGAATTGTTAATTTAAAATTTGGCAAACGTAACATATACAGTAAATAAATCAGTCACAGATCACATGCACAGAGTAATAAAATGCAGGGGAATAGATAAGGAATAGTAGTTCACGAAGCTACTATATACATCAGAGTTAGAATTAAAATACATCAGAATATCCCAGATGCAGTGAAGTCTCCAATACAAGCAGATGACTTCTCTGAACCAATCAACTAGATGATTGAAAGGATAGATAGCTGGATCTTCAAGCAAAGCTCCAACTTCTAAGGTGAGTCTCAAATGTTGTATCACTCAGTCTGACCCAAGCGTAAAGCAAAACAAAAAACACTCGAGTCAGGATTAACATTCTTATATCAATAAATCCAACTCAAGTGAAATATCAACTAAAATACAATTAACTTAGAGGATGTTTGGGATAACCATCCTCCAAGGATCCGTGGAGCTATCTACAATGTAGAAATATACACTATAACACCATCGTCATTTCAAATATACTTATGTCCAGTTTTAACACTTCAAAGTTACGATCCAAATCCACTCAGGTTTTAAATTCGAATTTAGTCCAATCTCAATTTATCAATTTAAAATTCAACTAAATTCCTAAATAACCATTTCCCATTTTTATCGATCTCAAATCCGGATTTGAAATCACAAAATACCCTTCAACCTTTCAATGTATTCCAAAACTTTAAGTATTCCACGGTCAAACTAAATTTTTAAATCAATTCAGTTTCTAAATAATAATTTCAAATTTTAGTTCAACCTAAGTTTCATTTTAATTAAATCTAGTTTCTAAATACAAGTTCAACTATATTGATTTCAAATGCAGATCCGAATCTCAAATTTAAACAATTTAAGTTCCAATATAGTTTAAGGCTCAAAAATTTAAATGTTCAATTTAACCGTTTCATATAGATCTCGATTTAACCTCATTATTATTTAGTCTTGAAATACTCCCTCATTTGATTCAAGATTATTTAAGTAACCTTAAATTCCATTTTTCTCAATATTTTCTTTAATTTACTTAAACGTGGAATATTCATTTAATCGCTTAAATCAAAAATCCAGTTATAAAATCCTACCTTTATAAAATTTCCCATTCAAAATTTTTAGATCGATTTAATTAAATAAATCCTTATTTAGATACCATTTAATAAACTCAAATTTATCTCCCCATCTTAATTTATCCCAATTATTTCAAAAATCTATTTGAAATATAAGTTACATAAATATTAACATAGTTTATGTATTAAATCAAACTTAATTAAATTAAATATTATTAAATCTATATATATAGAAATTTAAGAATTAACATTTATTAAGACCATATTTTTTTTTGCAAACAAAGAATTTATTTCCAAAATATTTATATATGGACCACGGTGTCTGTATATATTCCTTATCATCTGGTCAAGTGTTACGGATATTTATCATTTAAATCCGTACACTAAATATATACGGGTGGATATCATTCCAATCCGTAAGCCCAAATTTAATTAAATGAAAATCGCTTGGGTCTATCATTTCAACCCATAACGAAATTCTCTTATTCTAAAGTCTGTTCGGGTATGTATCATTTCAACCCATAGTGAATTCTAACTACATGGAACTTGCGGAGTGATAACAGATAACAAAAATATAGCAGGATATGATAATAATATACAACAGGCATATATCATCAGTAATTAAATAAAGTATAAACGATAGGATATGGTGTCATATCCCATAGGTGAACGGATACAGGTAATAGCATAAATATAACAATTTAAATAATTACAGTAGCATATTTCAATTGTTGTTTCAATTGAAATCAAATTTTATAAATAAAAGAAAGTTAATCATGAGTGATTGCTCACCTTTCGAGACTAGAGAGATCCGACGATAGAATACATTACAAAAATGCAAGCACGACTCCCAATGCACGACTTGATAGGCATGAATTCGACGATTACAGCTGATAACAAGAATGGATGGAATAAATCAAAACGGGGTCGGTGAAGAAAATTAGAATGAGTGAACTATTTACACAATTCTAAACTCTAACACGTATTAAATTGAACATATATGCATTTTTTTAAAATCATTGTTAATACTCTCAATCAAATCTTGTTTTACATATAGTCCTACCGTAAATTTTAAACAATACTACCATAACCTACAGCCAATACCGACCTATATACAAAACTAATACAAGTATGCCAACACTAAAAGTTTTTATTTTGTTCTATTCTATTTTAAACATATTAAAATATACTTCATATGTGAACCATGTTGAAACCAAAGCCCAAACTAATTCAAATTTATATAGTTATATATATATACTGCTACCAGATTGCTATGCATAGCTTACATTAAAATATACTTATAGCAATCTGATGGGAACATACTAGCCTACCTTATAACTTAATAGGCTATATATTATATATATACTATATTCACTTAAAATCTGTACATGTAATACTTATATTTTAAAAATAACAAAATGAAATAAAAGAAACTGTTTGACTGTTTTAGCTAATATGAAACTTTTATTCTTTTATATTCGTGCCATAAACACCTATTAAAACATATTAAATTAAAAAATTATGTATCTCAAATTTTATTGTTAAGAATTTAGCCCATATGTACGTATGCAGAACGGAGAAGCTAACCCACCTACATGAATATATTCTTAACATACAATATCTCACGCCAACATATACTATACTTTTAAAACAGTATTTAACCAATAAATTAAACTTTAAGACATAGATGACCCCTGAAAATATATAAATAATGCAAAGTGACCACCTATATAACATTATACCTTTACAACTTATAACAGATCTCGTAGTTCTATATACTTCATATAAGCAAACAGAGCTTATGCCTTATATCTCAATAATAACTATAAACTTATTCCATACGTAGTATAAAACTTAAACTATGTATCCATGTATATACATCTTAAAAATAAATGTAGAGAATAATTTAAATATATGTATATAAGTATATATATATATATATATATATATATATATATATAAATAACTTATGTTAGGCGAATGAAAAGAATAGATTACATATAGTCGCGTATGTATAAATAAACTTTTATAAGCTTTTCATTAAAACTCTATAAACTATCCAAAAAAATGCAAACTGGAACTGAAGAACATAACCTAACAGATATATATATTCTTTAAACACCTAAAGAAAAGAAATAAGCCGAGACTCAAAACAGTACTCATCCTATAACACAGATTGTAAATAAACTATCAAACAACTTATGCCAAAAATACACACTACTATTAAATAAAATCTCCATACTTAAGGACTCAACAGAACATAACAATGTATATGTACCTATGAATGCAAGCATGGAGGCACGACTATGAAACTGCTACGTGGAAGGGAGGATTCTATGGTGTTTCGGCCCATGAGGAGGAGGCTGCGATAGCGGAGAGGAATGGCGGTGGTCGGGATGGTGACTGGGCTTGGCTTCGGAAGGCGGGAGTGGGTGCATTGCATTGATGGGAGGAGGAAGGAGGCTACAGGCAAGCATTGGTTTTGGCGGCACGTGAGGACGTGGGTGGCGGATACCGTGGGCGATGGCCGTTCGTGAGCTGCCTGGGCTAGCGACAGCAAGGAGGGCGGAGGGAGGTTGCAGAGGAGAGAGAAACGGCAATAGAGGAGAGGGGAAGGTTGCGGATCTGGGCAGAGGCGGTGCTATGCATGGCCGGAGGTGCGGTCATGGAGCTCGGTCGTGGAGACCGAAGTCAGGGAGAGGGGACGAAAATGGGTTTTATAAAAGTGGGAGTGGTGGAAGGAGGAAGAAGAGATGTAGGCTCAAGCAAGTTCATATTTATTTTTCTGTGAAGATTGAATAGGAAACGAAGTGGGAACAGGTGGCTACGATGGGAAGGTAGCAGGCCTTTAAAAAGAAAAAAATATATAACTTTATGTAACGTATGATCCAAATCAACGTCAGGGAATTTTGAACGAAACAAAATGAATGCACTATCAACGGTCACCCAATGATACAACTAAAATTTTAAAGCAATTAATTCTGATGTTTGTACAACACGTCATCAGTTTAAAAAGGCAAGTATAAAAAGGGAAAAAGAATGGACAGAGAAATCGCTTGGGTCTATCATTTCAACCCATAACGAAATTCTCTTATTCTAAATTCTGTTCGGGTATGTATCACTTCAACCCATAGTGAATTCTAACTACATGGAACTTGGAGAGTGATAACAGATAACAAAAATATAGCAGGATATGATAATAATATACAACAGGCATATATCATCAGTAATTAAATAGAGTATAAACAATAGGATATGGTGTCATATCCCATAGGTGAACAGATACAGGTAATAGCATAAATATAACAATTTAAATAATTACAGCAGCATATTTCAATTGTTGTTTCAATTGAAATCAAATTTAATAAATAAAAGAACGTTAATCATGAGTGATTTCTCACCTTTCGAGGCTAGAGAGATCCGACAATAGAATACATTACAAAAATGCAAGCACGACTTCCAAGACCCGACTTGATAGGCACGAATTTGACGATTACAGTTGATAACAAGAATGGATGGAATAAATCAAAACGGGGTCGATGAAGAAAATTAGAATGAGTGAACTATTTACACATATAAATTCATATTCTAAACTCTAACACGTATTAAATTTAACATATATGCATTTTTTTAAAATCGTTGTTAATACTCTCAATCAAATCTTGTTTTACATATACTCCTACCGTTAATTTTAAACAATACTACCATAACCTACAGCCAATACCGACCTATATGCATAGCTAATACAAGTATGCCAACACTACAAGTTTTTATTTTATTTTATTTTATTTTAAACATATTAAAATATACTTCATATGTGAACCATGTTGAAACCAAAGCCCAAACTAATTCAAATTTATATAGTTCTATATATATACTACTACCAGATTGCTATGCATAGCTTACATTAAAATATACTTATAGCAATCTGATGGGAATATACTGGCCTACCTTATAACTTAATAGGCTCTATATTATATATATACTATATTCACTTAAAATCTGTACATGTAAAACTTATATTTTAAAAATAATAAAATGAAATAAAAGAAACTGTTTGACTGTTTTAACTAATATGAAACTTTTATTCTTTTATATTCGTGCCATAAACACCTATTAAAACATATTAAATTAAAAAATTATGTATCTCAAATTTTATTGTTAAAAATTTAACCCATATGTACATACTTAAGGACTCAACAGAACGTAACAATGTATATGTACCTTTGAATGCAAGCATGGAGGCACGGCTATGAAACTGCTACGTGGAAGGGAGGATTCTAGGGTGTTTCGGCCCATGAGGAGGAGGCTGCGGTAGCGGAGAGGAATGGCAGTGGTCGGGATGGTGACTGGGCTTGGCTTCGGAAGGCGGGAGTGGGTGCGTTGCATAGATGGGAGGAGGAAGGAGGCTAGAGGCAAGCATGGGTTTTGGCGGCACGTGAGGACGTGGGTGGCGGAGACCGTGGGCGATGGCCGTTCGTGAGCTGCCTGGGCTTGCGGCGGCAAGGAGGGTGGAGGGAGGTTGCAGAGGAAAGAGGGAAACAGCAATAGAGGAGAGGGGAAGGTTGCGGATCTGGGCCGAGGCGGGGCTATGCTTGGCCGGAGGTGCGGTCATGGAGCTCGGTCGTGGAGGCCGAAGTCAGGGAGAGGTGATGAAAATGGGTTTTATAAAAGTGGGAGTGGTGGAAGGAGGAAGAAGAGATGTAGGCTCAAGCAAGTTCATATTTTTTTTTCTGTGAAGATTGAATAGGAAACGAAGTGGGAACAGGTGGCTACGATGGGAAGGTAGCAGGCCTTTAAATAGAAAAAAATATATAACTTTATGTAACGTATGATCCAAATCAACGTCAGGGAATTTTGAACGAAAAAAATGAATGCACTATCAACGGTCACCCTATGATACAGCTAAAATTTTAAAGCAATTAATTCTGATGTTTGTACAGCACGTCATCAGTTTAAAAAGGCAAGTATAAAAAGGGAAAAAGAATGGACAGAGAAATTTAAGCAAAAGGAAAGTTATAAAGTCAAGAGGAACCGTTCAAAATTAAATAAATGCACGTATAAAATCTTCATATTTCGAAACTAATGGAAAGATTGAATGGACAGTAATAAAAGAATGCGTAAATAACGTATAGAATTTTATATGTTTCAAACTTTTGAAATGGCATGGGATGACAACAGCTGTACACTGATTGAGAAGCTATTAACGCAATTTAAATTTTTGCTTGGGATTCACGTTGAAGTTTGAAAGGCAAAGCAAAGTTAACGATCAACATTTAAAGGTACCGTTACAACGAATATTTTATTGGTTCCGTCGTGTACCGGACCTCAAAATACAGAAATAAATATATTATTGAGATCAGCACGATGAGACAATCACAATGGTATACAGATATTAGTGGTAAGATCATCCGATCAAAAGTCGATTATCGACACCAAAATGCTGTTAATTTGTCAGAAATAAGGTAAACGGAGCAGTAAACGTCCGAATTTAGAAAAACGAAAGATGACGTCTCACTCAAAAGAAGATTTAGAAATTTTTATAGAAAAATATCTAGGCTTGAAAATAAATTTATTATCAGCAATTATTAGCTAGCTTGGATTAAATATAATTTCACAATGAAATAAATTGAAAATTTAAAATCTGCTATGTTTAATTGGACGTAATCCAAATATTAAATTTTTATTTCAAAATATTATTAATAAAAATTTCACAAATATTCAGTTAAATATAAAAAAATCAATTAAAATTATTAAAATTTTACGGGTCGTTACACTCTCCCCCACTCAAAACTTTTCGTCCCCGAAAAGGAAGGGGGTAGGAGAATAGAACAACCAGAAGAAAGTAGATTGAATGTCAAGATTAAATTATTAATTTGAAACTAAATAAATTTTACTTGAAATTTGAAAATCTTATTTGCAATTCAGTTATCTTTAATACTTTAAAACCTTTCAAAACCCATTTGTACAATTTCCTGCTTCCTTTATAAATTTCATTTATATGTTTAACTGACACCTCTACAAATATATGAAACTCTTTGAAAACAATTTATTTGCATCATTAGTTATTTTTGCAAAAAGCTATTGAAACATAAAATCCATAATTCTCAATACTTTTCAGATGTTATAAATAAATTAATAATTATTTACTTTATTAAATTAATACTTCTAAAATATTTATAGCGCCAAAAATTTATGATTAAATCATGCAGTATATGAATAAACAATATTTTAAAAGGATATATTCAGAAAGAAAGAAGGTAGAGTCGAAAAAACGGAATCTAAGTGAATACTAAAGCTGAGCAGATAAGGTAGATTCAAAAGAATAGTATCGGGCACGAATAGTTAATTCAAACCATAAGATTTTCTTTGTTGGAAATATTTTTATTATAAATTTTTTATATCAAAATGAATTTTCCTTTCGAAAATACTTTTATAACTCGATGTTTCGACAAGTTTATCCTCGTTCTTGCAGACTCTGGCCATGAGTTGATCAGACGCAAAGCTAGCATTCTTCAAGTACTTAGTAGACTTGTTTCAACACCCAGTGAAAATACTTGAAAAACCTTTAAAAATAGATATGGAAAGTACAATCCATACAAACAACCAAACCAAAACCTTTGTCCGACCATGATTCGCAGATACATAATGGTTACGCCTGGATCCCCTAGGAAACAATCCATATCCGTAAGCTTTCTCAGCCCTACGAGTTACGCCATGATGACTAGTAGAGTGCAGGGTACACAATGGTTACGCTTGGATCCCCCAGGAAACAATCCGTACCCCTAGGCAAGACTCAGCCAGGCACTTGCGCTACTATTCGCGACCTACACAGATTGCAGGATACACAATAGTTATGCCTGGATCCCCCAGGAAACAATCCGTACCCCTAGGCAAGACTCAGCCAGGCAATTGCGCTATGCATTCACGAGAGAAAAAAACATGGGTTACGCCACGGTGGGAACACTCGAGTATTACATCCATAAAACCAAAAATCAGAAAGAATAATATCGATAGAATGAATCCATGATGTGGCCACAAAGCGGATATCAAGCAGAAGGCACTTTCCATATCTTTACTTTGAAAATATATATCATATAGTACCTTTTCAAATCACTTTCAAATATCATACTTATATAAAGTCCATTATATATAGGATTCCCTTTTTCCCAAATCGAATACTTTCCAAATCAATAGTAGATCAAATCATACTTATATAGACTTCGATTATATAAAATAGCTTTCCAAATTGAGTACCTTCAAATCAATGGATTTTAAATCAATTTCGTACTTTTACAAATCCAATTTATATAAGTTCGACCACTCCCAAATCAAGTGCTTAATAATATAAGGTTCTCAATTTCAAATCATTCAATATCCATTCAGTTTCCAAATCATATATGATTTCACCAAATTTTCTTCCAAATTAAGTATCTAAATTTCAAAGTTCCCAAAATAATAGGTTTAGAAAATTATCCCAATAATTCAAGTCAAACAAATTCATTTCCAAAATCTCCATAAGAGTACTGGTTTTTACTTTCAATTTAATTTTAAAACTAGAAATTTTCTCAAAATCAATTATACTCAAATGGTTTCCAAATTTATAATTATCCCTTTAAAACTTTTAAACTCTCTATTTCTAGTTGAAATATTCAATTTACCTTTCTGAAACTATTATTCAAAACTATATTTTTTTTCAAAACATTTCAAACTAAATTTATATTCTTTATCAAACATTTTATACTCTTCGAAATTTATTAGCTTGGAAAATTTAATCTCGATTTGGAAGTGTTCGAACATTCAAAATAGTTAGGGAAATCAAATTTCTAATTCAAGAGTTGGAAATCAACAATAAATCAATAAATCAATTATTAAATCCGAAACTCGAGGACTGAACACCAGTCTCATTTTATATCTTTCTAAAATATCAAAAATGGTTTTATAAAATCACTTGCATAGCGAAGCTATTAAAGTGGCCTCTCCCCTGCTCTAAAACTCAAAAATCAATGTCGATGATGCGTGCACTCATCACCGAAATTATTTTCCAGCGACATAAGTGAGTTCTGGACTTCTATTTTCTTGAAAACTTCTTTGAAATTTCTTCAAAATTATTGGAATTCATTTGAACTCATTTGATACATTTCTTATTCGGAAAAATACTTTTAAATCGTATTATTTTTATATATTTTCCAAAATCTTAAAACCAATTTCAAAATACCGGAATTCAATTCTTGAATTTCAAATTTAACTCTACAGTTATAAATCATTTTTATATAAATCAATTTCTTATAATTTTTCAAAATTTCAAATCCTTTCAAAACCTTTTTATATAGAATAACATTTCTTATTTGCTTTATATATATTGGTATATAATCCTTATCGAAAACATTTTCACTTTTATATATATAAAAAAATCATAGTTATCAAAATAAAATTTCGGTATAAACAATTTCAAAAATACAAACAAAACCCGATTTTCAAAAGATGATTTAAGAATGGATTTCAAAACAAAGATAGAGATTTAATTTAGGTGAACCCCAATCAATAGAATCCTGATTCGAAGATAGACTTGATCGAAAATGAGATAATTAAATTACAAAATAGAAGATGGATATACTTCTATAAATCGCGGGCGACCTTTACCGGTCAACCATGATTCCAAAATTAGATCGGTGTAGAATTCTGAGGCAATTCGTCATTCGATCGCCAGAGACATAGAATTCGGCATTACAAGATATAACAGCATCGTAAACCGAGGATACAGAAATCTTCGGTGAGTCAATGCCAATTGAAAAGGAGTTTTCACCCCTTTTACAAATCATTCAGTGGAGTTATGGGATACTCCAGAATCAAACGAATATAAATAGGGAGAGACGGAATGAATTTCAGAACCGAGGTACATTCCAAAATTCAAAGGAAATCGAGTCAAAAGGAAGAGATTCAACTCGAGCGAAAGTGATTCTGTAACTAAATTTACCATATATGCTAAGGTTTGCGTAGAGCCAAAGCTCTGATACCAACTGTAACGACCCGCTATTTTGGACCATTCAAATCGACAATAAAACCATACGTATCCGACTTGAATAATTCAAAATACCGATTTGTTAATTTAAAATTTGGCAAACGTAACATATACAGTAAATAAATAAGTCACAGATCACAGACACAGAGTAATAAAATGCAGCGGAATAGATAAGGAATAGCAGTTCATGAAGCTACTATATACATCAGAGTTAGAATTAAAATACATCAGAATATCCCAGACGTAGTGAAGTCTCCAGTACGAGCAGATGACTTCTCTGAACCAATCAACTAGATGACTGAAAGGATAGATAGCTGGATCTTAAAGCAAAGCTCCAACTTCTAAGGTGAGTCTCAAATGCTGTATCACTCAGTCTGACCCGAGCGTAAAGCAAAACACAAAACACTCGAGTCGGGATTAACATTCTTATATCAATAAATCCAACTCAAGTGAAATATCAACTGAAATACAATTAACTTAGAGGATGTTTGGGATAACCATCCTCCAAGGATCCGTGGAGCTATCTACAATGTAGAAATATACACTATAACACCATGGTCATTTCAAGTATACTTATTTCCAGTTTTAACACTTCAAAGTTACGATTCAAATCTACTCAGGTTTTAAATTCAAATTTAGTCCAATCTCAATTTATCAATTTAAAATTAAACTAAATTCCTAAATAACCATTTCCCATTTTTATCGATCTCAAATCCGGATTTGAAATCACAAAATACCCTTCAACCTTTCAATGTATTCCAAAACTTTAAGTATTCAACGGTCAAACTAAATTTTTAAATCAATTCAGTTTCTAAATAATGATTTCAAATTTTAGTTCAACCTAAGTTTCATTTTAATTAAATCTAGTTTCTAAATACAAGTTCAACTATATTGATTTCAAATACAGATCCAAATCTCAAATTTAAACCATTTAAATTCCAATATAGTTTAAGGCTTAAAAATTTAAATGTTCAATTTAACCGTTTCGTATAGATCTCGATTTAACCTCATTATTATTTAGTCCTGAAATACTCCCTCATTTGACTCAGGATTATTTAAGCAACCTTAAATTCCATTTTTCTCAATATTTTCTTTAATTTACTCAAACGTGGAATATTCATTTAATCGCTTAAATCAAAAATCCAGTTATAAAATCCTACCTTTTAAAATTTCCCACTCAAAATTTTTAGATCGATTTAATTAAATAAATCCTTATTTAGATACCATTTAATTAACTCAAATTTATCTCCCCATCTTAAATTATCCCAATTATTTCAAAAATCTATTTGAAATATAAGTTACATAAATATTAACATAGTTTATGTATTAAATCAAACTTAATTAAATTAAATATTATTAAATCTATATATATAGAAATTTAAGAATTAACATTTATCAAGACCATATATTTCTTTCCAAACAAAGAATTTATTTCCAAAATATTTATATATGGACCACGGTGTCTGTATATATTCCTTATCATCTGGACAAGTGTTACGGATATTTATTATTTAAATCCGTACACTAAATATATACAGGTGGATATCATTCCAATCCGTAATCCCAAATTTAATTAAATGAAAATCGCTTGGGTCTATCATTTCAACCCATAACGAAATTCTCTTATTCTAAATTCTGTTCGGGTATGTATCACTTCAACCCATAGTGAATTCTAACTACATGGAACTTGGAGAGTGATAACAGATAACAAAAATATAGCAGGATATGATAATAATATACAACAGGCATATATCATCAGTAATTAAATAGAGTATAAACAATAGGATATGGTGTCATATCCCATAGGTGAACAGATACAGGTAATAGCATAAATATAACAATTTAAATAATTACAGCAGCATATTTCAATTGTTGTTTCAATTGAAATCAAATTTAATAAATAAAAGAACGTTAATCATGAGTGATTTCTCACCTTTCGAGGCTAGAGAGATCCGACGATAGAATACATTACAAAAATGCAAGCACGACTTCCAAGACCCGACTTGATAGGCACGAATTTGACGATTACAGTTGATAACAAGAATGGATGGAATAAATCAAAACGGGGTCGATGAAGAAAATTAGAATGAGTGAACTATTTACACATATAAATTCATATTCTAAACTCTAACACGTATTAAATTTAACATATATGCATTTTTTTAAAATCGTTGTTAATACTCTCAATCAAATCTTGTTTTACATATACTCCTACCGTTAATTTTAAACAATACTACCATAACCTACAGCCAATACCGACCTATATGCATAGCTAATACAAGTATGCCAACACTACAAGTTTTTATTTTATTTTATTTTATTTTAAACATATTAAAATATACTTCATATGTGAACCATGTTGAAACCAAAGCCCAAACTAATTCAAATTTATATAGTTCTATATATATACTACTACCAGATTGCTATGCATAGCTTACATTAAAATATACTTATAGCAATCTGATGGGAATATACTGGCCTACCTTATAACTTAATAGGCTCTATATTATATATATACTATATTCACTTAAAATCTGTACATGTAAAACTTATATTTTAAAAATAATAAAATGAAATAAAAGAAACTGTTTGACTGTTTTAACTAATATGAAACTTTTATTCTTTTATATTCGTGCCATAAACACCTATTAAAACATATTAAATTAAAAAATTATGTATCTCAAATTTTATTGTTAAAAATTTAACCCATATGTACATACTTAAGGACTCAACAGAACGTAACAATGTATATGTACCTTTGAATGCAAGCATGGAGGCACGGCTATGAAACTGCTACGTGGAAGGGAGGATTCTAGGGTGTTTCGGCCCATGAGGAGGAGGCTGCGGTAGCGGAGAGGAATGGCAGTGGTCGGGATGGTGACTGGGCTTGGCTTCGGAAGGCGGGAGTGGGTGCATTGCATAGATGGGAGGAGGAAGGAGGCTAGAGGCAAGCATGGGTTTTGGCGGCACGTGAGGACGTGGGTGGCGGAGACCGTGGGCGATGGCCGTTCGTGAGCTGCCTGGGCTTGCGGCGGCAAGGAGGGTGGAGGGAGGTTGCAGAGGAAAGAGGGAAACAGCAATAGAGGAGAGGGGAAGGTTGCGGATCTGGGCCGAGGCGGGGCTATGCTTGGCCGGAGGTGCGGTCATGGAGCTCGGTCGTGGAGGCCGAAGTCAGGGAGAGGTGATGAAAATGGGTTTTATAAAAGTGGGAGTGGTGGAAGGAGGAAGAAGAGATGTAGGCTCAAGCAAGTTCATATTTTTTTTTCTGTGAAGATTGAATAGGAAACGAAGTGGGAACAGGTGGCTACGATGGGAAGGTAGCAGGCCTTTAAATAGAAAAAAATATATAACTTTATGTAACGTATGATCCAAATCAACGTCAGGGAATTTTGAACGAAAAAAATGAATGCACTATCAACGGTCACCCTATGATACAGCTAAAATTTTAAAGCAATTAATTCTGATGTTTGTACAGCACGTCATCAGTTTAAAAAGGCAAGTATAAAAAGGGAAAAAGAATGGACAGAGAAATTTAAGCAAAAGGAAAGTTATAAAGTCAAGAGGAACCGTTCAAAATTAAATAAATGCACGTATAAAATCTTCATATTTCGAAACTAATGGAAAGATTGAATGGACAGTAATAAAAGAATGCGTAAATAACGTATAGAATTTTATACGTTTCAAACTTTTGAAATGGCATGGGATGACAACAGCTGTACACTGATTGAGAAGCTATTAAAGCAATTTAAATTTTTGCTTGGGATTCACGTTGAAGTTTGAAAGGCAAAGCAAAGTTAACGGTCAACATTTAAAGGTACCGTTACAACGAATATTTTATTGGTTCCGTCGTGTACGGGACCTCAAAATACAGAAATTTTATATATTATTGAGATCAGCACGACGAGACAATCATAATGGTATACAGATATTAGTGGTAAGATCATCCGATCAAAAGTCGATTATCGACACTAAAATGCTGTTAATTTGTTAGAAATAAGGTAAACGGAGCAGTAAACGTCCGAATCTAGGAAAACGAAAGATGACGTCTCACTCAGAAGAAGATTTAGAAATTTTTTATAGAAAAATATGCAGGCTTGAAAACAAATTATTATCTGCAATTATTAGCTAGCTTGGATTAAATAGAATTTCACAATGAAATAAATTGAAAATTTAAAATCTGCTATGTTTAATTGGACGTAATCCAAATATTAAATTTTTATTTCAAAATATTATTATAAAAATTTCACAAATATTCAGTTAGATATTAAAAAAATCAATTAAAATTATTGAAATTTTACGGGTCGTTACATTAGTTTACCTCATTCTTCGCAATATAGACCTCCAACTCCAACAAAAATACTATCCTTATACTAACTTTTCTACTATTACTATTATTATTACATATGAGGCCATTAGTAGTCTCTCTTCTCAACCAATCACAAAGGTCACACTTTCTCTTCAGTTACTTGGATTAATTTACTATTACATATTAAACAAAAATACTATCCTTACATCAATGGTTTTTCTACATCTTATCCCTAGTTTAACCATCGTTTTACTCTCCATTGCCTCCACAATCCCTTTGCTTCATCAAAAAATGAAATTAATATCTCAGTTGTTTAATGCGCCTTCTTCGCTGTGCTATGCATTAGAATCTCAGATTTTCTCAAGTGAAATCTATGTGCATTCCATTCAATCTTTCATCACCGAAGGTATATTTTGCACTAATTTTTCAACTAGATATTTTTCTTCATCAAAATTGGATTTTGCTGTAGATTTTAAGTTATTATTATCGATTTCATTTATTTTTTGGGTTTTCTAATATTGTTATATAAATATCTCCATTACCGCCTAAATTGAAAATATTATTTTCATTTCATATCTTATCATATACTATATACCTTATTAGCATATCTCTCACTATTTCCTTCCTTTTTTATTATAATTTTATAAATAAAATACCGCTCTGTCCTTAATTTTCCCCATTCTTCGTAATATAGATCTCCAACAAAAATACTATTCTTATACTATTTATTATACTATTATTATGTTATTATTATTACATATATGAGGCCATTGATATTCTCTCTTCTCAACCAATCACAAAATTCACATTTTTCTTTCAGTTATTTGGATTAATTTACTTACTTCAATGGTTTTTCTACATCTTCGCCATACTCTTACCATCTTTTACTCTCCATTGACTCCATTCAATCTTAAGTAAAATCTGTGTGCATTCCATACAATCTTTCATAACCGGAGATATAAATTACACTAATTTTCCATCTTATATTTTTTTTATCAAAATTGGATTTTCTGTAGATTTAAGTTATTATTCTTAATTTCATTTATTTTCTAGGTTTTTAATACTATTGTGTAAATATCTCCATTATCACCTAAATTCAAAATTTATTTTCATCTCATAGTGAGGTACAATACTAGAGTGTTGGTTTTAGTTCATGAAATTGTAGTATAAGTATATTTTCTTAATTGGGTCGGTTTAATTAATTAATTCGTCAAGTAAAATCCATGTACATTCCATTGAATTTTTCATCAACCGAAGGTATATTTTGCACTAATTTTTCAACTTGATATTTTTCTTCGTCAAAATTGTATTTTTCTATAGATTTTAAGTTTTGATTAATGATTTCATTTATTTTTTAGGTTTTCTAATATTGTTGTGTAAATACCTCCATTATCCCCTAAATTCAAAATTTTATTTTCACTTCATATTGAGGTAAAATACTAGAGTGTCGCTTTTGGTTCGTGAAATTATAATATTAGTATTCTCTTAATTGGTTAAGTTTTAACGATTAATTTTTCTAGTTATGTAAAACCAAAGTTTATCGAAGGGTTTGATATATTATATGACCGTTTGTATTCTAGCTTCCCATTCATTTTTATTCACAATCCTTTTCTCTCTTTAATTTGAGTGATAACTTTTATAACTCTAATATTATTTACCATTTCAAAATCCAAACTAGATCTTATTATATGGTAATAATTATAATGACAGATTACAATAAAATCTTATCAATTGGTATTAAACTAACTTTAAATACAAATGATATATCAATGATACCATAAAAGGAAATGATTAGATTGAATTAGTTACCACTAATTCTGTTGAATTTGAATTTAATTTAGTTGGAGTATTAACTATAAATAATTGGCTTTACTTTAATTTTTTCAATTGTATTAAAATTTAAGCATCCGACCTTTCGTATCTTGATTCCCATTCACCCAAAATCATATCTCATTTCCTATTAATTTGAATAAACTTTTTATAATTATCGCCTCTATTCTTTTGTTACTTTCCATCTCCATTAAAAGTCAACTTTCAAATCTACATCTTTTTTCCATGTAATTTATTCATTTTATTAAGGTAAATAAATGTCTTTTAAGCATAACAATAATGAAATGTTGAAATATATTTGAATTAAGTTATTCAATGATTTCAATTTGGAAATAGAATAAAAATATAATTATATGAAGATTCGTGTGTGTATCTATACATACATGCATACATATATATATATATATATATATATATATATACATATATATGTATGTATGTATGTATGTATGTATGCATAGATACACACACACATACATATATATATATATATATATATATATATATATATATATATATATACATACAATCATATGCACACACACACACATATATATATCTATATATAGATATATATAGTTCAACCTCTCACATTTTTTTTCTTCTTTTGTCATTCAATCTCAATTGAAATGTTGATCTCTTCTTAGTTCAACCTTTAATTCTTTTACTTCTTAGGATTCTCTATTCTAAAATAAATTCTCTAATTAATATTTGAACATTTCCGAACTAAATCTCTTCCTCCCATTATTCTATCAGTTTATCTACTATAACTATTCTATCTGCCTACTATAAATAAAAGAGAATATATTTCTATTTATATTCTTGGTACTCATTCATTCTCATTTTCTCTCGTTAATTTAAATGATAATTTTTTACATGATTATTTAGCATTTCTAACTCAAGATTAAATTTCATTATAAGGTAATAACCATAACTACAGAGTATAATAAAGTCTTACCGATTGGTAGTAGTAACTTTAAATATAATGGAACGTATCAATGAAACTGATAAAAGGAGCTGATTAAAAGGAAGCAATAACTACTAATTCAGTGGAGTAAAAATTTAATTTAGTTGGATTATTAACTACAATAAATTTTATTTAATTTAAGTCTATTTGATTGTATAAAAATATAAGTATCTGACCATTCATATCCTCATTCATCCTAAATCATAAATTCGATTCTATTCATTTGAATAACTTTTTACAATTATCACCTCCATTCCTTTATCACCTACATATCCGTTAAAATACAAATTTCAAATATTTATTTTAAATCTTTATCTTTCTCCATATAATTTATTCATTTGATTCAGGTAAATAAGTGCCTTATTATATTTTTTATTTTCCATTGTATTTTTATTTTCATTCCCATCAGTTAAACTATTGTGGCGACCCACCTCTTCGACTCTTAGAAATCGATAATAATACGTCATCAGTATTCACGTGCCGTAAATCCAAGCGCTGAAGAGGCAGATTATCATGGGGTAATAGAAATTAATGATAGAAGATAGAATAATAACAGAATCTCACATTGCTTTTAACAAGTGGAAATCATAAAGGTAGCATATATAATCACTCTCAAAGTGAGATATCAGGGTCACGATAAGTACTAACCGGGTAGGGATAGTTATAATGGCCTATCTCTACGCATGTTGGTAGTAACATATACATTCAAATTGCTTCGTGCTTTAGGCTTCATGCTCCCAATGCTCCAAAATGCTCCTAATCAACTAACTACTAGGCTGCTCGTGGAAAATTAGGGCACCTAGATTTTAACGGAAAAAAATAAACTCCGGGCCAGTCATGGGACTGGTGTAAGAAACTCAAAATACGAGTTTAAAAAGAAAAAGGTATCTCATAAGACCACGCCCACACATAAATACGGATGGATTTTTACATTATGATAATCAAAACGTTTATATGAAAAATGCATTTGATATTATTTTTAATGACGATCCTTTGTAAACATTTGCAAGTAAACTTATTAATGTCAGCCGAAATTGTTACCATATTAAATTCCAGTATGTTAGGCACTGCAAACAAAAATCTTACAAGCTCGTTCGAGGAATGGATTTCCATAAAATGGCAGGTAAGGGACCACCTTCCGCACAGTACATCTTTTGAGGAATGTACCGAGGATACCCAAACAATCCTCCGCCTCTGGCAAGACCGGACTATCCCTATTTGGCACTCATATATGACCTGGATAGAACAGAATATGACATCACCCCCGTCATTACCAATCCATCCGGGATCCCATAGCTTACGTCACATACTCAACATATAGAGAGTAATCTAGAAAGGTGATGACCATACCCTAATGGTTGTAAACAACATAGCCTTGTAGCATACCATGTTTAAGCCATTACCAAGTGATGAGGCCTGAGGTAGCGATTACCTTTCGCATAGTAAATTCCACTTTGAATTCCACATGGCTATCGCATAGTCACACAACTGATTTCTACAAACATATAATTCTTGAGCTCATACGTCTCGGGAATGGATGTTAAGCTAAGATAAGCTGCCTTCTCCGCCATCAAACATACGATATGTTCATAGAGATCAATTTATGTAACTAGAAATGAAACGTCACACATTCGTCCATACAAGTTGCCCGGGAATAGGACAAACCAAAGGCACTCTCATACCACATCCTGTCAGGAATCACCCCTAGGATTAGTAGCGAGTGGTCCTTGCAATTGAAGATCTTAAATAAAGAACTACTGCCACATAATGTGATATGATAAATTTCCCCCAAGGGTTAGTGACAAGCTGCCCTAGATTCCATTTTCCTAATCATATCCATGTCAAATTGGTTCGAAGTGGTATCCAAATAGGAATTACTCTAAATCTGACCCCGCTTCCTTCGAACAATCATCGATAAAAAGATGTTTTATGAATAGCGAATCATTCGTTAATTGATTAAGTTCTTTTATCAAAATCTCTTTTAGAGATATATATTTCTAAAACAATCTTTTCGGTATATACGGAATCATTAAACCTCTCTCTTCAAATTCTTTGATTAATTTAAACCTAACTGGGAATAATTTGAAATCATTTCCTTTTTCACTTAAGAAAATATTGATCTGAGCAAACCAAATTCACTATCCCATCCGTTGGGCCAGTCCTTATAGCCAGGGAGAGTTGGAAACTGTTTTCCAAACTCAAGTCCAGACACTATCTCTTTGACACCTTTAAGGCGATTAAGTTATTTGATCGACTCTAAATCATTAACATTTAATCATTCCTTAAATTCTTCAAATCATCTTTAAAAAAATTTATAAATAATTTAAAAATATTCACAAAAGGTTTCGAAAAGAATGGTGGCGTTTAAAGCTAGATTTCAAAATGTTGTAGAAAAGTGTTGTGGAAAGTGCCTTTTAAGCTATTTTGATTAAAACGACTTTTTGTCATTTAGAAATTGATTTTTATAAATAAAATCACTTTTAACATGTTTTGAAATAGTTTATAATTTATTTCATTTTTTTAAACTATTTTAAAATATCATTTTCAAAGAAATCATGTTATAGGTTACGAACTACAAAACCGTGATTTTTCCAAAACAATTGTTTTACTCATATTTCAAAATCTACTCATTGAAATCTCGATTTTCTTTCTTTATTTGAAAACAATGGATATAATAATTCGAAAAATTCTTATCTCAAAGACTTCTAGGCTATATTCCATTCTATATACTTGTATGACTTTTATGGCATGAAATCACGAACTACCATTATACGACGCGCCTATTTTTGACTTAATTTCCAATTACTTTTCAAACTTCACCAAAATACTTTCAAATGTTTACAAAACTTTTCAAATCCATATTTAAACCTTTTTAAAGAGGATTAACATTCCATATACATCAATTTATTAAATGGAGGAAAGTGATTTCCTTTGTGCGTATCGACGTGTATTTCAACTACTTGCATCAATATTCAACATTATATTAAACAGTCATCATCAATAATCATAATCAAACTTGTATAACATCCAATAGCATATAACACTATATTTTAGGAGTTTCTCACCTTGGTTTAAGCGATTCACTTAAAATTGGCTATAGCTTTGCTATTCGGTTTTTAAAGTTCATGATCCTCTAGACTAAGGCTCCTAGGTGGCTCGGCCTAAACTTGGAAGGGGTTGAAGAGCTCACAGCCTAGGGTAGAGGAATAGGAAGGCTCGGCCTTTAATGGAAGAAGAGGAGGCCATGAAAGATAAAGAGGGAAATGGGAGTTTTGGAATCGTTTCAAAGTACTTAAGTGTATATAAGTATATGTTATAATTTTAAATTCTTTTTGGAGAATTGTTTTAGCATTATTTCCTTAAGATTGGAAGCCATGAAAGTATGGAGAAAGAGCTTAGGGAATGAAGAGGAAGATGAATGAAAATAAAGTGGAGAGTGTAGGGTATTTATAGGGATGGAAGCGGAGTAAAATATATTGGATATTTTATGCACTACATCATTACTTGCATCACCACCCACTTCACCCACCCACCAAAGTATGGCCATATGCACCCCCTCCCCATGTGCTTGAAATGATGCTTGTATTGTGGTGGACTTTTGGTTAGCTTAGGAAGTAAGGAAAGGAGAAATATCTTGAATATTTTATACATATATGTTTTTATATTTATATGTGCTTGCGTCAAAATTGGTCACAAACCCCAAAAGTAGTGAAAGCACCAGTATTTACACACAAGTCTTCGGTATCCAGTCGCAGATCTCAGATCCAGATGATGTAGAGAACAAAAATAAAGAAATAAGAAAATTAAAATGAAAGAAGGTGAGAAAAGACATGATATTTATAGTGGTTCGGCTATCTCCTACATACGTCGACTTTGAATTGATCCTTTTATTCCTTTTATACTGATTACAATTACAATCCTTTTAAAACAAATAACCAAAATGATAGAGTGTCGCTTAGAAAAGAAGAAGCCAATCCCCTTTTCAACCGTCATGCAGTTGCTATTTATAGGCGTAAATCTAGAAATTTCTACCCCAAAACTCGAAATACCTCTTCTCATACATGGGTGGGCCCACCAGATCGATCTGGAGTGGTTTGGGATTGATCTATGTTATTTTCGTAACGATCCAAAACGGCCCCAATTGAGTTGAGATCAATTAGGAGATCTCATGAGTGAATAAGAAAGCTTCTATGAAAATTTCATAGCATTTGGATCTATGGTTTAAGAGTTATGATCGGTCCAAAGTTGAGTTTGCAAGTAGGCTGGTAATTTCAAATCGATTGATTCATATCAATCACCTTCGTACCCATCCTATTCCATCGTCTCATGTCCATCATTTATGTAACCATCGATCCCCATATCCATAATAGTAGCCTTCGTATTGGTCCGAGTTTCATGCTCCGATCCATGCAATACGCTCCTTCCCCTGACCGGTTCCTTTATATCGATCAATACAGACGCGATCGATACGAAATAGCTCATGAGTTCTTACTACCCTTCGTATCCATCCCTTGCACCTTTCTTCATATCGATATGATGCCGCTTCGAGAAGCACATGTCTTCATATCCATCAAGTCCGCATCCATCCAAGTCTTGCTTCCTTCATATCGATCCAAGCTTTGATCGATACGAAGTGTGCCGTCATGCCTTGCCGTATCCATCTAATGCACGGCATCGATATAAAAACCGACCGATCTAAAGTACAAAATCCTTATCGTCCTGATCGATACAAAAGTATCGATATGAATCAATTTTCCATGAACATTGATCCATCCATATCTTGAGCATACGAACTTCTTTTGACCTGAAATTTAAAATGTAGCCTTACCGAGCCTTATTTATCATTCCCAATCGATTCTACCTTGGTTGACGCTTGGTCCAATTTTGATGGTGTCAATCATAGCCTTGTTTGCAATCGATCTCCAATCCTAATATCCATCCTTTTTAGCCAATTTGTTGATATCCATGCCTGTCCAAAAGGTGGGGTAACATTTGCCGCCCAAAACATGCCTTATGGTAGAAAGGCGTGTTTGGAATAACTTTAAATCCGACATCCAAAGTCCATATTCCATCCATAGCCATATCATTCGATCCATAATCCAATCCATCACGAAGCCATTCCATAGCCATATCCTTACCCAAAATCCCTGATTATTCTGAGTAGATATCCGATTTCGAATACAACAATCAAATCCTTAACCAATTCCATATCCTTCTGAACCCGGCAACCGAATTCTGATCTATCCATATCCAGGACCCAATGACCAAATCCATGACCTTCCCATGTCGACATCTAACTCCGGGACCTCTCCAGGTCGTGTTATCCAAATCCGGGACCTCTCCAGGTCCTCAGCCAAAAGCTGGACCTCTCCAGGTTCATATCCAAAGTCATAGATCTCGTCGGGTCATTTTATCCTGCTCTAGCCTCGACTCTCCAGTAGAGGGATAATCCGTGGTTTCCCTTCTCCAGCCTCGACTCTAATCGGGGACTTATCTTCTCTGGCCCTAACTCTCCAGTCAGGGACTTACATCCTCCGGCCTCAACTCTCCAGTCTAGGACTTAAATTATCCGGCCTCGACTCTCCGATCGAGGACTTATATTCTTTGGCCTTGACTATCCGATTGAGGACTTATATTCCTCGGCCTCAACTCTTCGGTCGAGGACTTATATTCTCCGGCTGGTCGAGGACTTATATTCTGCGGCCTCGACTCTCCAGCCGAGGACTTATATTCTCCGACCTCGACTCTCCGGTCGAGGACTTAATCTGAGTTCGAGTCCATCTTGTCACTCTCCGACGAAGGGACTCGTAACCCATGGTTCTTGCCTTGTCTCTTCGATCAGGACCGTAACTGTGTGACTTATAGTATTTATTATGTTAATTCTAATCCAATCATAAAAGAGTTTAATTGATAAAAAGGTCCAACCAAGAAAACCAAACAACCATAGTACCAAAAAGCGAAACTAGAGTTTGCAGAAAATAGAAAAAACAAGATTTCATAAACCCGAGCATTACGGTTTATCATCATCTCAAAGCGTGCCTAGGGACCGTCCTCGATCTTGTACATGTGTAAGTGACTTAGCCGCAGTACTTCAGGTTTTTTACTTATTCCATCCATAAACCCATCAGTTGATAATAAGCTGACGACAATGCCTAGATCTAGTGCCATCTTCGTTTGAGGTAGGTGGTGGCTGCTCCTGTTCCGCTACTATAACTCGATTTCTTATGTATTGCTGCAAATGACCATTCCTCACGTGCTCCTTAATAATATCCTTCAAATGCCTGCAATCGTTCATGTGGTGCCCATCTAGCTCGTGGAATAGGCAATGCTTTCCTGATGCCAGCTTGCACTTAGAGGGTTCCCTTTTTGCCGGCCTTTGATACTGGTGGTGCCCTCGAGCATACAAATAAATCCTTTCCAATGTTTCAGTCAAATCCATGTAAGAAGAAAATTTAGATTCCCTCCATTTCCTTTTCGATGTGTTACCGCTGTCATTTTTTTCCTTTTGCCTCTATCATCCTTTTTTGAATCCTCTCTTGGTGGACCTCCACCTTTTGCCACATAACTTCAGCCTCTCTCCCCTCTCTTTTATCCTTCCATCTTCCTAACATAGAAACTTTTCCACTTCATGGTAAAACTCCTCGAGATCCATTGGTGGATCCCACTCCAACGATATCTTGAAATCCTTATCTGCAACCCTTGAACTGCTGCCATCAAAACCAACGATGGATCGGGTCGATCTGCTAAAGCCACTGCTGCACTGAATTTGGTTAAGAAATCCCTAAATGATTCTCCCTTCCATTTTTTCATTGATGTTAAAGTTATCACATTTTTGGGTCTCATGATGTGGACCTGAAATTACCTCATAAACCTCTCAATCAACTCCGTCCATGTGCCAATAGAGCCACTTTCCACTTGTCCGAACCATAGTGCTGCTATATCCGTCAAATACAAGGGGTAGCATTGTGCCATGACCTCCTCTGATGCACAAAGTACTTCCATTTTCTCGTGTACCTAGTCAAGTGAACAACGGGATTTGTTCTACCATCATACATTTCCAGTGTTGCTAGTTTAAAATCCAACGGATTCCTAGCTTGCCTTATCGTAGGAGCAAAAGGGCTCCTGTTCACATCCTCCAAATCTCTATTCACCTATCCTCGCCTCATAGCCCGTCTGATCATGTCTGCTAACCAGTTGTAATCATCAAGTGGTAGCCACTGTCCTTGTCTCCAACCTTCCCCCTAATTCCATGAGGGAATCCTGAAACCGGCCCTTTTGAACGAGCATCTAAATACCAATCAACGCCAAACTGCACAGCACCGCCAGGTATCCTTCCTGGAATTGAGCCAGCATGATCTGAAGATATGCCCCGTAGTGCAGGAGCTACTCCCGATGGTTCCATCTTGTCTCGCATCCCATTTGCTTTGTTTTCTTGGTCGTTATTCTAGATTTCCTCTGTTCCTACTGCTCTAGATTTGTGATCCCCATTTACAACATTCCCTATAACTCTGTTCCCTTGACTTTGCACTCCAGCTTGTTCAACCTATCAAAATAGGTTCTGTATCATGTCCTTTTTCCTTTTCGGAATCGTTTCCATCTCGTCTCTAGTAATATAGATTGAGGCTTGATTATCTCATAAGGAAGCCTCTTGACTTCATGTTGACTCCTCTCCGTTCACAGCCTCTGTTATCCTGCCTTTTGGCAAGGCCGTGACACCAGGAAGTTGAATGGAAATTAAAGACAGATCATCCTTAAGAACGGATGTACGCAGGTTCTCTATGGATGTTGGTAAATTCTGTCTATGTCCGGATCAAGCTAATATTGATATGACATGACAAGCAAAGCCATGAAAGCGAACATTCCAAATTTCAAGTCAATCGGAGTTTGTACGCTCAAGTTACGATTGATGCAAACCAAGGAAATCAACTCATTCGTATCCATCATTCCGCCTATTTCGCATCGGTTCATTTCATATCCATTTAGACAAACCCACTTCGTATCCTTTCATGTCCACCCGCTTCGTATCCATCGGTAGTAACATGAGAGTCCATTTCGTATCGATCCACTTTAAAACATGCTTTGTATCGATCGACCATAGATCGATACGAAATCAACACCTCCCACTGATACGAACCCAATCAATAAGCAATATAAAATGGCCTCTAAACTATCGATACGAAGAGCGTAAGTTCGTATCAATAAGAAGCAAACTGTAAAGGATCGGTACGAAGTTGGATGCAACGGATCAATGCGAAGTTGAGTGCTAAAAAGCGATACGAAGGGAATATCCTGGGTTGGCCTGAACGAGGCACATCCAAGTGGAAGACTCGGTTACTCGACAATAAAAGTGGATCGATCCAAAAAGTTAGCGCCATATGATCAGATATCACATGTCCAGAAGCGATGCGAACAGATCAATCCGAACAGGAAGCAATGCGAATCCAATAGCTATCGAAAAATCCAATATTGGATCAATCATAACTCAAGATCTACAAGTCCAAATGCCACCAAATTTAAACTGGAGCTTGCGTAAAACCTCGTGAGTGTTCATGATCGATCTCGACTCGATTGGACAAAATCTTGATCGATACTAATTTCATTTGTATCGATCACAGATAAAGTTCAAACTATTGAGGATCGATCACGTGGGCTCACCCACATGAGGGAAGGGGTCTTCTGAGATCTAAGCGAGATATTTGCTGCCTACGCCTATAAATAGCAGCTTAGGACCTACTGAAAAAGGACTTTTGGCTCTTCTACGTCCAGACTCTGCCGAAATCACTATTGTACTTGAATTTTACTGTTGTAACTCGTTGTAACCAGCAAGAAAAAATTAATAAAAGTCAGCCATTTCATAGTGTACGTAGGCTATATGCCAAACCACTCTAGATCTGTGTGTTTTTATGCGATTTACTTGTTTATCAATTGGAGTGTTTGTTAGATCTTCCTCCTTTTCCATTTATATTCTTCATTTTACCTCTTTGAACACATCCAAAGTGTGTTGTGCCCAATTTTGGTATAAACATTTTGGTGCATTCCACGGAGAAAACCCAGCTTTTCTCTTGCTTGTTGGATCTACTACCGATATAGGGTTGAAAGAATCTAAGGAGAAGATCCAGATTTCAAGTCTAAAGTTCTTCTATCCTATTCAGATTTGCACCAAGTCTAGAAAAGAACTTCGCTATCCATCATGTTTAACACTAAGATCACTTCAACAGCTACAGGTCCAGAAGGACGGGACATACAGAACCTCATGCAACTTCCTCTTACATATCATAATGCTGTTTGACCTTCAGATCCGCAAGGCCCTGCCACTAGGGAAGAATTTCAATTGTTAATGCAAGAGCTGACTCAAAGCCGCCAGCAGCTTACTCAGCAACTCCATGCTAATGCATAATTGACCAATCAGCTGAATCGTCAAAGACGAAGGAGATACAGAAGGGATCAAGCTTCCTATTTGTCCACCGAGAATTTAGCCTTTTCTAACTACCATCATAGATCTATGCGTCCATGGTTGGACGGAAGCTATGCACAAGCTACTAGACAGCAGCACACCTTGAGTCTTAGACAACCAAGAGCTAGCCCATCAACCGGCCATTAGACTGGGCCCTCCTCCGAAGATGGCAATGTTCCTTATCATACTACCGACGATCGCGCCGCCATTGATTTGGGAGCTGATGCCCGAAATCGGACAGACCCAAACCATCGTTGCATGAATGTACTCCATAACTCTATGTCCTAAAAGACTTACAACCAAGGGATGAGATATGGACTGTTGACCATGTCAGATCCATCCTCTCATCGTGAAACCTGACCACACCTTGGCTCAGCATGCCCAAATGTCCAGATGTCGGATATTCCAACAATGATCCATTAGATGATTCGTGAAAGTTATGGTCTCACCAACAATGACTAGGAAATCTCCCGGAGTCATACCCCTTTCACTGATGATATACTCTACACTGAACCACCTCGGTGATTCAGTATGTCAACTCTACCCATTTATGAAGGAAGCTCTGATCCTAATCAGAACATCATAAAGTATGAATGCTTGATGAATGCTGCACGAGCTGATGACGCAGTTAAGCATCGAAGCTTTTCGATTTCCCTAGAGGGCATAGCAACTATGTAGTTTACTCGTTTACTACCTCGATCTATCTTGTGTTTTGATCAATCAGCAACAAAGTTTGTTGAACAGTTTTGCATGCATGTCATAAGGCCGAAGGATGTTAATACCTTGTTTAGTGGTACTCAAGCTCCTAGAGAAACACTTAAATGCTATCTGGAGAGGTTTTACGCTGCATGCGCTGAGATTAGTAATCCCAGTGATAACTCAATTTGATGTACTAACTAAGGGGATCGATCCCGACTCTGAATTCAGCAACTAGTTGGCCGAAAAACCTCCTGCGTCATTGGACCATTTCTATTCCAAGGCAGCCTAGTTCTTGAGAAGGGAGGGTGCGAAAAAACTAGGAAAAAGGATGACGAAGGACCTAATATGGAGGGAATCCAGAGCAAGTTACCAATAAATAAACCGGGGAGAGTCCGAAAAGGTACAACTGAACATACAGAATAAATAGAATCAGTAGAAAGGCAATGGAAATCAAAACAAGAAATGGGATCAGAATCGTGAGCCGCGACGTAGAGCTCCTATGTTTGACAATTATACTCCTTTATATATGTCACTGGAAAATGTGTATTTACAGACCTGCAATACTATTCAGTATAAGAAACCTGCTCCGAAGCAATCATTGGAAAACAGATTTAAACGGGGAAGTTTTGTAGATTCCACGATAGCTTCTGCCATAACACGAATGAGTGTCTTCATTTGCAGGATCTCATTGATAAATCGATACGTGAGAGAAAGTTAGAGCAGTCTGTGCGGGATCCGCATTCAAGAGGTCCGAGCCTATCAAATCAGAACCATATGCCAAATCAGGCGAGATAGGAGGAACCCGCTCGTACCGATGGGAGGTTGGTGATAAATACTGTTCGTGGTGGTCTTCATCCAATAGACCGAAGCTGGAAGGAAATGGAGTCATATGCCAGTTAAATTAGGTATGCCGGTTTCGAATGTTGTAGTAGTTTGGAAGATGGGACTCCAGCCAAGCAACATAAGACGATGACAAATGACTCGTATTTCGAGACAGGGTTGTCGACAGAGTTGAAGCCCCAACCATTGATCCACTTGTCATTTCAGCTCAGGTAGGTCCTGCTTGGATGAAGAGGATCTTAGTAGACAGTGGAAGTTCTGCGAACATACTGTTCAAGCGAGCCCATGATCAGATGAAAATGGAAACAAAGGACTTGAAGCCTTGTTAGTCTCATATTCATGGATTTGATGGGAGCGCAACTATACCCATAAGCATGTTGGAACTACCAGTGGAGCTGGGAATTGGAAAACGCCGAAGAGTTCGAATATTACAGTTTGTTGTGTTGGATATAGACTCGCCATACAATGCTTTTTTGGGCCAACCGACCCTAGTTGAGTTCATGGATGCTATTGCTCCTCGGTGTCTGACTATAAAATTCCCTACCGACAATGGAGTTGGAGTTGTTCAGGGAGACCAGGCTGTTGGACAAGCCTATTATGTCACTGAGCTGCGGGAAGCGTAGCGAAAGGAAAAAGGAAAGAAAATAAAGAAATCTCTTTGCGTCTGTTTTGTTGGGAATTAACAGCTAATGCCTGGGCCTAGGCCTTGGCACCCTAACCAATTCCCAAGGGATCTTGACCCAAGAGATATCAAAAGTAAATACGAAAGTAGAGACAGTCAAGCTTCCCCGACCGAGCTGACGATCGATGTTCCAATCGACGACGATGATGATTCTTAAATGATAAAGATTGGACTCGGCTAAGCCAACAGATGCAAGATGAATTGGTTGAATTTCTTCGGGCAAACCTCGACGTGTTTGCTTGGACATATTCTGACATGTGTGGAATCTCCCTAGACATTGCAATCCATGCATTGAATATTGACCCGCGGCATGTCCCGGTCAAGCTAAAAAGGTATGGTATGGATCCAGAGAGATCTGCGGCCCTTAAGGAAGAGGTAGAGAAACTCAAATCGAACAGGTTTATCCGAGATGCATTATATCCGAAATGGGTGTCAAATCCTATACTTGTTTGAAATCCACTAACAAATGCATTCCCTTCTTCGACTAATCAGAAAAGGGAAACGAAACTTTGTATGGACTACGGAATGTGAAGGTGCCTTCCGAGCATTAATTCGACATCTCTCCACACCACCTATTCTGTCGAAGCCCATTGATCATGAGAGATTTTACATCTACTTGGCGATGCTAGAAAATGCAATCAGTGCTGCCCTAATTTGGGAGGAAGACCGTATACGACGACCGGTCTATTATGTCAGTAAATGACTAAAGGGAGTAGAGAAAAATTATGCAAAGCTAGAAAAGTTGGCTTTTTGTCTTATCATTGCCTCAAGGAAGCTCCATCTGTATTTCCAGGCTCATCCTATCACCGACTGCACCGACCAGCAATTATGGAAAGTCCTTACACGACCTGAGACATCTGGTAGGCTACTCAAGTGGAATATCGAGTTAAGTTAGTTTGACATTACCTATGCTCTAAGGTGAGCTATCGAAGGACAAGTCCTAGCGGCTTCATCGTTGAATTCACTATCCCGAAGGACCTTCCCGAAACCAGTGAATCTCCCAAGTATATCTAGAAGTTGCATACTAATGGTGCATCAAATGATCGTTGCTCAAGCGTCGGAGTTGTACTTGAAACTCCAGAAGGCCGATCTATATGTTATGCTTTAAAGTTTGCGACCAACAACGAAGCTGAATACGAAGCCCTAGTTGCTTGATTGAGACTTACTGGAGATTTAAGAATAATTACGGTGGAGATTTATTGTGATTAGCAATTGGTCGTGTGTCACATTCGGGGGGGTACCTGGCCAAAGACCGAAGGCTGGCTGCTTACCTTGCTTGGGTTCTGGAGATATTGAATCAGTTCGATTATTATACCATTTATTACATACCCCGAGAGCACAATCAGAAAGCCGATTCATTAGCAAAGTTAGCCAGTATAGGTGAAGCACAACAAATGGGAATCGTTTCCATGGAAACATTATCTTCCTCGAGCATCGATCAGATGGAAACAGATTGGGTATTTGAGGTCATTCCCGATAAGGAGTGATGGATGACTCCGTTTAGAAATTATCTCGAGCATGGGACCCTACCGGAGCGTAGGAGTGAAAAGAGATAAATTCTTCAAAAAGCTTCATGGTTCACTATTCAAAATGGATTCAAGTATAGAAGAGGGTACTCAGTTCTTTTACTCCGGTGTATTGCTCATGATGAAATCAAATGGGTGTTGCATGATGTACATGAAGGAGAATGTGGCAATCACACCGAAGGGAAAGCTCTTGACATGAAAGTTCTACTATATGGATATTATTGGTCGACTGTAAATTGTGATGCATCGTACTATGCCACAAAATGGGACAGATGTCAAAAACACGCTTGGATTCTTAGAGCCCTGCCTACCGAAATAACTCAGATGGTCAGTCCATGGATATTTGCAGTATGGGGCATTGACATTATTGGTTCTCTACTTTTAGCCAAAGGTGGTGCAAAGTACGCCATCGTCGCAGTTGATTACTTTACTAAGTGGGAGAAACTGAACCCCTTGCTACAATCACGACAAAGAAAGTGATCAATTGTGTAGTACACAACATTATCTACCGATTTGGTCTCCCACATACCATCGTTATAGACAATGGAGCCTAATTCGACAATGTTGAATTTAAGAATTTCTATCAACGGTTCCATATCTTGAAGAAGTTCTCCATAGTTGCACACTCTCAAGCGAATGGACAGGTTGAAGTTGTTAATAAAGTTATAAAGTCTATTCTGAAGAAACGACTGGAAAAGGCTGGGGACAAATGGATTAATGAACTTCCTATGGCTTTATGGTCTTATCGAAAACCTATAAATCCATGACCGGCCACACTCTATTCTCTCTTTCATATTGTTCAGAAGCCGTTATTCCAATCGAGATGGAAGTATCTTCTTATCGCGTGACATATTATGATCCAAAAATGAATGCTATACTGCTTGCTGAATCTTTGGATTTATTGGATGAGAGGCGTGAAGAGGCTGATTTGAGGGCAGCCGCATACTAAAGTCGAGTTGCCCGGTTATATAATGCCAAGGACTAACCCCAAACCTTCGAACTTGGCGATCTCATCCTTAATAGAATTTACCAGGTTCCTTCACATATAAAGCCAATGTGGGAAGGGCCGTATGTCGGTGAACAAAAGCTCGGAGATGGAACAATTAAATTATCGATCGTTGATGATCTTACTCTGCTGAGAGCAGTAACATAGAGCTTCGTTGATACTACACATAACAGGCTCTGTTTATTTATTCAGTTTACTTTTCATTTGCAATTTTTTGTGCATTTCGAAATTTGAATTTGTAATAAGGCAACTGACTTTGTCATATTTTCTTATTTCAACAATAAAATGCAATCTCTTCGAGCTAGAGCTGTGATTCTTTGAAATGCGTCATACGACCATCACTATGCACGGAGAACTAAGTTCCACCATATAGAGGGACTTATTCAAATAGGGAGTGACTGTGATACGACCGATCACTAGCTAAGTGAAACTCAAGCTCGGGGACAAGTCATGAAACTGAAGCCAAAAAAGGATTGATACACAACAACCCTCTAACTAACTCCAGATTCCTAGAGTGTGAATTGGAGTATAAACTTACAAATGCGGTTTCAAAGAGGGTGGAACCATCCACCTAACGACTTCGCCTGTATTTAACCAAGTTTGAGGAGGATGGACCCGTCCATCTAACTACTTCGCTTGTTAACTCAGGGTGGATGTTGTCCGACCATCCATGATCTTGATATATCTTTCGTTCCCGGAGTGCGAACGACTAGAGCTTAAATAGATGTGGCTAACCATATGTCAGCCAACTTCAGATTCCTGGAGTGTGAATTGAGTATAAACATAAATACCAAATGAGTGAGATTGACCACCCATCAACTAACTTCAGATTCCCTGAGTGCGAACCAGAGTATAAACATCAACCACCTTTGGATTCCCAGAGTGCGAATCGGAGTATAAACATCAGCTAACTCCGGATTTCCAGAGTGCGAACTAGTGTATAAACATCGACTAACTCCAAAATCTCCGGAGTGCAGATCGAAGTGCAAACATAAACCGTGTGTGAAGCGACTGGCCATAAGACAACTCCGAGTCCCCGAAGTGCGGCCGTAATATAAACATGAATCAGGTGTGACTGATCACCCACGAATCAATATATGTCCCCAAAGTGTGGAAAGAGTTCTGAACATCAAATGAGTGTGACTGACTGCTCATAAAATAACTTTAAGTCCCGGAGCATGGATGTATCTCTAAATCTCAAGCGGGCATAATCGACCGCCTACGAACAAGTGCAATCCCCTAAGTATGGACGCAATTACCAATTAATGAGCATGTATGGTTCGACTACCTAAACTCGTCATTCTTCAGCTTTGCCTCATAAATTTAAGATCGATGTGTTAAACGCAAACAGCGACTGCTAACTGATCTTTTCGACTTATCCCTGGAACTGGGGGCAGAACTTAAGTGCCAGCCACTGATGGAGACAATGCAACATCAGAGTTCGACTTAACGCTCGATCGCGACCTTAAACCATAGCTTTGGAACTTAGCGACTAAACCTAGGTCTGGTTCAAAGACTAAAACTTCACGAGTATATTGAATGGAAGTTCAAGCGCTGAAATACTTTAACAAATGAACACAAACTGAGCTGAAGACAAAATAAATAAAGTTTTATTTCAACTATTCTTTGGAAGAGAAGAATAAGCACAAAATTATTCCAAAAAATCCTACTAGTGGGGGCCGAACCCACATCTATACACGACCTACAAAAAGCAAAAGTAGATTCCTATTTATCTACCAAAAATGAACCAGGAAGATATGTTTATTCTTTCTTTTTCCTCGGCTTCTTCTTCGGCGTTGACCCGCTGGAGCTGCCACTTGGTTGCCTCTTTGAACCCTTGCCTTTTGGCCATTGATCTCCAATCGAGGGCATTATAGTAACCTCCTCCTCCGAATTCGCTTGAATTGGAATGATTTCTAAAGGCAGAGTCGGAGGGATAGGATCAATATTAGAAGGCGGAGGAGGCGCACTTGTGTCAAAAACCGCGCCACCAGGAGAAATCATTCGTAAAGGAGCTGGACCTAGGCCCGCCATCCCACCTCTAAAGCTACTGGCTCATGCAGTCACTTCCATTTCAGTATTGATTTCACCAATTATCTCCTCTTCATGCATTATTTGGGCATCTCCAAGGGCGCTAGCAGTTGGGCCCGAGGAACTAGTCACGGGCATGCCTCCACCCATAACAAATGGCAGATCAGCAAAGGGGTCACTATGATGACCGAGAAGTTCCTTCATCATTTGTTCACCAAAACTAAGTGTGATCCCCTATGCCCTGTCAGTTGGTGCAGTGGCCGTTGTCATGGTTGCTTCTATTGTGATGGCCTCCTGCTCGTGATGCGGCTCTTGAGTTGCATGAAGCACGGTAGATGTAGCTCCAATAACTGAATAGAAACAAAGAAAAAGTTATTATTGTTTGCTTCAGTCAACGTTTCTGGCTTCGAATTAGCGGAAAAGGTGTTCAAAATACCTTCCTCGGGTTGACTTGTAGGTGGTGAAGCAGCTTTTGAAACTTGCTCATGAACTGGAGACAACTGCGGTTGATCGGGGTTATTTGCAGGTTGGCGCAAAAGTTTTAGAACCCACGTCATGATGCACGACACCAAAACCCTCTCCAGCTTTCGAATGCTGAGTGTCGAGTTTCTCCTTTTCATATACGATCGTGATATCATGGAGAACTTTTCTTTCATCTTCGCACAGCACCCGGTTCTCCAGTTCGAATTCGTCGAAAGATTCGGCTTAATGCTCAGCTTTCTCATCTTCCACCAAGCATCCCCAAGCATTATATAAGTGAGATGGGTAGTTGTCGAGCCAAGTTAGGTTTCGGTGCTTTAGCAAACTAGCATTGTATAGGAAAAGAAGATCTTCAATGTCGGCCTCCAACCTGGTCGCTGCCATTTTCACTTCATTTTCGACCCTAGCCTCGGCTTCTTGAATTTTAAGTGCTACTGCATCCCAATCATTCCGAAGCACCACAACCTGTTCGCATGCCTCCTTAGAAGCTTTATTTGCGTCGCCTTTCTCCTTGAAGATTTTAGAGAATTTTGCCTTAAGCTCCTCAAGTTCCTTCAGCGTAGCATCCCTTTCGGCCGCAACAGCGGTGTTTTGGTGGCCCATCTCCTCAACCAAGGAAAAATGCGTCTATCGTATCCTTTCCATAAGGTGATTTGCCTCATCGGCTTTTTTGTTGGCCTCTATTTCCGATCTCCTGGAAGACTCGCTCTCATCGTGAAGCCTTGAATAATCAGGTCTTTTCGAGCAATATCAGTTTGTAACTTCTCAATCATCTTCGCACATTCAAAAGCTACCGCCAATACTTTGTCCGTGGTTTTCATCCGCTTCCTACATTGGCTACAAATATCATGGATGTAATCATGCACAGTTTGCTCCGCTTCAACTGGAATTATCTTCAAGTGCAGAGGGAAGATGAAGTCGTGAAGCATATGTTTTGGAAAGTCATTTTTCAATTGGGCAATTCTGATCACTCCTTCACCAGTAGGCTTGGCGATTGCTTGCTCAGTGATAGTGGGAGCTTCAGCCTCAGTTCTACGACGTTGTGAATCGGGCCTAGGAATTTGAGAAGACGGTTTTGGCATGGAGGCTCTAAGAGTTGTTTCCCATGATCGGAGGGTTTTGTTGGAGCTCGTAAAGGTAGAGAATGTGATCGGGATCGATGCCTATATTCTCTATCTTTATCCCTCTCCCTCTCATAACGCTCCTTGCTAGAATAACTACAATCGCAATCTCTATCGGTTTCCCTTCTACGGGACTTATAGTAGGAACTGGATGACTGGCATGCTGAGCGAAGGCTTCCTAGCATAGATTCTAGCCTAGTCATTATATCCATAAAATAGGAAGAAAAACAAAATCAGTAATCTCCAGAAATGAACAACTTATGATTGGAAATTGTGTAGTGCCGTAAAGTGTGTGTATGCAGGTGTTAAACCCCTAACCAACCGGTTATGACAGCTACACTTGTAGGAAGTGACTCGCTTAAATCTAAGGCGCTTTGAATCCCTTCCAATCTGGTGTCGTGATGGAGCGACACATAGTACGGAATTGGAATGTCGGCAAGCCCTTTAAAAGGATTCATTATTTGCGAGGGAGGAGCCTATGAAATTCTAACACCGGAGGCTGGCAGGGACATGACTACGGATTTCCATCTCGAAGACTTATGACATTTATGTGCAACTGCTTTACCTTTCCTCCTTCCATTTATATCCCGAGAACTGTTCAGGGGCCCAACTGCGGGTTCGTTTTCAGTGGCTGTATTTTCTTCATCACCCTCCTCAGCAATTACAATCTCGGACGCTCTATGCTTAGCCCGTCTTGCCGGAGCTGCCCTAAGTGATCCCTCATGACTTATGCTTTGGTTTTGATCGATTAGCCCGACAGTCCTTAGGTTTTTATCTGTCAGCACCGATTGGGTCTCTCTGATCTTGCCTTGCACTTCCTGAAGAATCCATACTATCTCCTTAAATTAGGCGCCTTAGGGTCATGGAATTGAAGCTGGAAAGGAAAAAAGATATTATTTTCAATGTAAGTTACAACTTTCTCGTTAGATATTATAGAAATTGCGGAACTTATGTCTGACTAACCACCGACTGGAAAACCCTAAGGGCATCGAACGTAAAACCACTCCGTCTTGAAGTAGCCAAGCCTGCTCCAGGATCCAGTCACCACTTGGCAATTTCTAATTGCCTATAGGAATGTGAATGAAGGATTGTCTCCCTGACTCTTGACGTTGAACAAGAATCTAACTTCCTCTGGGGTCGGGGGCCGAAAGAGATGTTCCATAAAAATAATGAATAGACTGTTCAGTAGTGCATATCCATTTGGACATAACTGCGACGGAGCAATTCTAAAGAAATCTAACACCAGTTGAATATATTGGTTAAATCGAGGAAGCATTCCAGCCGTGCATGAGTGTTTGTTAAAAGCAGTGAATCCTTTCGAGGGGGCGTGTGGTCTGTCATTCGGTCCTGGTAACAGAACGTTGTCTAGTGGTAGACCCGTCTTAGGTAGATTCTCCCTAACATGTCTTTAGAGACATTGGATGGCACAGAATCTTGTAGATCGCGATAAAAGTTTCTCTTGGCAACTCATCCGGAGCTGGACCTATAACTTTGGTTGCAATGGCCGCATCTCTATTGTCGAGGGAAGTTGACTTTGATCCCTCTGTTGTTGTGAACTTCTAGATTCCATAACTAATCAACTCAGTAAAAACCATCGTTGGATGATAATAAGCCTGTGTATTCCCTAGTGTGAAGTGCGTGAATGCATTGTGCAGTGCAGTGCTATAAACTACTTAAGAAATTTTACAGAATGTGGGATAATGTCTAAACGACAAGACTTTGAAATTCAACCGGAGTGACCGTCGTCACTAACCGTCACACCCATGTCAGCCGGACCTCGGAAATCAATCCAAGTTAAAATTCGTCGGAATTTTTTCAAACTACAGTTCCATCGATGAGCTTCAAAAGGAAGTCAAATATGCAGCGAAAAAGTTAAGTCCAGTTATGCAAGGCAGAAGCTCGCTGGAGTCGAATATTCGAGTGAGAAAAAATTTCCTATCCAGCAAGATATAACTTCGGATCGGTCACCGAGAGTGTCGTTCGTACCGACCGCAGAGGGGAAGGCTTCGTATCGATCACTGTAGAGCCAGTTCGCATCGATCTCAATCCTATGTCTTCGTATCGACCGGTAGAGCCAATGCTTCATATCGATCGCACAATTAGATTTATGTATAGATCACTCTAAATCGATATAAACTCCCACCAATGCTTATCGATACGAAGCCGCTCCATCCCTCTATGTAAAACTCTATCAGTGATCGATCGATACGAACTTTAATTGTTTTCAGAATGATATAAAGCACACTTCCTCAATCAATATGAATGATCCTTCCCTATACATCTACCCTCGTTCTTCTCCAAACGACGTTGAAGCCATTTCGACTCTCCTAGACCTTGCTTCGACCCATTTTCTGCCTCCTCATCACCAGAATCGACCGTGGATATGAATGGATTAGCAATTAAATTCGAGTCTCGTCATTTCTAATATGAAGTTATTAATCAATTACCTAATTTAATGGTTTGATTGAGGGACCAAAGAACTGTTTTAATTTTGGGATGAAGGCAGTTTTCTTTTCTCGTTTCTTCTACCGATACGAATGCTAGAACAAAATGAGAGCAGATGAAAATTTGGCTAAGTACAAAACATATTTATAAAGATACGAGGTGAAGGTAAAAATAAATGATTTGTCTCCTAGTTAAAATGACCGGTTAGAATGATCCTAAATGTCATCGATATGGGAGCTCTATTCGTATCCATCCACACATATCGGTCCCAAGCGCAACTGTTCGTATCTATTTGCCATCGATCCAGAATGCCTTCGTTGGTATCCATCAGTAACCTAACAATACAGACGATACATGGGACCCCATTCGAGTCCATACAACAAGGGACATGAAGCAACAAAGACAAAGCTCATGTGAACTATTCAAACTGCATTGGGACTCCAACTAAATTCGCGTCCATCAATGCAAAATATTCAAAAAGGCCAACGAATTCGTAACGATCGCCATCAATACGAAAGCAAATTTTCAACTCCTCGAATCGATCCAGGAGAGGATCAATATGAAGGATCTCACCAAAACAACTACCAAGCGTTGTTACAACTCGAATTTCACATTGATTCAAGAGAGGATCGGTACGGTATTCAATAAGGGAAAACTGACAACGACTCTTGAGCGTGCTAACGTTAACGGGAGTCAAGTTAAATATGTACATGTATGACGGACTAACATCCAATTTTTAAAATTCACAGGAATTGAACGCTCATCTGGTGACAATTACAACAACAAAAAACAATTTTCATCTAACGCTCGGTTACAACAGTACATAGTACAACAATTGGCAGTCAACAATTCATTATTAGTACTACTGAAGATCAGTTGAAGGTTGCATCTTTCAATGGGAGGACAAAAACTACCCAACGAATTGGATAAGACCTTTTTTGAATGAAGATTGCATCTTTTCAAAGCACGTCATATCCTCACAAGATGTACTTTGAGGGGAAAATGTTATCCCGCCTTTTGGCAAGGCCATGACACCAGGAATTTGAATGGAAATTAAAGGCGGATCATCCCAAGAACGAAGGTATGCAGGTTCGCTATGTATGCTGGTAAATTTTGTCCAAGTCCATATCAAGCTACGATTGATATGACCTGACAAGCAAATCCATGAAAGCCAACGTTCCAAATTTTAAGTCAATCAGAGTTTGTATGCTCAAGTTACGATCGATGCACACCAAGGAAATCCACTCATTCGTATCCATTGTTCCGCCTATTTTGCATCAGTCCATTTCATATCTATAAAAAAAGCCACTTCGTATCCATTCACGTCCATCCATTTTGTATCCATCGGGAGTAACACGAGAGTCGATTTCATATCGATCCACTTTAAAACATGCTTTGTATCGATCGGCCACGGATTGATACGAAATCAACAACTCCCACCAGTACGAACCCAATCAATAAGTGATACGAAATGGCTTCTAAACCATAGATACAAAGAACGTAAAGTTCGTATCGATATGAAGCAAATTGTAAAGGATCAATATGAAGTTGGACGCGAAGGATCGATGCGAAGTTAAGTGCTAAAAAGTGATATACGAAGGGAATATCCTGGGTCGATACAAACGAGGCACATCCAAGTGGAAGACTCGGTTACTCGACCATAAAAGTGGATCGATCCAAAAAGTTAGCGCCATGTCATCAGACATCACGTGTCCAGAAGCGATGCGAACAGATTGATGCAAACAGGAAGCGATGCGAATCAAATAGCCATAGAAAAATCCAAACTTGCATCGATCATAACTCGAGATCTACAGGTCCAAATGCCACCAAATTTTCATAGGAGCTTGCGTAGAACCTCAGGAGTGATCATGATTGATCTCGACTCGATTGGAAAAAATCTTGATCGATACGAATTTCATTCGTATTGATCACGGATCGAGTTCAAATGATCGAGGATCGATCACGTGGGCCCACCCACATGAGAGAAGGGGTCTTTCGAGATCTGGACGAGATATTTGCTGCCTACGCCTATCAATAGCATCCCAGGACCTACTAAAAAAGGACTTTTGGCTCTTCTACGTCAAAACTCTACCAAAATCACAACTGTACTCGAATTTTTCTGTCGTAACACATTGTAACCAACAAGAAAAAATCAATAAAAGTTAGCCATTTCATAGTGGACATAGGCCATACGCCAAACCACTCTAAATCTTTGTGTTTCTATGCGATTTACTTGTTTATCAATTGGTGTGTTTGTTAGATCTTCCTCCTTTTTTATTTATATTCTTCATTTTACCTCTTCAAACATATCTGAAGAGTTTTGTGCTCAATTTTGGTACACAGTCACCTTGTCGATTGCTTAGCCACTGCTTCCTAGAATCCAAGTTCCTAAGCATTCAGATCTAAAATCCAAGCTTTCAAATCCCTGAGTTCAGTTCTCAATGAAAGCACCAAAGTGTTTGCGTCAAAATTGGTCACAAACCCCTAAAGTAGTGAAAGCACCAGTATGTACACACGATTAGTATCCAGTCGTAGATCTTGGATCTAGATAATGTAGAGAACAATAATGGCAAAATGACAAAATTAAAATGAAAGAAAGTGAGAAAAGACACGAAATTTATAGTGGTTCGTCTATCTCCGGTCGGCGTCCACTTTGAATTGATCCTTTTATTCCTTTCATACCGATACAATTACAATCCTTTGTAAACAATTAACCAAAATGATATAGTTTTTCCTAGTAAAGAAGAATCTGATCCATTTTTTAGTTTCATGCAGTTGCTATTTAAAGGAGTAGATCTGCAAATATCTGCCCAAAACTCGGAATACCTCTTCTCATACATGGGTGGGCCCATCAGATCGATATGGAAAGGTTTAGGATCGATCAATCCAAATCGACCCCAATCGAGTTGAGATCGATTAGGTGAGCTATTGAGTAAATAAGAAAGCTTCTGTGAAAATTTCATACGATTTGGATCTATGGTTTGAGAGTTATGTTCGATCCAATTTTGAGTTTGCAAGTAGGCTGGCGATTTCTTGTCGCTCGATTCATATCGATCGCCTTTGTATCCATCCTATTTCACCGCCTTGTGTTCATCATTTACATATCCATCAGTCCCCATATCCATAACTGTAGCCTTCGTATCGATCTGAGTTCGTATCGATCTGAGTTTCATGCTTCGATCCATGAAGTGCGCTCCTTCCCCGAACCAGTTCCTTCGTATTGATCGATACTAAAGCGATCATTATGAAGTAGCCCATGAGCGCTTGCTGCCCCTCATATCCATCCCCTGCACCTTTCTTCGTATCGATCTGATGTCGCTCTGGGAAGCACATGTCTTCGTATCCATCAAGTCCATATCCATCTAAGTCTTGCTTCCTTCGTATCGATCCAGGCTTTGATTGATACAAAATGTACGTCATGCCTTGCCGTATCCATATAATCGGTGCACCTTACATCGAAACGAAAACCTATCGATCCGAAATACACAATCCATATCGTCCTGATCAATATGAAAGTATCGTTACGAATCGGTTTTCCATGAACATTGATCCATCCGTTTCTTGAGCATACAAACTCTATTTGACCTCAAATTTGAAATGTAGCCTCACCGAGCCTTGTTTATCATTTCCATCTATCCCACCTTGATTGGAGCTTGGTCCTATTTTGATGGTATCGATAATAGCCTTGTTTAAAATCGATCTCCAATTCTGATATCCATCATTTTTAGCCAATTGTTGATATCCCGGCCTTGTCCAAAAGGCGGGGTAACAATATGTATATGTATGCATGCATGAACGATAATGTACAAGAGAATATATCTTCATGAATGCACATGTATATGTGCACATGTATCCCTACAACGGTGTACAACTTCCATGCATTGTATTGTTATGAATCCCGATTTCGATTCCCGATCATGTTTTTACTTTTTAGTTAATATACTATATTTGTAAATAAAATTTAAAAATGAATTTCTTGTCATTTTTAACTAACCAAAATGATCACATTTCATTTAAAAAATTGTTATTATATTGATAAAGCAAAACGAATTTTTCTTATGATTTTAAATCAAATATATATATTTATAAAATTAATGATAAATTATTACTCTATAACTATTTGAAGTGAGTTATCAAAATCATTATGGTATTGTTAAATCATTTTAATCTTAAATTAATTTAAATAAATAATTTTATTAAAGTGATATATTTGCGGGTCGTTATAGACTTCCCTCCTTAAATGAATTTCATCCTCGAAATCGAGGATAAGAAGATGATAACTCAGAAAGAAATATATATAACTAGGATACATATGTATAAGATATAGCGAGTAACATCACCATAGTCCGGTCAGTACACTATATAACATACAACTATGTATCCATTCTAAACTCAGGATAAGCTTAACGCTTTCTCTCCTCTGTCTCCCATGTGTAGTCTGCTGCATCTCCACTCCATTGGACTTTGATTAATCTTACAATTTTCTGTTGGAAATGCGAATTACGAATCTTAAGGCAGACTTAATACTAGAGAGGGGGTGAATAGTGTTTAATTAATTTTATGAATCGTTTTATTTTCAAATTAAATCCAAATAGATGCAAATCAAACATAGAAAAAATCACAGAATTAGACACGGATACAAATAATAAATAAAAGCAGTAAAGGAAAGAACACACTGGAATTTTATACTGGCTCAGATTTACCTTACATCCAGTCCCACCCAATTTCTTGTGCAGATTTCTTTTTAAATATTATATCAATATTAAAACGTCGATTTCAATGTACTCAGTTTTTGTGATATTCCAAGTGTCTAATCCTATTGATTTTAAATAGATTTTTAACCTACATGCCCAATACGCATAGTTACTGCCATTAAAAAGTGGTGGTCTGACAGTAGACTGACTTTCTACAAATGAACTAGTGATAGTGTTGACATTACCAGTGTTGGCAGCCATTTGAAAATTTTTCAAAAAATCAAATTATGAAAACTTTGAAAACCAATGCTCTAACACGAAATGTTGAAATGCGAATTACGGTTCTTAAGGCAGAATTAACACTAGAGGGGGGTGAATAGTGTTTAATTAATTTTAAGAATTTTTTGAAATCTTTTCAAATTAAATCTAAACAGATGTAATTAACAAACACAGAAACAATCACAGAATCAGACAAAAATGAGAATAATAAAAAAAGTAGTAAAGGAAAGAACACACTAGAATTTTATACCGGTTCAGAGTTACCTTACATCCAGTCCCACACAATTTCTTGTGCAGATTTCTTTTCAAATATAATTTCGATATTACAACCTCGATTTCAAGGCCACGAGATATACCCTCCTGTCCCCAAGTCCAGGGCAAACTCTCTTGATTTAACCATGCTACAAGATCACCTAATTGATTTACGGGCTATAATCACACCCAACTGATTACGGCCTACAATCACACCATTTTTAATATCACTTTGATAGATAGAGAGACTCGATACACTTCTTTGATTACAAATGATCCTATAACTCTGAATAGCACTGAGATCTATAATAGAGAGAGTAGTAGAGAATCAAACTAGAGACAATCGAGTTTGATTCACTTAGAATTTCGCAGAGTTTTGTAAAATATAATAGAATATTTGAGGGGAGAAGAAGGAGTGAAGAAATGATGAAAACTAACTTAAAATTCGTTGAAAACAACTAGTTTAAATATGAGAACAACCGTCATGTCCATATGCGAAAGGTTATGACAAATAGACACTTCTTTTGAAGATTTGAAATTTGAATTCTACGGTCACCTTGTCGACATGGGGGGATGAGGGATGTCGATATGCCCATGTGAATTTTGAAAATTAATTTTGCTTTAAAATAATTTCTATTCTAAAACTTGTCAAAATAATTTCTAATCTTTTTGAACCATTTTGAATATAGTTTAAACTTATTAAAGAGAATTAAAAAGTAATGTTAAAAACATATAATCCATAACATAAAAGTAATAAAAGCTCAATATAAATATTATTAGATTAAAGCTAAAACCAGGAGATAGTTTAAAAATAAGATATGATTTTGAAATTAAACAATAGTTAAGGCTAAAATATTTAAACCTAGTGAGACAACTTTTAAAAAGATAGTTTTTAAAAAAAATCCTAAAAATAAATCATTTTGAAAATTTCATGGATTCCAATCCACTAGAGAAGATCATGGGTTCCATCCTGCTAAAAAGGTCGTGGGTTCCATCCCATTATTAAAGCAAGAAGGTGGATTCTATTCCACAATTAAAATCCAAATAAAAATTTTAGTGCAATTATGAAGTTTTAACATAAATCTAGACTCTATTACTTATCTTGATATCTTGAATATTAAACAATTGATAATCTTGATATCTTGAACTCTTGATACTCATGAGTCTTCAGTCTTGATTTCTTCAGTCTTGAATTCTTTAGTCTTGAATCTGTATACTCGGCCTTCAATTTTTATACTACATTATCTTCATTCTTAGTACCAGCACACACACACGCGTGCACGCACGCACGCGCGCACACACACACACATACCCTACATATACATATATATAAATAAGAATATTAGTATTTATATTTTATAACAAGTCCAAAGGTTGTTTTCATCAAAACCATCATCTTAGGAACTGAGAATCTTCCCCTTTTTGATGATGACAGCATTTGTTTATAAAATCTACTCCACCAAATTTCTAATTCTACTCCGACTCTCCCTTATTCCAACAACTCCCCCTTAATCTAAGCCCATCTAACAGCCTAGTTATCCTATTTTACGATTCTCCCCCTTTATCATCAACAAAAAATAATCATAAACTACATAACTCCCCCTAAATCATGTACTAAGCACTGTGTAATAACACAGAATAGTAGAATATAAATAAGATAGACAATTATGAATAAAATATAGTGAGGTAAATGTGAGAGATATGAAAATTCTAAACACAATCAATCATTATATACATCATGTTTACAGCACAAAATATTCAAATCAATCCAAACCATACTAAATCAAATCATACCAAATAATTCAAACCGATCCAAACCATACTAAATCAAATATAACCAAATCATACCAAATAATTCAAACCAAATCAAAGTAAAGCAAACCATATATGTTAAATGAAACATTTCTTATAACTTCAACCAATCCTTCTTTACCAAAGTTCGGATCTGCTTTTATAGCATCCCATTCTATGGTATCTTTGTTCAGAGTTCCTTCTGGATTCGCTCAAGTTCTTTTTTGTTAAGGGCTGAGATCATCCATAGAATGGCATTGAAGTGCCTTTCTTATTCTTTTATCATCTGCATTTGGCTTAATTTTAAGTGTCGTTGATTGTGAAGAATAAAAGTAAGTATGTTCTTGAAGGAATTGAGAGTTTCTTCAAGATTCTCACTTAGATTATGAATAGAAGATGTCATTTTTTGATAAAATATGAAGAAATTCAATAGAAAATAAGGAGAATTAAAAATATGCATTTTTATGAATGAAACAGATATTTAAATAGTTAGCAAGTTATTAGAAATGAAAAGACACATGGTAGTTATGTCAATTTCAATTTCAAAACAAAAACCATTTTCTAGCCGTTATATGTGGACATGGGGGGTAGGGGGATGTCGATATGCCCCCACTTGTTTTGGAAATTTGCTTTGTTTCTTTATATTATGTACAAGTCTATATATGTAAACTTATATAATATAATAACAAGCATTCTAGAGATACTTTAAAGCTAATAAATAGAAAATAAAGGATTTTCATTGATAAATTTAGTTAGCATTACATAAACGATACATAACATTGACTAAAGGGTTATACATACTAATGCAACATGAAATGAAACTAGTATTAGTTAGAGGATTATGAAGATGATGATAATCCAAGCTTGCGACTCACTTTTCCAAAGAACTTGTTCATTTTGGTGGAAATTTTGTCGAACATTTTACTAACTGGTCTTTTGAGAATCTGTTGATTTTCCACGATAATATTTTAGTTTTTGAGAAGTATTTTGTTGGATGGATTGTTATGAGTGATAGGGTATTCAATGCTTTCCAATGAAGTTTCTTCCTCCTCCTCTCCTTCTTCAATTCTTATCTCCTCCTCTTCTTCCTCCTCCTCATCTTCTTCTTCCATCTCTTATGGGCCAACCTTTCATCCTTTTCAGCTTGTGTTTCAAATGGTTGAAACACAAGCGGAATTTTCATAAGAGAGATATTAGCATGGTTAAACACTTTTCTAGAAATAAACTCGTCTCTCTCTCTCTTATAATCAACACTAAAATAGTTAAAAATCCGAGTAAGATAAATCCCATGATATAAAGTGTTTTCTCCTAAAGTAAATTTTCTGGAATGAAGTTCATCCAAAATTACTTGCGCCCAATTAATGTCATAATGCCTAAAAATAGCAAAAGGAGCCTTACAAACTTTTAAATTAGGGTGATTGAAATTTTTCGATCTTGGAGTTGTGGTCTGTTGCAAAAGGTAGGACGGAAATTTCGGTTTATAAATTCAAAGTTATCATCCCCTTCACAAATGTAATGAAATGTCTCACGATCATGTTCATCGATTTTAAAATCCGAAAGATTCATTCGCGTAAACTTGTAACCAAGAATGTTACCCAAAATTTCACTATTTAAAATAATACGTGTTCCTTTAACGTTACTCCACACTTTTCCTTCATTTCCTTCGTAAAAACCACGATTCAAATTTGCATAAAACATTTTGACAAGATTTGGATGACAAACAAAATCGTTTTGAGAATCATCAATTAAGCTAAGAATTTGATTCTCTTCGAAAAGAACATTGATTTCGTAGGAAGAAAAATCATTAAAGATGCAATTTTTCCCATATGGACCTGTCCAAAGTTTACATAGCTTGTGTAAGCTTTGATAGCTTCCGGATCATTGTAGAGGAACTCTTTGATGGCCTTGGACAACCTTACGGTGAAAGGAGTGCTTGAGGAAGCCATTTTTAAAGAGAGTAGAGAGCTTGAGAGTTTGAAAGAGAGTTTGAATTTCGAAATGAAAGTGAAAAGATATGATAAAGTTAAGGAGATAAATAAATGATTAATTGTCATTTCTCTGGTCAAGAGACACCTTTTTAAAGCTTTGGAGTTGGTGAAAAGGTGGAGAGAAATTCAAATTTGAATTTCGAAATTCTGGTATGGATGTCGACATGGGGGTAGGGTCATGCCGACATGGATCCTGTAATTCATATGACTTATTTTTCCTAAATAAATATCTATATATCCTATAATCTAATTTATATTTTATCTGAAATAATACTAAATATAATAACACTTTAATATTATTATTCTAATTTTAAAATAATATTATTTTGAAAATCAAAAAATTTAAATTCAAACAACAAGCAATTTCAAAACATGCAAATAATCAAACATTTAAACAAGCAATTTCAATCAATATAATTTAAATGCATACCTATTTTTAGATCCATATTTCTGAGATCATCAGATTCGTGAATAGTTATAAAGCACATGTTTGAATTTTCTATCTCTTGAACTTCATCACTAGCGGATGAGTCTGAATCGTCTAGTGTAGCAGTATATTCCCTCCTTTTCTTTGATGAATCATTACTTGGAGGAAATTTCAGCTTATCCGGATGCGGACAGTCTCTTTTCAAGTGTCCTGGCTCTTCACAATTATAGCATCTGACATTTTTGTGAGTCTCGTTATTATTTCCAAAATTCTTGTGATCATTTCTCTTGTAGTTGTTTATCTTTTTGTATTTCAGAAACTTTCTAAATTCCTTGTCATCAAGGCTATTTCTTCATCGTTGCCACTATTTGAGTATGGACCATCTGTTATTGCATTGAACGCTATTGACTTCTTTTCTATGGCATTGCTTTCTCTTCTCCCTTGCATTTGTACTTCAAACGACATAAATTCCCAATCAATTCTTTAATTTTCACAGTATTAATATCATTAGCCTCTTCAATTGCAAGAGTCTTCTGATCCCATTCTAAAGTGAGTGAATTCGGAATTTTTCTAACTTGATCTTCTTATGAAAAGTTCTCTCCTAATGCAATTAATGAGTGCACAATGTCTTGAACCTACTGTACATGTCTGAAATGGACTTATTTGGATTCATCTTGAATAATTGAAACTGATTGGTCAAGATAGATATATTGGTTAGCTTAACTATGTTATTTCCTTCATGAGTAACTTGCAAAGTTTTCTAGATCACATACGTAGATTTATAGAGAGACAATCTATTAAACTCATTTCTATCAAGTGAACAGAATAGAATATTTATGGCTTTAGAATTGTTTTGTGCAACAGTCTTTTGCTGAGCAATCCACTATGAAAAATTCGTTGTGGGTTCAATGTACTTAGTTTGTGTGATATTGCAAGTGTTTAATCCTATTGATTGTAAATAGATTTTCATCCAACATGCCAAATGTGCATAGTTACTACCTTTAAAAAGTGGCGGTCACGCAGTACACTAAACCTCTACAAATGAACTAGTGATAGTGTTTACATTACCAGTGTTAGCAGCCATTTGAAAATTTTTCAAAAATTCAAATTATGAAAACTTTGAAAACCAATGCTCTGATACCAAATGTTGGAAATGCAGATTACGGAACTTAAGGCAGAATTAACACTAAAAGGGGGGTGAATAGTGTTTAATTAATTTTATGGATCTTTTTGAAATCTTTTCAAATTAAGTCCAAACAAATACAATTCACAAACACGGAAACAATCACAAAATCAGACACAAATGCAAATAGTAAATAAAAGCAGTAAAGAAAAGAACACATCAAAATTTTATACTGGTTCTGAGTTACCTTACATCTAGTCTCACACAATTTCTTGGGCAGATTTCTTTTCAAATATAATGTCGATATTACAGCCTCGATTTCAAGGCCACGAGATACACCCTCTTGTCTTCGAGTCTATGGCAACCTCTCTTGATTTAACCAGGCTACAAGATAACCTAATTGGTTTACGTGCTACAATCACACCCAATTGATTTACGGGCAACATCACACCATTTCCAATATCACTTTGATAGAAAGAGAGACTCGATACGCTTCTTTGATTACAAATGATCCTATAACTCAGAATAGCAGCGAGATCTTTGAGAGAGAGTGGCAGAGAATCAAACTAGAGATAATCGAGTTTGATTCACTTAGAATTTCTGTAGAGTTTTGTTAAAAAATAAGAGAATATTTGAGTGGAAAAAAAGGAGTGAAGAAATGTAGAAAACTAACTTAAAATTCGTTGAAACAACTGATATATATATATATATATATATATATATATATTAGAATAATGTCCATTCGCGAAAGGTTATGACGAATAGATATTTCTTTAGAAAATGTGAAAGTTAAATTCTGCGGTCACCATATCGACATGGTGGGATAAGGCATGTCGATATGCCTATGTGAATTTTGAAAATTAATTTTGCTTTAGAATGATTTTTATTCTAAAACTTGTCAAAAAAATTTCTAATTTTTGTAAATCATTTTGAATACAGCTTAAACTTATAAAAGAGATCTAAAAAGTAATCTTAAAAATATATAATCTATAATATAAAAGTAATAAAATCTCAATATAAATATTTTGAGATTAATTCTACAACCATTCAAACCAGGAGATAGTTTAGAAACAAGAAATGATTTTGAAATTAAAAAATAGTTAAGACTAGAATATTTAAACCTAGAGAGATAACTTTCAAAAAGATAGTTTTGAAAAAAAAAATCGTATATATAAATCATTTTGAAAATTTCATGGATTCCATTCCACTAGAGAAGGTCATGGGTTCCATCCCACGAAAGAGGTCATGGGTTCCATCCCACTATTAAAGCGAGAAGGTGGATTCCATTCCACTATTAAAGTCCGAATAAAGATTTTAGTACTATGATGAAGTATTAACATAAATATAGACTCTATCACTTATCTTGATATCTTGAACTCTTGATAATCTTGATTTCTTAAACTCTTGATGCTCATGAGTCTTCAACCTTGATTTCTTCAGTCTTGAATCTTTATACTCAGTCTTGAATATTTATACTATAAAGTCTTCATTCTTAGTACCTGCATATATATCCTGCATATACATATATATCTAGATAATAATATTCATATTTATACTTTATAACAAGTCCTAATGTTGTTGTCATCAAAACAATCATCTAAGGAACTAACATTTTCCTCCTTAATCTCTTTTCATCATGATCCACGATTCGCATAAGTCGCATGATAATTGCCAAATTAGGTTCAACTTCTAAATCTTCTTGGGTAGTTGTTTCAATAATTTGCTCTGGCTCATGCACATATTTTCGTATGTGAGATACGTGAAAGACGTTATGCACACCAGATAACCATTCGGGCAATTCTACACGGTAAGCCAATGGGCCAATCGCTCGAGAATGGGAAAATGTCCAATATATCAAGGTGCCAATTTTCCAAGTCTCCCAAATCTCATTACTTCTCTCATTAAGGAAACCTTAAGGAATACATAATCTCCTACCGAGAATTCCAAATTTCTGTGCCTCTCGTCCATGCAACTCTTATGTCTGCTATGGGCTTCTCTCATCTTCTTTCTGATTATGTCAATCTTTTCTGAAGTTTCTTTAATCATGTTAGGGCCAAGTACCAATCGATCTCTGGTCTCAATTCAACATACTAGGGATCTATACGGATGACCATATAAAACTTCGTATATGGCCATGCCAATACTAGCCCGCTAATATTATTATAAGAGAATTCTATCAGATGAAGGTAGCTTTCCATGAACCTTCGAAGTCTAAGATGCAAGCTCTTAGAAGATCCAACAACACTCGATTTACCCTTTTAGTTTGTCTATCGATCTGAGGATGATATGCGGTACTAATGTTTAGCTTAGCTCCTAAAGCCGTCTACAATGCTTCCTTGAACTTACTGGTGAAAATTGTGTCTCAATCACTGACTATACTACTTGGGACACCGTGCAATCAAACTATTTCCCTCATGCATGTTTTCGCAAGGCTTGTAGCAGTTTGTGTTGACTTTACAGGGATGAAGTGTGTACTTTTGGTTAACCAATCTATGATGACCCAAACGCCTTATTCCCTTTTCTTGATCGAGGAAAATTGTCGATGAAATCCATCGATATTTGTTCCATATTTGTTCCCACTTCCAAGTTGGAATTTCAAGAGGTTAGAGTAGTCCAGCAATCTTTTATTATCACTCTTTATTTGTTGACAATTTGCACGCCTGTTAACATGGATGGAGGTTCCCTTTTCACACTTTTCCACCAAAATGTCTGATTTACGTCCCTGCACATTTTATTAACTCTCGGGTGGATATTAAGCTTAGGTTGATGGCATTCTATCAATATTTCTTATCTAAAATTGTCAACCCCTAGAACACAAATCCTCCCTCTCAACCGAAATATCCCATTGTTATCGATTTTAAAGTAGGAACCTTTCCCTTGACGTATTCTTCTAAAAATCCTACATAGCCATTGATCTTCATTCTGCTTGTTAGCAATTTTCTCTAGAAAGGTCAGGGTAACTACAAGATAAGCCATAATGACAGGCTTTCTACTCAATGCATATTCTACCACGTTGGCCTTCACGGGTGTATATAAGATATCAAGAACAAGCGAAAAACTCTGACCAACGTCACTGCCTCATGTTTAAGTCCTTCCGAGTGAAAAGATATTTCAATGATTTGTGAACTGTGGAGAGCTCAAATGTTTCACCTATTTAAAGAAGGAATATTATTTACTAGGGTTAATGAAAGTCTAATTAAAATAAACTATAATGAAGTTTTGCCTAGTAGATAATGTCTCGACATTTTCAATGCTAACACAACGGCTAATATCTCCATGTCATGTATTGCATAATTCCTCTCATGGATCTTTAGTTTTCTACTTGCATAAGTAATGACCTTTCCGTGCTGCATTAGAACAATACCAACTTCCTCCTCGCATGCATTTGTATATACAGTTAATCAACCATTTTCATCCGCTACTACTAATACAAGAGTAGTGGTTAATCTGTTCTTGAGCTCTTGAAAAGCTTCTTCACATTTTGTGTCCACTCAAACTTCACATCTTTCATAGTCAGCTTTGTTAAGTGAGAGGAAACCTTGGAGAAGCCTTGAATGGATCTTCAATAATATCCTGCTATTTCTAAGAAAATGTGAATGTCCTTCGGATTTTGGGGCTGTTTCCAGTTTAGAATAGTTGTAATCTTTGCTAGATCAACTGTAATTCCTTCTCTTGATACTACGTATCCAAGGAACCTTACTTCTTTTTCTCAAAAGTGGCACTTTGAGAATTTGGCTTTCAACACATTTCTCCTCAATATTTTAACATGATTTCAAGATGCCCTTTATGTTCTTCCTTATTCTTTAAATATATCAGAATGTCATCAATACAGACTAATACAAATTTATTGAGTACTTCTCTAAATACCCAATTCATAAGGTCAACGAAATAGGCGGGAGCATTTATTAGCCCAAAGGGCATAACCAGCCATTCGTAGAATTCATTTGACCTTCTGAATGTGGTTAAAGGAATACAATCTTCTACAATCCTTAACTAATGGAATCCGATGGCCAAGTCCATTTTCGGGAATACTCTAGCCCCTATAATTGGTCAAACATATCATCTATGAAAAGTAGAGCATACTTGTTTATCAATGTTCGCTTGCTTTGATCTCAATAGTCCATACACAACCTTAGTGTGCCATTAGACTCTACAATAAAGACCACTGCTGCTCCCCAACTTGAGCAAATAAGTCTTAGCAACCCCTTCTTCAACAACTCATCAGTTTGTTTTCTTAATTCTTTCTTCTCTTTAAGAGCCATCTTCTGAATTGGTTGAACAAATGGACTTGTATTGGGAAGTAAATCTATGCAGAATTCAATTTCTTAATGTGGTGTTAGACTTTTGCTTCTTCAAAAACATTAGAAAATCCTCTTACCATGGGTATTTCTTCTAGATGTTTTTAAAATAAATTAAGCGCATATATATAATTCTCCTTGACTAGACTAGGGTTCTCGCATTTTATCACAAAAGGTCTACCTCTTTTATTTCGAAACATTACTATCCTTTTATTACAATCAAGAATAGCTTTATATTTGGACAACCAATCCATACCGAGTAAAATTTCAAATTCATTAAAGTTAAGGACTGTTGAACTGCATGGAAAAATATAGGGTAGGTAGATAACTTGGATTCCTTCACAGATCATAATGAAATTAGCCGTTCTGCTTATTGGGATAGACATACATATGGGAATATCTAATATTTATGGTTTAAGTTCAAGCCTATCAACTAGTTTTTTGGAAATGAAGCCGCAGGAAGCCCCGGTATCAAAAATACTCTAACTACTTTGCCATTAATATCAATTTTACCTTCCAGTACTCCGTTTCCCTTTTCATCTATTGAGGTTGAAGGTTCATCTTTATAGTAAGCACTTTTGCATATTCTTTCTTTATTAAGGGATATTCTATTATCCCGTGCCCTGGCTTGAGGCAATTGTATCAAGTTCCCCTTTGTTTCTTAGGATTTTTTCAGGCTGTGGAAAGGTGACCTTTTTGCTGGAAATTATAACAAGTTGCATCTTTCAAACGATCTACTTCCAACGTAGCTTGCTCAAGTTTCTTTCCTTGTTGGTTAAATTTTCTTTTCTTCCAATAGTTGTTGCCATTGCTTTGGTTGCAGGTAGGTCTTTCTTGTCCAGGATTTCGTATTGAAAACACATATCCACAAAATCCATGAAAGTCCCTTTCACATGCGGCATAATTTTATCTTGATATCATTTCTTTATTTCAGAAATAAAAATTTCATTCTTTTTCTGAGGATTGTCAATTAGACCAGGTCCAAATCGTGACAATTCATTAAATTTGTTAGTATACTCTTCTACGGACATTTCTCCCTATTTCAAATCCGTAAAGCTTTGGTAATGGTGTGCTTTTTCATATGTAGGAAGATACTGTTCTTCTAATACCTCCTTGAATTGCGCTTAGTTATCTTCCCATTCAATCATAGTAATGGACTCCCACCAGACAAGAGCTCCATCCTATAATTGCCATGATGCTAGGAATCTCTTCTGCTTGCATCTAATATTTAGACATTTGAAAATCCTTTCACATAAATGGATTCATGCTTAAACTTCTATGATGGATTCTGTTCCGTTGGACGACTTTCCTTCCAAATTTGTATAGTCCTTACATAAAGTGGGAAAGTTAATTTGGGGCTATACCTAAATTGTGGCTTCTTTAATTATTGTGGCTAGGGGAGTTCAATCATTTGTGTTTGTGGTATAGCTACATCCTCTTACCCTACCCCGTCCTCTTCTTCCACTCATTTCCGACTATCTGCATATAATAAGGAAATATCTTATTAGAATACATAGACGAGATATCTTAGGCAATTGGCATAAAGTTTAAATATAGTTATTGGATAAAAATTTAAGTGTGCGCTCTCCCAGGCTAAACTCAATCTAGGGTATTACTAACCCTATCTCTAATGAGCTGACCCTATTAAGGTTTATGTATTCACTCAATATAAGCTCTAATACCAAATGTGACGACCCACTACTTCGAATCCTAGAAATCGACACTAATACATACTCGGTATTCTCGTGCCCCAAATCTAAGCACCGGAGAGGTAGATTATCATGGGGTAATGGCAAATAAAGATATAAGATAGAATAATAACAGAATCTCACATTGTATTTAACAAGTGGAAAACATAAAGGTAGTACATATAATCACTCTCATAGTGAGATATTAGAGTCATGATAAGTACTAACCCACCTGGAAGAGTTATAATAGCCAATACCTACAGGTGCTGGTCGAAACATATACATAATACAAACATAGTAGAAAGTGGTGGTAATAATAAAAAGATTAAAATTACTTCGTGCGTCATTCATGATCCATACGCTCCAAATACTCCAAAATGCTCTGAAATGCTCCTAATCAGCTAACTACTTGGCTGCTTGGGGAAAATTAGGGTACCTAGAGTTTAAATGATAAGGAAAATAAACTCCGGATCAGTCATAGGAGTTGTGTGAGAAACTCAAAATATGAGTTTTAAAAGAAAAAGGTATCTTATAATCTATGCCCATACATAAATATGGATGATTTTTTACCTTATGATAACCAAAACATTTGAAATGCAAAAATCATTTGATTTTTTTAATGACATTCCATTGAAAACATTTGTAGGTAAACTTATTAATCTTAGCTAAAATTGTTAAATATTAAATTCCGATGTGTTTGGTTCTACAAACAATATTCTTACAAGCTTGTTCGGGGAATGGATATCCATAAAATGGAAAGTAAGGGACTACCTTTCGTATAGTAAATCTGTAGAGAAATGTACCAAGGATACACAAACAATCCTCCGCATCTGGCAAGACCGGCCTATCCGTATTTGGCACTCATACATGGCTTGGACAGAACCGATTATGACATCACCCCAATCGTAACCAACTTATCTGGGATTTTATAGCATACATCACATACTCGACATATAGAGGATAATTTAGAAAGGTGATGACCATAACCTAATGGTTGCAAACCACAAAACCTTGCGGAGTACTCTGTTTATGCCATTACTGGGTGAGGCCCAACATAGCGATTATTTTTCACATGTCACATTCCACTTTGAATGCCACATTGCCATCCCATAGTCACATAATTGTTGATACGTTCATAGAGATCGATTTATGTAACTAGAAATTCAACGTCAGACATTCGTCCATACAAGTTGCCCAGGAATAGGACAAACCGAAGGCGCTATCCTACTACATCCTATTTGGAATTACCCCAAGGATTAGTAGCGAGAAGTCCTAGCATCAAAGATCTTAAATGAAGAACTACTGCCACATAATGTGATATGGGGAATTCCCCTAGGGCCAGTGACAAGCAGCCCTGCGTTCCATCTTCCAAATCATATCCATGTCTTTACTTAGAAAATGTAAATTGGTTTGAAATGGTTTTCGGATAGGAATTGCTTCAAATCCAACTTCGGTTCTTTCACACGAATCATCGATAAAAAAATGTTCTGTGAAAAGGGAATCATTCTTTAATTAATTAAGTTCTTTTATCAAAATCCCTTTTGGAGATATATACTTCTAAAACATTCTATCTGGGATATACCAATACTTAAACCTCTCTTGTCAAATCCTTTGATTACTTTAAACCTTTTCAAAACCGGGAATAATTCTAAATCATTTCTTTTTTCACCTAGAAATAATAATGATCCACGGAAGCCAAGTTTACTATCCTATCCTCCATGCCAGTCCAGATAGCCTGGGAGAGCAGGAAACTAGTTTTCCAAACTCAACCTTGACAATATCTCTTTAACACCCATAAGCGGTTAAGTTAGTTGATCGACTCTAAATCATTTAACATTTAAGCTATCCATAAATCTTTCAAATAATCTTTAAAATACTTTATAAATCATTTGAAAACATTTACAAAAGATTTGGGAAAGAACGGTGGAGTTTAAAACTATATTTCAAAAGTTATAGAAAGGTGTTGCGAAAAATTGCTACAGAAAGTGTTTTTTAAGCTATTTTGACTAAAATTGCCTTTTATAATTTGGAAATTCATTTATATAACTCAAATAAATTATAACATATTTTTAAAGATTATTAGAATTTATTTCATATTTTTGAAAAATTTTAAAATATCATTTTCAAAGAAATCCTATTATGAATTCCAAACTGCAAAACTATGATTTTCCCAAAAACTTGTTTTACTCATATTTCAAATCTACTTATTGAAATCTCGATTCATTATTTGTTTTAAAATTATGGACACAATAATTCGGAAAATTATTATCTTGAAGAATTTCGAGCTATATTCCATTCTATATACTCGTGTGACTTTTATGGCATGAAATCGCAAACTGTCGTTATGCTACATGCCTATTTTTGGCTAAATTTTCAATTGTTTTTCAAACATTACCAAAAAACTTTGAAATGTTTATAAAACATTTCAAATTCATTTTAAAACCTTTTTAAAGAGGTTTAACGTTCCATATACACCAATTTATTGAATAAAGGAAAGTGGTTTCCTTTGTGCTTATTGACATGTATTTCCATGACTTGTATATATATTCAACATTCATATTAAACAATTATCATCAACAATCATAATCAAACATAAATAACATCAAATAGCATTAAATAAAAATCGGCTATAGCTCCGCTATTCAGATTTTAAAGTTCACCATCCTTCGAACTTAGGCTCCTAGGTGGCTTGGCCTAAACATGGAAGGGAATGAAGAGATCATGGCCTAGTGTAGAAGAATTGGAAGGGTTGACCTTCAGTGGAAGAATAAGAGGCCATGAAAGACGAGGAGGAATAGTGGAGTTTTGGAATCGTTTTTAGGTGCTTAGTGCATATAAGTATATGTTATAATTTTAAATTTGAGAAATATTTTGGCATTATTTCCATAAGATTGGAAGCCATGAAAGTGTGGAGAGAGAGCTTAGGAAATGAAGAGGAAGATGAATGAAAATGAAGAGAAGGGTATAGGGTATTTATAGAGATGGAAGTAGAGTAAAATATATTGGATATATGCAATACATCATTACTTGCATCACCACCCACTCCCCCTATCCATCTAGGTTCGGCCGAATGTAGCCCCCCCATATGCTCGGAATGATGCTTGTGCTATGGTGGGCTTTGGGTTAGCTTAGGAAGTAAGGAAAGGAGAAATATCTTAAATATCTTATACATATATGTTACTATATTTATATGTATATGTGTGCATATATGAATGGTCATGTACATGAGAATATATCTTCATGTATGCACATGTATATGTGCACATGTATCTCTGCAATGTTATACAACTTCCATGCGTCTTATGATTTTAAATATACGACTTCCATGCGTATATGTACATGAGAATATATCCCGATTTCGATTCCTGGTCATATTTTCACTTTTAAGTATACATACATAAACTTGTGAACAAAATTAAAAAATAAATTTCTCATCATTTTTAACTAATCAAAATAATCTTATTTCATTTATAAAACCATATTAATTAATATTAAAAATTATTTACAAAATTGTAATTATATCGATAAAGCGAAACAAAATTTTCTTATGATTTTAAATCGAATATATATATATATATATATATATATATATATATATATTTGTAAAATTAATGATAAATTATTACTCTATAACTATTTGAAATGAGTTATTAAAATAATTATAATGATTATTAAGTCATTTAATCTCAAATTAATTTAAATAAATAATTTTATAAAAGTGATATATTTACGGGCAATTACAACTGTTACCAATTCAAAGATAGAATTGTAATAAGTGTTAAACATATATTTGGATTAAATGATTCCACGATTTTAATTTGGTAGTTGAATAAAATATAATTTGGTAGTCGTATTTTTTTTCCTATGTCATTTCTTGTTACAATAAACACATTTGGTTGTTTACATATAATTTGTCTTAATAATTGTTAATCTTTTAATTTATTGAAAATGTTAACACTTGATTTTAACCATTAAAATCAATCTATGAGATAATGATTCTCAAATTTGACTTCAGACTGAAATAACAATAGCAGTAATTGAAATTTATACATAGCATCCTTTATGGTTTCTATATAACTACGAGTGATGAATAAAAATAATCAACAATTTATTATATATGATTTACTTAGTATTGGATACTAAAGGTTACCCCTTTATTTCTTCATCTGAATGTTTAATAATATAATTAGCACTAATGTAACATGCTTATTTTCCTTCCTTATTTGTTATTTCAGTGTTTGAATACCACAATTGACTATAACTTATATTAGCATTCATTTAGGATTCATATAACTCTAATAATTTGTGTTTGTTTCAATTAATTGAATTTTTACATATTTTGTTTTCCGTAAAATGTTGTTCTTCTTTATTAGAAATGTTTGAGCTTGTTTTTCAATGATTTTAAATTTACATGTACTAATAAATTTACATGTACTAATATAATAAAAAGTTATTTAGTACTTCAATAGTTATTAATATGTAAGGAAAAATTAAAGACTATGATTATCAAGTGATCTAATCATATTCCATCATTTATGATGATTATTTTCCAGAAATATGCCATGGTTAAACTTTTGAAATATCTACACATGAAAGGATTGATGGATTTAAAGAATGGTAAATTGATAAATCCTAAATTTGATATGGATATGTATCCTATTCGAAGAAAATAGCTCTTGATGTTTCAACTAATAAATTTGCAATAATATGTAGAAAGTACATTAAAATATATTTTTCATTCTATTTGTATAAATGTTTTTTCAGTTGTTTGTTCATGGAAAAATAGTGAAACACAATGACAACTTAATATTCATCCGTTTTTGTGATATATACCTAAAATTGTCTTCTTGAGCATCTTTTTCTTAAAATTTAACATTCATATACACACAAATTCAGTCCCGATTCTTCTGTGACTCCGTGTGTGGAGCACGGGTTCACACTAGATATAAAGTTATAAACTAAAAGTTAATAATTTGATGTTCGTATATATAAGATTATTGTGCTAATAGGAATGAAAGTTCATTATCATTTCCGACAACATAAACAAACCTTTATTGCACTCATATGTAGTTTTGTATTTTTCAATCTGTCATTATTTATATTAAATTATAGTTTATTAAGAGTAGCGTTGATTCTCATTATGCGTACAACTAAGTCTTAGGTAAACACCTAACCTAATTTTTTATATAAACCACACTTTACTTAATTGGATGAAGATAAAAACTTATATTATATATTTTTTAAACAACTCCTACTTTTGTTTATTTTAAATAAAATATGTAAAAATAAAACCAATAATTTATATATAATTCATGCAACAGAAAAAATGGAATTTGCATGTAAAATATCATGGAAAGAAATGAAATCGCAGACTAAAAAATAGAAAAACGATTCGTTTGATCAAAACTAAATTGTAGAGCAAAACAAGTAAATTTTTATTAGAAAATATAATAGAAATATAAAATTTCATGTAGAAATAGTAAACAAAACTTGATTAAGGACAATTACCATAAATAATAAAAATAAAAAGTTGGTCCATTTAAAACTCAAAATTAAGGAACAATTGTTATGGCATGAATGGTTCGATTCTTAATCATTTCGAGAGACTTTTCATAGTTAGCCCCTCCATGTATTCATTCTTAATCATTTCGAGAGACTTTTCATAGTTAGCCCCTCCATATATTCTTTTTTAACATTTATTCCTCATTAAAATTTAAATTCCAATCGTTAAATTCAGCGCTTCTCATTTCATTATCCATCACGTCTTCATTGGTGTTATCTTAGTTCAGAGTTAACATAATTATTTTTTATATCTCTCATCGTTCTTTACCTATTAATGCAAAATATATTAAAAAAGAACGATCTTTTTACTCTATTGTTTTAGCCCAGGTACCGGCCAGTTTTTGATTTTTTGATGTAGCCTTTTGATTTATGATTAGATATTTATTCTTATCCATATTCACCATTTTCAATCCTTTATTTATGTGTCTTATTTTCGACTTGATTACAATGACTCAATAAACAATTGAATTTGTGAAATCATTTTGTGATTTTGGTTCATTTTTCTAAATCCACCTGAAACTATTGTGATTTGTTAAGATTTTTCTAGTTTTATGTTAATTAATTTATTACTAATTGCTATAAAGAATGATGCATGCACTTGATTCAATGCTGGAGAATGTTGATCTCTAACTTTTGTTAATTTGGATATTGAATGAATTTATTCCAATAAAAATCTACATTTTGTGTTATATTACACAAAAATTATGCCAATAAGAATGAAAATTCATTATTGTTAATGTAAAATAACTAGGTTCATCTTTAATTTTTATATTTTTCCAATTATTTAAGTTAATTATTCCTGATTAAGAGTAAAATATTATTTTTCATTACACATTCAACCAATCCATTCATTAACAAAAATTCCTCTTTTACAAACTACTCGATATAGAGGACCTCCAAGAGGGACAACAGACTAGCCAACTCTAAGGAGGATTACGTCGTGTCTGTCTACTTCAACTCATGTCACCTATATAACCCCATGATACTTTTTTGTGAGATGTGTGCGCAAGGCAGGGCTTGAACCTGAGTTAGTTACCAAACCTAGGTAACCCTTTTCCATTATGCCGCATATAATTTTTTTATATAAAATCACACCTTTACTTATTTAATTTGTTACTTTTACTGTCCAAGTTATATTTCTTCTTAAAGGAAAACATGGTAAATACATTGATTTAAGCTTATTCAATGCGCATATAAAAAATAGAGATTGCATGTAAAACATTGTGGAAATAAATGAATGGGAAAGTTAAGAGAAAAAAATAATTCATTTGTATAATAAAGAAGAAATTATAGAGAGAAAACTAATAAATAATTAAAAACAATGGAATACAAACTTCCATGGAAATTAGTAAAACAAATAAATAAAAACAAGCACTAAGAACAAAAAAGTATTTCTGAGTTTCAAAATCAAACTCAAGAAACAATAATAGGCATTTATATTACATTATTGGGTTATCTTATAGGCTGTCTACGCGTAAAGTTTGGTGTGTCGTAACATTATTTTTTTCATATCTTTTGAATCGTACAATGAATACATTTGTGTGTTTGCAAAGAATTATCTTAATCATAGTTAACTTTTTAATTATTAAAAATTCTATACTTGATTTTGATCATTAAAATCAATCTATTAGATGAAGATGGTCAAACTGGACTTCAAAGTGAAACAACAACGGTTGTAAATAGGAATTTATATATAGCATTTTTTTATAGTATCTAAAACCTTAAGTGATGAGTACAATGATTATTACTTTATTTTTCCAATTTACATAATATTGTACGCAAAATGTCATACACAAATTTCTTTTTCCTCATATTCCATTTCAATGTTTAATGACATAGCTGGCATAAAATTCTACATCCTTATTTTGCTTCCTTATTCACTATTTCATTATTCAACACCGTAATTGACTGTAAATTATTTTATTTCATTCAAGGTCCTTCACCTCCAACAATTTGAGTATGTTTCAATTATTTAGATTTTGACATATGTTGATTAATTTTTATGTAGTATTAATATTCAATTTCATTTCCAATGATTTTAATTTTATATATACTAATATAATAACAAGTTATATAGGACTTTAACAACTTTTGATGAGTAAGAAAAATCTGTTCTAAATATTTTATTGAAGATTACGATTATCAAATTAACTAATCATATTCCATCTACAATCGTGATTTTATTTAGGAAATAGATATGTCAGAATGAGATTTTTGGAATATCTATACGTGAAAAGATTGATGTATTTAAAGAATGGTAGTGTCTACATATCCTATATTTGATTTGAATACGCATCTTATGTAAAGAAAATAGCTCCTGAACTTTTAATTAATATTTATGCAATAATATATATAAAGTATTTTAAGATATATATTTTATTCTATTTGTGTGAATAAATTTTCAGTTGTTTGTCCATTAACGAATTGTTAAACAACAATTGCAACTTGATATTCATTCTTTTTTTAGTAATATAATTAAAGTTATCACATTGACATCTTCTCTTAAAATTTAGCATTCAACACACATAGATTCATTTACACATCTTTCCTAACTACCTGTGCAAAGCAAGGGTTCGCGCTAGCAATATAATTATTTTTATTGACGAAAAGCAAAATAAATCCAATAGGGCATGGGTTTTCTTAATTGTTATAACTTCCAATCCCTAACTCATATATATTTGTGCTTTTGTGATGTGTATGTCTTGGAATTCTATATGGATGTACCATTATAATAGTAAATGAAATATTTGATGTTCTTCTCAATATTAAAAATAGAATAACGTTAATAAAAAGGTTTAAAAAGTTAGAAACATTCATTGTTGATTATATTCAAAATCATTTAAATTTGAAATTAGTTAGAATTATGATTTTACTATATATATATATATTTCATGTGTTATGTATGAAAAAATAATATATAAATTGACAATTAATTATTTTCACTTGCCAAATAAGCATTAACACTCATAAATATATATAAACGATGCATATGCATTTTGGGTTATATATAGTAATTACACATCCTTACACATAGTATAACATACAGTGATTGTAAAATAATTTATAATTTTGATAATCTAGTTGAAAGGGAACTTGATAATCATGAGTCATCATGTAAAAAAATGTAATTTTTTTGGGATCATTAAGCAAAGTCAACCATGTCTTCAAAGAATGCACTTATGAAAGAAAATTCAAAGAATAGATCAACCCTAATAGGTGCAAAACAAAGTCTTTATATATATAACTAAGCAAATATGTTTAAAGCTTATGTGTTTAAAATTACATTCCAACTAAACTTGAAAAAGAGCAAAAGAGAAATCTCTTAATGAAGAAAACATAACATTTTTACTAATAAAGTATTTGTTAATTGCTTTGATTATTAATATGTCATGCATTGATCAAGAAAGAAAATCTGTATAAAAAATGGTCATATACACAATCCACTCCATTCTTTTCCACTTCGAAAATAAAGGAATTGTTTAATAATGCTATTAAGTTTTTAGTGCAAGAGTAATATAAGCACCATCTTTGATTACATCTAATAATCTATGTTAATTTTTCAAACAGAACTCATTGGATCCATGTATTACATTTTATACTCATAAATAATCACATTTTCTATGTTTCGGTTAGGATGTATAACATGTTGTCTTCATTTTTGATAACACTATTTTCACCTATTAATACATGGTTCAAATCAGTATACATTTTATTAACGTATAAAATTTGCAAATTACGATCTTCAGTTGAGGTGAATCTTTTGCAAATCAGCATAAATATTTTCCAGCATGGAGGCAAACGTTCTATTAAGAAGCATAAATCCCCTCCAACTTTCTCCCATGAAACATGGTAACTGAAAGGAAAATATAAGATTGGACCAAATATTAACTTATATAGTTCATAAGTGCGGATGATGGTAGGCGACAATTGTGAAGACCCGTTTCTTCGACCCTCGAAAATCGACACTAACACATCCTGGGTATTCACGCTGTAATCCAAGTGTCGGAGAGTAGGTCTGGTAGCTTCTGTTATCTTTTTTTCCATTTTGATTTTTTATGCTCCTAATGTTTTGGGGCATCCCGACAATTATATACCAGCAAATCTGATGCCTACCCCACCTTATATTATGCCGGAATGTTATTTCCTACTGATCCATGCCATTCTTCGTAGTATACCTGATAAATTGGGAGGCATGAATGGAATAACATATTTTATTTCAACATATAATCTTTATAGTAGAAATTTGAAATACATTTATCAGAGTTAAACATGGACAATTATAAATATACGTCCTTACAAATGCGGAATATAATAATACATGGGTGTGGCGGAAATGGATAACACTTTTGAAGAATCTTCTAACTCCATGTTCCGAGCACTTCCAGATTTCTTCTAACAAACCTGACTTCTATGCTGCCCGGGGAAATTAGGGCACCCAGAGTTTAAGGGAAAAGGAAAATAAACTCTGCGTCAATCATGGGACTAGTGTGAGAAACTCAATATACGCATTTTGAAAATAAAGGTATCTCATAAGACCGCCTCGCACATAAACATAGAACGGGTTTTTACCTTATGATAACCAAAACATTTTCTACGCAAAATCTTGGAATATTATTATTAATGGCATTCTTTGAAAAACATTTTTCAAATAAACATATTAAAATAGCCGAAATTGTTACACTGGTTTAGTTTGACAGCTTAACTAAGTCTGAAGGCACTTATTGCAGAATGGATTTCCATACAATGGATGGTAAGGGACCACCTTCCATACAGTACATCTGTAGCGATATGTGTCGAGGATACACCACGTCTGGCAAGAGCAGTCTATCCCTATTTGGCACTCAAACATGGCCTGGATAGAAATCGAATATGACATCACTCGGTCGTTACCGACCTATCCGAGAGCTATCTTAGCATACACAGAACATACCCGTCATATAGAGGGTTATCTAGAAAGTGATTACCATACCCTAATGGTTGCGAACCACATAGCATTACGACATACCCTGTTTAATCCATTATTAGATGATGAGGCTCGAGGTAAGGATTACCTTACACATAGCACATTCCACTTTGAATGCCACATTGCCAATTCATAATCACACAACTAATTTCTACAAATGTATAACTCCTGAGTCATACGTCATAGGAAAGGGTATTAAGCTAAGAGAAGTTACCTTCTCTACTGCCAAACAGATGATGCGTTCAGATAAATCAATGTAATTAAAAATGCAATGTCAGACATTTATCCATACAAGTTGTCCTGGGACAGGACAAATCGATGGAACACTCATACCACGTCTTATCGAGAATCATCCCTAGGATTAGTAGCGAGAAGTCCATGAATCAAAGATCTCAAATGAAGAACCACCTCCATATAATATGATAGGGAAATTTCCCCCGAGGGTTAGTGACAAGCAGCCCCACATTCCATTTTCCAAATCATTTCCATGTCTTCACTACGAATACGTAAATTGGTTCGAAGTAGTTTTAGGATAAGAATTACTCAAATCCGATCCCAATTCCTTCAAACCAATTATTATGTTAAGTGAATAGGGAATTATTCTTTGGTTGATTAATTTCTTTTTACAAAATATCTTCTGGAGATACATATCTTTAAAACATTCTTTTCGGTATATACGAAATCATTAAACCTCTCTTATCAAATCCTTTGATTACTTAAACCTTTTTAAATTCCAAATAATTCATTATTTTCTTAGGAAAATATTTCCAAATTATTTATTTACATCTTAACAAATATTTCTAAATCATGACCTTTTAAATGGGCCCAAAACAATGTTATTTAAGACATTGTTTAATATAAACCCAAATCAATTAATTTTAAGTTTAGGAATTAAATTAATTCCAAATCATTTTCATAAGTCATATTGGAAAACATTATTGAGTTAAAAAGGGTCGATAGAAATTATATTAATTCTACTCAACATCAATTTTCCTATTCAACCTCTACTATCAGTCGAATAACGGTGAAATCACCTGTTAAATTCACATGGATAGTACAGGTTCCCTCCTCGAAATTTAATACCAAGTATAAGTTGATTATTCCTATGTAATCCAAGTTTTTTAAATTTGGAAAATTATATATGTACTTTGGGAAATTTTGATCCGAGTAAATCAACTTTACTATACCCTCTGTCGAGCCAGTCCGGGTAGCTTGGGAGGATAGGCTACTGGCTTTCCAAACCAAGCCTAGAGACTATCTCTCTGTCAGCCATAAGGTAGTCAAGTTATTTGATCAAATCTAAATCTTTTATCATAATAATTAAATTTTAATTATTTTAGAGCATTCGGACTTTCCCTTCGATCGGTTCCATTCCTCGTCGGAGTATCTCTAACACTCAAAAATGGAACAAATGTATTAGTCGTTTCCACAAACTCATTTTCAAAGCTCTTAATCATCTTTAAATAACTTAATTATTTATTCGAAAATGTTTATAAAAGATTTGGAATGGAATTTTTAAGTTAAAATTCATATTTCAAAAATTAATAAAAAGTGTTGTAAAAAGTGTTTCCAAAGCTTATTTGGTCAAAACTACTTTTCAATCATTTAGAAATCCATTTTAATAACTCAAATCTCTTTAAAAACATTTTAAAAGATTTATATATTTTAAAGAATTAAAATTTTCTATTTTAAAACATTTAATACTTTGGCCTTCGAATTTCAAAAGCGGGATTTTATTTAAAACTTGATTTGCTCATGTTTTAAAATCTACTAAGTAAAATCTCGATTTTCTTTCTTTGTTTGAAGGCTATGGATATAATAGTTCAAAAAATTCTTATTTTGAAGAATTTCGAGTTATATTTCATTCTATATATTCGTTTGACTTTTATGGCGTAAAATAGCGAACTACCTTTACACGATGTGCCTATTTTTGACTCAATATTTTTATAACTTGTCAAACTTTACCAAATTGGATTTAGCATTTATAATACATTTTGAAACTATTTTAGACCTTTTTCAAGAGGTTTAATAATCTCATATACACTATTTCATTTATTAGAGGAAAGTGATTTCCTTTTCGATGTGTATGAAACGTGACTTGTATAAATATTCAACAACCATTTTAAATATCCATATTATCATATTCAAACATGATAAAAAACCATCATTAACAATCATATCAAAACATATATATCATCTAATAATACATATAGCTATAGTTTAGGAGTTTTCTCACATTCATTGGACATTTACCTTAGGAAAATTCGCTGCAACTTCGCTAAGATCACTTTAAACTTTACGAAACCAAGCTCCTATGCCTTGAAGTGGTTTGGCCTCTGACATGGTTGCTTATGGTCTTGGGTTTGCTTAATGGTGGGCTCAGCCTTGGCTTTGGGGATGGGTGGCCATGGATATTAGAGAGGTAGAGGAGGTGTTTGCTGATAGTTTTGAGGTGGTTTTACTCACATATATATATTATATAATTTTAATCCTCTTTTGCCAAATATTTTGACATTATTTTTTAAGTACTGAAGCCATTAGAATAGCTTGAATAAGGAGGAAGAAGATGAAGAAGAGGGTAGAAAATTATGAAGGAATAGGTAGGTATTTATAGGAAAAACTTTGGAACAAATGTCCTAAAGGGACATTACACTTTTGCCCCTTGCCCACACCCCTCCTCTCCTCCCTAGGTTTGGCCGAAATGAATTCCACATGGGTGCATCCATGTGTGTGACACCCCACCTCTATGCTCATAATAACAAAGGTCATTATACGGAATAACGTCTGCTATTGTGAAGAATAAGGCTTGTTAGAAGCGACCATCCATAAATTATGCCTTAGACGAGTATTGATTACATTGATAGGAGTTCTATAAATTACTCCCAAAGATATAAATTCAATCCAAATCTAAAACGAAACTACGGTGGCTAAAGAAAAATTCAGAATAACTCATAATAACAACAACACTGATAGTATAATCACATCAGAACAGAAATATCAGATATATAGCGGAATACAAGTCTGGAACACATGCTACAACAATCGATAGTTCACATGAACCAAATGTACATATATATACATCAACATACATAAGATGAGAATCAAAAATCCAAAAGAACTCCTTGAAGGCTAGACAAAAGATGATGTGAAATCCCAAAAGCTGAAGCTGCGACAGAATCAGAGATAGCGACTATCCTGAAATAACTCTGTTTGACCCGAGTATTATTTAAAAGAAAATAATAAACGCCACACGTGCACCAACATATGGCCGAAGCCTACCAAGTATTGTCATCATAATTTTGGCGCCCAACTGTTAACCCGAAGGTCCAACATATGACCCGAAGGTCTAGTACCGGTAATTGACCCGAAGGTCCATCATAGTGGCTCGAAAACCCAACAAAATCATCAAAATCATCAAACCACAAATATTTCAATTAACGAGTCCGGAATTAACCGAAATAGTAAAAGTATGGTTCCATACTCCGTACTTTTGCTAAATCATTTAAATCTCTTCCCTTGAAAGTGCAAAATTGTGTATTTTAAATAAATAACATTTTACGTTCTCAAATGGACATGTCTGGAATTAAGCGAATCAGTAAAAGTAAGGGTTCATAGTCCTTAATTTTTCTAAAATGTTTAAATCGATTCCTCATTCTTTTGAAAGCGTAAACTGTAAAAATTTTGGAAACAATTTTATTTTAGAACGATTTGAAAACCCATGATTAAAATGGCAACAACTATAGCAATTTCGACGAGGAAATTGCGCTTCACAAAACATCGTAAAAACAGATACCAAATCAGCGTTGCGAGATAACCGCTTAAAAGTTCACTTTAACTTAACGGTTACTAACATTAAAATAACAGTAATTTTTATTCACCAAAAATGTCGACAAAACAACATGCTTCAAAATTATAATACCGGTGTAAAAATCCCATTATAAAAATAACGGCAACAAAATACGTTTTACAACGTAACACCGGTTCAATGCAACTTTAATAACGGACTGCACTAAAAATTTCAAGCACGAAATATGAAGTCCAGAAAATATTGTACTCCCCATTTGCACGTATCAACAAATACCTATTTAAAGGTAAATATTGACAGTCGGTTATTTAACTATCAATAGGCGTGTTCAACATCACCAAATTCCAAATAATTTCCCAAATTATTTATTTTGCAAAAATATCTTTACTAGATATATAATTTCCACACTTCAACCATTTGAAAACAAATTTTCAAATCACTTTTCACCTTTACCACTTTTGAAAGTAAATTTCAAATCGTTTCCCTATAAGGGATATACTTTCATTTCAAAATGGTTCATTTAAACCAATTAAATAAATCCTTACCGATTTACTTTATATTAATGCTTGGGTTTTATATAGATTTTTTTTTCATGCATGTGTGCATAAAAAGATTCTAGCTTTCAAATTTTGCAAACCATGCCCACGTTCAAATGAGCCAATTACACTGACCTGGGTAACATAATTTTCTTACAAATTATGAAGTAAAGGTAACTGGATTCTCTACAATCCTTCATACATACAAGAAATAAATGTGGTATGGGCATGCATTGCATGCAAGCTAAAGTTGAAAAATGGTCTCTGCTCATATGTTTATCACATATGAACCAAAATATAATACCTACACTTGCATTTACTCTACTGCATACACATGGAAACATCCCCCTCATAGCACACATGCACGAAAAATGGTGTCTGTAAATGCAATTTTTTGTACACCAGAATGCCTGTAAAAAATTTATGCATGGCAGTGCAATACTTTTATATACAGGAATGCAAGTAATAATGTATGTTTGGAAATGCAATACCCTTGTATACGAGAATGCACGAAAACTGAGTGCCTGTAAATGCAATACCATTGTATACCAAAGTACACGAAAAATTTAAAGGCTTGGGAATGCAAGATTTGTGTACAAAAGTATGCACGCACTCAACTGCTAGAGATCTGGGCAACTTTTATATTTATTTTTGGAACTCTTACTCGTATGCTACACTGTATTACATAAAAAAATGAGTTAAGGCCCAGCTACTTGTGTACAGACAAGCAATTAATGTTTCCAAAATGATACAATGCTTTATGCGAAAGAGGATTGCCACCGCAAGTTTTGTAGGATCGATTTCACCCTAGAGGGGGGGTGAATAGGGTGATGGTGATAATTATAAAAATTAATTGCGGAAGCTTATAAAATAATTTCAACACAGATCACAGAATATTAGCAGCACAGAAATAAATAGCGGAATAATAAAATGCAGAAATAGAACGACACAGAATTTACCCACCATCGGCAAAACCCTACCTACGTGTTGCCCCCAAGGTTTCTATTAGAAATTAAGTAATCACACGCTTACACACGTAAACTCACGACACCCGCTACTGACTAACGTAACTCTACGCTCAAAACCCTGCCACAACTCTGCCACTGGGTTGCGAATTCTCAAACTACGCCACGTAGTTTGTGCCCTAGTCACCCGACTAGAAAATACAACGGTTTAAAATTTGAAAACAAAATTAAAAAACAATTTAAAACAAATATTAAAACTAAAGCCCTTATTAATATAGCCTAAATTAATCTTTTAACAAGTCCTGCCCCTCTCCTTTCTTCATTAATTCTGGCCCGTTCCTTTTTCTTGAGAATGGCGGCTTAGTTAATTCTCGTTCATTCCTCTTTGCAAATTTAGGCTTTCGTGATTTCAAAGAGACCGACTTTAGTGCTCGATCGTGTGAATGATTTATCACGTCTTTTGCCTTGTCGATCGCTTGTTTCTCTGAACTGCTCATGGCTCTTTGAAATTGATCGAGTTTGAGGTTGATGCTGGTATGTTATTTATCCCTTTGCTTCTTCTGATTTGTTTGCTTTAACTCGATTGATTTTTCGTTGCCGATGATGAATGGGTTTATATAAGAGTTCAATCTCCTTGAATTGCGTTCCTCTGATTGTTTCAAAAATTGTGCTTCGGCCATTCAATTTTTATTGAACATTGATGATTTATTTCTGACTTTTTCAATTTACTTGGATAACACGGTTTAGAACTCTGACTTGGTTCGATTCCTTGATTGCCAAGGCGTTGATTTCATTCGTCTTTGGCTTTGACTTTATTTTGACGATGTTGATTTTGTTTATGCTCGACTCTAGCCATTTTTGTTTAATGTCTCCGGTAGCACTTTTAACCTTGATTGGCTGCAGTTTTATGACATCGGCATTTAACTTAACGTTGCTTGGTGTTCACTTATTTTCTGAGACAGTTTGCATCAATCTGTAAATGTTTCATCACTGTTTTCTTTAAGAACTTATACTTTCATACTGTGTATTATCACTGCATACTGGAAGTTGTGTTCTTTTCTCTGTTATACTTGAGCTCGAATCCTTTATAGTAAACTTGACTTGTTTATATTGAGTACAGTCTAGATTTTGTGTTTGCGAATCCATGACTACGTTCAATAGCTCACGGTTTTGACTCTGCACTGCTGTTCCTTCACGGCTTCAACTTGATTTTGTTATAACTATTAAACCCTTTGTAGTATTCTATGGTTTGAACCATAACTTGATTACTGCAACTAGTTATATAAGTATATCTGCACATCATGTTGTAGTTATTGAAATCTTAAGTTGTTTCACTGTGCACTGTTGTGTCACTTGTGTATACTATGTCATTTATGTTGGTTTGGTTTCGGCATTGATTATGTGCACTAGTCGGGATCATGTTACATTGCGCTGGATTGTGGTTTCGCACCTCTAGCCTTTGTGTTGATTCTGCTTTTGCTGTAGTTGAATTCACTATTCGCTACGAGTCTGGGTTGCTTTGACCAGTTTATTGTTTGAAGTTGCTTCATGTATTCATTGTGTGATGCCATTTTGTAACTGACTTGTATTTATAAGCTGGTCTTTGCATTGAGTACAGAATTTTCATTCACTTGTGTATATGAGCTGTTTGAAGTTGCTGACTTCATATTGCCTTGACTTTGGTTGTTGCATACATGTGAGTTGTTCTATTCTTTGGCATTCCCGGAACCATGACTTGATTTTCATCAGTCTGCATTAGCTTGTACTTCGAGTTATGTTGAACTCTGTTGTGATGTCAGTTGCCTCTGTGTTGCCATATTTCTGGTGTACTTGGTCATTCGAGCCTTTATGCTTTGGTGCTGTAGTTGAGTTGAGTCAGTGACTTGACCTTTTGCATTTTGTTTATTGTTCGAAATACACCTGAGTTGAATCCATCTTGAAGCTCGGATTTGACCTTGTGCTGAAAGTTGTGACATTATTTTATCGCACTTGAGTTGAATCCGATAATTTGGGTTTGACATGTGCTTACCTGTCCCTGTAAATTTATCAAGTGTATATATATCGGTGTGCACGGCCTTGTGGCATATACAATGATACACTGCGTATGTCACAAGCTGTTCGTGTATGATGAATTGAAAATTAAATGATGACGAACAACCCAAATAACTGAGGCAAATATTATTTTCAAAATTCACATATTGTTTTATACTGCAAAAAATATTTCCTTTTCAATTTTACTGCATCAGTATTTATTTTTGCAGATTGCTCAGATGCTGGATTCAAGTTGAAGTGAAGTTGAAGATAAATTATGAGTGCGAGTGATATGCAGTGAGGTCAACTGTAAATGTGAAAATGTGATGTAATCAAAGTTGTACTGTAATTGAAATTGAATATATAGTGAGAGCTTGAACTTTGTACTATTCAAATATTGTAACAAATATTTGTTTGAATAAAAATTCTGTTTAAATTCAAATTCTGTGTTATTTATTTTTATTCAGCAAATATTTATTTAATCTATGAAAAATAAAATAGTACATTAACAAATACATTTACACGAATATATATATGTTTATTATCATCAAACAAAAATCATATAATCGCATATTCAACAATCTCCCCCTTTTGATGATAACAAACATATATTTAAGATTTTGAATATGTTGAATGTATTTGATCATTGATATGCTCTAATTGCTCCCTCTATTTAAATGCTTCCTCTCTACACAAAGCTCCCCCTACGTATATGCATACAAATAAAAATATGAAAATAAGCCTAGATGAAAATGGAAAATTATTTGACCTTTGCTTGATTTTATTTGACAAAATCTTAACTTTTCTCTCCCCCTTTTTTTATCAGCAAAAGTATAATAGTGTTAGAAAATAGAGATAAAGTGATCGATATTAATCCAACATTAAAACTCAATTGAATATAAATATTAAATTTCAATAAAAAATCAAACAAAAATCATAAATACTTTGTTAGGCGCATATTCCACTTTTGGAATGATGAAAATGATGTCATCATATAAAACCATACAGTTGTGTCTATTTGTGATATATTTATATTAGGAATTTGAATATCTACTAACCATGCATAACCATTAGGACTTTTAAATGAGATTAGCTGTATTCCAATTTTATTTTTAAAAAATGAATTTAAGTATCTTCTAACCACGCATAACCGTAAGGACTTTTAAATGGGATTAGAATCAACTTTTTTATTTTTAAAAATCAACTTTGATATGCGTTCTATACATGCATAACCATGAGGACTTTTAAATGAGAATGGAAGCATATAACAAATTCCAAGTAATTCACCCATGCATAACCGTGAGGACTTTTAAATGAGAGTGAATACTTTGGTATTTATTTATTTATTTATTTATTTCCTTTTTTATTTTTTATTTTTATTTTATTTTTATAAAAATATAAAATGAAAAACGAATGATTCCTGTTTAAAGTACCACATATCGACAAACTATATTGAATTTTGATGAGTGATGGTCGTTAGAAATATGATAGAAATAGAGATGGTCATGGAATTTTTACCAACAAAAGTTTTATAACTCTTGTTTAAATTTCTAAAGAAATTTACTACTTATACCATCTCGAGTCATAATATATGATAAATATCAACACTCGTCACTTTTTCAACCACTATTTATCTTTTCAATAATTATTAGGGAGTCAGATTAGTCAAAGTAGTCATTTAAAATCAAATTCAAAAATAATTATGAAATCAATTTTTAAAAATGACTAATCTGAAAATATGGTCAAAAATGATTTTCTCGAGGGGGTTATATGAGAAATATTTCTGCTATTTGAAAATTATTTGAATTGCAAAATATGCAGATATTTTCTTTGAAAAACGATGCAGTTATTAAATGTCTCAAAAATCACGTTCAACTAGTAATTTTTCTATCAACTAGATTACCAGTGCAATCTGCATCTGAATTTCTTTTTCACTCAAAATTATCATTAATTGAATTTGATAGACCATGAAGTGTGCAACAAAAATTTCAAAATCAATTTTAACAGCTTTTAAATGAAATTCTCTTGAATTTTAATTGAAGCCGTGTAAATAATCAAAAACCGTGAATATAGGTTAGCCGTATTATAACCAAATGTATTATCATCCAATAAAACACTATTTTTAATCCAAACTAATATATATGAAGTAATTCAAAGAATTTAGAGATTTTTATAGTTTTTTTTGGCATAAGAATATAATTGGCCAACAATTTTGAATAAGTCAGAATCAAAATCATCATTTTTTTCATCATCATATTATTGGCTGATTTAATTCAGAATACGGTGCATACTATCACATTTAATATATCGTTCAAAATATACCATTACCTGTTTTACCCTTACGATAATTTTTCGTGGTTGCCCATTGTGATTCTGTCACCTTTGTACTAGGCTAAGGAACTTTGCTTTGTCGCTCGGTGTGCTTCTGGAACAGCCAAAATCCAGAGAACACTGTTGTTGTTCCTTAACATGCCACCACACCTACACGATGAAAGATTTTTGTGACCTATTTGTTTTTATAGGTCCATGATTGTTAGTGGTAGAATATATTGGAAAATAATTTTGTGGAGACCCAATACTATTTATATATGTTCCTTTTAGCATCCAAATTTGTTTAACTTTGAGAGATTTTATATTTTTGCCTTTTGGAACCCAAATTGGTATGGTTTTCACATGTTTGGGTCTATACCAACAATTATTTTAATTTTGTCCATATTTTCTACAAATTGTGCACATAGAATTGACCTAATTAATCTCATTTCTGACATTTTTGGATTGATTATATCCAACTCCTTGTCTAACTGTATTAACATTTTGCTTCCCTAATAACATATTCAATGATTTTTCACTTTTTGTATCTAAAGTCGTTGGCAATTGTTGGACTTGTGTTTTGAGAGATTCATTTTCATTCAATAGTTGTGTGCACTTTTTAGTAGAGTTCTCTCCACTCGTATTTTCACTCTCATTCAAAATCAGAATTTCATTTTCAAGTGATTTTATATTAATTACTGATTTTTTAATTTCTTCTTCGAATATTGGACACTTATCACACTTAGGTATCCTACTTTGATAGGTTTTAACTAATGGCCAAGTTGTTCATTTAATTCTATTAAAGTATCTTTTGGTTATTCAAGTTTGGCATACTTCTCCCTAAGTCGTTCAAAACAGCCATTTACTTCGTGGAAATAAATAATATTTCAGAGTGAGTAAGTTTTGATATCTCGCTGGGCTCGACATCGTCGCTATCAGTTATATTCCCTTAAAGGCACATATCTGCTTTCTCACTCTCATTGCTAGAACTTTGATTATCTTCATCACTTGTATTCCACGTGGCTGCAAAACTTTTCCTTTTTGATTTCTTTTTAAAGTCGCATTGATTTTGAGGACAATTGTGCTTGATGTGCCCGGGTTGGTTGCACTTGTGACAGATGACCTTCGGTTCTTCAGAGTAGTCTAGTGCTTTGGCTATTCTGCTTTTCGCTTTTTGAATTCGAGCTGAATTTCCATATTTGTAATTCCAATTTTTGAATTTCTTTATTAATAGCTCCGATTCTGCTGCTGCATCATCGTCATCGTCATCACTTTCAGTTGTTCCTTTGAGAGCTATTGATTTCTTTCAAGTATCTCCTCCTTCACTCTCTTCCTTGAATTTCATTTCTAGCTCATAAGTGGTGAGATTTCCGATGAGTTCTTCGACTTTCATTTGTTTCAAATCTTTTGATTCTTGAATGGCAGTCACTTTGGATTCAAAACTTCGTGGAAGGACTTTGAGAATTTTTCGAACTCTCTCCAACACTGTATATGATTTTCCAAGAGCTTTTCATTTGTATACGTTATTGGAAAGTCATCCATGCATCTCTTTGACATTTTCTTCCTTCGCCATTGTGAAGTTCTCGTATTCGCTGCTTAGCATGGCAAGGCGAGATTCTTTCACTTGAGATGTTCCTTCGTGAGTCACTTCTAGTGTGTGCCATATTTCCTGCGCAGTTAGACAATGTGAGACACGATTAAATTCAAATTGATCTAATGAACAGATAATAGAATTCATAGCTTTAGCATTAGTATTTTGTAATTATTTTCTAGTTCTGTCCATTGTTCCTTTGGTTTATCTATTTCCTGATTATCTACAGTTATAGTCAGTGCTCTATAACCTGTCTCGACAATATTCCAAGCGTCAATGGTTTCCAGAAAAATTTCCATCCTATTTTTCCAGTAAGCATATTCACCATTGAACATTGGTGGTCTAACTATGGATTGACCCTCAGCAAAAGCAGTATTAAAAGAAGCCATTTTAAAAATTCAACTTTTTAAAACAAAAAATGGTTTTTGCAAAATCAAATTTTTAAAACAAAAACGGCTTTTGTTCCTAGCTTTGATACCACTTGTAGGATCGATTTCACCCTAGAGGGGGGGGGGGTGAATAGGGTGATGGTGTTAATTATAAAAATTAATTGTGGAAGCTTGTAAAATAATTTCAACACAGATCACAGAATATTAGCAGCATAGAAATAAATAATAGAATAATAAAATGCAAAAATAGAACGACACAGAATTTACCCAGCTTCGGCAAAACCCTGCCTACATGCTGCCCCTAAGGTTTCTACTAGAAATTAAGTAATCACACGCTTACACACGTAAACTCGCGACACCCGCTACTAACTAACCTAACTCTACGCTCAAAACCCTGCCACAACTCAGCCACCAAGTTGCAAATTCTCAAACTACGCCACGTAGTTTGTGCCCTAGTAACACGACTAGAAAATACAACGGTTTAAAATTTAAAAATAAAAATAAAAAACAATTTAAAAACAAGTCTTAAAACTAAAGCCCATATTAATATAGCCTAAATTAATCTTTTAACAAGGTCGGCCCTCTCCGTTCTCCATTAATTCCAGCCCGTTCCTTTTTCTTGAGAATGGCGGCTTTGTTAATTCTCGTTCATTCCTCTTTGCAAATTTAGGGCTTTCGTGATTTCAAAGAGACCGAATTTAGTGCTCGATCGAGAGAATGATTTATTACGTCTTTTGCCTTGTCGATCGCTTGTTTCTCTGAATTGCTCACGGCTCTTTGAAATTGATCGAGTTCGAGGTTGATGCTGGTATGTTATTTATCCCTTTGCTTCTTCTGATTTGCTTGCTTTAACTCGATCGATTTTTCATTGCTGATGATGAATGAGTTTATATAAGATTTTGGTCTCCTTGAATTGCGTTCGTCTGATTGTTTCAAAAATTGTGCTTCGGCCATTCAAGTTTTGTTGAACATGGATGATTTATTTCTGACTTTTTCAATTTACTTGGATAACACGGTTTAGAACTCTGACTTGGTTCGATTCCTTGATAGCCAAGGCGTTGATTTTGTTCGACTTTGGCTTTGTCTTGATTTTGACGATGTTGATTTTGTTTATGCTCGACTCTGGCCATTTGTGTTTACTGTCTCCGGTAGCACTTTCGACCTTGATTGGCTGCAGTTTTATGACATCGGCATTTAACTTAACGTTGCTTGATGTTCACTTATTTTTCGAGACAGTTTGCGTTAATCAGTAAATGGTTCATCACTGTTTCCTTCAAAAACTTATACTTTCATACTGTGTACTGTCACTGCATACTGCATGTTGTGTTCTTTTCTCTGTTATACTTGAGCTTGGATCCTTTGTAGTAAACTTGACTTGTTTATATTGAGTACGGTCTAGATTTTGTGTTTGCGAATCCACGACTTCGTTCAATAGCTCACGGTTTTGACTTTGCACTGCTGTTCCTTCATGGCTTCAACTTGATTTTGTTATAACTATTAAAGACTTTGTAGTATTCTATGGTTTGAACCATAACTTGATTACTGCAACTAGTTATATAAGTATGTATATCTGCACATCATGTTGTAGTTATTGAAATATTGAGTGTTTCATTGTGCACTGTTGTGTCACTTGTGTATGTTGTGTCATTTATGTTGGTTTGATTTCGGCATTGATTATGTGCACTAGTCGGGTTCATGTTACATTGCACTGGATTGTGGTTTCGCACCTGTAGCCTTTGTGTTGATTCTGCTTTTGCTGTAGTTGAATTCACTATTCGCTACGAGTCTAGGTTGCTTTGACCAGTTTATTATTTGAAGTTGCTTCATGCATTCATTGTGTGATGCCATTTTGTAACTGACTTGTATTTGTAAGTTGGTCATTGCATTGAGTACAGAATTTTCATTCACTTGTGTATATGAGCTGTTTGAAGTTGCTGACTTCATGTTGCCTTGACTTTGGTTGTTGCATACATGTGAGTTGTTCTGTTCTTTGGCATTCCTGGAACCATGACATGATTTTCATCAGTCTACATTAGCTTGTACTTCGAGTTATGTTGAACTCTGTTGTGATGTCAGTTGCCTCTGTGTTGCCATATTTCTGGTGTACTTGGTCATTCGAGCCTTTGTGCTTTAGTGTTGCAGTTGAGTTGAGTCAGTATCTTGACCTTTTGCATTTTGTTTGTTTTTCGAAATACACCCGAGTTGAATCCAGCTTGAAGCTCGGATTTGACCTTGTGCTGAAAGTTGTGACATTATTTTATCGCACTTGAGTTGAATCCGATAATTTGGGTTTGACCTGTGCTTACCTGTCCCTGTAAATTTATCAAGTGTATATATATCGGTGCGCACGGCCTTGTGGCATATACAGTGACACATTGTGTATGTCACAAGCTGTTCGTGTATGATGAATTGAAAATTAAATGATGGCGAACAACCCAAATAACTGAGGCAAATTATTTTCAAAATTCACATATTGTTTTATACTGCAAAAAATATTTCCTTTTCAATTTTACTGCGTCAGTATTTATTTTTGCAGATTGCTCAGATGCTGGATTCAAGTTGAAGTGAAGTTGAAGATAAATTATGAGTGTGAGTGATATGTTGTGAGGTCAACTGTAAATGTGAAAATGTGACGTAATCAAAGTTGTACTGTAATTGAAATTTAATATATAATGAGAGCTTGAACTTTGTACTATTCAAAGATTGTAACAAATATTTGTTTGAATAAAAATTCTGTTTAAATTCAAATTCTGTGTTATTTATTTTTATTCAGCAAATACTTATTTAATCTATAAAAAATAAAATAGTACATTAACAAATACATTTATACGAATATATATATATGTTTATTATCATCAAACAAAAATCATATAATCGCATATTCAACAAGTTCAATGAATCAAAGGACTATAATACTTGAAGATGGTCACGCGTGCAACAGATTTCAACATGAAGTGCTAAATAATTAACATAAATGCTTGCAAATGAAGAAGGTCTGGCACATACACATTTTGTACGCAAAAATATTCAATAAATTAGAAACATGAGTATTTAAACACACCTTAACTCGTTCAAAGCAATAATCACCAAAGATTCAAGTGGCAAGAATGACAGCCATTAATGCAATTTTCACTGCAACTGAAGCTTTTAAAACCAAATGAAATAAAGTTGCAGCTATTTTTCCTTTGTAAAAAATATGAATAAGTCAAAGCAACACGGGCTGGCTAACATTTTTGAGTACACTTTGCATTTAATGAGACGTGCACTTGCAAATATAGTACACGGCTACACTCATTATTTAAACTTTCTTTATGAACTGTGACGGCAATGCAAATATATGAAGGAAGAAATAATTTAAAGTCTTCACATTATTTGCTTTATCAAATCTTTGTTGCAGCCAAGAAAAATTGTTCCTACTTGCATTAATTTTTCACGTGAAGGCAAAAGGTGCTTTACCTATCAACGTGCAACCGTTAGCAAGAAGATACTGACTTGGCAATAGATTTTTGCATCATTTTTTTTCGAATTTTAATTATTAAAAATTTCTATTTAAATTATTTATTTCGACGGTAATTCAAAAATCATGGTCGTTATAGATTTCCCCTTATAAAAATTGCATCCCCGCAATTTTCATACTAGAAGTCGTTTATAACACAATTTGTTCCTCACAACAAAGATAAAATAGAAAAGATGGACAAAAATTCTCACCCCAACCCGAAGAGGAGAGAAAACGTAGTAAGAATGCTCGATGAATTCTTTGGTTTCCCAAGTGCAATCTTTGGGGTTTGCGGACCATTGAATATTCACAAGCGGGATTTCTTTGTTCCGAAGGCGTTTAACCTCCGAAGCTAGCACCCGAAAAGGAATTTGCACAATAGACAAGTTGGGTGAGATCTCAAGATCTTGCAACATAGGAGGATCAATAATAGAATCTGAATCTCGAAGGCATCGACGAAGCTGGGATACATGTAATACGTCATGAATTCCCGAACACTGAACATGTAGCGCGATAAGCAACTGAGCCAATGCGTTCCGTAATAGGAAACGGTTCAATATAACGAGGAGCCAATTTCCCGGAGCTACTAAAATGCACCACACCCTTCATCGGGGAAACACGAATGATACAAGATCGCATAAGATTTCTGCCTATTCTGAGCCTCTTTCATTCTCTATCTGATAATACCAATCCCCTCTGAAGAATCACGAATATAATCGAGGCCGAGAACTAACTTTTCCACCGATTCCAACCAAAAAGATGGTGATCGACACGGCCTTCCGGAAGAGCTTCGAAAGGAGCCATACCGATACTGGATTAAAAACTGTTGTTATAAGAAAATTCAACAAGACACAAGTGGCCTTCCCAACTACCACCAAAATCAAGAATGCAAGCTCGAAGGAGATCCTCTAAAACTTGATTCACACTTTCAGTCTGACCGTTAGACTGTGGATGATAAGCTGTACTAAGATTGAGATTAGTGCCCATAGCTTTCTGAAGGCTCTTCTAGAAAACACTAGTAAGAAGTGGATCTCTGTCACTAACAATAGAACTAGGCATACCATGAAGTCGAATGACTTCTTTAATAAACAGCTTAGCCAATAAAGGAGCAGTCCGATTGGACTTGATAGGAATAAAGTGGGCTGATTTAGTCAATCTGTCAACAATCACCCAAATACTAGTATGGCCCGACCTCGAACGACGTAGACCACCAACGAAGTCCATGGAAATCTGATCCCATTTCCATAATGGAATCTCAAGAGGCTACAAAAGACCACTGGGACATTGGTGTTCTGCTTTAACAAGTTGACAAGTCATGCAATGACTTACATAACTTGCAATATCACGCTTCATACCCTTCCAATAGTATAAGCGTTTCATAACAGCATACATCTTAGAACTACCCAGATGGATAGTATACTTAGAACGATGACAATCCTCGAGAATGTCATTTTTAAGATTAGAAACATCAGACACAATCAATTTACCCTTCTTCCGAGTACAACCACGAATATCAATATCATAATCCTTCAGATCATCACTTCAGGATTTTGATTTACAAATCTGAATAAGATAAGCAATATGTGGATCTGGTTTCTGGGAATCGACAACACGATCCAACAAACTAGGATGAGCTTCCATGCTAAATAAAAGCACAAGAGAATCAGAAACTGAAGGACGGTCTCTAATATCGCAAAGAGATAAAACTTCCAAAATATTCCACATCACTAGCATCATGGAAACAACAACTTGCTGCTTGCGACTAAGCGCATCAGCAACTCGATTACCCTTTCCAGGGGTATACTGAATATCGAAATCATATGAAGCAAGAAATTCGAACCAACGTTGTTGCCTCATATTAAGCTCTTTCTGAGTAAATAAATACTTCAGAGATTTGTGATCAGTGAAGAGAATAAAACGCTTACCCAATAAATAATGTCGCCAAATCTTTAGAGCAAAGACTATGGCGTCTAACTCCAAATCATGGGTAGCATAACGAATCTCGTTAGGCTTTAGTTGTCTAGAAGCATAGGCAACTACTCTATCGTTTTGCATGAGAACAGCACCGAGTCCATAACCACTGCATCGGTATAAACAACAAGATCATGATTCCCTTCGGGAACCACTAAGATAGGAGCATGAGCAAGGAGATCTTTTAACTTCAAGAAAGAATTCTCACACTTATCCGACCAAATAAAAGGAACAGCTTTTCACGTAAGAGTGGTAAGCGGTAAAGCAATACGAGAAAAGTCCTTAATAAACTGAAGATAATATCCCGCAAATCCAAGGAAACTACGAATCTCAGTAACGGTCTCGGGCCTCTTCCGATTGTGAATAGATTCGATCTTGGAAGGATCGACAGAAATACCATCATAAGAAACAATGTGACCGAGAAACTTCTCCCTATTCTCCCAGAAGTGAGAATTTGGCATAAAGCTGATGCTGATGAAGAGTGCTCAAAACAATCTCCAAATGCTGAATATGATCGGCTTCAGATTTGGAATAAATAAGAATATCATCAATGAAAACCAAGACGAACTTATCGAGATATTCCCGGAATATCCGATTCATAAGATCAACCAAATACGCTGGAGCGTTCATCAAACAGAACGGCGTAACAAGCCATTTGTAAGAACCATAACGAGTACGGAATGCAGTGAGAGGAATGCTATCTTCCGCAACTCGTAACTGATGAAAATCGGTAGCAAGGTCGAGTTGGGAGAACAGCTTAGCGCCACTTAATTGATCGAACATGTCATCGATCCTAGGTAATGGATACCTATTTTTGTTAGTGAGCTCGTTAAGCTTGCGATAATCAATGCAAAGCCTAAGAGTACCATCTGGCTTCTTAACAAAGACAACGGCGGCACCCCAAGGAGATGAGCTAGAACGAATAAAATTCTCGGCTTCCAACTCAGATAATTGTTACTTAAGTTCCTCATTTTCCACAGCAGACATCATCGTGGGGGGACGACTGACAGGATGTGCACCAAATATAAGATCAATACGGAACTCAATTGCCCTCTTCGGCGGCAATCTCGAAATAAGCTCAAAAACATCAAAAAAATTACAAACAACTGGAATATTATCTATGACATCCTCCGATTCGAAGGAAGAAATGAAAGCATTCAAAGTATGATCCACGCTTCGAAATATAATAGATAACTGCTCGCTAGCGTCGGGATGCTTAAGATATAAAGTTCTTTCGAGGCATAGAATTTGAACTTCATAACGAACGAGCCAATCCTTACCCAATATCATATTAAAACCAAGATGATCCATAACATGCAGATTCGCATGAAAGGAGAAACCACAAAGAATAATCTCAACATCAACACACAACAAGCCAAGGGCAGCGGATCCACCAAGAGGATTTACGATCCTCAAAGGGTCGCAAAGGATAATAACATCCAAATGAATAATATCAACAAGCTCCTTCGACACGAATGAATGCGATGCACCCGTATCTAAAAGAACTCTAATAGAACGGTCATGAAATAAAATGAAACCTTCCAAAATAGAGGAGTGATACCTTTGGGCTTAGAAGAATCACCAGAAGCTTTAGCAACATTAAGCTTCCCAGATTTGAAACCCTTAGGAGCAATAGGACAATCAGAAACCCAATGACCTTCTTTCTTTCAATAACGACAAATGCGAGGCACAATTGCGAAGAAGATGATCCAAAGAACCAAAATTATAGCACGCCCTCTGAACAGAAGGTGCACTACTAGGCTGAGAACTAGAGGTAGCTTTCTTCTTCTTCTGGTTGGAAGAATTAGGCTTACAAAATGGAAACCTCTTCTTGCTGGGGTTCTTAGAAATTTCAACCTCATCACCACTATCATGTTCCTTTTCAACAGCTTCAAGACAAAGAGCCGAATCAACAAGCTCCTCAAAAGAGAGCTTAAGCTGAAGCAAAAGAACTTTCTTCAAATACTTCTTCAAACCATCCACAAAAGGAAGATTCTTCTTACGCGAGTGTTAATGAACTCAACTCCGTATTTGGACAAGGCCTCGAAAGATGCAACATAATCAAAAACAGAGGACTTTCCTTGCTTCAACTCAAGGAAACTACGAGCAAGATTAGCCTTTTCCGATTCAGGAACGAACTTATGTTCGAATCATTCCTTAAACTGTAGCCAAGAGAGAGAGGACTCATCAACTTTTGCAATAAAGAGCTCATACCAATCAAGCGCACACTCTTGCAACATGCTAGATGCCACGAGAACGCGATGATGATCAGAAAGATCCATCTGAGAAAATATGCGCTCACAAGTGCGCAACCAAGTCTGAACCTCCATAACACTTTCTGATCCCTTGAAAGGCTGACCTCCAAGGTGGCAATAGGCACTACACATGCGAGCGAAGGCAGACTTTTGATTAGGAGCCGTGAGAGTAGCAACAGGAGGCTGAGTACCCCGAAATAGCTCCATAAACTGATCAGCTGACAAATAGACACCGTCTGGATGAGAACCACTTGACGGGCCTGTAGAAGAACGCTTCCCTCTACCTCTTCCAGCCATAGGTTGAGAGACAAGAGAAGGTAAGGATTAGTCAAAACAATACATAATTGATAAGAAATTTAACAAATGGAATACTACGGAATATATATTTTTATTCCTAAATGTACTCCACATGTTAGAGTGGAAAGAATAGATTAGAAAGGCACGAATAAAACCATCGAATAGTTGTAACACATGTTCCATTCTGTTTCTGTTCTGTGTTTGTTACAATTTATTCTGAATTTCAGCTCTGATACCAAGCTATGACACCCCATCTCTATGCCCACAATAACAAAGGTCATTATACGGAATAACGTCTGTTATTGTGAAGAATAAGGCTTGTTAGAAGCGACCATCCGTAAATTATGCCTTAGACGAGTATTGGTTACATCGATAGGATTTTTATAAATTACTCACAAAGATATAAATTCAATCCAAATCTAAAACGAAACTACGGTGGCTAAAGGAAAATTCAGAACAACTCATAATAACAACAACAATGATAGTATAATCACATCAGAACAGAAATATCAGATATATAGCGGAAGACAAGTCTGGAATACACACTACAACAATCGATAGTTCACACGAACCAAATGTACATATACATATACATCAACATACATAAGATGAGAATCATTAACCCAAAAGAACTCCTCGAAGGCTAGACAAAAGATGATGTGAAATCCCAAAAGCTGAAGCTGCGACAGAATCAGAGATAGCGACTATCCTGAAATAACTCGGTCTGACCCGAGTATTATCTAAAAGAAAATAACAAATGGATCAGTCTAATTTATTCTTAGAAGTGAATGCATCATAAACAACATCAATCAAAATAATAATAATCTCGAATGAGACTATTCAACATAAGAAATCAACATAGTTAAATGAAGAAATCACATCAAACTCCATCAAAATCAACTTTCAAATTCATAATTGAATTCAAAACAGAAATTCACGAAATCTAGAAATCAATAATAGATAACTAGAAAATCAACATAAAAGTGGATCGGTCCCAGCATATGGCGAGTCTAAGCTACGCCGCACGTGCATCAACATATGGCCGAAGCCTACCAAGTACTGTCATCATAATTTTGGCGCCCAGCTATTGACCTGAAGGTCAACATATGACCCGAAGGTCTAGTACTGGTAATTGACCCCAAGGTCCATCAAAGTGGCTCGAAAGCCCAACAAAATCATCAAAATCTTCAAACCACAAGTATTTCAATTAACGGGTCCGGAACAAACCGAAATAGTAAAAGTATGGTTCCATACTCTGTCTTTTGCTAAATTGTTTAAATCTCTTCATCGTTTCCTTGAAAGTGCAAAATTATGTGTTTTAAATAGATAACATTTTACGTTCTCAAACGGACAAGTCGTAAATTAAGCGAATCAGTAAAAGTAAGGGTTCATAGTCCTTAATTTTGCTAAAACGTTTAAATCGATTCCTCGTTCTTTTGAAAGCATAAACTATAAAGTTTTTGGAAACAATTCTAATTTAAAACGATTTGAAAACCCGTGATTAAAACGGCAACAACTATAGCAATTTCAATGAGGAAATTGCGCTTCACAAAACATTGTAAAAACGGATACCAAATCCTGGATAACCGCTCAAAAATTCACTTTAAATTAACGGTTACTAACGTTTAAATAACAGTAATTTTTATTCACCAAAAATGTTGACAAAACAACGCGCTTCAAAATTATAGTACCGGTGTAAAAATTCCGTTATAAAAATAACGGCAACAAAATACGTTTTACAACGTAACACCGGTTCAATGCAACTTTAATAACGGACTGCACTAAAAATTTCAAGCATGAAATATGATGTTCGGAAAATATTGTACTCCCCATTTGCATGTATCACTTTAAAATGCTTGGGTTATATATAGATTTTTTTTTCATGCATGTATGCATAAAAAGATTCTAGCTTTAAAATTTTGTAAACCATGCCCATGTTCAAATGAGCCAATTACACTGACCTGGGTAACATAATTTTCATGCAAATTATGAAGTAAAGGCAATTGGATTCTCTACAATCCTTCATACATACAAGAAATAAATGTGGTCTGGGCACGCAAGCTAAAGTGGAAAAATGGTCTCTGCTCATATGTTTATCACTATGAACCAAAATATAATACCTACACTTGCATTTACTCCACTGTGTACACATGGAAACATCCCCATCGTAGCACACATGCACTAAAAATGGTGTGTGTAAATGCAATGTTTTTGTACACCAGAATGCCTGTAAAAAAATTATGCATGGGATTGCAACACTTTTATGTACAGGAATACACGTAATAATGTATGTTTGGAAATGCAATACCCTTGTATACAAGAATGCACAAGAAATGAGTGCCTGTAAATGCAATACCATTGTATACCAGAATACATGAAAAATTTAAAGGCCTGGGAATGCAAGATTTGTGTACAAATGTAACGACCCGAAATTTTCGAAGCCGAAAATTCCAGATAGTTATGAAAAAGAAGAAAGAGATAGAAGAAGAAGAGAAACACCAAACATCTCACATTCGCAGCGGATAAAATATAATAAATAATGTCTACAAAAGAATACTATATCTGTTGATTACATTTAATATACATCAGAGTTCCACACATATACAGTCATTAAATAAATATAAGTATCATGTCTCAGATTAACGAATATATAAATATAGCGGAAATAGTCTACTCGTTACTGCCATCCAGTTTGCCTCCTGAGCTCTAGAACGTCCCTGCCTGAAAATCTTTAATACTCGGTCTGACCCGAGCATTACACCAAAGTAACACCCGGGTCAGGCTGGAAACCAGCGTGAGTAAACGCAACTAACATGGAATGCAAAAGTTTACAACTCATATAAACCCAGGTAACTTATATCAATTTCCACTTCATAAGTTGTTATAGACATCACTTATTTCACATATCAAATTCTAAGTGCCAGAACTTAGATTTTATGGTCCAATTCACTTAAAATCATTCCAATATACCATATTGATTCCATGTATCAATTTGTAAAGAATCAAAGTGATTTCGGGTATTAACTAATACCCGACTGGGCCTCTTCGAATTCAATGTTATTAATTTACCTTCCCCTTTCACAATAATCACATCTATCCTTGATTAAGTTCTCAGATTCATTAACTTATAATCACTTACATTGATTATAATCCTTGAATTAATCATGCTCATAAATTTACTAACCCTCCATAAATTTTGTTACAATAATTAAACAAGTAATTAATCCTCAATTAAGTAATTACCAATAATTACCCCCTTTGATTTATGATATTAAGTAAATTTTCTTCGATTTCTATTATTAGTAAATTCTATTAACTACATTGATTAATTACCTTAATCAATCATTGATTATTCCAAATTATTAATTACTCTAGAATTAATTAACCTTTAATTGCTTATATTATATTAATTGTTCACAATTATTAACTACTCATCTTAATTAACTTTTTTTTTTTACTTTACATTTGTATGTACAATTTCAGCTTATGTTACAAGCATATCCAAATTACTTAATTCTTGCTTTTAGTTACATTTGTATTTTTTATTTTGACTATCAAGATTTGGATTATATTCAATATAGTGTACTTAAATTTAATACCCATCTTTTCAATGGTCTTAAACCGCATCCTCGATTAATTCTTCTGTGTGAAAATACTTCTTTAAAGTAATTTACTTAGTATACTCAACCACCATGAAAAGAAATCCATCAAATTGTTTATCAAATCGATGATAAAAATCTAACAAGAAGACCTATTCTTAGAACAAACATGTTCATTTCGGACAGAAATTTAACCCAAGCTTACACCTCAAATTTATATACATAGATGGCCGAAATTTAAAAAGTGAAATAAACGAAAGTTATAGGCCTTTCCGTTAGCTTTACAGAATGGCCAAGATCATCGAATTTGGATCAACGGTTCAAAAGTTATGACCATTTTACTAAAAACATTAAGCTTAGCCTGAACTTATGTATTTGCAGGACAGCGACCAACAATTACAATTTTAGCATAGAAAACTTCGAAATCAGGCAAAATAAATAAAGCAAAAGTTGTAGCTTAGTTTCTAAGATTTCTCGAACATTAAAAATTACTGAATTCCGATAAGAATTGTAAAAGTTATGGATAAAACAATTCTGAGATTTGAATTCCACAACTTTTGTCATTTTGTCTCGGGACAGCGATAAACAATTATAATTTTGGCCAAGATAACATCGAAATTTAGGAAAACTCAAAATTTAAAAGTTTTAGAATAAAGTCTAAGCTTTCTGAAACATGTAAATTATCGAAATCGGTTGAAGAACGAAGAAGTTATGGCCAATTTAGTTTCAGCCTAAAGCACAGAGCTAATATTGGTTTTGTTCTCGGGATTACAGTATAAAATTTCAATTTTTACATAGCTAACATCCAAATTACAGAAACCTCAAAACATAAAAGTTGTAGCACATGAAATATGCTTTCCAGAACATCCAAGAAATCGAAAATTCATTAAGAATTGAGAAAGTTATGGTCAATTTACTAAGCTGCGTTTTTGATAGAACCGAGCCACTTTTACTTACAACTATCATCCCTTCAAGAATAACATGAATACTAGAAATTTAAATAGTTTTTCTCACCTTAAGTGTATTTGACTTGACTCCTTTTTCCTTAGCTTTCTCCAAGCTTTTTCACTTTATCTTACTTTTATTTTTGTTTTGTGAAAGAAAGAAAAATAAGTGAACATTTCCACCCTTTATATAGTAATTTTCAAGGCTAGTTTGGTAATTTTAGTTTTGGACACTTGTCTACTTCTCTTTGCACAAGATTTAGAATGTTGACACATGTCTACTTAGGTGTCTTAAGATGTTTCTACACATGGACACCTAATGGGGTTATGTGTCACTATTTTATTTAATCTTGTGACACATGTCCTTCATTTTTTTATGCAAGATTTATTCATGACACATACCTTATTTAGTAATCATTTAAGGTGTTCTAGAAATGTACACCAAAGTGATATATGTGTCATAATTCTATTTCATCTTAAGATAGGTGTATGGTCCATATTATGCCACTTGTCTTCACCATGTCATGTCACTTATCCTATACTTATAAATGTATACATACTTATACCTTTTGTATTATTTAAATGCATACATAAATATAAATAAAATAGAGTTGGTGTAGATAGTATATTTTCAAAACCGAACAAATCACCTTGATATCAAATTTCAACCATTCTATTATCTTCAATATCATCATCATAAATTTTATAAGCCTTCAAATTATTTTAAACAGGCTTAGAAATTTCAGATTCAATAATTTACCCAATTTCAATTATTAAATACAATATTTAAACTATATAATTCAATGATTTAATTTTCAAGTAAATACTTATACCTCAAATTCACGTTAAAATTAACTTTTAAATGTTTAAAATCAATTCAATTATCCCATTCTACATTGTTAAAAATTCTGGGTCGTCACATTCCTCCCCCCTTATAAGAATTTCGTCCCCGAAATTACTAGTTAGGAAGAATGGACTAATACCCGTTTACCTTTACTCTAAAATTCACAATGCAACACTCTACCAACTATCTTTTATTAAAAGCCCACTATCACCTTAACTAATTTCCTAAAACCTTATATAGTTTCGAACAACACCCCTTTGTTCAATCATTTAAATTTCAATTTTAAATCAAATTTTGAATTATCAAAATCTTCTCAAAATTTTTCTAACTCTCTAAATTTCCGACAATTTTTTCTAGCGTCTCCTTTGCGCGGCTAGCTCGGTACAACTACAAAAGGCCTCTACGGGCTTCCAAATTCCAAAAGAAAACAAAATGCCAAGTGGCTAGATCAGAAACCCAGTCCAATTTCATACAGAAATTTAAATACATACCTTTTTGTCGGGCAATTCACATTTATCTTTTGGAATCAAATCCAATTTCTTTTCCCTATAATACCTGCATATCTTACTTAGCAACAATATTCAATCGCAACCTTTCAAATTATTTTATACAACTCTTTACAGAAGTTTTCACATCTTCTTTTATGCAAATTAGTTTTTCCCGTTTTCATACGAATTCAATTTATTTTCAATTTTGAATATTGGATTTTAACTTCCATTTATAACTGATTCATATTAGTTTCATATACTAATTTATTTTAATTTCCAATTTGTGATCGTTTCGTCGCTAACAAAAAAATTTCAAAAATCTCCAAAAAATTTCTAACTCCCAAAATTTTCGGAAAATTTTGGCGGAGTCTCCTTTGTACGGAGGAGCTTTTGCAATTTGACAATAGATATAAATATGTATACATCGACCCACACGGTCGGAAAAAGCAAAAACAGCTCATATTTCCTATTTTTATTGCGTAGGCGTACCTTTATTTAGCATTTTAAGCAAGCAGCTTATAAATTTAAGCAATTAGCGCAATCCAAACCAACCAAACAGTCTTCAAGTACCTGTACTATCTTAATTTAAATATGTAAGTGCCACATATAGAATTTCTATTAGCATCTCACTTACTTTTAAAGGCTAAACACAAGCATTTCAAAAGCAACAAACACCAAATGCTTACCATAAACGATTTATATAATTTAAAGTTAATCCAATTGCTTCCAACCAAATTTATATGCCATTACATTCAATTTTAATGGTTTACAATGCAATTGCTTACATTCAATTCATCTGTAAGCAAAACAAACTCCTATTCATATCAATTGATTCAAAAAGCAATTATATTTTCTTCCACTAATTCATAGATTTCAATTAAATCTCGTTTACATTAAACGACAATCATTTCTACGCAATTTGATAATATCCATGTGAATAAATAATTACTTAAGTTTTATAACCAATTAAAATTGATTCCAACTCAATTTTATTTAATTCAATTCCTTTTTAATTTATTCACAATCATTTTATTTAGCTCGACACATCCCATGCTTGTGTACTATTAACCATTCCCAAATTAGTTTAAACCGAGCTTTTATTTAATGGCTTTTACCCTTATTCAAAGGCAAGCTTCCTTAAATTTAAACTTAAGTTACTTTACTTTAATTTATTCCAACATCAAACTTAAGTTTACTTCTATTTGATTCTCATTTAATCAAATTCCATTAAACTCAGTTAGCCCACCATTTCATTTTAATTCACCTCCACAATTTATCAAAATAATATCCAAGCGTATACTTAACTCATTTATACTTCAAATCAATACGTCACCGAACTTAAGTTCAGTCTGATAATCCAGTTTCAATCACAACCTTGATTTAGTTTTTTTTTATTCATTCAGACTTCGTCCATTTATTATTTAATTCCATTAACTCATTTTATATTTCACTTTCTTAATTCATTTGCGAATTTATTTTATTTATACAAAGCCATTCTCAATTTACTTGCAACTTTCGTTAATATTATTCATATCACATTTGAATTTTATTTGTAATTTAAACCATCACTTTTCCAATCCAATTCTATTTTATTTCTACAACATCTCTTCTTATTTAATTCATTATCAAATCTAAGTCGAATTCTGTGGACAAATTCGAATTCATTTCCAAACTCCAATATTAATTTACAATCCATTTGTTTAATCGAGTTAAATTTTATTAACATACTTTATCAAATAATTATTTATTAGCTTACTTCCAGCTTTTATTACAAAGAAAATTACTTCATTAAATTTTCCTTAGCTCGAAGTTATTTTTATAATTCCAGTTTGGAGTTTCCCTTTTATTCTCCCAAAATTTCAACACTTCTATTTTAAAATTTTAGAAATGCTTTTAAACCCACCTCATACTATTAAAATAGCTTTATAAAAATATTTCTTATAACTTGATGTCTCATCCAGTCCATCCTTGTTCTCACAGAAATTCAGTCATATGTTGATCAAGCGTATGACTGAAAATCTATAAGTACTTGGTAAACTCGTTTGCAACATCCAGTGAAAATACTTGGAAAATAATTTTATTGAAAATATAGGAAACGGTTTTTGAAAATAGAGGAAATTCTTTGGTGACAATGCTCTGAAAATCATCACCCCCATCCATGGTCATAATTACATTCCAGGGTTACGTTGCCGTCGCAGCAAAAGTCCATGCAACTGCAGGCTCTCCGCGGCCTCTCGATTACGCCATGGAACCCACACAACAGATCACAGCTACATACAGGGTTACATTGCCGTCACAGCAAAAGTCCATGTAACTGCAGGCTCTCAGCGGCCTCTGATTTTCGCTGTCGAAATGAAACCTCTCCACTCCTACATAGGTCGCAGTCTGCCGATATAAAATCAAACACAGACTGTTGGCTCTCAGCGGCACACACGACTTTCGCTATGTTATACCATAGGTCGTAGTTACATCCTGGGTTACGTTGCCATCGCAGCAAAAGTCCATGTAACTGTTGGCTCTCAGCGGCACACATGACTTTCGCTATGGTATACTCAACTCATAATCCTTAGGAACTAGTTTTGTCTGGACTCCTCACAGGATCAACTTTAAAACCCCCCTTGGGGCTCAAGCCAGCACCACCCGGTGGCACTCCTGAGAAGTTCATTCCAAGGGAGCGCCTTTTTCCCCAGAGCCATCATCAAAACACTTTATACTATACACATATGGTATCTTTCAAATCATACACCTAGTATGAATTTTATCAAAGCTCCTTTGCACAAAATCGATTATCCCAAAATCGATAATTCTCAAAATAGGCTTTCCAAATTCCATATAATGATTTTACCAAAAAATCAAAAGCCTTTCCAAATCCAAAGGTTCCAAAACCCTTTCCAAAATCCTCATAAGATCCTATATATATACAGATATATATATAATTTTTAAAACTTTGGATCACTTTAAACTCGTATAAAATTCCTTTTATACTTCAAACACTTCCAAAATCCTTTTTCTTCCAACAATAGATTCAACAAGGTAAGAATATATAACAAAGATATAACTTTGTTTACCCAAAATCAAATATTCAAATTTGATTACTCTTTCCAATATCAATTTCCTTTCTATTCACATTCACCTAAAATTTCGTTCACTTATTCAAATTTGCCTTAATCCCTATTTGGATTATTACCTCAATTCTTATTCCAGTTGGGTATTTAATCAATAACAGTTTGAACTTCGACCAGTTTATATTTAGAAAACAGCTAAAAAAATTTAAAAATAGAGAAGTAGTTGAAAAATAATTATTAGTGTACAAAATATCTATAAAATAGTTGGAAAATAGCTAAGTAGTTATTGAAATCTTAGATAATTGCAAAATAGTTGTAAAATAATAATTAATTCGTAACTTAGTTGAAAAAAAAAAAGTAACTAGTTTAGAAAATAGTTGAAAAATGGTTAAATAGGTCCAAAAATAATTATAAAAACAAGTATAAAATAATTTGGCTTTAAGAAAGAAGGGTTATATATATTTAATAACTTGGAAAAATAAGTTTATATTAAAACAATTTATGTTGAAAACAATCCAGAGTCAAAATTGTTCACTGCCCCAAGATTTCAATTTAAATTTCCACTCCCATTTAAATTGACCCAATTCCAAATTGAATAGTCTTCAATTTCCATTGAAATTGATTTAATCCCAATTCAAGTTGAATTGATTCTCAATTTACTTCCAACTTCAAATCAAATTCCGTTTGATCTTTAAACTTGTGCAACTTTAATTACAATTTCTATCTTACAATTTCTATTTGTAATCAATTACATTCACATTTTTTCTTTTAACTTGGAATTATACATTTTATTTAGCCAATATATTATTCCATAAACATTTTAAATCAAGATTCCAGAGTTTAAACAAATTTTCAAGATTTCAATATTACCTTAGAATTCAACTATATCCAAAATTCTTTGGCAAATTCAATTATCCTTTTGAATTTCAAAACCAAACCCAGTTCACAAACAACTCCAATTTGAAACAATTTGGTAACAATTTCTCTTCTAGAAACTTGAAAATGAACATCGATGATGCTGCAGTCATCACCGACGTTATTTTCCAATGATCGAAAGAGTACAATGCTTTTATCTCTTTAAAAACATTTCCAAATATTTTTAATTTCAAATCTCCCAGATTTCAAATTCAACACAAAAAAATATTTTTGAAATAATACTATTATTTTTCCTAAACCTTTGGAAACCACTTCCAAATCCAAAGGAATTTTAAATTTTCCCAAAAATTCCAAATTCCCAATCCATCCAATTCATATTTAAACATTACTCTGGAATTTTCATCATACTTTATTTCCAAATATTCTATGGAATTCTATTTCAAATTATAATCTCATTTATTATAAAGTTTATTTCAATTTATAAATTACATTCACAATCTATAATTCAAATTCCATTTTGTGATATAAGTTTATTCTTCAGCTTTGGTTATAAGTTTCAATTTGGTCGTATTTTATATTAATTCTTAACTTATTTCCAATAACTTAACAACCAATCACCTAAATATTCATTAGAAGGAAATATTGCTTTATATATATAATATATCCTTATGCAAATTCATTTAAAATCTTCATAAGAAAATAACAAGTACGCCCTTATATATATATATATATATATATATATATATATATATATATATACTCAACTCATTCTAGAGTACTATGAACTCTATTCGATGAGTAATCCCCACCAGAGCCAAGGTTCTCGCTTAACCTTCAGCTCTGATACCAAATGTAACGACCCGAAATTTTCGAAGCCGAAAATTCCAGATAGTTATGAAAAAGAAGAAAGAGATAGAAGAAGAAGAAGAGAAACACCAAACATCTCACATTCGCAGCGGATAAAATATAATAAATAATGTCTACAAAAGAATACTATATCTGTTGATTACATTTAATATACATCAGAGTTCCACACATATACAGTCATTGAATAAATATAAGTATCATGTCTCATATTAACGAATATATAAATATAGCAGAAATAGTCTACTCGTTACTGCCATCCAGTTTGCCTCCTGAGCTCCAGAACGTCCCTGCCTGAAAATCTGTAATACTCGGTCTGACCCGAGCATTACACCAAAGTAACACCCGGGTCAGGCTGGAAACCAGCGTGAGTAAAAGCAACTAACATGGAATGCAAAAGTTTACAACTCATATAAACCCAGGTAACTTATATCAATTTCCACTTCATAAGTTGTTATAGACATCACTTATTTCACATATCAATTTCTAAGTGCAGAACTTAGATTTTATGGTCCAATTCACTTAAAATCATTCCAATATACCATATTGATTCCATGTATCAATTTGTAAAGAATCAAAGTGATTTCGGGTATTAACTAATACCCGACTCCGGCCTCTTCGAATTCAATGTTATTAATTTACCTTCCCCTTTCACAATAATCACATATATCCTTGATTAAGTTCTCAGATTCATTAACTTATAATCACTTACATTGATTATAATCCTTCAATTAATCATGCTCATAAATTTACTAACCCTCCATAAATTTTGTTACAATAATTAAACAAGTAATTAATCTTCAATTAAGTAATTACCAATAATTACCCCCTTTGATTTATGATATTAAGTAAATTTTCTTCGATTTCTATTATTAGTAAATTCTATTAACTACATTGATTAATTACCTTAATCAATCATTGATTATTCCAAATTATTAATTACTCTAGAATTAATTAACCTTTAATTGCTTATATTATATTAATTGTTCACAATTATTAACTACTCATCTTAATTAACTTTTTTTTTTTACTTTACATTTGTATGTACAATTTCAGCTTATGTTATAAGCATATCCAAATTACTTAATTCTTGCTTTTAGTTACATTTGTATTTTTTATTTTGACTATCAAGATTTGGATTATATTCAATATAGTGTACTTATATTTAATACCCATCTTTTCAATGGTCTTAAACCGCATCCTCGATTAATTCTTCTGTGTGAAAATACTTCTTTAAAGTAATTTACTTAGTATACTCAACCACCATGAAAAGAAATCCATCAAATTGTTTATCAAATCGATGATAAAAATCTAACAAGAAGATCTATTCTTAGAACAAACATGTTCATTTCGGACAGAAATTTAACCCGACCTTACACCTCAAATTTATATACATAGATGGCCGAAATTTAAAAAGTGAAATAAATGAAAGTTATAGGCCTTTCCGTTAGCTTTCCAGAATGGCCAAGATCATCGAATTTGGATCAACGGTTCAAAAGTAATGACCATTTTACTAAAAACATTAAGCTTAGCCTGAACTTATGTATTTGCAGGACAGCGACCAACAATTACAATTTTAGCATAGAAAACTTCGAAATCAGGCAAAATGAATAAAGCAAAAGTTGTAGCTTAGTTTCTAAGATTTCTTGAACATTAAAAATTACCGAATTCCGATAAGAATTGTAAAAGTTATGGATAAAACAATTCTGAGATTTGAATTCCACAACTTCTGTCATTTTGTCTCGGGACAGCGATAAACAATTATAATTTTGGCCAAGATAACATCGAAATTTAGGAAAACTCAAAATTTAAAAGTTTTAGAACAAAGTCTAAGCTTTCTGAAACATGTAAATTGTCGAAATCGGTTGAAGAACGAAGAAGTTATGGCCAATTTAGTTTCAGCCTAAAGCACAGAGCTAATATTGGTTTTGTTCTCGGGATTACAGTATAAAATTTCAATTTTTACATAGCTAACATCCAAATTAAAGAAAACTCAAAACATAAAAGTTGTAGCACATGAAATATGCTTTCCAGAACATCCAAGAAATCGAAAATTCATTAAGAATTGAGAAAGTTATGGTCAATTTACTAAGCTGCGTTTTTGATAGAACCGAGCCACTTTTACTTACAACTATCATCCCTTCAAGAATAACATGAATACTAGAAATTTAAATAGTTTTTCTCACCTTAAGTGTATTTGACTTGACTCCTTTTTCCTTAGCTTTCTCCAAGTTTTTTCACTTTATCTTACTTTTGTTTTTGTTTTGTGAAAGAAAGAAAAATAAGTGAACATTTCCACCCTTTACATAGTAATTTTCAAGGCTAGTTTGGTAAATTTAGTTTTGGACACTTGTCTACTTCTCTTTGCACAAGCTTTAGAATATTGACACATGTCTGCTTAGGTGTCATAATATGTTTCTACACATGGACACCTAATGGGGTTATGTGTCACTATTTTATTTAATCTTGTGACACATGTCCTTCATTTTTTTATGCAAGCTTTATTTCATGACACATACCTTATTTAGTAATCATTTAAGGTGTTCTAGAAATGTACACCAAAGTGATATATGTGTCATAATTCTATTTCATCTTAAGATAGGTGTATGGTCCATATTATGCCACTTGTCTTCACCATGTCATGACACTTATCCTATACTTATAAATGTATGCATACTAATACCTTTTGTATTATTTAGAAGCATACATAAATATAAATAAAATAGAGATGGTGTAGATAGTATATTTTCAAAACCGAACAAATCACCTTTAAATTAAATTTCAACCATTCTATTATCTTCAGTATCATCATTATAAATTTTATAAGCCTTCAAATTATTTTAAACAGGCTTAGAAATTTCAGATTCGACAATTTACCCAATTTCAATTATTAAATACAATATTTAAACTATATAATTCAATGATTTAATTTTCAAGTAAATACTTATACCTCAAATTCACGTTAAAAATAACTTTTAAATGTTTAAAATCAATTCAATTATCTCATTCTACATTGTTAAAAATTCTGGGTCGTCACAACAAAAGTATGCACACTCAACTGCTAGAGATCTGGGCAACTTTTATATTATTATTTTTGGGACTCTTTCTCTTATGCTACACTGTATTACACGAAAAAATGAGTTAAGGCCTAGCTACTTGTGTGCAGACATGCAATTAATGTTTCCAAAATGATACAATGCTTTATGCGAAAGAGGATTGCCACCGCAATTTCAATGAATCAAAGGACCATAATACTTGAAGATGGTCACGCGTGCAACAGATTTCAACATAAAGTGCTAAACAATTGACATAAATGCTTACAAATGAAGAAGGTCTAGCACAGACACATTTTGTACGCAAAAATATTCAATAAATTAGAAACGTGAGTATTTAAACTCACCTTAACTCGTTCAAAGCAATAAGCACCAGAGATTCAAGTGGCAAGAATGACAGCCATTAAGGCAATTTTCAATGCAATTGAAGCTTTTAAAACCAAATGAAATAAAGTTGCAGCTATTTTTCCTTTCTCAAAAATATGAATAAGTCAAAGCAACATGGGTTGGCTAACATTTTTGAGTACACTTTGCATTTAATGAGACGTGCACGTGCAAATATAGTACACGGCTACACTCATTATTCACACTTTCTTTATGAACTGTGACAGCAATGAAAATACATGAAGGAAGAAATAATGTAAAGGGTTCACATTATTAGCTTTATCAAATCTTTGTTGCAGCCGAGCAAAATTGTTCCTACTTGCATTAATTTTTCACGTGAAGGCAAAAGGTGCTTTACCTATCAACGTGCAACTGTTAGCAAGAAGATATTGACTTGGCAATGGATTTTTGCAACGTTTTTTCGAATTTTAATTATTAAAAATTTCTATTTAAATTATTTATTCCGATAGTAATTCAAAAATCATGGTCGTTATAGACTTCTCCCTTATAAAAATTGCCTCCCCGTAAGTTTCATATTAGAAGTCATTTATAACACAATTTATTCATCACAACAAAGATAAAATAGAAAGGATGGATAAAAATGCTCACCCCCACCCGAAGAGGAGAGAAAACCAGGGTAAGAACGCTCGATGAATTCTCTGGTTTCCCAAGTGCAATCTTTGGGGTTTGCGGACCATTGAATTTTCACAAGTGGGACTTCTTTGTTCCAAAGTCGTTTAACCTCCGAAGCTAGCACATGAATAGGAGTTTGCACAAGAGACAAGTCGGGTGAGATCTCAAGATCTTACAACATAGGAGGATCAATAATAGAATCTGAATCTCGAAGGTATCGACGAAGCTGGGATACATGAAATACGTCATGAATTCTCGAAAACTGAATAGGTAGCGATACACGATAAGCAACTGGGCCAATGCGTTCCGTAATAGGAAACGGTCCAATATAAAGAGGAGCCAATTTCCCGAAGCTACTAAAACGCACCACACCCTTCATCGGGGAAACACGAATGAATACAAGATCGCCGACAGAAAATTCCAAAGGCTTCCTACGATGATCCGCATAAGATTTCTGCCTATTCTGAGCCTCTTCCATTCTGTCTGATAATACCAATCCTCTCTGAAGAATCATGAATATAATCGGGGTCGAGAACTAACTTTTCCCCCGATTCCAACCAACAAGATGGTGATCGACATGGCCTTCCGTAAAGAGCTTCGAAAGGAGCCATACCGATACTAGATTGAAAACTATTGTTATAAGAAAATTCAACAAGAGACAAGTGGTCTTCCCAACTACCACAAAAATCAAGAATGCAAGCTCGAAGGAGATCCTCTAAAACTTGATTCACCCTTTCAGTCTGACCGTCAGACTCTGGATGATAAGCTGTACTGAGATTGAGCTTAGTGCCCAAGCTTTCTGAAGGCTCTGCCAGAAACCACTAGTAAGAAGCGGATCTCCATCACCAACAATAGAACTAGGCACACCATGAAGTCGAACCACTTCCTTAATAAACATCTTAGCCAATAAAGGAGCAGTCCGATTGGACTTGATAGGAATAAAGTGGGCTGATTTAGTCAATCTATCAACAATCACCCAAACACTAGTATTGCCCGACCTCGAATGAGGTAGACCATCAATGAAGTCCATGAAAATCTGATCCCATTTCCCTAATGGAATCTCAAGAGGCTGCAAAAGACCAATGGGACGTTGGTGTTCTGCTTTAACAAGTTGACAAGTCATGCAATGACTTACATAACTTGCAATATCACGCTTCACACCCTCCCAATAGTATAAGCATTTCATATCAGCATACATCTTACTACTACCCAGATGGATAGTATATTTAGAATGATGACAGTCCTTGAGAATGTCGTTTCGAAGATTAGAAACATCAGGCACAATCAATCTACCATTCTTTCGAGTACAACCACGAATATCAATATCGAAATCCTTCAGATCATCACTTCAGGATTCCGATTTACAACTCTGAATAAGATAAACAAGATGTGGATCTTGTTTGTGGGCATCGGCAACACGATCCAACAAACTAGGATGAGCTTCCATGCTAAATAAGAGCACGGGGGAATCAGAAACTGAAGAACGGTCTCTAATATCGCAAAGAGATAAAACTTCCAAAATATCCCACTCCGCTAGCATCATGGAAATAACAACTTGCTGCTTGCGACTAAGCGCATCAGCAACTCGATTACCCTTACTAGGGGTATACTGAATATCGAAATCATATGAAGCAAGAAATTCGAGCCAATGTTGTTGCCTCATATTAAGCTTTTTCTGAGTAAATAAATACTTCAGAGATTTGTGATCAGTGAAGAGAATAAAACGCTCGCCCAATAAATAATGTCACCAAATCTTTAGAGCAAAGACTATGGCGGCTAACTCTAAATGATGGGTAGCATAACGAATCTCGTTAGGCTTTAGTTGTCTAGAAGCATAGGCAACTACTCTATCGTTTTGCATGAGAATAGCACCGAGTCCCTAACCACTAGCATTGGTATAAACAACAAGATCATGATTCCCTTTAGGAACCACTAAGATAGGAGCATGAGTAAGGAGATCTTTTAACTTCAAGAAAGAATTCTCACACTTATCCGACCAAATAAAAGGAACGGCTTTTCTCGTAAGAGTGGTAAGCGGTAAAGCAATACGAGAAAAGTCCTTAATAAACAGGCGGTAATAACCCCCCAATCCAAGGAAACTACGAATCTCAGTAACGGTCTCGGGCCTCTTCCAATTCTGAATAGATTTGGTCTTGGAAGGATCGATAGAAATACCATCAGAAGAAACAATGTGACCGAGAAACTTTGCCCTATTCTCCCAGAAGTGAGAATTTGGCGTAAAGATGATGCTGACGAAGAGTGCTCAAAACAATCTCCAAATGCTGAATATGATTGGCTTCAGATTTGGAATAAATAAGAATATCATCAATGAAAACCAAGACGAACTTATCGAGATATTCTCGGAATATCTGATCCATAGGATCAACCAAATACGCCGGAGCGTTCGTCAAACTGAACGGCATAACGAGCCATTTGTAAGAACCATAACGAGTAAGGAATGCGGTGAGAGGAATGCTATCTTCCGCAACTCGTAACTGATGAAAATCGGTAGCAAGATCGAGTTGGGAGAACAGCTTAGCGCCACTTAATTGATCGAACATGTCATCGATACTAGGTAATGGATACCTATTTTTGATAGTGAGCTCGTTAAGCTTGCGATAATCAATGCAAAGCCTAAGAGTACCATTTGGCTTCTTAACAAAGACAACGGCGGCGCCCCAAGGAGATGAGCTAGAACGAATAAAATGCTTGGCTTCCAACTCAGATAATTGTTGCTTAAGTTCCTCATTTTCCTTAGCAGACATCCTCGTGGGAGGACGACTGACAGCATGCGCACCAGATATAAGATTAATACGGAACTCAATTGCCCTCTTCGGCGGCAATCTCGAAATAGGCTCAAAAACATCAGAAATCACAAACAACTGGAATATTATCTATGACATCCTCCGATTCGAAGGAAGAAATGAAAGCATTCAAAGTATGATCCATGCTTCGAAATATAATAGATAATTTCTCGCTAGCGTCAGGATGCTTAAGATATAAAGTTCTTTCGAGACATAGAATTTGAACTTCATAACGAACGAGCCAATCTGTACCCAATATCATATCAAAACCAAGATGATCCATAACATGCAGATTCGCATGAAAGGAGAAACGACAAAGAATAGTCTCAACATCAACACACAACAAGTCAAGAGTAGCGGATCCACCAATACGATTTACGATCCTCAAAGGGTCGCAAAGAGTAATAACATCCAAATGAATAATATCAACAAGCTCCTTCGACACAAATGAATGCGATACACCCGTATCGAAAAGAACTCTAATAGAACGTTCATGAAATAAAATGAAACTTTCCAAAACAGAAGGAGTAATACCTTTGGGCTTAGAAGAATCACCAGAAGATTTAGCAACATTAAGCTTCCTAGATTTGAAACCCTTAGGAGCAATAGGACAATCAGAAACCCAATGACCTTCTTTCTTGCAATAAGGACAAATGCGAGGCTTTGGGCAATTGCGAAGAAGATGATCCAAAGAACCACAATTATAGCATGCCTTCTGAACAGAAGGTGCACTACTAGGCTGAGAACTAGAGGTAGCTTGCTTCTTCTTCTTCTGGTTGGAAGAATTAGGCTTACGAAATGAAACCTCTTCTTGTTGGGGTTCTTAGAAACCTCAACCTCATCACTACTATCATGTTCTTCAACGGCTTCAAGACAAAGAGCCGAATCAACAAGCTCCTCGAAAGAGAGCTTAAGCTGAAGCAAAAGAACTTTCTTCAAATACTTCTTCAAACCATCCACAAAACGAAGATTCGTCTTACACGGAGTGTTAATGAACTCAACTCCATATTTGGACAAGGCCTCGAAAGATGCAACATAATCAGAAACAGAGGACTTTCCTTGCTTCAACTCAAGGAAACTACGAGCAAGATTAGCCTTTTCCAATTCAAGAACAAACTTAAGTTCGAATCGTTCCTTAAAATGAACCCAAGAGAGATAGGACTCATCGACTTCCGCAATAAAGAGCTCATACCAATCAAGTGCATGCTCTTGCAACATGCTAGATGCCACGAGAACGCGATGATGATCAGAAAGATCCAACCGATAAAATATGCGCTCACAAGTGCGCAACCAAGTCTGAACCTCCATAACACTTTCCGATCCCTTGGAAGGCTGACCTCCAAGGTGGGAATAGTCACTACACATGCGAGCGAACGCAGACTTTTGATTAGGAGCCGCGGGAGTAGCAACAGGAGGCTGAGTACCCCGAAATAGCTCCATAAACTGATCAGTTGACATATAGACACCGTCCGGATGAGAACCACTAGACGGGCCTGTAGAAGAACGCTTCCCTCTACCTCTTCCAGCCATAGGTTGAGAGACAAGAGAAGGTAAGGATTAGTCAAAACAATACATAATTGATAAGAAATTTAACAAATGGGATACTACGGAATATATATTTTTATTCCTAAATGTACTCCACATGTTAGAGTGGAAAGAATAGATTAGAAAGGCACGAATAAAACCATCGAATAGTTGTAACACATGTTCCATTCTGTTTCTGTTCTGTGTTTGTTACAATTTATTCTGAATTTCAGCTCTGATACCAAGCTATGACACCCCATCTCTATGCCCACAATAACAAAGGTCATTATACGGAATAACGTCTGTTATTGTGAAGAATAAGGCTTGTTAGAAGCGACCATCCATAAATTATGCCTTAGACGCGTATTGATTACATTGATAGGAGTTTTATAAATTACTCCCAAAGATATAAATTCAATCCAAATCTAAAATGAAACTACGGTGGCTAAAGAAAAATTCAGAACAACTCATAATAACAGCAACACTGAGAGTATAATCACATCAGAACAGAAATATCAGATATATAGCGGAAGACAAGTATGAAATACATGCTACAACAATCGATAGTTCACATGAACCAAATGTACATATACATATACATCAACATACATAAGACGGGAATCAATAACCCAAAAGAACTCCTCGAAGGCTAGACAAAAGATGATGTGAAATCCCAAAAGCTGAAGCTGCGACAGAATCAGAGATAGCGACTATCCTAAAATAACTTGGTCTGACCCGAGTATTATCTAAAAGAAAATAATAAACGGATCAGTCTAATTTATTCTTAGAAGTGAATGCATCATAAACAACATCGATCAAAATAACAATAATCTCAAATGAGACTATTCAACATAAGAAATCAACATAGTTAAATGAATAAATCACATCAAACTCCATCAAAATCAACTTTCAAATTCATAATTGAATTCAAAACAGAAATTCACAAAATCTAGAAATCAATAACAGATAATTAGAAAATCAACATAAAAGTGGATCGATCCCAGCATATGGCGAGTCTAAGCTACGCCGCACGTGCATCAACATTTACTGTCATCATAATTATGGCGTCCAACTATTGACCCGAAGGACCAACATATGACCCAAAGGTCTAGTACCGGTAATTGACGTGAAGGTCCATTATAGTGGCTCGAAAGCGCAACAAAATCATCAAACCACAAATGATTCAATTAACGAGCCCGAATTAACCAAAATAGTAAAAGTATGGTTCCATACTCCATACTTTTGCTAAATCGTTTAAATCTCTTCATAGTTTCCTTGAAAGTGCAAAATTATGTATTTTAAATAAATAACATTTTACGCTCTCAAACGGACAAGTCCGGAATTAATCGAATCAGTAGAAGTAACGGTTCATAGTCCTTAAGTTTGCTGAAACGTTTAAATCGATTACTCATTCTTTTGAAAGCGTAAACTATAAAGTTTTTGGAAATAATTTTATTTTAAAATGATTTGAAAACCTATGATTAAAATGGCAACAACTATAGCAATTTCGATGAGGAAATTGCGCTTCACAAAACATCGTAAAAACGGATACCAAATCAGTGTTGCGGGATAACCGCTTAAAAATTCATTTTAAATTAACGGTTACTGACGCTAAAATAACAGTAATTTTTATTCACCAAAAATGTCGAACAACACGCTTCAAAATTATCATACCGGTGTAAAAATTCCGTTATAAAAATAATGGCAACAAAATACGTTTTACAACGTAACACCGATTCAATGCAACTTTAATAACGGACTGTACTAAAAATTTCAGGCATGAAATATGATGTCCGGAAAATATTATACTCCCCATTTGCACGTATCACTTTAAAATTCTTGGGTTATGTATTAATTTTTTTTTTCACGCATGTATGCATAAAAGGATTCTAGCTTTCAAATTTTATAAACCATGCCCACGTTCAAATGAGCCAATTACACTGACCTGGGTAACATAATTTTCATGCAAATTATGAAGTAAAGGCAACTGGATTCTCTATAATCCTTCATACATACAAGAAATAAATGTGGTCTGGGCATGCATTACACGCAAGCTAAAGTGGAAAAATGGTCTCTGCTCATATGTTTATCGCATATGAACCAAAATATAATACCTACCGTAACGGCCCGCCATTCATCACCACAGAATGACGCATCATTAATAAGAAAGAATGGAATAGAAAAGAGAAGAAAGAGAAGAAGGAAGAAACAACACATCAGAATCTAAACAGCGGAACGAATAAATTATATTAATAACATAAGTATTACATAGTACAATAACTATCAGAGATACACAACTTATACAACACATACTAGGCAGTTATAAACACCTGTCTAGTTATTACAACTCAATACAACTCAACAAAGAGATACCAATCACAGTGGAATACTATATATCAAACGTAGAAGCCTCCTGCTCCATTGCTCCTCCACAATTCGTCAAAGCTAACCTGATTCCCTTGGCTACTCGTAAAAATTTGAGTACCCAAGAGTTTAAGAAAACAGAAAATAAACTCCGGGTCAGACATGGGTTTGGTGTGAGTAACAGGTTAAAGTTGCTTAACTTTAAAAATCTTTTGAAAAGAAAGGTATCACGTAAGACTTCCTACACATAAACATGGAAAAGTTTTTACCTTACGCTAACCAAAACATTTGATAGGAAATCCGGTGATATTATAATAGGTCTAGGGTTTTCAAGTAAATATGAAATAGCCGAAATTGTTACATCTATTAAATTCCAGCTACTAGCCACAAAAGTGGGTAATATAATCAAAACCGTTGGCACCTATTGGATTTTGGATCCCATGCAATAGCAGGGCTAGCGGGGTATCACCCGTCACAGTACGTGGCCTAGATCACCGTACCAAGGATCACTCTCAATCCCCTACAACACAAATCCGGAACCATTCCTTACTGAATAGTTCCGAACAAGACAACCCTGCAGTTGGCGCGCGATTCTAACCGCCCACTAAGCCGAAATAAAAGGGACCTCTAGACAGGGGAAAATCTCGTCCTACTTGGGCATGACCCACTTAGCCTTGCTCCACCTCCCCTGTTTTAGCCATTCCCGGTTGATGAGGCTTGAAGCTACGATTACCTTTATATGACACATCACTTAGAATGCTCATCATCCACCTGACGATGTTCTGAAAGCATTCAATCCATACAAGTTCGTTCTGGGTTCGAACGAAACCAAAGGCATTATCTCGTTACACTCATTTTGGAATCACCCTAAGAGTTAACGACGATAACCCTTGCACTCTAAATCTTCATCTCGAATCTGAATGTACTATCTCGTCAAACTCATCACGGAATCACCCTCAGAGTTATACTGACGAATAGTTCTTACACCTCGAGTCTTCACTTTCCACTTAAGATTCACGACCTATTGTTAATTTGGATCGATGTGGTTTTCGATTATCCAAATATGGAAACCCGATCCCGTTCTTATCGAAATCCAAAGCGTGTCTTTTAGGTCCAAGTTGTTTCAGAGTTTAAAACAATTCAATACAATTAACTATATACACACAGATAGATAATTCATAGATTCACAACAGATAATTATCATTATCATCACAACAGATAATCCATATCATTATCACAATGCAACCAATGCATCCATATCACTCAACATTATTAATCTCATAGTTGAGACTTCAACCATTCAAGGCAACCAATATCATCCATTCATAAGCAATGATCTGTAATCATTCCATCTATAATTAATTTAAAATGAATTAAATTAATTACATCATCTCTAATTAATTTAAAGTGAATTAAATTAATTACTTACCTCAATATAAATCTTGCTCACATAACCATTAATCAATTACAATTTAATTAATTATCCTTTAGTTAATCAACTTAATTAATCACCCCTGATTAATTATACTTTAATTAATTTCACAAAATTAATTACTCTAAACCAAATACAGTAATTAACTTTTAATTACTTCATTAACTAATTAACTATAATTAATTACATTAAACCTTAATTAATTACAATTAATTAATTACACTTGATCACTTATTATTGATTAATAAATCTTAATTAATAAATCTTAATTACATCATTAATTATATTAATTAAAGGTCCTTAATTATATTTAATTAATTACTTATTTATATTAATTACTTTCAGTGATTAATCTCAATTAAACCATAATTATTAATAATCTTTGATTAATTACATTCAGTAATTAACTACCCGTAATTACATATCAAATTAATTGCTCCTTAATTAATTTCTTTAATTAATCCCTTGATTAATTATACAAGTAATTTAATCCAAATTACATTCACAATTCCATCATTATCCACTAATTACTTCCAGTAATTATCTTTAATTACTTCATTGAGTAATTACATTCCATTAATTACATTAAGTAATTATTATCATCCATCAAGTAATTATTATCAACCAACAAGTGATTAAAATTAATTAAACTTAATTAATTAACTAATTTAAACTAATCACAATAAACTCCATTAATTACATTAAGTAATTAATTCCTTAATTACTTTCATTTAGTAATTAAACTTAAATAAATTTCACAATTGATTATCATTTAGTTAATTAATCTAATTAATCATTAAAAATTAATCATATTAATTAATTGTTAAATAATCTTTAAGTTAATGACCATTATTAAGCATTAACCATACTTTAATTACTTGTCATAAGTAATTAATTTTCATTAATCATTATTAATTTCAGATTAATTAATCTTTAATATCCAATTAATTAACCTTTAATTATTTAGCTAATTAAGTGTTAACTGTAACTTGATTAATTCATAATTACTTGATTAATTAATTACTAACGATTAATTAAATCAAATTAATGACCCTTAATTATGGATTAATTATCCTTAATTAATTGATTAACTTAAGTTTTAAATTAATAATTTAAGACCCTTAATTATCTTAATTAATTATCCATTCCATTAATTAATTAAATAAATTATTCATTTAATTACCTTAATAATTAAATGAAATTATAAATCATTAAATTCTAAATTTTGTTTTTAAGATAAAACCTCCCTTATTTATGGTTAAATTATCACTCTTAAATGCATTTGAAAATATTTATTTCAAATTCAATTTCAAATTTTCATTTTAAACTCAAACTTTAAAATGAAACCAATTTATCTTTAACGAATATAAAATTTTGAAATTCATACGTTAAATAATACTTATAAAAGAAATTCAAAGATTTAAACTAAATTCCTTTTTAATCTTAGATTATTAAAGTATACTTTAACTTTTAAACTTATTGACAATATTTAAATTTATAAACTTTACTTTATTTCCAACTCTTAAGATTCAAATCAAATTTGAATTCAAATTTAAAATTCTGATTTAACTTTGATTAAATCCTCTTTTACATTTCAAATTCCATTTACATACACTTTAACATCTTATACGCTTTAATATTATTAAGTCAATTTGAATTTGAAAACTCATTTATTTCCAAACTAGATTCAAATTCAACTTGAATCTATTTTTTTAACTTAGATTTAAACTTAAACTCAGATTGAAAACTAGATTTAAATCTTATTTTAAAACTTTACCTTCATTAAAAATCAGGTTTTGAATTTTATTTTAAAATTTAAACAGAGTAACAGGTTTCTGAACTAAAACCTGTTACTATACTTTAACCCAAGCTACCCTATTCCCGGCTCCGAGTCATCAAGCCAACACCTTTGAGCAAACTACCAAAATCTCGAGTAAAACCTCGAGTCAAAAGTACTGCTGCCACCCAGAGTTCGTCAGAACTCAAAAGTGCACGGTGCACGTGCACCGTGCCTCCGGCCAACTCCAGCAACCTCCGGTGGCCTCCACACATCGGCGACCAACCTCCCACTCCATTTCGATCATCACCTCGAATTCGAATTCGAGTTCAAATCTTAAACCTGGAAACAGAAAAAAAACCCAACACCCTCTAAAACCTGTAAACACTTCATTTACGGCGCTCCGACCACCAGAGAACCTCCACCACCGGCCATAGCCTCGATTACACTTCAGCAACCATCTCCCAAAAGCGCACGACATTCGATCAAACATTAAAGCCGTGACAACCCGTTAACTAAGCATCCCAAAATCTAGGGTTACAGACAAGAAATCAACATCACTGCTTCCATGGCAATTTGCATCACCATAAATTATTTTTCCAAGCATCATTGATCTCTCCTCTACCCACTGGAAGAAACCCGATACCCCAAAATCAATAGATCGTCAGAAATCACAAAATTTCCATTTTCTGTTGAACCTGGATCTGCTTTCTAACCCTTTTACTAAAATCCTAAATTTTGTCCTAAAACTCATGTTTTGATTTTAGTATTTAATTCATAATACTAAATCTATCGATTTCTAGGTTCGAAGTTTTCATATTATTCAACATACTCTGATATTCTGGGTTTTACAGAAATACCAGATCTTGATTTAACAATATTAAGTTTTTAAAACTTAATCTATACTAATTCAAACATCCTTGGCTCGTAAATCAAGTCCTAACAAACACTGGATCAGGTGTAAGGATTTAAATGAAATTTTGAGCCTAAAAAAAATAAACAGAACAGATACATATATTAGGCAAACATGTATACTATAAATAATCAAGCTTGCAAACATGCATACTATAAATAATCAAGCCAGATTTCATTATTATACTTATGCAGCACTTATTCATTACATACATACTAGTAGCAACCAGATTTATTTAAGTTTAAAGAGTTACTCACCTGTCAAAAAAATATGAGCAGAGCCTCAAGTTGTTGCAAAGGCTTTGAAAAACTGGAATATGTAGTGTTCATTTTAAAAAAAAACTTGAATTTCTTGTATACTTTGCACAGCAAATGTTGGAATGCTTGCTCCCCTAATTTTGAACTGCATGCATGCTACTTTGAAACTCCAGATTCTAGAAATGCAGGTCTGTTTTGAATGCTACAGATTTGCTTGCTTTGATTCAATATACAGGTTTGTTTGAAGTGGAAAAATGAATTTTCAGTCTTATGAAAGTTGTAGATGGTTTGCATGTTACAAATTTACGGGATTTAAAGATGATTTGTAAGGTTTTGTTGAAGATGCTTTCAGATTTTCGTTTTTGAGGAAGTGTGTGTTTTTTCTTTGCATTTAAGGTTTAGAAAATAAATAAAAAGGAAAGAGGATTTGTTTATATAAAAACTGAAATGCTTATTAATAAAAATTAAAAGGAATACAAATAAAATAAATGACACTTGTCTTCCAATTTAAACACTTGTCATTTTGTAATGTTTATTGATTAACACTTGTTCTTTTAATTTGTAAAATGCTTACACTTGTCTTTAATCTTAATTAGTTATAATTAGGTTAATTTGTATTTTAATTAGATGTTAATATAAGATAAATGTAAATCAATGTTTAATTAATTAGTTAATATGTATTTATTTATATGTAGATAATTTTCAAATGAATAAATCCAATTTAATTGACAAAATAAAGTTTATGCAAATATCTTAAAATCAAAACAAATTAAAAATATTTATACTTCAAATTTTAAAGCTTTGAATTCAAACCCAAATCAAATTCCAAAATTCAATTTTGAAAAACAATTATTTTTATTAGAAATCTATTTGTTAAAAACAATGTATTATTATATTTTAAAAATAACAAAATTTGATAACTATAAATAATTTATAAAAGAAATTGTCTTCCTTATTAATAAATTATTTACTTTATCACACTATATCAAAATAAACCTTATTGTTATTTTTATTTAAACTTGAGTTAAAATATTTTTTAAACTATTTCCATACTTACCTTATGTATTTAAAATCATTTAGTTATTTATTATACTTTTAAAAAACTTAATATCAAATTAATCAATTTAAACAAATTAAATTTTTATCTTATCAATTTAAAACCATATTTTATTTATTAAATAACTTTTAAAACAAGATCTATTTACAATATATACATATTCTATATACATTATAAATAAAAAATAATTATTAGATTTAAAAAGATAAAATCTATCAATTAAATATTTATTTTAATTGGATTATTAAATTAATTCAAATCTTATTATCAAAGATTATCAAATCAATTTAATTTTTAATTCAGAATATTAAATTGATATTGCTTAAAATTCCAGGTCATCATATTCCTCTCCCCTTAAAAGAATTTCGTCCCCAAAATTTAAAACAAAGGTAATTTAATAATCTACTTAAAGATTTAATTTTAAAACACAAGCATGTACCAATGATATGCTAACAACCATAGCAATCAATTCACCCAATCAAACAAATTTAACTATCCAGACAAAAATTCTGGATAAGGTTTCCTCGAGTTTCACTGGTAAAAATATCGGGATACTCGCTCTATAGATTCCAAACAATCAATACTACTAAGCTACAGAGCTCCTACTCATCTAGATCTACAGAACTTGACAGCATATCAGACAGCAGACGAGTCTGACTCAACAATCAAATCCTCTAGAACTGCTGGTTCCAAAACCAGAGATAGACCATACACGTACTCCCTCAAAGATACGTGAAACATTTCGAATCCCAGTTATCCAAACTGGCAATTCAATCTTGAAAACCCAATACAGATCCAACCAAAACACAGAAAAGGTCCAAACATCTCGGAGTTAGCTTTTCAGCCTTATCCCATCTTATAGCTCCTTTGACCAGAGAAAACTTATCGAAAACAAAAATCCGACTCCAGAATCCAAATTCCTTCGTCTCTTATCCACAAAAGTCTTCGGACGATCCTGGGCTGTCAACATTCAAACTGATCAGCTCAACCCTTGCCGATTCCTCTAGAAACAATCAGACCCAAAAAAACCCAACAGAATGATCTCCTCAAGATGAATCCAAAACCAAGTACACAACTCTACTCCATAACCGGCAGAAGACTGAAGTTACTTCTCCTTGTCCAGGAAAAGACAACAGAAACACTTCCAAACTACTTCCGCTGCACAACTCTGATCCGAAGTAGATAAGAATGCTGATGATGAACCTGAGCACTAACTGGACAACGCATCCCAGAAATATGGTTCAACAGATCCATAAAAGAAAAGTCAGAAGTTCTTCCAAAAATCTGAGCTTCTTCATCAAACTCTATCTCTAGGAATCATTATTCAACTAAACTGAACCACCGGCTCCCCTCCTGGAATACTAGTCGATAAGAAAACTCAATCTCCAGATGCGGACAAAACTCTGGCTTCCCAAAAGACCTCCAGAAAATCTCTGACAATCCAAGAAAACATTCAACTATCGCAAGTCACTTTTGCGATCAACCCAGATAAATTTCCAAAGAAAAACAGTTCTCTCTTTACCAAACAGAACAGCTTACGCTGGTCTACCCAATCCATTGAAGTAACGGATTCACTCTGCTGCTTCTGAACTCCACCTCCAGAAAAACTACTCAGCTAAGAACTCCCTGTCGGCTCATAGAACACTCTGAGCTGCATTGCTGACACCAATGCCAAACTTCCTAATCCAAATTTCTTCGAGAAACTCGGACTTCATAGCTAACCACGACATCCTGCTGAACCCAGCCACAACACCGAAGCAGACACACATCCCAAAACTTGTTCCAAACAAATATCTTCGGACACAATCCATGGTCACTGCATTTCATCACGCAGCTACTACTTCCTGAGGTATCAAGATACCATCACTTATTTTTGCCCAACTGACATATCCTAACTCTACTCACCAAACTTTGCACTTCAAAGATGACTCCGAACCTTAATAGGTTTCCTTCAAATATATATGAAATACATACATCCAGCTGCAAAGCTCACTCGAGATGGTATTAGGTCTACAGTCTCGACAAATACACTTCCAACCTCAAACATCAAACTCCAACCAATGGTAGTCGTGTTACACACACCACTACCTTTCTACCTTTATAACCTATATTGGAAAACCCGAAAAGGTAACCCAACAGATAGGTAGAAATAGATAAATATATATAAATATATTTAAAATTACAAATAAGCACTCTCAAGATAGACACCATTCCAGAGCCTAGGTATTCACTCAACCTAATACTCTGATACCACTGAAACGACCCGCCATTCATCACCACAGAATGACACATCATTAATAAGAAAGAAAGGGATATAAAAGAGAAAGAAAGAGAAGAAAGAAGAAACAACACATCAGAATCTAAACAGCGAAACGAATAGATTATATTAATAACATAAGTATACTATAGTACAATAACTATCAGAGATACGCAGCTTATACAATACATACTAGACAGTTATAAACACCTGTCTAGTTATTACAACTCAACAAAGAGATACCAAGCACAGCGGAATACTATATATCTAATGCAGAAGCCTCTTGCTCCATTGCTTCTCCACAATTTGTCAAAGCTAACCTGAATCCCTTGGCTACTCGTAAAAATTTGAGTACCCAAGAGTTTAAGAAAACAGAAGATAAACTCCGGGTCAGACATGGGTCTGGTGTGAGTAACATGTTAAAGTTGCTTAACTTTAAAAATCTTTTGAAAAGAAAGGTATCACGTAAGACCTCCCACACATAAACATGGAAAAGTTTTTACCTTACGGTAACCAAAACATTTGATAGGAAATCCAGTGATATTATAATAGGTCTAGGGTTTTCAAGTAGATATGAAATAGCCGAAATTGTTACACCTATTAAATTCCAGCTACTAGCCACAAAAGTGGGTAATACAATCAAAACCGTTGGCACTTATTGGATTTTGGATTCCATACGATGGCAGGGCTACCGAGGTACCGCCAGTCACAGTACGTGGCCTAGATCACCGTACCGAGGATCACTCCCAATCCCCTGCAACATAAAGCCGGAACCATTCTTATTGAATAGTTCCGAACAAGACAACCCCGCAGTTGGCGCGCGATTCCAACGAACCATTAAGCCGAAATAAAAAGGGACCTCTAGACAGGGTAAAATCTCGTCCTACTTGGGCATGACCCACTTAGCCTTGCTGCACCTCCCCTGTTTTAGCCATTCCCGGTTGATGAGGCTTGAGGCTACGATTACCTTTATAGGACACATTACTTAGAATTCTCATCGTCCACCTGACGATGTTCCGAAAGCATTCAATCCATACAAGTTCGTTCCGGGTTCGAACGAAACTGAAGGCATTATCTCGTTACACTCATCTTGGAATCACCCTAAGAGTTAACGACGATAACCCTTGCACTTTGAATCTTCATCTCGAATCTGAAAGTACTATCTTTTCAAACTCATCATGGAATCACCCTCAGAGTTATACTGACGAATAGTTCTTACACCTTGAGTCTTCACTTTCCACTTAAGATTCACGACCTATCGTTAATTTGGAACGATGTGGTTTTCGGATATCCAAATATGGAAACCCGATCCCGTTCTTATCGAAATCCAAAGCGTGTCTTTTAGGTCCAAGTTGTTTCAGAGTTTAAAACAATTCAATACAATTAACTATATACACACAGATAGATAATTCATAGATTCACAACAGATAATTATCATTATCATCACAACAGATAATCCATATCATTATCACAATGCAACCAATGCATCCATATCACTCAACATTATTAATCTCATAATTGAGACTTCAACCATTCAAGGCAATCAATATCATCCATTCATAAGCAATGATCTGTAATCATTCCATCTATAATTAATTTAAAATGAATTAAATTAATTACATCATCTCTAATTAATTTAAAGTGAATTAAATTAATTACTTGCCTCAATACAAATCTTGCTTACATAATCAATTACAAATTAATTAATTATCCTTTAATTAATCAACTTAATTAATCACCCCTAATTAATTATACTTTAATTAATTTCACTAAATTAATTACTCTAAACCAAATACAGTAATTAACCTTTAATTGCTTCATTAATTAATTAACTATAATTAATTACATTAAACCTTAATTAATTACAATTAATTAATTACACTTACTCACTTATTATTGATTAATTAATCTTAATTAATCAATCTTTATTACATCATTAATTATATTAATTAATGATCCTTAATTATATTTAATTAATTACTTATTTAAATTAATTACTTTCAGTGATTAATCTCAATTAAACCATAATTATTAATCATCTTCGCTTAATTACATTCAGTAATTAACTACCCTTAATTACTTATCAAATTAATTACTACTTAATTAATTTCTTTAATTAATCCCTTGATTAATTATACAAGTAATTTAATCCAAATTACATTCACAATTCCATCATATCCGCTAATTACATCCAGCAATTATCTTCAATTACTTCACTGAGTAATTACATTCCATTAATTACATTAAGTAATTATTATCATACATCAAGTAATTATTATCAACCAACAAGTGATTAAAATTAATTAAACTTAATTAATTAATTAATTTAAACTAATCACAATAAACTCCATTAATTACATTAAGTAATTAATTCCTTAATTACTTTCATTTAGTAATTAAACTTAAATAAATTTCACAATTAATTATCATTTAATTAATTAATCTAATTAATCATTAAAAATTAATCATACTAATTAATTATTAAATAATATTTAAGTTAATGACCATTATTAACCATTAACCATACTTTAATTACTTATCATAAGTAATTAACTTTCATTAATCATTATTAATTTCAGATTAATTAATCTTTAATATCCAAATAATTAACCTTTAATTATTTAGCTAATTAAGTGTTAACTGTAACTTAATTAATTCATAATTACTTGTCAATTAATTACTAACCATTAATTAAATATAATTAATGATCCTTAATTATGGATTAATTACCCTTAATTAATTGATTAACTTAAGTTTTAAATTAATAATTTAAAACCCTTAATTATCTTAATTAATTATCCATTCCATTAATTAATTAAATAAATTATTCATTTAACTACCTTAATAATTAAATGAAATTATAAATCATTAAATTCTAAATTTTGTTTTTAAGATAAAACCTTCCTTATTTATGGTTAAATTATCATTCTTAAATACATTTGAAAATATTTATTTCAATTTCAAATTTTCATTTTAAATTCAAACTTTTAAATGAAACCTATTTATCTTTAACCAATATAAAACTTTGAAATTCATATGTTAAATAATACTTATAAAAGAAATTCGAAGATTTAAACTAAATTCTTTTTTAATCTCAGATTATTAAAGTATACTTTAACTTTTAAACTTATTGATAATATTTAAGTTTATAAACTTTACTTTATTTCCAACTCTTAAGATTCAAATCAAATTTGAATTCAAATTTAAAATTCTGATTTAACTTTGATTAAATCCCCTTTTACATTTCAAATTCCATTTACATACACTTTAACTTCTTAAACACTTTAATATTATTAAGTCAATTTGAATTTGAAAACTCATTTATTTCCAAACTAGATTCAAATTCAACTTGAATCAATTTTTAAACTTAGATTTAAACTTAAACTCAGATTGAAAACTAGATTTAAATCTTATTTTAAAACTTTACCTTCATTAAAAATCAGGTTTTGAATTTTATTTTAAAATTTAAACAGAGTAACAGGTTTCTGAACTAAAACCTGTTACTATACTTTAACCCGAGCTACCCTATTCCCTGCTCTGAGTCATCAAGCAAACATCTTCGAGCAAACTACCAAAATCTCGAGTAAAAACTCGAGTCAAAAATACTGCTGCCACCCAGAGTTCATCAGAACTCAAAAGTGCATGGTGCAAGTGCACCGTGCTCCCGCCCAACTCCAGCCACCTCCGATGGCCTCCACACATCGGCGACCAACCTCCCACTCCATTTCGATCATCACCTCGCTCACATTCAACTCGAATTCGAATTCGAGTTCAAATCTTAAACCTGGAAACAGAAAAAAACCAACACCCTCTAAAACCTGTCAACACTTCATCTACGGCTCTCCGACCACCAGAGAACCTCCACCACCGGCCACATCCTCGACTACACTTCAGCAACCATCTCCCAAAAGTGCACGACACTCGATCAAACATTAAAGCCATGACAACCCGTTAACTAAGCATCCCAAAATCTAAGGTTACAGACAAGAAATCAACATCACTGCTTCCATGGTGATTTGCATCACCATAAATTATTTTTCCAAGCATCACTAATCTCTCCTCTACCCACTGGAAGAAACCCGATACCCTAAAATCAATAGATCACCGGAAATCACAAAATTTCCCTTTTCTGTTGAGCCTAGAACTGCTCTCTAACCCCTTTACTAAAAATCCTAATTTTTGTCCTAAAACTCATGTTTTGATTTTAGTATTTAATTCATAATACTAAATCTATCGATTTCTCAGTTCGAAGTTTTCATATTATTCAACATACTCTGATATTCTGGGTTTTACAGAAATACCAGATCTTGACTTAACAATATTAAGCTTTTAAAACTTAATCTATACTAATTCAAACATCCTTGGCTTGTAAATCAAGTCCTAACAAACACTGGATCAGGTGTAAGGATTTAAATGAAATTTTGAGCCTAAAGAAAATAAACGGAACAGATACAAATATTAGGCAAACATGTATACTATAAATAATCAAGCTTGCAAACATGCATACTATAAATAATCAAGCCAGATTTCTTTATTATACTTATGCAGCACTTATTCATTACATACATACTAGTAGCAACCAGATTTATTTAAGTTTAAAGAGTTACTCACCTGTCAAAAAAATATGAGCAGAGCCTCAAGTTGTTGCAAACGCTTTGAAAAACTGGAATATGTAGTGATCATTTTTAAAAAAAACTTGAATTGCTTGTATACTTTGCACAGCAAATGTTGGAATGCTTGCTCCCCTAATTTTGAACTACATGCATGCTACTTTGAAACTCCAGATTCTAGAAATGCAGGTCTGTTTTGAATGCTACAGATTTGCTTGCTTTGATTCAATATACAGGTTTGTTTGAAGTGGAAAAATGAATTTTCAGGCTTATGAAAGTTGTAGATGGTTTGCATGTTACAAATTTACGGGATTTAAAGATGATTTGTAGGGTTTTGTTGAAGATGCTTTCAGATTTTAGTTTTTGAGGAAGTGTGTGTTTTTCCTTTGCATTTAAGTTTTAGAAAAGAAATAAAAAGGAAAGAGGATTTGTTTATATAAAAACTGAAATGCTTATAAATAAAAATTAAAAGGAAAACAAAAAAAATAAATGACACTTGCCATCCAATTTAAACACTTGTCATTTTGTAATGTTTATTGATTAACACTTGTTCTTTTAATTTGTAAAATGCTTACATTTGTCTTTAATCTTAATTAGTTATAATTAGGTTGATTTGTATTTTAATTAGATGTTAATATAAGATAAATGTAAATCTATGTTTAATTAATTAGTTAATATGTATTTATTTATATGTAGACAATTTTAAAATGAATAAATCCAACTTAATTTACAAAATAAAGTTTATGCAAATATCTTAAAATCAAAACAAATTAAAAATATTTATACTTCAAATTTTAAAGCTTTGAATTCAAATCCAAATCAAATTCCAAAATTCAATTTTGAAAAACAATTATTTTTATTAGAAATCTATTTGTTAAAAACAATGCATTATTATATTTTAAAAATAACAAAATTTGATAACTATAAATAATTTATAAAAGAAATTGTCTTCTTTATTAATAAATTATTTATTTTATCACACTATATCAAAATAAACCTTATCGTTATTTTTATTTAAACTTGAGTTAAAACATTTTTTAAACTATTTCCATATTTACCTTATGTATTTAAAATCATTTAGTTATTTATTATACTTTTAAAAAACTTAACATCAAATTAATCAATTTAAACAAATTGAATTTTTATCTTATCAATTTAAAACCATATTTTATTTATTAAATAACTTTTAAAACAAGATCTATTTACAAGATATACATATTCTATATACATTATAAATATAAAACAATTATTAGATTTAAAAAGCTAAAATCTTTCAATTAAATATTTATTTTAATTGGTTTATTAAATTAATTCAAATCTTATTATCAAAGATTATCAAATCAATTTAATTTTTAATTTAGATTATTAAATTGATATTGCTTAAAATTCCGGGTCATCATATTCCTCTCCCCTTAAAAGAATTTCGTCCCCAAAATTAAAAACAAAGGTAATTTAATAATCCATTTAAAGATTTAATTTTAAAACACAAGCATATACCAGTGATACGCTAACAACCATAGCAATCAATTCACCCAATCAAACAAATTTAACTATCCAGACAAAAATTCTGGATAGAGTTTCCTCTAATTTCCCCGGTAAAAATATCGGGATACTCGCTCTATAGATTCCAAACAATCAATACTACTAAGCTATAGAGCTCCCACTCATCTCGATCTACAGAACTAGACAGCATATCAGACAGCAGACGAGTCTGACTCAACAATCAAATCCTCTAGAACTGCCGGTTCCAAAACCAGAGATAGACCATACACGTACTTCCTCAAAGATACGTGAAACATTTCGAATCCCAGTTATCCAAACTAGCAATTCAATCCTGAAAACCCAATACTGGTCCAACCAAAACACAGAAAAGGTCCAAACATCTCGGAGTTAGCTTTTCAGCCTTATCCCATCTTATAGCTCCTTTGACCAGAGAATACTTATCCAAAACAAAACTCCGACTCCAGAATCCAAATTCCTTCGTCTCTTATCCACAAAAGTCTTCGGACGATCCTGGGCTATCAACATTCAAACTGATCAGCTCAACCCTTGCCGATTCCTCTAGAAACAATCAGAACCAAAAAAAACCCAACAAAATGATCTCCTCAAGATCAATCCAAAACCAAGTACACAACTCTACTCCATAACCGACAGAAGACTGAAGTTACTTCTCCTTGTCCAGGAAAAGACAACAGAAACACTTCCAAACTGCTTCCGCTGCACAACTTTGATCTGAAGTAGATAAGAATGCTGATGATGAACCTGAGCACTAACTGGACAACACATCCTAGAAATATGGTTCACCAGATCCATAAAAGAAAACTCAGAAGTTCCTCCAAAAATCTGAGCTGCTTCATCAAATTCTATCTCTAGGAATCATTCTTCAACTAAACTGAACCACCGGCTCCCCTCCTGGAATACTAGTCGATAAGAAAACTCAATCTCCAGATGCGGACAAACCTCTGGCTTCCCAGAAGACTTCCAGAAAATCTCTGACAATCCAAGAAAACATTCAACTATCGCAAGTCACTTTTGCGATCAACCCAGATAAATTTCCAAAGAAAAACAGTTCTCTCTTTACCAAACAGAACAGCTTACGCTGGTCTACCCAATCCATTGAAGTAACGGATTCACTCTGCTGCTTCTGAACTCCACCTCTAGAAAAACTACTCAGCTAAGAACTCCCTGTTGGCTCATAGAACACTCTGAGCTGCATTGCTGACACCGATGCCAAACGTCCTAATCCAAATTTCGTCGAGAAACTCGGACTTCATAGCTAACCACAACATCCTGCTGAACCCAGCCACAACACCGAAGCAAACACACTTCCCAAATTCCAAAGAAATATCTTCAGACATAATCCATGGTCACTACATTTCATCACGCAGCTACTACTTCCTGAGATATCAAGATACCATCACTTGCTTTTGCCCAACCGACATATCCAAACTCAACTCACCAAACTCTGCATTTCAAAGATGACTCCGAACCTTAACAGGTTTCCTTCAGATATCTATGAAATACTTACATCCAGCTGCAAAGCTCACTCGAGACGGTATTAGGTCTACAGTCTCGACAAATACACTTCCAACATCAAACTCCAACCAATGGTAGTCATGTTACACACACCACTGCCTCATCTACCTTTATAACCTATATTGGAAAACCCGAATAGGTAACCCAACAGATAGGTAGAAATAGATAAATATATAGAAATATATTTAAAATTACAAATAAGCACTCTCAAGATAGACACCATTCTAGAGCCTAAGTATTCACTCAACCTAATGCTTTGATACCACTGAAAGGACCCGCCATTCATCACCATAGAATGACGCATCATTAATAAGAAAGAAAGGATATAAAAGAGAAAGAAAGAGAAGAAAGAAGAAACAACACATCAGAATCTAAACAGTGGAACGAATAAATTATATTAATAACATAAGTATTACATAGCACAATAACTATCACAGATACACAACTTATACAACACATACTAGATAGTTATAAACACATGTCTAGTTATTACAACTTAATACAACACAACAAAGAGATACCAAACATAGAGGAATACTATATATCTAATGCAGAAGCCTCATGCTCCATTGCTTCTCCATAATTCGTCAAAGTTAACCTGAATCCCTTGGCTACTCGTAAAAATTTGAGTACCCAAGAGTTTAAGAAAACAGAAGATAAACTCCGGGTCAGACATGGGTCTGGTGTGAGTAACATGTTAAAGTTGCTTAACTTTAAAAATCTTTTGAAAAGGAAGGTATCACGTAAGACTTCCCACACATAAACATGGAAAAGTTTTTACCTTACGCTAACCAAAACATTTGATAGGAAATCTAGTGATATTATAATAGGTCTAGGGTTTTCAAGTAGATATGAAATAGCCGACATTGTTACATCTATTAAATTCCAGCTACTAGCCACAAAAGTAGGTAATACAATCAAAACCGTTGGCACTTATTGGATTTTGGATTCCATACGATGGCAGGGCTACCGGGGTACCGCCCGTCACAGTACGTGGCCTAGATCACCGTACCGAGGATCACTCCCAATCCCCTGCAACATAAAGCCGCAACCATTCCTTATTGAATAGTTCCGAATAAGACAACCCCGCAGTTGGCGCGCGATTCCAATCGCCCACTAAGCCGAAATAAAAAGGGACCTCTAGACAGGGGAAAATCTCGTCCTACTTGGGCATGACCCACTTAGCCTTGCTGCACCTCCCCTGTTATGGCTATTCCTGGTTGATGAGGCTTGAGGCTGGGATTACCTTTATAGGACACATCACTTAGAATGCTCATCATCCACCTGATGATGTTCTGAAAGCATTCAATTCATACAAGTTCGTTCCGGGTTCGAACGAAACCGAAGGCATTATCTCCTTACACTCATTTTGGAATCACCCTAAGAGTTAACGACAATAACCCTTGCTCTCTGAATCTTCATCTCGAATCTGAAAGTACTATCTCTTCAAACTCATCACGGAATCACCCTCAGAGTTATACTGACGAATAGTTCTTACACCTCGAGTCTTCACTTTCCACTTAAGATTCACGACCTATCGTTAATTTGGATCGATGTGGTTTTCAGATATCCAAATATGGAAACCTGATCCCGGTCTCATCGAAATCCAAAGTGTGTCTTTTAGGTCCAAGTTGTGTTAGAGTTTAAAACAATTCAATACAATTATCTATATGCACACAGATAGATAATTCATAGATTCATAATAGATAATTATCATTATCATCACAACAGATAATCCATATCATTATCACAATGCAACCAATGCATCCATATCACTCACCAATATTAATCTCGTAGTTGAGACTTCAACCATTCAAGGCAACCAATATCATCCATTCATAAGCAATGATCTGTAATCATTCCATCTATAATTAATTTAAAATGAATTAAATTAATTACATTATCTCTAATTAATTTAAAGTGAATTAAATTAATTACTTACCTCAATATAAATCTTGCTTACATAACCATTAATCAATTACAAATTAATTAATTATCCTTTAGTTAATCAACTTAATTAATCACCCCTTCTTAATTATACTTTAATTAATTTCACTAAATTAATTACTCTAAACCAAATACAGTAATTAACCTTTAATTACTTCATTAATTAATTAACTATAATTAATTACATTAAACCTTAATTAATTACAATTAATTATTACACTTAATAACTTATTATTGATTAATTAATCTTAATTAATCAATCTTAATTACATCATTAATTATATTAATTAAAGATCCTTAATTATATTTAATTAATTACTTATTTAAATTAATTACTTTCAGTGATTAATCTCAATTAAACCATAATTATTAATCATCTTTGATTAATTACATTCAGTAATTAACTGCCCTTAATTACTTATCAAACTAATTACTCCTTAACTAATTTCTTTAACTAATCCCTTGATTAATTATACAAGTAATTTAATCCAAATTACAATCACAATTCCATCATTATCCATTAATTACGTCCAGTAATTATCTTCAATTACTTTACTGAGTAATTACATTCCATTAATTACATTAAGTAATTATTATAATCCATCAAGTAATTATTATCAACCAACAAGTGATTAAAATTAATTAAACATAATTAATTAATTAATTTAAACTAATCACAATAAACTCCATTAATTACATTAAGTAATTAATTCCTTAATTACTTTCATTTAGTGATTAAACTTAAATAAATTTCACAATTGATTATCATTTAATTAATTAATCTAATTAATCATTAAAAATTAATCATATTAATTAATTGTTAAATAATCTTTAAGTTAATGACCATTATTAACCATTAACCATACTTTAATTACTTATCATAAGTAATTAACTTTCATTAATCATTATTAATTTCAGATTAATTGATATTTAATATCCAATTAATTAACCTTTAATTATTTAGCTAATTAAGTGTTAACTGTAACTTAATTAATTCATAATTACTTGATTAATTAACTATTAACCATTAATTAAATCTAATTAATGATCCTTAATTATGGATTAATTATCCTTAATTAATTGATTAACTTAAGTTTTAAATTAATAATTTAAAACCCTTATTTATCCTAATTAATTATTCATTCCATTAATTAATTAAATAAATTATTCATTTAACTACCATAGTAATTAAATGAAATTATAAATCATTAAATTCTAAATTTTGTTTTTAAGATAAAACCTTCCTTATTTATGGTTAAATTATCATTCTTAAATACATCTGAAAATATTTATTTCAATTTCAAATTTTCATTTTAAATTCAAACTTTAAAATGAAACCAATTTATTTTTAACCAATATAAAACTTTGAAATTCATATGTTAAATAATACTTATAAAAGAAATTCGAAGATTTAAACTAAATTCCTAATCTCAGATTATTAAAGTATACTTTAACTTTTAAACTTATTGACAATATTTAAATTTATAAACTTTACTTTATTTCCAATTCTTAAAATTCAAATCAAATTTGAATTCAAATTTAAAATTCAAATTTAACTTTGATGAAATTCACTTTTACATTTCAAACTCCATTTAGATACACTTTAACTTCTTAAACAATTTAATATTATTAAGTCAATTTGAATTTGGAAACTCATTTATTTCCAAACTAGATTCAAATTCAACTTGAATCTATTTTTTTAACTTAGATTTAAACTTAAACTCAGATTGAAAACTAGATTTAAATCTTATATTAAAACTTTACCTTTTTTTAAAAATCAGGTTTTGAATTTTATTTTAAAATTTAAACAGAGTAACAGGTTTCTGAACTAAAACCTGTTACTATACTTTAACCCGAGCTACCCTATTCCCTGCTCCGAGTCATCAAGCCAACATCTTCGAGCAAACTACCAAAATCTCGAGTAAAAACTCGAGTCAAAAATACTGCTGCCACCCAGAGTTCATCAAAAATCAAAAGTGCATGGTGCACGTGCACCGTGCCTCCGGCCAACTCCAGCCTCTTCCGGTGGCCTACACACATCGGCGACCAACCTCCCACTCCATATCGATCATCACCTCGATCACATTCAACTCGAATTCGAATTCGAGTTCAAATCTTAAACCTAGAAACAGAAAAAAAACCAACACCCTCTAAAACCTGTCAACACTTCATCTTCGGCGCTCCTACCACCAAAGAACCTCCACAACCGGCCACAGCCTCGATTACACTTCAGCAACCATCTCCCAAAAGCGTACGACACTCGATCAAACATTAAAGTCGTGACGACCCAATAACTAAGCATCCCAAAATCTAGGGTTACAGACAAGAAATCAACATCACTGCTTCCATGGCGATTTGCATCACCATAAATTATTTTTCCAAGCATCACTGATCTCTCCTCTACCCACTGGAAGAAACCCGATACCCCAAAATCAATAGATCACCAGAAATCACAAAATTTCCCTTTTCTTTTGAACCTAGAACTGCTCTCTAACCCTTTACTAAAAATCCTAACTTTTGTCCTAAAAATCATGTTTTGGTTTTAGTATTTAATTCATAATAATGAATCTATCGATTTCTCATTTCGAAGTTTTCATATTATTCAACATACTCTAATATTATGGGTTTCACAGAAATACCAGATCTTGATTTAACAATATTAAGTTTTTAAAACATAATCTATACTAATTCAAACATCCTTGGCTTGTAAATCAAGTCCTAACAAACACTGGATCAGGTGTAAGGATTTAAATGAAATTTTGAGCCTATAAAAATAAACAGAACAGATACGTATATTAGGCAAACATGCATAATATAAATAATCAAGCTTGCAAACATGCATACTATAATAATCAGCCAGATTTCATTATTATACTTATGGAGTACTTATTCATTACATACATACTAGTAGCAACCAGATTTATTTAAGTTTAAAGAGTTACTCTGTAACAACCCGGTATTTGCATCGATTAATAATCGACATTTAAACGATTAATATTGTTGCAAATTGCCAATTGAAGTTCTTTAAATTGAATTAAAATTCTTTTATAAAGTGTTAAAAAGATTGACGGGCCTTGAAAATTAAATAGTGGTCCATTTTCTTTATTGGGCCGTGATAATTCACATAAGCTTATAACCTATTTCTTTTTCCCCCTTTATTCATTCTGGTTCACGAGGAAAGAAAATTATGGTGGCTGCTCGTTTTCGTCGCCCCCTTTCTTTAAAATTAGGGCTTCGTTCCAAATTGGGGTGTTCGCCTGTAGCCTTGCTCGACACATTTCTCGTGCTCGGCTATGAATCTGCGACTCGAAAAGGTGAGTGTTTCACTCACATCTAATTCCTATCTCGAGTTTATTAGTGTTCGAATTCGATGATTTTCGTTCGTATTTGATTGTTGAATTCGTCCCTTGATTTGTCGGCCATTCGACTATGTATTTACTTTGAGTATTGACTTAGGTCATTGCTTGAACTATTTTGATTTCGGCATTGTTTTGATTTCGAACTGCATATTATTTCTGGCTTTATCGTTTCGAGCTGTTCGTTTTCATGGTCATCACTCAACTCTGACCTGTTGTGTTCTTCCCTGTAGCTTGACTTGATTGAGCTTCAGGCTAGACTTGTCCTTATATTTGATTTTTTGCCTTGCCTTGGTCATATGTATACTGCTGCGGCTTCGAATGATGCATGTTGTACCTGGCCCCTTTTGTTGTTTGCTGGTTTCTCTTGACAGTTTTGTATTGCTTGATGGACTTTGGATCTTTGATTTAATTGGGGTTATTTACTGTCTCACTGCTTTATTGTTACTGCCCATGGTTTGTGAAGTTGAACTTGTATTTATGTGTTGTGGTGCCATACCTCTGGTGCCCTCACCCTCCTTCTATTTTGTAAGTGTGCCACTGTTTTGTGCGCTTGGTGTAGCAGTTTCAATGTTGCATTCATGTGCACACTGTATTGATTTTTTACCTCTGATCACTCTGTTGTATTTTTGAGTCTTTGTGCATTCGTGTGCACTGTCGTATGTTGCATGCTTTGTGATTTGAAACTGCTACTATCATTTGCTATCTGATGCATTTCATATTGAAACTGTGTCATCTGCACTTGCACACTCCATACTTTGGTATTGTTCCATGTATTTGTACCATGTTGTTACCTGTACTTGGTGCATTGAGCATTGCTTTTGTATGCATATTGTATAATTCATTGGTCACTGTATAAAAGTTATCATGAAGTTCACTGTTCTGTTCTGCACTTGTATTCATGTTGAAGTGATCTTTGTGCATGTTATTGTGTTGCCATATCTTGGGTACACCTGCTTGTTTCAGCTGTTGCATGCTTTGTTCATGCACCTTGTTTTTACTATCCAATTTCATTTAGTGTTTGCTGATGCATTTGTATCATTTGGTTGATAACCCACGGCTTGACTTGACTTTGCTGCATCCATGTATCCCTGTGTTCATTTTGCATTGCACTGGATTGTGCTTCGATTTCAGAGTTGCATATTCTCTGGTGCATTGCAGTATTCATGCTTGAATCATGCTTTATGCTTCGAGTCCTTTGTACTTGAAGTCTGGTACTTGTGCATTTTGAAGTCTTGATGCATTTCAGATTTGTCAGCTTCATGGTGCATTAATAATATTGGAGTTCAAATGCCTTTGTGGCTTCTTTGTCTTTCTGAATATTTATGGCTTTGTCCATTCCTGTAGCTGTCTCGTCTAATTGAGACAGTTTGCAAACTTGTTTATTATGGTTTGGTCTTTTCCATGCTGTATTGTGTTGAGTCATGATGGTTGTGACCTGACCTCTGCAGTTTCGATTATTGTTGATAATTGGTGTTGCGATGGCATCATATACTATAGTGGCAAGGCAGTGCATGCAAGCGTGAACTGCAGCCACACGGTATTCATTGGGTACATCATCACTGTAGTGGCAAGGCAGTGAACGCAAGCGTGAACTGCAGCCACACGGTATTGCTTTTATGTTATTCTATCTTGCTTTGATTTATTGATCTTTTGCATATTCTATATGCTGTAGTGGCGAGGCAGTGCATGCGTGCGTGTACTGCAACCCTACTTGAATTTAATGTTTTAATTGATATTTCAATGTTTTGAACCGTTTTGTTTATCCAATTAAATATTCTGAATTGCACTCTGATTTGGTCTAATTACGGTCATCTATTGGTTACTTAATTATCATTGCTTCTGTGCACTAATAACTGAGTTTGAATTAGATTGACCCGAGTATTATTTTCTTTTGAATTTAATACTCGGGTCAGACCAAGTATTTCAGGTTGTAGATATTCTGCTTTGGGTTGCTGCTAGAGCTATGAAGTTCTTTCATATCTTTTGGAGTAGTCGTCGTCATTTGTAGTAGTCTGTATAATTGTATAGGAAGATATGTATTCATGTATATTATATACGTTAATGTACTTGTATATGTAACTTCCTGAGTCGGCTGTGGTAGTTGTATCATATGTACCGTGTCATATGTATTGTATCAAATGTATTGTAACTGTCATCAGTTATTGTATATATGAGACTTTCTATTTTATTTGTGTTCCGCATTATATTATCTGTGTAATATTTTATATTTACTGTGCTAAACTATTACGAACCATCCTAGTTCGTTTTATACTGGAATTGGGGTATGTCGATGGGAGAAAATAAATCAGAGATGAAAAATGAAAATATATGTACCACTCCTATCGAGATAACCAATACTAGTGTAAGGCCTAACTATTGATGGCCGCTCCTCAACAGCCTTATTCTCCGTGCTAGTTGACAGTGCTACACAGTAGTGTTCTTGGCTAGCGTGGATATAGAGGTGGGGCGTCACAGCTTGGTATCAGAGCCTGAGGTTTAGAACAAATATAAAACATAACTTAGATAGTACATGTGTTACAACTGTTTGTCGACGTTTTATCTCTCATATTTGCATATGATTGTTAGGTATGAATTCCTAATGCTTATTCATATGCATTTGATTTTGATTCTTGTGTTTTCGGCTTTGATTTGATTTAGCCGATGATTGATTTTGTTCGAATCTCAGCGACTCCGAACTTGATATTTTATGTTTTCCTCGGCTTGATTTCCATTCGACCTCGGTCACTTTGTTTTTAAGAAATTGCTAGATTCTTAATTTCCAAGACTCTGACTTTGTTTGCCGTTGAGTCTTTTGATGATGATGTTGAATCGTTTTGTACTCTATTATGGCCATTAATTGTTGACTTCGGCATTGACTTGATTTTTATTTTTGTTGAAGTCATTTATGCATTTATGTTCGTTTTGCTTCGTTATCCCATTTGTTAATCGATTCTTCTTTTTCCATTAGTGTTATCTCCTTTGTTGACTTTGATAACTTCTATTTCGGGAACTTTTGGATATTCCTACTTTGATGGATTTAGAATCGAATTCTTTGGATTTTATTCACGTCTTCGAATGTGAACTTTAGTGAATTGATTTGGTTTTCAAATTTAATCGATTCTTGTTAATTCCCCGATTTGTTGCTATCATTTATTAGCAACTTTGATAACATTTTCTTCGGAGTTTTTGTGAACATACCTTTGGATGGATACAATATCGATTTCTTTGGATTCTATTCACATCTTGGTATGTGAATTCTTGTGATTGATTGTTCCTACAATCATTTTTGTGATTTGTCACTTTAAAAATATAAAGGTTTTCTATACTAGTAGTAAATATCAAAACCCTTTTCTCCAAACGATTTCAAAACTATTTTACTACAAAACTCTTTTCCTAAACCGTTTTCCAATCTATTAGTATATACTAACCTTTACCTCACTCGTATGAGAAATCTAATTAAACGACTTAGTAAAACGAGTGGTATATAACGCTTGTGTTTACTTCGCCGGTTAATTCTTGGACTTATTCGATTGAATCTCTTGTAACAATTTTCTAGTGAAGATTTACAGTTTGTTCGTAAATATTTAAGTTAAGCAAGTGGTTATGGGACATGAAGCTAAACTTTTATATTTACTATCTTAGTGTGATTGACACTTCTCGTTGATCTTGACGATCATTTTATGAATTAGACTAGCAATTGTGCGATGTCTCTTTCATTGCAAGTTTAGGCTAGACACCACTTGTGTGATTTCGCTCACACATACCTTTTTGCTTTTTGGTTAGCCTAGACACCATTTGTGTGATTCCATTCACACATACCTTTATGTTTGCGAGGTTAGGCTAGACACCATTTGTGTGATTTCGCTCACACATACCTTTTTGCTTTTTGGTTAGCCTTGACCTCATCTGGGTGATTCAGACTCACTCATGCGGGGTAGCTTCCCATGGTCTTCAGACCGTCATGTGATAGGCCTCTTTCCCTTTTTCTGTGATATTGATTGATCTCTGGATGATTATGACGATCATCTTTGTGATTTAGACTAGCACTTGTGTGATTTCGTTCACACATACCTTTTTGCTTTTTGGTTAGTCTAGACACCATTTGTGTGATTTCATTCACACATATCTTTTTGCTTTCTGGTTAGGCTAGACACCACTTGTGTGATTTCGTTCACACATACCTTTTTGCTTTTTGGTTAGCCTAGACACCATTTGTGTGATTTCATTCACACATATCTTTTAGCTTTCTGGTTAGGCTAGACACCACTTGTGTGATTTCGTTCACACATACCTTTTTGCTTTTTGGTTAGCCTAGACACCATTTGTGTGATTTCATTCACACATATCTTTTTGCTTTCTGGTTAGGCTAGACACCACTTGTGTGATTTCGTTCACACATACCTTTTTGCTTTTTGGTTAGCCTAGGCACCATTTGTGTGATTCCATTCACACATATCTTTTTGCTTTCTGGTTAGGCTAGACACCACTTGTGTGATTTCGTTCACACATACCTTTTTGCTTTTTGGTTAGCCTAGGCACCATTTGTGTGATTTCATTCACACATATCGTTTTGCTTTCTGGTTAGGCTAGACAGCACTTGTGTGATTTCGCTCACACATACCTTTTTGCTTTTTGGTTAGCCTAGACACCATCTGTGTGATTTCATTCACACGTATCTTTTTGCTTTCTGGTTAGGCTAGACACCACTTGTGTGATTCCATTCACACATACCTTTATGCTTTTTGGTTAGCCTAGACACCATTTGTGTGATTTCATTCACACATATCTTTTTGCTTTCTGGATAGGCTAGACACCACTTGTGTGATTCCATTCACACTTACCTTTTTGCTTTTCGGTTAGCCACCATGAGATAGCGTCTCGATTTGTGTTGCACGTGTTGGTGAGTTTTCATGCTCACGTGTAGGTGAGTTTCCATGCTCCCGTTCTCGCTTTGCGTTACACGTGTTGGTGATTTTTCATGCTCACGTGTAGGTGAGTTTTCATACTCCCATTTGAGATTCCATACTCCCATTCGAGTTTCCGTACTCCCATTTGAGTTTTCACTCTCATTTTGTGATATCTGGATTTCTTGTGTAGATTTCTAGAATTTGTGTTTTCTGGATTTCTTGTGATGATTTCTAGAATTTGTGCTTCACCAATTTTCGTGATTTCTATTGATAAATTTTATCAATTCTTGTGCATTGGTGAATTCGTGTGTTATTGACTTGTTATGAATACAAGTTTAGGGTATGATACCCCTTCCTATGTTTGAGAAGATTCTTGTGACATTTTTGATGAATGAAAATTCATTGGTATTATATTTTGATGCCAATTATTTCGATGAAATTTTGACGTATGTCGAAGTTGCTACTGACGTTGCTATTTTAATCACGTGTTTTAAAAATTTGTTATTCTTCAAAATTGTTTCAAAATTAAAATTAAAATTGATTTCAAATTTTTTACAGTTTACGCTTTCAAAAGAATGAGGAAGCGATTTAAACGTTTCAGAAAAATCGAGGACTATGACCCCTTTCTTTTACTGATTCGCTTAATTCCGGACTTGTCCGTTTGAGAATGTGAAATGTTATTTCTTAAATAAATACACAATTATGCACTTTCAAGAAAACGATGAAGTGAATTAAACGATTAAGTAAAACTCGTGGTTATGGGTCATGTGCGTTTGCTATTTCGGTTAATTCCGGACTCGTGAATTGAAAATTTGTGATTTCTGATTATCGTTTTTGATAATCGAATGTTGGTGATTTCTGATTATCGTTTTTGATAATCGGATGTTGGTGATTTCTGATTTATCGTTTTTGATAATCAGATATTTATTGTTTCTAATTATCGTTTGTGATAATTAGATATTTGTTGTTTGATTATCGTTTGTGATAATTAAATATTTGTCATTTGAGATGTGATTATCAATTGTGATAATTAAATAATTGTTGATTTGTGATTTTTGATTATCGTTTTTGATAATCAGATATTTGTTGTTTTTGATTATCGCTTGTGATGATTAGATATTTGAGATTTAATTATCGATTGTGATAATTAAATATTTGTGATTTAAGATTTGATTATCGTTTTGATAATTAAACATTTGCTGATTTGAAATTTGATTACTGTTGTGATAATTCCTGATTATCATTTTGATAGTAGATATTTGTGATTTGTGTTTTCTAATTATCTTTGTTGATAATTAGATTTGCTGATTTTGCTGTTTTCTAATTATCGTATCGATAATTAGATATTGCTGTTTTGTGATTTCTGTATTCGGATTATCTATTTGACAATCAAATTTTGTTGAGAGTTTGGGAATTTCTTTTATGAAATTAAAAGATTTCTTTGGTGTTTATATAGTACTACGCCGGTGTACCGGCTCAATTTCTGCTATTCATGACGTTTCCTACGTCTTCCAATTACGGAAATGCCATAGGGATTTCCGATCCTTATTCTTGAGCAACCTTCTATTCACATCATTGCTTCAGAGGTTCAGCACCCTCGAAATAAAGATGTTTTTCTCGTGAAAGCTCAGTGGTTCTCAAATCCTACGGATTTCACTTTGGAATCCAGAGAATTCATCGAGCAAACACGTTCAAGCTTACTCTTTCACGCTCTTATGGTTGTTACGTTTTGTCCATTTATTCCTTATGATTGCGAGGACGCACTTTCCTTAAGGAGGGGAGTCTGTAACAACCCGGTATTTGCATCGATTAATAATCGACATTTAAACGATTAATATTGTTGCAAATTGCCAATTGAAGTTTATTAAATTGAATTAAAATTCTTTTATAAAGTGTTAAAAAGATTGACGGGCCTTGAAAATTAAATAGTGGTCCATTTTCTTTATTGGGCCGTGATAATTCACATAAGCTTATAACCTATTTCTTTTTCCCCCTTTATTCATTCTGGTTCATGACGAAAGAAAATTATGGTGGCTGCTCGTTTTCGTCGCCCCCCTTTCTTTAAAATTAAGGCTTCGTTCCAAATTGGGGTGTTCGCCTGTAGCCTTGCTCGATCCAATTCTCGTGCTCGGCTATGAATCTGCGACTCGAAAAGGTGAATGTTTCACTCACATCTAATTCCTATCTCGAGTTTATTAGTGTTCGAATTCGATGATTTTCGTTCGTATTTGATTGTTGAATTCGTCCCTTGATTTGTCGGCCATTCGACTATGTATTTACTTTGAGTATTGACTTAGGTCATTGCTTGAACTATTTTGATTTCGGCATTGTTTTGATTTCGAACTGCATATTATTTCTGGCTTTATCGTTTCGAGCTGTTCGTTTTCGTGGTCATCACTCAACTCTGACCTGTTGTGTTCTTCCCTGTAGCTTGACTTGATTGAGCTTCAGGCTAGACTTGTCCTTCTATTTGATTTTTTGCCTTGCCTTGGGCATATGTATACTGCTGCGGCTTCGAATGATGCATGTTGTACCTGGCCCCTTTTGTTGTTTACTGGTTTCTCTTGACAGTTTTGTATTGCTCGATGGACTTTGGATCTTTGATTAAATTGGGGTTATTTACTGTCTCACTGCTTTATTATTACTGCCCATGGTTTGTGAACTTGAACTTGTATTTATGTGTTGTGGTGCCATACCTCTGGTGCCCTCACCCTCCTTCTATTTTGTAAGTGTGCCACTGTTTTGTGCGCTTGCTATAGCAGTTTCAATGTTGCATTCATGTGCACACTGTATTGATTTTTTACCTCTGATCACTCTGTTGTATTTTTGAGTCTTTGTGCATTCGTGTGCACTGTCGTATGTTGCATGCTTTGTGATTTGAAACTGCTACTATCATTTGCTATCTGATGCATTTCATATTGAAACTGTGTCATCTGCACTTGCACACTCCATACTTTGGTATTGTTCCATGTATTTGTACCATGCTGTTACCTGTACTTGGTGCATTGAGCATTGCTTTTGTGTGCATATTGTATAATTCACTGGTCACTATATACAAGTTATCATGAAGTTCACTGTTCTGTTCTGCACTTGTATTCATGTTGAAGTGATCTTTGTGCATGTTATTGTATTGCCATATCTTGGGTACACCTGCTTGTTTCAGCTGTTGCATGCTTTGTTCATGCACCTTGTTTTTACTGTCCAATTTCATTTAGTGTTTGCTGATGTATTTGTATCATTTGGTTGATAACCCACGGCTTGACTTCACTTTGCTGCATCCATGTATCCCTGTGTTCATTTTGCATTGCACTGGATTGTGCTTCGATTTCAGAGTTGCATATTCTCTGGTGCATTGCAGTATTCATGCTTGAATCATGCTTTATGCTTCGATTCCTTTGTACTTGAAGTCTGGTACTTGTGCATTTTGAAGTCTTGATGCATTTCAGATTTGTCAGCTTCATGGTGCATTAATAATATTGGAGTTCAAATGCCTTTGTGACTTCTTTGTCTATCTGAATATTTATGGCTTTGTCCATTCCTATAGCTGTCTCGTCTAATTGAGACAGTTTGCAAACTTGTTTATTATGGTTTGGTCTTTTCCATGCTGTATTGTGTTGAGTCATGATGGTTGTGACCTGACCTCTGCAGTTTCGATTATTGTTAATAATTGGTGTTGCGATGGCATCATATACTGTAGTGGCAAGGCAGTGCACGCAAGCGTGAACTGCAGCCACATGGTATTCATTGGGTACATCATTACTGTAGTGGCAAGGCAGTGCACGCAAGCGTGAACTGCAGCCACACGGTATTGCTTTTATGTTATTCTATCTTGCTTAGATTTATTAATCTTTTGCATATTCTATATGCTGTAGTGGTGAGGCAGTGCACGCGTGCGTGTACTGCAACCCTACTCGAATTTAATGTTTTAATTGATATTTCAATGTTTTGAACCGTTTTGTTTATCCAATTAAATATTCTGAATTGCACTCTGATTTGGTCTAATTACGGTCATCTATTGGTTACTTAATTATCATTGCTTCTGTGCACTAATAACTGAGTTTGAATTAGACTGACCCGAGTATTATTTTCTTTTGAATTTAATACTCGGGTCAGACCGAGTATTTCAGGTTGTAGTATTCTGCTTTGGGTTGCTGCTAGAGCTATGAAGTTCTTTCATATCTTTTGGAGTAGTCGTCGTCATTTGTAGTAGTCTGTATAATTGTATAGGAAGATATGTATTCATGTATATTATATATGTTAATGTACTTGTATATGTAACTTCCTGAGTCGACTGTGGTAGTTGTATCATATGTACCGTGTCATATGTATTGTATCAAATGTATTGTAATTGTCATCAGTTATTGTATATATGAGACTTTCTGTTTTATTTGTGTTCCGCATTATATTATCTGTGTAATATTTTATATTTACGGTTCTAAACTATTACGAACCATCCTAGTTCGTTTTATACTAGAATTGGGGTATGTCGATGGGAGAAAATAAATCAGAGATGAAAAATGAAAATATATGTACCACTCCTATCGAGATAACCAATACTAGTTTAAGGCCTAACTATTGATGGCCGCTCCTCAACAGCCTTATTCTCCGCGCTAGTTGACAGCACTACACCGTAGTGTTCTTGGCTAGCGTGGGTATAGAGGTGGGGCGCCACATACTCACCTGTCATAAAAATATGTGCAGAGCCTCAAGTTGTTGCAAAAGCTTTGAAAAACTGGAATATGCAGTGTCCATTCTTTTTAAAAAAAACTTGAATTTCTTGTATACTTTGCACAACAAATGTTGGAATGCTTGCTCCCTTAATTTTGAACTGCATGCATGCTACTTTGAAACTCCGGATTCTAGAAATGTAGGTCTGTTTTGAATGCTACAGATTTGCTAGCTTTGATTCAATATACAGGTTTGTATGAAGTGGAAAAATGAATTTTCAGGCTTGTGAAAGTTGTAGATGGTTTGCATGTTACAAATTTATAGGATTTTTAAGATGATTTACAGAGTTTTGTTGAAGATGCTTTTAGATTTTAGTTTTTGAGGAAGTGTGTGTTTTTTCTTTGCATTTAAGATTTAGAAAAGAAATAAAAAGGAAAGAGGATTTGTTTATATAAAAAGTGAAATGCTTATTAATAAAAATTAAAAGGAAAATAAAAAAAATGACACTTGTCTTCCAATTTAAACACTTGTCATTTTGTAATGTTTATTGATTAACACTTGTTCTTTTAATTTGTAAAATGCTTACATTTGTCTTTAATGTTGATTAGTTATAATTAGGTTAATTTGTATTTTAATTAGATGTTAATATAAGATAAATGTAAATCCATGTTTAATTAATTAGTTATATGTATTTATTTATATGTAGATAATTTTAAAATGAATAAATCCAATTTAATTTATAAAATAAAGTTTATGTAAATATCTTAAAATCAAAAAAAATTAAAAATATTTATACTTCAAATTTTAAAGCTTTGAATTCAAATCCAAATCAAATTCCAAAATTCAATTTTGAAAAAAAAAATTATTAGAAATCTATTTGTTAAAATCAATGTATTATTATATTTTAAAAATAACAAAATTTGATAACTATAAATAATTTATAAAAGAAATTGTCTTCTTTATTAATAAATTATTTATTTTATCACACTATATCAAAATAAACCTTATTGTTATTTTTATTTAAACTTGAGTTAAAACATTTTTTAAACTATTTCCATATTTACTTTATGTATTTAAAATCATTTAGTTATTTATTATACTTTTAAAAAACTTAATTTCAAATTAATCAATTTAAACAAATTAAATTTTTATCTTATCAATTTAAAACCATATTTTATTTATTAAATAACTTTTAAAACAAGATCTATTTACATACATATTCTATATACATTATAAATATAAAACAATTATTAGATTTAAAAAGATAAAATCAATCAATTAAATATTTATTTTAATTGGATTATTAAATTAATTCAAGTATTATTATCGAATCAATTTAATTTTTAATTCAGATTATTAAATTGATATTGCTTCAAATTCCGGGTCATCACACCTACACTTGCATTTACTCTACTGCGTACACACGGAAACATTCCCCTTATAGCACACATGCACGAAAAATGGTGTCTGTAAATGCAATGATTTTGTACACTAGAATGCCTGTAAAAAATTTATGCATGGGAATGCAATACTTTTATATACAGGAATGCACGTAATAATGTATGTTTGGAAATGCAATACCCTTGTATACAAGAATGCACAAAAAATGAGTGCATGTAAATGCAATATCATTGCATACCAGAATATACGAAAAATTTAAAGGCCTGGGAATGCAAGATTGGTGTACATAAGTATGCACGCACTCAACTACTAGTGATCTGGGCAACTTTTATATTTATTTATTTTTGGAACTCTTTCTCGTATGCTACATTGTATTACACGAAAAAAATGAGTTAAGTCCTGGCTACTTGTGTGCAGACACGCAATTAATGTTTCCAAAATGATACAATGCTTTATGCGAAAGAGGATTGCCACCGCAAGTTCAATGAATCAAAGGACCATAGTACTTGAAGATGGTCACGGGTGCAACAGATTTCAGCATGAAGTGCTAAACAATTGACATAAATGCTTGCAAATGAAGAAGGTCTGGCACAGACACATTTTGTATGCAAAAATATTCAATAAGTCAGAAGCGTGAGTATCTAAACTCACCTTAACTCGTTCAAAGCAATAAGCACTAGAGATTCAAGTCGCAAGAATGACAGCCATTAATGCAATTTTCACTGCAACTGAAGCTTTTAAAACCAAATGAAATAAAGTTGCAGCTATTTTTCCTTTCTCAAAAATATGAATAAGTCAAAGCAACATGGGCTGGCTAACATTTTTCAGTACGCTTTGCATTTAATGAGACGTGCACTTGCAAATATAGTACACGACTACACTCATTATTCACACTTTCTTTATGAACTATGACAGCAATGCAAATATATGAAGGAAGAAATAATGTAAAGTGTTCCCATTATTTGCTTTATCAATTCTTTGTTGCAGCCGAGCAAAATTGTTCCTACTTGCATTAATTTTTCACGTGAAGGCAAAAGGTGCTTTACCTATCAATGTGCAACCGTTAGCAAGAAGATACTGACTTGGCAACAAATTTTTGCATCATTTTTCTCGAATTTTAATTATTAAAAATTTCTATTTAAATTATTTATTTCAACAATAATTCAAAAATCACGGTCGTTACATTGTGCTTGTCCATGTGTCTGTACTTGTGTTTGCTTGGTTGACTTTGAACTTGTTTCAGGCTTAAGAAGTTAAGAAATATCTTAGATATTTCTTATATATGTGTGTGTGTGTGTGTGTGTGTATCTGTGTGCGTGTGTGTGTATGTATGTATGTATGTATGTATGTATACGTGTTTATGTGTAAGTTAAAGTGTTTATATGTATGTTATATATGTGTGCATGACATGTAAATAAGGTTGCAACAAACTTTCAATGACTTTTGTTTGTTAAACTGTTGGAAATTGGAAAACCGATTACCGGTCACATTTTCACTTATAAATAAATATGCATATATTTGTAAAAAAATTAAATTTGGAAGGAAATGCTTTTGGAGGAATATATTACCAGTCAAAATTTGACTTGTACATATATTACCGGTCACATTTTCACTTATAAACGTCTATGCGTTGAATGGAACTCGATACATAACATTGGAAGGAAGTACTTTCGGACTATGGTTGCTCCCCAGGTTTGCAGTTGGATTTGGAGGAAGATTTTGGCCTTGAGGAGAAAAATTCACCAATTTCTCAAGCTCTCTCTCTCTCTGCTCAAAGCAGTAAGGCTTTTTGGCACGATCCCTGGTTGAGCGAAGGCATAATTCTTTCTGATGTAATATCACACCAACAAAAGCACCAATCCGGTATTAATATGATGCCAGAGTCATTGAGTACATAGTTGATAGCAAGTTGTCCAATCCTTACACTAGTAATCGAAACCTAAGAAAATTCTAGGCAAGTAAAGTAATTAATGCAACTCATACCCTGTATCTGATGAACTTCTTTGGGTATCATCTTCTCTCTAAAACTCATAGAATGCCATTATGTCCAGAGTATAAGGTCACATGGAATACACAGTCTTCAAGTACAGAAAATCTTCCGTTATCGAAAGCATTAAACAACATGATGACTAAGGATAAGCTACTTGACTATGCAATGATAAATGATCATCTTTGTCTCTTCTACAAAGCCGCCACTGAATGTGTGCATCATGTATTTTTAATTGCCCTGACCTGTTCCATGTTTAGGAGAGGTTGATGGCCAACATAGGAAGATTTAATGTTTCCATGCATTCGGCAATTGAATGGGATTTAATTCTTAAGGAAACTAAGTGGAGGGAAAGATAGAAAGGTAAACTGTTTTTGTAACGATCCACATTTTTAGTTATTTTAAATAATTAAATTTAATGTAATTATTGGATAAATAAGGGTAGAAATAAAATTTAATGATTTATTAACATCTATTTATTAGATAATTAAATTGTTTACAATTTAATATTGGAAATTATTTGAATAATTTAATTCTGGATTTAAGGTGATTCATAATGATATCAAAAATTTCTTTAAATTTTATTTAAATATGAGCAAGATAGTTTTGACGACTGTCTCGGATTTCGGCGAAACCAGTTTTATCGGATCCGTAACAGTGAATTATTATAGGATTTCAAGTTTCATAGTGATCGGACTTGTCGTTTGGCCGTGCGAGCTTAAAACGCGTAGAAATCAATTTAATGGAATACGATAAATAAATTGACTTTAAAAAGCTATCTTCCACGTACGATCAAATTAGGCCTCGAAACTAGTTCCATTGCATTCGAATGAGTAAAACATTATAAATGCTTGGCCATGTCTCAATTGGAGTTCAGACGATTTTTAGACCTAATATATAAATACGCACGCAAATCGATACAGTTTTATTATTATTTTAGTTTCTCGAAACCCTAGCCGCTATTATTTTAATGGCTGAAATTGCTCGAACTTCTTTCCTCTTTATCTCTCAACCCATTCAATGAAATCGAAAAATTCCAAAAGCAAATTTGTAGATCTCGGCGAGCTCTTCAAATCCATATAGTTGATTATTGCTAATACATCAAGGATTTTCCGACATCCAAGATAGAAGGATGCACATGTTTTCTCTTTTTTGTGCAAACGGCGATGAATGACGCGATGAAACTTAGCGCGTAGGTGGCTCTCGAGCTGGCGGTCGACGTGATGGAGGCTGATCGTATTACGATGTCTCGATTTTGGCGCGCATAGAGGTTTCTTCTCACGTGTTGTTGGGTTACGGGAATGAGCTACTCAAGGACGTGAGGAAGAAGCCTGGTATACGTTTCTTTTTTTATTAATTAATTATTAAAAAAATTTAAACGTTCGATCATTCTAACGTATACAACTTTTGCATACGAGCTCGGATTCGCACGTGGTTTTCTCCATTACGATCGTATCAAAATTCCGGACAGCATGGACTAGTTTGGTCGAGTTCTAAGACTATTCAAATTTGGGCCTTTATTTGGATTTTAAATTGCCGATAAATCAAAGGTGAGTGTTTATACACTCACAATTGACTAAAATAAGTTTTTTCTAGTTATATTTATATTCTGGTGTGATACAAATTTGATTGGCTGTTGTTTTGGTAGGTTAAATTGTCATTTAAATTGGTATAAGAATTAACTGATAGAATTTAAATTGACTGTTAAATAATTTTTATTTAATTGGTAGCATATTACCCGATATGTAAAAAATATAGAATTTTTGAATGTTATTTGCTCTATGGTTGATTGGTTTTGATGGATACTATTGGTCGATATTGGTTGTTTGCTTATTTTGATATATCATGCAATCATCCTGTATATTGTTTATTTCATATAAAACTGTAAACTGAATTATTTCGAATAAATTAAGAAATATGTTGAAACGATATATACCTATGACACCTATTTGGATTAAAATGATATATATCCATCCTTGAAATTAAATTGAAATAATTATCCACTTGGCCATAGGATAGAAAATTTTATACGGACACCAAGTTGGTTGCATTAAATAATTTTAAAAGTTGTATTGAAATTATTTAAATGAATTGATTTTAAAGATAAAATCCAATTTATGGAAATTGAATTATTTTGAATTGGAGCTCAAAATGTTAGAATTTAAACTTGGTAAACGAAATTGTTTAATTAATCGAAATTTAGAACTTTAAGTTAAAAATTGTAATATGGCGTAAATTTTTGGAAGTTGATTCATTTTAAAAGATTGGACTTTTATTCGAACTTTGAATATTTCTAAGAAAAATTGATATGAAATGATATTTCAAGTTTGAGTTTGGAATTGAAAATTTGGATTTAAAATTTGGTATCGAAAGTAAATTTGATTTAAGTATTTAAATCGATATTTTGAAATTGAATTTGGAATTGGAATTGAAATTGGAAATTAATTTGAAATTGGAAATTAATTTGAAATTGGAAAATAATTAATTTGGAATCAGAATTGAATCGATTAAATCAAAATGGAATTTGGAATTGATTTGGGTAAGTTGACCGGTTTGATTTTGAAATTATTTTTAAAATGAATATTTTAGTATAAATGATTTAAAATTTATATTCTTTAAATATTCAAATTATTTTTATTTTCCAAACTATTTTACTATGTAAACCATTTTTTATATTCAAATTATTTCAATTAAACTATTTAAATATTTTCTATTAAACTATTTTAACTATTTAACTATTTCAAACTATTTAAACTATTTTCTAAAATTCAAACTGGTTAAAGAGTAGACTGTTTATATTTAAATCTTGGATTGAGATACGAACTAGGGTAAAATGAAGATTATAACCTAAATTGAATTCGAATCAAATTTTGGAAGTGAAATCGATTTACCGGACAAATTTGATAATTTTGAATATATGATAAATTTCGAAATGAATTTGATTTTAAAACGAATATATGATGATTTCGAAATGGATTTGATTTTGAAACGAATATGATATTTTGTACCAAGTGCAAATTGTTTTCGAAATGTAAATGAACCAACCGGTGTGTAAAACGACGATTGGTTGTTAAAGAGACGGGGCCTCTTATTGAAATACTCTCTTTCAATATTGGAACCGCTTTAATAACTGTGTATGCGGTGGATAATATCCTGAATGTAGTGGTTGAACTAGCGTTTACTGGAATGAAGTAAGAGAACGATGATGGATAGCCTAGACACTCGTGTCATAATTAAAATAACTAAAACATGAGCCTATGTCTGGCCATTGAGGTTAGCTACCTCTAGCGACGTTGATCCCTCGTATTACTATTGTGATTTCATATTCGATGGTGCACCTTTTTTTCATTTGGATTGAATGTCGCAGTCGGCCACGGATGGGTTACGACCAACCAGAAAGGGTAAACTGGTAGAATTCTACATTGGACATTGCCTCACGTGCCTTGTCATATTTATCCCTATACGACCTTATTACGACTTTGGCTTAAACTGTAAAATGTGTTAAGGTGGATCAATGTTAATCCTTAATGCTATTTTGATATTTATTTTACTAATAGACATTATCTATTATAGCGTATAGTATTATATATAGATAAACAAATGGATCCTTAAGAGATGGAAAATCTTGTAACATCTCTTAAGTTATTGCACTCATATTCTGTGATATTGATTTGACTTACATAAGAGTATTTTAGTCCTGACTCGAGTGTTTTGTTTTTTCATTACGCTCAGGTCAGTCCTGAGTTTTTTTCCAGCATATTGAAGACTATTCTCTAGAGGACGAAGACGGAGCATTGGTGTATTATTATTATCCCTGCATCATGCTATTCTGCTGTATTGATTATTTGTCCCTGATTTATAGTTATAACTCTGATAAATGTGTATAGATATGAATTAGATGTATAGTAAACAGCTTTTGAATTATTTATTTGATTATTATATTTTTATTGTTTCCGCTGTGAGATTTTGTATTTTGTTTTCTTCTTCTCTTCTTATTTTTCTTTCTTAACCCCATTGATTATCTACGTTCCGGATTGTTTAAGTCGGACATGTGTGGATTATTGTCGATTTAAACTTTTTGAAATGTGGGTCGTCACAGTTTTTCTACTTCAAAAAATATATCCATCTTGTTTGGTGTGAAAGAAACAATATGTGCTTCGAGAATAAAGCCCGCAATCAAGTCATATTATGGAATATATTGAAGAAGGAAATCGTTAGTGGTTTAAACAAACATACATCCAACCTGATATCCTTGCTTGCTACATAGCTGTAAGTGACAGTTTCTCACTGCTTCGGGATTTACATGGAGTTTGCCTATGTTGTTCTTTGGGTATTTGTTGCTTTGGATCAAGTCCATCAGGGCTTGGATTTTGTATTGCACTCTGCTTGGAGTCTGCATGCGGTTTTCTCCGAGTTCTGCCTGCTATTTTATTTTCATCTCTCTCCTTTGTGAGAAATGCGGAATACGAATCTTAAGGCTAGGATTAACACTAGAGAGGGGGGTGAATAGTGTTTTAAGGAATTACTAAATCTTTTTAAGTTTTTGTTAATTTGAACACAAATGTATGCAATATTCAGACACAGATATGATCGTAGAAACAAACATTTTAAACTTTGTAAATAACTTTCCTAAGGTATTTTTGGTAATTTTCTTTTCTTTGAAAATAACTTCTATCTTGTATTAAAACCATTTTAAACTTTATAAATACACTTAACTATAGTTAAAATACATAAGTAAATATAGAGAATAATATTTTGATATATATATATATAATTTTGCTACAATTTTATATTTAAATCTAAGTAAAAATATTAAAAGTTAAATATATTATTATTAAAAGATAGTTTAAAACCAAGAATAATTTGATTTTGAAAATAAAGATTATTTTGAGGATAAAATATTTAAAACCAAGACAGATGTTTTTGATTCTTAAAAAAAAGAAGGTTTTAAACAAACATTTTGAAAACAAGATATAATTTTGTAAAAAACATTTGAATAAAAGTTAGTGGATACAAAACAATGTTCCACTAGATTTTTCGTAGGTTTCATCCTACTTAGGTTTCCATCACTTTAACAGGCTCGAAGTGGACCCATTCCACGAATAAATTGGATTTTAAGATGTCAGTGCTTTTCTAGGAATTTTAGCAAATTTCCTAATTAAATTACTTATTATTGAACTCTTGAACTCTTGATAATCTTGATACTCATGAGTCTTCAATCTTGATGTCTTGAATCTCTATACTGTACAGTCTTCATTCTTGGCACCTACATGGTTAAATCCTGCATATACATATATATATATACACATACATATATATATACACATACATATATATATACACATACATATATATATACAGATATATATATCTAAACTACAATGTTAGTATTTATATTTTATAATCTTATTCTATGGTTGTTGTCATCTAAACCATCATTTCAAGGACTAACAATCTTTCCCTTTTTGATGATGACAACCTTTGTTTATAAAATATTACTTCTATCCTAATAACTCCCCCTAAAACTAATAATTCACCCTTAATCTATGCCTAACTATCCTATTTTATACTTCTCCCCCTTTGTCATCAACAAAAACTAACTCCAGACTATAGAACTAATATTATATTCTATAGAGTATATAATAGATAGATTAAGAGATAACTATACTGATAACTAATCAACGATCATATAAATATCAATGTGTTTTTATACATGTTTTGCACACCAAACATCAATCCACACCAAATATCAATCCATACCAAACCAAATCAAATCAAATCAAATCAATCCAAGCAATCGATTAAAGGCAATCAAATAAAATCAAACATTGCGAGAAACTTCCACCCATCCTTCTTCTCCAAATATAGGGTCTGCTTTAATGGCATCCCAATTTTCATTATCATTGGTGAGAGAGACAGGAGGATGTGATTCATTATCATCTTTGTGTAGGGAGGAAATCATCCATCGTATCGCATCGAAAAGCTTTTCTTGCCCCTTGATCATCTGCATTTGACTCAACTCTAAGTGCCGCTGGTTACGAAGAATGAAAGAGAGAATATTCTTGAAAGAATTAAGGGTTTCTTCAAGATTCTCGGTAAAATTATGAATTGGATTGGACATTTTGAGTTTGTGAGAAGAAATGTAGATAAAGTAGATAAGAAATGATTTTGAGTGATGAATTCTGGAAGAAATAGGTATTTATAGGTGTAGAAATTCGTTTGAAATGAATAGATATAAGGTAGTTATTCAAATTTCAAATTTAAAATGAAAAGTCATTTTTGACCAGTACATGTCGACATGGTTAAGGGGGTTGTCGACATGGTTCATTGAATTTGGATGACTTATTTTGATTTTGTGAATAATTGTGTGTGTGTATATATATATATATATTTATATAATATACTAACATTTATTCTGGAGATAAGATAAGCTAGATAAAAGAAAAGTAATTCAATTTCATTTCATAATAGAATGATGCAATGATTAAATATTAAGAACTACATGAATATTCAAATCAAAATAAATGAAAACAAATGCAACAAGACATTAAAAGGTAGAACTAGTTAGAGGATGATGAAGATGAAGATAATGCAAGCTTCTTTCTGACTTTGGAGAAAAACTTGTCCATCTTCGATGATATTTTATTCAATTTCTTACTAACGGACCGTTTAAGAATCCATTGATTCTCGACAATAGTCTTTTGATTTTTGAGTAAGGTTTTGTTGGTTGGATTAGGAGGATAGTCAATGCTTTCCAAAGAGATTTCACCTTCTTCCTCTTCTTCTATTTCCATTTCATCCCCTTCTTCTTCTTCCTCTTCCTCCTCTTCCATCTCCTCATGAGCCAAACGCTCTTCCTTTTCGGCAAGAGTCTCATAAGGTTGAAAAACAAATGGAATTTTCATAAGAGAAATGTTTGAGTGATTAAAAACCTTTCTTGAAACAAATTCCTCTCCTTTGAAATCTATTCCAAAATAGTTAAAAATCCGAGTGAGATAGATTCTATGATACAAAGTGTTTTCACCCATTTCAAGATTTTTGGGACGAAATTCATCCAAAATAACTTGCGTCAAATTAATATCATAATTTTCAAAAATAGCAAAAAGTGTTTTGCAAACTTTTGAAGTTGGATTGTTAAAATTCCCCGATCTTGGGGTCAAAGTATGTTATAAAAGAAGATTAAAAAAATTAGCTTTTGGTCGAAAGTTTTGATTTTTGAATTCAAAATTATCATTTCCTTCAAAAATGTGATGAAATGTCTCACGATCATTTTCATCGATAATAAAACTAGAAAGATCCATTCCCATGCTTTTGCAATTGAGAATGGTACCCAAAATATCACAATTTAAAACGATTCTTGTGCCTTTGACAGTGCTAAAAATTTCATCATCATTTCCATTATAAAATCCGCAGTTAAGATTTGCATAGAAAATTCTAACAAGACTTGGATAACAAACAAAATCATTTTGAGAAGTATCAACAAGACTAAGAACTTGGTTACTTGTGAAAAGATAATCGATTTCATAAGTAGAAAAATCTTGAAATAAAGCAAACTTCCCGGGATGGACTTTTTCATAGTTAGCATAGTTGATATATGCTTTTATAGCCTCCGTATCATTGTAGAGTTGCTCTTTTATCTTTTTGGAAATTCTCATTATGGAAGGGTTGCTTGAAGAAGCCATTAGAGAAGAGAGTAGAGAGCTTGAAATTTTGAGATAAGAGTTTGAATTTGAAAATGAGAGTGAAAATACAAACCACACACGAAATCAAAATCAATCAATCAAGCATCCAATTCCAAGCATGCAATTTCAACCAATTGTATTGTAAATGTGTACTTTTTTCTAAGTCTGTTTCTCTGAATTCGTCGGAGTTGTGAACTGCCATGAAATACATATTTGAATCATCTGTCTTCTGATAATCATCGCTTGAGGATGAGTCTGAGTCATCTAGAGTAGCAGTAAATGTACGTTTTCGTTTCTTTACGGAATGATTGTTAACAGGAAGATTTTGCCTATTTGGATACGGACAGTCTCTTTTGATATGGCCTGGTTCGTCACGGTTGAAACATTTGATATTGTTTGGCATTACATTCTGATTTCCATAGTTCTTATAGTTGTTTCTCTTGAGATTGTTCATCTTTCTGTATTTCAGGAATTTCCGTAAATTCTTAGTCATAAGGGCTATCTCTTCATCATTATCACTGTTTGAGTCTGATCCATCGGTCAATGCATTGAACGCCATTGATTTCTTTTCAGATGCTTTGCTTTCTCTTCTCTCAATCATTTGGACTTCAAACAACATTGTATTTCCAACTAATTCTTCTATCTTTAAGGTACTGATGTCATTTGCCTCTTCGATCGCAAGTTTCTTTTGATCCCATTCTGGAATAAGAGAATTTAAGATTTTTTTGACTTGATTTTTTTTCAAAAATTCCTTTCCCAAGGATATTAGAGAATGCACAATGTTCTGAAATCTACTATACATATCTGAAATAGACTCATTAGAATTCATTTTGAATAATTGAAACTGGTTTATGAGCATGAAAATTTTGGTCTATTTAACTTTGCTTGTTCTTTCGTGAGTAACTTGAAAAGTTTTTCAGATTTCATATGCAGACTTACAAACTGACACTCTGTTAAAATCATTTCTATCAAGTGAACAAAACAGAATATTCATAGCTTTAGAGTTATTTTGTGCAACGGTTTTTTTCTCAGCAATCCAATGTGTAAAATCAATTGTGGGTTCAGAATATTCGGTCTGTGTGACATTCCATGTGTCTAGTCCTATAGATTGTAAATATATTTTCAACCTACATGCCCAATATGCATAGTTACTGCCATTAACAAGTGGTGGTCTAACAGTAGACTGACCTTCTACAAATGAACTAGTGATAGGGATAATAGAACCAATGTTGGTAGTGTTAACAGTACCAGTGTTGGTAGCCATTTTGAAAAAATTTCAAAATTCAGATTATGAAAACTTTGAAAACCTTTCTCTGATACCAAATGTGAGAAATGCGGAATACGGATCTTAAGACTGGGGGGTGAATAGTGTTTTAAGGAATTACTAAATCATTTTGAGTTTTTGTTAATTTGAACACAAATGTATGCAATATTCAGACACAGATATGATCACAGAAACAAACACGGATGCAGAAATAAAGTAAAAGCAATAAAGGAAAGAACACATTGGATTTTATACTGGCATGGAGTTGCCCTACATCCAGTCCCGCACACAAGTACGTATTTCCTATCAAATGCAATTGTACAATTACACACTCGATTTCAAGGCCACGAGGTACACCACTCCAGATTCACAATCCTCTGAGTAGAGATACTTGATTTCACGGGCAACAAGTTAATACAATTGATTTCCAATGCTACAATCACACCTTTTTTCACTTGATTGATTTCACAGGCTACAATCACACCTTCTCTCGCTTAGTTTATTACAAAGAAGCCTAGAACTCTTAAGAGCACTGAGATCTTGTTGAGATAGTGATAGAGAATCTAAACAGAGATGATCTAGTAAGATTCAATGTTGATTTCGGTAGAGTAATGGTAAAAATGTGTGTAAAGAAATGTGGAAGAAGAAGAGGAGTGAAATCAGAGAAAATGTGAATACAAATTCGTTCAAAACTACCCTTATTTAGAGTAGAACAACAGCCATGTCCATTCGTGAAAGGATATGACGAATAGACACTTTCTTTGAAATTCAAATTTTTGAAATAAACTTCTACTATGTCGTCAAGGGGTACTTGAGGATGTCGACATGCCTAAGGTATTTTTGGTAATTTGCTTTTCTTTGAAAATAACTTCTATCTTGTATTAAACCTATTTTAAACTTTATAAATATGCTTAATTATAGTTAAAATACATAAGTAAATATGGAGAATAATATTTTGATATATATATAAAAAATTTCTATAATTTTATATTTAAATCTAAGTAAAAATATTAGAAGTTAAATATATTTTATTAAAAGATAGTTTAAAACCAAGGATAATTTGATTTTGAAAATAAAGATTATTTTGAGGCTAAAAATATTTAAAACCAGGATAGATGTTTTTGATTCTTTTAAAAATAAAGTTTTGAAATCATTTTGAAAATAAGATATAATTTTGTAAAAAAACATTTGAATAAAAGTTAGTGGATACAAAACAATGTTCCACTAGATTTTTCGTAGGTTCCATCCTATTTAGGGTTCCATCCCTTTAACAGGCTCGAAGTAGATTCCATTCCACGAATAAATTGGATTTTAAGATGTAGGTGCTTTTCTAGGAGTTTTACAAAATTCTTAATTAAATTACTTCTTATTGAAATCTTAAACTTTTGTTAATATTGATACTCATGGGTCTTCAATCTTGATATCCTGAATCTCTATACTGTGCAGTCTTCATTCTTGGTACCTACATGGATAAATTCTGCATATACATATATATCTAAACTATAATGTTAGTATTTATATTTTTTAATCTTATTCTAAGGTTGTCGTCATCAAAACGATCATCTCAAGGACTAACATCCATTGTAGTTCTCTCCTTGTTGTAGCTTGAAGTCTGTTTCGAACTATTTTATTTTATTGGTTTTGCAATAAAATCTGGTGGGGTCCAGTCAACCCCGCTAGCCTTGCAAAAAAAAATTGAAAATAAATTTCTAATCATTACTAATTAATTAAAATAATCACATTTTAATCATAAAACCATATAAATCAATGTTAACAATCATTTACAATAATTGCTATTATACCGATAAAGCAATATTGATTTTTCCTTATATATTCAAATCAAATATATACTTTATAAAACTATTATAAATGATTTATTAATACTTTATACCTATTTAACATGAATTATCATCATTTTAAAATAATTATTTGAATAATTTGAATAATTATTAAATCATTAAATCCCAATTAAATTTAATAAATCAGTGATTAAATATAAGGGCGTCAATGATGATATCATAAATGCATTTTATTCTCCCAAAAATAAAATAATTAATGAGATTTCAGATTCTTGTTCAAATATAAAAATAAGTGTATGTATCCAACTCTATGCGTGATGTTTTACAATTATAGAGCTGTTTATCGATAAAATGGTTTTCGGTCATTTTATTGATATTTTTCCAAAAGAAATATTTTTCGAAATATTTTCCACAATATGTTCTTTGTTATTAATTATCACTTAAAACTTGATTAGTTATGAAAAATAATCTATATATGAATGTTTAAAATCATTTCAATATCTTTGAATAAAGTGATCAAAATTTGGGTCATTACATACTTCCCCCTTAAAAAAAATTCATCCCCGCAATTACATCAAAATAAAAACCGAAGGTTTTGCCTAAAATATTTATTATTAAACTTACACCCTTACGATGTGCATTGATCATCCCTACACAATATTCGATTCGATCTTCTATTCGAATTCACAACTTTACTTTCGAACTAATACTGATCCCTCGATCCTCTAGTGCAGAATCCGATTAGGTTTTCCGATCAGAATTTTAGTTTTCCTTCCATAGGTCTCAACCATGATAGAAAAATCAAGTATCCAACCACAAACCCTCATCAATGTTCGTTGTCAAGGATCGAGTGATAAATTTTTTTTCGGACTGGTGTACAAACCTCAAAGTTCCGGACTAGAATCTTTGATCAGAATCGTGCGACGAAATAATTCATGTGTTTCATACAGGTTTATTAGTCCTTCCAAAAAAAATTTGTAAATTTTTTTACAAAACTTTTATCTTTTTTCTAAATATATTTTCATAAATTATTTATTTCTTCAAAATATTATCCATAAAAAAATTCTTGGATCTTCTTTTAAAAGAAATCATTTTCTTTTAAAAGGTAATTTATCTTTTAGTTTCTCTATTATAATATACTTTCTTTAATACCCTCATGTCAATAATACTCTATTTGTTAGTCAAAACTTAATATTTCTTTAATACATATATTGTAATTTCTCTTATCATTGATTTTCTCTAGAATATTTATTGAAATATTTTGTTTCAAGTCTTTTAAACATTTAATAATACCACTTCCTCTTATAAAAGAAAATACTTCATTTCAATTTTCTTTCTTCTTTCCTCAAGAGTTCTTAGTAATTTAAAAGATTTATGCAATATGAAGTTGAAACAAAATATCATATTATATATCTCCATAATTTTACATTCGACATTCCAACTTAGACTTGGGCCAACACCTCCTAACATTGATATATATGGTACAAAATACTAATCATAACAACATTTCATCCCCAGCCACACACATTACTATATATATTTGTATTTATATAGATCAGATAAATATAGCTACCTTTAATCACCATACTCAACATCTCCTTCATTCCTCCGAATCTGAAGCTGATGATGTACTCCAGTATCCGAAATTAATTAAAACTTCCCCAATTCCATATTCATCGCTTTCCAGTTCATCATCAGCCTCATTGCCATGTTCATTTGGTTGCATCTCACTCTCAATGTAGGGTATCCATGGTTGGTTCCATGAAACATGTCCTATACCAACTAGTACTCCTATGATTACCTCTCCCTCTTCTATTTTTTCAAGGCCTTGCACATCAACTTCCTAAGGGTTCCCAAACATTTCAACTTCTTCTTCCTTTTTCGATACTTCTTCATCATTCCCCTCCATCTTGTCCTAATTAATGTAGGAACTGGATGATCCTTCTTTCCAAATAACATGCTCCATATCCAAGTCCTATATCATATTGCTACATTCGCTAGATATTATGGCATCTGGGTCATGCATAGGTTTTTATTCTTCCTCCATGGGTTCTGATTCTTCTTTCATAGGTTTTGATCATGCTATGGGATATAATATGGAGCTAGCTGGATCCACAGTCCATATTCTTTCTTAGACTGGCATGGTCCGTCATCATTAGAAATTATAATCATCTCAGGGGTTGTGAGTTGTATGAGCATTTCTGCCATTGGATACCCGTCTTCATTTCTTCGAGTGTACGAAGCATGCTCTCCCTCAATGGGGGCCAACCATTGCTAAGTGCATATTTCGGTTGTTCTTTCTCATCACTAGAGAGAATAATGAAGTTGTCCTTCTCAACCTAACTTTCCCTTGAGGTCTCTCCTTTAGAGTACTTTCCTCGATATGGTTTCTATAATGTAAACAACATCTCCTTATATATAGGTACTAAGCAGTTTACTTAATCCAACTTATTCTAATGTTGAGTTATTAATAACTCATTAACTTTGGCATATTCTATTCTAAGTAGAAAGTTCAGCTAATCATTAGGTATTACTTTCCTCAAACCAATATTCGATGAATACTTTGAAAATAAACCGAGGCCTTTGTTCAATTAACTTATAAAGATAGCTTTTCCCACTTAAAATTCTCTGTATGACAAAATGGTTTATCCACCCAAAAACCATTTGAAAATTTCACCAAAATGTTTCCAAATTTTATTACTATCACTTCCAAGAATGCCTTTTATAAAAATTTAATCATTATACATACTAAAATTTCTCAAAAAATATATATATTTGTATGTTTTATTCAAGACCAAAATCATTTGTATATATCATTAATAAATATGCAGTCATATATAATATTCTCAAACTCATTCTAGGGTGTTACTAACCCTATCTCTAATGAGTAACTCATCCTAAAGCATTACTAACACTATTTCTAATGATACTTCACCCTGCCAAAGCCAAGGTGTTCGCTCAATTTAAGCTCTGATACCAAATGTGAAGACTCGTTTTTTCGACTCTCTAAAATCGACATTAATACATCCTCAGTATTCACGTACACAAATCCAAGTGCTGGAGAGGCGGTTTTTTAACGGTAAGAAAGAAAAATAGACAGAACAGAATCTCACATGAATGGAACAACATATATTATTTCAACGTATAATATTTACAGAAGAAATTTCAAATACATTTATCAGATTTAAACATGGACAGTTACAAATATCAGACCATACAAATGCAGAATACAATAATACACAAGTGTGGTGGAAACAGATAACAATCATTAGAAGAATCTTCTAACTCCATGCTTCTAGCTCTTCTAGATTTCTTCTACCAGACCTGACTACTAGGCTATCTAGGGAAATTAGGGCACCTAGAGTTTAAGGAAAAAGGAAAATAAACTCCGGGTAGGTAATGGGAATGGTGTGAGAAACTTAAAGTACGTATTTTGAAAATAAAGGTATCTCATAAGACCACGCCGCACATAAACTCGGAACAAATTTTCAGCTTATGATAACAAAAACATTTTCTACACAAAATATGCGCAACGATCCTGACTCGACCTTCGAAAATCGGCACCGAACACGACGCTCATATTCAAATGCCACAGATCCAAACGTCGAATCTGGTGCGCTGGAGCTTATAACACCATTAAGTAAACAACAAAGCAGAAGAAAAGAATATCAATATATATAACATTGATACAATGATAGATACAACATCTGATATAATATGATACAACAGAATGATACAGTGAATATTAATATTATCAGAGATACAAGACACAGCAGAAAGAAAATAGATAACACCAGCAGCGGAAAGAATATCTTCAAAAGAATGCATCCCTAAATCCAATGCTCCAATCCATAGCTAGCTCGAACCAACATCACGTGTCAACTAGACAAGAAAGGTCGGTCGTCCAAAGACTGGACTAACTCCAGATAATCTACTATACCTGACTATCTGAAAACCCCAACACTAGACTGCCCGTGTGGAAAATTGTGGGCACCCAGAGTTTAGGAAAAGAACAATAAACTCCGAGTCAGTCATGTGACTGGTGTGAGTAACGAAAATAGTTTGGTCTTTTAAAACAAACAAAAGAATTTAAATTGAAATCCTCAATGCTTTATAGAAAATGAAACTACCATAAGGCTTCCCACCGCACACACCATGCAAACGCAAAATTGGAGGAGATTTCTCCTTATGATAGTCAAACATGCTTGATACGAGAAAATTTCGTTGATATTATTATTATAGGTGCAGTGTGGAAAACATTTCGAAAGTATAATATAAATCTTAGCCAGCATAGACATTTCGAACTATGCCTACTATAGCTACCATCTAAACAGTGGTGACCACCATAAGTAAATGGCAGGTTCTACAACTAAAACCGTACAGGGTGCGTATTGTTTTGATTTGATTTCCAACAAATGGTCGGGCTAAGGAACTTCCCACTGTCCATGGGTACGCCTCTGGAGGGACGTCCCAAGAACTTAACCAGCTCTCTGCCAACCCAAGGCCGGGTTACCTCTGTAACTAGGTAACTGCTACACGAGCATGCCACCCGCCGGTCCTTTGGGCCCTTTATCCAAGGGGCCTCTAAACCACAAAGCAACAACCACACAGAAAATGAGATTGAAGCCCACCACATAGGCAAATATCTGGGCTCCATACCATGATACCACCATTTACCAGAAGGGAATGACACACCCTAAAGGTCGCGACCCTCATATCCTTGCCGCATCTTTTCCTATTTCGACCATTTCCAGGGTGTGAGGTCCTGATGCAGTCTCGTCCGCAAAGCTACGCTTTATACAAAAGCCATGCTTTGATCACAAATGATCATCAACACACAGCGGCACTTAGCACGCCACACTACCAAATTGGGAATATATCACTGATAACCTTCAATTACATAACCTCTGAGCTCGTACATCTCAGAGAAGGGTGTTAAGCTAAGAGAATAAATTCTCTGTCACCAACAGATATGTATTTGAGAGAAATCTGCTTTATATCTCAAAGTGTAGTGTCATACATACAACCATACAAGTCTGTCCCGGGTACGAACAGAACCGAAGGCACTTCCGAAGAAGCCCTTGCAAATCCGGGTATTCACAATCCCGATCGGACTTCCCATCACTTAGGGAGAACTCTATACTGGAGCAACTCAGTGCAGAGTCAATCGATAGGTTATCCTATCGTTCTCACAAATACCCGGTCTTCACCACCGGTCTTCAAATGCAATCCATAGCGTCGTATCATTATTCGGAATGGGTTATATGACACAAGGTCCTCTCCCGGCTAAACCGAATAATGAGCGCAATATTTAAAACATATGGATATAGGATTTCAGTTAAGTCACGACTGATAAAATCCAAAACCTTTCTTCAAATGGTTAAACAAATTACCATTTCAAATCGTTAAACAAAAGATTTGTTTCACAAAGTTCACCTAGTTTCATAAAGATCCATTTACAGATTCAAAACAATTCCCATTTTAATTGGATTGACTTATTCAATCTTCAAATTAAAGATTAAATTTATAGCTTTCAAACCGTTTCCATAACTTGGAAATCATTTTCATTTCAAACTAGAAATCCTTTTAACTCAAATTGGACATTCAGTTCTTATGTGAAAACTTCAATTATTTGAAAACAAATAGTTTTTGTTTCAGAAGAATCCAATTATATTTGCCCGAGTTAAAGTTCTTGAATTTAAATTCAAGTTTCCAAATCAATACGTTTAAAAATGGTTTAACCCATATTAACTTCTAAAACATCTTTGGTCCATCGTTTCAAATCATAGAATCTAATTTCAAATATTGAATTCAAATTTAAATCAATTTATTTAAACTTCAGAACTTATCAAGTTATTCAAAACTAAATTTTATCATTGAAATTTAATTTCAAAAGCCTTTCACATTTAACCCAATTCCATTTCCAAACCGTTTGACTTCAAATTGTCTATTTAAAAATCATTTCAAAAATTTGAGACTTAATCGATTTCCTCGTGAAATCCATATTTGTGTGTATACGGTGTGGTCCAGGGGTTTAACACAATAATGCAACATCATTCAATCATCACAGATCAAAACACAGAAATATAGTTGATAAGCAGTATAAACTATAACGCTTATCTTCCATTCACGGATTCACAGATAATAAACAAATGTATCACAAGTAAATGAATAAATTTCACACAGCTCAATCCACAGAACAAAATATCACAGATCAGATAGGTTAATCAATTCAAGGCATCTCACACAATACAATCATTATAAGTAAGGTCAAGCATTCAATAATCATTTATAAGTAGGATTAATTAATTGTTTAATCCTAATTAATTCAATTTATTTCCAATTAAATTAATTACTTATGAATTAATTATTCAATCCTGGTTTACTACTTACAAATCATTTGATATGTATTAATTTATCAAACATTTTAATTAATTATTCTTAATTAATAAATTATTCTTAATTAATCATATCGATTAAATTAACCTCTAAACCAATTACATAATTATTAACCCCTTAATTAATTATTTTAAGAAATTAACTCTTTAATTACTTACCATAAAGCAATCATCTCATAACGATAATCATTAATTACCAATTAATCTTTATCATTAAATTAATCAAAATATCCAAAATTAATTACAAGTAGTAATTAACCCCTTAATTGCTTTCATTAAGTAATTAAAAATTTACAATTGATTATCCTAATTAATTAACCTAATTAATTATTAAAATTAATCACATTAATTAATAATAATCCCTAGTTAATTATCTTCATTAACTAATAACATCCCTTAATTACTTTTAATTAATCTCTAACTATAAATTAATCTAAATCATTCATTTATAAATTAAATAAATTATTCCTTTATTATCTCATTAGTTAAATCACTTAATTACCATAATTATCTCTAAGGTAATCCATTTCTTTATTAATGACTTCATTAATATTAAAGTGTATTTAAAACATTACACTTCTAAATTTAGATTCATATTTCATTTTGAATTTAAAATTCAAAATGATTATATATTTAAACATTAACCAATTTAAATATCAATTTATAAAACTTAAAATAAATGTAAAGAACATTTATTATTTACATAGGAAACCTATATAAGGAAAAGCCTTTAAACTCAATTACTTGAAAAAAAAATTATAAAAGTTAAGCTTTTAAATTACATTACATTTTTAACTTGCAAATTCAGGTTTAAAAACAAATCATATATTTTCCATTCAAAATTATTTTATAAAAGAAATTTATGAAAGTTCAAGTTTAAAACATTCAAATTTAAAACTGATTTTAAATTCCCAGATCTGGATTCAAAATGAATTTGAATCCACTAATTTTAAACATTTGATTTAAATCTTTTGATTTAAAACTTGCCTTTAACTTTGATTTTAAATTCTTTATTTAAAATCCAAATTCATTTTAAAACTTCAAGATTTAGAAGTTTATTTGAAAACTAAACTTAACTTTGAATTTAAACCCAGTTTAAATTCTGTTTCGGATTTTAAATTAAATTTAAAAATCTAAAAATTGTCAGGTTTAAAAAACCTAGAAAAAAACCCACTTTTAAATAATTTAAAACTTTAAGATTCAAAGACATTTGAGTCTAAACTTCATACTAGATTTAAACTTATCTTTAAATCTATCTCACAATTTAAATTCCATTTTAAATTTGCTTTTAAATTAAATTTGCAGACAGGTTTTATAAACCTATAACATACAAAAATAACCCGAGGCAACCTTCCTTTACTTCGAGTCAAAATCCCTATTGCTTCGAGTAAACTACTTGAACAACTCGAGTCAAATACGCGAGCATCCTGATCCATTCCCCACTATAAATTTCCAGATCACCAGACACAGTGCACGGTGCACGGTGCATGTGCACTTCGCCAACGATCAACTCCAGTCGCCACCACTTCATCAAGCACGTTGACAATCACCTATAGCCCATCCTCCGACCATCAGAATACCCATCTTCCTCACGAATTCGAATTCGAGTATAAACTCGAAACCTGGAAATAATCAAACCCATCACCATCCATCCTGTCAACAATTCGTTTGCCACGCCCCTACCACCAGAAGGTCAACAACTCTGGCCACTCGATCACCAACCCCCTGCTATCTTTCCCCAGAGCCTCATCGCGCTCGATCATCTATCGGCGACGAACGAACTAAAATACTCGACTTCGCAAAAACTAGGCTTACAGATTTCGAAAGCTTGTCGTCACCACCATGACCATCTGCAACCCTATCCACCATTTTTCCTAGAACCATCGTTTGCTCCTCCATCACCAGCCACGATTCTAACCTCCATACATCGGTGGATCACCAGAAAACGACCAAACAATGAAATTCAGTCAATCCCCGATTTCTCTCAAATCCTCATTCTAAATATTATAATTTTTACTTTAAAAATCATGATTAAGTGTAAGAATTTGGTTTGCATACCTGAATTCATGATTTAAGATGTTTGAAATTTTACTAAAATTAAACTTTACTCGATTCTTGAAATTTCCTGAGAAAAATCCAAGTTATTTTAACTTTAATAAAAATTTAAAACCTAGTTCATAACCAAACAAACATCTTTTGTTTTGATCTTAAGTCATAACATTGAGTAGATTTTTCAAGAAATGATTTTTGAATTAATTTTGTACTGAGAATCTAAGAACAGAGATCATGAGCAAACAATAGGCTGAATAAAACACTTTTAGTTTTCAAATATTCAAAGGATCCATATATATGTACAACCTATTCACAGATATATAAATAAACAACAAATTTATAATCTTAAATTTAAGAAAATAAGTTACTCACAGTTTTTCATAATGAATAGAACTTCCTTGTTGAAACAGGCCTTGAAACTGCTTGCTAAACCCATCTTTTAATCTTCTCTGGTTTGAGTTGATTAGTATTATTGTTTAAGTTGAAGATAATGCTTCCTTTGGTTTTTTTCTTGTTTTAGTTTGAGATGAACGAATTGAAATGAAGTTGCTTGATATATGGAAAAGATTTACAGGTTGATGTAATTTTCTTTGAACATGGTAATTATATTGTTTGTACCATAGGGTAACATAATATTTGTATTGTACAACATAAACCAGAGATTTTCTTAATATGGTGGCTAAGCTGATGTGTTATTTCGGCTGAGATGATAAAATGTGTGATGAGTTATTAATTGTTACTTGTCTTGTTTTATAAGCTTCATAGATATTTAGATTTTTTTTCTTTTGTTTCTTCTTTCTTTCGTTTTAAAATTAATGGCTGGTAATATCACTTTGGTGGCTAACATTAATTGTTTAAGTCCTTTTATGTTTCTATACTTATTTTTTTATGTTTGTAGATATTTATCTTGTTTCTTCTTTTGCAAGCTTATAGATATATATTTTTTCTTTTGTCTTATGCATTGTATTATGAATGAAACTATATTTAATTTGATGTTAGAATTTAGCTAATTATTTACTTTATATTTTATAACTTATCTTATATATATCTATTTATACTTCTAATTTAAATATGTATTTCTAACTCAAATATTTATTTTAACTTACATATTTATTTTACATTTTGCATTCATATATATATATATATATATATATATTTCAACTTTTAAAAGAAATTGTTTTCAAAACTTAATTATACTCTGATAAAATAATCACATATATTTTATATTATAAAAAATAGAATTTAACTTTAAACATCGCTAGAAAATTATTTTATACATATTTATTTTTAAATATCCAGGTTAATTCTCAATTAATTTAGAATCTTATATTAATTACCAATTAATTTCACCACTCTTATTTAAAAAATTAAATTAATTATCAATTTAAACACAGTCAAAATCTGGGATCGTTACAATATGGGAATATTATTTTTAGTGACATTGTTTGAAAAACGTTTTTCAAATAAACATATTAAAATAGTTGAAATTGTTACATTGGTTAAATTTGACGGCATAATAGGTTTACAACTAAGTCTGAAGGCACCTATTGGAGAATAGATTTTCGTACGATGGCAGGAAAGGGACAACCTTTCGTATAGTACATCTCTAAAGGAATGTACCGAGGATAAAAAAACAATCCTAGGCATCTGGCAAAACTGGTCATTCCTATTTGGCACTCAAAGATAGCCTGGATAAAAACAATATGACATCACCTCAGTCGTTTTCAACCTATTCGATAGCTCTTTTGGCATACACAACATAATTGAAATATAGAGGGTTATCTCGAAGGGTGATGACTATAACCTAATGGTTACGAAACACATAGTCTTATGGCATATCCTGTTTAAGCCATTACAAGATGGTAAGACCCCAGGTAATGATTACCTTTCACATAGCACATTCCACTTTGAATGTCACATTGCCAATTCATAATCACACAATTGATTTCTACAAACGTATAATTCTCGAGCTTGTATGTTTCGAGAAAGGGCGTTAAGCTAAGAGAAGTTTCCTTCTTCGTCACCAAACAGATGATTCATTCATAGAGATTAATCGATGTAACTAGAAATGCAACGTTGGACATTCGACCATACAAGTTGTCTAAGAATAGGACAAACTAAAGGAACTTTCCTATCACATCTTATCGAGAATCATCCCTAGGATTAGTAGTGAGAAATCTTTGCATCGAAGATCTCAAGTGAAGAACTATTGCCACATAATATGATATGGGAAATTTCCCCGAGGGTCAGTGATAAGCAGCCCAACATTCCATCTTCCAAATCTTTTCCATGTCTTCACTCCGAATACATAAATTGGTTCAAAGTGGTTTTTCAACTATGAATTACTCAAATCAGACCTCAGTTCCTTCGAGCAAATCATCGATAAAAGGATGTTAGGTGAATAAGGAATTATTCTTTGATTGATTGATTTCTTTTTATCAAAATATCTTTTAAAGATATATATCTTTGAAACATTCTTTCCGGCACATACGGAATCATTAAACCTCTCTTATCAAATCATTTGATTACTTAAACCTTTTAAAATTCCAAATCATTTTATTATTTTCTTAAGAAAATATTTTCAAATCATTTATTTAAATCTTAACAAAGATTTCTAAATAATAACCTTTAAAAGGTCAATAATAATGTTATTTACGACATCGTTTGCTATAAATCCAAACCAATTAATTTTAAGTATAGGAATTAAATTAATTCTAAATCATTTTCATAATTCATATTGGAAAAAATATTATTAAGTTAAAAATGGTTGATGGAAATTATACTAATTCTACTCAACATCAATTTCCGTATTCAATCTTTATTATCCGTCGAATAATGGTGAAATAACATTTTAACTAAATTCGCAAGGATAGTATGGATTCCCTCCTTGGAATTTAATACCAAGTGTAAGAAGATCATTTTGATGCAATGCAAGTTGTTTAAATTTGGAAATTATATATTTGTACTTTGGAAAATTTATCCAAGTAAATCAAATTTACTACCTCATCCATCGGGCCAGTCCGGGTAGCTAGGGAGAGTGGGCAACTGGTTCTCTAACCCAGGCCTAGAGACTACCTCTTTGTCACCCATAAGGTGGTCAAGTTATTTGATCGACTTTAAATCTTTTGATATATTTAATTAAATTTTAATTATTTAAGAGCATCCGGGCTTTCCCTTTGATTTGTTCTATTACTCAATCGGATTTTTGTGACACTCAAAAATGGAACATATGTACTAGTTCTTTCCGCATACTTCAATCATTTAGAATTCCATTTTTATAACTCAAATCACTTTTAAAACATTTTTAGAATTTATTTTATATTTTTAAATAATTAAAAATATCTATTTTGAAACATTTACTACTTTGGCCTTCAAACTACCAAAGCATGATTTTATTTAAAACTTGATTTGCTCATATTTTAAAATAGCTAAAAAGAATATCGATTTTCTTCCTTTTTCTTGAAGGCTATGGATATAATAGGTTAGGAAATTCTTATGTTGAAGAACTCCGAGCTATACTCCATTCTATATATTCGTTTGACTTTTACGGCGTGAAATCACGAACAACCATTACATGACGTGCCTATTTTTGACTCAATTTTTTATAACTAGTTAAGCTTTACCAAATTGGATTTTAGCATTTGTAAAACATTTATAAATCATTTAAAATCATTTTGAAGAGGTTTAGCAATCTCATATACACCAACTCATTTATTAAAGGAAAGTGATTTTCTTTGTGATTTTCGGCGTGTATTAAACGTGCCTAGTATATATATTCAACAACCATATTAAATATCTGTATTATCGTATTCAAATGTGATAAAAAAACATTATTAACAATCTTATCCAAACATATATATCATCCAATAATATGTGTAACTATAGTTTAGGAGTTTTCTCACCTTTATTGGATATTAACCTTAGGAAAATTCACAATAGCTTCGATGCTATCTCTTTAAACTTTACGAAACTAAGGTCCTATGCCTTGAAGTGGTTCAGCATTGACCTTGGATGCTCTTGGCTTTGGGTTTGATTGGTGGTAGGAGTGGCCTTGGCTTTGGGGGAGTGGTGCCATGGGTATTGGAGAGGTAGGGGAGGAGGTTGGTGATAGTTTTGAGGTGGTTTTACTCACATACATACATTATATAATTTTAATCCTCTGCCAAATATTTTTCCATTATTTATTTTAAGTGTTGATGCCATTAGAATAGCTTGAGGGAGGAGGAAGAAGATGAAGAAGAGGGTGGAAAATAATGAAGGATTGGGTAAGCATTTATAGGAAAAAAATTGGAACAAATATCCTAAAGGAAAATGACCCTTTTGCCCCTTGCCCACACCCATCCCCTCCTCCCTAGGTACGGCCAAAATTACTTCCACCTAGGTTCATCCATGTGCTTGTCCATGTATGTGCACTTGTGTGTCCTTGGTTGACTTTGAGCTTGCTGAAGGCTTAAGAAGTTAAGTATATCTTAGATATTTCTTATATATGTATATATCTATGTGTGTGTATGTATACATGTTTATGTGTAAGTTAAAGTATTTATATGTATGTTATATATGTGTGCATGGCATGTAAATAAGGTTGCAAAAAACCATGAATGACTTTTGTTTGTTAAACCATTGAAAATCGGGAACCGATTACCTGTCACATTTTCACTTATATATATACATATATTTGTAAACAAAGTTTGAAAGAATAAATTTATAATCATTGTTATTAAAATGGTAGCATTTGAATTACAAAATCATATAAATCAATACTAAAAATTATTTATAATAATTGCTATTATACCGATAAAGCGATATCGATTTTTCCTTATATTTTCAAATCAAATGTATATCTTTATAAAACTACTATAAATGTTTTATTAATACTTTTGAACTATTTAACATGAATTATCATCATTTTAAAATAATTATTTGAATACTTATAATAATTATCAATTATTAAATATAAGGGTATCACTGATAATGTCATAAACACATTTATTTTTCCAAAAATAAAATAAATAATTTTATTTCATGTTATTGTTCAATTATAAACATAAGTGTATGTATCCAACTCCATACGTCATAGTTTATGATTATAGAGCTATTCATTGATAAAACGGTTTCGAACATTTTATCGGTATTTCTCCAAAGGAAATATTTTCTGGAACATTTTTCCAAAATAAGTTCATTCTTACTATTTATCACTTAAAACTTGATTATTTATGAAAAATAATCTATATTTGAATATTTAAAATCATTTAAATATCTTTAATTAAAGTGATCAAAATTTGAGTTACTACAACAATGTAAACGGAAAAAACTACATATGCAATATAGTAGATAACACATGACTATAACTTATATATATGTAAGAGAAGTACTAAAACAACCATGGAAAATAGGTATGATAGAGGGAAGGAAAGAAAAGTAAAATTATATTGCATACATTAATTGATTACTAAACAAAGAATGAAGAAATTAAAATTTATTAAATTTAATAACAAAATTTGATGATATGCCGTAATAGTTCAAAAGTACGAATTAAAGCCAAGAAAATAGTTAGAGTGGCGTTGTAAAATAACCCATAAAATTTTAGGACTACAAAATGATATACACATCCAAAATTGAATTAAGTAATTTCATGATAAACCTTCGGAAAAAAAGGTATGTATGGGGAGATGCAGTAAATGATGATACTACAATAGATTCATATCTCTCACAAGTATGGAAGGTGGTTAGGTGATTTTAGTAATAAATGATTATTGCTGATTGAGTTTCTTTTTTAAAATAATGAGGCTTTTGAGCTATTTTGTTATAGGAAAGAGATGCATATAGTATTTATCACTTGTTAGTATTCTTTGGGGAAGATAGAAATTCTATAAGGGAATAAAAATAAAGCCAATCCTTGAATTAAGGAGAACGAAGTATTCAATCAGAGTAAAAAATGAACACAAGTTAATATTTGATAGAGATGAGATAAAAATAATTGTATATTTATTATATTAAGGAAGGAAAACTCAAAACATTTGTATTATTCATAATATAAAAGTCAAATCTGTAACAACCCTAGATTTTTCATATATTTTAATATTTGAGTTTATTTTATTTTGAAATTATTTTTAAACTTGTTTTATTTCAAACATTTCACATTTTTAAATATAAGTGTTGATTATTATGTGAATTATAATTTCAAACAGGTATAAATTGGATATTTTAATGAAAGATGAATTTCTATCCAAATGGTCAAACTTTGACTTTTAAATATTAAATTTAAATATTTAAATTCTTAAATTTTATCTTTTATTATCAAAATAGATGTAATAACATGAATACTGCTTTTCGTTTCGTTGAAAACGGAGTTAAATTGTAAAAGTTATGTACATTTCAATTTTGAGTATAATTTGTTTTATTTTGCAATTTTGCCTATTTTAAATTATATAAACCATATTTTCTTTGTTATATTTTATTTTAATATGTGTTGATATGTTATTTTATTTATATTTTTATCTTTTAATATTTTTAAAGTGATAATAAAAAAATTTCCAAAATATATTGCATTTATTTTCTATTTTTAAAGGCTATTTTCCATTTTTCTGCTATTTTCTTCATTTAAATTATATTTCATTAAAATTTATTTATTTATTTTTGTGAATGCATTTTATTTTTATGTTACAATCTTTATTTTTAGATATTTTTTTAGTCCATATAAATCTTTCGAAGTTTATTCTGTTTATTTTCAAATTTTCTAGACTAGTTTTCATTTTATACTATTTTCTTATTTTAATCATATATAATTAATATTTATTTATTTTTATTTTTTTATTTGTTATATTTACGTATTTTAACTGAAATTATATTTATTTTCATATATTTAAACTTATAAAAGAAAATGGATGGTAATTTGAAAGGTTTTTGGACTCTTTATATTTCCAAAGTCTTTTTACATTCCGCCTTTTCATTTCTCAAGCTACTCCTTTATTTTATTTTTGCCGTACCATTCCTCCTTCTTTCCAGCCACATTTCATTTCTTTTTCACGAGCAAAAACATTCTCAAACTCAAAAAAAAAAACATACGGCCATTTGTTGTAGAAGTTTGGGTAAAAATCTCTTCTCTTTTCCTTTGTTTTTCATTGTTTTAATGGTTTTGCACTTGTCTCTTCATGCTTTGCTTGGCCATACTCCTCCACCGCCTACTTCGACCAACCCCACCACTGTCCATGGACACTCCACCATCCTTTCCCTCTGACTTGACCAGGCCGTGAGCCCCTTGAAGCTATCATCACCAATGTGGCAAAATCACCTTGAAACTAGCCTAGCCGAACCATTTATGCACATACCCTTCATTTTTCACCTAAACCACCTCCTTGGCCGCCACCACCAGTCCCTCCACCACCTTTGGCCGACACTCCAGACCCCACTTGACCTTCACCTTGTAGGGGCCGAGCCCAATGTTCCTTTGGTTGAGCCATGGTTGCACAAAAGCCACTTATTTGCCTTAAACCCTTTGTATTCACACCTTGTAACTTCCACCACTTCACCACACCCTTAGCCGCCCTTTGTACCAACTTCTCCAGCTCATACCTGAACCAAAACCACTGCCACACCATCTCCTAGCCTCTAGCAGGTTTGGCCATGCCATTTGTAGCCTTGTCCGATGCTTGAAATTGCACAAAAATCCACTTGTTTGCCTTGTACTTGTATTTTCATACATAGCAACTTCCATACCTTCACTACCCTTGCTAGGCCGACCATATATGACCCATACCTGACCAAATACACCCCATGGCAGTACATTATCACCCTATAGGCTGAGCATAGTGATGGTGGAAGCAAGTGCAAGTGTTTGATTAATTGTTGTTCCTTAATTTCTAGCATCGTTTATCGTATTTTTGGTCTGAAACCTTATAATTGTTATATTGTTTGTTTGATTTGTATTCAAGGGAATTAATCCTTGGCTCCTCCATTTCGTATCTGTATCGTGCTTTTGTGCTTGTGTAGATCCCGTTGTGCAATTCGTCGTTGTGTCATCAGCTCAAAACAGTGAGTAAATCTCACCAGACTAATATGTACTTATATAGTGATAAACTGACATCACCTGAATCTGTAAATGCATATCATCCTGTATAACTGCTATATTATATTCATATTAAGTTCACACCTATATTTACACTTGTTATACCATATGTTACTGTTATTTTATGCTATTCTATTATTTTCATCAGTTTATCACACTGCAAGTTCCCTGTAGACTAGAATCACTATGGGTTGAAATGATACATACCCGAACGGACTTTAGAATATGAGAAAATCGTTATGGGATGAAATGATAGGCCTGAATGATTTTCAATTATTTTCATTTACTTGGGATTACGGGTTTGAAATGATCAAATCCGGGTTTTCTTTGTAAATTACGGGTTGAAATGATATATTACCCGTATCACTTTACCTAGGCTAGAAAATGAAATACAGACCCGTTGTTAAAATATGTTTTTCTAAAAATTTTAAAATATTTTAGAAATGTAAATATTATAATATTTTGATTAAAATTTGATTAAAAATGATTTTTTAAAAGAATTATTGATTTTCTGAAAATTTATAAGTGAATAAATAAATGGTAAAGTTAGAAAATATGAAATGTAAGTTATTTTGAAAATTATAATTTGGTGATAAATGGAATTTAAATTAAATATGAAAATATGATAAATTTATGATATTTTGAATTAAATGAATTTAAAATGATTTTGTAATATATTAATGATTCTTGAATAAAGTTAAAATGTGAAATGAAGGAATATTTATGTTGAAATTTTGAAATATAACTAAAATTGCAAATTTGTGAATTTGGCATAAAAGTGAATTTTAAGTTTAGTAAATAAAAATGAAATTAAGTTATATTTGAAAATTTTAAACTTAAGTGTTAAGTTAAATTTAATTTAATGAATTTGAAATTTAATGTTGGAATTTAATAAGTGGATTATTATTAAATTATGATTTTTGAATGGAGATTTAACTTTATAACATCATGAATATAAGAGTATTTGAATGATTGTTTTAAAAGTGAAATTATATGATTTTATAAGTTAAAAATGATTTAAATAAAAATATAATTGTTTGTGAAATTATATTGAATACTTGAAGTTAATTAACTGCATTTCTGAAATGCTATTAATTCTAATGTAAATGATAATACAACATTTGTAAATGCTGTAGTTGATAATAATGAACCAAATGGCTAAGTTTAATTAAAGGTTATTATAGAAATTTTGTAAATGCTATAATTGTTGAATTTAACTAAGTTTTATTCGAAACTAATGTAACCCTATTACAGCATTTTTAAATGCTATCTTTTGTTAAATTGAACTGTTTTGAATGTAACTTTCCGTAGCAATTTCTAAATGCTGCGAAAGTTGAATTTTCATCTGTTTTAATAAATTAAGTGAATAAATGAATTTTGAAAGACTAAAATTTTAGAAATTTAATAATTTAATTATTAAATATAATAACTTCATTTTATGATTTAAAATGAAGTAATTTGTTTTGAAATATAAACTATTTTGAAATGTGTTTTGCAATGGTATTTAAATTAAATAAAAATGAATGTGGTTTGGAAGATATGATATTTTGAATAATATTGAATTTTGAAATTACATTTTATTTTGAAGTATAAAATACCATTTTGAAATTTTAACCACAGGATGTAATTAATTTATAGTTTAACTGATTCTTAAAGGATGGGCGATCCCAAGCATCCTTTAAGTTATTGTGTATTTCTACTACAGTTCACTTGAGTTGGTTTACATTATATAAGTATATATTGTCCTGACTCGAGTGTTTTGTGTTTTACTTTACGCTCGGGTCAGCCTGAGTATTTACAGCTTAGCTTTGGATTTCTTTCTGGAGCTAGGAATCGCTGGAGATTCTGCTTGTCTAGTTATCTACTTCCTTTCAGTTTTCGTTGTTCTATTTCAGCTCTGGTATTTATAAACTTCTATTTATTTGAGATTTCTATTGTATATGTTTTAGACTAATATTATGTATTATGTTTTGAGAGTTTGTCATAGTAGCTTCATGAACTACTATGGTATTTTATTTCCGCTGCGAGTTATTCTGATATTTCTGTGTCTGTGATTCTGTGATTGTATTTCATTTGCTCCAAATTTATTTACAACGCGGTATTTTGAGCAATTCAAGTCCGACATGTGCGGATGCGAATGGCTGAAAATATCGGGTTGTTACAGTTGGTATTAGAGCGAGGTTTTAGGCAAACCTTAGCCTACGGAGCAAAAACTCATTAGAGATAGGGTAGATATACCCTAGAAAGAGTGAAATCAATCCCAAAATCCTTTCTTTGTGAGAGGACGTATTTTCGAAGTATAAAATGATTTCCAAATGATTTTTAAAAGATTTTCAAAGATTATTTTGGTATAAAAATGTTCTTATTTTGAAATCAAGATTTTCTAAACTTCATCTCTTCGGTATCCACCTTGTTAGAAATCTCTTGGTTAAGATTCTTATCGATTAGGATTTCTTGAACTTTGGAACGCTCCCACTTGTTCTGGAATCCAGTCTTGTTTTCCCCATTTTCCTTTTGGTTCGGAGCATTCCGTAACTCTACTTTGGAATGACCTCTCTAAAGGGCGGTGATTCTGTAAATCGTTGAATGATTTGTAAAGGGGTGAAACTCCTTTACAATTGGCTTTGATTCACTGGAGATTTATGTATCCTCGGATGTCGATGCTATATATCTCCTGCTCTATCCGAATTCTATCTCTGGCGATCGAAGGTCGATTTGCCTTAGATTTCCGTATTGATTATATTCCTAAAGTCTCGGTTGACCTGTTAAGGTCGCCCACGATTTATATAGGCTTATCTCTCCTCTATTTGGTAATTAAATTATCTCATCTTCGTATGAGTTTATCTTCGAACTAGAATTCTATTTGATTAGAGTTTCTCTAATTTTGAATCTTTGTTTGTTTGAAATCCTTCCTTGAATCATCCTTTGGAAATTTGTGTTTGGTTGTATTTTGAAATTGTGCATACATCGAAATTATTAAGGATGGCCATATTTTTATATAAAAGTGAAATGTTTTCGATAAGGATTATATACCTTTCAAAAATGAAAATTTGAAATTTCGAAAGGATTTGAAATTTTGAAAATTTATAAGAAATTTAAATTTATATAAAATGATTTATAACTGAAGGGTTTTGAATTTGAATTTCGAGGAATCGAACTCCGGTGTTTTGAAATCGGTTTTAAGATTTTGGAAAATATATAATAATAGTATGATTTAAAGATATTTTTTTTCAAATAAGAAATGTATTCGAATGAATTTCAATGATTTCTAAGGAATTTCAAAGAAGTTTTTCAAAGTTAATTGAAGTCCAGAACTCACTTATGTCGCTGGAAAATAATTTCGATGATGAATGCATGCATCATCGACATTGATTTTCGAGTTTCTGAGTGGGGGAGAGGCCACTCTAATAGCTTTTCTATGCGAGTGATTTTGTGAAACCAATTTTGATTTTAGATTTTGAAATATGGTATATTTAAGCCTTGAAACATATTTAAGATTTAATAGTTTATTTTGTAAATCAAATCTATATTTGAAATTAATAATATTTGAAATGGTTTTGTTGGAAAACTAAATTGGAACTAATGGTTTGAATTGAATTAAAATTGGAAATTTTAGATTTTGGTTTAATTGAAAATTTTGAAATTTAAAGAAATTAAGGGCATGTTTTATGATTTCAAATGTATGATTTCAAAATGTTATGATTTTCAAAGTGAAATGATTTCAAGTATTTGGTTTCGAAAGATTTATAACTTTGAAAGTATTATGATTTTTGAAGTGAATACATGTTTGAAATGGAAATGAATTTATTTGACCTAAATTTTGTTGATTTGGAAATTTGGATTATTTTCTAAACCTATTGTTTTAAGAAATTTTGAAACTGAATATGTATAACTTGAAAGAAATGATTTGGTGACATCATATATGATTCTAAAATTTAATTGATATCGAAATGGTTTGAAATTTAGAACCTTGTTTTATTAAATACTTGATTTGGGAGCTATCGAACTTATATAAAAATGATTTGTATAAGTAAACTATTGATTTGAAAACTGTTGATTTGAAAAGGTACTCAATTTTGAAAAGTGAAATCTTATATAATCGAAATTTATATAAGTGTGATTTGATATACTATTGTTTTGAAAAGTATTTGATTTGAAATGAAATCTTATATAAAATGAACTTTATATAAGTATGATATTTGGAAGTGATTTTGAAAGGTACTATGTGATACATATTTTCGAAGTAAAGATATGGAAAGTGCCTTCTGCTTGATACCCACTTTGTGGCCACACTGTGGATTCATTCTATCGATATTATTCTCTCTCTTTGATTTGGGTTTTCCGGATATGATACTCGAGTGTCCATCGAATTCCATGGCGATCTCCATGGTCTTATGATCGCGACTGCATAGCGCAACTGCCTGGCTGAGTTGGCCTAGGGGTACGGATTGTTTCCTGGGGGATCCAGGCTTAACCATTGTGTATCCTGCACTCTATGTAGGTCGCATTAGTAGCGTAAATGCCTGGCTGAGCTGGCCTGGGGGTACAGATTGTTTCCTGGGGGATCCAGGCGTAACCATTGTGTATCCTGCATTCTACTCGTCATCAAGGCGTAACTCGCAGGGCTGAGAAAGCTTACGGATACGGATTGTTTCCTGGGGGATCCAGGCGTAACCATTGTGTATCTGCGATCCATGGTTAGATAACTGTTTCGGTTTGGTTGATTTGTTTGGATTGTACTTTCCATATCTGTTTTTTTTAGTGTTTTCATTATTTTCACTGGGTGTTGAAACAAGTCTACTAAGTACTTGGAGAATTCTAGCTTTGCGCCTGATCAACGCATAGCTAGAGTCTGTAGGAACGAAAGTAAACTTGTTAAGACATCGAGTTATAAAAGTATTTTGATAAAAGCATCTTGATAAAGTACTGTATAAAGAATATTTTGATCAGTTATTTTCCCTTCTAAAAATTTAAAATGTTTTAAATATTGTTTACCTTGAACCATCAGATTTGAATCAAATGACTATTCATCATATTATAAAATGTTTAAAATGTTATGAAATTTTAATTGAAATGTATAATGGTTTAAATAATGGTTCACCCTTGTCTTCCAACATGCTTCCCTTCCTAGCTACCTTTTCCCTACCTTCTTTCGAGGATGTCTTCCAACCTATTGTTCTTTCTTGTTGTTTCTCAGCTTCCTTCCTTTTCGAGGACGAAAAGATTTGAGTGGGGGAGAGTGTAACAACCCTAGATTTTTCATATATTTTAATATTTGAGTTTATTTTATTTTGAAATTATTTTTAAACTTGTTTTATTTCAAACATTTCACATTTTTAAATATAAGTGTTGATTATTATGTGAATTATAATTTCAAACAGGTATAAATTGGATATTTTAATGAAAGATGAATTTCTGTTCAAACTGGTCAAACTTTGACTTTTAAATCTTAAATTTAAATATTTAAATTCTTAAATTTTATCTTTTATTATCAAAATAGATGTAATAACTTGAATACTGCTTTTCGTTTCGTTGAAAACGGAGTTAAATTGTAAAAGTTATGTGCATTTCAATTTTGAGTATAATTTGTTTTATTTTGCAATTTTGCCTATTTTAAATTATATAAATCATATTTTCTTTGTTATATTTTATTTTAATATGTGTTGATATGTTATTTTATTTATATTTTTATCTTTTAATATTTTTAAAGCGATAATAAAAAAATTTCCAAAATATATTGCATTTATTTTCTATTTTTAAAGGCTATTTTCCATTTTTCTGCTATTTTCTTCATTTAAATTATATTTCATTAAAATTTATTTATTTATTTTTGTGAATGCATTTTATTTTTATGTTACAATCTTTATTTTTAAATATTTTTTTAGTCCATATAAATCTTCCGAAGTTTATTCTGTTTATTTTCAAATTTTCTAGACTAGTTTTCATTTTATACTATTTTCTTATTTTAATCATATATAATTAATATTTAATTATTTATATATTTTTTATTTGTTATATTTTCGTATTTTAACTGAAATTATATTTATTTTCATATATTTAAACTTATAAAAGAAAATGGATGGTAATTTGAAAGGTTTTTGGACTCTTTATATTTCCAAAGTCTTTTTACATTCCGCCTTTTCATTTTCTCAAGCTACTCCTTTATTTTATTTTTGCCGTACCATTCCTCCATCTTTCCAGCCACATTTCATTTCTTTTTCATGAGAAAAAATATTCTCAAACTCAAAAAAAAACATACGGCCATTTGTTGTAGAAGTTTGGGTAAAAATCTCTTTTCTTTTCCTTTGTTTTTCATTGTTTTAATGGTTTTGCACTTGTCTCTTCATGCTTTGCTTGGCCATACTCCTCCACCGCCTCCTCCGACCAACCCCACCACTGTCCATGGACACTCCACCATCCTTTCCCTCTGACTTGATCAGGCCGTGAGCCCCTTGAAGCTATCATCACCAAATGTGGCAAAATCACCTTGAAACTAGCCTAGCCGAACCATTTATGCACATACCCTTCGTTTTTCACCTAAACCACCTCCTTGACCGCCACCACCAGTCCCTCCACCACCTTTGGCCGACACTCCAGACCCCACCTGACCTTCACCTTGTAGGGGCCGAGCCCAATGGTCCTTTGGTTGAGCCATGGTTGCACAAAAGCCACTTATTTGCCTTAAACCCTTTGTATTCACACCTTGTAACTTCCACCACTTCACCACACCCTTAGCCGCCCTTTGCACCACCTTCTCCAGCTCATACCTGAACCGAAACCACTGCCACACCATCTCCTAACCTTCAGCAGGTCTGGCCATGCCATTTGTAGCCTTGCCCGATGCTTGAAATTGCACAAAAATCCACTTGTTTGCCTTGTACTTGTTTTTTCATACATAGCAACTTCCATACCTTCACTACCCTTGCTAGGCCGACCATATATGACCCATACCTGGCCAAATACACCCCATGGCAGTACCTTATCACCCTATAGGCTAAGCATAGTGATGGTGGAAGCAAGTGCAAGTGTTTGATTAATTGTTGTTCCTTAATTTCTAGCATCGTTTATCGTATTTTTGGTCTGAAACCTTATAACTGTTATATTGTTTGTTTGATTTGTATTCAAGGGAATTAATCCTTGGCTCATCCATTTCCTATCTGTATCGTGCTTTTGTGCTTGTGTAGATCCCGTTGTGCAATTCGTCGTTGTGTCATCAGCTCAAAACAGTGAGTAAATCTCACCAGACTAATATGTACTTATATAGTGATAAACTAACATCACCTGAATCTGTAAATGCATATCATCCTGTATAACTGCTATATTATATTCATATGAAGTTCACACCTATGCTTACACTTTTTATACCATATGTTACTGTTATTTCATGCTATTCTATTATTTTCATCAGTTTATCACACTACAAGTTCCATGTAGACTAGAATCGCTATGGGTTGAAATGATACATACCCGAACGGACTTTAGAATAGGAGAAAATCGTTATGGGATGAAATGGTAGGCCTGAATGATTTTCAATTATTTTCATTTACTTGGGATTGCGGGTTTGAAATGATCAAATCCGAGTTTTCTTTGTAAATTACGGGTTGAAATGATATATTACCCGTATCACTTTACCTAGGCTAGAAAATGAAGACCCGTTGTTAAAATATGTTTCTCTAAAAAATTTAAAATATTTTAGAAATGTAAATATTATAACATTTTGATTTAAATTTGATTAAAAATGATTTTTTAAAAGCATTATTGATTTTCTGAAAATTTATAAGTGAATAAATAAATGGTAAAGTTAGAAAATCTGAAATGTAAGTTATTTTGAAAATTATAATTTGGTGATAAATGAAATTTAAATTAAATATGAAAATATGATAAATTTATGATATTTTGAATTAAATGATTTTAAAATGATTTTGTAATATATTAATGATTCTTGAATAAAGTTAAAATGTGAAATGAATGAATATTTATGTTGAAATTTTGAAATATAACTAAAACTGCAAATTTGTGAATTTGGCATAAAAGTGAATTTTAAGTTAAGTAAATAAAAATGAAATTAAGTTATATTTGAAAATTTTAAACTTAAGTGTTAAGTTAAATTTAATTTAATGAATTTGAAATTTTATGTTGGAATTTAATAAGTGGATTATTATTAAATTATGATTTTTGAATGGAGATTTAACTTTATAACATCATGAATATAAGGGTATTTGAATGATTGTTTTAAAAGTGAAATTATATGATTTTATAAGTTAAAAATGATTTAAATAAAAATATAATTGTTTGTGAAATTATATTGAATACTTGAAGTTAATTAACTGCATTTCTGAAATGCTATTAATTCTAATGTAAATGATAATACAACATTTGTAAATGCTGTAGTTGATAATAATGAACCAAATGGCTAAGTTTAATTAAAGGTTATTATAGCAATTTTGTAAATGCTATAATTGTTGAATTTAACTAAGTTTTATTCGAAACTAATGTAACCCTATTACAGCATTTTTAAATGCTATCTTTATTTTAAATTGAACTGTTTTGAATGTAACTTTCCGTAGCAATTTCTAAATGCTGCGAAAGTTGAATTTTCATCTGTTTTAATAAATTAAGTGAATAAATGAATTTTGAAAGACTAAAATTTTGGAAATTTAATAATTTAATTATTAAATATAATAACTTCATTTTATGATTTAAAATGAAGTAATTTGTTTCGAAATATAAACTATTTTGAAATGTGTTTTGTAATGGTATTTAAATTAAATAAAAATGAATGTGGTTTGGAAGATATGATATTTTGAATAATATTGAATTTTGAAATTACATTTGATTTTGAAGTATAAAATACCATTTTGAAATTTTAACCACAGGATGTAATTAATTCATAGTTTAACTGATTCTTAAATGATGGGAGATCCCAAGCATCCTTTAAGTTATTGTGTATTTCTACTACAGTTCACTTGAGTTGGTTTACATTATATAAGTATATATTGTCCTGACTCGAGTGTTTTGTGTTTTACTTTACGCTCGGGTCAGCCTGAGTATTTACAGCTTAGCTTTGGATTTCTTTCTGGAGCTAGGAATCGCTGGAGATTCTGCTTGTCTAGTTATCTATTTCCTTTCAGTTTTCGTTGTTCTATTTCAGCTCTGGTATTTATAAACTTCTATTTATTTGGCATTTCTATTGTATATGTTTCAGACTAATATTATGTATTATGTTTTGAGAGTTTGTTATAGTAGCTTCATGAACTACTATGGTATTTTATTTCCGCTGCGAGTTATTCTGATATTTCTGTGTCTGTGATTCTGTGATTGTATTTCATTTGCTCCAAATTTATTTACAACGCGGTATTTTGAGCAATTCAAGTCCGACATGTGCGAATGCGAATGGCTGAAAATATCGGGTTGTTACAAAATCAGAATTAAAACTACAGAAATGGAAAGAGATTAGCAAAAAATAGTGCTAAATAATTAAATTATTTTTTTAATTCTATAATAAATCTTGAAGTGAACCTACTACGTATATAAGGTCGTGGGTTCAACCATGAATTGAGCCCACAAGGTTAGTGCAATTAGTTAGTAAATGAGGCACTCACATGTAAGATTGAGCTTATAATCCTTACCAACTATATATGATTGTGGAAATTGGACCAAGTCCCAAAGAAATCCTGAAGTGAATAAATAGAAATATGTTAACACAAGATTAGAAATCATCTGAAAATTAGTCCTTCAATTTTCTAACTCAAAGATCCCATTATTTCAATCTAACACTTGCACTAATTTAGATCCTAAGTAAAATATGTAAACATAAAGAAATGATCGTGTTATTCAGCTATCAATTTTAGAATGTTAAACTCTATACATTTGCGTTACTCGAAATGTAAAACGCAAACCCTAGCTAAAACTAAAGATATGGAAGGAGGTAAGGTGATATTAATAAGAAATCAAAATATAAAGAAATGATTAATGTTGATTCAATTTCTTTTTTTAAAATATTTGTAAAGATGCTTTTGAAAATTTTATATTAATGCATACGACATTAATTACTAGATCAATGCTTGTATTTTTTATGGATGAATGGAAATATATGAATAATTAATGAAGACTGAAGTAGGTAACATATCAAAATTACAGGAGAAAATGAGGGAATTGGAAAGCAAGAGTCACAACTCACTTTTCATTATATCTATTAAACTATAGTAAAGTAAAAGAAGTTGAAAGGCTCTCATTTGTTCTAGCTTTTTTTCTAATCACTCCCTAATTCTATCATGATTTTGATTTTAAAATAACTTTATATAGTTTGTTATTATTAAAATCAGTTATGTTGTTTTATTAATTCTTGCCAACCATTTTGCAAATATTTAACATCTATAATTCGTATAGCTAACAAGTTCTACTCAGATGTTCCTAATTATTTTATACTATGCATATACATCTAAATTAATTAAATGCCTAAAATTTAAAAATTTTGCTCAAAATTTTCAAAAAAGTTAAACAAAGCATGGCGATCTCCCTTAGGAAGATAAATGCATCAACCGAGCTAACTTGGGCTTCCTTAGGAACCGACTGACCTAAGGGTCGACCCATTTATACGCTTGGGTTCCTCTCACATAAGAAAAGAAAACCAGCTGAAGTGGCTCTAAGGGGAGATAACAGTCAGACCGGTAGAGAAAAACATACCTACTACAGTCTTGCCACCCTGGAAAAGTGCTAATATAGCCATCCTGCCACTAACTGCTCCCATCCGATGTGGAAAGTAGCAACAAACTTTTAGTTACGCAACCTGACATCCTGCAAAAGATGCAGGCAGAGTAAGGAAAGGCAGTTTGTCACCATATATGCATGTATCGCTACCAATCCTCTAGGTAGCAACCATCCCACGGTTCAATCTGCCTTACGGACCATGAATATCCTCAAGCAATCTCAACCGTAGATCAAAGGAGACTTGCACATATAAATACCCCAAGCATTTCATCAGGCAAAGGGTCGAATTCAAAAAACTTCGAAGGATAACACTTCTCACCATACTCTTATCATCTTCAATCATTCTCCATCATCTCCATGTATCTGTTGTAATATATACATGCACACACACACATACACACATGCACACACATATATATAGCGAGAATGATATATACAGTGGATGTAGACATTCATTTTAGCCGAACCACTCTAAAACCTATGTCTCTTTATTACTAGCATTCCATCATTAATTCGTGATCATATACTGCAAAGCTAGCAATATTGTTAAAACTCCACTCTCTCTCAATTTTTGAGGTTGATTGGACATTCTATCTCGCTGATGGAATTTTTAGCCAACATTTTAGCACTAGTAGGAAGGCCAACCTCTGAAACTCTCTAGCTCTCTTCAACCTTGCCTAGACTCCACACTCAACATGGCAACAAATGGTGTGAATGTGAACGACAGCTCGCACGATCGAGACACTAATGGTAACACACCCATTGGTATTCTCTGCCCTTTCTTCCGAGTCGGTAGAAAATTTTGGCAAACCATATTTGATCACATCGTTAGGATGGGAACCTTGAGCCAAGAAGTAAACGGCCTACAGATCGCATTAGAAATTCACTCCATCATCGGCGTAAGACAGCCATCAACACAAGCGGTCAATAGCTTACCAACATCACCGATCATCTGAAGCATTTGCATATTGGCGACCCCCAGAGCACGTGGTTGGCATCCAAAACTGCCATCCACATGGCCTTGGATCTAGGAGATAACAACATAATAGGGGAAGTGCCGAATAACCATCGAGATGGTGAAATCTGCGAGCCGCATCCTGAGCACCAAAGCGGTCAAGCTCAAACCGTGGCCAGAGGACCTAAAGCCGCATCTGTACACTCCCGTCCATAAAGGGAAGTACCTCATCCTATGCCTGGGGGCGAACAAGCCCGACCGTCATGGTCTCCACCATCACAAAGAAAGATCTCTTTCCCTAGGTCGCTGTCATATGTCGTATTCCCCTGATCAACCAGCATACCACCAAGAGCCTCTGCCTGTCGATGCAAGGTCATTCGCACAGTGGGAGGAAGCCAGCCTCAGGGATGAAATGATCCGGTTGCACCAAAAGATCAACCAAATACAGGCCTGCAACGTTGAAGGTAGCAGCTTGTCTTACGGCATGGATGGGGAACCATTCTTTATAGAAATCCTTGGAACCCGCCTCTCAAGATAGTACATGCTATTGCAAATAGACAAATACGACGGGAGCACAGACTCGTTGGATCACCTTACCACTTTTAAATCAATCTCTAGAGTCGATCAGCTAACTGGTAGTGTGAAATGTTTGCTATTCCCCTCCACACTTGTCAGGCCGACATGTAATTGTTTCTTAACTTAGTTCCTGATAGCATCTGGTCATGGGAACAACTATGCTTCAAATTTAAAACTGGATTTTTTGCATCAAGAACTCATGTCATGATGGCCAGCAAGCTTGGCAATATCAAGCAGGGTTTGATGAAAAGTCTCTAGGTCTATGTTAACCGATTTAATAGGGAATCAAATTGAGCCCGTGGGGTCAACAAGAACAGTCTGATGGTCGTCCTGTGTTCAGGCATACGATACAAATCCCGGATGTGGCATGAACTCCAAAAGAGACCAGCCTCGTCTCTTGCTGAATTCTATCAACATGCAAATGGAATCATGAAGAAGGAAGATGTAGATTTGTTAAATAGCGATAACGAGGGATGACACCCCTTTAAATTTCACCAGAAAGGAAACCATGACCGAAGAGAATGGTATCGACAAAATCATACAAAGAAAAAGCGAGACAACTTCCCGAAGTACCGGGCTCGATATGCTAGCTATACCCCCTGAAAAATGACATGGAAACCATATTCTTCACAACCAACAATCAAGCGCCCTTCCAAAGGCCATAGAATCTGCCCCATAGCGGCAGTCAATATTGTCTCTTTCATCAGATCATGAAACTGCCAAGCATCGTCGTGATATTGGGTGAGAAAATTGCCTTGACACATCGATTCAAGCATGGTTCATGAGCTATTTTCAAGTCCATTATATAAGATTTGGCAAGGAGTCCATTTTTCAAAATTATGGTGTGGAATTTCATCAAAACCTTTTTAAAATTTTCAAAATATTTTCCAAAAGGTTCATCCCTGAATTGATGAAAATTCACAATTTCATTTTGGAATTTAGTTATTATTTCCAAGGGGTAGAACTTTTTAAGAAAACTTCAACAAATTCTTCCCAAGTTTTCGTTGAGTTCAATAGTAAGCTATACAACTATTTTTCAGCATAATCGGTAAAGGCTAATGGAATTAACCGAAGTTTGTTTCCATCATCACATAATTGTTGGAATTTAATGGATGCACATTCTTATTTGAATTTCATTAAAAAGATATATGGGTCATCATGTTCAAAGTTGCCAAATTATGAAAGTATGACAATATGATTGGAATGAATTTCGAAGTGATTACCCATAAGGGTCGGTAATGTGATACAAGAAGGAATAGGAACTCTATTTGGAAAGATTCTATCCGTGAGAGTGCGAGGGGCGTTTTCATTCACCATCGTTGGAGGATTGTTCGTTCGAGTTAAACGATTCGCTATTATGTCACGAGTCGAGCTACCCATGCACGAATGAAAAGCTTAAAGAGAGAAAGAAGTGAGAATCAAGTTTAAGAGAATGAAACAAGGTTTAGAAGATGAAATGAAATGAAAAATTGTTTTTTTATATATTTTTAAAGGAAAAATATTTATGAAAAAGAATTTATTTTTAAAAAAAGGGAGATTTGATTTTTGGATTTTCAATTTTTTACATGTTTTCGCTTCTTTCTAGTTTTGTTTTTGTTTTGAAAAGATATTTTTTGGATTATTATTTTTCTAAAAAACTAACTTAAGTAAAATGCTTATTTTTTGGATTTTTGATTTTGTTTGATTTTTTCTTTTTTTTTGAAAATAAAAGATTTAAAAAGATTTTTTGAATTTTTAAAAAATCTAAGTTCGGTAAAATGTAAAAAAAATTACTTTTGGATTTCTTTTATATGTGCATGAACTAATGCAGCTAAATCAATGAAAGGACTTAATTATAAATTTTCTATCCTTGGTAGCACCTAACCCAAAATTGTATAATCACACTTTGTCTTAATCCAACAAAATAGTTCTTTGTCAGATAACATACAGAAGTTATCGGTGCACCACGAATCACTGTAGCAATACAGTCAAAGTTTTAAGTAACTTTAAAGAAACGATCATTATAATATTTGGTTAAGTACTGTGATGACCCGCCCTCCTACTCATAGAAAGACGTATCATCAATAAGAAAAGAAAGGGATAGAAATAGAAAAGAATAGAAAGAAAGAATAACAACATTAGAATCTCACAGCGGAATCGGAACAAAATATAATACATCACATAACTATTACATAGTTTTACATATATCAGAGTTATACAATATCATACATATGACAGTCATACATACATCTGTCACTACATACATCCCAAAATACAACATACATCAACTAACACAGCGGAACTAGATAGATATATATATGCCTGGACTCCTGCTCCAAGCTCCTCCAGAAACCAACACTCCAAAACCTATCACTTGGCTACTCATAAAAATTTGAGTACCCAAAAGTTTATGAAAAACAGAAATAAACTCCAGGTCAGACATGGGTCTGGTATGAATAAACGGTTTAAAATTGTTTAATTTTGGAAAACATTTGAAAATAAAGATATCACGTAAGACTTCCCACACATAAATACGGGTAAGTTTTTACCTTACGCTAACCAAAACATTTTATAGGAAATCCAGTGATATTATAATAGTGTCTAGGGTTTTCAAGTAAAATACAGAAATAGCTGAAATGCTTACATCTCACATTCCAACATAGATGGGCACAGTCAAAACGTACAGTGTTTATTGGAAATTGGATTCCATACAATGGCAGGGCTATTGGGGTACCGCCCGTCATAGCACGGGGCCTAGATCACCGGACCGAGGATCACTTTCGACTCCCTACAACACAAGGCCAGAACCATTCCTTACTGAACAGTCCCGAATAAGATAACCCTACGGTTGTAGATAGCAACTTCTCACACAGCCGTAATAAAAAGGGACATCTAGACAGGGGTGTATCTCGTCCTGCTTGGGTGCTACCAACCTAACCTTGCTGCACATCCCCTGTTTTAGCCATTCCCGGTTGATGAGGCTTGAGGCTACGATTACCTTATAGAATATATCTCTTAGAATGCTCATCGTCCACTTGACGATGTTCTGAAAGCAATCAATCCATACAAGTTTGTTTCGGGTTTGAACGAAACCGAAGTCATTATCTTGTTACACACATTTTGGAATCACCCTCAGAGTCAACGACAATAACCCTTGCATTTTGAAACATCGTCTCGATCTTCACTTGGAAATTTATGACCTAACGTTTAATTTGGATCGATGTGGTTTTCGGATAATCATAATTGACACCCGATCCCGGTCTCATCGAAATCCAAACGCCGTTTTAAAGGTCAAGTTGTTTATTAGTTTAAACAGTTTAATTCAACACTTTGAATTCACATAGCATTTATCACAGATAAGTCATACACAATCATCATAGATATATCAAGGCATATCACAGAGTATCGTAGAATATCATCAAATATATATCACAATCAGATACCCTACTTATACAATCATCCATAAGCAAGTATCTTAATCCTTATTATAATTAATGCAATTTAAATCAATTACTTGAGTATTAATCCCTTAATCCTGTTTAATTAATCATTACTTATCAATTAATTAATTATTCCACTTCAAATCATTTAATTAATTAATCATTTCTTAATCAATTTCTTAATCCTTAATTACTTAAATAATTACCCCTTAATTATTAATTAATAACCTTAATTTTTAATTAATAAAACTTAATTACCCATTTATTAATCACTAATTACTTAATAAATCAATTATTAATTCGTAATTAAATTAATTACTTAACTACTAATCATACATTAATTAACTTTAAGTAGCTGATTACAAATTTATTTATCACTTAATCATTAATTAACCAATCTCTAATTACAGTTATAATTTAATTATTCTTAATTACTTTCTAAAATAGTTAATTAATGATAATTATTCATCTTAATTAACATTTTAAAAAATTTCTTTAAACTTTGAAAATAAATTATTACTAACTACAAACTTAAATGTTAATACTTAACTTAAATTAATTACTTAATTAAAATATCAATTAAGAGTTTAAAACATTGTAAAGTATTAAGTAAAATAATTAAAACTTGTACTAAAGTCTTAACTTAGGTTGTTAAACATTTATTAAGTCGACAAAGCTTAAAACTTGTTGAAACACAATTTGCTTAACTTTTTTTATATAATATTGCAGTTTTGAAAAACCCGAGACTTCCCCTGATTTACTCGAGTAACACTTCAAGTTTCTCACCAGCTTCCCCGATTCACCTCTCATACTCCATCTTCTTCTTCTTTTTTCCAGAAGTTAAGTTTTAGTATAAGTAAAAATTGTAGCTTCAGAAACTCTCACGCGTACTCGGGCTAAACTCGAAGCAAACGATCCTCTTTCTCGAGTAACGACCCACGACGCTCGCCCCACAACGACACTGACACCAACCCACTACGCCGTACATATGCATGGCGATGCGCTGTAGCTCCGGCGAACTCCATCACCTCAGGCAAGTCGCAAATCTCACAAATATACGAAAACCAAACACGATTCGCCTCCAAAAATTTCAAATCGAATAATAGCATTTTGCTCGAAACCTGAAGCTCAACCCAAACAACATAACCACCTCGCCACCGCCGCTCGGGCCAACGGAGACGCCCAAACTTCGCCGACACCACGATAACATACTAAGCTACCATCCCTTCGAGTCTCATGAAACTCGATCACGTATAGAAGACGAACACGTCTCGTTTCTTAACCACAACAAAAACGAACTTTAAACCCTAAAATGATCTCGACCCATCATTTATGCAATGGAAAATTATTCTGATAATTTTCTCAAAATCAGTGATGTTCATACTTTCTTCAAACAAAATTCCAACATTTATAATTGATTCGATTGTCAGAAAATGGATAAAATGCATAATCTGTTCAAATACGAACTTCTCTTAGAGTACTAAACTAAAAATCTTCATTTTTGTTTTAAAAATCTTCATTTGCAGTAAGGATTCAAGCAATGAACTTGAATTAGTATTTTATTACAATCAAATTTATCAAATAATTTCTTGTTTGCCTATAAACAAGATTACAGTGGTATATTTTACAAACATGGTTTAATCAGTTTTTAAAAATCTTGATTGAGGTTTAACATCTTGTTTGAATGAAAACTGAAAGCTTTACAATGATTAGATGAAAATAATTTGAGTTTGAATAATATTCAACCCTGTATCAAATAGTAGAGAAGTACACAGCAACACAGCAATATATTCAAGACTAAAGCATATACAAACCAGATTATCAATGAATCCCCTAAACTATTGTTTTATTAAACTTAAAACTTTAAAAATTCTTGTTTACTCACCGGAATGTTTTCGAACAGAGAATAGTTCCTATTTTTGAAAACCTATAGTTGGAAACTGCCTTTGAGTTCCTGTCTGTTTTTGTTGAATGATTTTATGCTTTGAAAAATGAAGATGCTTATTATATTTTTCCTAGTTCTCTTAAGTTATTACTGTGACGACCCGACTTTCCACTCCCGGAAAATCGCATCATCTTTAAGAAAGAAAGGGATAGAAAAGAGAAAAGAAAGAAGAGAAAGAAGAAACAACACAGGAATCTCAACAGCGGAACGAATAAATTATATTAATAACATAAGTATTACATAGTATACATCGAATATCAGAGTTACACAGACAATACAACACATACTAGATAGTTATAAACACCTGTCTAGTTATTACAACTCAATACATTACAATCAAACACTCAGAGATACCAACACAGCGGAAAAGTATATAACTATACGCAGAAGCCTCCTGCTCCATTGCTCCTCCACAATACGTCAAGCTAATCTTGAATCCTAACCTGAATTCCCTTGGCTACTCGTAAAAATTTGAGTACCCAAGAGTTAAAGAAAAACAGAAATAACTCCGGGTCAGACATGGGTCTGGTGTGATTAACAGGTTAAAGTTGCTTAACTTTGAAAAACCTTTGAAAAGAAAGGTATCACGTAAGACTTCCCACACATAAACATGGAAAAAAATTTACCTTACGCTAACCAAAACATTTGATAGGAAATCCGATGATATTATAATAGTGTCTAGGGTTTTCAGGTAAATAAGAAATAGCCGAAATTGTTACATGATTAAATTCCAGCTACTAGCCACAAAAGTGGGTAATACAATCAAAACCGTTGGCACTTATTGGATTTTGGATTCCATCAATGGCTGGGCTACTGGGGTACCGCCCGTCACAGTACGTGGCCTAGATCACCGTACTGAGGATTACTCCCAATCCCCTGCAACACAAAGCCGGACCCGTTCCTTACTGAACAGTTCCAAACAAGACAACCCCGCAGTTGTGATCAGCAACCGCACCACTAAGCCGAAAATAAAAGGGACCTCTAGACAGGGATAAATCTTGCTCTCAAGTGGGAGCTACCCACGAAGCTTTGCTGCACCTCCCCTGTTTTAGCCATTCTCGGTTGATGAGGCTTGAGGCTACGATTACCTTTATAGGACATATCACTTAGAATGCTCATCGTCCACCTGACGATGTTCTGAAAGCATTCGATCCATACAAGTTCGTTCCGGGTTCGAACGAAACCGAAGGCATTATCTCGTTACACTCGTATTGGAATCACCCTCAGAGTTAACGACAATAACCCTTGCACTCTGATTCACCATCTCGAATCTATAAGTACTATTCCGTCAAACTCATTACGGAATCACCCACAGAGTTATACTGACGTATAGCCCTTACACCTCGAGTCTTCACTCGCTCCACATTGGATTAACGACCTAACGTTAATTGGAATCGATGTGGTTTTCGAATTCCAAATATGGAAACCCGATCCCGGTCTCATCGAAATCCAAAGCGTGTCTTTTAAGGTCCAAGTTGTTTTAAGGTTTAAAACAATTCAATTCATTATCTAAATATACACAGATAGATAATTCACAACACTACAAATAATCAACCTTATCATTATCAACAGATAACTCATATCATAATCAGATAATCCATACTATCATCCAAAAGCAACCAATGCATCAATATCACGTACACTACTCATCTCATAACTGAGATTACAACCCATACCAGACAATTAATACCAATCATCAAACATAAGTAATGATCTAATGATCATTCCATTTATAATTAATTTAAAATGAATTAAACTAATTACTTAATTTCTATTTAATGTAAGATGAATTAAACTAATTACTTCATCATTAAAATTCTGCTTAACTTAATCATCAACTGATTTCAAATCAATTTATAAATTATCAACTCAATATTCATTTCACTTAATCATTACTGATTAATAATTCCCTAATTACAATAAGTAATTTGCATTTAACACAAGTTAATTACTTAAACCCCTAGCAAATAATTAACTTGTAATTGCTTAATTAATTAATCATTTATTCATTATTAATTATACCTTAAATCAATTCCAAATTACATCATTAATTATTTAATTAATGGTTTCTGATTATATTTAATCAATCTCTCAAAATAAATAAATTACATAAGTAATTAATCTTCAACTAAAACCATATATATTAATCACCCTTGATTAATAACCATTCAGTAATTAACTACTTTAATTACTCATCCATAAATTAATTACTCTTAATTAATTATCTTCATTAATCACTTGATTTAATTTTCGAAGTAATTTAAATATAAAATTACTTCTATAAGAAATATCCTTAATTACATTCAGTAATTATTAATTAATTACTTCCTTAAGTAATTTCAAATCCATAAATTACATAAAGTAATTATTAACAATCCAGAAATGTTTAAATTAATTAAACTTAATTAATCTAAACTATCACCTTAATCAAAATTAATTACACCAAGTAATTAATTCATTAATTACTTTCATTAAGTAATTAAACAATTGATTATTTAATTAATTAATCTAATTAATTATTAAAAATTAATCACATTAATTAATTGTTAAATAACCTTAAGTTAATGATCTTCAATAACATTTCTTAATTAAGAGATTTACTTATAATTAACCATTATTAATTATCAATTAATTAATACTTAATTATCATTTAATTAATCTCGAATTATTAATTAATTAGGTGTTAATTAAAACCTTAATTATCATTAATCACTTGATTAAATAAATCTTAATCAAAAATTAAAATTTAATTAACCATCCCTAAATTTAGATTAATTATCCTTAATTAATTAATCTCAAATCTTAATTAATCAACTTAAAAATAATATTAATTACTTAATTAAACATCCACATTATTCATTAATTAAATAGTTAATATTCCATTTAAATTAATTTAATAATTTAAATGAAACCAATTTCCTTAAGTTCAAAACTAAGAAACATTCTTCTTAATACAAGTATTTTAAACACTTTATTTCAAAACAAAATTCAAATTTAAAATTTCTTTTTAAATTTCAAACTGAAACACAATTCAAATTTTCATTTCAGATTCAAACTTAAAATTTTAAAACTTTACTTACATCTCTATCTTCATTTTCAAATTCAAATTATTTAAACTTTTTAAAGTAGTCAAAACAGATTTTATATTTAAAAACTTATTAAATTTTAAAAACTGACATAAAAATCAAATTCCAGGCTAAAACTGAATTTAACCTCATTTTAAACCTCATTCCATAAATTTTAAAACTTATAGTTTTAAATTTAAAACCAAAGTTCCTGTATACTTTAAAAAAAATTTAAAAACTAATTTTTAAATTCTAGATTTAAATTAAATTCAACTTGAGTTTCATAATTCTATTTCCAGATTTAAACCTTGTTTTCAATTTTTCAGTTGCATTTTTAAAATTTTCTTTTCAATTTAAAACAGAAACAAAAAAGCAGTTTTATGTTATAGTTTAACATCTTAAATTTGAATTTAAAATAATTTCAGATCTCAGATTTAAATTATTGAATTCAAATTTAAGTTTCAGGTTTAAATATTCTCAGATTGAATTTTTTTAAATTCTACTTTTAAATTTTCAAAACAGAAAGACAGTTTCTGTTTTAAGTTTAAAACCAAACTTGGGTTTAAAACATTTCAAATTTAATTCAAAGATCTAAAATTTAAAACTTACTGATACAAATTCAATTACAGATTCAAACATAGTTTCAGAGTATGTTTTGCATTTCTTTTTACATCAATTTGATAAACCTGGAAACATATCACTGTATAAATACTAAAACCTGAAATACTTACTTTTTTAAAAAAAAAACTCAATTATTACAAAAACCCTGAATTCAAACTTTGAATTCATGTTTAAATTCAGCTTTAAAGTTTAAGTTAAATTCCAATTAAAAATTCAAACTCTACTTTTTTAAAAAAAAAAAAAACTGAACAGGTTCTGTTAAAACCTGAAACAAAAATTTATACCCGAGCAAACATGAATTTACTTCGGGTAAATCACTTCCTAACTTCGAGTCATTTCCCAAAATCCCCGAGACAATTCCGAGTACAAAAACCCTGCAACCCAAAAAATCAACCACCACCTGCACACACCTTCCTGTGCACCTATAAACCACTCCGGCCATCACTGACCATCGTCAATGGCCATCCCTTCCATCAACCAGAATCCTCCACATCCACCTTCAAACCTCAAATCCCCAATATTCAACTCGAATTTTGAATTCAAGTTTACAACCAGAACCTGGAACAGTCAAACCACCTTCCCCCTAAAACCTGTCAACGGCGATAACTCACAACTCCGGCCACTATAATTCTTAAAACTCCGGCGATGACTCCATTACTACAGCATCTAACAATACCCAAATGATCATTGAACTCGATCCAGTTATGAACCCGCAGTATTCAAATTCATGAACCCAGTAAAAACTAGGGTTCATACTGAAATTCCCAAATATCATCACCAAAATTTAATTTTAATCCAATTTGGTATTTTTCCTATAATCATTGATAGCTACTCTATCCTAGGAATCAAATTCATCCAGATCCAATGCAAGTTTCAACTGTGCTCAACCAAATTGTAAAATACAGTAATCCCAAATCTGCATTTATTTTACAGCACTATAAATTGTCATTTTACTTTTAAAAATTCTATTTTTGCATGCTGGTTTGATATACAAACCTGAATCATTGTTTTATAATGTTTGGATTTTCACCATAAACAATTTCTTACTCTGTTATATTTACTTCAAGTAAAACAGAATTTTATCTATAACTTATCCTATACTAAACAAGCTTCATTCAGAATTGAAATCATATCTGCAAACATCCCAAAAGGAAATATTACTAGAATCAATCAGGAGTTGGAATTTGAAGAACAACAAGACACTGTAAATGACATATACACATAAATATTTTCACATGTATATATGTTCACAGAAAATTCAAATCTTAATTTCATTTCTTATTTAAAAGCAAGAAAACAATATTCACCTATTTAATAAATTTTATAAATTAGAGTTACTCACAGTTTTAAAATTGCAGAGCCCAGATTTTTGAAAATCTTTGCATGCAGACATCTTGCCTTTTCCCAGATGAAATGCATGTTGCTAATCGAAATTGCAGATGCAAATTCCCCCCAGGTTGTTTTTGAATACATGCAGGCTTCATGCTTGCAAATGAAATGCAGATTCTTCTTGACAAAAAAAAATTGAAATGCAGGCCTTTCTTTGTTTCCAGATCAAATGCAGGTTGTAGTTTGTTGCTTGCAGTTTTAAAGAGGAGTTACAGGCTTTGTGTAATGCAGGTTTTTGAATATTTGAAAAAAAAGAGGAGTTGAATGCAAGTTATTTACAGATTTAAGAAATGCAGTTTGAAGAGATGAACAAAATTTCAGATTTCTTTTAGAATGAAAAATGAATAAAAAAGAAAGGAAAGAAAATGCAAGTTTTATATAACAATAATTGATTTAAATTAAAATTAAAGAAAAACAAACTCAAACAATGACACATGGCTTGAGCTATTACATTTGTCATTTTAAATTGATGATAAGTTTACACATGTATTTGTAAATGTTTTTGTTATTTAATTAAGTGTTAATGAAAATTAAACTTAATGAATGCATGTTCAAATTTTAAATTGTATTTTAAATTTCAAATTAAATTAACAAATCTCATTTTATAAATCAATATTTTAATAACACAAACATTTTTGTAACATATTTTAATATTCAAACTTGAATTAAAATGAATTTTAAACCAATAGAACATTTATCTTACGTATTTAAAAATCATAGAGTATTTTTTTAAATATTTTTGAAAAGCTTAAATCCAAAGATAAATCATAATTCCTAATTTCAAATTATTAAAATTATGTTATACTAATTTAATTAAAAACAACTTGTCTATTTAAAATATATACAAATACATATACATTATTAAATAGAAAATAATTTTATCAGTTTATTAAAAATAAATTCACAAATTAAATATTTAAATAAAGAAGATTATTAAATCAAATCAAATTTATTAACAAAAATATCAATTCAATTTAAATTTAAACTTAGATCATTAAATTTAAATTGTCCAAAATTCCGGGATATTACAATCCTTCCCCCTTAAAAGAATTTCGTCCCCGAAATTTAAAACAAAGGTAATTTAATAATCCATTTACAGATTTTATTTTAAAACACAGCATATGTCAATCATATGCTGACAACCAAAGCAACCAATTCACACAATCAAAACAAATCTAATTATCCAAAAGAATTCTTAGATAAAACTTTCACGAGTTTCCCCGGTATATATATATATATATATCGGGATACTCGCTCTATAAAATCCAAATAATCAATACTACTAAGCTATAGAGCTCCTAACAGCAATTCTATACAGAATATCAGACAACAAACAAGTCTGGCTCAACAAACAAACCATCCTGAACTGCTGGTTCTACAACCAGAAATATCAAACACATATTCCCTCAGAGATACGTGAAACACACTGAATCCCAGTTATCCAAACTGGCAATTCAACTCTAGAAAACCAAACACTGAACATACCAAAACACAGAAGAAACCAAAACACTACGGAGCTAGCTTCCCAACTTATAGCTCCTTGGATCAGAGAAAAACTTATCCCAAATCAAATCTCCGATTCCCAAAAATCCAAATTTCTCTGCCTCTTATCCATAAAAACTCTTCGGACAATCCTGGGCTACCAACATCCTTCCAGATCAGCTCAACTCTTGCTGATTCCACTAGAAACAGACTGGATCAAAACAATCCAATGATCTCCTCAAGATCATTCAAAAACCAAGAATACACACTCAACTTCTCAACAACAGAAGACAGAACAACTTCTACTTATCCGGAAAAGAAAACAGAAACACTCCCAAACTGCTTCCGCTGCACAACTCTGATCCAAAATAGAAGAAAATGCTGACGAACAACACAAGCACAGGCTAGACAACCCAACACAGAAATATGGTTCCACATATCCATAAAGAAAACTTAGATGCTCCTCCCAAACCTGAGTTGCTTCACCAACTTCTATCTCAAGGAACCATCCATACTAACTGAACCACCTGTTCCATTCCTGGAAAGAAAACTCGATCTTCAGATGCAGACAAACTCTGACTTCCTGGAAGAAATCCGAACAATCTCCATCAATCCAAAAGAACATACTATCGCAAGTCACTTTTGCGATCAACTCAGCCTAAATCCAAAGAAAACTGCTCTCTCTCAACCAAACAGAACAGCTTATGCTGGCCTAGCCAACTTACCCGAGAAACGGATCCACTCTACTGCTTCTGAACTCCACTTCAGAAAAACTACCCAACCCGAAGACTCCTTACCAACTCAGAATACTCTACTAAACTCAACCACACCACCGAGCTGACTCACTTCTTACTCTTGTTCCAAAGAAACGTCTTCGGAAATATCCATAGTCACTGCATCTCATCACGCAGCTACTATTTCCTGAGATATCAAAATATCATCACTCACATGCTTCAGCCCTACCGACAGATCAAAACTCAATTCTGCACTTCAAAGATGAACTCCGAACCTTTACAGGTTACCTTCAGAGATCGATGAAGTCCTTCATCGCTATAGAACTCACTCGAGACGGTATTAGGTCTACAGTCTCGACAAATACACTTCCTACCTTATTCATCAAACTCCAACCAATGGTAGTCGTGTTACACACACTTCTATCTCATCTACCTTTATAACTTACATTGGAAAAACCTGAATAGGTACTCCAACAAATAGGTAGAACCAATTATATATATATATATAATAAAAATTACAAATACGCTCTCTCAAGAAAGACACTACTACACAGACTAGGTATTCGCTCAACCTAATGCTCTGATACCAAATGTGACGACCCGACTTTCCACTCCTGGAAAATCGCATCATCTTTAAGAAAGAAAGGGATAGAAAAGAGAAGAGAAAGAAGAGAAAGAAGAAACAACACAAGAATCTCAACAGCGGAACGAATAAATTATATTAATAACATAAGTATTACATAGTATACATCAAATATCAGAGTTACACAGACAATACAACACATACTAGACAGTTATAAACACCTGTCTAGTTATTACAACTCAATACATTACAATCAAACACTCAGAGATACCAACACAGTGGAAAAGTATATAACTATACGCAGAAGCCTCCTGCTCCATTGCTCCTCCACAATACGTCAAGCTAATCCTGAATCCTAACTTGAATTCCCTTGGCTACTCGTAAAAATTTGAGTACCCAAGAGTTAAAGAAAAACAGAAATAACTCCAGGTCAGACATGGGTCTGGTGTGAGTAACAGGTTAAAGTTGCTTAACTTTGAAAAACCTTTGAAAAGAAAGGTATCACGTAAGACTTCCCACACATAAACATGGAAAAGTTTTTACCTTACGCTAACCAAAACATTTGATAGGAAATCCGATGATATTATAATAGTGTCTAGGGTTTTCAAGTAAATAAGAAATAGCCGAAATTGTTACATGATTAAATTCCAGCTACTAGCCACAAAAGTGGGTAATACAATCAAAACCGTTGGCACTTATTGGATTTTGGATTCCATCAATGGCTGGGCTACTGGGGTACCGCCCGTCACAGTACGTGGCCTAGATCACCATACCGAGGATTACTCCCAATCCCCTGCAACACAAAGCCGGACCCGTTCCTTACTGAACAGTTCCAAACAAGACAACCCCGCAGTTGTGATCAGCAACCGCACCACTAAGCCGAAAATAAAAGGGACCTCTAGACAGGGATAAATCTTGCTCTCAAGTGGGAGCTACCCACGAAGCTTTGCTGCACCTCCCCTGTTTTAGCCATTCTCGGTTGATGAGGCTTGAGGCTACGATTACCTTTATAGGACATATCACTTAGAATGCTCATCGTCCACCTGACGATGTTCTGAAAGCATACGATCCATACAAGTTCGTTCCGGGTTCGAACGAAACCGAAGGCATTATCTCGTTACACTCGTATTGGAATCACCCTCAGAGTTAACGACAATAACCCTTGCACTCTGATTCACCATCTCGAATCTATAAGTACTATTCCGTCAAACTCATTACGGAATCACCCACAGAGTTATACTGACGTATAGCCCTTACACCTTGAGTCTTCACTCGCTCCACATTGGATTAACGACCTAACGTTAATTGGAATCGATGTGGTTTTCGGATTCCAAATATGGAAACCCGATCCCGGTCTCATCGAAATCCAAAGCGTGTCTTTTAAGGTCCAAGTTGTTTTAAGGTTTAAAACAATTCAATTCATTATCTAAATATACACAGATAGATAATTCACAACACAACAAATAATCAACCTTATCATTATCAACAGATAACTCATATCATAATCAGATAATCCATACTATCATCCAAAAGCAACCAATGCATCCATATCACGTACACTACTCATCTCATAACTGAGATTACAACCCATACCAGACAATTAATACCAATCATCAAACATAAGCAATGATCTAATGATCATTCCATTTATAATTAATTTAAAATGAATTAAACTAATTACTTAATTTCTATTTAATGTAAGATGAATTAAATTAATTACTTCATCATTAAAATTCTGCTTAACTTAATCATCAACTGATTTCAAATCAATTTATAAATCATCAACTCAATATTCATTTCACTTAATCATTACTGATTAATAATTCCCTAATTACAATAAGTAATTAGCATTTAACACAAGTTAATTACTTAAACCCCTAGCAAATAATTAACTTGTAATTGCTTAATTAATTAATCATTTATTCATTATTAATTATACCTTAAATCAATTCCAAATTACATCATTAATTATTTAATTAATGGTTCCTGATTATATTTAATCAATCTCTCAAAATAAATTAATTACATAAGTAATTAATCTTCAATTAAAACCATATATATTAATCACCCTTGATTAATAACCATTCAGTAATTAACTACTTTAATTACTCATCCATAAATTAATTACTCTTAATTAATTATCTTCATTAATCACTTGATTTAATTTTCAAAGTAATTTAAATCTAAAATTACTTCTATAATAAATATCCTTAATTACATTCAGTAATTATTAATTAATTACTTCCTTAAGTAATTTCAAATCCATAAATTACATAAAGTAATTATTAACAATCCACAAATGTTTAAATTAATTACACTTAATTAATCTAAACTATCACCTTAATCAAAATTAATTACACCAAGCAATTAATTCATTAATTACTTTCATTAAGTAATTAAACAATTGATTAATTAATTAATCAATCTAATTAATTATTAAAAATTAATCACATTAATTATTTGTTAAATAACCTTAAGTTAATGATCTTCAATAACATTTCTTAATTAAGAGATTTACTTATAATTAACCATTATTAATTATCAATTAATTAATATTTAATTATCATTTAATTAATCTCTAATTATTAATTAATTAGGTGTTAATTAAAACCTTAATTATCATTAATCACTTGATTAAATAAATCTTAATCAAAAATTAAAATTTAATTAACCATCCTTAAATTTAGATTAATTATCCTTAATTAATTAATCTCAAATCTTAATTAATTAACTTTAAAATAATATTAATTACTTAATTAAACATCCACATTATTCATTAATTAAATAGTTAAAATTCCTTTTAAATTAATTTAATAATTTAAATGAAACCAATTTCCTTAAGTTCAAAACTAAGAAACATTCTTCTTTATACAAGTATTTTAAACACTTTATTTCAAAACAAAATTCAAATTTAAAATTTCTTTTTAAATTTCAAACTGAAACACAATTCAAATTTTCATTTCAGATTCAAACTTAAAATTTTAAAACTTTACTTACATCTATATCTTCATTTTCAAATTCAAATTATTTAAACTTTCTAAAGTAGTCAAAACAAATTTTAAATTTAAAAACTTATTAAATTTTAAAAACTGACATAAAAATCAAATTCCAGGTTAAAACTGAATTTAACCTCATTTTAAACCTTATTCCATAAATTTTAAAACTTATAGTTTTAAATTTAAAACCAAAGTTCCTGTATACTTTTAAAAAAAATTTAAAAACTAATTTTTAAATTCTAGATTTAAATTAAATTCAACTTGAGTTTCATAATTCTATTTCCAGATTTAAACCTTGTTTTCAATTTTTCAGTTGCATTTTTAAAATTTTCTTTTCAATTTAAAACAGAAACAAAAAAGCAGTTTTATGTTATAGTTTAACATCTTAAATTTGAATTCAAAATAATTTCAAATCTCAGATTTAAATTATTGAATTCAAATTTAAGTTTCAGGTTTAAATATTTTCAGATTGAATTTCTTTTTTAAGTTTTAAACTCTACTTTTAAATTTTCAAAATAGAAAGACAGTTTCTGTTTTAAGTTTAAAACCAAACTTGTGTTTAAAACATTTCAAATTTAATTCAAAGATCTAAAATTTAAAACTTACTGAATACAAATTCAATTACAGATTCAAACATAGTTTCAGAGTATGTTTTGCATTTCTTTTTACATCAATTTGATAAACCTGGAAACATATCACTGTATAAATACTAAAACCTGAAATACTTACTTTTTTTTTTAAAAAAAAACTCAATTATTACAAAAACCCTGAATTCAAACTTTGAATTCATGTTTAAATTCAGCTTTAAAGTTTAAGTTAAATTCCAGTTAAAAATTCAAACTCTACTTTTTTTTAAAAAAAAAACTGAACAGGTTCTGTTAAAACCTGAAACAAAAATTTATACCCGAGCAAACATGAATTTACTTCGGGTAAATCACTTCCTAACTTCGAGTCATTTCCCAAAATCCCCGAGACAATTCCGAGTACAAAAACCCTGCAACCCAAAAAATCAACCACCACCTGCACACACCTTCCTGTGCACCTATAAACCACTCCGGCCATCACTGACCATCGTCAATGGCCATCCCTTCCATCAACCAGAATCCTCCACATCCACCTTCAAACCTCAAATCCCCAATATTCAACTCGAATTTTGAATTCAAGTTTACAACCAGAACCTGGAACAGTCAAACCACCTTCCCCCTAAAACCTGTCAACGGCGATAACTCACAACTCCGGCCACTATAATTCTTAAAACTCCGGCGATGACTCCATTACTACAGCATCTAACAATACCCAAATGATCATTGAACTCGATCCAGTTATGAACCCGCAGTATTCAAATTCATGAACCCAGTAAAAACTAGGGTTCATACTGAAATTCCCAAATATCATCACCAAAATTTAATTTTAATCCAATTTGGTATTTTTCCTATAATCATTGATAGCTACTCTATCCTAAGAATCAAATTCATCCAGATCCAATGCAAGTTTCAACTGTGCTCAACCAAATTGTAAAATACAGTAATCCCAAATCTGCATTTATTTTACAGCACTATAAATTGTCATTTTACTTTTAAAAATTCTATTTTTGCATGATGGTTTGATATACAAACCTGAATCATTGTTTTATAATGTTTGGATTTTCACCATAAACAATTTCTTACTCTGTTATATTTACTTCAAGTAAAACAGAATTTTATCTATTACTTATCCTATACTAAACAAGCTTCATTCAGAATTGAAATCATATCTGCAAACATCCCAAAAGGAAATATTACTAGAATCAATCAGGAGTTGGAATTTGAAGAACAACAAGACACAGTAAATGACATATACACATAAATATTTTCACATGTATATATGTTCACAGAAAATTCAAATCTTAATTTCATTTCTTATTTAAAGCAAGAAAACAATATTCACCTATTTAATAAATTTTATAAATTAGAGTTACTCATAGTTTTAAAATTGCAGAGCCCAGATTTTTGAAAATCTTTGCATGAAGACATCTTTCCTTTTCCCAGATGAAATGCAGGTTGCTAATTGAAATTGCAGATGCAAATTCCCCCAGGTTGTTTTTGAATACATGCAGGCTTCATGCTTGCAAATGAAATGCAGATTCTTCTTGACAAAATAAATTGAAACGCAGGCCTTTCTTTGTTTCCAGATCAAATGCAGGTTGTAGTTTGTTGCTTGCAGTTTTAAAGAGGAGTTATAGGCTTTGTGTAATGCGGGTTTTTGAATATTTCAAAAAAAAAAGAGGAGTTGAATGCAAGTTGTTTACTGATTTAAGAAATGCAGTTTGAAGAGATGAACAAAATTTCAGATTTCTTTTAGAATGAAAAATGAATAAAAAGGAAAGGAAAGAAAATGCAAGTTTTATATAACAATAATTGATTTAAATTAAAATTAAAGAAAAACAAACTCAAACAATGACACATGGCTTGAGCTATTACATTTGTCATTTTAAATTGATGATAAGTTTACACATGTATTTGTAAATGTTTTTGTTATTTAATTAAGTGTTAATGAAAATTAAACTTAATGAATGCATGTTCAAATTTTAAATTTTATTTTAAATTTCAAATTAAATTAACAAATCTCATTTTATAAATCAATATTTTAATAACACAAACATTTTTGTATCATATTTTAATATTCAAACTTGAATTAAAATGAATTTTAAACCAATAGAACATTTATCTTACGTATTTAAAAATCATAGAGTATTTTATTAAATATTTTTGAAAAGCTTAAATCCAAAGATAAATCATAATTCCTAATTTCAAATTATTAAAATTATGTTATACTAATTTAATTAAAAACAACTTGTCTATTTAAAATATATACAAATACATATACATTATTAAATAGAAAATAATTTTATCAGTTTATTAAAAATAAATTCACAAATTAAATATTTAAATAAAGAAGATTATTAAATCAAATCAAATTTATTAACAAAAATATCAATTCAATTTAAATTTAAACTTACATCATTAAATTTAAATTGTCCAAAATTCCGGGATATTACAGTTACTGAACGAACTAAAATAGAAAGATGTATACATATATATAGAAGAAAACAGGATGTATAAGGGAAGGTTTAACTGGTCAAGTGTTTTCTTCTTTTTGTTTTGTTTTGATCAAATTTTTATTTCTGAAATAAAAAGATTTGTAAAATTTTGAATAGACTTAATTTTGGCTAAGATGATGACATTTAATGCCATGGTTTCCTAATTTGTTTACACGCTATTATTATTTATTTTTGCTGTATATAAACATTTTGTATAAAGATATTTGTTTTATTATCTTCTAGCTTGCCACCATATACATATTTTTGACTGGTATTGTTTTATACCTTATGCTTACAAATTTTCAGCTTATGTTGTAAGCATACCCTAACTACTTAATTCCTGCTTTTATTTATATTTCTATTTTAACTATCAACATTTAAATTATATTCATATGTTTTACTTATATTTTATACTTATATTTTATATTGATAGAATTTGATTTTATTTTAAACATTATCATCCATATATATATATATATCAAATGATAACAAGGTAGAGCATTTTAATTTAATTATATAAGATAGATTTTATTGTAAATATTTTTAAGAGATTTTATTTTAAATTTTCAAATCAAATTTCCTTTTCAAAATACAAATCTATATAAATAAATGGCAAATATTTCAGAAGTCTTATTCATTTTAAAATGAAAATTTTATATTTTACTTAATTGGATTAAATATTTATTAAAATATTATTGCCAAAATCCCGGGTCGTTACATTCCTCCTCCCTTAAAAGAATTTCATCCCCGAAATTTAAAAAAAAAGATAAGTCGGAAGCTTTTATACCAACCATTCAAACATACATATCATTCATACATTAGCAAACAACCAGACAATTTATTATAACAAACATTACTAGCTATCCGGACACAAATCCGGATAAGCTTTCCTAAAACTATCCAGAGTTTCCCAGGTACAATCTCTGGATCCTCGCTCCACTGCGCTTTGACAAGCTTCACTACTTTGCTTCTGAGTTGCCTCTCGTCTTGATCAACAATCCGAACTAGATTCCTGACCATAGACAAATTTAGCTCGACCTCCAAATCTTCCTGGACTACTGGTTCTACAACTAATGAAGGATCATGAACAAATTTCCTTAGATGGGATACATGGAATACATTATGAATTCCAGACATCTGTTCTAGAAATTCAATTCTGTAAGCTACAGCACCAATCCTTTCCAATACCCAAAATGGTCCAATATATCTCGGGGCAAGTTTTCTCGTCTTTTCGAAACTAAGTGCACCTTTGAGCGGGGAAACTTTGACAAAAACTAAATCACCAATCTCAAATTCCAATTGCCTTCGCCTCTTATCCATGTACTTCTTCTGACGGTCCTAAGCAGCTCTCATCCTTTTCTTGATAAGCTCAACTTTAGCAGAAGCTTCATGAATCAAATCTGGCCCAAGCACAAGACGATCTTTCGATTCTATCCAACAGGATGGGGATCTATACGGTCTTCCTTACAAAGCTTCATAAGGAGCCATCTTAATACTCGCTTGGTAACTATTATTATAGGAGAATTCTACCAAATGAAGATGGTCTTCCCAAGATCCATCAAAATTCAAAACACAAGCTCGCAGCATATCCTCTAGAATACGATTCAGCCTCTCCGTCTGTCCATCTGTCTGAGGATGATAGGTTGTACTCAATCTCAAACTTGTTCCTATAGCTGATTGCTGAGCCTCGCAGAATTTGCTGGTGAAAATAGGATCTCGATCACTTACTATGCTGACAGGAACACCATGCAATCTGACTATCTCCCTCAAGAAAATCTCTGCCAGAGAAGCTGCAGTACGAGTTGCCTTAACCGGTATAAAATGGGCACTCTTAATTAAACGATCTATAATCACCCATATTCCATCGTTTCCTTTCTTGGTACTAGGAAAACCATCAATGAAATCCATCGAAATCATCTCCCACTTTCATTCTGAGACTTCCAAAGGCTGCAACAAACCGGCTGACTTCTGTTGATCTCCTTTAACCTGCTGACGGATAGCACAACTATTAACGAAAGCAGCTACATCCCTCTTCATGCTCAGCCACCAGAAAACTCTTTTCATATCTTTATACATCTTAGAGATTCCTGGGTGGATATTCAGTCTAGAGCGATGACACTCAGCTAAGACTTCTTGCCTCAATCCATCTATATTAGGCAGACACAAACGACCATTAATCCTCAAAACACCTTGATCGTCCACCTTGAAATCCGAATATCGACCATCCTTAGTTCCAAGAATTAGTTCCTCAAAAGATCTATCCTCCATTTTCTTACTTATGGTTCTTTCCTAGAGAGATGGAATAACTTCCAAAAGAGACAGAACTGCATTCCTGCTAAGAGCATCAACAACAACATTCGTCTTTCCCCAAGTATACAGAATATCCAAATCATATGATGCCAGAAACTCGACCCATCGCTGCTGCCTCAAATTAAGATCCTTTTGAGAGAAAAGATATCTCAACGGTTTGTGATCCATAAATAACTCAAACTTCTCTCCCAAGAGATAGTGTCTTCAAATCTTCAAAGCAAAAACAATGGCTAACAACTCAAGATCGTGCGTAGCGTAGTTCCTTTCATGTGGCTTTAATTGCCGACTCGCATACGCAATTACTCTTCCATTCTGCATCATCACTGCTCCCAATCCAACTATACAAGCATCTGTATATACTTTAAATTTGCTTTTTCCATCCAAAATAGCTAGCATTGGTGCACTGGTTAACCTCGTCTTTAACTCTTGGAAAGCTTCTTCACACTGGGATGTCCACTTGAACTTAGCTCCTTTCCTTGTCCGCTTAGTCAGATGCGAAGAAATCTTGGAATAATCCTTGATAAACTTTCTGTGGTAGCCAGCTAATCTCAGAAAACTACGAACTTCAGTCGGTGACTTCGGTTGCTTCCATTCCAGAATAGTCTCGACCTTCGCTGGATCTACAGAGATACCTTCTCCAGAACAAACTTATTCAATACATCTCGAAAGACTCGGTTCATCAGATCAACGAAGTAAGCAGGAGCATTGGTTAACCCGAAAGGAAACCAACCATTCATAGAAACAATTTGGTCCCCTGAATGCAGTCAAGGGAATACTGTCCTTGGCTACCCTTAACTGATAGAAACCTGAAGCTAAATCCAGTTGAGAAAAGATAGAAGCTCCATGAAGCTGGTCAAAAAGATCATCGATACGAGGAAGATGATATTTATTTTGAATGGCCACTTTGTTCAATTCTCTATAGTCAACACAGAATCTTAGCGATCAATCCGATTTAGTGACAAACACCGCCGTAGAACCCCAACAAGAAAAACTGGGCCTAATCAATCCCTTCTCTAAATGATCCTGAGTCTGCTTAACCAACTCCTCTCTCTCTAGGAGCCATCCTCCTACTAGGCTGAATCACTGGCACTACTCCTGGAATCAAATCAATACCAAACTCTATCTCTCGATGCGGAGGAAACACTTGACTTCCTCGAATACATCAGGGAAATCTTGGACCACATCGATATCTTCAATCTTCTCTTGAGAAGTCTCAACTCCATGTAAAAGACTGCTCAAGTGAATTCTAGAATTATCATACGACACTCTGGCAATCCTACCCAAATCAGTTTCCAAAGAAACTGTTCTCTTATCACAATTTAGAACAGCTTTATATTTATCAAGCCAATCCATCTCCAATATAAGGTCAAACCTCTTAAAATTCAACACAAAAGGGTCACAGAAAAACTATGGGACAGATAGGAAATCTTTAAGTCCTTACAGATCGTATCTAATCTGGTTACCCCTCCTATAGGATTAGATACCAAAATGGGACAGTCAACAGTACTAGGGTTAAGAAAGAACTTCTCTACAGATTGCAGAGAAGTAAAACTCAAAGAAGCACCCGAATCAAACAAAACTTTAATATACTTGCCATCTAAAATTAATGTACCTTCCAATACTCCCTTTCCTTTAGATGAAGTAGATGGTGCACCTTCCAAAGCAAATACCTTACTCTGCTGAGCTTTATAAAGAAGCGGGCAATCTTTGATCATATGACCTGGTTGGTGGCAATTGAAGCATACAGATCTCTGAACCAAAGCCGAACCCGGTCCACTTTGATGTGACTGTTGTTGTGTTGCTGAAATCCTTTCTTGGGACACTTATTCGCCAAGTGACCTTCTTGTTGACATATATAGCATTTGCGAGGTCTGTTGTTGCTTCCAGTCTTCTTCTTGCTCTGCTTCCTTCAAATGGGATTGAACTTCCTCTTATTTGGATTAGCAAAATTCCCTCCCGATGCTGCTACTTGTGCCACTGATCTCTTATTCATCAGATCCTCATATCTCAGAGCCATATCAATTAACTCAATAAATTTAGATAGGTATATAATTATATGAAATACAAATGCGCACTCTCAAAATAAATATTATTCCAGAGCCTAGGTATAATATCAACTTATGCTCTGATACCAACTGTGATGACCCACCCTCCTACTCACAGAAATACGTATCATCAATAAGAAAAGAAAGGGATAGAAATAGAAAAGAATAAAAAGAAAGAATAACAACATCAGAATCTCACATTGGAAACGGAACAAAATATAATACATCACATAACTATTACATAGTTTTACATATATCATAGTTATACAATATCATACACATGACAGTCATACATACATCTGTCACTAGTACATCCCAAAATACAACATACATCAACTAACACGGCGGAACTAGATAGATATATATGCCTGGACTCCTGTTCCAAGCTCCTCCAGAAACCAACACTCCAAAACCTATCACTTGGCTACTCATAAAAATTTGAGTATCCAAGAGTTTATGAAAAACATAAATAAACTCCGGGTCAGATATGTGTCTGGTATAAGTAAACGGTTTAAAATTGTTTAATTTTGGAAAACATTTGAAAATAACGGTATCACGTAAGACTTCCCACACATAAATATGGGTAAGTTTTTACCTTACGATAACCAAAATATTTTATAGGAAATCCAGTGATATTATAATAGTGTCAAGGGTTTTCAAGTAAAATGCAGAAATAGCTGAAATGCTTACATCTCACATTCCAACATAGGTTGACACAATCAAAATGTATGGCGCTTATTGGAAATTGGATTCCATACAATGGCAGGGCTACTGGGGTACCGCCCGTCATAGTACGGGGCCTAGATCACCGTACCAAGGATCACTCTTGACCCCCTACAACATAAGGCCGGAACTATTCCTTACTGAATAGTCCCGAACAAGATAACCCCGCGGTTGTAGCTAGCAACCGCCCACACAGCCGAAATAAAAAGGGACATCTAGACAGGGGTGTATCTCGTCCTGCTTGGGTGCTACCCACCTAACCTTGCTGCACGTCCCTTATTTTATCCATTCCCGGTTGATGAGGCTTGAGGCTACGATTACCTTATAGAATATATCTCTTAGAATTCCCATCGTCCACCTGACGATGTTCTGAAAGCATTCAATCCATACAAGTTCGTTTCGGGTTCGAATGAAACCGAAGGCATTATCTCGTTACACTCATTTTGGAATCATCCTCAGAGTCAACGATAATAACCCTTGCATTCTGAAACACCATCTCGGTCTTCATGTGGAAATTTACGACCTAACGTTTAATTTGGATCGATGTGGTTTTCGGATAATCATAATTGACACCCGATCCCGGTCTCATCGAAATCCAAACGCCATTTTAAAGGTCAAGTTGTTTATTAGTTTAAACAGTTTAATTCAACACTTTGAATTCACATAGAATTTATCCCAGATAAATCATGCACAATCATCATAGATACATCAAGGCATATCACAGAGTATCACAGAATATCATCAAATATATATCACAAATCAGATACCCTACTTATACAATCATCCATACGCAAGTATCTTAATCCTTATTATAATTAATGCAATTTAAATCAATTACTTGAGAATTAATCCCTTAATCTTGTTTCATTAATCATTAATTATCAATTAATTAATTATTCCATTTCAAATCGTTTAATTAATTAATCATTTCTTAATCAATTTATTAAACCTTAAGTACTTAATTAATTACCTCTTAATTATTAATTAATAACCTTAATTTTTAATTAATAAAACTTAATTACCCATTTATTAATCGCTAATTACTTAATAAATCAATTATTAATTCGTAATTAAATTACTTTATTAGATAACTACTAATCATACATTAATTAACTTTAAGTAGTTAATTAAAAATTTATTTATCACTTAATCATTGATTAACCAATCTCTAATTACAATTACAATTTAATTATTCTTAATTACTTTCTAAAATAATTAGTTAATGAAAATTATTCATCTTAATTAACATTTTAAAAATCTTCTTTAAACTTTGAAAATCAAATTATTACTAACTATAAACTTAAATGTTAATACTTAACTTAAATTAATTACTTAACTAAAATATCAATTAAGAGTTTAAAACATTGTAAAGTATTAAGTAAAATAATTAAAACTTGTATTAAAGTCTTAATGTAAGTTGTTAAACATTTATTAAGTCGACAAAGCTTAAAACTTGTTGAAACACAATTTGCTTAACTTTTTTTTTTATAATATTGCAGTTCTGAAAAACCCGAGACTTCCCCTGATTTACTCGAGTAACACTTCGAGTTTCTCACCAGATTCCCCGAGCCACCTCTCGTACTTCATCTTCTTCTTCTTTTTTTATTTCCAGAAGTTTTAGTTTAAGTAAAAATTATAGCCTCAGAAACTCTCACGCGTACTCGGGAAAAACTCGAAGCAAACGATCCTCTTTCTCGAGTAACGACTCGAGACGCTCACCCCACAACGACACTAACACCAACTCACTACGCCGTACACATGCACGGCGACGCACCGTAGCTGCGGCGAACTCCATCACCTCAGCCAAGTCGCAAATCTCACAAATATTTGAAAACCAAACACGATTCGCCTCCAAAAATTTCAAATCGAATAATAGCATTTTGCTCAAAACCTGAAGCTCAACCCAAACAATATAACAACCTCGCCACCGCCGCTCAGGCCACCGGAGACGCCCAAACTTCGTCCACACCACGATAACATACTAAGCTACCATCCCCTCGAGTCTCGTGAAACTCGATCACGTATAGAAGACGAACACGCCTCGTTTCTTAACCACAACAAAAACGAACTTTAAACCCTAAAATGATCTCGACCCATCAATTTATGCAATGGAAAAATTTTATGATAATTTTCTCGAAATCAATGATGTTCATACTTGCTTCAAACAAAATTCTAACATTTATAATAGATTCGATTGTCAGAAAATGGATAAAATGCATAATCTGATCAAATACGAACTGCTCTTAGAGTACTAAACTAAAAATCTTCATTTTTGTTTTAAAAATCTTTATTTGCAGTAAGGATTCAATTTATGAACTTGAATTAGTATTTTATAACAATCAAATTTATCAAATAATTTCTTGTTTGCCTGTAGAACAAGATTACAGTGGTATATTTTACCAACATGGTTTAATCAGCTTTTAAAAATCTTGCTTGAGGTTTAACATCTTGTTTGAATGAAAACTGAAAGATTTACAATGATTGGATGAAAATAATTTGAGTTTGAATAATATTCAACCCTGTATCAAATAGCAGAGAAGTACAGAGCAACACAGAATTATATTCAAGACTAAAGCATATACAAACCAGATTATCAATGAATCCCCTGAACTGTTGTTTTATTAAACTTAAAACTTTAAAAATTCTTGTTTACTCACCTAAAAGTTTTTGAACAGAGAACGATTCCTGTTTCTGAAAACCTGTAGTTGGAAACTGCCTTTGAGTTCCTGTCTGTTTTTGTTGAATGATTTTAAGCTTTGGAAAATGAAGATGCTTATTATATTTTTCCTGGTTCTCTTAGGTTGTTATTGAACGAACTAAAATTGAAAGATGCATGCATATATATAGAAGAAAACAGGATGTATAAGGGAAGGTTTAACTGGTCAAGTGTTTTCTTCTTTTTGTTTTGTTTTGATCAGATTTTTCTTTCTGAAATGAAAAGATATGTAAAACTTTGAATAGACTTAATTTTGGCTGAGATGATGGCAATTAATGCCATGATTTCCTAATTTGTTTACACACTATTATTATTTATTTTTGCTGTATATAGATATTTTGTATAAAGATATTGTTTTATTATCTTCTAGCTTGCCACCATACACATATTTTTGACTGGTATTATTTTATACCTTATGCTTACAAATTTTTAGCTTATGCTGCAAGCATACCCTAACTACTTAATCTTGCTTTTATTTATATTTCTATTTTAACTATCAACATTTAAATTATATTTATATGTTTTACTTATATTTTATATTGATAGAATTTGATTTTATTTTAAACATTATCATCCCCCCCCACACACACACATATATGTATGTATCAAATGATAACAAGGTAGAGCATTTTAATTTAATTATATAAGATAGATTTTATTGTAAATATTTTTAAGAGATTTTATTTTAAATTTTCAAATCAAATTTCCTTTTCAAAATACAAATCTATATAAATAAATGGCAATCATTTCAAAAGACTTATTCGTTTTAAAATGAAAAGTTTATATTTTACTTAATTGGATTAAATATTTATTAAAATATTATTGTCAAAATTCCGGGTCGTTACCAGTACCTTTAGAGAAATGATCGCTATAATATTTATGAATCACCGTAATATTTATATATGATTATTGCTTTGTCGTAACCCAAACACCAAGAAGTTAGATTGTCGAAAGAAGACAACTTATTAAGATACAATTAAGCCCCAGATGAGCCCGTGACACTCTTAATTCCAAAGTCTAACCATTATTGTTAGTCAATTTAAATAAGAAAATGCAATTTGTGGGCCAATGAAGGGTGATGAAATCCCTCCACCTTAAGCGGATTTGGGTGTTGCTCTTAGAAAAGAAAAATATGATGAAATGAATGCAAAATAGAAATTAAACATGTATTAACAATGCAATTATGAATGAAATTTGATTTTGTTTGGATATTTAAAATGCAAACAACCAATAATGCAATGAAAACAAAAACAATAGATAAGAGCACGATACTAGAGCATGCAGAACTATTAACAATTTATTTTAAAGCGGCGATATTTTTTATATTAACTAAGCAAGTAGAGCAGTTTTAGCAAGCAATTCTCTTATTTTGAATTTTTTTGCAACTCGAAAACTTGAACGAGATATATACAATGTATTTTTGTTTTTTTTAATATCAAGGAAGAATCAGAAACAACTTGTTTTTTTTATTGAAAACCTCACTAGGGCCCGACCCAAAACAAATGAAACCAACCTGCTAAAAAAAAAAAAGAATCCAAAACTTCACTAAACCAAGCCAATTAATTTCTCAATTCACAATTATAACAATTCTCATCAGAATTCCAATTTCTAAATTTTTAGAAGAAGGTGGAGGGGAAGGAGATTGTGGTCGTAGTTGCTTTAGGCAAAACATGATTTAGGCGGTTTGGCAGCGAATCTGGGTAAGGCGATTTGCTAATTGTAGAGGCAGGTCGAGGAGATTAGGGGATTTGGGTTGAGGTTGTCAATCATGGCGACAGTGGAAGGTGTCGCTGATTTTGGTTCGAGGTAAGGATGGAGACCGGTGGTCTGGTGTGTGATTCGACGATTGCTGGTGGAGATGTTGTTATGTGGGTATTGGATGTGCTGCTGTGTTTGAGGTCGGGCGATGTTGTATGAAGAGAGGGAGGAGATGATTATATTCGGGTTGCAGGTGAAGTAAGGTTCTGTGTTGTTGGAGTACGGATGTTCAAGTTGTTGGTGAATTTGCGTGGGGATTGGAGAGGCAATGCAAAGGGGTGGATTGAGGAAATAGGGCGTGGGGAGGTGAATGTAGACAGAGAAGCGCAATGGTCATGGGTTTTCTGATGTCGAAGTATACGGTGGTTGTTTGATGAAGGCAGTGTGGGGTTATGAAAATTGCAAGGGTGGTTGAATGTATGAGATGGTTGAATTTTGGTGAAAGAGGAAGTGTGATGGCAGGAAGATATAGGAGGATGTTGGCAGTAGCAAGGCGGTTAGGAGAAGTTGCAGCTTTGGGATGGTGAAATGGTCAGTATAGGAGATCTGGTTACTGTGAGGTGGTGAGGAAGTAGGAGATTGATGTGTAAATACAGGAGTAGTAGAGGGTTGGTTAAAGCAGAGGTATGTAATGTGGTGGTTGAAGCGATGTTGTATTGAAGTGAATGCAGGTTGGTTGGTGGTGAATTACTGGTAATGGTGGTGAAGGCTAGTTGCTGGTGGACTTGATGGGAGAGGAGTTACAACAGCCTATGGAAGTTGTTATAGGTGATGATGAATGAAACATGACAGTGTTAGGAACTTGGTGGCGGTGGTGTTGTGAGATGATGGAGTTTTGTTTGATGGTGAAGAGGCAGTTGTATGGTTAGGAGGGGAGTTACTTGATTGCTACAGTGAGGTTGGAAGGTTGTGAATGAAGGAGCAAGGTGAAGGAACTTTTGTTGTAGTATTTGTACAGTAGTTTGTAGCGGATGGTACGGCAATGCTGGGGATTGCAGGTGATAAGCTTGATGTAGTTATGGTATTTGCGAGTAGAGTTGTTAGGCAGAGGAAGTGGGAAGGTTGCTCTGCTTATTATGTTGAAGGGAGGATTGCAATAAAAGAAAACAAAGCATAAAACAAAATAAACATAAATTGACAATATAGATTGCACAGTGAAATTGCAATGTATTATAATGAAATGCAGCAAAGAAATGTACAATTGCACAGTGAGATGTAAATGAAAAATGCAATGTAGATTTTCTATTCTTTTTTTTAATGAGAACAGCAAATGCAATGTATAGGAATGAAAACGGTAATGAGGAATAAAATGAAATGCAATACCAAGATGAAAACAAATGCAATGAACTGTTTGTATGTTTGTGTATGTCTATATGTGTGTGTGTATTATTTTAAGGATAACACAAAATAAAATAAAACAACAACAAACGTAAAAATAATTCAAAGAATAGAATTAACCTAGAATTGTTTTTCCCAACAACGGCGTCAAAAACTTGTTGAAACGATGGAAATTTCTATCGATTTGAAAACCACCATTAAAATATAATCGTTGTAAAAACTGCAAGTACACGGCATACAATCATACTACTTATGCTAGTACGGGTTGATCTTCTGGGAAAGAATTAAATTCTAACACTCAATCAAATCAGTCCAAAGTTTTGAAGTGGTTTTTAAACGAAGAAAAATTGTATAAAATAAACTAGGGCAAAGTTGAATAAAACTATGTAGTTAAGAAACAACTTAGAGCCAAATCCACTTCCAGTCATTCATATAAATCAACATAAAATTCATTTATAATCTTTCACTAAAATATTAAGTAGAAATGATAGATGTGCTTATTATAAGTATGATTTATTTGTGCTATTAATTAGTACAACTTAAATCATCAAACTCTAACACACCATTCAAACCCACTTATCAACATTCATGAAAATAACATGAAATTAAAAATAAAATTTATATTAAGTATGATCTATTTACTATGAATTAGTAATATAGACCATCCAATTTTGATTCTAGCTTAACTTTCATCATCAAAATCAATTAGGCAAATGATCAAATAATTTATGTTTACAATGGAATAAGCATAATCTATTTGAGATGCCAATATAGACTATCGAATTCACTAAAAAAACATAAACCACCATCATTCAAAAAATTTCATTTAGCACAAAAGAGAAATCATAAATGAAATCATTATGTTAATTTAATATTTTTCATTAGAGCTCCATTACCCCTAAATTGAAGGGATTTAGCTACTCATATTTGAAAACGTGTTAAGTTAAAATGATTTCAAATAAAAAGAGAGGAAAATAAGAGCTAATTAAAAGAAAAAAGAGATAACTACTGGAATGAAATAAAACTAAACTAATTATAAGAATTAAATTGATACTACTAACATTAAACAAGAAAGCATAAACTAAGTAGGAGTGCATAAAATAAAAAATGCATGAAAGTAAAAAACAAAGCTAAGAAGCCATTAAAGAATTAAACTTTGTTTGTGGTTACGATATTGCATAAAAAAGAAGAAGATCGTTACATGAAACATAAGGGGTATTTATACATACTTAAAACCCTAATTCATATTTTAGTGACTAGCTAAAATGCCCCTTGAGAAAGTGTAACCTTCAAGTAATCATTAGGGAAATAATTAACCCTTGCTAACATGCCTTTAAGCCTCCATTAACATGTGCATGTGCTTTTACTTATGGACTATATGTTAGTAGGTATGTAGGCTCCTACATGTTGTATGAATTCTTTTATTTCCATTCTCTATTTGCTTTCAACAAGAATGCATGCATTCATCCATGAAACCCCTTCATATCTATTTCCCACAACAAAAATAAAAATGTGCAAATAAATTTTCTCAAATTAAATCATACATAAAATTACCATTTTACCCCACAAATGAAGATGAATAATTGATGATTTGAAAATAATTTAAATTTTGGTTTAAACATGTAAAATCCTCTAATATGCTCATTTATTTAATTAAAAGAAGATTAAACATGGAAGTAAAAATATACACTTTTATGTGCACATCATAGATCTGAACTTATTTTGCGATACAATATTATTTATATGAAAACATTATATTCGGTAATTAGATTATTAATAAATAAAATGATTTTGGAGTTTTCTACATTAATTAAAAGTCCTAATTGGTTATTAAAATTAAATTAAGGCTTTGTAATGCTTATTTGCTGACATAGAAGTAATATCATGAATTTAATGAAGTATTCAAAGGGATTTTCATATCATTTTAAATGTTTCTACATGTTATTTTAATACAATAAATATCTTTTTGTTAAAATATATTATCAATACTTTCAAAACTAACATTTTTCTAAAAATGTAACTACTTTTATAAACTATAAATTTGTTCGCATTTTCTGTGTAACGAGAAATCAAATAAATGGAGTTATCATATCGTATGGCATGAGACTTTCGGTAATACTTCTCTATGTTATTCATCAAACTTGTTGCATAGATATAGTACGAATTGAGTGAGTTTATGAGCATTGAATAAATAATCGAGTAACGTATGGTGGTATTGAATGCCGTTGTGATATTTTTTTGTTACTCTCTATAAGTAAATGACACTCATATGGGAATTTGTATTATATGAAGTGTTTCTTGTTGTGGTGAGCAACAATACACACACACACACACACACACACACACACACATATATACGTATATGTATTGTTGGTCACCACAACAAGCAACACTTCATATAATACAAATTCCCATATGAGTGTGTGTGTGTGTGTCATTTTTCGTGTGTCAGCATATGACATTATTTATAGGTATTATGTGTGTCTATCACTATCTGACTCCACTTATGGTATGGGAGTGAACTAGATTAGGCTAGTATCCATCCTAGCGGCCTAAATACGTGGTTTCTCCCTGATTCATGGCACATTTTTTATAACATAGCTAAGAGCTATTGATGAGAGTGTTTTCCCCTATGTCACACAAGTCAACAGTATGTTACCATTAGGGGCACTTGTAGGGTAGTGAACGAGGCCTCGTATAGATGAGCACTCGATGGGTATGAGTCAGATATCCATCGTGGTAACTATTATTGTAGTAGCCGAGTCAGACAAACACATGTGTGGCTCCTGAAGCAAGCAAATGTGTTGTTATTCTCCCATCTTGTTTCAATGTGTATGGTAGATAGATATATATATACACACACAATTTATATCTTATTGAGATGATGAGTATAACTATACTTGAGATCTTGAGTTCAAAGTGTATTCGATCCCTGTATTATCCATACATATTTGTAATACTCGGGCCAGCCTCAGACATTGCAGGACCAAGTACAGAGTGGATGGTTGGATTCACTTGGGGTTTTTGAGAGGTCTGTAGTTACTATAGGATGATACATTGCCTATATATTTTGTATCCCCATTTATGTATATTTTACGATGTATGTATACAGTGGTCTAGTAACAACCATTTTGTAGACTCACTTAGACATTGTATATGTGACATACTATATTTTGTTCGTTGTGTTCTGATTTTGTGTACTCTATTATTATTTTCCTGTATTATGTATTGTTACGTTCAAGAGGCGCATGTGTTTATTGCTTTGTGATGATACTGTGTACTATTTGGTAAGTATTATACGATTTGAGATTTGTACCGATGTTAGCCCAATGGAATATTCATGTATGTAAGCCCAGTTTCACATCATTCTCCATATTACCAAACAGTATTACTTAATGATACTCTTTGGTACTATAGGTATAGAGGTAGGGTGTTTCATATATAATTATATAACATAATAAAATAGATATATAGAATGTTTAGACATTAACAATATCCTTATATATTCTTAGGCATTAACAATATAATTAATATTTTGTATGTATGAAAATAGTGTTATAAATGAGTTGCTGTAACATAATAAAAATGTATAAACAGAAAAAGGTTTATTAAACACTTAACTAGAATCAAAATTCTGACAAAAATTCAAAGTTGTCTACTGTAGCTAGATCAAAAATGTTACATTTTTCTTTAAAATATTGTATAGAAAATTATTATTTTATTATATTCCTATACTTCATATATATTTCTTTTTTTCCTAAATTTATTTTCACATATAATTATATAGGTCAAAAATAATTATATAGGTTAGAATTGGGAAAAGATGAACGTTACCTCAAATCGATTATTCAAAACCGGAGTTGATATCTATGTAGCAATGAACCAATTATTCCTCCCAAAATAAATGAACTAAAAAATACCAAATGAATGAAATTCAATAATTACACTAAATTTGAAAAGAAAACAAGGTTTTCAACTTTATCTGTAACAAATATCACCACCGAATAGGAGATTCCATCGTATCCACATATTTATAAATCGTGTAGGCCTCTAACATTCCAACTGATAAATCGTATGATCTAAATGATCTAACATGCTCTAGCTCCCTACTCCTAATGTACTCTGTATCTAACTGAACGTTATCAAAACTAAATCAAAGCATATAACTAGTAGATAAACTACTCAATGCATAAGGACTATAAATACTACCTAAAAGAACTTCCATACCTCATCTAGAGTCCTTAGAAACTCTAATTGCTGCTCTACAGAGACAACCACTCTTCCTTATAGACCTGAATGAGCTTGGGTAAGAACCACTACCACTATCTCCCCCATGTATAGTCATACTAGAATCTATCACCATCTCATCCCTATCCTCTTTCTGAACATCTTGTATCAAAATAATGTCACTATGCATTAATTCATAATCATCACACTCCCCAATCAAATCAGTATGCATCGTTTTTCCTAAACAAAAGTACTATGCAATAGGTTATCACTTTTCGAAATATCTTTCCATTCTTTTTCTACCTCCCTATCTTCATCAATCATCTTATTACATTAACTCCTTCAGAATCAAAATCCATTTTAGTAACTAAAATCCTATCAACATATGCCCACAAATTCTTCTTCACGCTATTATCCCTCATTAAAGAAATTTTGTTATTATTGCACGGTAAAAGTGCACAACATGTATCATACGTATCAACAAAAGTTCCCATTAGCGTGCATGTAACTCAATATGACTAGTTCCGGTACTATCCCTTCTGCATGTACGTTGTCCATATCAACAACATCAATCAAGGTGAATTGATTTGTGCTTTCATTCAAAAAATCAGCCAAACATAGCTTATCACATTTCACACCATCAACCTCACTTTCTGTCCTAACTACTTTAACATCCACACATCTCGTATTAAATCCTAACGCATCATCTATTTCTTCTTTAATGTATAAGTTCTCTACCTGCCAGTATGAACTCAATCTTCCACTTTTACATAGTTCACCATCTTCAACTCAAATCATAACTTTATCTCTCTCATACGCTTAAAATTCATCTAAATAACAGTTGCCCATTCCATAGGTGCAACTGAAAGAACCGAGCCAGTCGAAAGAGGGTTAAATAGGTGAATTTAATTTTTATTTTATTTTTATCTTAATTCTGCCTATGAAGCCTAAATGGATTTTAGATTCAATCTAAAATATTCTAAATAAAGTATTCATTTTATTTAATATGTAAAAAATTGATTAAAAATTAAATGTATGAGTATATCAAATATACCTATGTATTTAACATTTGCTAGTTAAAGTTAATATTTTGAATGAAACCTTTTGTTTCTTCCTCAAAAACTTATCCAATTAATCGAGGGAAGATTTCTCTTCTATTAGAGAGAGAAACGAAACCTTTCATTTCTCTCTCTTTAATTAAATTGATTGATTTATTAAAAGTCATTACCGAGCAATTTATACTCAGCATAAATTGTGAGTATGTACAAATATACTCTAGCGTAAATTGTGAAAGTGCAACAGATAAGAAGTGTACATATTTAATGTAACCTTATGAAGGTGCTGGTTTTTACACCGCAACGGACCTTTTTCCCTCTACATATGCCTTGTTTGTCTAAAGTTTTGCATCATAAACATGCATAATAAAAGATGTACAATAGTTTGAACATACGTGTGTGCGTGTGTAGAAATTACACTCAGTAAACCTATATAATTTGAAATCTAAATTAATATTAATAAATTAACTTTCTACTCTGGAAATATTTCAAATCAAGAATTACGTTAATATATAAAATTCATCGTATTAATTTGAACTACGGTATTCTATATACATAAAATAACATGTGATGTTTCAAATCTTAAATTAACTTATTTCAATAAAAATCTAATTTAATATATACGTATACATGCATGTATGTATTTACGTGTGTTGATTTGCTAAAACTTAAAGATAATGATATCGAAACATACATTTTACTTTAAAAGAGAAAAAATAGATATGGAATTTTAGACAATATTTTAAATTTAGATGGAAATAAAGTTGTTAGGTTTCAAACAAAACTCCATACATGAATACAAAAATTTACTCCTTTTTTTTAATGAAAACAATACTCAAAACAACTGTATTTAAAATATCAACCAATGTAACAAAGCATAATTTCAATAAAAATATAATTGATTAATATATATATATATATATATATTTATATATAGTATAATACTATAAATATGATTTCCAATCGCAATGATGTTTTTTTAAAACAATAAAAGGAAAAACAATAAGGATTTGAACAACTTGGCATGTATAAATTCTTGATAGAGTATTTGTTGAAACTGGCCAGCCCGCAGCGGAGTAATTGGGCAAATTTCAATTTTTTTTACCTATTTGGATTTTAGTTTGGCCTATGTACTCTAATTCATTTGGTAATTTTCTAAATTTTCTGTTAAATAAAATCAGTATTTTATTTGAATTTGTAAACAAAGTTTTATTTATATATAATTTGTATTATTATATGTACGTACGTGTATCATGTACATATATGCATACAGGCACACATGCAACAGAGTAATGTGTACATGGTTTGACATGCTCGTGTATAGATGTTGAGATTTATACCGCAAACGATATGTTAGCCCATCTTGTACTCGACTTTTTGTCTAAATGTATATATATTTGCATCATAATAATAAATTTAAATAAATGTATAATATATGTATTACTATACACATACACTCGCATACATATATTAAAAGTTAGTTATAAAGTTTATAAGTAAAACATTTATAATATATATACATATGTATGTATGTAGATATATATATATATATATATATATATATATATATATATATATATAATAGTAATTAAATCATTAAACTAATTAATTATTAGTTTATAAAATTTTAACATGTGTGTGTGTGTGTATATATATATATATATATATTTGTGTATGTGAGTGTGTGTTCGTAAAATAACATGAAATTCATGAATAATTTAATAAAATAATATTTTATTTTAACTTGATTTATACAATACATGTAAATATATATAATTATACATAAATATAAATATAGATATAAATTAATATAAATAATATAATTAATTTTTTAAATATATTTCGATAAATTTAGCCCTCGACAATATATACGTGTGTGTATTTTTCTATTCAGTTTTGATAAACATTTTAAAATTAAAGAACCCTATAAAATTAAAATTAAAATTATTTTCAAAATTTTAATTTGTAATAAGTGTTACAAAAAATTTTCAAAATGCATACATTTCTTATAAAATTTACATATATAGACATTTCAAATTATATACTCAGTTTTAGGTTAAATGATTAATTAAATATATTTATTTGAAGTAAAAAAACTTTTTTTATTCTTGTTTCTGAATGTATATTTTATATAAATAAATTTTATAGTACATCTAATATATGATTTATAATCTTTAGCAATAATTACTAGTTTATTGAAATTAATTATAATAATATTTTATTATATAAATAAAAAAATTCATGCCGTGAGCACCAAGTATAATAAACATTTACTAAATAATATTTATTTATTTATATAAATGCAATAATTTACACAACCAACTAATTTGTGATAGCTTTTCGATATTCAAGATTTGTAATATAATCTAATATATTATCACATAAATAACATAAAAAACAAATGTAATATGATAAAGATAAAACAGAGACTTAACTTTCACTAAAGTCCTTGCGTACACGTTGAAACATTTAATTGATCCCCTTGAATCCGTTCAAAAATCATAGGTTGTTAGCTCCCGAATTTCCTTAACACAGACGATCAAATTGAAGAGTTTTGATGTAATTTTGTACTTGGATTTTCTGGATTAGAGAGGATGGTTGTTAGCCCAAATTTATAGAGAGGAAGGAGAGAAAAATTATTAAAAAAATGGTGTGAAAGGTGGAATATAAATAGGAAGTCAAGGGAGAGAAAAGTGGATCACATCCCAATATCTCTCCCTTATCAATTCCACTCTTTTAACCATTCAAATCTTCTCCAAGTGCTATTATATGGCTGCCTAAATCAAGCATTTTATGGCCTAAAATACCTTTCCTATACGGGCCTCAAATCTTGTCTAGGTCCAAACAATATTCAATGTAATTTTAAATCTTATTTAACTGCCTACCGATATCGTATATCGATCAGTATATTTATAACTATTGCAAACACGCCTTTTAATATTGTTAAAAATACATCAAATAAAATTTTATAATCAATATTTTATAAATATTACTTAATTTAAGTACTTTATAATAATTTGTAAATTAATTACATAAGATGGTAAATGGATTAACTATTCAACGTTTCCGTTGTGTGACTTTTAGGTGTAAATTTGGTCAGCAGTTAATATCAAACATTTCAAATATTAATGTTTACACATCATTTAGTAGGTAGTGTGACATTGTGGCTAAATTTATTGCTTACTTGGTTTCAATAAGATCCAATTTTACTTTATTAAGTGTTACCCGTTCATGGCGATTATTTACACCAATTCTTTTTATCAAAACTATATCACTTTGGACTTACGGAATTTGATAATGGTCAAAATTCCAATATCATACATGTTAAACTCTATTGTCCAAACATAAAGTCCTTGGTTCAGTAATAACAATAATTATTACCCAAACTTCTCTAGCCAAAGACTTTGACTTTGAATTGACATCAGTTGACCGTTATACTAACCTCATATAACCGAGGTGACCAATCCTCTCTTAAATTGTATTTCACTACCATTCCTCCTACTCGACCCAACTGTAGTCACTCAATGGACGTCGTGCCACAATCTAACTTTAATCAAAGTGGAGCTTCCACATTGAAGATAACTGGTACTCTCAAGTCAAGAGAATTTCTTAATTTTGTCACATTAATATTTTCCATTTGACTTTAATTATATTAACTAACATAAATCTATCGAGTGATTCCTTCCATGGTTATCCAATAATTATCAGCATGTAACCCCTTGGTGCCCTTAGTAGTCATGAGTAATACATTGCCCAACATTTGGAGAGCACTAAGTACTCTCGTCTCAATGGATGCATCAATATCCATTCTCGATACATCTTGAGCGGGAATATTTAAAATGGTATGGTTAATTTCATTGGGATAAATTACTCATGGTTACGACACTTTGTAACTACCATCACAAAACATACCATATATGGATTTTCTATTAGATATGCTTTTAATTAAATTAATTAATTAATTTAACACATTATATCAAGTATATAATAGAAAGAAAACATCTTTTATTTCGAGCGAGATTGGTTATTGAGTTAAATATATGTAACAAACTACCTAATTGCCCCTAGGGCATACCCTTAACTCTATGAATCTTCCACTTGCACTTAGGTTCAATTATGGAATTTCTATCTCATCCTTCCAATTAATTTAATGAGAACTGATTGAAATGTAATGACCCGCAAATCTACACAATACAAACTGACAATAAACTGCAAATGTCCAACCCAAATTGAACGAAAAGACAGATAGTTATGGGAAAAAAAGAAGAAGAGAAGAGAAGAAGAAAGAAAAAAATAAAACAACATAGAATCTCATAATCGCAGCGGAACACATATAATATAATATCAATAATCTTTACAAAAGAGAGACTATAATATACATATATCAATCGGAGTACAACAACAAATCACTAATCATTTGCCTAGACAATTATAACAACCTGTCCTCAGATATGCCGATAATTTAAACAACTAATGCAGCGGAAAATAAACATATATGTGAATACGACCTAAAGACTTCTAGCTCATCTACTAAAGCTCCAAAGCATCAAATCTATACATATGCTCGGTCTGACCCAAGCATTGAAAGAAAAGAATGTCCGGATTAGTCTGATAAACCAGCTTTAGAAAGCTCATCTCAATTGATCTTTAAAGTTATCAAAAACTTTCTTTTTCAAAACAAAGGTATCTCGTAAGACCACGCCGTACAAAAACATGGACGGGTTTTTACCTTACGATAACCAACATTTCATATCAAATTTTGTTATATTATACTAATGTCTATTATACAAGTAATATTAATCATAGCCGAAATTGTTACATTATCAAATTCTAGCATAATATGTTCTACAATCAAAATGGTAGGCACGTATTGGAGAATGGATTTCCATATAGTGGAAAGTTTAGGGATGACCTTCCTTATAGTATATCTCTATAGGGATGCACCAAGGATCACAAACAATCTTCTGCATCTGGTAAGATCGATCTATCCCTTTTTGGTGCTCATACATGGCCTGGATAGAAACCGAATATGTCATTACCCTGGTTATAACCAACCTATCTGCGATCTCATAATATACACCACATACTCGACATATAAAGAGTGATCTAGAAAGGTGATGATTATACCCTAATGGTTGCGAACCACATAGCCTTTCAACATACCATGTTTAGGCCATTACCGGGTGATGAGGCATGAGGTAATGATTACCTTTCACCTAGCACATTCCACTTTGAATGCCACATTTCCAATTCCATCACACACTATTGGTTTCCAAAAATGTACAAACTCTGAGCTCGTACGTCTTAGAGAAGGTTGTTAAGCTAAGAGAAGTTGCCTTCTATGCCACCAAATAGATGTACATTTGTAAAAAGCAATGTACATTCATTTTAGAATGCAATGTCAAATATTCGTCCATACAAGTTACCTGGGAACAGAATAAATCGAAGGTACTCTCCTATTACATCCTATTGGGAGTCATCCCTAGGATTAGTAGAGAGAAGTCCTTGCATATCGAAAATTTTCATAACGAAACACTACTGCCACCATATATACATATACATATACATATACATACATACATACATATATATATATATAATGTGCATCGTGGGTCTAGTGGCAAGTAGCCCTGCATCATGAAGATCTCTGTCTTAAAAAATCATCAACATAAACCTGCACTTTCAAACGCATATTGTAACATTCCTGGTTTTTAGGCCAAAATAAATTTGGTAATTAATATTAATTTATGGATAAATTGGCGAATTAATTTGAATTTTTCAAATTCAATAAGATATGTGCTAGTTTATTTATATAAATAGATTTTTATTTGAATTTAAAATGCAAAAATAAATATATTGGCCAAGTTTAAGTAAGGTATTTGTCAAGGGTATTCTCAAACAAGTTTATAGATTTAAAATTTTAGAGATTAAATATCTTTGAAAATTAATTTATTTAGTTTTGGAATAATTATGTAGTAAGTCAATAATAAATCAATTCATAAGTATTTTAAAATGGGATCTAATTATGATTGATTAAGAATGTGATTAAGATAAATGGCTTATCTTAAATAATGTTTTTAATTTATTAATTAACTTGAAAGTTTTAAGTTAATTCAAAGGTTTGTTAAATAAGATTTAAATAATAATTTAGTAGTTTATTAAGATAAGGGTTACTTAATTTGACTAAAGACATAAGTAATTTTGGGTGAATTAATTAACTCAAGTGATTATAGGACAATTAACTAAGGTAATTAAGGTTTATTAATAAACGTAACTAATTAATTTATGTGGGTAATTAAGAGGTGATTAATTAGTGTGAATGGTTAAGGTTGGATTAATTAATTAAGATACTTAATTAATGAATTAATGCAAGTAATTAATGGTTAATTACTTAATGTCATTAATTAAGGAGATTAATTAATATGATTGATATATGTAATTAATTAAAGGATTAATTAAGTAATTAAAGGTTAATTACTTGATAATTAAAGGTTAATTAATTAAAGTAATTAATTAAAGGGTTAATTAATTAAGGTTAATTAATTTATGTAATTAATTAATTAGGGATAATTAATTTATTAAAGATAATTAATTAAGATTAATAATTAAGGTTCATTAATTCCATTAATTAATATCAATTGATTTGTAATTAATTAACCATGATTGAGTAATTAATTCATAAGTAATTAATTTAATTGGAAATTAAATTTGAATTAATTAGGGATTGAATAATTAATTAATTCTATTATAAATGACTATTGAATGCTTGGATTGCTTATCGACGATTGAATTGATGTTATCTCTGATTTCTGATATTCTATGCTATAAATTGAGCTGTGATGAATGTAATTTATTTATCTGTGATGAATTTACATATTTATCTATGAATCTGTGAATGGAAGATAAGCGTTATAGATTATACCGCTGATCGATATTGATATGCTTAAATTTGTGACGATTGATGATATCGCACTATTGTGTAAACCCATGGACTACACCTTACACACACAAATATGGATTGCACGATGAAATTGGTTAAGTCACAGATAATTTGAATTTAATATTATTTTATTCAAATGATGAAATGGTTTTAAAAAGTTGAATTTTAAATTCAAAATGGTTTGGAATTGGAATTGGGTTTAATTGAAAAAATTTTGAAAAGGAGTTTTAAAGATGAAAATTATTTTGAATAACTTGTTAGAGTTTTGAAATTTAAATAGTTTGATTTGAATTCAAACTCAAGATTTGAAGTTGAGTTCTATAAATATATGTTTGGAAATTATGGTTTAAAAAGGTTATACAAGTCATATAATGTATTTATTTGGGTTTTAAACCATTTTAAAAGTATTATTTTGGGAATTTGAATTTAACCAAGTCGATACTTGAAGGGCATTAACTTGAGCAAATGAAATTGGATTTTCCCGAAACGAAAACTCTTTGTTCTCAAATGATAATTGCTTTTATATAAAGGAAAGAACTTTCGGTTTTGTTGAAAGGTTTTCAAATTTGAAATGGAATTGTTTTTGAAAGCTATGAATAAATCTTTGTGAAAGAATGGTGAACTTTGTTTCAAAGTAAAGAGGATCTTAAAGGTGTCTCTTTTGTTTAAAAGATTGTTTAAACCATTTGAAAGAAAGGTTTAAAGATGTGACTTAACTAAGATCCCATATACCCATATATTTTCAAAATCTACGCTCATTATTGGGTTTAGCCGAGAGAGAACTTTATGTCATATAACCCATTTCGAATAATGCTACGACGTAATAGATAACAATTGAAGACCGGTGGTGAATACCGGGTATTTTCGAAAGCGAAAGGATTACATATCGAATGTCTCTGCACCGAATGGCCCCGGAATAGTGATTTGATCACCCTTGTGATGGGGAGTCCGGACATGATTGGGAATTATCCAAATTGCAAGGGCTTCTTTTGAAGTGCCTTCAGTTCTGTTCGAACCCGGAACAGACTTGTATGGATGTATGTCTGACGTTACACTTTGAGATGCAAAGGTGGTTTTTATCAAATACATTTCTGTTTGATGGCGGAGAATTTATTCTCTTAGCTTAACACCCTTCTCTAAGACGTATGAGCTTAGAGGTTATGTATTTGATGGTTGCTAGTGATACATTCCCAATTTGGTAATGTGGCATACGAAGTGCTGCTGATCATTGGTTGATCGAAGTATGGCTTCTGTGATAAAGCGTAGCTTTGTGGAACGAGACCTCATCAGGACCTTACAACCCGATAATGGTCGAAACAGGAAAGATGCGACAAGGTTATCGAGAGTCACGCCCCTTAGGATATGTTCATTTCATTCTGGATAGAAGTGGTATCATGGTATGGAGCCTAGATACTTAACTTATGTGGTTGCTGCAAATCTATTGCTTTGTGGTTGTTGGTGAATCCCAGGATAAAGGTTGGTTACGACCGGGGGATGACATACTCGTGTCAGTGGTTACCTAGTTACAGAGGTAACCCGGCCTTGTGTTGGCAGAGAGCAGGTTAAGTTCTCAGGGCATCCCTCCATAGGCGTACCCATGTGCCATAGGAAGTTCCTTAGCCTGATCATTTATTGGAAATCCAATCATCCAATACACTCCTTGTACGATTTTAGTTATGTAACCTGCCATTCTTAAATGGTAGCTATAACAGGCATAATATAATGGTACCTATGCTGGCTAAGATTAATATTATACTTTCGAACGATTTTTTGCACTATGCACTAATAATAATATCAAAATGATTTTACATATCAAGCATTTTTGACTGTCATAAGGAGAAATCTCCTCCAAGTGTGCGTTTGCGTTGTGTGTGTAGCGAGAGGCCTTATGACGGTTTCATTTTCGAAAAAACATTACGGATTTCAATTTTAAATTCTTTTTGTTGTTTTTGTTTCAAATAAAAACTGTTTTGTTTGCTCAAACCAGTCACATGACTGACCTAGAGTTTATTGTTCCCTTTCTAAACTCTGAGTGCCCACAATTTTCCAAACAGACGGCCTAGAGTTAGATTTTAAGATAATCAAATAGTAGGTGTAGATTCGATGGCGTCCAGCCTTTGGATTTGGTAGTCGCATTTGTTCCTTTGGGATTGGAGTTGCTTAAGTCAACTTGATGATGGTTCGGGCTTATAGCTTGGATATCTTTGGAGCATTAGATTGGAATGCAATTTCGGATTCTATCTTTCTTTCTATCCTTTGGAAGATCGAATTGGTGATATTGTTCCGCTGCTGGTGTTATCTTTCCGCTGTTGTATCTTACCTCTGATATTGATATTCATTTGCATCGGATATGTTGTATCAAATATTGTGTATCAATAAAATTCCATTTTTCTTCCGCTGTGTTGTTGTACTTAATGTGTTACAAGCTCCGGCACGAAGCAAATTTCAACGTTTGAATCTGCGGCATTCGAATACGAGTGAAGTATGGATATCAATTTTCGAACGTTGAAATCCGGGTCGTAACATCTTGGTATCAGCGTAAAGGTTGAACTTTAGCTCAAGAGTATAACACATTAGGTGGCTCATTAGAGATAGAGTAAAGTATACCCTAGAATGAGTATATCCCTAAGATATCCATCTGTATGCCTTAGTAAATTCTCTTACTATTCACTGATAGTGAGTATGAGTGCAAGAAGAGGACGGGATAGGGGACAGGTGAATATCACTATAAATGATCAATACCCTACAATAACAAGGAAACAACTTTTTCTATCAATTTCATTTGATTCATCATCCAATTTTAATTCTCTAATTGCTTCGTGGCAGCTACAAGAAGAAGCTTCAGTTATGGTGTGGCCCTACGAATCGTTGAAGAAAAGGTTCTAATTCCTATTTCGTATTCTCTTCATTAGTTTCTGTCAGCTTTCCATTTTAACTTTAATGAATTTCAAATTTTAATTGAAATAAATTGATCAATAAAATAGAAAAATTAAATTATATCTGTTGTATATTCTTTTGGGTCCAAATATATTCTACGAATGGTTAGTTATTCCTCCGAACTAACCAATCGCCTGCATATTTCATAGACCTGATGACCTGAGTGTTTCATAAAGTATCGAATGATTTCATTCTCATATATATTATTGATATTCTGATTTGGTAATCCAAATGCAAAATAAATATTCAGTTTGATCTAGTAAAACATTCTTCATCAGTTCTTTGTTGTCTTCCTGTCTAGCAAATTTCGAGGACGAAATTTTGTTAAGGGGGGAATCTGTAACATTCCCGGTTTTAGGCCAAAATAAATTTGATAATCAACATAAATTTATGGATAAATTGGTGAATTAATTTGAATTTTTCAAATTTAATAAGATATGTGCCTGTTATTTATATAAATAGATTTTTCTTTGAATTTAAAATCCAAAAATAAATATATTGAAAAATATATTATCCCGCCTTTTGGCAAGGCCGTGATACCAAAAGATTGATCAAAAACTAAAGATAGTTTGTCTCAAAGATTGGTTATACATCGCTTCGCTATGGATATCGATGAATTTTATCCGAGTCCGGATCGGGCCACAATTGATAGGACACGGCAAGCAAGACCATAAAAGCCAGCGTTTCAAATTTCAGTTAATCGGAGTTCGTATGAATGAGATATGATCGATACAAGTTGGAGAAAATATGTTGTTCGTATCCATCAGTGCACATCGATTCGTATCGATGTGGTTCGTATCCACCATCCTGCCTCAGTTCGAATCCATCGACCTCGCATCGATCATATCTCACAAACCACGGGTCCAAATGCAATGAAATTTTCACAGAAGCTTACCTACAAGCTAAAGAACAATCCTGCCAAGTGTCAGCTCGATTGGATCATTTCTTGATGGATATGAAATTGCTTCGTATCGACCATAGATCGAGTCGAAACTTGGTGGGGTCGGTCGCGTGGGCCCACTCACGTGCCACAAGAAGTCTCCCAAGTTTGAGCGTGATATCAGCTTCCTACGCCTACCCCTGAAGCCTATAGCAAAAGGATCTTTTGGCCATTCGACGACCAGACTCTGCCGGATTCAATCCTACATCTTTCTATCATTACTGTATTCAAATTTCAGAGCTATAATCTACTATAATTTGCTGTAACAGATTGAAATCATCAAGTGAATCAATAAAGCTATCAAGTTCAGAGTGGACGTAGGCAAGATCGCCAAACCACTATAAAATCTGTGTTGTTTACTGCTTTCTTTTGAAGTTTCTGAGTGATTTATTTATTTGCTATTCATTTGAGATCTGTGATTGTGAATTATCAACCATCGGGTGTTTGTGACCAATTTTGGTGCAAATAAAATAAGTTGAAATTGAAAACATTATATTTTCAGTTAATACTAATTTGTTTTCTTATTATATTAAATAGGCATTTTGATTTGAAAGTTATGATTTAATTCAATATAATAAACTTGGAATTATTATATACATGTGTATATCTATATTTTGGAAGTATATTTTAAATTTAATATAATAAAAAGGGTATTTAAGGATTAAATTCTAATACATATGTTAATATATATTTATTAGTATATAATTTAGTTAAATCATTTTCTTTAAAAGCTGTGTAAAAATAAATAATATAAAAAGTATGAATGCAAATGTAAAACAAGAATTAATAAAAATTTAACAAACATATATATGTAAATAATATATACATAAATTTATAAGTAATTTATAAAAAAGGGTTTAAACATAACTTGTAAATAAATTAAAGAGAAGGTATAAACATAAATTTATTTGAATTTAGCAAGTGTGAGAAGATTAATACATGTATATTACAAGTGTTAGTTAATTTAAATAAGTGGCACATTTGTTTTAATTTGCAAATAACATATAATTTAAAGAAAATAGGCCGTATACAGTTAATTACTTCCTCATTTTCATTGTTCATCCTTTTCTTTCATCTTCTTCTTTTATTCCTTTTCAAAACTGAGAATTAAAAAGAAAATAAAAATCTAAATCAAAACCAACACAGATTGAAGCAAGAAAATGAAATTTAAAGATCATCTAAAAAAACTGAAGCTAAGACAAGATCAATTCGCAGTCAAGAGCAAAGCAAAACCAAGCTTCAATTCAAATTCTTTTCGAAGCAAATTTGATTCAAAAGGGCAATTCAACTTCAATAACTAGGAACAGATCAACTCGGCAATCGAAAACAAAATCAAAGCAAATTCTAGGATTAACTATATAGCAATCAAGTAAGGGTTGCAATCCAGATCATTTCCGATCTCAAATTTTTCTCAGCTTCCTCTGTTCAACAGTAAAAAGGTGAGTAAACTTCACTTTTGAATCCAAATTCCTTTTTTATGGATGCATGTGATAATTAAAGCTTGAAATGTTTTGTTATAAATGAAAATATATGTAAATAAATTTAAAATGCCTATGAATGTCTGATATATGTGTGTATATATCACTCTGTTAGTACAACAGAGCCTGCTTCATTAAAATAAATTCAATTGCTCTGTATATAAACAATTTTGGGTTTAGATTTCTTAATGAAAAGTGACCGTAACAATGTAGACTTATTTTCAAAAATAGTATCAAATGAATAAACAGAATATTTATTTCAAATTAGAAAATTACAATAATAATTAAATAAATCAAAAAAATCGAATGTCTGGAAACTGCGCTTTGAATTGCCTTCGGTTCTATTCGAACCCGGAACATACTTGTATGGATGTATGTCTGACGTTACACTTTGAGATGTAAAGCTGGTTTCTATCAAATACATTTCTGTTTGGTGGCCGAGAATTTATTCTCTTAGCTTAACACCCTTCTCTGAGACGTACAAGCTTAGAGGTTATGTAGTTGATGGTTATTAGTGATACATTCCCAATTTGGTAATGTGGTATACGAAGTGCTGCTGATCATTTCTTGATCGAAGCATGGCTTTTGTGACAAAGCGTAGCTTTGTGGAATGAGACCTCATCAGGACCTCACAACCTGGTAGTGGTCGAAATAGGAAAGATGCGGCAAGGTTATCGGGAGTCACGCACCTTAGGGTATGTCCATTTCCTTCTGGATAGAAGTGGTATCATGGTATGGAGCCCAGATACTTAACTTCTATGGTTGCTGCAAATATATTGCTTTGTGGTTGTTGGTGAATCCAGGATAAAGGTTGGTTACAACCGAGGGATGGCATACTCGTGTCAGTAGTTACCTAGTTACAGAGGTAACCTGGCCTTGTGTTGGCAGAGAGCCGGTTAAGTTTTCGAGGCATCCCTTCAAGTGTGTGCTTACATTGTGTGTGTGGCCGGAGGCCTTATGGCAGTTTCATTTTCCAAAAAGCATTGCGGATTTCAATTTTAAATTCTTTTTGTTGTTTTTGTTTCAAATAAAAATTGTCTTGTTTGCTCACACCAGTCTCTTGACTGACCTGGAGTTTATTTCCCTTTCTAAACTCTGGGTGCCCACAATTTTCCACACGGGCAGCCTAGAGTTAGATTCGATGGCGTCCAGCCTTTGGATTTGGCAGTCACATTTGTTTCTCTGGGATTGGATTTGCTTAAGTCAACTTAATGATGGTTCGAGCTTATAGCTTGGAGATCTTTAGAGCATTATATTGGAATGCAATTTTGGATTCTATCTTTCTTTCTATTTTGTGGAAGATCAGATTGGTGATATTGTTCCGCTGTTGGTGTTATCTTTCCGCTGTGTAACAACCCGATATTTTCAGCCATTCGCATCCACAAATGCCGGACTTGAATTGCTCAAAATATAGAATTGTAAATAAATTTGGAGCAAATGAAATACAATCATAGAATCATAGACACGGAAATATCAGAATAACTCGCAGCGGAAATTAAAATACCATAGTAGTTCATGAAGCTACTATAACAAAATCTCAAACAAAATACATAATATCAGTTTGAAAACATATACAATAGAAATCTCAAATACATAGAAGTTTATAAATACGGGAGCTGAAATAGAACAACTGAAACTGAAAGGAAATAGATAACTAGACAAGCAGAATCTCCAGCGATTCCTAGCTCCAGAAATGAAATCCAAATCTAAGCTGTAAATACTCAGGCTGACCCGAGCGTAAAGTAAAACACAAAACAATCGAGTCAGGACATACATACTTATATAATGTAAACCAACTCAAGTGAACTATAGTAGTAATGCACTATAACTTAAAGTATGCTTGGGATCGCCCATCCTCTAAGGATCAATTAAACCATAAATTAAACACATCCCGTGATTAAAATTCCAAAATGGTATTTTATACTTCTAAATCAAATATCATTAAAAATTCAATATCATTTCAAATTCATTTAAAATATTAAAATATCATATTCCTCCAAAACCTCATTCATTTTTATTTAATTTAAATTCCATTTCAAATCACATGTCAAAATGGTTTATATTTCAAATCAAAATACTCCATTTAAATCAAATTAATATTCTAATTAAACCAATTAAATATTCTATTTAAATCATTTGAAAATGAAGTTATTATATTTAATAATTAAATATTCAATTCTTAGAATCTTACCATTTTCAGAATTCATTTATTCACTTCAATTTATTAAAACAGTGAAATTTCAACTTTCGCAGCATTTAGAAAAAATGCTACGGTAAATTTACATTTTTAAACAATTCATTTCAACAAAGATTGCATTTACAGAAATAATATAATAGGTTTAGTATAGTTTCAACAACTACAACACTTACAAAATTCTATAACAGCCCTTAGTTCAATTTAGTCTCTTAGTTCATTTATATCAATTACAGCATTTACAAAATGTTGTAATATCTTTTACTTCAAAAATGATAGCATTTCAAAATGCTGTTAATTAAATTCCATGTTTTCAATAAAATTTCATAAACAATTAAATTTTTATCCAAACAAATTTTAACTTATAAAAATTATATTTTCACACTTTAAAAATGATCATTTAAATACTTTTAATTTATGATTTTATAAAGTGGAATTTCACAAATAATTATCAAATTTAATAATTCACTTACAAAAATCAATGTACAATTTTATAACATTTCATTTACTTTACATTTTACATTTAATTTACCATTTCATAAATTTTAGTTAAACTCCATTTTATTTCCTTAACTTAACTTTTAGTTTTAAAACTCATTTCACATTTTTCAAGTTAAGTTATATTTCAATTTCAATTATAAACATTTATTTATTCAACTATTTTTAATTTACAGAAAATCATTACACTTTATAAAATCATTTTAAATTCAAATTTAAATCAAATTATCATATTTTCTTACTTAATTTAAACTATATTTATAAACAAAATCATAAATTCAAAAATTAACTTATATTTCAAATCCTACTTTACCATTTATTTATTTCACTTATTTAACTTATAGAAAATGTAACGATTCGGATTTTGCCCGCTCGAAAATCGACATCCATACTTCATATCGTATTCAAATGCCATAGATTCGACCGTTCAAATCCGATTCGCCGGAGCTTATAACAATCATTAAGTAAACAACACAGCGGAATAAAAGAATAATACATTGATATATAGCTTTGATACAATATCTGATACAACAGATGATCCAATAGATATCAATATACATCAGAGATATGATACAATAAAATAGCAGCGGAACAATATAACTCTAAGATAGTCTTCAAGGAAGAACTCCAGAAATAACTGCAACTCCATTTCCAATAACCAATCCAGCAATAGCTCGAACTCCCAATAACGATGCACCAAGACAAGCAAGTCTGGTGTGATCCAAAGACTGAACTAACTCCAGATAATCCACTATATCTAACTATCTGTAAAACCCAACTCTAGACTGCTCGTGTAGAAAATAATGAGCACCCAGAGTTTAGGAAAGAAAACAATAAACTCCGGATCAGTCGTGGGACTGGTGTGAGCAACAAAACAGTTTATCTATTAAAAACATTCAACAAAAGATTTTCCAAGTCAATTCGCAATGCTTTTTAAAAATGAGACTACCATAAGGCCTCCCGCACACACACACAATGCAAACGCAGAATCGGAGGAGATTTCTCCTTATGATAGTCAAAGATGCTTGATACGCATTAAAAGGAAACACTTGATATTATTACTAGTGCATAGTGTAGGAAAAATTCATTTCGAAAGTAAAGATATAAATCTTAGCCAACATAGACATTTCGAACTATGCCTACTATAGCTACCATCCAAATAGTGTTGCGACACCATAAGTGAATGATAGGTTCTACAACTAATACCGTACAAGCTTCGTATTGTTTCTTTGGATTTCCAACAAATGGTCAGGCCAAGGAACTTCCCATTGCCACATGAGAATGCCTCTGGAAAGACATCCCCGAGAACCAAACCGGAACTCTGCCAACACAAGGCCGGGTTACCCCTAACTGGGTAACTACTGACACGAGCACGCCATTCCCCGATCGTAAACGACCTTTCTCACGGGATCCCGATAACCAACAACCACAAAGTAATAAATTCGCGGTAACCACATAGGTTAAATATCTGGGCTCCATACCATGATACCACCTCTATCCAGAAGGAAATGTACATACCCTAAAAAGAGCTACCCCTCATAACCTTGCCGCATCTTTCCTGTTTTGACCATTTCCGGGGTGTGAGGCTCGACGAAGTCACGTCCACAAAAACATACTTTATACAAAAGCCATGCTTTGGGTCAACAAATGATCAACACAATGATCACCAAGATAGACGATCAAATAAACGATCCTATCACAATAATCAACACAATGATCATTTCAGCAACACTCAGCATGTCACATTACCAAATTGGGAATATATCGCTGATAACTTCAACTATATAACCTCTGAGCTCGTACTTCTCAGAGAAGGGTGTTAAGCTAAAAGAATAAATTCTTCGCCACCAACAGAAATATATTTGAAAGAAATCGGCTTTATATCTCAAATTGTAATGTCAGACATACAATCTATACAAGTCTGTTCCGGGCTCGAACAGAACCGAAGGCACTTACAAAGAAGTCCTTGCAATCCGGATATTCACTAATCACGTTCGGACTCCCCATCACATATGGAGTCTCTATACCGGGGACCAGTCGATGCAAAGACATTCGACGAGTTGTCCTTTCGCTTTCAAAAAAAAATATATCCGGTCTTCAACACCGGTCTTCAAATGCTATCCATAACGACATATCACATATTCGGAATGGGATATATGACACAAAGGTCCTCTCCCGGCTAAACCGAATAGTGAGCGCAATATTTACAAGAAATATATGGGTATTGGGATTTCAATTAAGTCACAACTTAAAACCCAAAACTTTCTTTCAAACGGTTTAAATCAATTTCCATTTCTAACCTTTTAACAAAAAGGATTCATTTTCACAACCTTTAACGGTTTAAATAATTTTCACATTTTAATCTTTTAAACAAAAGATTCATTCACAGATTTTCCAAATCAATTTTCATTTCAATTTGATTTGACTCGTTAAACCTTTAAATCAAAGATTTAACTTATAGCCTTCAAAACAATTTCATTTCAATTTGGTTTAAACAAATCATCAATTTAAATCTGTCAAAAATAAACAGATTTAATTCATAGCTTTCAAAAAGAATTCATTCATAACTTAGGAAAATCATTTCTCTATTCAATCTTGAAATTCCCCTAATTAACTGGAATCTCAGTTCTTATCTAAAAGTGTTTATCATTTGAAAACAACAGTTTTCATTTTGGAAATCTGATTCATTTATACGAGTTGAAATCCCTGGGTTAAATTCAAATTCCCAAAAATAATACTTTAAAAATGATTTAACTCATAATGACTAGTATAATATCATTAATCCCTAATTTCAAATTATAGGATTCAATTCCAAATATCGAATTCAAATTCAAATTGAATTATTTAAATTTCAAATCTTAATCAAGTAAATTAAAATAAATTTTAACTTGAAACTTCATTCCAAAAGCTTTTCACTTCTATTCCAATTCCAATTCCAAAACATTTGAATTTAAAAATTCAAATTTTAAACTATTTCAAAAATCTGTGACTTAATCGATTTCCTCGTGAAATCCATAATTGTGTGTGTATGGTGTGGTCCAGGGATTTAACACAATAGTGCACAACCATTCAATCATCACAGATCAAAACACAGAAATATAATTGATAAGCGATATAAACAATAACGCTTATCATATATTCACAGATTCACAGATAATATACAAATGTATCATCCATAAATGAACAAATTATACATACCACAATCTACAGAATAAAATATCACAGATAAGATAGGAAAAACAATTCAAGGCAACTCATACAATACAATTATTCATAAGTAAGGTCAGGCATTTGATAATCATTCATAAACAGGATTAATAAATCGTTTAATCCTAATTGATTCAAGTTATTTCCAATTTAATTAATTACTTATGAATAAATTATCCATTTATTATTTCTTTAAGTAATTACCTTTCCAAAATTATCGAGTGATTATTCTGAATTAATTAAATTAAGAATTTAATTTAAACAGATTTGATTAACCCAATTAATTATATTGAATAATTTATTTCTAAATTACTGTTATTAAATAATTATACTTAATACAATCCACAAATTAATTTATCACATTAATTATCAAGATTAATCACATTAATAAATTGTCAAATAAATCTCAAGTAAATGATCCTTATTAACTATTCATAATTATTTAATTACTATTCTTAAGTAATTGAACTCAATTTAATTATTTTTAATTACCCTTTAATTAGCCTTTGAAATCATATAATTAATCACTGATTATTTAATTAACCATTAATTCTCAATTAATTAATCATTTAATTCTCAATTAAATTACTAAATTAATTAACTGTTAATCATTCATTTGTTAACTTAAGTGGTTAATTGCAAATTCATTTATTACCCATCATCCATTACTAATTACAATTAAAAATTTAATTAACCAATCTTTACCCACCGTTATGAAGAAATTTATATAAGAGTTTAAACCCAATTATTCAATTTCAAATCATTTTATGAAATATACGTGAACATTCTAAAGTTGTTTAAATACTTTAAATTTTTATAATCTTCATTTATTTCAAACCAGAATTCAAGAGTTAATCTGAATTCCATCTTGACTTCAATAACATTTTAAAGTTATTAAACAAGTTTGAATTAAAACAAAATTTTATTCTATTCAAAATCTAATTGTACAATCTAAATTTGAATTTGTATTTAGACCTTTTATTTAAACTTGTTTTAAATCCTAGATTTCAAATTTTAAAACCCTTATTAAATTTGCTTTAAACATTTAAAATGGTTTAAATGTTTATATTTTATAAACTGGTTTTATTTCAAATTTGCATCTTAAAATTTGCTTTTAAACCCAGGTTTTAAAACTTGTCTTAAACTTCAGTTTTAAAACCTTACTTCAGTAAACAAACACATATTTAAAAACAAGACAAAACAAACACGTTACTGTAAAACCTGTACTTCAACATCCACTCGAGCCTACCCCTCAGGCAACTCATACAATTTCTCGAGTCGCTCACGCAAAAACTCGAGCAATGCCCTGCGTCCCCCTCTTCTTCTTCGAGTTCATCCTGTCATTCACCTTCCTTCCTCCCCAGTGCACACACGTGCACCGTGCACCTACCCACGCTCCTCCGGCCACCGATGAGCACCGCGTCCATCCCACACACACACACGAACACGCGAGACCCCAAAGCATCAATTAGATCGAAGAAATTTCGATCAGATCAAAATCGACCCATTCGAACCCACTGACCCAAAAACTCGACCACCCACAAACCCATCGTTCCATCTCCCATGACCACCGGCCACCTCGAAACTTGGTCTGAAGCTTCGCCGATGACCCACGCAACTACTCCCCCTGGTGCGATCGCCTCTAATTCCCTGACGCCCTCGCATTGCCTCGACAACCGAGCCAAACCCATTACCCCTCTTAAACCCTAGTTTCGATCCAACCCAAAAATTTACTCATTCGAAATTTTTTTCAGTATTTTTCCTATAATCTACGATCATACTAGTACCTCCACGCCAAATTTTGCCAAAAATTAACACGCCGATCATCAGGTTTTTCCCCAAAACCATATCTCGTTCATCTCGCAACTGCTCTTTTATCTAGCCCTAAAAATCATGATGTTTGTTTTAAAAATCAAGTTTAAGTAAGAGAATTCAGTTTATATGCTTGAAATTGTGAGTTAAAACATTTGTATTTCAACATATTTTCAAGCTTGCTCAGTATTCTTGCTTTCCAGAGCTATTAACCTGTGTGTTTTTCTTTAATAAATTTTTTTATCTTTAATTTATGATATAACAAACGATTTTTGTTTGAAACTTAAGCCCAAACAATACATAGAACGAGAGTAAATAGTTTATTTTCTTCAATAAGAATTTTGAGTTTGAAACCACAACACAGAGAACCTGTACAACAATAGCCTGTATAATTACTTCCAGCTTTTAAATTTGTGCAGAGAAACCATATATATGTATACCTTTAAGTTTTATGAAAAATATGCTACTCACTTGTGTTTCCAGAAAATGAACACATAAGTAAATTCACACAGATCAAAATAAAACTGTTTATAAACTTATGTGTACTCTCAGAGTATTCAAATATGTAAACTATACTTGTTTCCAGATGTAAATGCAACAAAGTCAAGTTTGTTAAAATTTTAAAAGGTGGATGTTACTCACTGATGCATTCCAGAAGAAGAACAGAGGTAACTAAATTTGTACAGGCAGACATATCCATATATTTAAACACCAACATACATACACAGGAATGCATAAATATATATATACACACACACACACACACATCTCAGACAATAAGTAAGCAACATATATAATTAAGTATTTTAAAATTTAAGTCACTCACAGATGCATTCCAGAAGAAGAACAGAGCTTTCTTTATGTTGAAACAGGTTGTAGATTTACTTGCTGAAGCTTCCCTCTTTTTTTTTTTTTTTTTTTTTTTTACTTCTCTGGTTTGAGTTGTATTATTGTTTAAGTTGAATGGTGTTTAAGTTTGAATGATTTGTTTACTTCAGATTTTAGCTTCAAGGAACGAATTGATGAAAATATATAGGAAAGCAAGTTTTATAGGTTGATATATATAAAAGAGAAATAGTATTGAATAGGGAATGTTATCTTTGCATTAATTGCTCCATGCCTGGTTTACAGCCTGCATACTTGAATATACTATATTTTTCTCCTTTAGTACTTGTTGCTTTGTACTTAGATACTTTTATTTGCTTGCCTTACATATTTTATTCTTGCTTTGTTCTTGCTTGTCTCGGCTATGATGATAGCAGTATGGTGAGCTGCAGCTTTGTCTTGACAAAATGCTTTTGTTTGCTTTGTTCTTTCTTTTGCAAGCTTAACAATACTTTGTTTTTCACAGAAACATATCAGAATGTACTTTTGTTCCTTGCTTTGTATACTTAATTTTATTTACCCATTTAAATTTGTTTGTATGCAATGTGTCTGCACTGTCTTGTGGCTTCATAGATATGTTTACTTGTTGTTATTATTTTTACTTCATGTACAAATACATTTTCTTCTTGTATTTGTTTGTACTTGTTTTGTATTACTTTGTATTGCATACTTAAGCTTTTAATATCTTTCTTTCTTTTTCAAGTGTTCACACTTATGTTTGGTCTTACACTTTAACTTTATAATATTACTTATAATATAAATAAATTTCCATTTAAATTTGTTATTAGATTTCACTTTACGTGTTAGTTCATTTTTTTATTTATCCTATATATATTTGTATTTTATTTTATAGATGTACATTGATTTTAAAACACAACGTAAATTGTTTGTTAAGTTTTACTTTGTTTAGTTTATTTATTTTTACTTTTATATTTTTATAGTTTACATAACCAAAATTTTAAGGTATTTATTTTATACATATATTTTATTTTAAAAAAACTTTATTTAAAATTCAATTCAATGTATTCGCTTTGAATTTCAAATCAAATTCAAAAACAAATAAGTAAATACATCTTATTTAATTTGAATAATTCAACCAAATCCATAATTCAATCTAAAATTAAATTAAATTATAAATTTAAATTCGTCTTTAAAATCAGGATCGTTACAGACTTCCCTACTTAAAAGAATTTCGTCCTCGAAATTCGTAGGCACGAAAACACATAGAGATAGACTCAATCTCTACAATTTCTCAAATACAAGATATGGATTCCAAACTCAAGTCGGAATATCTCAAAATACATACCAATTTGTCCCTCTTCGGACTTCGACCAACCCAAGAAATTATAACAGAATTTCAAAAGTTGATTTTAAACGAAATTGTTTTATCGATACAATTCAAATTATCTTTCATATTCTATTAATCAATTTTAACTCAATTAAAATTTCCAATTTATTTAAAATTTCCAATTTCAAATTCATTAAAGTTTAAATCCAAAAACTGAAAAGAAACTGATGAAATATGAAGAAAGAATTTCTACAACGATTCGTAGAGCATCAACGCACCGAACTACTTCTGGAGCTGTCACGAAGTAATCAAGAGAATTTAGAACGAATCAAAGGAAATTGATAAGAAAGTTGTTTCCACAGTCACAGGGTATTGACCATTTATAGTCGTATTTACCTGTCCCCTATCTCGTTCTCTTCTTGCACTCATACTTACTATCAGTGGATAGCAAAAGAATTTACTGAGGCATTCAAACGGATATCTTAAGGATTACTCATTCTAGGATATACTTCACCCTATCTCTAATGAGCTACTTAATGTGTTATACTCCTGAGCTAAAGTTCAACCTTAGCTCTGATACCAAATTGTAACGATTCGGATTTTGCCCGCTCGAAAATCGACATCCATACTTCATATCGTATTCAAATGCCATAGATTCGATCGTTCAAATCCGATTCGCCGGAGCTTATAACAATCATTAAGTAAACAACACAGCGGAATAAAAGAATAATACATTGATATATAGCTTTGATACAATATCTGATACAACAGATGATCCAATAGATATCAATATACATCAGAGATATGATACAATAAAATAGCAGCGGAACAATATAACTCTAAGATAGTCTTCAAGGAAGAACTCCAGAAATAACTGCAACTCCATTTCCAATAACCAATCCAGCAATAGCTTGAACTCCCAATAACGATGCACCAAGACAAGCAAGTCTGGTGTGATCCAAAGACTGAACTAACTCCAGATAATCCACTATATCTAACTATCTGTAAAACCCAACTCTAGACTGTTCGTGTAGAAAATAATGAGCACCCAGAGTTTAGGAAAGAAAACAATAAACTCCGGATCAGTCGTGGGACTGGTGTGAGCAACAAAACAGTTTATCTATTAAAAACATTCAACAAAAGATTTTCCAAGTCAATTCGCAATGCTTTTTAAAAATGAGACTACCATAAGGCCTCCCGCACACACACACAATGCAAACGCAAAATCGGAGGAGATTTCTCCTTATGATAGTCAAAGATGCTTGATACGCATTAAAAGGAAACACTTGATATTATTACTAGTGCATAGTGTAGGAAAAATTCATTTCGAAAGTAAAGATATAAATCTTAGCCAACATAGACATTTCGAACTATGCCTACTATAGCTACCATCCAAACAGTGTTGCGACACCATAAGTGAATGATAGGTTCTACAACTAATACCGTACAAGTTTCGTATTGTTTCTTTGGATTTCCAACAAATGGTCAGGCCAAGGAACTTCCCATTGCCACATGAGAATGCCTCTGGAAAGACATCCCCAAGAACCAAACCGGAACTCTGCCAACACAAGGCCGGGTTACCCCTAACTGGGTAACTACTGACACGAGCACGCCATTCCCCGATCGTAAACGACCTTTCTCACGGGATCCCGATAACCAACAACCACAAAGTAATAAATTCGCGGTAACCACATAGGTTAAATATCTGGGCTCCATACCATGATACCACCTCTATCCAGAAGGAAATGTACATACCCTAAAGGGAGCTACCCCTCATAACCTTGCCGCATCTTTCCTGTTTTGACCATTTCCGGGGTGTGAGGCTCGACGAAGTCACGTCCACAAAAACATACTTTATACAAAAGCCATGCTTTGGGTCAACAAATGATCAACACAATGATCACCAAGATAGACGATCAAATAAACGATCCTATCACAATAATCAACACAATGATCATTTCAGCAACACTCAGCATGTCACATTACCAAATTGGGAATATATCGCTGATAACTTCAACTATATAACCTCTGAGCTCGTACTTCTCAGAGAAGGGCGTTAAGCTAAAAGAATAAATTCTTCGCCACCAACAGAAATATATTTGAAAGAAATCGGCTTTATATCTCAAATTGTAATGTCAGACATACAATCTATAAAAGTCTGTTCCGGGCTCGAACAGAACCGAAGGCACTTACAAAGAAGTCCTTGCAATCCGGATATTCACTAATCACGTTCGGACTCCCCATCACATATGGAGTCTCTATACCGGGGACCAGTCGATGCAAAGACATTCGACGAGTTGTCCTTTCGCTTTCAAAAAAAAAATATCCGGTCTTCAACACCGGTCTTCAAATGCTATCCATAACGACATATCACATATTCGGAATGGGATATATGACACAAAGGTCCTCTCCCGGCTAAACCGAATAGTGAGCGCAATATTTACAAGAAATATATGGGTATTGGGATTTCAATTAAGTCACAACTTAAAACCCAAAACTTTCTTTCAAACGGTTTAAATCAATTTCCATTTCTAACCTTTTAACAAAAAGGATTCATTTTCACAACCTTTAACGGTTTAAATAATTTTCACATTTTAATCTTTTAAACAAAAGATTCATTCACAGATTTTCCAAATCAATTTTCATTTCAATTTGATTTGACTCGTTAAACCTTTAAATCAAAGATTTAACTTATAGCCTTCAAAACAATTTCATTTCAATTTGGTTTAAACAAATCATCAATTTAAATCTGTCAAAAATAAACAGATTTAATTCATAGCTTTCAAAAAGAATTCATTCATAACTTAGGAAAATCATTTCTCTATTCAATCTTGAAATTCCCCTAATTAACTGGAATCTCAGTTCTTATCTAAAAGTGTTTATCATTTGAAAACAACAGTTTTCATTTTGGAAATCTGATTCATTTATACGAGTTGAAATCCCTGGGTTAAATTCAAATTCCCAAAAATAATACTTTAAAAATGATTTAACTCATAATGACTAGTATAATATCATTAATCCCTAATTTCAAATTATAGGATTCAATTCCAAATATCGAATTCAAATTCAAATTGAATTATTTAAATTTCAAATCTTAATCAAGTAAATTAAAATAAATTTTAACTTGAAACTTCATTCCAAAAGCTTTTCACTTCTATTCCAATTCCAATTCCAAAACATTTGAATTTAAAAATTCAAATTTTAAACTATTTCAAAAATCCGTGACTTAATCGATTTCCTCGTGAAATCCATAATTGTGTGTGTATGGTGTGGTCCAGGGATTTAACACAATAGTGCACAACCATTCAATCATCACAGATCAAAACACAGAAATATAATTGATAAGCGATATAAACAATAACGCTTATCATATATTCACAGATTCACAGATAATATACAAATGTATCATCCATAAATGAACAAATTATACATACCACAATCTACAGAACAAAATATCACAGATAAGATAGGAAAAACAATTCAAGGCAACTCATACAATACAATTATTCATAAGTAAGGTCAGGCATTTGATAATCATTCATAAACAGGATTAATAAATCGTTTAATCCTAATTGATTCAAGTTATTTCCAATTTAATTAATTACTTATGAATAAATTATCCATTTATTATTTCTCTAAGTAATTACCTTTCCAAAATTATCGAGTGATTATTCTGAATTAATTAAATTAAGAATTTAATTTAAACAGATTTGATTAACCCAATTAATTATATTGAATAATTTATTTCTAAATTACTGTTATTAAATAATTATACTTAATACAATCCACAAATTAATTTATCACATTAATTATCAAGATTAATCACATTAATAAATTGTCAAATAAATCTCAAGTAAATGATCCTTATTAACTATTCATAATTATTTGATTACTATTCTTAAGTAATTGAACTCAATTTAATTATTGTTAATTACCCTTTAATTAGCCTTTGAAATCATATAATTAATCACCGATTATTTAATTAACCATTAATTCTCAATTAATTAATCATTTAATTCTCAATTAAATTACTAAATTAATTAACTGTTAATCATTCATTTGTTAACTTAAGTAGTTAATTGCAAATTCATTTATTACCCATCATCCATTACTAATTACAATTAAAAATTTAATTAACCAATCTTTACCCACCGTTATGAAGAAATTTATATAAGAGTTTAAACCCAATTATTCAATTTCAAATCATTTTATGAAATATACGTGAACATTCTAAAGTTGTTTAAATACTTTAAATTTTTATAATCTTCATTTATTTCAAACCAGAATTCAAGAGTTAATCTGAATTCCATCTTGACTTCAATAACATTTTAAAGTTATTAAACAAGTTTGAATTAAAACAAAATTTTATTCTATTCAAAATCTAATTGTACAATCTAAATTTGAATTTGTATTTAGACCTTTTATTTAAACTTGTTTTAAATCCTAGATTTCAAATTTTAAAACCCTTATTAAATTTGCTTTAAACATTTAAAATGGTTTAAATGTTTATATTTTATAAACTGGTTTTATTTCAAATTTGCATCTTAAAATTTGCTTTTAAACCCAGGTTTTAAAACTTGTCTTAAACTTCAGTTTTAAAACCTTACTTCAGTAAACAAACACATATTTAAAAACAAGACAAAACAAACAGGTTACTGTAAAACCTGTACTTCAACATTCACTCGAGCCTACCCCTTTAGGCAACTCATACAATTTCTCGAGTCGCTCACGCAAAAACTCGAGCAATGCCCCGCGTCCCCCTCTTCTTCTTCGAGTTCATCCTGTCATTCACCTTCCTTCCTCCCCAGTGCACACACGTGCACCGTGCACCTACCCACGCTCCTCCGGCCACCGATGAGCACCGCGTCCATCCCACACACACACACGAACACGCGAGACCCCAAAGCATCAATTAGATCGAAGAAATTTCGATCAGATCAAAATCGACCCATTCGAACCCACTGACCCAAAAACTCGACCACCCACAAACCCATCGTTCCATCTCCCATGACCACCGGCCACCTCGAAACTTGGTCTGAAGCTTCGCCGATGACCCACGCAACTACTCCCCCTGGTGCGATCGCCTCTAATTCCCTGACGCCCTCGCATTGCCTCGACAACCGAGCCAAACCCATTACCCCTCTTAAACCCTAGTTTCGATCCAACCCAAAAATTTACTCATTCGAAATTTTTTTCAGTATTTTTCCTATAATCTACGATCATACTAGTACCTCCACGCCAAATTTTGCCAAAAATTAACACGCCGATCATCAGGTTTTTCCCCAAAACCATATCTCGTTCATCTCGCAACTGCTCTTTTATCTTAGCCCTAAAAATCATGATGTTTGTTTTAAAAATCAAGTTTAAGTAAGAGAATTCAGTTTATACGCTTGAAATTGTGAATTAAAACATTTGTATTTCAACATATTTTCAAGCTTGCTCAGTATTCTTGCTTTCCAGAGCTATTAACCTGTGTGTTTTTCTTTAATAAATTTTTTTATCTTTAATTTATGATATAACAAACGATTTTTGTTTGAAACTTAAGCCCAAACAATACATAGAACGAGAGTAAATAGTTTATTTTCTTCAATAAGAATTTTGAGTTTGAAACCACAACACAGAGAACCTGTACAACAATAGCCTGTATAATTACTTCCAGCTTTTAAATTTGTCCAGAGAAACCATATATATATATACCTTTAAGTTTTATGAAAAATATGCTACTCACTTGTGTTTCCAGAAAATGAACACATAAGTAAATTCACACAGATCAAAATAAAATTGTTTATAAACTTATGTGTACTCTCAGAGTATTCAAATATGTAAACTATACTTGTTTCCAGATGTAAATGCAACAAAGTCAAGTTTGTTAAAATTTTAAAAGGTGGATGTTACTCACTGATGCATTCCAGAAGAAGAACAGAGGTAACTAAATTTGTACAGGCAGACATATCCATATATTTAAACACCAACATACATACACAGGAATGCATAAATATATATATATATACACACACACACATCTCAGACAATAAGTAAGCAACATATATAATTAAGTATTTTAAAATTTAAGTTACTCACAGATGCATTCCAGAAGAAGAACAGAGCTTTCTTTATGTTGAAACAGGTTGTAGATTTACTTGCTGAAGCTTCCCTCTTTTTTTTTTTTTTTTTTTTTTTTTTTTTTTACTTCTCTGGTTTGAGTTGTATTATTGTTTAAGTTGAATGGTGTTTAAGTTTGAATGATTTGTTTACTTCAGATTTTAGCTTCAAGGAACGAATTGATGAAAATATATAGGAAAGCAAGTTTTATAGGTTGATATATATAAAAGAGAAATAGTATTGAATAGGGAATGTTATCTTTGCATTAATTGCTCCATGCCTGGTTTACAGCCTGCATACTTGAATATACTATATTTTTCTCCTTTAGTACTTGTTGCTTTGTACTTAGATACTTTTATTTGCTTGCCTTACATATTTTATTCTTGCTTTGTTCTTGCTTGTCTCGGCTATGATGATAGCAGTATGGTGAGCTGCAGCTTTGTCTTGACAAAATGCTTTTGTTTGCTTTGTTCTTTCTTTTGCAAGCTTAACAATACTTTGTTTTTCACAGAAACATATCAGAATGTACTTTTGTTCCTTGCTTTGTATACTTAATTTTATTTGCCCATTTAAATTTGTTTGTATGCAATGTGTCTGCACTGTCTTGTGGCTTCATAGATATGTTTACTTGTTGTTATTATTTTTACTTCATGTACAAATACATTTTCTTCTTGTATTTGTTTGTACTTGTTTTGTATTACTTTGTATTGCATACTTAAGCTTTTAATATCTTTCTTTCTTTTTCAAGTGTTCACACTTATGTTTGGTCTTACACTTTAACTTTATAATATTACTTATAATATAAATAAATTTCCATTTAAATTTGTTATTAGATTTCACTTTACGTGTTAGTTCATTTTTTTATTTATCCTATATATATTTGTATTTTATTTTATAGATGTACATTGATTTTAAAACACAACGTAAATTGTTTGTTAAGTTTTACTTTGTTTAGTTTATTTATTTTTACTTTTATATTTTTATAGTTTACATAACCAAAATTTTAAGGTATTTATTTTATACATATATTTTATTTTAAAAAAACTTTATTTAAAATTCAATTCAATGTATTCGCTTTGAGTTTCAAATCAAATTCAAAAACAAATAAGTAAATACATCTTATTTAATTTGAAAAATTCAACCAAATCCATAATTCAATCTAAAATTAAATTAAATTATAAATTTAAATTCGTCTTTAAAATCAGGATCGTTACAGAAAATCACTAATATTTTGTAAAAATCATTTCCAAATATAAATTTAAATCAAAATATTATAATATTTACATTTTTATAATATTTTAATAATTTAGAAAAATGTATATTAACCACGGGTCTGTATACAATTTTCTAACCAAAGTCCAATGATACGGATAATATATCATTTCAATCTGTAATTTGCAAAGAAAAAATCCGGGTTCTATTATTTCAAACTCGCAATCCCATGTAATATTAAAATAAATAAAAATTGGTCAGGCCTATCAATTCAGCCCATAACGATTTTTCCCATTCTAAAGTCCGTTCTGGTATGTATCATTTCAACCCATAGTGATTCTATTCTACAGGGAACTTCTAGTGAGAAATTGATATAAATAAATAGAATGGCATTATATAACAGTAATAGATGATATGGAAGGTGTATAAATAGGGTGATCATCATATAAATAATATAACAGGCAGTTATAACCTAATAATATAATCTATAGATTCAAATGGTGTCAATTTACTAATTATACAAGTACAGAATGTCTGGTGAGAAATACTTGCCTCTACAAGCTGGAGATAACAGATTCAGACACACAACAAACAGCCGGAAAGCACGAAGGCATGATTACAGATTCAAGTGAGGGGAGAGCCAAAGCAATTTATCTTGTGCATATAAAACAAAACAATATATATAACATGAATTTCAACCCAAAAATATGATTTTAAACAACTAGAAATAATACACCACATCAAATCAAATGACTTGCACTTGCTTCCATCATCACTATGCTCAGCCATAGCATGATAAAGCACAGCCATGGAGTGTATTTGGTCAAGTATGGGTCAAGTATGCTTAGCCTGACTAAGGTAATGAAGGTATGGAAGTTGTTATGTATGGAAATACAAGTCAAGGCAACCAAAAATGAATTTCTATGCAACATAAGTCTCGGCCATGGCTTTATATGGCACAGATAGAGCTAGTAGATGCTAGGGGATGGTGTGGCACTGACTTTGGGTCAAGTAGGAGCTGGAGAAGGTGGTGCAATGGGCGGCCAAGGGGGTGTATGAGGTGGTGGAGTCATGTGGTGGTCGGCTTGGATGTTTAAGGTGATGTTTTGCTAATTTTTGTGGAGCTTCTCATCAATGAAGGACACAACCATGTAGGTCAAGAGATGAAGGTGCTTTGCAGCTGGACAAAGTGGTGATGAAGGTCGTGGTGATGGACAAGGCTAGAGGCCGAACCAATAGGTGAAAGAAAGGCATAAAATTACACTAAACAAAGAAAAAAAAGGAAAAAAAATGAAAGAAACCTTACCCAACATTTTTAGAAATGGAGGCCGGCTATTTTAAGAAGAGAAGAAAAGAGTTTTTCATGAAAAAAAAGAACGTGATCAGCTGAAGAAAGATAAGGCTGGCCTCAAAATGAATGCATGTGTTGATTGGATTGAAAAGGCAAAAGGAGGTGAAAAGTCTAAGCTAAATGAAAGGTTTAAAACTCTTCAAATTTCCTTTTTCTTTTTACATTTATAAACAAATAAAAAATGAATATGAATAAAATAAATACAAAACAAAATAATGGATGAATAAAAATAAATAAATAAATTTTAGATAAATATAAATTAATTAAGAAAATAGCTTAAAAATAGAAACTAGGTTTTAAAAATTGAAAATAAAATATAATAAGTTTTGGAAAATTATAACATCACTTTAAAAATGTTTAAAAATAAAATATATACCTAACATGTCATATTACACACACATATATAAATTAGAACAAGATTTGACAAATAGAAATATTATTTATATAAATTAAAATAGACAATTTTATTAAATAAATCAATTTACATACAATATTGTAAAAAGCATAATTTTCACAATATAAATCGGATTTCAACGAAAAGGAAAGAAGTATTCTTGAAATTTAATGTATTTTCATAATGAAAGATAAAATTCAAGAATTAAAATTTTTAAATTTTAAATTTGAAAGTCAAAGTTTGACCAGATTGACCAAAATCCACATTTTCTAGAAATATTCTATTTATTCAGGTTCGAAATTATAATTCACACAAAAATCAAAATATACTTTTAAAATAACAAAATTTATCCATTTTAAGAAATATAATAAAGTTTTAAATCAGGATTTTCAATTTAAGTAATTAAAATATACAATTAAAATTATCACAAATACAGGGTTGTTACACTCTCCCCCACTCAAATCTTTTCGTCCTCGAAAAGAACGAACAAGGAAAATAAGAAAAAGCAAGATAGAAAAAAAATAGTACGTGGAAAAAGATTCCGGATTCGAAGCAAAAATTCTCTCCTCCGTCTTCCGCGTACAATCCCCATCATCGATACTCCATCGTACTTTGACCCGACTTACAGATTTCCTTCTTAGCTGCTTCGTACCTCTGCCGACAATACGAAGTGGCTTACTCTCGACAGTCAGATTAGGCTCAATATCCAAACTATCAAGAGAAGAAGGCTGAACAAAATGAGATAGATCATTAAGATACCAGAGAAGATGTGAAACGTGGAATGCATCATGCACTCAAGAAAGCTTCTTGGGCAAATCCAAACGATAAGCCAAAGAACCAACTCTTTGCATAATGCAGAAAGAACCCTCGAAGAGGAAGAAGATAGAAATAGCTAAAAGGGAATGTAGGTTAAAAGACAAGGATGAACCATATTTTTAAAACTATACAAATTTCAATTTAAAAATTTTATTTACAACATTTTAAACATTTTATAATATGATGAATAGTCATTTGATCCAAATCCGATAGTTCGAAGTAAACAATGTTTAAAACATTTTAATCTTATTTAGAAAAGAAAAATAAATGATCAAAATATCCTTAATATAATACTTTATCAAAATACTTTTATAACTCGATGCCTTAACAAGTTTACTTTTGTTCCTGCAGGCTCGGGTTATGCGTTGATCAAGCACAAAGCTAGAATTCAGGTACTTAGTAGACTTGTTTCAACACCCAGTGAAAATACTAGAAAACCTTTTAAAAACAGATATGGAAAGTATAATCCAAACAAAACAACCAAACCAAAACATGTCGATCATGGATCGCACATACACAATGGTTAGCCAGGATCCCCCATGAAACATCCGTACCTGTAGGCTGACTACCGCAACCCTACGATTACGCCATGAAGATTGGTAGTACTGTAGATACACAATGGTTATGCCTGGATCCCCAGGAAACATTCGTACCCTTAGGCTTTCGCAGCCTCTGCGGATTACGCTACCAAGCGACCCAATAGATCACAGATACACAATGGTTACGACTGGATCCCCCATGAAACATCCATACCCGTAGGCTCTCGCAGCCCCTGCGAATTACGCTGTGCAGTCGCGCTCAAAAGAAAAACCATGGAGATCGCCATGGAAGTCGATGGACACTCGAGTATCATATCCGGAAAACCCAAATCAGAAAGGATAATATCGATAGAATGAATCCACAGTGTGGCCACAAAGCGGATATCAAGCAGAAGACACTTTCCATATCTTTACTTCGAAAATATGTATCATATAGTACCTTCTCAAATCACTTTCAAATATCATACTTATATAAAGTTCATTATATATAAGATTTCATTTCAAATCGAATACTTTCCAAAATCAATAGTATATCAACTCACACTTATATAGACTTTGATTATATAAGATTTCACTTTACAAATCGAGTACTTTACCAAATGAATAGTTCTTAAATCAACTTCATACTTATACAAATCAATTTTATATAAGTTCGATAACTCCCAAATCAAAATATTTAATAAAATAAGGTTTTCAATCTCAATTCATTTCAATATCAATTCAGTTTCGAATATGATTTTGCCAAATCATTTCTTCCAAATTACATATATTCAGTTTCAAAGTTTCTCAAAACAATAGATTTAGATAATAATCCTGGTTTCTAAGTAGACAAAATTAAGGTCAAACAAATTCATTTCCAAAACCATCATATAAATACTGGTTTAAATTTTAATCTATTTTCGAAACAAAATTTTTTCTCAAAATCAATTATACCCAAAATGATTTCCAAGTTATAACTATCCCTTTTTTAAAACCTTTAAACTATTTAAAACTAAATTTATTCAAAACATTCCAAACTAAATTCCATATCAGTATAATTCAAAATAGTCTTATTCATGTACTTGACAAAACTATTTCAACTCATTTTTCTAATTGAATGATTTATATTTTTTCCGAGATTATATAACTTTGAAAATTAAACCTTGATTTGGAAGTGCTCGAACTTTTAAAAAAAATAGTCGAAGAAATCATATTAAAATCCAAAAGTTGGAAATCACCAACAAATCAGTAAATCAATTTCAATAGATAAGGTTATACCAAATTAAATCTGAATCTCTAGGACTGAACACCGGCTTACTTTGTATCATTTCAAATATATATATATATATATATATATATATATATATATATATATATATATATATATATATACACACATACACATATTTTTCGAATATCAAACCATACTTCAAATATGAAATCAAAATTGGTTTCACAAAATCATTCGCGTAGCAAAGCCACTAGATTGGCCTCTCGCCCACTCAGAAACTCGAAAATCAATGTCGACAATGCATGCATTCATCACCGAAATTATTTTCCAACGACAATAAGTGGGTTCTGGATTTTTATTTTCTTGAAACTTCTTTGAAATCTCTTTAAAATCATTGGAATTCATTTGATTACATTTGAAACATTTATTATTCGGAAAACATTCTTCAAATCATATTATTATATATTTTCCAAAATCCTAAAACCGATTTCAAAACACCAGAGTTTGATTCCTCGAAATTCAAATTGAAAACCCTTATTTATAAATCATTTTTATAAAAGTAAAATTCTTATAAATTTTTCAAAATTTCAAATCCTTTCAAAGTTTCAAATTTCCATTTTCAAAAGATATAAAATCCTTATTGAAAACATTTCACTTTTATATACAAAATAGGGTCATCCTTATCAAAATAATAATTTCGATGTATGCACAATTTCGAAATACAACCAAACAAAAATCTCCAAGGAATGATTCAAGGTTAGATTTCAAACAAACAAAGATTCAAATTTAGAGGGACTCTCATCAAATAGAATCCTGATTCGAAGATAAGCTCGGAAAAAGATGAGATAATTTAATTACCAAATAAGAGATGGATAGCATATATAAATCGCGGGCGACCTTAACTGGTCAACCGTGACTTCAGGAGTATAACCAATGCGGAAATCTAAGGCAAATCGACATTCGATCGCCAGAGATAAAATTCGGGTAGAGCAGGAGATAGATAGCATCATAAACCGAGGATATAGAAATCTCCGGTGAATCAATGCCAATTGTAAAGGAGTTTCACCCCTTTACAAATCATTCAAAGATTCGCGGAATCACCGATTTTTATAGAGGTCATTCAAAGTGGAGTATGGAATTCCCCAAAATCGAAAGGATAAAAATAGGGAAGACAAGACTAGATTTCATAACCAGTGGGAGCGTTCCAAAGTTCAAGGAATCCTAGTCGATAAGAATCCTAACCAAGAGATTTCTAACAAGGTGGATACCAAAGAAATGAAGTTTAGAAAAATCTTGAAAAATAAAAAATAATTATACCAATATAATCTTTGAAAATCCTTTAAAATCATTTGGAAATCATTTTGTACTTCGAAAATACGCTCTCTCACAAGAAAGGATTCTGAGATTGATTTCACTCATTCTAGGGTGTTTCTACCTTATCTCTAATGAGTTTTTGCTCCGTAGGCTATGGTTGCCTAAAAACCAAAGCTCTCATACCAACTGTAACAACCCGATATTTTCAGCCATTTGCATCCACACATGCCAGACGTGAATTGCTCAAAATACCGCATTGTAAATAAATTTGGAGCAAATGAAATACAATCATAGAATCACAGACACAGAAATATCAGAATAACTCGCAGAGGAAATAAAAATACCATAGTAGTTCATGAAGCTACTATAACAAAATCTCAAACAAAATACATAATATCAGTTTGAAAACATATACAATAGAAATCTCAAATACATAGAAGATTATAAATACCGGAGCTGAAATAGAACAGCTGAAACTGAAAGGAAATGGGTAACTAGACAAGCAGAATCTCTAGCGATTCCTAGCTCTAGAAAAGAAATCCAAAGCTAAGATGTAAATACTCAGGCTGACCCGGGCAAAAAGTAAAACACAAAACACTCGAGTGAGGACATACATACTTATGTAATGTAAACTAACTCAAGTGAACTGTAGTAGTAATGCACCATAACTTAAAAGATGCTTGGGATAGCCCATCCTCTAAGGATCAGTTAAACCATAAATTAAATATATCCTGTGGTTAAAATTCCAAAATGGATTTTATACTTCTAAATCAAATATCATTAAAAAATCAATATCATTTCAAATTAATTTAAAATATTAAAATATCATACCTTATTCATTTTTATTTAATTTAAATACCATTTCAAATCACATTTCAAAATGGCTTATATTTCAAATCAAAATAACCAATTAAATATTCCAATTAAACCCATTAAATATTCTATTTAAATCGTTTAAAAATGAAGTTATTATATTTAATAATCAAATATTCAATTCTCAAAATTTTACCATTTTCAGAATTCATTCATTCACTTCAATTTATTAAAACAATGAAATTTCAACTTTCGCAGCATTTAGAAAAAATGCTACGGTAAATTTACATTTTTAAACAATTCATTTTAACAAAGATAGCATTTACAGAAATATTATAATAGGTTTAGTTTAGTTTCAACAACTACAGAACTTACAAAGTGCTATAATGGCCCTTAGTTCAATTTAGTCTTTTAGTTCATTTATGTCAATTATAACATTTACAAAATGTTGTAATATCTTTTACTTCAGAAATGATAGCATTTCAAAATGCTGTTAATCAAATTCCAAGTTTTCAATAAAATTTCATAAACAATTATATTTTTATCTAAACAAATTTTAACTTATAAAAATCATATTTACACACTTTAAAAATGATCATTTAAATACTTTTTAATTTATGATTTTATAAAGTGAAATTTCACAAATAATTATCAAATTTAATAATTCACTTATAAAAATCAATGTACAATTTTATAACATTTCATTACTTTACATTTTACATTTAATTTATCATTTCATAAATTTTATTTATAATCCATTTTATTTCCTTAACTTAACTTTTATTTTTAAAACCCATTTCACATTTTCCAAGTTAAGTTATATTTCAAATTTCAATTATAAACATTTATTTATTTAATTATATTTAATTTATAGAAAATCATTACACTTTACAAAATCATTTTAAATTCAAATTTAAATTAAATTATCATATTTTCTTACTTAATTTAAACTACATTTGTAAACAAAATCATAAATTCCAAAATTAACTTATATTTCAAATCCTACTTTACCATTTATTTATTTCAGTTATTTAACTTATAGAAAATCACTAATATTTTGTAAAATCATTTTGAAATTTAAATATAAATCAAAATATTATAATGTTTACATTTTTATAATACTTTAAAATTTTAGAAAAATATATATTAACCATGGGTCTGTATACAATTTCCTAACCTAAGTCCAATGATACGGATAATATATCATTTCAATTTGTAATTTGCTAAGGAAAAATCCGGGTTCTATTATTTCAAAACCGCAATCCCAAGTAAAAATAAAATAAATAAAAATCGCTCAGGCCTATCATTTCAGCGCATAACGATTTTTCTTATTCTAAAGTCCGTTCGGGTATGTGTTATTTTAACCCATAGTGATTCTATTCTACAGGGAACTTGTAGTATGATAAGCTGATATAAATAAACAGAATGAAATTATATAACGGTAATAGATGATATGAAAGGTGTATAAACAGGGTGATCATCATATAAATAATATCACAGGAAGTTATAACATAATAATATAATCTACAGATTCAAATGTTGTCAATTTGCTAATTATATAAGTACAGAATGTCAGGTGAGAAATACTCACCTCTACAGGCTGGAGATAACAGATTCAGACACACAATAAACACCTGGAAAGCATGAAGGCACGATTACAGATTCAAGTGAGGGGAGAGCCAAAGCTATTTGTCTTGTGCATATAAAACAAAACAATATATATAACATGAATTTCAACCCAAAAATATGATTTTTAACAACTAGAAATAATACACAACATCAAATCAAATGACTTGCACTTGCTTCCACCATCACTATGCTCGGCCATAGGATGATAAAGCACGGCCATGGAGTGTATTTGGTCAAGTATGGGTCAAGTATGCTCGGCCTAACTAAGGTAATGAAGGTATGGAAGTTGTTGTGTATGGAAATACAAGTCAAGGCAACAAAAATGAATTTCTATGCAACATAAGTCTCAGCCATGGCTTTATATGGCATGGCCAGACCTGGTGTTTAACAGACGCGGTTTTATCGGGATCCAAAGGTCGGCATTCTTACGTCCACTGTATCAAATGTCGCATAATCGAATGCTGGAAAACCGAATTGTTAGGGTTAAAAAGAAGAGGAAGAAGAAAAAGATAGAAGAAGTAAGAAAACAGAACAGAAACAATATCAGAATCTCACATATCGCAGCGGAACAACATATAATAGATAAATGAATAATCTTTAAAACAAAGAACTATATTAGTTATTACATTACATTATCATCATCAGAGTGTACAACAACAATATACAACACAACAAAACAATGGACAGTTAAAAAAACATGTCCCTACAAGTGAATCATACAGCGGAAAAGATAATATCATATACAAGTGGTACGTCTCGTCATCCAGCTCGCCACCTGAGCTCCATAGCACTCCTGAATCCTTAATGACCTGATAATCTAACTCTAGACTGCTCGTGTGGAAATTGGTGGGCACTCAGAGTTTAGGAAGAGAAAAATAAACTCCAGGTCAGTCATGGGACTGGTGTGAGAACTCAAAAAAGTTATTTATCTTTTAAAACAACAACAACAAGGGAAGTGGAAAATATCCGCAATGCTTTTGGAAAATGAAACTATCATAAGGCCTCCCCGCACACACACAATGCAAACGCAGAATTGGAGGAGATTTCTCCTTATGATAGTCAAAGATGATTACTACGCAAAACAAATCAATTTTGATATTATTATTAGTGCATAGTGATGAAAACATTTCGAAAGTGTAATATAAATCTTAGCCAGCATAGGTACCATTATATTATGCCTTCTATAGCTACCTCCTGAGGAGGCAGGTTATACAATTGCAATCGTAAAGGGCTCATATTGTTTCTTTGGATTTTCAACAAATGGTCAGGCTAAGGAACTTCCTACTGTCATATGGGATCGCCTCTGGCGGGACGTCCCGAAAACTTAACCAGCTCTCTGCCAACACAAGGCCGGGTTACTTTTGTAACTAGGTAACTACTACACGAATATGCCACCCCCCGGTCCTTTGGGACCTTTATCCGAGGGCCCTCGATCACCAAGCAACAACCATACAGAAAAATGAGATTAGAGCAACCACATAGGTTAAGCATCAGGGCTCCATACCTGACACCACCCTTTCCAGAAGGAAATGACATACCCTAAAGGGCGCGACCCTCATAACCTTGCCGCATATTCCTGTTTTGACCATTTCCAGGGTGTGAGGTCTGACGAAGTCTCATCCACAAAGCTACGCTTTTTCACAAATCCACGCTTTGATCAACAAATGATCAATAAATAATCATCACACAAGAACACTCAGCATGCCACATTACCAAATTGGGAGTATATCGCTGATAACCTTCAACTACAAAACCTCTGAGCTCGTATGTCTCAGAGAAGGGTGCTAACTAAGAGAATAAATTCTCCGCCACCAACAGAAATGTATTTGAAAGAAATCTGCTTTATATCTCAAAATGTAATGTCAGACACGTAACCATACAAGTCTGTTCCGGGTTCGAACAGAACCGAAGGCACTTCCAAAGAAGACCTTGCAATCCGGGTATTCACAATCCCGATCGAATTTTGCATCATAAAGGAAATCTCCATACCGTAGCTGACGGTGCAGAGACAATCGATAGGTCATCCTATCGTTTTCAAAAATACCCGGTCTTCACCACCGGTCTTCAATGCTATCCATTACGTCGTATCACTATTCGGAATGGGTAATCCGAATAACGAGCGCAAGAATTTAAAAATAAGTGTAGCATTCAATTTCAACCAATTCACAACAAATAGCCACTTAAGGGTCAATATTGATAGTCGGTTATTCAACTATCAATCAATATTTACAACACTACCCGATTTCAAATAATTTCCCAGATTATTTATTTTCAAAAATATCTTTACAAGATATAAGTTCCACACTTCAACCATTTGAAAACAAATTTCAAATCAATTTTCACCTTTACAACTTTCATTTTCAAAATGGTTCATTTAAACCAACCAAATAAATCCTTACCGATTTATTAAATTTACGTCCCAAATTCGTAAATTTATTCCACACTTCTAAAAATAAATCAATGTTTATTTTTAAAACAAATTTCCCTTACAAATTTCCATTGTGAATTTACATTTCCAAATATTCACTTTTTTATACGATTTTTCAAATCGATTTCAATTATTCACTTTCAACTTATCTTTAAAAGATATAATCTCAAAACATTCACTTCATATTGGAAAACATTTCCATACTTATTCAATAATAAGTAATTCACAAATCCATTTATTTCCAACATTTTGAAAACATTCAATATACTTAAATCACAATTAAATATATATATTTTATTCTTTAAGGAAAACTTCTCTTAAACACATTTATTTGGGTCAAAACGAATGTTGCGTAAAACATCGTTACGACAATCCAAAATCACTAGTATGGGGATTCGAAATTAAGATAGATATATAAACCCCAACACTATACAAAACTTTTCCTTTTGGAAATCATTTACTATAACAACAGTGTTATAGTCCACAATTTCCTTCTATTTCTCGAAAACGTCTATTTCAACAATGAATGTTGAAATCTATGGTTTCGATACTTAATACATTTTAAAACATCCTTAAATCGTTTTACATTCTATTTAAAATATCACTTTCTCAAAATATTTCTTTAATATATTATTCACTGTCCAAAATCGTGAATATACTTCGTTAACCAAATCCAATTTCTACATATTTTATTTAAAGGATTATCCACTGTCCCAAAATCGTGGATATATTTCCTTTAATATGCTATAACAATTAAACTTATCAAAATAAGTCGATTTCGGATTTATATAAAACAACGTTTATAAATTCCATTTATACTTTATAACAACTTTAACTCATAAAATCACTTTATTAACAAATTCTATCCATATCCCATTTACACGCAAAAATCCAATTTATAAGTTAATTACTTATAAATCTTTTATTTTACAAAATCTATTCATTTTATAACTCCACAATTTATAAATCTATAGATTTCATCCACTTATGAAATCCATTTACACTTCATTTTAACACTTATAAAAACTCGTTTTATAATTCCAATATTTTAATTTATAAATATCAATTTTATAAATCTTTTATATAAATCATTTATAATAATTCAAAAATCCCAATTTAAACCATTTTATAAATTAATCAACTACTTATTTCAAAAATCGCATTTCAGCTATATTTCACAAAAATCATAATTTTTATAACATAAAAATTACAAAGTTTATTTATTTAAAATGAATCAATTACAAAATTAAATTTTATTATGGATTCTCAACTTAAATTTTAAAAAATCAAATTTTATTTATTTTCGGCATCTAACGATACCAAAAATATATTCGGCAAAAATTTAGCGTTTAACTATTTCAATCACAAAGATAATCACGCAGATTATAAATAGATCAATAAATAGATCAACACACAACATTGAAACAAATTCAAATGTTTGAGGAATCCAGTTGGATCCCTCCAACCTGTTTTCCTGCATCCAAAGATGTTAGCACAATACCAATTTCGCTTCGAGACGAAATATCGCGGTATATGGGATTTATAAAATATTATCCGCTATTATGCGGCGCAATAGGGTCTTATCCGCTATATAATGCGGGAAATCAACTCCAAGTACATATATAATATCAATTCCATACAAGTTGGAATTATCACGGTATATGTGTTTAATAAATAACATCCGCTTAATATACGGCGTATAGGGCCTATTTCAATACATCAGATAATAATAATTATCCAATCACACAATCAAGCAATTTTAAATCTAACTATTAAAATTTAAATCGAAGCAATTCGATTGAGTGAGAAGTTCTCACCTTGAGTTTCCGATAACAATAGTAGCGTTTTGTTTCGAATAAAATTAAACGTGCGTTTAATTTTACCCAAAATTTTCACTAGCTCCAAACGACTCCAAACCAGCTCCATTGTGTAGTGCTCGCCAAAACGAAGCTAACGCAAGTCGTTTCGTAATTTTCCGACCTCGTATGAATAAGTTATGGCTTTTTAAAGTTTATACAATTATAATACAAATCAATTTCAATTTTATTTTATTTTTTTATACCAATACAACAGGGCCGCACGATCTGCTTGAAGAATCAGGGCCACCCTCTTCTTTTCTCCTCCTTCTTCGTTCATCAGGTAAAAGACACGTACGTAAAAGAACCCGTTCGGTCGCATACTAGGGTTACATGCTGCTCCACCATACGACGTCGAGAGCCCATCAAACCACCACCACACGAAACGCCTCGGCCACCTCCACCTTCGGCCAGAAGGACGTCCAACTCGGCCTCACCTTTGTCTCGAAATACGCGTGCGAACGGCAGTACTTCCAACTCAAATTGCCGATGATCCACTTCGTTTTAAACGATCATAACCGTTGGATATTAAGATCTCTCAATGCTCTACACTTTTCGTGTTGAAAGTTTCTTGAAATGGTGAGTGGATTGGAAGATAATTGGAGGAAGAAACAAATTATTTTCGGCCATTAAAAGAAGAGGGTGGCAGCTGAAGGTTTTCAATCAGAATTAGGGTTCTTCTTTGCAAATTAGAATTATGGAGGCCTTTTATAGAAAATCCTCAAATTACTATCCATTCGAAACTTTCCGAACTCCAAATCTCGCGCGGTGACTGGCATTTCTAGTGTTTACCCTGCATTCCAGACACAATGGAATAGGTTTCGGAGGCTAATTCGATCATCTATGCGAGTTACGACAATAAACGATCAAATTTAAATTAAATCGATTAACCAAATTTCTATGCGTTTTGGCTTGCCCCGGACAAACGGTAAATCCGGTTGACACAAAATTTGAAATATTATAATAACTTAACATTACGGATTCGATGAAACTGGTTTCGTCGAAATCCGAGACTGTTTGAAAAATGGCTATTTTCACTAGTCGATTAAATATTGAAATATTTAATTTTCACAAATTAACTTTTATTTCGATTTTAAAAGTTCACAAACATTGTTCTAACTCCAGTATGATTTAATATAACTTTATAAATCATTTTTTAATCACATTAAACCCAATTTCCAATTTTTCACACAATTTCAAATATTAAATTGCCGATTTATTTATTCAATTAAATCCAGATATTCGAAATAAAATTCATTTGACTTATAAATTTTACTTGTTGGTATTTACAATCAATTAAATATCTGAATTTCAAATGACAGAAATTCCGGGTCGTTACATGGTGGATGCTAGGGGATGGTGCAGCAGTGACTTTGGGTTAAGTAGGAGTTGGAGAAGGTGGTACAAAGGGCGGCCAAGGGGGTGTATGATGTGGTGGAGTCATGTGGAGGTCGGCTTGGATGTTTAAGGTGATGTTTTACCAATTTTTGTGGAGCTTCTCATCAAGGATGGCCACAGCCATGTAGGTCAGAGGAGATGAAGGTGTTTTGTAGCTGGACAAAGTGGTGATGAAGGTGGTGGTGATGGAGAAGGCTAGAGGCCGAACCAATGGGTGAAAGAAAGGCATAAAATTACACTAAACAAAGAAGAAAAATGGGAAAAAAATGAAAGAAACCTTACCCAAAAATTTCAGAAATGGAGGCCGACTATTTTGAGAAGGGAAGAAAAGTGTTTTGCGTGAAAAAAAAGAAAAGGATCAGCAGAAGAAAAGATAAGGTCAGCCTCAAAATCATTGCATGTGTTGATTGAATTGAAAAGGCAAAAAGAGGTGAAAAGTCTAAGGTAAATGAAAGGTTTAAAACTCTTCAAATTTTCTTTTCCTTTTTACATTTATAAACAATGAAAAATGAATGTAAATAAAATAAAAACAAAAAAAATGTATGAATAAAAATAAATAAATAAATTTTAGATAAATATAAATTAATAAAGAAAATAGCTTGAAAATAGAAACTAGGTTTTAAAAATTGAAAATAAAATATAATAAGTTTTGGAAAATTATAACATCACTTTAAAAATGTTTTAAAATAAAATATATACCTAACATGTCATATTACACACATATATACAAATTAGAACAAGATTTGACAAATAGAAATATTATTTATATAAATTAAAATAAACAATTTTATTAAATAAATCAATTTACATACAATATTGTAAAAAGCATAACTTTCACAATATAAATCGGATTTCAATGAAACGAAAAGCAGTATTCTTGAAATTTAATGTATTTTCATAATGAAAGATAAAATTCAAGAATTAAAATATTTGAATTTTAAATTTGAAAGTCAAAGTTTGACCAGATTGACCAAAATCCATATTTTTCTGGAAATATTCTATTTATTCAGGTTCGAAATTATAATTCACACAAAAATCAAAATATACTTTTAAAATAATAAAATTTATCCATTTTAAGAAATATAATAAAATTTTTAAATAAGGAGTTTCAATTTAAATAATTAAAATAAACAATTAAAATTATCACAAATACTGGGTTGTTACACGCTATTGTATCTTAGCTTTGATATTGATATTCATTTGTATCGGATATGTTGTATCAAATATTGTGTGACGACATAGAATTTTTGGATGTTTGAAATCGAAATATTTAATTGATTTTAAATATTTAAAATTTAATTTTTAACTTGAATTCAAATATCAATATTTATTAAATTATTGAATTAAATAATTTGAAGTTGGGTAAAATTTTGAATCTAGAGTTTTAAGCCTGTTAAAAATAATTTGAAGGCTTGTAAAATTTATATTGATAATTCTGAAGATAATAAAAGCTTTTAAATTAAAATTGGAAATGATTCGTTCGGTTTTAAAAATATATCGTTTAAAATTGATATTTAAATAACCTCCCGAGGCACATTCCTGGATTTCGATGAACCAGTTCCATTGGATCCGTAATTTTGTATTATTATCGGATTTCAATTTTCGGAGCATTTGGAGTTGTTGTGTGTAAGTGAACGCGCTGAAATTTATATCGAAGATTTAATATAATAACTAGGTCCAATAAGCTATGTTCTCCAAACGATCGAATTAGGACTTGAAACCTTTTCCATTTCGTTCGGAATAGGGGTATAACATTATGAACACCTAGCGGCATGCCTCAATAGGATGTCAAAATTTTAGGTAACGAATTCAAGTTGATCTAAATTTAAATTTAAAGATAATTTACACTTTGTTGACCAGTCAGACCCTTTCTGTGACGACCGCCCATGACTCCCGCACCAAAACCAGAGGATAATGCGCTGAAGGTGTGTCAGGCAGCCATGGGTGACCGTCAAGATAGAATAAACATCGCAGACTCTATCGTAAAACTCACAGCGCATGAATAAAATACAATAGAGAAATATAATATAGTGAAGCTCCCATAGAACAGAATATCATCATCTAATCATAATAGCTTTATACATGGTCTGAATCATGAATACAAGAAGCCTCACTACATAGCACTCAGAGTAATCAACAAACAGCGGAATATCCAGTACATAGAATATGAAAATAATATGTAAAGCCTCCTGCTCGTCTTCGTCATCATCAGCGTGAGCCACTAAGATCAGCACCTGCCACCTGTCACCTAGTCTGCCCATCCCAACATGGATGAACAGCCCAAGGTAATAAGACGAGACATAAAACCTTGAGTCAGACAAAGTCTTAGTGAGCAGTAAATCAACTGTCAAACATACCAAAAGAGCATAAAGGATAAAAGGAATAGGAACCAAACCATCCCACTCCGCCTCTTTCTACAGTGATAGCCCCCAGACACACACTAAGGAGAAGCAAGCATAACATGGCAGACAATTAAAGTAAAGCAATAATCATTCGAGTCAAGGTCGATGTTTTCCAAATACAAACCCCCAAGGCCTAAACCAAGATCAGATAAGCACCCAGAAAAAAACACCGCTCTTGAGACCGAATGATGGTACAGCCAAACATCCATGACTCTGGCTATCACTGTTATCATTGCCTTGATTTCACCGTTAATTGAATGACCAACTCATTCCTTTATCCATCTGTCAAGGGCTAATTGTAACCCCGGTTCTAGACATAACTCCGCACGTCATCGCAGCCCGTGCCTAGGAATTTTCGCAACTACCCAGAGTACTAGCACGTCGTCGCAGCCCGTGCTTGGAACGTCGTCGCAGCCCGTTCCAACGTACTCTTGCTTTGAGCATGCTAGAACCTTCAACAACGATGAGATCTCAGCCTTCTAGTCATCCTCCTTGACGACTATTTTCATACTAGCTCAAGCGCCTCTCGAGCTAACCATTATCATCAACCCGGATCGCATCACCGAGTTATCAACATAGCTTCGCACGTCGTCGCAGCCCGTGCTTGGAACGTCATCATGACCCGTCCCATCTCATCATCATACTTTGCCTCCTCGCATCATGGCAAAGTCCATCTCAATACCATACTTTGCCTCCTCGCATTATGGTAAAGTCCATCTCAACATCATCTAATCCATACATATGAGCTTCAACATCCGCTTCATATGCCACAAGCAGCTTTCACCATTCAAGAGCCTTTCCACTTAGCTTTTGAATCATCTTCGACCATCTTGTCTAGATCTAACTATCAATCAACTAACATACATAGCAATCAATCAAATCAATCATTAACTTAAGCAATCAAGTAATCAAATATGGTCTAAGTAGGTATTTATTACTACAATGGCAATTTTGTAAATAAATGAGCATAGATATAACATACATGAATCATGGGTTTCTAGCATAGATCTAACAAATATAAATCATGGGTTTTGTCTCTACAACTTGATGAATGAACTTGCATAAGTAAACATCTTCATAAGTAATGGATCTACACTTGGATCTAAAGAAATATGCATAAAATCACTATCTACAACACTTCAACAAACCACCAATCCAATATACTCCTTTGGGTCCGCGTGAGAGATAACCACCACTCACCAAATCACCTAAACACTTCAAAAACTATCAACTTCAGATCTGGACAGCGAAGATTCAAGCTTGATTCGTCGAAATCCCGCTTGAAACGATGAAATCTAGCTTCGTTGGATGAAGATCTTCAACTTTGGCTCTTGGATCTTCAATCTCGATCTTCGATCTTCAATGGATGTTAGCACTAGATTGAAGTAGAGAAAGAAGTGAAGAAAATGTTGTAGTCGAGTTTCCAAAATGGCAGCACTTCGTTGCTTCAAAAACCGGTGCCAAAAAGTGAACCAAAGCCCTCTATTTATAGGCTGGAAGCCCCATGAGTCGTCGCCCCTTAAGTCGGTCACGACTTATCCCATGAGTCGTCCATGACTCATCAAACAACACGTTATACGACTCATCGAGCCCAGCCAACCTATCCTTAACTCGTAAACGACTCAACAACCTAGCGACATACGACTCAGCCATTCCCACGACTCAACAGGTACTACAACCTAACACACACAGAACCAAACGACTTATCCTATGCGCGGCCTAACTCATACACGAGCTACGACTCAATGGCTTACGACTTATCGAACTCAACGACTCAACTGGGAAACGACTTATCACCTGGCCGACCCAACGACTTAACTCGTATACGAGTCATGACCTAACTACACATGCCGTCCTAACACTAAGCCGACCCAATCCACTAACCCTTAACTCGGTAACTCTGCTAACTCGTTAGCTCACTAACCCGCTAACACACTAGCCTCACTAACTCGGCAACGCGCTGACTCCACTAACCCTTAAGTCGTTCAGTTCTTAACCCGGTCAGACCTAACCGGTTAACTCCTATAACTCGGCCATACGAGTTAATCCTTATCTCGCCCACTAGTTAACTCGTTAACTATTATGACTCGGTCAACATACTAACACGCTAACTCGTCCCAGCCACTAAGTGGCTAACCTTTCTAACCCGATAACTCGTAACCTGGCAATGTTCTAACTCTATAAGCCGTTAACCACCATGAGTCGTCCCATACGAGTTAACTCATAACTCTTAACTCGTTAGCTCCTTATCCCCTGAGTCGGTCAAAACCTTAAGTCATTCACGACTCATACATGAGTCGTTCACTACCTTGACTCGTTAACTCGTGCACACTCATCTCTTAACTCGAACACGACTCATCACTTAACTCACGAGTTAACTTCCTAAACGACTCAGGCTAGAGACAACATAAACAACACTAACGACCTGTAAATTCTACGATATATCGACACGTAAAATACGGGTCGTTACATTCTCTCCCCTTAGGAATTTCGCCCCCGAAATTCCAAGCAAACAACAACAACCAAAGATATTCCGCATGCCTACCATCCATAGCAATCAACAAACCATACATCCAATTCTAGCCTAGCATGTAGAATTCTAAGATTAGAACTAGTTACAAATTCATGAGATGTCACCACACCTTAGGGCCATACCTCGAAGAGTTCAGGATGAGCTGCTTTCATCCTCTCTTCCTCCTCCCATGTACAGTCGTTAACATCATCACTCCATTGTATCTTGAGCAACGTAATCGTCTTCCTCCTAAGCTGTTTCGTGTCGGTTTCAACAACACGAAGCGGCTTACGAGGTCTCGTAACTACTGGATCAACCTCTAAATCTTCACAGCTATCAGCAGAAACCACCGTATTCGAGTCATGCACATACTTCCGTAGATAAGATACATGAAAGACATTGTGCACACCCGCCATCTTTCCGGTAACTCCAATCTATAAGCGAGCTTTCCAATTCGCTCGATAATCGAGAATGGTCCAACAAATCTCGGAGTTAACTTTCCTTTCTTCCCGAATCTAATAACATTCTTTAGAGGAGAAATCTTCACAAAAACCATATTACCTACGTCGAATTCCAAATCCTTACGACGATTATTGGCATAACTTTTCTGACGATCTTGGGCTGCCTTCATTCGTTGCCGAATGATCTTTATACAATCCGAAGTCTGTTGAATCATCTCTGGCCCAAGTATCAGTTTTTCTCCAGTTTCCAACCAACATGTCAGAGAGTTACACGGTCTTCCATATAATGCCTCAAATGGTGCCATACCAATACTCGACTGATAACTGTTGTTATATGCAAATTCCACCAAATGAAGGTGATCTTCCTATGATCCTCCGAAGTCCAAAACACAAGCTCTGAGAAGATCTTCCAAAACTCGGTTGACTCTCTCAGTCTGACCATCTGTTTGAGGGTGATAAGCTGTACTCAAACACAACTTAGTTCCCAAAACTTCCTGGAAGCTCTTCCAAAATCCACTAGTGAACAATGGGTCTCGATCGCTCACTATACTCTTCGGAACACCATGGAATCGAACAATCCACTTCACATACAACTCAGCCAACTTCGATGCAGTCCTAGTTGATCGAACAGGGATGAACCTTGCACTCTTAGTCAAACGATCTACGATGACCCAAATCCCTTCATTCCCTGTCCTGGTTCTAGGTAGACCATCGATAAAATCCATCGACACTTGCTCCCACTTCCATGTAGGAACCTCTAATGGCTGAAGTAATCCACTGGGCTTCTTCTGCTCAGCTTTCACCAACTGGCAGTTCATACACTTGGAAATAAAATTTCCAACATCCTTCTTCATACCTTCCCAGTAATAGGTTCTCTTCATATCCCGATACATCTTATTTCCACCTGGATGAATTGTCAACTTCGAGTGATGACTTTCCCTAGGAACTTCATCTCTCAATCCATCTACATCGGGAACAACTAGTCGTCCTTGCTTTCGAAGCCAACCCTCTCGATCGACTTCAAATCCTTTATCCTTTTCTGGATTCAATCCAGATTCCAAATCTCGGATAATCTTGACAAGCTTATCGTCTCGCTTTTGGCTCTCGCCAATTCTCTCCACAAGAGTAGCCTTATCGATAAGTTTGCCAACATCTCAGGTTCCAACTCACATCTAGGCCTGAAATAAAATCCAGCCAAATACTCAAGACTCATCCACTCCGAAAACATGGCTCCTAGTCCTGCATGTCTTCAACTCAACGCGTCAGCCACTGCGTTACCTTTTCCCGGAGTATAGGCTATACCAAAATCATACGATGCTAAGAACTCTAGCCACCGTTGCTGCCGAAGATTCAAATCCTTTTGGGAGAACAGATACTTCAACGACTTATGATCTGTAAACAACTCAAATCTAACTCCCAACAGGTAATGTCTCCACATCTTCAAAGCAAATACAATCGCCGCTAGCTCCAAATCATGAGTCGGGTAATTCCTTTCATGCGGCTTTAGTTGTCGACTTGCATACGCAACAACTCTATCCTTTTGCATTAGCACTGCTCCAAGTCCAGTACCACATGCATCGGTGTAAACCACCATCTCATCATTCCCACTTGGAATAGTCAAAACAGGAGCACTCGTCAGTCGCTCTTTCAGGATTCCAAAAGCTTGCTCACACTTATCATCCCATCTGAACACTTGGTTCTTTTTCGTCAATCCTGTTAACGGTGCAGCTATCTTGGAAAAGTCTTTGATAAACCGACGATAATATCCTGCTAATCCAAGAAAACTTCTCACATCAGATGCATTCTTAGGTCTAACCCAATCCTGGATTGCTGCCACCTTAGCGGGATCAACCGCGATTCCATTTCCAGAGATAACATGGCCTAAGAATCTCACTTCACTCTTCCAGAAGTGACACTTCGAAAACTTAGCCTTCAGCTGATGTTTCCGTAAGATTTCCAAAACAATACATAAGTGCGTCTCGTGCTCTTCTTCAGTTCTGGAATAAATCAGAATATCATCCACGAACACAAGTACGAACTTGTTCAACTGATCTCTGAATACTCTATTCATAAGATCCACAAAATATGCTGGTGCGTTAGTCAATCCAAACGGCATTACCAGCCACTCATAAAAACCGGATGGTGTCCTAAAAGGAGTCTTCGGCAAACTATCCTTTGCCACTCTCAATTGGTGAAATCCCGTTGCCAAATCCATCTGGGAAAACACCTTAGCATCGTGAAGCTGATCAAACAAGTCATCTATTCTCGGCAATTGGTACTTGTTCTTCTTAGTCACCTTATTCAGCTCACGATAATCCACACACAACCTCAACGATCCATCCGCTTTGGTTGCGAACACAACTGGTGCACCCCATTCGGACACACTACGCCGAATGAATCCTTTCTGTAAAAGGTCATCAACTTGCACCTTCAACTCTTGCTGCTCCCTAGGCGCCATCCGCCTAAGAGGCATCACAACAGGTCTGGCTCCCTCAACTAGATCGATACAAAACTCGATCTCCCTATGCGGCGGTAACCCTTTGACCTCGTCAAAGACATCCTCAAATCCATCCACAATAGGCACCGATGACAGTCCATCCCGTGGAACAACCAGCGAATACATGAAGCTCATGAAGACGCCTTCCTCATGCTTACATCGTATCACAACCTTTCGCCCTTCCACATTCCCGACTGTCACCTCCAGCCTCTCACAATCAATCCTTGCCGCATACTTCCTAAGCCAGTCCATACCCAAAATAATTCCGAACCCCGCAAAGTTCAGAACAAAGCAATCACCAACAAACGAGCAATCATGACTCGACACAACTAGACCACGGCATATCATACACAAACAAGACGAACCCCCAACCGGATTAGTCACAACCAATGGCCTATCAACAATATCCGGTTTCAAACCTAACCGGCCTACCAAATCATCACAAACAAAGGAATGCGACGCTCCAGTATCAAACAACACTCTAACTGGAATACCACAAATGGAAAGAGTACCTTGAACCACCACACTCTTCCCCTTCTCTTTAGCAGTAGGAGCTTTTGAAGACGACGGCACAGCTCCCAAAGCATAAGCTTGCACAATCTGCTTATCTTTCCTCGGTTCTGGACAATCCCTCTTGAAATGCCCCGGTTTGTCACAGTTGTGACACTTTGCCGGCACTCTTGGTTTCTTGCAATCCCTGGAGAGATGACCCTTCTGCTGACAGTTGTAGCAGGTCACTTCGCCCTTCGGCTTCTTCTGGCCATCCTTACCCTTCTGTTGCTGCTGCTTCCTCTTCTTGTTTCCACCCTGCTGTGGTTTAGACTCTTCCTTGGTCACAGCAACAACAGAACTCTCCCTAGGAAACAAACTCTCATGCCTGAGAGCTTTTTCCACAAGCTTCTCAAACGGATCGTCTAAGTGATCCACCAACTGCCTCCCAAGATAAGCGTCTAAACCGGTCACAAACTTCTCATTCTTCTGATAGGGAGAATCAATATACGATCTGGCATACTTGGACAAAGCTTCAAACTCAGAGACATACTCAAGAACGGGTCTTCCACCTTGCTTGAGCTCCACAAACTTTTTAAACAAGACAGATTTCTGAGCCGTATAGATGAACTTAGCTTCAAATCTGACTTGGAATTGCTCCCAAGTAATCTCTTCCTCTGGAGAATCGATGGTGATAGAGTTCCACCAATCCGAAGCTCTCCCTTGAAGTTGCCTTGATGCAAGCTTCCTCTTAGTTGCATCCTCAACTCCCAAGTCACCAAAGATCCTTCTACAAGCATCAATCCTTCTTTGCACTTCAATGGTTGATTCCGTTCCCAAGAAAACCTTTCCTCCAAGAGAAGTATAGTCCTTGCAAAGCTTAGCAAAATCCACTAGTCTTGGAGCTTGAACTCGAACTCCAACATCTACTGATGGCCCCGAGGCTGGTATCCTTCTCATGATCGAAGTCATCATGGCCTCAAACATAGGAGCATAATCAACAGCTTCCCTAGCAGCACGGCCTTCCCCAGCAGCTTGTCTCCCCCTTCGACTCATCCTTAATATCTACAAAAAGGAATGACTTAGAACACCTTGAGAAACAACCGCATAAGGAGTTCAAATCCTTCTAAACTACTATATTATATATAGTAATCATTCATCAAAATACAATTACGTCTCTCATACGTAGTTACGTCAGCGAGCGTTGGCTAAAATCGATTAACCAAAGCTCTGATACCAAATGTGACGACCGCCCATGACTCCCGCACCAAAACCAGAGGATAATGCGCTGAAGGTGTGTCAGGCAGCCATGGGTGACCGTCAAGGTAGAATAAACATCGCAGACTCTATCGTAAAACTCACAGCGCATGAATAAAATACAATAGAGAAATATAATATAGTGAAGCTCCCATAGAACAGAATATCATCATCTAATCATAATAGCTTTATACATGGTCTGAATCATGAATACAAGAAGCCTCACTACATAGCACTCAGAGTAATCAACAAACAGCGGAATATCCAGTACATAGAATATGAAAATAATATGTAAAGCCTCCTGCTCGTCTTCGTCATCATCAGCGTGAGCCACTAAGATCAGCACCTGCCACCTGTCACCTAGTCTGCCCATCCCAACATGGATGAACAGCCCAAGGTAATAAGACGAGACATAAAACCTTGAGTCAGACAAAGTCTTAGTGAGCAGTAAATCAACTGTCAAACATACCAAAAGAGCATAAAGGATAAAAGGAATAGGAACCAAACCATCCCACTCCGCCTCTTTCTACAGTGATAGCCCCCAGACACACACTAAGGAGAAGCAAGCATAACATGGCAGACAATTAAAGTAAAGCAATAATCATTCGAGTCAAGGTCGATGTTTTCCAAATACAAACCCCCAAGGCCTAAACCAAGATCAGATAAGCACCTAGAAAAAAACACCGCTCTTGAGACCGAATGATGGTACAGCCAAACATCCATGACTCTGGCTATCACTGTTATCATTGCCTTGATTTCACCGTTAATTGAATGACCAACTCATTCCTTTATCCATCTGTCAAGGGCTAATGGTAACCCCGGTTCTAGACATAACTCCGCACGTCGTCGCAGCCCGTGCCTAGGAATTTTCGCAACTACCCAGAGTACTAGCACGTCGTCGCAGCCCGTGCTTGGAACATCGTCGCAGCCCGTTCCAACGTACTCTTGCTTTGAGCATGCTAGAACCTTCAACAACGATGAGATCTCAGCCTCCTAGTCATCCTCCTTGACGACTATTTTCATACTAGCTCAAGCGCCTCTCGAGCTAACCATTATCATCAACCCGGATCGCATCACCGAGTTATCAACATAGCTTCGCACGTCGTCGCAGCCCGTGCTTGGAACGTTATCATGACCCGTCCCATCTCATCATCATACTTTGCCTCCTCGCATCATGGCAAAGTCCATCTCAATACCATACTTTGCCTCCTCGCATTATGGTAAAGTCCATCTCAACATCATCTAATCCATACATATGAGCTTCAACATCCGCTTCATATGCCACAAGCAGCTTTCACCATTCAAGAGCCTTTCCACTTAGCTTTTGAATCATCTTCGACCATCTTGTCTAGATCTAACTATCAATCAACTAACATACATAGCAATCAATCAAATCAATCATTAACTTAAGCAATCAAGTAATCAAATATGGTCTAAGTAGGTATTTATTACTACAATGGCAATTTTGTAAATAAATGAGCATAGATATAACATACATGAATCATGGGTTTCTAGCATAGATCTAACAAATATAAATCATGGGTTTTGTCTCTACAACTTGATGAATGAACTTGCATAAGTAAACATCTTCATAAGTAATGGATCTACACTTGGATCTAAAGAAATATGCATAAAATCACTATCTACAACACTTCAACAAACCACCAATCCAATATACTCCTTTGGGTCCGCGTGAGAGATAACCACCACTCACCAAATCACCTAAACACTTCAAAAACTATCAACTTCAGATCTGGACAGCGAAGATTCAAGCTTGATTCGTCGAAATCCCGCTTGAAACGATGAAATCTAGCTTCGTTGGATGAAGATCTTCAACTTTGGCTCTTGGATCTTCAATCTCGATCTTCGATCTTCAATGGATGTTAGCACTAGATTGAAGTAGAGAAAGAAGTGAAGAAAATGTTGTAGTCGAGTTTCCAAAATGGCAGCACTTCGTTGCTTCAAAAACCGGTGCCAAAAAGTGAACCAAAGCCCTCTATTTATAGGCTGGAAGCCCCATGAGTCGTCGCCCCTTAAGTCGGTCACGACTTATCCCATGAGTCGTCCATGACTCATCAAACAACACGTTATACGACTCATCGAGCCCAGCCAACCTATCCTTAACTCGTAAACGACTCAACAACCTAGCGACATACGACTCAGCCATTCCCACGACTCAACAGGTACTACAACCTAACACACACAGAACCAAACGACTTATCCTATGCGCGGCCTAACTCATACACGAGCTACGACTCAACGGCTTACGACTTATCGAACTCAACGACTCAACTGGGAAACGACTTATCACCTGGCCGACCCAACGACTTAACTCGTATACGAGTCATGACCTAACTACACATGCCGTCCTAACACTAAGCCGACCCAATCCACTAACCCTTAACTCGGTAACTCTGCTAACTCGTTAGCTCACTAACCCGCTAACACACTAGCCTCACTAACTCGGCAACGCGCTGACTCCACTAACCCTTAAGTCGTTCAGTTCTTAACCCGGTCAGACCTAACCGGTTAACTCCTATAACTCGGCCATACGAGTTAATCCTTATCTCGCCCACTAGTTAACTCGTTAACTATTATGACTCGGTCAACATACTAACACGCTAACTCGTCCCAGCCACTAAGTGGCTAACCTTTCTAACCCGATAACTCGTAACCTGGCAATGTTCTAACTCTATAAGCCGTTAACCACCATGAGTCGTCCCATACGAGTTAACTCATAACTCTTAACTCGTTAGCTCCTTATCCCCTGAGTCGGTCAAAACCTTAAGTCATTCACGACTCATACATGAGTCGTTCACTACCTTGACTCGTTAACTCGTGCACACTCATCTCTTAACTCGAACACGACTCATCACTTAACTCACGAGTTAACTTCCTAAACGACTCAGGCTAGAGACAACATAAACAACACTAACGACCTGTAAATTCTACGATATATCGACACGTAAAATACGGGTCGTTACACTTTCACGTCAACTTTTTTCCCATTAGCTACTTTCCCTTTCCATCGCGACACAGTAGCCTTATTTCTCCCATATACTACCATCACCCTTAAATCACGGCTCCTTGTCCCCTATCAATTTCAAATCTTCTGAATTCCTTTCTTCTAAAGTAAGAATATAAAAATATTCGAGACCACCTTCATCACTTATAAAATCACATGCAATTCTTTTACATTCCTCCAGAACCATTATCAAATGAAACGAGAGAATGAAAATGGCGAATTCGATTCCTTTCGTATTCGAAAATAATAATGGAATACTCTCGAAAAAAAGGGTTTGAAATCAAATTTGATTTCGAATCGAAGTTGACTCGATTTGGTAAGGAAATCGAATGCGACTCGTTCGTCGATCCCGTGAACTTCGCAGTGTCATCTGGATATCGCAAGCGCATGGAAGTTGGGTGTCAAAGCATCAAGGGAATTCAAGGCTGAATCTCGAGGAAGGAGTGTGGACACCGGGGAGGGAGGCGGCGGCCTAAAGCTCGAGTTACGATCAAAAATATTGGGGTTCGACGAAGTTTCTAGCCGTGTGCGATACTGGATGTGGCTGCATGTGATGGGTCGGCCGTGGAATGAAGTGGAACCGCGACCTGGGTGTGATGGATCAGGGTGGTTAGGCCACGATCTGGTGGTTTCGGCAGTTAGGTATTTGTTTTTAGTTAAATTTTATTTAATTTAAAATTTATATTTCTGTATTTATACACGCAGAAGAAATGTAGATAGAGGGATTTATTTTAGCAGCAAGGTTTATAAAGGAATTACTGTTAATACAAGTATAAAACTTTGAAAAAGAAAGTGATTTTGAGCAGTTTAAATAAAATCAGATTTCTATATTTTTATATATAGGTTAGAAGAGAAAATTTGCAATAAAGAAAAAAATATATACATGCCTATCTTAGTTAATTATATATATATATATATATATATATATATATATATATATAGAAAAGATTCGGAAATATATAAGGATTTTAAAATGTTTGAGGAATTTATAAAAAGTAGATTTTTAAATCTATAATTTATTTTTATATGTAGTTTTAAGAGAGAAATTAATAGTTTAATTAAATCATTAGTCAATTTAAATTATTACATGGGAATTGATTATTAAATTAATTCAAATAATTAACAATAAATTATATAATGATTGTACAAGGTCTGAATCGTGAAGAAAACAAGCTGGTTGGTTTGGACTGCAAATTAAAAACAAAGGTGAGTTAAACTCACTCTTCTGGATTACTATTTAAATTTAAATGGTTAAATTTAAATATTTGGTTGAATGATTGAACTGATTGGATGTGGTATATTATATAGTAGTATAAATATATGGAGTGATTGATTTCCCACATTATATAGCGGATGAGACCCTATGCGTCACATAATAGTGGATGATATTATATTTAAAACCCATATACCGCGATATTTCACCTCGAAGTGGGATTGGTATTTTATTGCGCTAACATATGTGGATGCAGGGAAATAGGCTGGAGGGATCCAACTGGATTCCTCAAAATATTTAGATTTGTTCTAATAATTCCGTGTTATGATTATTTGATATGCTGTGATGAATTATATTGATAATTGGAATATTAGATACCATGGTTTGATTGAATATTTCAGTACACTAAGTCATCAAAATATATATAGAATTGGATTTTTGAAAGAAATATAAGAGTAAATTTTTAAGTGAAATAATTATAGAGATTTGAATAAAAATAAGAATGAATTGGAAAGGAATAAAAGTGATTTTTAAACCCTAATAAACTCCGGGTATGAAAAAGGGATTTTGAATAAACAGAGAAATAATGAATTTTAAACTTAAGTGATTTATATCAAGAAATAAAGAATTTATTTCTTATTCAAGGTTTGAATTTATTTAAGGGGATAAAGAAGGAATTTAGGAAATATGAAATTAGTATTTTTAGTTAAAAGATTTTAAATCATAATTAAGAAATAAAATCTGAAGTCTATGGGTTTTGAAATAAGATTGAGTAAGAAAAGGAATTTATTTCAAATGGGAGTAATTTGGAAATCAATTTGAAGGTTGATTAAATGTTTAAAACCAGGATTTTTAAAAGAGAAGTAAGACTTTGGAATTTATATACTAGGTTTATAAAAGCGAATTAATACATCAGCGGATATTTGGAAGAATAAATTCACGGTGGGAATTTATTAAAGGAATAGGTAAATTTGTTTAAAAATAAATAGTGGTTTATTTTTAAAAGACGTGGAAGGGAAGCGTATTTCCCTAAATAGCCAAGTACGTTTCAAACAAATTTTTAAGTATAAGTAAAAAGTTTAAGTTGTTTTAAAAGTATGTTTTAGAAAAGTTATTATTTCTAAATGCTTAAATTTAAAGTAAGTATATTTTTCTAATAGAAGTAATTATTTAAAGGTGGCTTGGTATTATGTTTTAAAAGTTAGAAATTCAGTTTTTTATTGTACAAAGTAGTTTTATTTTGAATATTCTTAAAGTATATATTTTGGACAAGTATTAAAGTAATTTTTAATTTAAATGTTTTAAAGTATAATTTATAATAAAGTGTTTCAAATTATTTTAAAAATCTAAGGTATTGTACTTGGTGTTTTCAGTAGAAATAAATATTTGGGAATTCATTCTAGGAGAAAAGTATGGTCTGAAAACTATTTTCAAAGGGTTGAAAATGGAAATATATCTTACGAAGATATTTTGAGGTTAATAAATAATTCTGGAGAAATTATTTATGTTTGATGGATGTTTGTGAATGTTAATTGATAGATAAATAACCGACTATCAATATTGGCCAATGCGCTGATCGTTTCGAAGAGACCGTGATCGGGTTTGCTATATTACAGCATGATAGGGGGTTCTCGCTTTACGTTTGGTGGTGAACGAGAGACTCTTAACCCTACATGTCCCTTTGAGTGGGTTGGTTTGCTAGGTGCTTACAGTCGAGAGGCTGGCCGTAAAAGCAATCCTGAGGTATCACTATGAGCCACGGTAGGGCGGGGCTGGGATGGTTGAAAAGCCTAGACTATCACACGTTGTATCAGAGCTGAAGGTTAAGTGAGAACCTTGGCTCTGGTGGGGATCATTCATTGAAATAGAGTCCATAGTACTTTAGAATGAGTTTGAGTGTATTAATAGATATGAGCGCGTATTTGTTAGTGAATATAAAATGATTTTATATTGTGTTGATTGGTTTATCGAGTAGTTTATGGATTCTGGTCAATACAAGTAATTAACGTTATTGATAGGGATCTCTAAACACTAGAATAGAATAATTCGACACAGTATTGTTTTAAAATAGGGTAAATGAAATAATTTTACCCAAATTATTTTTGTATATAAAAGAAATAATTTTCCGTAAATTATAGTTATATTGGGTTGCTTGGTTGTTAGAGAATGATAATATTAAATTATTATCATTATTGTTGTGTAGAAATTGAATAAGGAATTGAAAATTTTGACCAAGATTAAGGAATAAATTTATATAACAAAATGGGATTTATGAATATGAATTATAAATGTGATTTATAATTGAAATGAGGTAAATTCCAGAGTAACATTGGATATAGATTGAAAGAATTTAAAATTTGGAATTTGGGGAAAGATTTAAATTCTTTTGGGTTTGGAAACGGTTTTCAAAGGTTTGGTGAAATAATAGTGATATTATAAGGGAAATATTTTAATAAAATTGGAAATCTAGAAGATTTGGAATTTAAAAATATTTGAAATGTTTTTAAAGAGATAAAAGCATTTAACTCTCTTTGGCCGCTGGAAAATAACTTCGGTGATGAATGCAGCATCATCGATGTTCATTTTCGAGGTTCCAAGAGAGAAATCGCTACCAAATTGTTTTCAATTGGAAATGTTTGCAAAACTGGGTTTGATTTTGAAATTCAAAGAGATAATTGAATTTACCAAAGAATTTTGGATATAATTGGTTTCAAATGATTTTTGGAAAACTTAAGTGATTATTGAAGACTCTGAAATTGGTTTAAAATGTTTTTTTTGAGTTTCTTAAGTAATAGTTTAAACTCTGAAGGTTTATCTAAAAATGTTTATGGATTATAAAAAGGTTTGGAAATTTATAAAGTTTGAAAATTTCCTGAAATGAAATTAACTTGTAAAAAGTTAATAAAGTTAGAAAGGTAACTTAAGAAGGTTAGTAAAGTGGAATTGAAAAATATAGTTTGATTGGATTAAAAGAACAAAGTTCTAAGAATTAAAAATTTATTTGAATTTGAAATGAATTGGTAAATGGAGCTAATTTAAAATGAGTATGGAAACGAAATAAGTTAGAAGAGTAAGTCGAATTTAATGAAATTAAGCTAAGTTTAATAATAGATTGTGATTGGATTTGAATTAAAGTTGAAATATAACTGAAATGGAATTGTATCACGTGGTGGATACATTGAATGAAATTAAGCTCTTACTTAATAAAATGTAAATGAATTGTGTGAAGTCAAAGAATAGTACGGGGTTAGATTTAGCAGGAGTTTAGTTAAATAAGATTGAATGGGAATAAATAGATTTCGATGGCTTATAAAAGAATTGAAAACTCATTGAATAAAAAAAAATCTTGGCTAAATAAAATATATAATCCCGAGTTAAAAAGTAAAACGTGAACGGGATTGATTGTAATGTATGAAAGTATGGATATAAATAAGTTGTGACTTATAAAACTTAGAAGTGGAATAAATAAGCCAAAATAAAATTGTTTGTATTTTGGGAAATGAATAAAAATCCAAAACTTGAATTATAAAATAGATCGAACTCAAGAAAATTAAATGAAGTGATTTTTGAAGGGTAAAAATCAAATATTGAATTAAAAGTGGGAAATGAACTAATTTGAATAAATTAGTTAAGTGAGTATGTTAATGGAATTCTGATTGGTTGAATAAAAATTTAAATTATGAGTTAAAAATGGATTTTGTGGAGTTAAACTTGTGTTATAAATAAAATTCAACTTAGAAGTTAAATTTAACATTGAAATTAAATTTAAATTGGTAAGAAAATAGAATTGAAATTGAATATTGAAATCTAATTTAAATTGTGCATGTAAAGTAAAGTGAAATTGAAGAATTTGTTCGAAGGAACCAAAGGAAGTAAAAGTTTGCATATAAACTTTTATTTGAGATTTTAAGTAAATTAGTAAGTGAAACTAATTAAAGAAACGATTAATTAAATATGGGTTGAGATAAGGTGAATAAAATTCAGTATTCAAGGTTTGAAGACAAATTGAATTCAAGTAGAATTGAAAATGAAAAATCTGAATGAAATTGGGAAAAAGGTATTCAGATTTGAAAATAATTAATAAATTGAAGTAAATTGAATTCATATGGAATTGGAGATCCAGTTTAAAAATAAGTGGATATAAAGGCTAAAGTGGTAGAGTAATAATATAAGGGTATATAATGCTTATATTAAACTTAAGAAGTGAATGGTGAAGTTATTAAGTAAGTTTGATATTGGAAATATATTAAGTAATTTTGGAATAAAAATTAAAACTGGAAGTTGTGAAAAGGGAAATTGTGAATAAGTAGATAGAAACCAAATGAACATGAATAAAAGAGAATTGATATAGTTAATAATCAATGGATATAAATACGTCAGATGTACGTATATTATTCGCATAGTGATTTGATCCAGATTCGAGCACAGAATTTCAAGATGGTTATATCTATCCGAGTTAGGATATTTCACTCGATTTTCGACGACGAACCCTGGATATGGATTTCTGATTGATTCTGAAAATTCTCTATCATAGTTTGGGACTATGCAAGGAGAATGACGGTTTCTAATCAAGAAACCAAGTCTGAGTCCGCACTAGGAAGTCGGGTGGACGATACTAGTTCGGAAGTGAAATTGTGTGATCGAGCGAGTGATCGAATTTGATATTGCGTATGGATGATATATGTACATCGTACGGGCTTGAATGAATAGATATTGGAATTTTGTAAGGAAGTCAATAAAATGATTTTGAATGTTGTGATTGGATATTATTGCTAAGTAGGATACACAGGTATTATAAAGGAAAAGGAAAATTGATTTTGATTTCAGAAGATAAATTTGAATTGATCGGCAAAAAGGTATGTGTTTAAATTTCTGTATGAAATGTGATTGGGTTTTTTATCTAGCCACTTGGTTTTTTGTTTTCTTTTGGAATTTGGGAGCCCGTAGAGGCATTTTGTAGTTGTTCCGAGCTAGCCGTGCAAAGGAGACGCTGGCGAAATTTTTCGAAAATTTAAGGAGTTAGAAAATTTTTGATAGTTTAAAATTTGGTTTAAACTATTTGAATTATTAAGGGGATAATATTATTGGTAACCTATGGATGAGTTTGGAAAGATAGTAAGGGTGATAATGTGTCCTCAATAAAAAAGATTGTTTTGGGAAGTGTTTGAAACTGAATGGTTTTGGGGAAAATAGTTAACGAGTTGTGGACCATTCTTCTTAACTAGTAATTTCGGGGACGAAATTCTTTTAAGGGTGAGGAATGTGACGACCCCGAAATTTTGGATGTTTGAAATCAGAATATTTAATTGATTTTAAATATTTAAAAGTTAATTTTTAACTTGTATTCAAATATCAATATTTATTAAATTATTGAATTAAATAATTTAAAGTTAGGTAAAATGTTGAATCTGGAGTTTTAAGCCTGTTAAAAATAATTTGAAGGCCTGTAAAATTTATATTGATAGTTTTGAAGATAATAAAAGCTTTTAAATTGAAATGGAAGTGATTCGTTCGTTTTAAAAAATATATCGTTTAAAATTGATATTTAAATAGCCTTTCGACGCATAGTCTTGGATTTCGACGAAACCAGTTCCATTGGATCTGTAATATTGTATTATTATCAGATTTCAATTTTCGTAGCATTTGGAGTTGTTGTGTGTAAGTAAACGCGCTGAAATTTAAATCGAAGATTTAATATAATAACTAGGTCCAAAAAGCTATCTTCCCCAAATGATCGAATTAGGACTCGAAACCTTTTCTATTTCGTTCAGAATAGGGGTATAACATTATGAACACCTAGCGGCAAGCCTCGTTAGGATGTCAGAATTTTAGGCAACGAATTCAAGTTGATTTAAATTTAAATTTAAAGATAATTTACACTTTTTTGACCAGTCAGACCCTTTCACGTCAACTTTTTTCCCATCAGCTACTTTCCCTTTCCATCACGACACAGTAGCCTTATTTCTCCCATATACTACCATCACCCTTAAATCGCGGCTCCTTGTCCCCTATCAATTTCAAATCTTCTGAATTCTTTTCTTATAAAGTAAGAATATAAAAATGCTCGAGACCACCTTCTTCACTTATAAAATCACATGCAATTCTTTTACATTCCTCCAAAACCATTATCAAATGAACGGAGAGAATGAAAATGGCGAATTCGAATCCTTTCGAATTCGAAAATAATAATGGAATCCTCTCAAAAAAGGGGGTTTGAAACCGAACTCGATATCGAATCGAAGTTGACTCGATTTCGAAAGGAAATCGAGTGCGACCCGTTCGTCGAGCCCGTGAACTTCGCAGTGTCGTCTAGATATCGCAAGCGCATGGAAGTTGGGGGTCGAAGCATCGAGGGAATTCAAGGCTGAATCTTGAGGAAGGCGCGTGGACACCGAGGAGGGAGGCGACAGTCTAAAGCTCAAGTTACGATCGAAAATATTGGGGTTCGACGAAGTTTCTAGCCGTGTGCGATACTGGATGTGGCTGCATGTGATGGGTCGGCCGTGGAATGAAATGGAACCACAACCTGGGTGTGATGGATCTCGGTGGTTAAGGCCACGATCTGGTGGTTTCAGAAGCTAGGTATTGTTTTTAGTTAAATTTAATTTAATTTAAAATTTATATTTGTGTATTTATGCTTGCAGAAGAAATGCAGATAGAGGGATATATTTTAACAGGAAGGTTTCTAAAGGAATTACTGTTTAATACATGTACAAAACTTTGAGAAAGAAAGTGATTTTGAGCAGTTGAAATAAAATCAGATTTCTATATTTTTATACATAGGTTAGAAGAGAAAATTTGCAGCAGAGAAAAAAATAATATACATGCCTATCATAGTTAATTATATATATATAAAAGATTTTGAAATATATAAGGACTTTAAAATGTTTGAGGAATTTATAAAAAGTAGATTTTAAATCTATAATTATTTTTATATGTAATTTTAAGAGAGAAATTAATAGTTTAATTAAATCATTGTCAATTTAAATTATTACATGGGAATTGATTATTAAATTAATTCAAATAATAATAAATTATATGATGATTTTACAAGGTCTGAATCATGAAGAAAACAAGCTAGTTGGTTTGGACTGCAAATTAAAAACAAAGGTGAGTTAATCTCACTCTTCTGGATTGCTATTTAAATTTAAATGGTTAAATTTAAATATTTAGTTGAATGATTGAATTGGTTGGATGTGATATATTATATAGTAGTATATAAATATATTTGGAGTGATTGATTCCGTTATTATATAGCGGATGAGACCCTATACGTCGCATAATAGCGGATGATATTATATTTAAAACCCATATACCGCGATATTCCACCTCGAAGTGGAATTGGTATTTTATTGTGCTAACATCTGTGGATGCAGGGAAACAGGTTGGAGGGATCCAACTGGATTCCTCAAAATATTTAGATTTGTTCTAATAATTCCGTGTTATGATTGTTTAATATGCTGTGATGAATTATATTGATAATTGGAATATTGGATACCATGGTTTGATTGAATATTTCGACACACTGAGTCATCAAAATATACATAGAATTGGATTTTTGAAAGAAATATAAGAGTAAATTTTTAAGTGAAATAATTATAGAGATTTTGAATAAAAATAAGAATGAATTGGAAAGGAATAAAAGTGATTTTTAAATCCTAATAAATTCCGGGTATGAAAAAGGGATTTTGAATAAACAGAAAAATAATGAATTTAAAACTTAAGTGATGCTATACCAAGAAATAAAGAATTTATTTTAAAATTCAAGCTTTGAATTTATTTAGAGGGATAAAGAAGGAATTTGGGGAAATAGGAAATTGGTATTTTCAGTTAAAATGATTTTAAATCATAATTAAGAAATAAAATCTGAAGTCTATGGGTTTTGAAATAAGATTGAGTAAGAAAAGGAATTTATTTCAAATTGCAGTAATTTGGAAATCAATTTGAAGGTTGATTAAGTGTTTAAAACCGGGATTTTTAAAAGAGAAGTAAGACTTTGGAATTTATATACGGGGTTTATAAAAGTGAATTAATACATCAGTGGATATTTGGAAGAATAAATTCACGGTGGGAATTTATTAAAGGAATGGGTAAATTTGTTTAAAAATAAATAGTGATTTATTTTTAAAAGATGTGGAAGGGAAGCGTATTTCTCTAAATAGCCAAGTACGTTTCAAACAAATTTTTAAGTATAAGTAAAAAGTTTAAGTTGTTTTAAAAGTATGTTTTAGAAAAGTTATTGTTTCTAAATGTTTAAATTTTAAAGTAAGTATATTTTTCTAATAGCAGTAATTATTTAAAGGTGGCTTTGTATTATGTTTTAAAAGTTAGAAATTCAGTTTTATATTGTACAAAGTAGTTTTATTTTGAATATTCTTAAAGTATATATTTTGAATAAGTATTAAAGTAATTTTTAATTTAAATGTTTTAAACTATAATTTATAATAAAGTGTTTCAAATTATTTTAAAAATCTAAGGTATTGTACTTGGTGTTTTCAGTATAAATAAATATTTGGGAATTCATTCCAGGAGAAAAGTGTGGTTTGAAAACTGTTTTCAAAAGGGTTGAAAGTGGAAATATATCATGTGAAGATATTTTGAGGTTAATAAATAATTCAGGAGAAATTATTTATGTTTAATGGATTTTTGTGAATGTTAATTGATAGTTAAATAACCGACTATCAATATTGGCCAATGCGCTGATCGTTTCGAAGAGACCGGGATCGGGATTAATTTCTCGAAAACCACTTCGATCTGGTTTGTACGTTTCCGTGGAAAAACGAGTTCGGAGTCGAAGGTGGAGCAGTGAAGTGCATTGTGTAAGGGCTAGTCGCTACTAATCCTGAGGTGATTCCAAAATGGATGTAGTAGGAGTAGTGCCTTCGGTTCCGTTCGAACCCGAGATGGACTTGTATGGATGAATGCTTTCAGAACACTGTCAGAAGGACGATGAGCATTCTAAGTGATATGTTCTAAAAAGGTAATGCTTAGCCTCGAGCCTCATCAACCGGGAATGACTGAAAATCAGGGGATATGGAGCAAGGCTAAGTGGGTAGCACCCATTAGGTAAGGTCATCCCTGTTTAGATGTCCCTTTTTTTATTCGGCTTAGTGGACGGTTGCTGATCCCAACCGCGGGGTGATCTTACTTGGGATTATCCAGTAAGGGATAGTCTCGATCTTGTGTTGTAGGGGGTCAGGAGGGATCCTTGGTACGGTGATCTAGACCACGTACTGTGACAGGTGGTACCTCAGTGCCTAGTCGTCAGTTGGAAATCCATTCTCCCTACGCGCCTTTACGGTTTTGATTGTGCCCAACTATTGCTGAAACATGAGATGCAAGCATTTCAGCTAGATTCTATTTTACTTTCTATAGACACTATTATAATACCAGACAGATTTGATAAAAAGTGTTTTGGCTATCGTAAGGTAAAAACCCGACATGTTTTTTTGTGACATGGTCTTAGTAGATGCTTATGTTTTCAAAGGATTTTGAAACTTTAATAATTAAATTGAGTGTGATTTTTTCACGCTGGTTTTCCACACTGACTCGGGTGTTATCTAACTATAATGCTCGGGTCAGACCGAGTATTATAGAATACAGGAAAGGATGATGTGACCTCAGGAGACGAGCTGGCTGGCGATATGTACTTCCGCACTTGTTTGAAATATTCTGCTGTGTTGATTAGTTGTGTATTCAGTTTTGTGAAGGCAGGTTATGATAACTGTTCACTTTGGGTGTTGTGAACTTTGATTTACTCTGATGATGTAATGTATAAACAGATGTATTTTCTTTTGTGTAAAGATAATTTATTATCTATTATATTTTATTCCGCTGCGACGGTTTGATTCTATTGTTGCTTGTTTCCTCTTTTTCTGCCTCTTCTTCTTTAACCCGAACGGTTCGTATTTCTGTCCACTTTGAGTTGTACCGATGGAGATTATGGTCGGCTTAAAGGGGTACGGAACTGCGGGTCGTTTCATATTGTGTATCAATAAAGTTCCATTTTTCTTCCATTGTGTTGTTGTACTTAATGTGTTATAAGCTCCGGTGTGAAACGAATTTCAATGTTTGAATCTGCGGCATTCGAATACGAGTGAAGTACGGATGTCGATTTTCGAACACTGAAATCCGGGTCGTGAAACATATATTGGTCCGAAGTGGTTTTCGGATAAATCTGATCTCGGTCTTTTTAGACTAACAACGATAAGTAGCCCTCAACCTCATATGGAAACCAAGTCTCATAGACTTATCACGTTTTCTACCCTCAACTTGCGATTCTTCGGCCAAGAAGGAAGCCCGGTGGATTGGTGTACCATAGTCACTCTGCACTACTCGAATCAACATTATTAACACCAAATTATAATCAAGCCTACTCATTAGGATTCATGCTAAGTGCATGACTAATCAGTTCCCACATCAAGTCAAGGAACCAAAAATGGTCAAATTTGACAATCGGTTATTTAATTATAAAAAACAAATAAAATCTAGCATATAAGCAGTCACTAGGCTCATTTAATTAATCTCTTATTAATTAAATCAATTTCCAAATATTTATCCCAAAATATCTTTAAAATATATATTCATAGAATAACTTTAATATTTCGATATTTAGAAAACATTTCCACATACTTATTTCAATGGTATAAGTACATTCACAAACCACTTTAATATTCCACGTACTTATTTCAACGGTATAAGTATATTCACAAACCACTTTAATAATTCAATATTTAGAAAATATTTCCATATACTTATTTCAACGGTATAATTATATTTAATAACACTACCATTTTGGAGGGACAGTAAATAGATTTCTATAATTGTACAGCTTCTGTGTTCATATGCCTCAGAACAGGTGTTAAGTATAAGAAGCAATGCTTTCAATACCACCAATCCTTTAGTACGATCATAAGAACCATTTCATGAATTTCATAATGGAAGGTCAAAACACAAATTATTGGTTCAAAATGAACTTTGTGTAAAACATCGTTAAAATAACCCAAAAGCACTAGTATAGGGATTCGATTATTTACACACACACATATGGATATATATATATGTGTGTGTGTGTGTGTGTGTGTGTGTGTGTGTGTATAAATCCCGAATACTCTATAAAAAAATTCATTTCGAATATCATTTACTATAACAACTGTGTTATAGTCCATGCCTTCCTTACTTTCACGAACACGTCTATTACAACAACAAATGTTGAAATCTATGTTTTCGTCACTTAACGCATTTCAAATTGCTTTTAAAAAACCATTTAAACTGCATTTGAAATATCACTTTCAAAACATTCATTTAAAAGTTTAACCGCTTTTATAGCAATTAATTCCAAATTTAAATCTCAACATAAATCATTTCTATATTTATAAAACTATGTTTATAAATCTCTTTTTTATTTTATAGAACTTCTTTTTATAAAACCTCTTTATGTATATCCATTCTTTTCTAAGTCCCATTTATTATTAAAAATCCATTTATATATCCTTTTATTTATAAATCTAATTTATTTATAAAATCCATTTATAAATCCCATTTATAAGTCCATTTATATATATATATATATATATATATATATATATATAAACTCCATTTGCAATTCTATTTCTTTATTTATAAAATATCAATTTAAAAATTCTTTTTATAAACCATTCAAAATCTCTATTTAAAGTATTTCACAAAATTATAATTTTATAACATCGAAAATCATACATTTTTATTTATTTAAAATAAAATCATTCCTTTTAATAATTTAATAATTATTAAAATATGTACTTTCAAAATCACCTTGAAATCCCTTTTAAATCAAAATCATTAATTTATAGTATTGTAAAATACCAAAAATAATGCCTAGTGCTACTAAAGCACTAAATAAGGGAAATCATATCAATGTCATCAAATATGACATCCAATAAATCATATATTACAATATATATATATATGAAAAGTAAAATCAACATTGTGAGGAATCATGTTGGATCCCTCCAATCTATCCTCGGGCATTACAAAAGGTATATAATCGTAACATATAAATCAACCATTTCGAGAAGGGATTGTATACAAAGGGTCATCCACTCTTACACTGGAATGTAATGGGGTCTCATTTGCTCCTGGGGTGGGAATATATCCAAATTAACTAATAAAATAGTAAACCATCCAAACAGCTAACAAAAAATCAACAATAAAATTATCCACACTTATATAGAAATATAATAGGGTTAGAGAGGTGAGTTGACTCACGGAAATTCCAGTAATCATTGAAGCATTTTGGCTTGAATTGAAATCGAACAGGCATTAATTTTAACCTAAGTTCCTACTAGCCCTAATCCAACTCTATATCATAGATTTCTTTGTAACGAACGCAACACAACTTGTCGTGTTTAATTTGAACCTCGTATGAATTAGATATGAATTAGTGAGTGTTTGAGATTATTTAGATTACAATTAATTTTAAATCAGTTAAGTTTAAACTTTAATTACCCTCCCTCCCTTCATTCACAACCAAGGTTACCGAACTCGAACCCAAATGCTACATTTCCATTGTTCGCCACTGCCGCCTCCGTTCATCGCACACCGCAACGAGCTCGTTGTCGCCTCGCCTAGCCTTCCTTAAGCCATTGCCATAGGTCCGAGCCCCTAAGACACCGGCATTCACTAGAAAAATGTAAGTAATGTCACGTCGTTCATCTCCCAACTGCCACTGCCGTGGACCATCAATCAATGATCGGTTGGTATGGATGAACTCGTGGCGACAAGAGCTACAAGTTTCATGCTGAATGTTTCCCCTAGTTTGGCACCAATTGTCGCGTGCAATCACGACCGTTGGATGGAGGTATATTTAATCGCGGCTGGGTTTATTTAGGGTTAGGGTTATGCAAATGGATAAAGTTAATGTCCATTTATAGAAAAAATTTCAAAGCACTATTAATCGCTAAAAATTTTGAACTCCAAACAAGATGTGCCGCCTAGCATTCAATAGGTAATTCCCCTATTCCGAACAAAATGAAACTAGTATCGGGACGCAACTCCATCATATATAAAAGTTAGCTTTCAAAATCAATTTATATTAATCTAAATTCCTTTAGTTAATTTCTAAGCATTTCGAGCTCACACCAAACAATAAGTCGGATTGCCGCAAAATTCGATGGTATATAATAATTCATTATTATGGATACAATTAAACTGGTTTCATCCAAATCCAAGACATTGTCCCGAAAGGCTATTTTCATACGTTAATTAAAACGAATTATTATTAAAACCATTTTATCACTTTTAATTCAAATTTAAAAGTTTACTATCTTCCTTCTTATTTAAATAGAATTTAAATCAGCTTCAAAATTATTTTTATTCACATCAAAATTCAAGATTCAATAATTTAAAGAATTCCAAATATTCGAATAACCATTATATTTGAAAATCAAGTTATTTAACTTATATAATTAACTTTTCAATAGTTAAAATCAATTAAATATTCTAAATTCGAATGACTGAAATTCTGGGTCATTACAGTTGGACCCTTCATGAATGGATCTGCTATAATGGTTTAGCTATCTATTCTATCAATCAACTCTCTCCGATATTGATAAACTACTTTTACCATGTGGAACTATTCGGAGTATGTTCCTTGAGTTCTAGTGAGCTCTTATTATTACATTGTTATCATATAACAACGATTAGTATTCTCAATAATTCAAGTCACCCTAGCTTAGCTATAAATTTGTGCATTTAAATATATACATTACTTTTATAATGGTGTTATTCAAGGCGATTTACTTAGCTTTTTCATCAAATCGGCCACAATGTTTCATTTGGAACATTATTAACTTAAAGCTTATTATTAAGGTTTGAATTCAATATTGACATATTGTACTCGATAGCACTTATGAAATTCGAGTCTGGACACTCTTTCATAAAAAGTTCATTGTTTATGTAAAGAATTCTCTAGTATTTCATAAATACTCGAGAACACTCTAAACTACCATTTAGTGATCTTAATTTGGATTTGATATTGCTTCATGCATCAAATACATAAGAAAATTATGATATTATAGACAATAAAAAATGCATGATCATCCTTTTTATCAGTACATAAGAAATCTATCTTACATGTTTCATATAAACATTTTAATATGGTGTCTTTGCATATTGTTTGGGACATTCCCAACATCCTTTATACTTATTATAAAAGATATAATTTATAAATCCAATATCGAGTATTAAACAACCAGAGTATTACAGTTTTAAGTATATCGTTAATAATCAGCACGGTGTTGTTAATTTATAATCTAGAAATATCCATGTACTTTCTAGTAATTCTTTCTTATGGACATACGCTTCCTCTGCATTTTGATTGGAAATCAAGCCATTTGATATTTCTATCAAAATTCTAATTCAATTCCAATGCTTATAAAATGATATGTTCGTATCATTTCTTGGATCATATCCTAAAACTCACAAATTAAATATCGCTCTTACTAACTTCGAGACACTTTGATTGTTATGTGTAACAGTCCATTCTAAATCATTACTTAGAGATTTCCATTAGAACACATGCGTATCAAACACAAATTCATACCACATGATAATTTTGTGGGAAAATTCGAATTAACTTATGACCATTGAACAACGAATCTATTAAATCAATTACAACAATTGAAATTTATGATGTTGTTCTTATTAATGTTGTTATTTAGCAGAAGATGGATCTTAAGGTTAATTTAATGCTAGAGGAGGGTGAAGCATTTTCTAATTTTTGTGAATCTTTTTGATGAATTTTTAAGATTATAGTTTAAACAATGCAATTAACAATCATAGATTCAAACATAGATAAATACAAATACAGTAAAAGTAAAAAGAAAAGAACACACCAAAATTTTATCCTGGTTTGGAGTAACCCTGCATCCAGTCCTGTACAATTCCTTGTATAGATTTCTTTTTAAGCAGCAAAGTTAATACAATCTCGATTTTAAGGCAACGAGATACATGCTCCAAACTTGTTGAACTCGGGATAGACTCGCTTAATTTACATGCGCCACAAGCACACCCACTTGAATTTCTCTACCATCAAGCACACCCAATTGGTTTACACTGGTTACAGTCACACCTACCAATAAATGAGTATGATTTGATAGAGTTTACAGACCTAGATTGTTGATCTTGAATACAATGATTCGATTACCTCTCGAATAACACTTTGCTCTTGTTTGAGTGAGAGAGATGCAAGAGATCAAAGAGTAGTCAATAAACAATCAAATCAATGGAGTTGAATTTGATTCTGATTGAATTTGAGAAGAATTTCTTTTAGAAAACAAGAGAGTAAAAGAGGAGAGAAAATATAAGAAAGTAGTTAATAAAAATTTGTTGGTTTAACCCCTGTTTATAAAGAAACAACAATCATCTCCATTAGCAAAGAGATACGATAAAATGACACTTCTATTTAAAATTTGAATTTTGAAATTTTCAGTCTATATGTCGACATACATGGATAGGATGTGTTGACATATCCCTTTGTATTTTGAAAAACACTTTATTTTAAATCGTTTTGAATATCTTAAGTTTTGTAAATTACTTTGATACTTTGTAAATCATTTAAGCACTGTATATACACATGTTAATTATAATAAAACTTAATGAATCTTTATAAAATAATTTTGAAATATTTTAATATATAAAGGATTAGATATAAATTTCTTTTGAGAAATAATATATAAAAACAATATATGAAGTATAAGTGAACATATATTAAAATTAAAGTATTATTAAATGTCAAAAACATACTTTGAAATATTATAATTATTTAGAAAACGAAAAACTAAAACTATATCAAAGTATAATAGATTAAGGTATATAATATAATTATTAACTTATTTACCCAAAATATAACAATCTTATAAAAAGTTAGAAATCCATTAAAAGTTATTATTAAAAGCTGTGTGAAAAATCATTTTGAAAACAAGAACAATTAAAATCAGAGAATAGAATTCAAAAATCATTTTAAGAAAAAAATGAAGAGAGTTGAGATCAAAAAAGTGCTATCATGGTTTTAACAAAATAATCTATGACTTTATAACTAATCTGGATAACTTGAATCTTCAATACTCATGAATATTCAATCTCCAACACTTGAATCTTTATATCAGCCTTTTGAATCTGCTCTTGATACTGTATAGTTTTCTTAATCAATACCTGTCTAATATCCTACACTATATACTATATATAACTTTATAAAAACATTAGTATCTATATTTTATATAATGTCATATGGTTATTGTGATCAAAACCAATGCCTAAGGTACTAACATACTCCCCCATTTTGATGATGACAACCATGTATATAAAATATGTTATAACTTCACCTGAGTTACAAAACTCCCCCTTAATCTGTTCCTATATTTTATATATTTCTTCCCTTTATTTATCAACAAAAATCTAACTAAAAAGCTCCCTTAACTAAGGTATTACATAATATATATAATATTGAGATATAAAAACAATAATAAAATGCAATAATAGTAATATAAGAGTGATAACATAAACAAATTGTATTAATCACATTAATCAATACATTTGATAAGTTATATAAAACAAATAAATAAAACCAATCAATCATATAATTCAATAAATCAAATCCATTTAATATACACAAAGTCAATCTAATCCACACAAATCACTATTGTAATGTATTAATATCATACTTAATATCATACTTATTTAAATCTAAACCAATCAATCTTTAGACTTCACTTGGAACTTCTACCTATCCATCATATCCGAAAATTGGATCCACTTTGATAGCATTCCAATCTTCATCATCTTTGTAGAGGGTAGTTTCAGGATTGCTGGTTGGTTCATCTTTAATAAGAGAAGAAATCATCCACCGAATGGCGTCAAAGTGCTTCTCTTGCTCTTTAATCATATACATTTGACTTAGATCTAAGTGTCTTTGATTTGTAAGAAAGTAAGTAAGGATATTCTTGAATGATTCAAGGGTTTGTTCAAGATTTTTGCATAAATTCTGATGTGGAGAAGCCATCATGTGAAAGATATGTTTATATGTGAAAATGGGGAAGAAAGTGGTTGAAAATAAGGATTTTCTGGAGTGAATAGGTATATATAGGGGCAAGAAGCCATGTGAAATGAAAAGATGTTCGGTAGTTATTTTATGCCAAATTTTAAAAAAGTTTGAAATCTATCCGTTATATGTCGACATACATGCTATGCATATGTCTATATATGCATCGTATTTTTTCAAAACTGATTTATTTTTCTATTCTATTGTATTTGGCCTATACTTTAATATTTGTATGACTTTTAGAGACAATTAACAATGTATAACGATAAGAAATATAATTTCATTAACGACAACGGTGGAATACGTGTTAAAAGCAAAAGAAAGGTACATAAGATTAGCACACATTTAAAATAGAAAAACCTAGAACAAGGCTAGATAACTCAAACAAACAACTAGATAACCTTTAGAAAGATGTGGATGGAGATGATAAAGAACCACCTAGCTTGCGGATAACCTTTCCAAAGAATTTGTCCATTTTGTTGGAAAGTGAAGTAAATTTCTTTGAAAAAGATTTCTTAAGCTTCCTTTAGATGTGAACGAACTTCTTTTGATTTTCCAGAAGATCTTTGTTGGATGAACGAGATGGTATTTCGATACTTTCCAAGGAAATATCATCCTCGTCTTCTTGTTCTTCTTCCTCAACTTCCATTCCTTCTTCTTCCTCCTCCTCCGCATCCATTATGTTTCCTCTTCTTCCCATGTCAATCTTTGTTCCTTTTCCGCAAGCATTTCATAAGACACAAAAATGGGTGAAAAATGCACAACTGAGATGCTGATCTTGTTAAATATTTTTCGAGGAATGGTTTCGTCTCTTTTAAGGTCGACACCGAAGTAAGTGAAAAAATTCTAGCAAGATACACACTATAAAATAGTGTGTTTTCATGCTTAGAAAGATTCTTAGGAAAAACTTCGTCCAAAATGACTTGAGAACATTTTATGTCGTACTGACTATAAATGTTGAAAAGAGCTTCGAAAACAATTTGAGTCTGATTATTATAATTATTCGTTCTAGGAGTGACACTTTGTTGCAAAAGAAGGCTTAAAACTTTTGCTTTTGGACACAAGTTTTTGTTTTTGAATTCATAATCATCATCACTTTCGAAAATGTCATGAATCACTTCATGGTTTTGAAAATCAACTTGAAAAGTTGGAAGGTCCATTCCACTATATTTGCATCCGAAAATATGACCCAAAATCTCACAACGTAAAACAATTTGTGTTTCCTTGATGATAATCCAAACATCTCCTTCATTTCCATTATAAAATTTTCCTTTTAAATTTGAATAAAACATTTTTATTAAATTTGGATAACAAAGTAAATCATTTTGAGAAGCATCAGTTAAACCAAGAATTACATTTTGCAAACAAAGATTGAAAAAATCATAAGTAGGAATATCTTCAAACATAGAAAATCTTTTTGGAGATACTTTTCCGAAAGACGTATACTCTATATAGGCTTGCATGGCTTCTTAATTATGAAAAAGAAAGCCTTTTGTTTTCTTAGAAAGCCTCATGGTTGATGGAGTGTTGATTGAGGATGTCACTGAAGAATAGTTTGAAGAGATAAGAGAGTTAATGTATTTTGAAATTTGAAAATAAAAATGAAATGAATGGATGGAGATAGAGTAAATATGTAACGACCGGCAAATCCGTACCCCTTGAGTCAACACAATTCTACATCAATCAACTCAAGTGGCACAGAAATACGAACCATTTGGGATAAAGAAGAAGAGGTAGAAGAAGAGAAAACAGAAAACAACAACAGAATCTAACCAACGCAACGGAATAAAATATAATATATATAATAACAGGTCTTTACACAAAAGAAAACTAAATCTGTTTTATATATTACATCATCAAAGTATATCAATCATAGTTCACATCAATAACATACAACTAGATACACAACTACTTAACACAACGGAATATATATATAAAACAAATACGAAAGTACGTATCGTCATCCAGCTCGTCTCCAGAGCTCCACAACATCATATCATGTATCCTATAATACTCGGTCTGACCCGAGCATTATAGTTAAATAACACCCGAGTCACTCTGGAATACCAGCGTGAGAAAATCACACTCAATTTATTATTAAAGTTTCAAAAATCTTTTGAAAACAAAAGCATCTCGTAAGACCACGCCACAAATAAACATGTCGGGTTTTACCTTACGATAGCTAAAACACTTTTTATTAAAATCCTATGATATTATAATAGGGTCTATATACAAATACCTATTAAAATAGCCGAAATTGTTACATCTATTTAATTCCAGCTACTAGCCATATAGTGGGTAATACAAACAAAACTCGTACAAGGCTCGTAGGAAGATTGAATTTCCAACTAATGACAAGGCACTGTGGTACCACCTGTCATAGTACGTGGCCTAGATCACAGTACCGAGGATCACTCCCGACCTCATGCAACACAAGACCGAGACTACCCCTTACTGGATAATCCCGAGTGAGATCACCCCGCGGTTGGGATCAGCAACCGCACCGCTAAGCCGAAATAAAAAGGACATCTAGACGGGGATGACCTCACCCTAAATGGGTGCTACCCACCTAGCCTTGCTGCATAACCCCTGATTTTCTGTCATTCCCGGTTGATGAGGCTTGAGGCTAAGCGTTAACTTTTAGATCATATCCCTTAGAATGCCCATCGTCCACCTGACGATGTTTACGAAAGCATTCATCCATACAAGTCCGTTTCGGATTCGAACAGAACCGAAGGGACTATTCCTACTACATCCATTTTGGAAATATCCTCAGGATTAGTAGCGACTAGCCCTTGCACTTCACTGCTCCATCTTCGAATCCAAACTCGTTTTCCACGAAAACGTACAAATCGGATCGAAGTGGTTTTCGAGAGATAAATCTCGATCCCGGTCTCTTCGAAACGATCAGCGCATTTGGCCAATATTGATAGTCGGTGATTTAACTATCAATTAATATTCACAAACAACCATCAACCAATAAATAATTTCTCAATTTATTTATTAATCCTAAAAATATCTTCACAAGGTATATTTCCACTTTCAAACCCTTTTTAAAACAGTTTTCAAACTATCTTCCTTTCTCAGAATAAATTCCAAGTATTTCTATTTCCACTGAAATCACCAAGCACAAAACTGTAGATTTTTAAAATAATTTAAAAACGCTTTACATTGAAATATACTTTAAAACATTTAAGTTAAAACTACTTCAATAATTTACTAAAAATACATACTATATAAATATTTGAAAATAAGGTTACTTTATGAAATATAAAACTAGGTTTTTCCCTTTTTAAAACAAAATAATAAGTCACTTTTTAAATAATTACTACGATAATAGATTTGAAGAATATTTACTTAAGAATTTAAACGATTAGAAATAATAAATTCTCTAAAACATGCTTTTTAAAAACAACATTAAAACTTTTATCTTATATTTAAAATTTTTACTTTGAACGTACTTGGCTATCAAGAGAAATATACTTCTCTTCACATTCTTCTTTAATTTCCAATTTAAACACTTAAAATCAATTTCCAAATTGATTTCCAATTTACCCCATTTATTCCTAAATCCATTAACTTCAGATTTTATTCCTTAATTATGATTTAAAATATTTTTAACTGAAAATACAAATTTTAGATTTCTCAAATTACTTCTTAATCCTTTTAAATAAATTTAAACCTTAATCTTAAAATAATTCTTTATTCCATTAAAATAATATCACTTAATTTTACAATTCATTGATACTGTTTATTCAAATCCTTTTCTTTTCATACTCGAAGTTATTTATTAGTATTTAACATCACATCCATTCCTTTTTCAATTCATTCTTAATTTATTCAAATTATCTATAATTATTTTTCTTACAAATTTACTTCCTTTATTTTCTTCCCAGAATCCAATTTATATATTTTTGGTAATTCATTATACCCGAATATATCCAATCAAACCATAACATTCAATATTCCAATATAATTCATCGTAGAATATCAAATAATCACAACAGAGAATGTTAAATAATTTAAATAAATGTTGAGGGATCCAGTTGGATCCCTCCAACCTGTTTTCCCTGCATCCACAGACGTTAGCACAACATAAATATCTCCGCTATATAATGCGGGAAATCAATCATTCCAAGGTGTAATATATACTACTATATATACTATAACACACCAAAGCCCATCAATCAATTATTTAAATTTAACCAATTAAATTTAAATTATAATTCAGCTGAGTGAGATTAACTCACCTTTGCTTTAATTTGCAATCCACTTCCAAATGGCTTGTTTCCTTCACGATTTTAGACCTTGAATAAACATATTATGATTTTATTAATATTCGAATCGGTCAAACAAATTAATTACCATTTATTTATTTAATTTAAACTAATAATTTGATTTATCAAATAATTAAATTTTATACTAACTTTCTTTTAATAAAAATATTTTTAGTGAATAAAATAATTAGATAAGTAAATTAAACAAATGAATCTCCATAATATATTATTTTCAAAATAAACTAGCTACTTAAAATATGTATATGTATATTTATTTTATTTTTGAAAGTTTATATATATAAGAAATAATCTATATAGATCAAAATCTAATCTTTATACAATTTCCTATGTTTTCCAAAGTACTTCATATATATATAAAATTTCCTGTTTTACTGTACGTATTAAAATCTACGTATGAAAAAAATGTTTTCTTTTTCTAAGATAACGACAGTAATTACTTTACTGTAAACTTATATCCTACTCCTTTCATATTTCCTAACCTGAATATACATATATATAAATTTAATAGAATAAAATACCTCCGCTTGCTCAAATCAGAACCCTCCACCTGCTCGATTAGACAAGCTTCCCCATCGATCGCCGCATGCGAGCGCCTCCCCTCTGGTCATGCTCGAACTCTCGAAGCCCAACATCACCAGTGCGCACGTGTTCGCCGAGACGTCGCTCCAGCTCCTCCAAATCCTCAGCACCCGCGACCATGCCAATCGCCGCCTCGACCTTTCGCCCAGCATCGCGTGCCCTAAAAACCCCAACGAGCTCGTCGTTGTCGTGAACGAACGCCCCTCCTTCCTCCCACTCGATTTAACGTTCTCGAACAGGAAATTCTGATTGAAAGGGACGTGCGCCTCCGCCTTGTTCGATTTGGGGTTCCTTTCCCCTTTTTTTTAAAGAACGATTTATAAAATGAAGCAGCTGGGATGATTTCGATTTGGGGGAAAGAACACGCCTCCGAAAAATGAGATTAGATGGCTTCGAAGAGGAGATTCATTCGTGATTTAAACTGGCCCTAAAACTTCTCAAGGAAGACAACGATGTTTCGAACAAAGGAGACAGCGTGCCAACAATATCAGGCTACAGTGATGCTGATGTGAATGGAAAAAGTTTTGATGTGATATCATTTTTAACTGTCAACAAAAGTGAATAAATATTAATTTGAATTTAAATTCGAATTATCTCGAAATCGTAACCCAAAATCTCGACCCCCAATTGAAGCATGTCGCTAGGCGTTTATAATGTTATACGCCTATTCCGAATGCAATGGAAAAGGTTTTGAGTCCTAACTCGAGCGTATGGAGAAGATAGCTCTTGGACCAGTTATTATATTGAATTTTCGATATAAATTTCTATGCGTTTTTATCTCGTACGCTCATACAACAACTCCAAATGCTATGACATTTGAAATCCTATAATAATTCAATATTACGGATCCAATGGAAGTGGTTTCGTCAAATTCAGAGACTGTGCCTCGAAAGGCTATTTTTAAATTCAATTTAAACGATAAAATTTCAAAACTTAACAAACCATTTTTAAATTGATTTCAACACTTCTATTGTCTTCAGTATTATCAGTATAAATTTTATAAGCCTTCAAATTATTTTTAACAGGCTTAAAACTCCAGATTCAACATTTTACCCAACTTCAAATTATTTAATTCAATAATTTAATTATCAAATAAATTGCGATATTCGTAATTCAACTTAAAATTACTCTGTTGAATACTTAAAATCAATTAAATATTCTGATTTTAAATGCTCGAAAATTCTGGATCGTCACAAAATAAATAGAGAATTAAAGGACATGTTCTCTGGTCAAGAGACATCTTTTCAGAATATAAGGGTTGGTGAAAAGGTAGAGAGATATAGTAATGATTTAACAGCTGAGTTGTTAATAGATATTTAGTCGTGTACATTGGATATACTGACATATATATATTATTACTAATATATTAGCAGATAATGGCTAATAACTATGGTAATAGCATATAAGTATTATAAGATCGTTTGGATGTTTCCACAAAAGAGCTCTAAAACCAATATTCTTATTCCAAAAACAAGGTTGCTAATATAAAAAGAGTTTCACCAAGTAAAAAAAGATTTGTTGATAGAAATAAATTTTAAGTATGTTGAATATACTAACATATATGTAGTATTTACTAATATAGTAACAGGCAATAGCTTATTAGTTAATTCTTTTCAAAACCAATAGCAGATTTTTTACAATTGTGCATTCATGCTCGTTGAATGTACTAACGTAGAAATACACATTTACTAATGTAGTAATAGGTAATAAGGTAACAAGTGTGACATAAATGCATTTTGAGAACTAATATTTTTATGAAATGCATAAATATGTATTTATGCTAAAAATAGAATCTTCATTGTTGCAATTAAATTTTGGAATAAATCAAACTTTTTCAGTTTATTCAAGACACCTAAAACATGTAATTAAATTGGTATATCATATAACTCTTTGTATATTTTTTAACTTGAGCATATTTTCTTCTTATTCCTTTCCTTCTTTACATTGAGGACTTTCATTGACCATGTTAATAACAATTGAAATAATGAACCTGAGATTCAAGAAAGGTCAATAATATTTCAACATTCATACAGTAAACAAATCAAGGAATGTAAGGGACATGATTTGAGAAAATGAGCATTTAAAGTAGTTTTAATAACCTATAGCTAATTATACAGCGAACTTCTTTGTCAATTTAACTAAGTATTAATTAGGAAAATGTATGAAACACTATTTTGAGCATCAATGGAAAACATTTTGAGGCATTTGGAATATTTACTAAGTATTGGAATTTTTACGGTTGGTAATTTTAGCGATTTGTCTTTATGATTAATTTTGGAAGAAGTTTGTCATTGTGGTAAAAATATGAAAGTTGTGTGCTTGAGGCTAAAAAATACAACCTTTTGCTCTTTAAACTAATCTCCCTAAAATTAACTGATACTGAAAATAATATAATGAACTTGAAGATGCAAGTTTGTAGTTAATATTAGCCAGCTTCGTCAAACTAATTTCCATAATTCACCTGTGTAGAAGGAATAGGAAAGGAGCTATATCAACACTAAGTACAATTTATTGTACAAATTATAATATTAAAATTGCTTGTTTAACTTCGTCAAACAACTAATAATAAGAAAATCAATTCCTATAAAGAATGACAGACCTCAAAATATAGTTTACAATAAAGAAAGTACTATAACCATAGACGTAAGTAGGATGTTTCAAGCTAGTTGTACGCATAATCAGAATACAAACAACACATAGAAAACTTCTAGTATTCCAATGCCAGCTTCGTCAAACAACACATAAATAACCATAGACCTAAGTTTTCAATCCTCATAATTATACTTTTCAAATTATCATTCTCTAACATTAATATCTCAAAACGTAAACTCTAAAATATGAACAGTGTAGAACAGTGAACGGTTCTTTTTCGTACATACAAATAACGATTCAAAATGATCAAAAAGACAACAAATGAAAGATAAGAAGAAGTTATGTAAAGCATATAATGAGCTTAAATAACACACCTCATTATTGCCAATCTCAGTGTAACATCAGCATGTATTTCTCTTTATTTCCGTTCTCCCTTACATTCTGTAAAAGTCTCTTTTGCCAGTTGCTTGTCTTTACACTTTTCCTAGAGGCAATATATAAAGTATAGTGAGAAAATGAAAAAATAAAAATGCATCAAATTTCCATCATTACATATGCAATATTAAATAATGAACTGTGTTATGTTGCTGTCTGACATGGAGAAGTTAAAAATGGAATTTACTCTCACGGATATGCAACTTTCCTGGTATCTCATTTTGTATTTTAACATATATTGGTACTTTAACTATAGGTTAACCTTCAGAACGGAAGACAGGCGTGAATTTATTCTCCAAGTTAGAGACAAGTGACTCACTGCAATCAAAAATTGCAATCCATGGACTGATGGACATGATTGGATAAAGTGTGATTCCGTATCTAATATGCAACCATGCTTCAAACCTCTCAAGACCTTAAATCTACTCCAATTGAAAAGCATCGGGTTTAAAGATGAGCAAAATTTATCACAAAGTCAATAATTTGGAAGAGCGTGGTGGCTCTGGATCTTTGCTCATGCTGGAATGGAGAGTTTACTGGTGATGAATAAGGTGGTTGTATAAGTGGGAGATTTGATATGCAGGAGGAAAAGAAACTGAACTGAAATGCACACTAAAGCAAGAAACTGTGCACACTTTTAATGTACACAGCAGAGAGTTGATGATTAGGAGATGAGTTGTTTTGCAGTGTTAAAATTAAATCAGGAAATATCAACTTGGTTGAGTACTTGAAAAGAAACAGTTCAGTATATGAAGATGGATCAAGAAAATGTAGATATCTGAAGATTACCAAAACAAGAACTTATAGAACAAGTGAAGTTTCAAGTATCAGTTTCCAGAACACACATATGTTGCAAAAGAATGATCAACTTCAGAAATTTCAAGAAGATAAGATAAAGAGAAGTAAACTGATGGTTGCAAGTATTTGTACCAAATGCAAGAGTGTTATATACCAATTGACTATCTAATGTCAAGAATTATAACTGGTACCAAATATAACATGGAAATGGTACCTTGAATCTCAACATAAATTACAAGATTCACAATATCAACACAGAGGAGTTGTATACTACTGTCATTTTGACAAGATTGGTAACTGACAAGTATAGGGTATAAAGGTTCAGATTTTAACAGAGGCTGATAAGCAAAAAGAAAAGGTAAGCATAAGATTCAACAATTACAATATTTGCATACAAACCGAACAAGAACTGAGTTGTAATTGAATAACAACAATCATTTAACAGTCAAAGGAAATATTGCAATCAGATCTGAGACAACTAATAACAGAGGTATACTAACAGTATATTGCAAATGAATAATCAAGAACAGTTAAGATCAAGCAATAGGAATGAAACAATGCATTAACCTGGTTCAAGAACTTGTAAAATAATTGGCAGCAGAGGGTCACATGAAGAATTTAGCAAAGATAGAAGAAGTAGCAAATTATTGACAAGACTGTATGACAAATGAAATATTGATAAAAGGATGTATTTGATAACAACATAATATAGATCAAGAAATATCAATTGTCAAATTCAAGAACAAAGATTATATTGCAATAGGATGATCAAGAACAGATAATATCAAACCAGGTAAGTGCTAATATATGAAAACTGAAACAATTCATAAGAAGAAAACAATACTTAACGAGCAGTTTCAATTTATCAAAAGCGAATCATATGGGTATAAGCACAGGAATGAACAATATGAAAAGATTAAAGAATACAAGTATCACTAATGGCAACAGCATCAATATAAAATGAAAAGCAATTTTATTTCTGAGTTTCTTCATACCATCAGTTACAAAATCACCTCTGTATATATATACATCAGAGAATTATCACAAACACTTTGCCTACTCCAGCCCAAACATCAATTACGACCCAATACAATATAAAAGATTCAAACTAACAAACTGGTATTACTGCAACAATTCACATATCAACATCCTATGTATTTCAGCTGTGCACGTGCACATATGCCAAACTGTTACTTTCCATTATCACACTGCTCATGCTTCATCCTCCTCCTTGCTTTCATCATTTTTCTGAAGTAGATGATCTCCTTTCTTCTCGAAAATCAGTGCTAACATTCCCCTGTTGTTACATCTCCCCTCTACTTCAAGAAGTGACATTGTCCCAAGGTCTAAAGTAGGGAATTTTTTTATCATTGGCCAATAATCTTCCCAGGTAGCTTCTTCTACAGATTTCTCCTTCCATTTAATTAAAATTTGAACCACTGCTTCATTATTTCTGGGTATTATTCTTCTATCAATTATATACTCTGGCTGTTCTACAATTTCTTCCACAAAACTAGGAACATCATCTTGCACAATAACAGAACTTCCTACCTTTTTCTTCAGCTGAGATACATGAAAGACAGGGTGGATTTTTGCAGTGGCTGGTAGATGGAGTTTATAAGCTACTTCTCCAATTTTTTTAATTACTTCATATGGTCCATAGTACTTGGGTGAGAGCTTGCAAGTCTTCTGATTTCTGGCTGTCAATTGCTTGTAAGGCTGAAGCTTAAGAAACACCCAGTCTCCTACTTCAAACTTCCTCTCTGATCTTCGTAAATCTGCATACTTCTTCATTCTTTCACGTGCCACTTTCAAACTATCCTTCAAATACTCTAACATTATGTCTCTAGTAAACAACATCTCCTCTACTTGTTCAACTTTAGCTGTGTTTTGGACATAGGATAGGAGAGTGGGTGGGTCAATACCATACACAGCTTTGAATGGAGTTGTGCAGGTTGAAACTTTCCAAGTAGTATTATACCAATACTCAGCTAGTGTTATCCACTTACTCCATTCATTAGGTTTATGGCAAATGAAGCATCTTAAATACCCCTCCAATATCTTATTAATCACTTCTGACTGCCCATTGCTTTGAGGATGGTAGGCAGTGCTTAGCTTTATGCCACTGCCTTGCAACTTGAACAGTTCTTGCCAAAATTTGCTTGCGAATATAGAGTCACGGTCACTAACATGGTTTTGGGTAAGCTATGTAACTTAAACACACCATTAAAGAACACAGCAGCAACATCTTTAGCAGTGTAGGGGTGGCTACGAGGAAAGAAGTGGGCATACTTGCTTAGCCGATCAACAACAACAAGTATAACAGTGTATTTGTCACTTTTGGGCAAACCAGTGATAAAATCCATGGTTATGTCGGTCTAAATCATTTCAGGAATAGGCAAGGGTTGCAGCAATCCAGGTAGCAAAACATTCTCCCCTTTATTTCGTTGACATTGTTCACACTCTTTCACAAAAATTTCCACATCTCTTCTCATTTTTTTCCAGTAAATACTTGCTTTAACTTCTTCAAAGTAGGTTTAATTCCAGCATGCCCACCAAGAGGTGTTGAATGATGCTCTTGTATCAGTGACTGTTGCAATCCGTGGAGATGATGATCCACAAAAATCTTTCCTTTGTAAAAATCAACCCATCAACTATTTTATACTTACTACTACTAAGTTCTTTATTATGAACTCTTTTGATCTGCCGCTGATACCAATCAAATGACTGTAAAGTATGCTTAAGCTCCTGCAACCATGGAGTTTGTACTACAGAGATAGCTTGTGTTTCTGCTTCATCCCAATTGTTTGCTTCCTTCCTCGATAATGAATCTGCAATCGTATTATCTTTCCCAGATTTATACTCTACCTTATAATCAAAGCCGTGCAATTTAATTAGCCACTTCTTCATCACCAGAAAAAGTAGGGAAATCTAGTTTGTAAGAGGTCATAGGATTGGGATAATGCATAGTGGTATAATTGGGAGGGGGATTGGGATAGTTTGGACCGGGATTTCTTGGAGTGGGAAGGTCTGGATTCAATGGATAAAGAGCATTTCTGGGTTGTGGTGGATGGTTTCTTGTACTGGTGGTTGCAATATAAGGAAGATTCTCATTGTTTTGGATTGGTGGATGAAACTGAGGTATTGGTGGAGGGCCTGTGGGAAGTGCAGGTGGTGGTGCTTGAGATTTGAACTTCATTTGTTGCATATCATTGGCAAGAGAAGTAAGGACATTGTGGAATCCTTCGAATCTGGTGGTGATGTCATGCTCCATCTTTCGGTTGCTATGCTCTAATTGGGTTAAAGATTTAGTGATATGTTCATTAAACTCTCCTTGCCGTTGCCATAGTAGTTCTTGATCAAGAAAGGGTGGATGTGTATAAGAACTGTTTTTATTGAGGCTTGGATCGATCTGGGGTTCTATCTCCTCCCCATTTAATGGCGCTGATACCAAATTGGAAGAGCATGGTGGCTCTGGATCTTTGCTCATGCTGGAATGGAGAGTTTACTGGTGATGAATAAGGTGGTTGTAGAAGTGGAAGATTTGATATGCAGGAGGAAGAAGAAATTGAACTGAAATGCATACTAAAGCAGGAAACTGTGCACACTTTTCATGCACACAGCAGAGAGTTGATGATTAGGAGATGAGTTATTTTGCAGTGTTAAAATTGAATCAGGAAATATCAACTTGGTTGAGTACTTGAAAAGAAACAGTTCAGTATATGAAGTTGGATCAAGAAAATGTAGATATCTGAAGATGACCAAAACAAGAACTTATATAACAAGTGAAGTTTCAAGTATCAGTTTTCAGAACACACATATGTTGCAAAAGAATGATCAACTTCAGAAATTTCAAGAAGATAAGATAAAGAGAAGTAAACTGATAGTTGCAAGTATTTGTACCAAATGCAAGAGTGTTATATACCAATTGACTATCTAATGTCAAGAATTATAACTGGTACCAAATATAACATGGAGATTGTACCTTGAATCACAATATAAATTACAAGATTCACAATATCAACACAGAGGAGTTGTATGCTACTGTCATTTTGACAAGATTGGTAACTGACAAGTATAGGGTATAAAGGTTCAGATTTTGACAGAGGCTTATAAGAAAAAAGAAAAGGTAAGCATAAGATTCAACAATTACATTATTTGCATACAAACTGAACAAGAACTGAGTTGTAATTGAATAACAACAATCATTTAACAGTCAAAGGAAATATTGCAATCAGATCTGAGACAACTAATAACAGAGGTATACTAACAGTATATTGTAAATGAATAATCAAGAACAGTTAAGATCAAGCAATAGGAATGAAACAATGCATTAACCTGGTTCAAGAACTTGTAAAATAATTGGCAGCAAAGGGTCACATGAAGAATTTAGCAAAGATAGAAGAAGTAGCAAATTATTGACAAGACTGTATGACAAATGAAATATTGATAAAAGGATGTATTTGATAACAATAGAATATAGATCAAGAAATATCAATTGTCAAATTCAAGAACAAAGATTATATTGCAATAGGATGATCAAGAACAGATAATATCAAACCAGATAAGTGCTAATATATGAAAACTGAAACAATTCATAAGCAGAAAACAATACTTAACTGAGCAGTTTCAATTTATCAAGAGCGAATCATATGGGTATAAGCACAGGAATGAACAATATGAAAAGATTAAAGAATACAATTATCACTAATGGCAACAACATCAATATAAAATGAAAAGCAATTTTATTTCTGAGTTTCTTCATACCATCGGTTACAAAATCACCTCTGTATATATATATATATATATATATATATATATATATACACATCAGAGAATTATCACAAACACTTTGCCTACTCCAGCCCAAACATCAATTACGACCCAATACAATATAAAAGATTCAAACTAACAAACTGTTATTACTGCAACAATTCACATATCAACATCCTATGTATTTCAGCTGTGCACGTGCACATATGCCAAACTGTTACTTTCCATTATCCCACTGCTCAAGCTTCATCCTCCTCCTTGCTTTCATCATTTTTCTGAAGTAGATGATCTCCTTTCTTCTCGAAAATCAGTGCTAACATTCCCCTGTTGTTACATAATTAGATCTGAGCGTAGAACAAATATGGATTTTGTACCTTAGTCGGACTCTACGTAGACAAAATTATTTGTGTGTGAGAAGACATACAGGTTGGTTAGACAATATTAGGATTACAACTATTGTAATTTGTCAACTTATATGCCTACTTAAAAAAAAGGAAGAAGTTGGTTACAACTATTTAAAAAAAATGTATCTGCACTTTGCTTTTGTAATTTGTCAACTTATGTGCCTTGTTAAAGTAAACGATATTAGCATTACAATATTGAACTAAATAGCACCCATAATCGCATGTATATTAAAGCCTGCTAAATTACCATTTTATCTGTCATTCATATGGAGTCGTTTATATAATGACTTGATGATAATAGTAGCTTAATTTAGACAATGTAGGACCCCATTTTGAATGCTGTTAGCACTAGAATTGGTCACTAACAACCTTAAGAAAAATTGAGTAGATAGATTAACGAAGAAAATAAATTTAAATAGAGAACTATATGCTAAATTAAACGCAGGAAACAAGAACACCAGATTTATAGTGGTTCGTCGTAACTGCCTACGTCCACTATGAGGTTAATCTTTATTGCTTTTCTCAAAAATCGATTACAGATACAATCTGTACACCAACTACTTGATTACAATTGTTAAGCAAAAAAGATAAGTCTTGAATGCGGCAGAATCTCCCCGGTGTTCTCGAAAAAATGTTCATTTCACTGGGCCCCTGCCTCTCTATTTATAGATGAAAATGGGTTGGACTTCCCTGATGGGCCTAGCAACTAGATATCTCGGCCCAAAGTGAGTGACTTCCGCGTGCCGAACCACTAATGCCGATCGGCAAACGCCGAGCCGTGTCTCCAAGCCGAACGGGGCGATATGTTGAGTGAAATGTGTAGGCCAAACGTGATCCGACGCCGATCGAGGGAGGATGCCGAACGGCATGCTTATGCCGAATGAGGCTGGAATGCCAAATGATTCCTCTATGTCGAACGAGGTTTATGCCGGTCAAGATTGAATGCCGAACGACTCTGCCAGGTCGGCTGGGGCTTTGTGCCGAACAAGGCTGGAATGACGATTGAGGCTGGAATGCCGAACGACCATGCTGTGCCGAACGGCCCTCAATACCGAACGAGATCTGGATGCAGAGCAGTGTGGAATGCCGAACGACCATGCTGTGCCGAGCGGCCCTCAATACCGAACGAGATCTGAATGCCGAACGGCCTAGTCGTGCCGAACGGGGATAGATGCCGAACGGCCTAGACATGCCGAACGGGGATAGATGCCGAACGAAGTTCGGATGTCGAACGGTGCTGAATGTCGACCGAGGCCTCTTTATCAAGTCTTTGGTTACCCGGTCAGGCCACTGGGTAACACTTGCCCCCCAAAGTGTATTATGTGGATGAACATGATGCGCTTTGAGTCACGAGTCCTCCATGTTTTGCTTCAAGCCCTGGTTTCGTTTCCTCGATGGTTCTTTCTCTTGAATGCCGATTGAGTCAGTGTATGCCGAACGACATGCCGATGCCGAACGCCATACAAATGCCAAACGATATAGCTGATGCCGAGCAAGGGATGCGCTTTGACCGGTTCTACCGGTCATTGTCCCTTCGACTTCCTTTCTTCCACCTATAAAGGTCGGCACTTCACTTCTTCTCTTTTTCACTTTTACCTCCACTATCATGTACTCACGAACCGTGTTTTTTAACAAACTCCATAGAATTAACTACCCTTCCCTCCTCAAACATCGTACGTTGTCTCACTTCTTTCCCAAATCAATCAAAACTAATTAAAACCGCGCTTCTTACTTCAGAATTCCCCCGAGTTTCGAGCCATTTACTAGGTATTGACCCCTCTCTTTAAATGCTTTCCCCTGACTAAAAAATTTAGCACGATGTTCAAGTTCGTGAATTTTGGTAGAACTGTGGCCAATAGGTATCGTGTGGATGAGGGAATCGAATCGTGATTAGGATATGTTCTAAGGCAAGGCGGTGTGGAGGAAAGAAGGAGAGGTCAGAGGTATGCGAAGGAGGGAGTTAGTTGAAGATGTACTGCTGTGGTTCGACCTGATTCCCTCATGCCGAACGAGGTTGGAGGGAAAAACAGAGGAGGAGCAGGAGTTGGCTGGAATGCCGATCGACATGGCCCGTATGACTTGCCGAACGACTCGACCATGTCGTTCTGTATGGATGGAGAAAAAGGATAAAATTGCTGTTAAGGACGGAGTGCCGAGCGTTGCGGCTCGGCACAACTTTGGTTCGGCACGATTCGCCGCATGTCGAACAGTGGAGTGGATAAGTGGAAGGGTATCGTTGTTGAGAGTAGAATGCCGAGCGATGCGGTTCGGCATGAAGGTGGTTCGGTATGACCCCTTTATGCTGAACGGCGGAGAGGACAGACGGAAGTGTGGAATGCCGAGCGTTGCGGCTCGGCATGATTGTGGTTTGGCAAGCCTTGCCGCATGCCAAACAGCAATGGTGGGTGATAGAGGAATTGTGCACAACAGCAATGCTAGTCGAAACTAATGCACAGTTGACTTAACACATCCCATGCCTGAACATATGTCAGTGAACAAGGACAGACTTAAACAACAAAGCATACCGAACAATCCAGACTGATAACTTTCGTGTTTTAAACAACTGAAAACTTGAACTTAACCTGCTTAATAGTTAACAACCTCTCAAATGCAGTGACGATGTCGAGTTCAAAATATAAGCCGTCTCACGACAAGCCTTCGTAGACGGTCAACGATGACGGTCTTCGAAGACGACAATCCAAAGCTCAAACTTATTTCCTCAATCCAATGTCTTTTTACTGTTTGGCACTTACATTTGAATGATCACATTAGTTCACACACCACACGGGGGAACATTTATGTTAAGTCTAACGTCGATTATTTTTCAAGTACAGTTCAAACAGGTGCTCTGTTAGATTCAATCTTCATTAAAGATGTCTAGGAAATCTAGCTCTGCTACGATCTCAGATAGACCTGGGCCATCCTCTCGACAAGAAGTTGTAGATACTTCACATCTATCAACTACCCCCGCTCAAGACTTACGAACCCTGCAACTACATCTGTCGACTTGGCTCCCGATGTTCTGGAGGCAGCGATTTTGCTAAACGACCCAATCGATTCTCAAGCTTCAAAGATTAACGAAAGTACGCTCCGTCGGATATGCTCTGTCCATGGAATACCCTTTGACGGTATCATAGTTCCATCGGGGCATGATCGTCCGCACTTGCCCCCAGTCGGATACACAGTTTGCAACAAATTCATGTGTTGGATTGGCAGCGTGCCACCGTTCAACTCATTTCTTCGAGATGAGTTGCAGTATATCGACATTGCTCCATCGCAACTGCATCCGAACAGCCACGCGTTCATCTACGTCACTTGTATCCTCTTCTTAAGTATCCTCTCTAGGCTTCCAACTCCAGGCGATACTCGATACATATATTGCATCAAGAGACGAAGGGATAGCCCATCTTTCATGTTTCTCGAGCCGCACAGCAAATGTCAAATCTTAACTGGGCATGGAGCAAGCTTGCCCTATATAAGCAGGAATGGTTTTATGTACGCTGTCCTCCCGTCTTTGCAAGGAGATGGGTAGAAAGAAGTAAGTCTTTTTCCTAGATCGATACTCATGTTTGGTCGAAGCTGTACCTTTTCTAACTCTCTTCCATCTTTTCAGGTATTAATCCGCGTCCCGAGGGCCCCGGATATTCTGAAGCCATCAAAGCTATCCGAGCCATTTCCGCCGAAGACTAGGACATCAGAACTCTCATTTCAAATGAGTCGCTTACAAAGTTTGGGTTGTAGGCAGAAGGTCGCCGGATAAGCCTCCCTCAGGGCGTTACCATACCCAGGCCTGCTTCTGGCAAAGGGAAAAAACAAGCTGAGTCTTCAGCACGTAACGCCCCTGACACACTGAAAGAGGGGGAAATTAAGGAAACTGAAACGTCCGAGTTACAAGATGAGAATGTTAGTCCCATTCGGGATCTGATTGTCGAAGTTCATGACATCGAGACGTCACTTCCCCTTCGAAGGGGAAGAAGAAACTAACATACAGGCTGAGGAAGAAAGCAGTCGGTGTAACTTCTAAAGTTACTCTTGTTCCAGTGGAGAAAGAAGCTTCCTCACAGCATTTAGAAAGTTCTCTAAAAGGCATGTCGAACCTTTCCATACCTGATGATCTACTCAATTACGACTTCGACGATCCAGAGGCCCTTAAGCTTCATCCACCCGCGAGAGGCGATACAAGCGTTCAAGCCCAAAACCAGGGAGAAAAAACTCATATTAGTAAAGAAACTGGTCCATCAGGGGGAAACACTAGGACACACACAAACACATGCACTTCACCTTGCACTTAAATTTTCGTTGTCACCCTATTCTTTGCTAACTCATCGTTATTTAAACTTTGTATAGGTGACATGGGGCGCACGCATGGAATTGAGCGCCTTCGTAGGTCATCGATTTTCTACCAATCTAGCCGGGATTCGGGCTCCGGCAAGCGCCGAGATAGAGATGAATCCGGCAATCATGACTACCACCGCCGAGAGTCATCACACCGAAGGAAAAATTATAACCAGCCCTCATATCCTCGCGATTCTCCTTCTCAACCGGAGCACAACAAAGAGAAATCTGGACATAAGGGGTCTCAGCCTGAGGCACATCGGGATCAACACTCTGATTCATCAAGTACCAGGCAATCTCGAGATCTCCACAGAACGTCCGCGGTCGCCAAGCAGACTCCTCTTACTCCCGTAACTAATACAACGGTCGCTGAACGACTTGCTGAACTTAAAGCCTCGTTTTCGAAGATATGCTTTGATGACTTAAAATTTCTTTCGACGATCCACCATATTACAGGGCATGTCAAGCAAAGTGTCATCGCTTGTACTAATGATGTCTATGTACAGCATGATGCGTTCGTGCACTTAGCAGAGTAAGTTTCAGAAGTTTCCATAGAGCGTCAGCATGAGATAGATCTCCTGAAGCTTGAGGCTATCCACGATAAAGATATTATTAAAGTCAGGACGAAGAGCTTACTTCTTATAAGTCTCAGCTTGAAGCCGCCCGGTAGAGCGCTAAAGACATTGCCGAGGCCGTTACTCGTCTGGAGTCAACCCATAAAAAAGAAATCGACGAGGTGGTCCAACGCTGCGGGGCCGTAGCTTTGGAGAAAGACTCAGTGCAGAAGGAGAGGGACGCCATTGCCCTTCGAGTTAAGGAGCTAGAGGAGCAAGTCCGCAAAGAAAAGGAGGAGAAAACCGCTGCCCAAGAAGAGTCGCAACGATATTGCGACGAAATCGTTGGCACACGACTTCTGAAGGCGAAGCTTGATGATGAACTTTCTAAGGTTGAGATGCTAAAGAATGAAGCCCGTGAAGAAGGCAAGAAAATAGCATCTACGCAAGTCGACTCCCGCCTTGAGGCGGCTAAAAAAGCAGGTAGGGAGGAGGTCAAAAGCATGTTCGACCCACTAATTGGAGAATTAAATGCCCGCGTCCTCATGCACCGAGACTTAACTTTTCTGGATGAGGGCTACCTCGAATCTTTAGCTGAGGCATGGGAGACCTTAATATAAATCATGAAGGTCAAACTTGGTACCGAGGAAGTTGATGAAGGAGCTTTGATAAAAGAATTTCTTAAGGGAAACGAGCCTTCGGACCTGTCTGCGGCAAAAGCTCTTTACTGCAAAGACTCCCCCTCAATGAAAGGGAAAGAGGTTATTACCGGTCCATCCGGGATCGAGTCTCAAGCTCATGCGCCCACTCAATAGGCCGATACTTGATCCCTATGAGCAGCACATTGGTTATGACCTGGAGGACCCCGACCTCGGCGTTCACATTCTATCTTCTATTCCAGAGGGTGAGACCCCTCGGACGGTTAAGAGCCAGCCGGAACCTGGTAGATAACTCTTCACTTTAACATTCCAAAAGTCGTCGTTTTTCACCAGGAGCTGTCGTATTCTAATGCTTGTTTTTCATGATTTTGTGCAGGCTTTTCTGATCCCAAACCCACTCCGAGCGATGTCGCCAAGGAGATGAAGGAAAAGACAAGTGAGACTACTCACGCAGGGGAGGCTCCCGATCCAGATGCTCAGGTGATCGGAGATTTTGATGAGGATAAGTCCGAGACTTCCTCTTCCATCAATGAGAGTTGAAATCGAAATTACAGGCGCCTCTGAACACACATCTAAAATGAGTATGAAGGAGCAGCTTGAGAAGGAGAAGAAAAAGACGGTCGAGATCAAAGTCGAGCCTCAAGCTGTGGACCTAGACGATCCTCTGAATAAACCGTTGAAGGTCATCCTTCCTGGCGGGTCCAGGCCTATGGAAGTTCCCCGCACTTCTTCAGTTGTCACCTCCCCATCAAAGAAAATCATCAAGGGCAAACGCACGGGAGAGGAGTCGTCTGGAAGAAAGTCGAAAAAGTCGAAGAAGTAGTCGTCGCTCTCGTTCAACGAAAGTTGGTTTAGATTATGTAATTATTTTTATTTATTTTCGTAGCCCATGTAAATAAACTTTTGACTTCGAATTTTGAAGGAGTTGTAGTAGAAACTTATTTTTGATGAATAAAACTTAGTTCTTTTGCCTTTCAGAAGACTTTTGTTGTTCGGTTTTCTATATAATCGTGGTCGAAGCCCAAGCTATTGAGAGTTACATAAACTTCTCGATTCATCTTCAAATAAGTTGATAATTTTTTGGCATTGCATATTCTTTATTCCACGCTCCAGGTACTTAGAATATTTTCCAGTCCGCACGCCAAGGGTTCGATGACTTCAAGTCAATTATATCCAGTCCGCACTCAGGGGACTTGGATATTTAAATCGTTTATTCTCTAGTCCACGCTCTGGAGACTTAGAGTACTCCAGTCCGAACTCTGGAGACTTGGAGATTTAAGTCGTTTATGCTCTAGTCCGCACTCTGGGGACTCAGAGTACTCCATTCTGCACTCCGGAGACTTGGAGATTTTGAGTCGTTTATACTCTAGTCCGCACTCTGAGGACTCAGAGCACTCCAGTCCGCACTCCGGGGACTTGGAGATTCTGAGTCGTTTATACTCTGGTCCGCGCTCTGGGGACTCATAGCACTCCAGTCCGTACTCCGGGGACTTGAAGATTTTGAGTCATTTATACTCTGGTCCGCACTCTGGGGACTCAGAGCACTCCAGTCCGCACTTCAGTGACTTGGAGATTTTGAGACGTTTATACTCTGATCCGCACTATGGGGACTCAGAGTACTCCAGTCTGCACTCCGGGGACTTGGAGATTTTGAGTGCTCGTGCGGGTTCGTACGTCAGACAGAATAATGTATCTCTTAGTTATTCGTCACAACGTTATCATACACAGGAACATCGACAATTCATGGAGAAAACGGCTTCAAGCCTTTATTAATGCAAACAAGCTAAATTGTCTTATTACATGCCGTAAACTAGGAACAAAAACTTGCTGGAAATAATTGCAACTAAAATGTGAAAGAAAAGAACTAAGTGTAATAATGCCGCAAATGCTCGCTATTCCATGCTCGGGGAGTGTCGCACCATCAACTGTTGCTAGCTTGAAAGTTCCTTCTCCAAGCATCCGTTCAATGACGTATGGACCTTCCCATGCGGGGCTCATATGTGATGGAACTAGGAAAACTCGTTTCAAAACGAGATCACCCACGCCAAAGATTCTCGGCCGGACTTTTTCATTATAATATCAAGCGACTCGGTGCATGTATGCGGCCGCTCTTAAATTAGCTTCTTCGCGTTTTTCATCAATGAAGTCCAATGATTCCAGCAAAAGATCTTGATTTAACTCAGGGTCATAATAAGTTACCCGATGTGATGGACTTCAAGTTCTACGAGTATAACAGCTTCCATGTCATATGCCAATGCAAATGGGGTGTGGTCAGTCATGGACTTGTGGGTGGTTCTGTAAGCCCAAAGCGCTGTTGGAAGCTCGTCCACCCACTTGCCTCTAGCCTTTTCCAAACGCGTTTTCAATATGGAATTGATTATTTTTTTTACGACTTCCACTTGTCCATTGGCTTTCGGGTGAGGAACTGCTGCAAACTTTTCTCAATACCATATTTTCGACAAAATTCCTTGAACTCTTTGCTTTCGAATCGAGTTTCGTTGTCTGTAATGATGGTCCGTGGAAGGCCAAAACGACATATAATATTTCGTACAACGAAATTAATGACCTTTTTGGTAATGACAGTGGCCAAAGACTCTGCTTCTGCCCACTTGGTAAAGTAGTCGACCGCAACTATCGCGTATTTTGCATCACCTTTGGATAGGGGTAAAGAACCGATTGTATCAATCCTCCACATTGCAAATGGCCAGGGACTAACAACTTGTGTGAGTTCCGTCGGCGGAGCTCTCGGTATTCTTGCATATTTCTGACATTTGTCATATCTTCTCACACAGTCCGCGGCATCTCGATTTACAATCGGCAATAGTATACATAGCGGAGGATTTTCTTCGCTAATGTCTGCCCTCCGGTATGGTCACCTTATTCACCTTCATGGACTTCCTTCAGGACTAGTTTTATCTCATCATGGGCAATGCACCGGAGTAAGGGGGTCGAGAATCCCCTCCGATACATTACCCCATCTTGCATTACATAACGCGAAGCCTTACGAATGACTTATCATCTTTCGCTCCTTTCGGGCACGACCCCGTGTAACAAGTACTGCTTGAATCGGGTCATCCATGATTCCTTTGCGATTTCTGTTTCTAACATGAAATCTACCTCCATCATATTTATGCTCGGAACATGCAAGGTTTCAATTGGAAATAATCTCATCTGCTGCGCATCGCCAATGCTTGCAAATTTTGCCAATGAATCAGCTGCTCTGTTTTGCTCACGTGGGACATGTGAAATATCATAATACTTGAGATTCGCTAGCAGCTCTTAAACCCGGACCAAATACAGGGCAAGTCTCTGCCTCTTTGCTTGATAGTCTCCCCGCACTTGGTACACCACCAGTTGCGAGTCGCAAAAGATTTCAACCAATCTTACTCCCAGGTCTTTGATAAGTCCTAAGTTGGCAATCAATGCTTCATACTCGGCATCGTTATTCGTTGTTGTGAATTCGAGCTTTAAAGCGTAGCAAACTGATCGGCTCTCAGGAGTCACAAGAACTATGTCAGCCCCCGAACAACGGTCGTTAGATGCCACATCGGTGTACATCTTCCATCGAACAGGAGGTATGACATTGTGGCTGTTTGGTTCGTCTGTCATGGTGAATTCAGCAATGAAATCTGCTAGCGCTTGCCCCTGTATGGCCCTTCGTGGCAGGTAGGTAATATCGAACTAACTTGATATTCCAATTTAACATCCTTCCAGAAGTTTCCGGTCGTTGGAGTACCTGTCGCAAGGGTCGATCAGTGTAAACATTGATCGAGTATGCCTAGAAATATGGGCGAAGCTTGTGTGATGCAATCACCAAGCAGTAAGCTAGTTTCTCAATCCTGAGATAATTTCTTTCTACCCCCATCAAACATTTACTGACATAATACACTGGCTTTTGAACTCGGTCCTCCTCGCAAACCAGAGCTGTACTGATAGCATGCTGGGATACTGCTAGGTATACATACAGCATTTCATGGTCAATTGGCTTTGATAGCACCGGGGGACTTTCTAGATATCTAACCAAAGCGCGGAATGCTTCCTCGCAGTCAGACGTCCACTCAAAATTCCTCTTTCCTTTCTTTATCACATCAAAGAAAGGAATGCACTTATCCACAGCTCTGGATATGAATCGACTCAGCACGACCACTTTTCCGTTCAAGCTTTATACTTGCTTTATAGTTCTGGGCACTTGTATGTCTTGAATTTCCTGAACCTTTTTTGGGTTAGCTTCAATTCCACGTGCATTCACAATGAAACCCAGGAACTTCCCTGATGCGATGCCGAAAGAACACTTCAAAGGGTTGATCATCATCCCATAATGCCTGAGTATATCAAACATCTATGCTAAGTCTCGAATGTGGTCGTTTGACTGTCGTGACTTCATGAGCATGTCATCCAGATGGACTTCCATTGTTCTGACGATCTGATCTTTGAACATTTGGTTCACCAAACGCTGATAAGTCGCTCCAGCATTTTTCAATCCGAAGGACATCACTATATAGCAATACAACCCAACGTCTGTGACGAAACTGGTGTGTTCTTGGTCTGGAATGTGCATCGGGATTTGATAGTATCCCGAATATGCATCCATAAATGACAGTAGCTCGTATCCTGTGACGACCCGACTTTCCACTCCCGGAAGTCGCATCATCTTTAAGAAAGAAAGGGATAGGAAAGAGAAAATAAGAAGAGAAAGAAGAAAACAACACAAGAATCTCAACAGCGGAACGAATAAATTACATTAATAACAAAGTATTACATAGTATACTTCAAACATCAGAGTACACAGACATATACAACACATACTAGACAGTTATAAACACCTGTCTAGTTATTACAACTCAATACAAACACAACTTAGAGATACCAACACATTGGAAACTATATAACTATTCGCAGACGCCTCCTGCTCTATTTGCTCCTCCACAATACGTCAAAGCTATCCTGAATCCTAACCTGAATTCCCTTGGCTACTCGTAAAAAATTTGAGTACCCAAGAGTTATAGAAAAAAACAGAAATAACTCCGGGTCAGACATGGGTCTGGTGTGAGTAACAGGTTAAAGTTGCTTAACTTTGAAAAACCTTTGAAAAGAAAAGGTATCACGTAAGACTTCCCACACATAAACATGGAAAAGTTTTTACCTTACGCTAACCAAAACATTTGATAGGAAATCCAATGATATTATAATAGTGTCTAGGGTTTTCAAATAAATATGAAATAGCCGAAATTGTTACATGATTAAATTCCCGCTACTAGCCACAAAAGTGGGTAATACAATCAAAACCGTTGGCACTTATTGGATTTTGGATTCCATCAATGGCAGGGCTACTGGGGTACCGCCCGTCACAGTACGTGGCCTAGATCACCGTACCGAGGATTACTCCCTTCATCCCCTGCAACACAAAGCCGGACCCGTTCCTTACTGAACAGCTCCAAACAAGACAACCCCGCAGTTGTGATCAGCAACCGCACCACTAAGCCGAAAATATAAAAGGGACCTCTAGACAGGGATAAATCTTGCTCTCAAGTGGGTGCTACCCACGAAGCTTTGCTGCACCTCCCCTGTTTTAGCCATTCCCGGTTGATGAGGCTTGAGGCTACGATTACCTTTATAGGACATATCACTTAGAATGCTCATCGTCCACCTGACGATGTTCTGAAAGCATTCAATCCATACAAGTTCGTTCCGGGTTCGAACGAAACCGAAGGCATTATCTCGTTACACTCGTATTGGAATCACCCTCAGAGTTAACGACAATAACCCTTGCACTTTAAATCTTCATCTCGAATCTATAAGCACTATTCCGTCAAACTCATTACGGAATCACCCACAGAGTTATACTGACGTATAGCCCTTACACCTCGAGTCTTCACTCGCTCCACTTAGGTTAACGACCTAACGTTATTTGGAATCGATGTGGTTTTCGGATATCCAAATATGGAAACCCGATCTCGGTCTCATCGAAAACCAAAGCGTGTCTTTTAAGGTCCAAGTTGTTTTAAGTTAAAAACAATTCAATTCATTATCTAAAATACACAGATAGATAATTCACCACGCAATAGATAATTCAACATTATTATTATCAACAGATAATTCATATCATAATCAGATATCCATACTATCATCCAAAAGCAACCAATACATCCATATCACAACATTACTCATCTCATAACTGAGATTACAAACCAAATCAGGCAACCAATACCAATCATCCAACATAAGCAACTATCTAATGATCACATTATTCATAATTAATTTAAAATGAATTAAATTAATTACCTAATCTCTAATTAATTAAAATAAATTAAATTAATTACTTCATCATCAAATCCTGCTTATCTTAATGATCAATTGATTATAAATCAATTTATAAATCATCATCTCAATATTCATTTCAATTAACCATTATTGATTAACTATCTCTAATTACAATAAGTAATTAGCATTTAATATTAATTATACCTTAATTAATCAATACCAAATTACATCATTAATTAATTAATTAATGATTTCTAACCACATTTAATCAATCTCTAAATATAAATTAATTACATAAGTAATTAATCTTCAATTTAAACCATATATATTAATCACCCATGATTAATATCCTTTTAGTAATTAACTATTTTAATTACTCCTCCCATAATTAATTACTCTTAATTAATTATTCTCATTAATCACTTGATTAATTTCAAAGTAATTTAAATCAAATTACTTCTATAATTAATATCTTTAATTACATCCTTTAATTATTAATTAATTACTTCTCTAAGTAATTATAAATTCATTAATTACATAAAGTAATTATCAAACAATCAACAATGGTTTAAATTAATTAAACTTAATTAATCTAAACTAATCACATTTAATTAAATTAATTACACTAAGTAATTAATTCATTAATTACTTTCATTAAGTAATTAAACTATTGATTATTATTAATTAATTAATCTAATTAACTATTAAAATTAATCACATTAATTAATTGTTAAATAATCTTAAGTTAATTATCTTCATTAACACCTCTTAATTACCTAATTAAGAAATTAACTTATAATTAATCATTATTAATTAACAACTAATTAATATTTAATTATAATTTAATTAATCTCTAATTATTAATTAATTAAGTGTTAATTAAAATCTTAATTATCATTAATCACTTGATTAAGTAAATCTTAATCATTAATTAAAACTTAATTAACCATCCTTAATTATAGATTAATTAACATTAATTAATTAATCTCAAATCTTAATTAACTTAAAAATAATAATAATTACTTAATTAAACATCCACACAATTAATTAAATAATTAATATTGTATTTAAATTAATTAAACAATTTAAATGAAATCAATTTCTTGAATTCTAAGTTAAGAAACATTCTTCTTATACAAAAGTATTTTAAACACTTTATTTCAAAAATTCAATTTAAAATTTCTTTTTAAATTTCAAACTGAAACACAATTCAAATTTTCATTCCAGATTTAAACCTTAAAAATTTAAACTTTATTTACACTTTCATCTCCATTCTTAAATTCAAATCATATAACCTTTCCTAAAATAGTTAAAACAAATTTAAATTTAAAAAGTTATTTAAATTTTAAAAACTGACTTAAAATCATATCTCAGGTTTTAAAACTATATTTAAACTTAATTTAAACTTCACTTCATAATTTAAAACTTATAGTTTTAAATACAAGCCAATGTTTCTTTGTACTTTAAAAAGTTTAAAATCTGTTTCAATTTAAAACATCTTAAATTTTGAATTCAAACTGTTTTCCAAAATTTCAAGATTTAAAATTATTAAATTCATATTTAGTTTTCAGGTTTAAATATTACAGTTTGAGCTACAACCTTAAATTTGATACTATATTTTTTTTAAAAAAAAATTTTAAAACAGAAAGTCTGTTTCTGTTTTAGTTTAAAACCAAACTGGATTTAAAAATATTTTAACTAAATTCAAAAATCAAAAATTTAAACTTACTGAATACAAATTCAATTTCAGAATCTAGGCTTATTTCAGAGTTTTGTTTTACAAATTTACTTTTTATTTCAACTTTATAAAACCTGAAAAAACAGGTTTCTGGTTTAGTTTAACATCCTAATTTTGAATTCAAAAATGATTTCAAATCTCAGATTTAAATGATTGAATTCAAAATTACATTTCAGGTTTGAAAATTCCTGTTGAACACCAACTTACAACTCAAATTTTACTTTTAAATTTTGAAGAAAACAGAACACAGTTTCTGTTTTCAGACTTTAAACCCAAACTTGAATTTAATAGAATTTCAAATTGTTTCAAAGATCTAAAACTTAAAACTTAACTGAATTTAAATTCAATTTCAGGTTTAATTTAGTTTCAAATTTTGGTTTTGCAATCAACTATTACTTCAAATCTTAGAAACCTGGAAAACAGGTTACTGTCAAAAATGCAAAATCCTGAAACAGCACTTCACTCGAGCTACCTTAAAATTTACTTCGAGTAAATTACCCTTTTGCTTCGAGTCACCTTGTCAATTTCCCGAGACCAACCCGTGCCACAAAACCTGCAACAACCACTTCAACACAACCATGCACAACACCCCACTGTGCATCTGCCCATCCACTCCGGCCACCTCTGACCAACTTAAATGGCCATCTCCCATCGACCACCAACCCCACATCAACATCCAACCCAAAAAAAACCCATAACTCAACTTGATTTTGAATTCAAGTTTTACATCCAAAACCTGGAAACACATCCCCCCTTATCAGAGCCTAGCTTGTCAACGGCAAGCTCACTCAACTCTGGCCACCACCATCCTTCAAACTCCGGCGACAGCTCCATCATCACAACATCTATCAATACCCAAAAGAGCTTTGAACTCGATCAAATTTTGAAATCATAGCACCAATTTTCTTAAACCCAGTGTTCATACTGAAATCCCCAAATCACCATCTCAAAATTGAATTGCAAAACTACTTAATTATGAAGTTTGAATTTTTATCCTATATGAATTGTTGCTCTGCATAACTGATTCCCCAGGTTACAGACAAATTTGTTTAGTTTATATGATATTTTAAAGCTTATCCTATTTTAACATGAACAAGCTATGTCCAATTGTTTTAAATCATAGTAGCAACAAGCTACAGAAAACTCAGGGATCAATATGAGTTTGAAACTTGCAGAAACCCACATGCACAGCCATAAATTAGATCACAGGCAGATATTTATATGTATAACATTCAAAGAAATCTCATATGGATCTATATGCAATTCATAAAACATATACACAATTAAATTTATCAGATAAGCAAGCAATGAAATCCTACTAAACTTACTTAGATTAGGTGTTACTCACTTGTTTAAATTGCAGAGCCATTTCCAGATTTTAGCATGCAGAAAGAACTTGATTTTTTTTTTGAATCATGCAGAGCATAGTTGTATGAATGCAGGCCTCTTGTTAATGCTTTCTACTCTTTTGTTTATACATGCTTCCAATTTGAATGCAGATGCCAAATTCCAGTTTGAAGATTCATGAATGCAGATGCAAATTCCCCCTCTGGTTTTAAAGAAAGTGAATGCAGGCTTGATTCGATGCATGCAGAGTCTTCTAGCCTTTCCAGATGAATGCATGTTTAAAATTGGTAATGCATGCAGTCTCTTTGTGTTTTCCAGACTTTTGTTTAAAGAGGAGAATGTATTTTGAAAACATTCAGGCTTTTGAATGACTGAAATGCAGGCCTTTACTTTTGGAGGATGCAGATTGAAGAACTAAAATGCAGGCTTTACTTTGAAAACATGCAGGCTTGTTTGTTTAAAATGGAGGAGTTTGAATGCAATGCTTTTGATTTTGTATTTTGAGGAGATGAACTTGCAAATTTGAGGAATGCATGTTTCTATTCTTGATTGTTCAGATTTGAAAAATGAGAAGAGGAAAGAAATGAGAAAGAGGAGAGGAAATGAATATATGCAATGTTTTAAATAACAATGTTTGATTTAAATTAAAATTAAAGAAAAACAAAATATGACACATGTTAAAAGAATGGACACATGTTAATTTACTTACATAAATTTTTAACACATGTTCATTTAGGATTTTATTATCCTTACACATGTATCTTAAATGGTTTTGTTATTTAATTATGTGTTAAAGAAAATTAACTTAATAAATGCATGTTCATATTTAAAATTGTATTTCAAATTTACAAATTAAATTGACAAATCAAAATTATCAATCAACATTTAAAAAGAATTAACACAAACATTTTGTAACTTATTTTAATATACAACTTATGTTAAAATGAATTTTAAACCAATTAAAACATTTTTCTAATATTTAAAAATCATATAGTATTTTATTAATATTTTTGAAAAGCTTAAATTGAAAATAAATCACAATTCCTATTTTTAAAACATTAAAAAGATGCTATACTATTTTAAATTAAATAACTTGTCTATTTAAAATATATACAAAAACATATACATTATTAAATAGAAAACAATTTATTAACTCATTAAAATAATTTCACAAATTAAATATTTAAATAAAGAAGATTATTAAAATCAAATCAAATTTATTAACAAAAATTTGATATTCAATTTAAATTTAAACTCAGATTATTAAATTTAAATTGTCCAAATTTCCGGGATATTACATATCCTGCTATTGAATCGACTAGCTGGTCGATCCTAGGTAAGGGAAAACTATCATTCGGACATGCTTTGTTTAAATCGGAATAATCAACGCAAGTTCTCCACTTCCCATTCGCTTTTCTTACCAGCACAGGGTTAGATACCCATTCGGAGTAGAGGGCGTCGCGGACGAACCCATTGGCTTTGAGTTTATCCACATCCTCTCTGAGAGCAGCGGACCTCTCCGGGTCCATGCCCCTTCGTTTTTGTATTACTGGGACGTACTTCGGGTCTATATTCAACATATGAATGGCAATGGCGGAAGAAATCCCGCACATATCAGAATGTGTCCAAGCGAAAACATTTAAATTTGCTCAGAGAAAATCAGCAAGATCCTCGGCCAATGGCGGGTCGAGTTGCGATCCAATCTTGAGTACTCGTGACGGGTCATTCCGGCTGACTGGAATGTCAATTATCAGTTAAGCCGGTGCTGCGTTCACCTCCCTGGGTCCCCCATCATCATCTCTCGGATCTATGTCTCTGTAGATCCGAGAATGTTGCTCGAGTCAGGGCTCGGGCACTACTTGTCAATTGTCAGTGTTCTGGATGTGGACGGAGCTGTCCGCAACCTTCCCTTTTCTCTCCGCTGAGCCTCTCTCAGCTTTGCCACGTAACATGCGCGACCGATCGCCTGATCGCCATGTACTACGTCGACTCCTTTGTCTGTCGGAAATTTTAATGTCAAACACCATAGGGCCAAGGCTGCCCTAAACTCTGCTGAGGACGGACGATCCAGAAATACATTGTATGGAGAGTCAACATCCATTACTATGAACGGTAGGATTCGCACTCTCCTACGCTCACCTTCTCCCAGTTCAACTGGTAACTCAATATACCCAATTGCGTCGGTTGCAGCACCATTAAAGCCGTGGAAACGGGCTTTGCATGGTTTTAAATCTTTTATCTCCATCTTCATTTGGTCATAAGCCTTCTTGAAGATGATGTTGACAGAGCTTCCACAATCAATCAAAATCCTTTTGACGTAAGCTGGTCTGATTGTCGCAGATATGACCATGGGTCGATAGTAGGAGCCTCCACCTTGTTTGCATCTCGACTCCTAAATACTATATCATCTGTCATTACGCGTTGTTGTTTCGCGGGGGTTCCATCTTCCATATTCGAACAACATTCATAATTCGCATGCCTCAAGGAGCTAGCATATCGTTCCATCTCCTGTCAATTCTTGTCTGCAGGATGAGGTCCTCCGACTATAGTGTTTATGATCAACCTACCCACGGTCCGGACAGGTTCCTTTGGGTGGCGTGGAGACGGCCCACGTCCGGGGTCCGACGTTCCTTGTCTACCCTCTGGTGCGTTCTAAACAAACTCCTGCAGCTTTTTCTGCCCGATTAACCTTTCTATGGCGTCATGGAGGTGTCTACACTCCTCAGTATTATGCTCGTGGGTCTTATGGAAGCAACAGTACTTCCCCGTCTGTTTCTGTTTCTCTGTGGACTCCTTTGGGCGCGGCTTTCTGTACTGAAAGGTGTTATAGGTAGATAAGTAAATATTTTCAAGTGACGTATTCAGGGGGTGTATTCGTTGTAGGTTGGAATCCTCGACTTCCATTTCCCTGTCTCTTTTTTCTTTCCGTGATTTCCACCTCCGGATCCTTTAGACTGCCCAGACTTGTTTTGGACGTTGACTTGAACTTTTCCCGAACTGTCGCCAGATTGCTTCACGGGGATGTTACTTTTCACAGTCTCCTGAACAGCCCTGGTGCCTTATCTCCTCTTGTCCATCAAGCTTCCTCCCTCCTTATGAACTGGTGAGCTTTGGAATAAAATCACTCCAACGTAGTTGGGGGATTTCCTGCCAACCAATCTTCAAACTACGAGTCTGGATCTATACCTCGCATTACCGCCATCAAAATTGCATTGTCGTTAGGGTTGTTAACTTCGGTGGCGGCAACATGAAACCTCTGCAAGTATGCTTTCAAAGACTCTCCCGAAGCCTGGATTACGCTTGATAAGGACATCACGTCCTTTGGACAAGTAGCATGTATCCTGAATTGTTCAACGAATTTCATTGCCAACTTGTCGAAGCTGGATATAGACCGCGGAGAAGTCGAGTAAACCACATGGTGGCGATTCCGGACAAAGTGGTTGGGAAACACCTGCACTTGATCGCATCATTCGTTCTTGCAGAATCCATCATCCATTCATACCTCATCACGTGTTGCCTAGGGTCAGTCTTCCCTTCGTAGCTGGAATAATCGGCATACTAAACTTCCTGGGATACTCAGCATGTAGGACAGTATCTGTGAAGGGAGTATGACTCCTGGACACTCACCAATCTTCATTGGTCAAGCCTTGGTTCTCTCTCATTAACTGCCTGACAATGGCCGATAAGTCTGGAGTTTGTATGGAGGATGTGAGGTTGGGTTCCGTTCCACGGGACCATGCACGCTGATGTCCCGCCTGCTGGTGATCGGCCAAACGTGCATCATGATGAGTCGGACGTCCGGTCTTCTCACGTGCCTGATCCCTGATGGATCGTTCAGTGGCACCTGTCTGTGCAGCTTCAGTCTTACGGTGTCTACGCCTAAGAGGTTCATCAACGGAGGTCGAGCTATCAGATGAAGAAGAATAAGGAGCAGAGCTACCTCCAGCATTCCGATGCTGCTGCTGGGTAAGCTGAGTCATGAGACAATCGTTGGTTTGAATCTGCTCAGCAAGTTGCCTTCTACTTTCTCTGAATTCTCTCATCAAGTCGTTGAACTCTGTCCGGGTAACGACATCCGTTTGATTTTGGGTGGAGGGTCCTGCGCCTTGAATCGCTTGCTGGTTGCTAGGCCCAACTTGTTGCACACTAGCGGTCCTACGTCCGCATTGTAAGAGGCTGATCGAGTACATGGTCTTCCTATAGTAGAGTCGTCGGTTGGAACTCTGAATAGATTCAACGAACGTCCTATGAATAAGTCGGATCTCTTTCGGAAGATTTTTCAATCCAGGAGCTACAAAGTAGATCCCTTCGGCCTGAGAATTCGATTTTCAATGAAAGCACCAAAATGTTAGCACTAGAATTGGTCACTAACACCCATAAGAAAGATTGAGTAGAGAGATTAATGAAGAAAGTAAATTTAAATAAAGAAGTATATGCTAAATTAAACGCAGGAAACAAGAACACCAGATTTATAGTGGTTTGACGTAACTGCCCACGTCCACTGTGAGGTTAATCTTTATTGCTTTTCTCAATGATCGACTACAGATACAATCTATACACCAACTACTTGATTACAATTGTTAAGCAAAAAAATAAGTCTTGAATGAGTCTTGAATGCGGCAGAGTTTCCTCCGTGTTCTCGAAAAAAGGTCTATTTCACTGTGCCCCTACCACTCTATTTATGGACGAAAATGGGTTGGACTTCCCTGATGGGCCTAATAGCTAGATATAACGGCCCAAAGTGAGTGACTTCCGCGTGCCGAACCACTAATGCCGATCGACAAATGCCGAGTTATGTCTCGAAGCCGAACGGGGCGATATGTTGAGTGAAATGTGTAGGACGAACGTGATCCGACGCCGATCGAGGGAGGATGTCGCGCGGCATGCTTATGCCGAACGAGGCTGGAATGCGGAACGATTCCTCTATGCCGAACGAGGTTTATGCCGGTTGAGATTGAATGCCGAACGACTGCCATATCGACCGGGGCTTTGTGCCGAACAAGGCTCGAATGCCGAACGACCATGCTGTGCCGAACGACCCTCAATACCGAACGAGATCTGGATGTCGAGCAGTGTGGAATGCCGAATGACCATGCTGTGCCGAACGGCCCTCAATACCGAACGAGGATAGATGTCGAATGACCTAGACGTGCCGAATGGGGATAGATCCCGAACGGCCTAGACGTGCCGAACGGGGATAGATGCCGAATGAAGCCCGGATGTCGAACGATGCTGGATGCCGATCGAGGCCTCTTCATCAAGTCTTTGGTTACCCGGTCAAGCCACTGGGTAACAAATGCTTTAGATGCTTCTTTACAAATATAAAGTAAAAAAATATCACATGTGTATAGGTATTCCAACTTATTTAGCATCCTTTTCTTTTGTTATTATTTTTTTAACCAAAAATATAAGCATTCCTTCCCGAATATAAATTTAAACACAAGCTCAATCATGTAATGTTTACCTTCAATAATACAGACCCAAAAATTCTATCTTCTCCGATAATAAGGGTTCTCGGTATGCAATCTCCCATACCATCCCCTAGCAGAAACAAATGACCAGCATTCGAGACTTTATGATACTGAATCCAGAGAGTTTCTGACTTATGAAACACACAAGAGGGGCATATATCATTTCTATCTTCATCTCCTTGATATAAATGAACAACACCTTGGTTATTTGGAAATGGATTTTCAAGATCCATTAATTCAAACTCCTATCATCCTAATGCCATGTTTAAGTCGCGGTGGATGATTCAAACACTCCTTGTTGCCCCCACTTGATCCTTACTTTGTCCTATTTTGATATAGTTGGACATAACTTTAAGTCATCATGTGATATAATCTTAATACATTGAGCAGAAATACTACAATAAGGGACCACTTCTGAGAGTTCTACAAATAAGTCAACCAAGGAGCATAATGAGCAACTCTATAAGTCAATCGATCTGGTTTAAGTTGTTAGTTGATGGCATAGATTGATAAAATTATGGAAAACTAGGCCACTAGTAGTTTGAAGCTGGTGCTATTAAAGTTGCACCTGAAAGCCTCTAAGGTAAATATTTCAAGCAAACCCATATAAGTTCTCTTCCTAATGAAAATCCACTCACAAAAACTTCTCCCCAAGCTCAAGTATATATGAAATGTAATAGTCCGAACCAAGAGTAGGGGATAAAACAACAATAGCAACAATTAGTCTGAAGCGTCTGTACGATGAGTAGGCTGAAACAGCAGTGACGAGACTGAAGTAATGCAGCAGCAAATTTTCTTGGAATTGCAGATAAAACAAAGTAGTCTACAACAAAAATAGACGATAAGCCTTCAGCAGAATGGATGATGAAACTTCAGGGATGAAGTTCCAAAGTGAAGATGGCATTAGTATATAATGGCTAACAAGTACATGGATATGCTAACTAAATTTGATTGTGCATCACTTTGAATTACCTGACAATGAATATGTAGGTAGAAGTTAATGAGATTACTAACGCAGCTTGCCGAATTAGCAGTCTACTAGAGAAAACTATTGGGTTAATGCTGAGAGACTGAATACAACTACATATTCTTGAATGATAAGAGTGTATGGAAATGATTTAACTAGCACAAGATGATCTTAGTGCAGCTAAAACGTGATGCAAGTTGATCATACACATGTACCCTTATGATACATGATGATTTGTGTGCAACTGATTGATATGCCTAAAAGCAAATAAATGCACATGGTGTTGCTGATGCATGGTGAGCAAGGGAGAGAGAAATTATACTGAGTATATCAAGTTGTATTTTGCAGTTTGCGATGAAGTAGCAACAACGAGAAGCATGTCTAGAAAACCTCGGACATCGTTACTTTATATCACTCAAAGTAGTGTGCACAACTGCATAGTCAGATGTTTGCGCAAAAAATGGGAAAACACCTCCAATCCGTATAATTTAGTTGATTTTATGTGCTTTTTAATGAGGTGGGTTACTTGTGCAAATAAAAAAAAGCAGGGACTAAACTGTAAACGACACACAGATTTATAGTGGTTCGGCCAGAACGTGCCTACGTCCACTTTATATGTTATTCCCCTTTTTCTTTCAGATTACAAGTACAAAGCTTTAAGTACAAGTATAAGAAAGTTGTTTGAAAGTTCCTTCCTTGCTTGAGCTCTCAAACTTGTCTTCCATTGTTGTACCTCTGCCCCTCTATTTATAGAGTGAGGCTGGGGGCAGGGGTCTTGGATGTATATAGCTGCTGGTGGGCCTGGGCTGAAACAATCTGGTCTGGCAGTGTTGGTTCGGCATAGCCTTCCTTATGTTTGTTCGGTAGTCGTTTGGTTCGGTGGTGGCACGTAGATGAGCTGGTCCGATTGTTGCTTGGTTCGGTGGTGCCTCCCCGAGTTGGTTCGGTGGGGACTGGGCGAAGGTTGGTTCGGTGAGGCCTCGTTCGGTGGGGTTTGGTTCGGCATGGAGGTAGAAGGATGGATCGACATGGGGTTGTTTTTGGTCCGGTAGGGTGTTCAAAGATTTGGCTCGGCAGGCATATGTAGGGGAGTTGCATGGAGTTGGTTCGGCTTATCTTGGACCGGTGGAGGCGAGAAAGGCACCCAACATCAGACAACTTAAGTTGTAATGGTTTTTATCTGTCATTTTTCCTAGCTAATAATTATTTTAGTTGATTAATGAAATGGTTTGTACTACAGATTGAGGAGCTCCCGCTCATTATATCAGAATTTATTTGTTTTAGTTGATTGCAAAAAGAGAAACAATGTTAAGAAATATATTTATAGTTCAAGAAAATAATTTGTCTGAAAAATTAAGTGGCAATTAAAGCTAAAATCCACTTTTAGCATTAAGTGGCACAATTAGTAGACTGGATAACATACCATTACTTTAACCACTTTTGACACTTCAACTCGTGTAGATGCAACACGTAATGGACTAAATCTCAAACACTCGACCATACCAAACTGCTCATATGTAATAGCCTATGGAAAATTTATGCACATATTTACTTCAACAATCAAACCAAAACCATTTCTATCTGAAGGAAAAAATGCAAAATTATACGGAACCTTCATACATCTCAGATTTTGTGCATAAATGTACCAAGGGCCTAGTTTTGATTATGCTTGCCTTACTATGTGCTATTTGTTGCGGTCTTTATGGTTGAGGCATGCATATTTAACGTCATTCTGGTGAGTCTTTTCGTCATCTTTCAGAGGAAATATGGACGTCCCCCTTCCAACCGGGAGATCCGATATCTTTACAACTTGAGAGGCTACAAGAAGGGGTCTCCATATATAAGTTTGGAAGCGGTCGTGCCCTTTAAGCCTGTTCTGGATTTGTACTCGAAGCTTAGTATGTTCAAGAAGGAATGGTTTTTCATTAGGGATGACCCTGTTTCTTTCCGCCTTTTCACTTTCGGCTGTAAGTTGAACTTCATTTATATTTTCCTTGTTCTGATCACAATGCTTCTTCTTATATGCTTTTATTTCTTGCTAGCAACAGGTGGCTTTACGGTTGTGCAGAATGATTCCTTGGCGCGGATGGCTGCTGAAATAAAGGTCATTTCAGGAAGGGATAGGTCGGCCTCTTACCTGATCAGGAACGCCACTCTCCTGGAGTATAACTTGATTCTGCCACATCAATCTGTGGTTAAACAGAGAGATACAGCCGAGGAGAGGGCTGCTAAAGCTAAGGATGGGGCTACTGTGAAGAGTAGCAATAAGAGACCTTTCTCGGTGCCTCCAGCCATTGGGGGAAAGAAGCTTAAGAAGTCTGATGGACGCTCTCCCAGTACATGTCCAGATATTCCGGAGGAGGAAGGTGGAGAGGAGGAAAGAGACAAGAGGAGAGCGGAGGAGATGGAGAAGGTGAAGGACAGCGTGGTAGTGGTGTCGGGGCTTTGTCTTCTGAGCAGGCAGGGGAGATCCAGGAGTGGACGGATGATGCCTTCCGCCAGGCTTTTGAAGGGTTGGAGGAAGGATCAGCCTCGGTGAAGAAGGCAAAGGAGGTTGACAAGGCTGGGGCTGGCGCCGATCCATTCCCTAAGAGTTCTTCAGCTGAGGTGGCTCCAGCGATTCAAGGTGAACTCTTGACTTCTGCAGATTCCATTTATGATAGGGACTTAGGAATATTTTATGGTTCGCTTCCGTCCTGAACTGAGATTCAGGACTTATTGCAGTATTCTCCTTCTCCGTAGGGTTTGTATAACAGACGTGCCTTCTCATTCTTTTTAAGTTAACATATTTCTTGAATTATGGACCCTTGTATGTTCGTAACACTTGTTCTTTATTACAGGGGCAGGCGAGGTGGCCAAAACTTCAGATGTTCGACACTGCCTCGAACAATTCAAGTTGATGAGAGCTTCTACTAAGCCGAAGCCGCCAACCGGCCGTTCCGGGGATGTAGTTAGATATCGCTCTCTTCTTGAAGTCATTGAGGAAGGTATCCAGCAGATGAAGAGGAGGCGTTCCTTGTTTGATTCACCACCTGGTCCTCAGCCTTCTACTCAGCCTTCCCGAGATACCGCGGAGGAGACCACGGAGTTTGCCCCCTCTCCGCCTCCTTCCGAGAATCCTACTGTGATCCGCATAAAATGTCCCGACGTGCCTCGCAATCCCTTTGCCGGCCACCCAGATTTGGACCCAAGCTCTCAGGATATATTATTTGACGAGGCCACGGGCGAGCATCTTCTCCCCCGCAATCCCATGGTTCGGATTCTTGATGAGGCTAAGTCCCTAGATTTGGATCTGCTCACTACTCGGATAGCTGCTATGGGGGACGAAGCCAAGGCCAACATTGACCGGGCCGCGGAGGAGGTCAAGAAGTTGATGGAGCATCATGCTCGACTGGCTAGGGCTGGGGAGGAAATCGGGAGTGCTAACATCCGGCTGCGGCTATAGGTTTCTGATCAGGCCAAGCAGCTTGCCGATCAGGCTATCCAGATTTCTCAGCACGAGGCAGCCTCCAGGCAGTTGAAGGAGAATCTGGAAAAGGCCAGCAGGGCAGAATTGCGAAAAATTGAGGCTGCTTGCAAGGGGCGGATTGATATGGCCATTGCGACGGTGGTGAGGTTCGGAATGCGGATCTCGAGCGGGTTGAAGAGTTGTCTGGGAGGCTTAAAGCCGCAGAGCTTGCTCAGGCCAAGCTAAAGGAAGAGATAGAGGAAATGAGGAGGTCTCTCCAGGCTGACCGCCTGAGATATCGATCGGAGAGGGATGTTGTCACCGCTAAGTTGTTGTCTTCCGAGGCCCAGGTGAGGGAGTTTGAGGAGAATGAGGGGATGATGGATGAGATGTTGCAGGATATGTACTTCCGTACTTGGAAGCAGGGTAATCTATCCTGGATGGATGACTATCCCCGGATCATGGCTAGGATATTTCTCCGGGTTTTGGAGGAGGCCAAGGCCGATGCGGATAAGGAAGGTGGAGCGGCATTCAGGATGGACGTGGTAACCGCCCAGTTCTCAAAGGAGGAGAAGGTAGCGGTGAAGGAGGGGATGCGGCTGCTTGCTGCGGAGGAAGCCGATGTGCAGTTGGGGGATGAGGACCAAGAAGCGGGTGTTGGTGAGTTTTCTCTTTTTAGCCTTTCATAACTTGATCGTTCGTTGACGGTTTTAATGGACTCTTTTTCTGAATTGGACAGGTGGGACTTCTGGTCAACATGCTGGGAGCTCCGATCATGCTGTCAAGTAGATTCGGAGAGCTAGTGAGATGGGGGTGGAGCACTGATGCAGTCGACTACTTGATCCGATCCGTATAGTTTTTGGTTTTCTTGACTTTCCTGTCTATACTTAGTCAAAAACATTAGTGTATTTTCGAATTGTAATTATGTCAGTGAACGACTCTATGTAATTTTGTAACACGAGCTGATTTCTTTATGTTGGAATTTTATCGCTATTTTGTTGTGCTGTGTAAGTGATGTAACTATGCATGTTACTAGTGACTTGACTGTGCCTGATGCCAAGTTTTTTGCTTAAAGTATAATTTTCTCATTTTGCAACGTAAATGTGATGTGTGAATATGAACTGCAACTATGCATGAATGTATAAAAGTAGAAGGTACCGCCCTTCATGTTTCGGCTGTGGACGGCAACTTCGTGCGCCCTGTAAGACTAAGCACGGAATGTTGTTGAGTGTCTCGTTATCCGATTGTAAGTTTCTGTTCCCATTAGCGAACGTTCCCTATTTCATGTCCTGTACTTTAAAGCACCGTTACGGAGAATATGAGAAAAGTTTGAAATGAAATTGAAATATAGGAAAAGTAAAACTTCCAGTCACGGAAGGCCGTCGATGTGCTTAAGTTCGGGGCAAACGGGTTTTGTAGTCACTTTCCCTAGCTGTGGGTCTTGGAGACATTTGTCACCCATCTTACGCCTCTACGGGGAGTTTTCTTTTCTACCACAGCCGCACTTAAGACACATCGGAGCCGATCGCGCACAGTAACTACCCGGGCCATTATGGCCCGTAATCGCGGGTATTATTCAATTTACTGTGGCCAGCTAGCGTGGGGGCCGATCGTCAACTGTGAACTGCCCCTGGCTGGCCACACCTTATGTTGGGGCTTATGATCGGTTCACAGTCGCCGGCGAGCCGAATCGCTGTAATGAGCTGCCATCGGCTATAGTCGGCCTTTTTTATGATGATTTATACTCGGCTTATTACAGTCGGCTTTAAGGGCCGAGGCAAACAATGAGTTAACTCGCGGTAGAGGGATACCAGAGCAAAGTGTCTCATTGGCGAGGGCATAGGATCGTAGCGTACCTGTTAGATTTTGTGCAGGTGGAGTTGTGTTGTGAAGTTCTGACTTGAAATGTCACCTGCAAAGGATTTTGTTCAACAGCAAAGGATAAAGCTTAACAAGTAGCCAAGATATAAAGGGATAAGTTAACAAGAGCCAAGTTTTTAAAAGTGGTTCGGCACGAAAATGCCTACGTCCACTGATTCTCTTTGTTAATTCACTTCATATGTGCAGTACAAGTTAAGAAAAGTATCGACGGAGGTGTCGGATGTTCCATGCCCTCTGGAACACCTCTCCGTCCACTGTTGACAAAATGTAAGCTCCGTTGTGGAGTTCTTTATGAATTACATATGGTCCGTCCTAGATTGGATCCAGCGCTCCTGGGCGTAGAAAGATTCGCTTGAGGACAAGATCTCCTTCTTGTAAGTTGTGATGTTTGACTTTGGAGTTGTATAGTGCTGCCACTTTTTGTCTGTGAGCTGCTGCTTTGAGTGCTGCATCATTTCTTCTCTCCTCAATCAGATCCAAAGACATGAGGAGGAGCTCTTCGTTTTCTTCCGGGTTGTAGTGGATCCTACGATGAGAGGGCACTATAGTTTCAACTGGGAGCATAGCCTCCGATCCGTATGCCAAAGAGAAGGGAGTATGCCCTGTTGAAGTTCTGTAAGATGTGCGATAGGCCCAAAGTGCCGTAGGAAGTTCGTCCACCCAAGCGCCTTTCGACTTTTCAAGTATCTTCTTGATTAAGGTTTTGAGGATCTTGTTGACAGCTTCGACTTGTCCGTTTGCTTGAGGATAAGCTACAGATGAGAGCTTTTGTGAATTCCGTGCTCTTGGCACCAATCGGCGAATTCCTCGCTGTCAAATTGAAGCCCGTTGTCTGATATGATTCTGAGTGGAACTCCGTACCTGCACAGAACGTTTTTGATCAAGAAGTTGATAACTTTAGCTGAAGATATTTTATTCAGAGGCTCCGCTTCCACCCATTTGGTGAAATAGTCAACTGCCACTATGGCATGTCTGGCCCCGCCTCGGCCCATCGACAGTTCGCCAATTAAGTCAATTCCCCATATTGCGAAGGGCCAAGGGCTGGTCATCTGAGTAATTTCATTGGTTGGTAGTCGAGGAATCTTAGCAAATTTCTGACATCTGTCGCATCTTCTGACGAAGTCTAAGGCATCTTTGTTTAAAGTGGGCCAGAAATACCCATATCGGAGTATCTTTTTTGCTAAGGTCTGCCCTCCGGTGTGGTCTCCACAACTTCCCTGATGTATATTGGATAGAATTTCCTTGGCTTCTCTTCCAGCAACGCACCTCAATAAGGGGTTAGAGAAGCCGCGCCGATAGAGGATGCCTTCTTGCATTGTGTAGCGGGAATCTTTCCTTAGAATTTTCTTAATTTCACTTCGCCCATCGGGTAGGGTGCCATTTTGTAAGTATTCTCGGATAGGGATCATCCATGTTTCTTCTTCGGTTGCAGCTATCAGATTTACTTGCTCGAAACTCGGGGTTAGTAGCCTTGAGACAGTTGTCGTTCCAGAAATGGTACCATCTCCCATGCTAGCTTGCTTTGCCAGCTCGTCGGCCTCTTGATTTTCTTCTCGAGGAATGTGTTTGATCGAGTAGTGGTCCAATTGATTGAGCAGCCGCTTGGTCTTTTTCAGATATGTCGTGAGCCGCTCTCCTCGAGTCTGGAACTCCCCTAGTATTTGATTTACGATGAGTTGTGAATCACTGTGAAGACATAAGGAACTGACTCCGATCTCCAGGGCGAGCTCTAATCCAGCTATTACTGCTTCATATTCGGCATCATTATTGGTGGCCGCGAATTCTAGCCTTAGTGCATAACGCAGCTTTCTTCCCCTGGGAGTGATGATCACAACGCCTGCCCTCGAGCCTTATTCGTTCGACGCTCCATCTACGAAGAGATTCCACTTGATACCTTCTGCTATTTCAGATTGGTCCCAGCCTTCGTTGATAGTGAATTCGATGATGAAATCGGCTATGGCTTGTCCCTTGATGGCAGTGCGAGGATGGTAGGTGATATCATATTGGCTTAGCTCGATGCACCACTTGAGCAGTCGCCCAGAGGTGTCGGGACGATGGAGCACTTGCCTCAATGGTTGGTCGGTTAGGACTCTGATGGGATGAGGTTGGAAATAGTGTCGTAGCTTCCTTGATGTGATTAGTAAACAGTATGCCAGTTTCTCGAGTTTGGGATACCGGGCTTCTGCTCCCGTGAACCTTTTGCTTATGAAGTACACTGGCCGTTGTGTGTGGTTTTCTTCTCTTACCAAAGCAGCGCTTAGAGCATGGGATGACATAGCAAGGTATAGGTATAATTCTTCGCCTTCATTCGGAGTCGAGAGTACTGGTGGCCGTTGGAGGTGCTCGATTAGGTTAAGGAAAGCTGTTGAACACTCATCGGTCCATTCGAATTTTCCTTTGTCTTTCTTCAGGGCCTCGAAGAAAGGAATGCATTTGTCAGTTGCTTTAGAGATGAACCGGCTTAGGGCAGCCACCTTCCCGTTTAGGCTTTGCATCTCTTTTCGAGTGGATGGTATCTTGATATCTTGGAAGGCTCGGACTTGTTCGGGGTTTGCTTCAATCCCCCTGGCATGAACGATGAATCCCAAGAACTTTCCCGATGATACTCCGAAAGAGCACTTTAGAGGGTTCAGCTTCATTCCATATTGGCGAAGTACTTGAAACATCTCGTCCAGATGGTTTATATGGTTGTTGGCTTTCCTTGATTTTACCAGCATGTCATCCACATAAACTTCCAAAGTTCGTCCTATTAGTTCTGCAAACATCTTGTTGACGAGGCGCTGATAAGTAGCTCCGGCGTTTTTAAGTCCGAACGGCATTACCTGGTAGCAGTACAATCCTCGGTCGGTAATGAAGCTAGTGTGGTCTTGATCGGGGGCGTGCATAGGGATCTGGTTATGTCCTGAGTATGCGTCCATAAAGGATAAAAGTTCGTGTCCGGCAGTGCTGTCCACGAGTTGGTCGATTCGAGGGAGTGGGAAGCAGTCTTTTGGGCAAGCATCATTTAAGTTGGAGAAATCGATGCACGTGCGCCACTTCCCACTAGCTTTCTTTACCAGTACCGGGTTGGCGATCCATTCCGGGTAGATGGCTTCACGTATGAAGTCATTGGCAAGTAAGTTCTTAACTTCTTCCTCGAGGGCTGCTGATCGTTCTGCCCCAATGCTTCCCTTCTTTTGCTTTACCGGTACCTAGGTAGGATCGATGTTTAGTGTGTGGCATGCTATGTCTGGGGAGATTCCAGTCATATCAGCGTGCGTCCATGCAAATACATCCATGTTGTGGCGAAGAAAATCAATGAGTTGATTCTTTAATTCTCTTTTTAACTGAGATCCGATTCTCAGCAGTTTACTCGGGTTGCGTTTGTCTACAGATACGAATTCCATAGCCTCTGCATGCTCGGCGGTGGCCTCCTCCTCTTTGTCCCTGGGGTCTAATTCATTGAAAGGATCACTGGTATAACGAAGAGGAGGGGCTTTCTTTAGTTGCTATGCTTCCAAGCTTTTCATGCAGAGAATAGTCTCTGCATTTTTCCCTTTATCTCTCCTGCGATTATTGCGAAGTTCGGTTACATAGCAGTCCCGAGCGGCGTCTTGATCCCCTTCTACTTCTCCCACTCCATTATCCGTTGGGAATTTCATCTTCAGGCACCATGGGGCAAGGACAATTTGTAAGTCGGACAGGGCTGGTCTTCCTAAAAAGGCATTGTAGGCCGAGTGGTTGTCTATTAGCATGAATGTTTGTTTCCGAACGGCGGTGCGGGGATGACTTCCCAATTCGACAAAGAGATCCAATTGTCCGAGGGGCATCTTTGCTTCTTTAATGAAACCGTGTAGTGGTTTGTTGCAGGGGGATACATCTGTTTGCGTAAAAAATGGCCGCAAACACCCAAAGTCGTATGAGTTGGTTGATTTTATGTTGTATTTAGTGATTTGGGTGATTTATGCAAATATATAAAAAGCAGGGACTAAACTGTAAAAGACACACAGATTTATAGTGGTTCGGCCAGAACGTTCCTACGTCCACTTTATATGTTATTCTCCTTTTTTCTTTAGATTACAAGTACAAAGCTTTGATTATAAGTATCTAAAGTTGTTTGAGAGTTCCTTCCAGGCTTGAGCTCCCAAACTTGTCTCAAAACTTCTCCTCCATTGTTGTACCCCTGCCCCTCTATTTATAGAGTGAGGCTGGGGGTAGGGGTCTTGGATGCTTATAGCTGTTGGTGGGCCTGGGCTGATGCAGTTTGGACTGGCAACTTTCTGGTTCGGCGAGGCTTCATTCGGCATGGAGCTTGGAGAGAAGGATGGTTGGACCGGTGGTTGGTTGGTCCGGTGGAGCATGGGTTGAGTGGAGTTCGTTCGGTGATAGGAGTATGATCCGGTGGTAGTATGTTAGTGGATGGAGTGTTGGTTCGGTGTAGGATGAGTGGGCCGGTGGATTGGTCCGGTGATGGAGGAGGCAGGTTGGTTCGGTATTGAGGTGGAGAGGCTTGGTTCGGCATTGCTTGGACCGGTATGCCGAATGGAGTTGTGTTGGGAACGCCGGATGGGAACGCCGAATGAGACGACTAGGAATGCCGAACGAGCTTTAGGCCTTAGTGCCGAATGACTCGTATACTTGCATAGCCGAATGAACATGAGGGTATGAGGCCGAATGGACTTGGTATTCGGGAACTCTGGACTTAGGTACGCTTGCTGGTTGCTCCTTCTTAGCTCGATCGTGGTGGAGACGCGCTCGACATGGATATCCTAGTTTTGACCAAAAAATGGGATAACACTTTGCCCCCCAAAATATGCCTTGCGGTAGGAAGGCGTGTTTTGTAATGCCATGAGCTGGATGTTCATATCCTGTCATCAACCTGTAAAGAATTTGATAGTTTATATGGCCCCAAATGACGACCGTTCGGGATCGAGCTATTCGGGATGAAGCGCGGCCGTTCATGGTCAAGCGCCTAACTTCAAATGACGACCGTTCGCGATTGAGTCATTCGAGGTGAAGTGCGACCCTGCGCGGTCAAGCGCGTAAATCCATGCGTCGATCGTTTGGGATCGAGCCATCTGTGGTGAAATGTGACCGTTCAAGGTCAAGCGCTTTACTTCAAATGACGACCGTTCGGATCGAGTCATTCGAGGTAAAGTGCGACAGTGCGCGGTCGAGTCTGTAAGTCCACGCGTCGATCGCTCGAGACCGAGCCATTTGTGATGAAATGTGACCGTTCAAGGTCAAGCGCCTAACTTCAAATGACGATCGTTCGTGATCAAGTCATTCGAGGTAAGGTGCGACAGTGTACGGTCAAGTGGTGGTCCTCAAATGACGACCGTTCGCGATCAAGCCATTTGAGGTAAGGTGTAGCAGTCAGTGATCAGGTGGCGGACCTCAAATGACGACCGTTCGCGATCGAGCCATTTGAGGTAAGGTGAGCTGTGCCGTTCGAGGCGAGTTGTGCCGTTCGAGGCGAGTTGTGCCGTTCGAGGCGAGTTGTGATCGTTCGCGATCGGGTGCCGTTCGAGGCGAATTGTGACTGTTCGAAGTCGGGTGCCGTTCGAGGCGAATTGTGACTGTTCGAAGTCGGGTGCCGTTCGAGGCGAATTGTGACTGTTCGAAGTCGGGTGCCGTTCGAGGCGAATGAGTGTGCCCGGGGGGGACTTAATATTATCAGTGTTGGAGTTATTGTTTGGGGGAGTTTTTGAATCAAAGACTTCGGCAGTTCGTTGCCATGCAATAGGTGCTCGTGGACCGTTCGCGATCCAACGGGCATACAAGTAAATAATTTTTTCATAGAATTGTAAATGTTAAAGCAATAGTACCTTACAGCAGAAATGTCCAAACAGGAAGAGTTCAAATGTTCAAATCGAAACAAAAGCAAAGCAAGGATGTCAAAGTGTAAGTTCCCACTCCGAAGCAGTCAATGATCATTCAGAGCATGCCTGGAGATCGTTCGCGATCTCGTACATGTGTAAATGATTTAATTGCGTTAGTGGAAGCTTACGACCTGTTCATCGTTATTTTAATCAAGCAATCAAGGGATAATCAAATGGTGCCCCGATCTAGGGTCACCTCTAGCTGACGTAGAGGGCGGTCGCTCTGGCTCCACCGCTGGAGTTCGCCTCCTCACATACTGAAGGAGCATACCGTTCCTGATATGCCCTTCTACCTCGTCCTTCAAATGCCTGCAATCATTAGTGTTATGACCATTCAATTCATGAAATACACAAAACTTATCTGATTTTCTTTCGTCAGAGGTTGGATCCCTTCGCATTGGTTTACGATACGGAACCTGCCCCTTGGTATCCTGATAAATCCGTTCCAAACTCTCATTCAGCTCTGAATGGGTGGTGAAGCGTGGTTCTCTTCGTAGCCACTTTGTCCTGTCATCATTATCCTCAGCCTTTCTTTTTCCTTTGCTAGTCTCCGCACCCTTTCCAGGTGGGTTTCCGCTCTTAATTGTGTAAACGTCATCTTCCTCCTCTCTTTCTGCACTAGCATCTTCCAGACGCAGAAACTTTTCAGCCTCATGATAGAACTCTCCCAGATTCATAGGCGGATCCTTGGTTAATGAATTCTTGAACTCGGTATTACCAGCTATTCCAGATACAGCTGCCATCATGACCATAGCTGGATCTGGTCGATCCACTGATGCTGCTGCAGCATTAAATCGCGTTAGAAAGCTCCTCAAAGTCTCTCCAGTTTTCTGTTTCAAGGTTGCCAAAGTCATCACATTCTTGGGTCTCGCAATATGAACCCTGAATTGCCTCATGAATCTCTCAGTTAAATCTGCCCATGTTCCTATGGAGCCGCTCTCCAGTTGCCTAAACCATAACGCTGCAATGTCCGTCAAATACAGTGGAAAGCACCGGGCCATAACCTCCTCTGATGCCCCCAGCACTTCCATATGTCTCATATACTTCGTTAGATGGACCGTGGGGTCCGTTTTCCCGTTGTACATGTCCAATGATGGTAGCTTGAATTCTGGTGGGTTCCTAGCCGTCCTAATCGCAGAAGAAAAAGGACTCCTGTTTACATCTTCCAAGTCTCTGTTTACTAAACCGCCTCTCATAGCTCTTCTAACCATCTCTGCTAATCTGTCGTTGTTTCCAAGTTGTAGTTCTCGTTCACTGTCTTCGACCTGCCCCCCAAGTCCGCGGGAGTTTCCATGTGTATGCCTCCTTGGCTGAGCGTTCATTCCTCTATTGCTACCAGGTGGCTCGGATGCCCCCATCTCACTTCCCGGGGTCGGATCAACATGCTCTGCGTGAGTGCCCCCTAGCTCTGGTGCTGCACCAGATGGTCCTGCTCCGTTCTGAATTCCAGCCGCTCCTTGGATCTGTGCTCCAATTTGCCCAATTTGTTGAAGTAAGTTCTGGATCATCTCTTCTTGCCTTCTCATCATGACCTCCATCTCATCCCTAGTGATGAAGATCGACGCTTGATTCCCTCCTGAGGAAGCCTCTTGACTTCCTTGGTGTTCACTTCTCTCTGGCCTTTGCCTTTTACTTGTTTGTCTCGTCATAACTCTTAGATCTGAACTCTTAGATTTTCAAATTCAACTTCTATCCGATGTAGCGGAAGCTGGTTCCTCTCAATGAAAGCACCAAAATGTTTGCGTAAAAAATGGCCGCAAACACCCAAAGTCGTATGAGTTGGTTGATTTTATGTTGTATTTAGTGATTTGGGTGATTTATGCAAATATATAAAAAGCAGGGACTAAACTGTAAAAGACACACAGATTTATAGTGGTTCGGCCAGAACGTGCCTACGTCCACTTTATATGTTATTCTCCTTTTTTCTTTAGATTACAAGTACAAAGCTTTGATTATAAGTATCTAAAGTTGTTTGAGAGTTTCTTCCAGGCTTGAGCTCCCAAACTTGTCTCAAAACTTCTCCTCCATTGTTGTACCCCTGCCCCTCTATTTATAGAGTGAGGCTGGGGGTAGGGGTCTTGGATGCTTATAGCTGTTGGTGGGCCTGGGCTGATGCAGTTTGGACTGGCAACTTTCTGGTTCGGCGAGGCTTCATTCGGCATGGAGCTTGGAGAGAAGGATGGTTGGACCGGTGGTTGGTTGGTCCGGTGGAGCATGGGTTGAGTGGAGTTCATTCGGTGATAGGAGTATGATCCGGTGGTAGTATGTTAGTGGATGGAGTGTTGGTTCGGTGTAGGATGAGTGGGCCGGTGGATTGGTCCGGTGATGGAGGAGGCAGGTTGGTTCGGTATTGAGGTGGAGAGGCTTGGTTCGGCATTGCTTGGACCGGTATGCCGAATGGAGTTGTGTTGGGAACGCCGGATGGGAACGCCGAATGAGACGACTAGGAATGCCGAACGAGCTTTAGGCCTTAGTGCCGAATGACTCGTATACTTGCATAGCCGAATGAACATGAGGGTATGAGGCCGAATGGACTTGGTATTCGGGAACTCTGGACTTAGGTACGCTTGCTGGTTGCTCCTTCTTAGCTCGATCGAGGTGGAGACGCGCTCGACATGGATATCCTAGTTTTGACCAAAAAATGGGATAACAACATCCTTCATTGACAGCTTCATTTTGTCGAAAGCATGCTTGAATAGGATATTTACTGAACTTCTAGTGTCTATTAAAATTCGGAAAACTTTGGCTGGACCGAACCAGGCAGAGATGACCATAGGGTCCATGTGTGGGTACTGCCTTCCTTCTAGGTCGCGCCCACTAAATGTGATGTCATTATTTTCCTTCCGCTTAGGGTGGCGTTCTTCCATAACAGAATTGACGCAGTCACCCTCGTTTCTGAGTGAGTTTCCGTATCTTTCCATTTCTGCCCAGCTCTTGTCGGCGATGTGTGGCCCTCCTGATATTGTATGGACCGCTATCTTTTCTTGGCTGGAGCCACTTGTGTTGCGATTTCCTCCGCCTATCCCTGGGTGGAGCTGCCCTGGGTTTTCCTTGGCAGGAGCTGGGGTCCTCTCCCTTCACATAGCGTTCTAATCTCTTTCTCCTGATGTGTTCTTCAATTAGGTCTCGGAGATGGCGGCATTCATTGGTATCGTGCCCATGAGACTCGTGGAAACGGTAGAATTTTCCGGACTGGATTGCGCGATCTGACTCTTTCTTGTACGTGGGGCGCTTGTATGTAAGTTCGTCCTGGGTGGCTAGGAAGATGTTCTCGACTGTTTCATTCAGGGGAGTGTAAGCGTTGAATCTCGGTCCTGATCGGTACAAGCGCTTTTCTCCCTTTTTGCCCCCTGCATTGTCTCTGGAGTCGTTTCTCCGAATGTCCTTCGTTGCGGTGGGGGCATTTCCATGGGCCGTCTTAGCCTGTGGTCCTGTCTGCCTTTCAGTGGTAGCCTCTTCGAGTCTCATGTACTTCCCAGCTTCATGGAAGAAATCGGGCAAGGTAGCTGGTTTTTCTTTAGTTAGTCTTCTAGCAAACTTGGTATTTGGGTGCACACCACTACAGAGGGCCATTAGGGTGAGTTTCTCATCGACATCTTGGACTGCGGCCGCTGCGGCGTTGAACCGGGTTAGATATTGTTGCAGTGTCTCTCCGGATTTCTGTTTGACATTGGATAGAGAATAAGCATCCTTGGGTTGTTCCACATGAATGCAGAACTGGCTAACGAACTTTTCCTTCAACATTTCCCATGAACTGATGGATCCTTGGGGTAGATGGCAAAATCAGGAGGTAGCTAGATCTGCTAAAAATAGTGGAAAGCATTTGCATAATACTCCTTCCGTTGCCACACTCATTAGCATATGTTGTGTGTATCTTTGCAGGTGTACAACGGGGTCGGAAGTTCCCTTGTACGGTTCCATCGTCGGCATTTTCCATTCTCGAGGTGTGATGGCGGTTTCGATGTTGCGGGTGAAAGGGCTGGTTACTCTAGCGCCTATCCCTCGATCTCTTTGCTCCCGTCGGATGCATTCCCTGAATAATCGTGCTATTCTTTCATCAGAATTTGGAGCGGACAAAAATGAGCTTGATTCTTCCCTACGGGATCGATCTCGCCCAGATGACCTGTAGGGATGGTATAGCCTATCACTTCTGACGTTATCCAGTGGCTGTCTTTGGCTGCTCGGATGCATGCTAGGACCAGCTACAGTTGCCCCCTGCCTTGATCTTCCCCTGTGAGTTCTGCTTCGAGCATTTCCATGGGGTCAACTTTGGGCTGGGTTCTAGCTCGGCTCCGTTCAGCGGGGTTTCTTTGATTAGGCGGCATGACCGGCTCAGCTACATCCGATCCTCGCCTGGTGCCTCGCCCATTGGGTTCGGTTCCAAGCGCTTCCTCGAGTCGGAGTTCGGACTGAGTCCGGGCGTGGCCCCTATCATTGTTGTTCCTGTTGATAGCTTCTTCGAAGAGGGAAGACCTTTGTTGTCTGTGAGATCCTCCAGATTGAGACTCACCCCATGATTCAGTATTGCGGTTGGATTCTTCGGCATCCCTCAAGCGTGACATGAGTTGGTTCACCAAAGCTTCTTGTTGGGATGCGAAGCGGTTAGTCACTTCAACCACAACTCTGTCTAGGTCTGCCCTAGTGATTACTGTCGGTTGTTCCGCGGCAGGGGCTGTCGGAATTGCCTGATCTACATTTGGCACTGCTGTCGTAGTGGGACGGTTCTCTTGATCTGGATCCACTGGATCTGGAGCGCTGCTGGTTGCAACGTTCTTTCCCTTATTGGCGTCTTTTCTCGGCCTGGAAGTCATGTTTCCTAGGCAATGAAGGGTGCTATTGGGAAAGAAGGTTGAATGAGGAAAGCTGAAGCTTCGAGTTTCAAGCTCTCAATGAAAGCACAAAAAATGTTTGCGCAAAAAATGGGCAAACACCTCCAATCCGTATAATTTAGTTGATTTTATATGGTTTTTAATGAGGTGGGTTACTTGTGCAAATAAAAAAAAGCAGGGACTAAACTGTAAATGACACACAGATTTATAGTGGTTCGGCCAGAACGTGCCTACGTCCACTTTATATGTTATTCCCCTTTTTCTTTCAGATTACAAGTACAAAGCTTTAAGTACAAGTATAAGAAAGTTGTTTGAAAGTTCCTTCCTTGCTTGAGCTCTCAAACTTGTCTGCCATTGTTGTACCCCTGCCCCTCTATTTATAGAGTGAGGCTGGGGGTAGGGGTCTTGGATGTATATAGCTGCTGGTGGGCCTGGGCTGAAACAATCTGGTCTGGCAGTGCTGGTTCGGCATAGCCTTCCTTATGTTTGTTCGGTAGTCGTTTGGTTCGATGGTGGCACGTCGATGAGCTGGTCCGGTTGTTGCTTGGTTCGGTGGTGCCTCCCCAAGTTGGTTCGGTGGGGACTGGGCGAAGGTTGGTTCGGCGAGGCCTCGTTCGGTGGGGTTTGGTTCGGCATGGAGGTAGAAGGATGGATCGGCATGGGGTTGTTTTTGGTCCGGTAGGGTGTTCGGAGATTTGGCTTGGCAGGCATATGTGGGGGAGTTGCATGGAGTTGGTTCGGCTTATCTTGGACCGGTGGAGGCGAGAAAGGCACCCAACACTTACCCCCCAAAGTGGGGCACGTGCTAGCACATGCCGCGCTTTGCTTCCCTTCCTGTTGGTGCAACTTCATTCGGTGCCGAGTCATTTGGTCCGGTTGTCCCGTGCACGTCTATAAATAGAGGCTATACTCCTTCGTTATTTCTTACCGAACCAGAGAGAGCCGAACCAAATTACAGCGACGAATCAAACCTGTACCGAATCAACCTCGTGCCGAATCAAACCTGTACCGAATCAACCTCGTGTCGAATCAAACTCGTACCGAATCAACCTCGTGCCGAATAGGTATGTCTTCTTCCACCGAATGGGCTTGAAAGTTTACTGCCGGATGGATCTCGAGGACCTGAATGCCGAATGGAACTTTGAGAACTGCTCGTTTATACTCCCACACTCCTTGTTCTAATATCATGTTTTTCTTGTGTCGTAGATAAATGTCTCGCAAAGCGGAAACTCGATCGGATAGAAAGAAGTCCAAGGAAAGAGAAGAGTCTTCTTCCGTGCCCCCAGCCCAACCAGGACCGGTGCAACATGGACCTGCCCCGAGGTCGTTAGTGGATGGGTACGGTCCCCAGGAACTTCTGGTCTCCCCTCCTGTTTGCTTTCCTAGCTCCCTAAAGGAGGAGAAACTTGATGTTATATCTTGTTCCTTCAGAATAGATAGAGCGCGCATGCTATTGCCGGGGGAAGGAGTGATGCCGTATGACCCCCCCGAAGGCTACTTTGCTTACAGCAGATATCATTGCATGTGTGGTGTTATCCCGCCTCTCAACGCCTGGATAGTTAGCTTTATCACATGTCTGAAGGTGGCTCCATTCCAGCTTCAGCCTAACTCCTACGCCATTCTGGTGAGTCTTTTCGTCATCTTTCAGAGGAAATATGGGCGTCCCCCTTCCAACCGGGAGATCTGATATCTTTACAACTTAAGAGGCTACAAGAAGGGGTCTCCATATATCAGTTTGGAAGCGGCCGTGCCCTTTAAGCCTGTTCTGGATTTGTACTCGAAGCATAGTATGTTCAAGAAGGAATGGTTTTTCATTAGGGATGACCCTGTTTCTTTCCGCCTTTTCACTTCCGGCTGTAAGTTGAACTTCATTTATATTTTCCTTGTCCTGATCACAATGCTTCTTCTTATATGCTTTTATTTCTTGCTAGCAACAGGTGGCTTTGCGGTTGTGGAGAATGATTCCTTGGCGCGGATGGCTGCTGAAATAAAGGTCATTTCGGGAAGGGATAGGTCGGCCTCTTACCTGATCAAGAACGCCACTCTCCTGGAGTATAACTTGATTCTGCCACATCAATCTGTGGTTAAACAGAGAGATACAGCTGAGGAGAGGGCTGCTAAAGCTAAGGATGGGGATACTGCGAAGAGTAGCAAGAAGAGACCTTTCTCGGTGCCTCCAGCCGTTGGGGGAAAGAAGCTTAAGAAGTCTGATGGACCTTCTCCCAGTACATGTCCAGATATTCCGGAGGAGGAAGGTGGAGAGGAGGAAAGAGACGAAGAGGAGAGCGGAGGAGATGGAGAAGGTGAAGGACAGGGTGGTAGTGATGTCGGGGCTTTGACTTCTGAGCAGGCAGGGGAGATCCAGGAGTGGACGGATGATGCCTTCCGCCAGGCTTTTGAAGGGTTGGAGGAAGGATCAGCCTCGGTGAAGAAGGCAAAGGAGGTTGACAAGGCTGGGGCTAGCGCCGATCCATTCCCTAAGAGTTCTTTAGCTGAGGTGGCTCCAGCGATTCAAGGTGAACTCTTGACTTCTGCAGATTCCATTTATGATAGGGACTTAGGAATATTTTATGGTTCGCTTCCGTCCTGGACTGAGATTCAGGACTTATTGCAGTATTCTCCTTCTCCGCAGGGTTTGTATAACAGACGTGCCTTCTCATTCTTTTTAAGTTAACATATTTCTTGAATTATGGACCCTTGTATGTTCGTAACACTTGTTCTTTATTACAGGGGCAGGCGAGGTGGCCAAAACTTCAGACGTTCGACACCGCCTCGAACAATTCAAGTTGATGAGAGCTTCTACTAAGCCGAAGCCGCCAACCGGCCGTTCCGGGGATGTAGTTAGATATCGCTCTCTTCTTGAAGTCATTGAGGAAGGTATCCAGCAGAGGAAGAGGAGGCGTTCCTTGCTTGATTCACCACCTGGTCCTCAGCCTTCTACTCAGCCTTCCTGAGATACCGCGGAGGAGACCACGGAGTTTGCCCCCTCTCCGCCTCCTTCCGAGAATCCTACTAAGATCCGCATAAAACGTCCCGACGTGCCTTGCAATCCCTTTGCCGGCCACCCAGATTTGGACCCAAGCTCTGAGGATATATTATTTAACGAGGCCACCGGCGAGCATCTTCTCCCCCGTAATCCCATGGTTCGGATTCTTGATGAGGCTAAGTCCCTAGATTTGGATCTGCTCACTACTCGGATAGCTGCTATGGGGGACGAAGCCAAGGCCAACATTGACCGGGTCGCGGAGGAGGTCAAGAAGTTGATGGAGCATCATGCTCGACTGGCTAGGGCTGGGGAGGAAATCGGGAGTGCTAACATCCGGCTGCGGCTACAGGTTTCTGATCAGGCCAAGCAACTTGCCGATCAGGCTATCCAGATTTCTCAGCACGAGGCAGCCTCCAGGCAGTTGAAGGAGAATCTGGAAAAGGCCAGCAGGACAGAATTGCGAAAAATTGAGGCTGCTTGCAAGGGGCGGATTGATATGGCCATTGCGACGGTGGTGAGGTTCGGAATGCGGATCTCGAGCGGATTGAAGAGTTGTCTGGGAGGCTTGAAGCCGCAGAGCTTGCTCAGGCCAAGCTAAAGGAAGAGATAGAGGAAATGAGGAGGTCTCTCCGGGCCGACCGCCTGAGATATCGATCGGAGAGGGATGTTGTCGTCACTAAGTTTTTGTCTTCCGAGGCCCGGGTGAGGGAGTTTGAGGAGAATGAGGGGATGATGGATGAGATGTTGCAGGATATGTACTTCCATACCTGGAAGCAAGGTAATCTATCCTGGATGGATGACTATCCCCGGATCATGGCTAGGATATATCTCCGGGCTTTGGAGGAGGCCAAGGCCGATGCGGATAAGGAAGGTGGAGCGGCATTCAGGATGGACATGGTAACCGCCCAGTTCTCAAAGGAAGAGAAGGTAGCGGTGAAGGAGGGGATGCAGCTGCTTGCTGCGGAGGAAGCCGGTGTGCAGTTGGGGGATGAGGACCAAGAAGCGGGTGTTGGTGAGTTTTCTCTTTTTAGCCTTTCATAACTTGATCGTTCGTTGCCGGTTTTAATGGACTCTTTTTCTGAATTGGACAGGTGGGACTTCTGGTCAACATGCTGGGAGCTCCGATCCTGCTGTCAAGGAGATTCGGAGAGCTAGTAAGATGGGGGTGGAGCACTGATGCAGTCGACTACTTGATCCGATCCGTATAGTTTTTGGTTTTCTTGACTTTCCTGTCTATACTTAGTCAAAAACATTAGTGTATTTTCGAATTGTAATTATGTCAGTGAACGACTCTATGTAATTTTGTAACACGAGCTGATTTCTTTATGTTGGAATTTTATCGCTATTTTGTTGTGCTGTGTAATTGATGTAACTATGCATGTTACTAGTGACTTGACTGTGCCTGATGCCAAGTTTTTTGCTTAAAGTATAATTTTCTCATTTTGCAACGTAAATGTGATGTGTGAATATGAACTGCAACTATGCATGAATGTATAAAAGTAGAAGGTACCGCCCTTCATGTTTCGGCTTTGGACGGCAACTTCGTGCGCCCTGTAAGACTAAGCACGGAATGCTGTTGAGTGTCTCGTTATCCGATTGTAAGTTTCTGTTCCCATTAGCGAGCGTTCCCTATTTCATGTCCTGTACTTTCAAGCACCGTTACGGAGAATATGAGAAAAGTTTGAAATGAAATTGAAATATAGGAAAAGTAAAACTTCCAGTCACGGAAGGCCGTCGACGTGCTTAAGTTCGTGGCAAACGGGTTTTGTAGTCACTTTCCCTAGCTGTGGGTCTTGGAGACATTTGTCACCCATCTTACGCCTCTACGGGGAGTTTTCTTTTCTACCACAGCCGCACTTAAGACACATCGGAGCCGATCGCGCACAGTAACTACCCGGGCCATTATGGCCCGTAATCGCGGGTATTATTCGATTTACTGTGGCCGGCTAGCGTGGGGGCCGATCGTCAACTGTGAACTGCCCCTGGCTGGCCACACCTTATGTTGGGGCTTATGATCGGTTCACAGTCGCCCGCGAGCCGAATCGCTGTAATGAGCTGCCATCGGCTATAGTCGGCCTTTTTTATGATGATTTATACTCGGCTTATTACAGTCGTCTTTAAGGGCCGAGGCAAACAATGAGTTAACTCGCGGTAGAGGGAAACCGGAGCAAAGTGTCTCATTGGCGAGGGCATAGGATCTTAGCGTACCTGTTAGATTTTGTCCAGGTGGAGTTGTGTTGTGAAGTTCTGACTTGAAATGTCACCTGCAAAGGATTTTGTTCAACAGCAAAGGATAAAGCTTAACAAGTAGCCAAGATATAAAGGGACAAGTTAACAAGAGCCAAGTTTTTTAAACTGGTTCGGCACGAAAATGCCTACGTCTACTGATTCTCTTTGTTAATTCACTTCATATGGGCAATACAAGTTAAGAAAAGTATCGACGGAGGTGTCGGATGTTCCATGCCCTCTGGAACACCTCTCCGTCCACTGTTGACAAAATGTAAGCTCCGTTGTGGAGATCTTTATGAATTACATGTGGTCCGTCCCAGATTGGATCCAGCGCTCCTGGATGCGGAAAGATTCGCTTGAGGACAAGATCTCCTTCTTGTAAGCTGTGATGTTTGACTTTGGAGTTGTATAGTGCTGCCACTTTTTGTCTGTGAGCTGCTGCTTTGAGTGCTGCATCATTTCTTCTCTCCTCAATCAGATCCAAAGACATGAGGAGGAGCTCTTCATTTTCTTTCGGGTTGTAGTGGATCCTACGGTGAGAGGGCACTATAGTTTCAACTGGGAGCATAGCCTCCGATCCGTATGCCAAAGAGAAGGGAGTATGCCCTGTTGAAGTTCTGTAAGATGTGCGATAGGCCCAAAGTGCCGTAGGAAGTTCGTCCACCCAAGCGCCTTTCGACTTTTCAAGTTTCTTCTTGATTAAGGTTTTGAGGATCTTGTTGACAGCTTCGACTTGTCCGTTTGCTTGAGGATAAGCTACAGATGAGAAGCTTTTGTGAATTCCATGCTCTTGGCACCAATTGGCGAATTCTTCGCTGTCAAATTGAAGCCCGTTGTCTGATATGATTCTGAGTGGAACTCCGTACCTGCACCGAACGTTTTTGATCAAGAAGTTGATAACTTTAGCTGAAGATATTTTATTCAGAGGCTCCGCTTCCACCCATTTGGTGAAATAGTCAACTGCCACTATGGCATGTCTGGCCCCGCCTCGGCCCATCGGCAGTTCGCCAATTAAGTCAATTCCCCATATTGCGAAGGGCCAAGGCTGGTCATCTGAGTAATTTCATTGGTTGGTAGTCGAGGAATCTTAGCAAATTTCTGACGTCTGTCGCATCTTCTGACGAAGTCTAAGGCATCTTTGTTTAAAGTGGGCCAGAAATACCCATATCGGAGTATCTTTTTTGCTAAGGTTTGCCCTCCGGTGTGGTCTCCACAACTTCCCTGATGGATATTGGATAGAACTTTCTTGGCTTCTCTTCCAGCAACGCACCTCAATAAGGGGTTAGAGAAGCCGCGCCGATAGAGGATGTCTTCTTGCATTGTGTAGTGGGAAGCTTTCTTTAGAATTTTCTTAATTTCACTTCGCCCATCGGGTAGGGTGCCGTTTTGTAAGTATTCTTGGATAGGGGTCATCCATGTTTCTTCTTCGGTTGCAGCTATCAGATTTACTTGCTCGAAACTCGAGGTTAGTAGCCTTGAGACAGTTGTCGTTCCAGAAATGGTACCATCTCCCATGCTAGCTTGCTTTGCTAGCTCGTCGGCCTCTTGATTTTCTTCTCGAGGAATGTGTTTGATCGAGTAGTGGTCCAATTGATTGAGCAGCCGCTTGGTCTTTTTCAGATATGCCGTGAGCCGCTCTCCTCGAGTCTGGAACTCCCATAGTATTTGATTTACGATGAGTTGTGAATCACTGTGAAGACATAAGGAACTGACTCTGATCTCCAGGGCGAGCTCTAATCCGGCTATTACTGCTTCATATTCGACATCATTATTGGTGGCAGCGAATTCTAGCCTTAGTGCATTAACGCAGCTTTCTTCCCCTGGGAGTGATGATCACAACGCCTGCCCCCGAGCCTTGTTCGTTCGACGCTCCATCTACGAAGAGATTCCACTTGATACCTTCTGCTATTTCAGATTGGTCCCAGCCTTCGTTGATAGTGAATTCGACGATGAAATCGGGTATGGCTTGTCCCTTGATGGCAGTGAGAGGATGGTAGGTGATATCATATTGGCTTAGCTCGATGCACCACTTGAGCAGTCGCCCAGAGGTGTCGGGACGATGGAGCACTTGCCTCAATGGTTGGTCGGTTAGGACTCTGATGGGATGAGATTGGAAATAGTGTCGTAGCTTCCTTGATGTGATTAGTAAACAGTATGCCAGTTTCTCGAGTTTGGGATACCGGGCTTCTGCTCCCGTGAACCTTTTGCTTGTGAAGTACACTGGCCGTTGTGTGCGGGTTTCTTCTCTTACCAAAGCGGCGCTTAGAGCATGGGATGACACAGCAAGGTATAGGTATAGTTCTTCGCCTTCATTCGGAGTCGAGAGTACTGGTGGCCGTTGGAGGTGCTCGATTAGGTTAAGGAAAGCTGTTGAACACTCATCGGTCCATTCGAATTTTCCTTTGTCTTTCTTCAGGGCCTCGAAGAAAGGAATGCATTTGTCAGTTGCTTTAGAGATGAACCGGCTTAGGGCGGCCACCTTCCCGTTTAGGCTTTGCATCTTTTTTCGAGTGGATGGTATCTTGATATCTTGCAAGGCCCGGACTTGTTCGGGGTTTGCTTCAATCCCCCTGGCATGAACGATGAATCCCAAGAACTTTCCCGATGATACTCCGAAGGAGCACTTTAGAGGGTTCAGCTTCATTCCATATTGGCGAAGTACTTGAAACATCTCGTCCAGATGGTTTATATGGTTGTTGGCTTTCCTTGATTTTACCAGCATGTCATCCACATAAACTTCCATAGTTCGTCCTATTAGTTCTGCAAACATCTTGTTGACGAGGCGCTGATAAGTAGCTCTGGTGTTTTTAAGTCCGAACGGCATTACCTGGTAGCAGTACAATCCTCGGTCGGTAATGAAGCTAGTGTGGTCTTGATCGGGGGCGTGCATAGGGATCTGGTTATATCCTGAATATGCGTCCATAAAGGATAAAAGTTCGTGTCCGGCAGTGCTATCCACGAGTTGGTCGATTCGAGGGAGTGGGAAGCAGTCTTTTGGGCAAGCATCATTTAAGTTGGAGAAATCGATGCACGTGCGCCACTTCCCACTAGCTTTCTTTACCAGTACCGGGTTGGCGATCCATTCCGGGTAGATGGCTTCACGTATGAAGTCATTGGCAATTAAGTTCTTTACTTCTTCCTCGAGGGCTGCTGATCGTTCTGCCCCCATGCTTCACTTCTTTTGCTTTACCGGTACTTTGGTAGGATCGATGTTTAGTGCGTGGCATGCTATGTCTGGGGAGATTCCAGTCATATCAGCGTGCGTCCATGCAAATACATCCATGTTGTGGCGAAGAAAATCAATGAGTTGATTCTTTAATTCTCTTTTTAACTGAGATCCGATTCTCAGCAGTTTACTCGGGTTGCGTTTGTCTACAGATACGAATTCCATAGCCTCTGCAGGCTCGGCGGTGGCCTCCTCCTCTTTGTCCCTGGGGTCTAATTCATTGAAAGGATCACTGGTATACCGAAGAGGAGGGGCTTTCTTTAGTTGCTATGCTTCCAAGCTTTTCATGCAGAGAATAGTCTCTGCATTTTTCCCTTTATCTCTCCTGCGATTATTGCGAAGTTCGGTTACATAGCAGTCCCGAGCGGCATCTTGATCCCCTTCTACTTCTCCCACTCCATTATACGTTGGGAATTTCATCTTCAGGCACCATGGGGCAAGGACAATTTGGAAGTCGTACAGGGCTGGTCTTCCTAAAAAGGCATTATAGGCTGAGTGGTTGTCTATTAGCACGAATGTTTGTTTCCGAACGGCGGTGCGGGGATGACTTCCCAATTCGACAAAGAGATCCAATTGTCCGAGGGGCATCTTTGCTTCTCCAGTGAAACCGTGTAGTGGTTTGTTACAGGGGGATACATCCTTCATTGACAGCTTCATTTTATCGAAAGCATGCTTGAATAGGATATTTACTGAACTTCCAGTGTCTATTAAAATTCGGAAAACTTTGGCTGGACCGAACCAGGCAGAGATGACCATAGGGTCCATGTGTGGGTACTGCCTTCCTTCTAGGTCGCGCCCACTAAATGTGATGTCATTATTTTCCTTCCCCTTAGGGTGGCGTTCTTCCATAACAGAATTGACGCAGTCACCCTCGCTTCTGAGTGAGTTTCCGTATCTTTCCATTTCTGCCCAGCTCTTGTCGGCGATGTGTGGCCCTCCTGATATTGTATGGACCACTATCTTTTCTTGGCCGGAGCCACTTGTGTTGCGATTTCCTCCGCCTGTCCCTGGGTGGAGCTGCCCTGGGTTTTCCTTGGCAGGAGCTGGGGTCCTGTCCTGTCCCTTCACATAGCATTCTAATCTCTTTCTCCTGATGTGTTCTTCAATTAGGTCTCGGAGATGGCGGCATTCATTGGTATCGTGCCCATGAGACTCGTGGAAATGGCAGAATTTTCCGGACTGGATTGCGCGATCTGACTCTTTCTTGTACGGGGGGCGCTTGTATGTAAGTTCGTCCTGGGTGGCCAGGAAGATGTTCTCGACTGTTTCATTCAGGGAAGTGTATGCGTCGAATCTCGGTCCTGGTCGGTACTAGCGCTTTTCTCCCTTCTTGCCCCCTGCATTGTCTCTGGAGTCGTTTCTCCGAATGTCCTTCATTGCGGTGGGGGCGTTTCCATGGGCCGTCTTAGCCTGTGGTCCTGTCTGCCTTTCAGTGGCAGCCTCTTCGAGTCTCATGTACTTCCCAGCTTCATGGAAGAAATCAGGCAAGGTAGCTGGTTTTTCTTTAGTTAGTCTTCTAGCAAACTTGGTATCTGGGTGCACACCACTACAGAGGGCCATTAGGGTGAGTTTCTCATCGGCATCTTGGACTGCGGCCGCTGCGGCGTTGAACCGGGTTAGATATTATTGCAGTGTCTCTCCGGACCTCTGTTTGACATTGGATAGAGAATAAGCATCCTTGGGTTGTTCCACATGAATGCAGAACTGGCTAACGAACTTTTCCTTCAACATTTCCCATGAACTGATGGATCCTTGGGGTAGATGGCAAAACCAGGAGGTAGCTAGATCTGCTAAAAATAGTGGAAAGCATTTGCATAATACTCCTTCCGTTGCCCCACTCATGAGCATATGTTGTGTGTATCTTTGCAGGTGTACAACGGGGTCGGAAGTTCTCTTGTACGGTTCCATCGTCGGCATTTTCCATTCTCGAGGTGTGATGGCGGTTTCGATGTTGCGGGTGAAAGGGCTGGTTACTCTAGCGCCTATCCCTCGATCTCTTTGCTCTCGTCGTACGCATTCCCTGAATAATCATGCTATTCTTTCATCAGAATTTGGAGCGGACAAAAATGAGCTTGGTTCTTCCCTGCGGGATCGATCTCGTCCAGATGACCTGTAGGGATGGTATAGCCTATCACTTCTGACGTTATCCAGTGGCTATCTTTGGCTGCTCGGATGCATGCTAGGACTAGCTACAGTTGCCCCCTGCCTTGATCTTCCCCTGTGGGGTTCTGCTTCGAGCATTTCCATGGGGTCAACTTTGGGCTGGGTTCTAGCTCGGCTCCGTTCAGCGGGGTTTCTATGATTAGGCGGCATGACCGGCTCAGCTACATCTAATCCTCGCCTGGTGCCTCCCCCATTGGGTTCGGTTCCAAGCGCTTCCTCGAGTCGGAGTTCGGACTGAGTCCGGGCGCGGCCCCTATCATTGTTGTTCCTGTTGATAGCTTCTTCGAAGAGGGAAGACCTTTGTTGTCTGTGAGATCCTCCAGATTGAGACTCACCCCATGATTCAGTATTGCGGTTGGATTCTTCGGCATACCTCAAGCGTGACATGAGTTGGTTCACCAAAGCTTCTTGTTGGGATGCGAAGCGGTTAGTCACTTCAACCACAACTCTGTCTAGGTCTGCCCTAGTGATTGCTGTCGGTTGTTCCGCGGCAGGGGTTATCGGAATTGCCTGATCTACATTTGGCACTGCTGTCGTAGTGGGACGGTTCTCTTGATCTGGATCCACTGGATCTGGAGCGCTGCTGGTTGCAACGTTCTTTCCCTTATTGGCGTCTTTTCTCGGCCTGGAAGTCATGTTTCCTAGGCAATGAAGGGTGCTATTGGGAAAGAAGGTTGAATGAGGAAAGCTGAAGCTTCGAGTTTCAAGCTCTCAATGAAAGCACAAAAAATGTTTGCGCAAAAAATGGGCAAACACCTCCAATCCGTATAATTTAGTTGATTGTATGTGGTTTTTAATGAGGTGGGTTACTTGTGCAAATAAAAATGCAGGGACTAAACTGTAAATGACACACAGATTTATAGTGGTTCGGCCAGAACGTGCCTACGTCCACTTTATATGTTATTCCCCTTTTTCTTTCAGATTACAAGTACAAAGCTTTAAGTACAAGTATAAGAAAGTTGTTTGAAAGTTCCTTCCTTGCTTGAGCTCTCAAATTTGTCTGCCATTGTTGTACCCCTGCCCCTCTATTTATAGAGTGAGGCTGGGGGCAGGGGTCTTGGATGTATATAGCTGCTGGTGGGCCTGGGCTGAAACAATCTGGTCTGGAAGTGTTGGTTCGACATAGCCTTCCTTATGTTTTTTCGGTAGTCGTTTGGTTTGGTGGTGGCACGTAGATGAGCTGGTCCGGCTGTTGCTTGGTTCGGTGGTGCCTCCCCGAGTTGGTTCGGTGGGGACTGGGCGAAGGTTGGTTCGGTGAGGCCTCGTTCGGTGGGGTTTGGTACGGCATGGAGGTAGAAGGATGGATCGGCATGGGGTTGTTTTTGGTCCGGTAGGGTGTTCGGAGATTTGGCTCGGCAGGCATATGTAGGGGAGTTGCATGGAGTTGGTTCGGCTTATCTTGGACCGGTGGAGGCGAGAAAGGCACCCAACATCATACAACTTAAGTTGTAATGGTTTTTATCTGTCATGCTTCCTAGCTAATAATTATTTTAGTTGATTAATGAAATGGTTTGTACTACAGATTGAGGAGCTCTCGCTCACTATATCAGAATTTATTTGTTTTAGTTGATTGCAAAAAGAGAAACAATGTTAAGAAATATATTTATAGTTCAAGAAAATAATTTGTCTGAAAAATTAAGTGGCAATTAAAGCTAAAATCCACTTTTAGCATTAAGTGGCACAATTAGTAGACTGGATAACATACCATTACTTTAGCCACTTTTGACACTTCAACTCGTGTAGATGCAACACGTAATGGACTAAATCTCAAACACTCGACCATACCAAACTGCTCATATGTAATGGCCTATGGAAAATTTATGCACATATTTACTTCAACAATCAAACCAAAACCATTTCTATCTGAAGGAAAAAATGCAAAATTATACGGAACCTTCATACATCTCAGATTTTGTGCATAAATGTACCAAGGGCCTAGTTCTGATTATGCTTGCCTTACTATATGCTATTTGTTGCGGTCTTTATGGTTGAGGCATGCATATTTAACGTCAAACTCATCCCATCTACAATGATTAGGTGAATTAGATTGTGAATACAACTATGGTGTGGTAACATATTGGAAGACCAAACTTATATAAATTTTTTCTACTGGAAACAGTAGTGACTTACATTCTTATAAGTTACATTAAACAAAAAAGTTAATTTCTTTGCTTATAATGTTATTAAACTTGCCTCTCAAACTTCTTAACGATAGAGGTGAATATACTGTACAGCTAAGATTAAGCTTCCTTGATAGGAGTTAGAAGTTACCTTGGAGCATATTGTTTTGTTTTGTTATAGACGTCACTTGATAAAACTAAGCGTATTTAAAACTATAAATTATCCCCGCAACGACTATTACCTTTCCCTCAAGAGTAAATCCAAATAAAATTACATGATAAGAGAGAAACAAGGGAGAGTAAACTTGTCACGGGTGTTTAAAAAACACTTCAGTTTTCTTATAAACACTCAAGTATGCGAAAAGAAGCAAACAGCAACAACCATCTTATTCTTGCTACTTTTATATCTAATAATTATAAAAGCATTTGCCATATGCATTTCAAAAGTTTATCCACTTTTTCTTTTAATTTTATTGTCTTACAGCATAGTGTATAGTTCGAAGATGCATTTGATAGAGCAAAGCAACTTTATATGTACTATTATCGACCCATCCCTAAAAGTTTAGAGCATGCAGCTGCACACAAGATTATGCAAGCAATGTAAATGCAAACAAATTTTGCGTTAAAAATAAGTCCCACATGCAAATACGCATGTCCTATTATATAATAAAAAAACATATAGTGATAAGGAAACACAAGAGACATGAAAGGTGTTCTACCAATTAAAGTGATAAATAGTTCAAGAGAAACAAAATGCATAATTTGCAAGGTACGTGTATATCAGTATCACAACACTTGAACATTTACCTCTTTGGTGTTGTCGTTGGCCAAACTGGATGTCAATGAGTCTGATTATGTAAACTGCTAACTTTGAGCCTGTTGCAAACATCAAATCAGTATATGGCATCTGCACATGCACATGACCAATTTAAATTAATTGGTTCAGACTGATTGTAATAGTATACTCGATCAAATTGGAGACTGGTAATAGCAAGGTAACTAAAAATTTGTTGTAAACATGATACTCTTAGATTTAAATACTAACTAGGCATTTAGACATAAAACTATAATTCACATTCTCTTGGTTGTTCATCTCTTTCTACCTAAAATTTCAAAAGAATATATGCAAAAGAAAGAATTTAAGAATGAACAAAGTCTAGCTACACATGTCTATACAGCTTTACATATATAAAAACATCCATACGCAATAGATAAATTAGATCCTACAGGAATAAGAACAAGCATGAATGCAAACTCAACTAAACAGGAATGGTTACTTCCTACCCTTAAGTTGGACATAATATTATTTTCCCTATATATAATTAAAATTCGTTACCTTTTAGATAATAAAAAGAAAATAATATTGAATTTTTGTGGCTTTTAAAATTCTAATTTGATAAGGGGAAAACTATAATATTAGTCTTGAGTTGTTATTATTTTAAAATGTAGTAGAATATTATTTTGCCTTGAGAAACCCAAAGCTGTAGACCAGACGGCTACAATGGAGCATGGAAATGAGAAATCCTATAGGCACAAAGTCCTAAATTCATAGTTCTACCTGCTTTTTATCCTCACTTAGTTGATTTAAAGAATCTGTTTACTAACTCATATTTTAAAATAATCGATTCAGTGTTAACAAAGGAGGAGCATCTGCTATCATTGAGGTGGAATTAGATGTGAAAATGACAATACAAGCTATCCCCAGCCCTGACCCCCTCCCCCACCCTCATCTTGGCATCACTATCCTTGGATTTATCCTCACCCTATCCCCTACCCTAAATGCCCTTAACCTTTTCAACCTCGCACTCTTCACATACGCAACTCAATTTATGAAGAACTAATTGATGAAAATCAAAGAACATACTCAACTCAAATCTATAAATACATACCTGGTTAACTTTATGCGTCAAAAAATCAATAATCAAAATACTCAGCTAAATTTCTTTCGTATTCTACATAGTGATTTAGAAGCAATGGGTTTAAAGAAAATACGCAACAGAAGAAGCAAATTTTACAGAAGATGGAATACCTAAAATTTTGCAAGAACAAACCAGGGTTTGGCCCATTGAGATCGGGATAGTTGCGATCGAAGATGAGAAAGCTAGGGCGTGAAATTTGCTACGAATTTGAATTTTTTGCGAGTTGCATAGTTGCGATGATTAAAAGAGGAAGATGAGAATAGGAGGTAAATGGGAAAAAGAAATGAAAAGAACCTGCTTATGGTATTTTATTCCGTATGTTCCAAGTGAAATGTATAGGTATAGCATTTAAGCCAAATTTAATATTAACTCGTGCCTAAACAAGAAAAGTACATCGTTTTGTATTCTAAAGGTCTTATTCTGTATTGGTATAATAATAGCACTACAGGTGGAAACTACAGGTGGAAACGCTCTAATTGAGTGCTATTTACCTATTTTCTTCTAGTGGATGAACAAGAATTATAACATTTATAGTAATTATATACACATATCATAATGCTCATACATTATTTCTTAATTAAATTTTGATTAATATAATTAATTAAAATAATTTTTTTATTAAAATAACATTATTTAAGTTCAAAATTTTATCTACATTTGTCCTAAACATTTTAAGATAAATATACACATATCATTATATGTATTTTAATTTAATTAATTAACTTTTAATTAATTATCTGCTTACTTATTTATTTAATCCAATTAAATAAATAACTAAGATAAAAGAATTTTGATATTAATATATAAATTATAACATTTATGACATGTTATATTTTAAACCAAATCTTTAAATTTAAAGTATAATTTTATTTTCAAATTTTCAAAATTTATTTTGAAAATTTTTCCCATTGCCCAAAATCCATTTTTGCCTTTATACTAGGAATAACTTTTGGGCTTACTTCATCCTTCAGACCAGGTCAGCAGCCAGGTATGGCAGAGTACTTGATCTTTGTTGTGTCTATGTAGCCTAAATGGATCTGAGATCGAATATAAAATATTTTAAATAAAATCTTCATTCTATTTAATATGTAAAAAACAATTTTGATTTAAATTTAAGTGTTTGAGTGTATCAAATACACTCATGTGTGTAACATTGACCAGTTAACGTTAATTTAGATAAGGAAACATTTCATTTCTTTCTCTAGAACTTATGCAATTAATTGAAGGAAAATTTGCTTTAATTAGATAAAGAAACCTTCCATTTCTATCTCTTTAATTAAATTTATTGATTTATTAAATGTCATTACCAAGCAATTTATGCACAGCACAAATTATGAGTATATCCAAACATACTCCAGTGTTTACTATGAAAGTACAACAGATAATACATGCACATAGTTAATGTGACTATATGTAGGTGCTGGAATTTACGCCGCAATGGACCTATTTCCCCTTTACATATATCTCTGTTGTCTAGGGTTTGAAATAAAAACATACATAATAAAAGGTATATAATAGTTTGTATGTGCGGGCACACATCGATATATGTATGTGTGTGTGTGTATGAATATGTTTTATAGACACTCACACACACTTGGTAAACATATACAATTTGAAATCTAAAATTAATATTAATGAATTAACTTATTAGGGAAAGATTTAAAATCAAGAATTACATTATGCATGGAGTCCATCTTATTAATTTGAATTAGGGCGACACAAGTATGTTTGTGTATACATAAAATAGCATGTGATGTTTTGGATCTTAAATTAACTTATTTCTGTAAACATCTAATTATATGTGTGTGTAGATTTGTTAAAACTTGAGGTATTTAAACAAACATTTAATTTAAAAGAGGAATGACAAATATAGAATTTTACATAATATTTTAAATTTAGAAAGGAAATAAATATGTTAGATTTTACACAAAAGTCCACACATGAATACAAAAGGATTCTTCTTTTTTCAATGAAAACAATACTCAAAACAGCTTTATTCAAAATATCAATCAATGTAACCAAACAAATTAATTTTCAATAAAAATATAATTGATATCGATATACATATATATAGTATAAGATTACACAGATGGTTTCCAATTGAAATTAGATATATATTTTTCAAAACAACAAAAGCAAAATATTAAGGATTTAGACAACTTAGGCATACGTAAATTCGTAATAGAATATTCACATTAAAGAAACGTAAAGAACAACTATAGAATTAAGTAGGAGAAATGTCTACACTATATTAATAACAATGAAACTATTTAGAAAAGAGATGAAGAGGAAAAGTAAATCTAAGCTAAATAAACATAGGGTCGGTCCTAGAAGTTTTGGTACCTAAAGCCAATTACAAAACCAAGGCCCTTATACAAAAACTAACGCTGTTATCGCTAATTAGATCATCAAAATAATTTATATCGTTAATAAATAATGAGAAGGGGATCAAAATGAAATAATTTTATTCGTAACTATAATTTAAGTTATGCAGCAAAATTAATTAATCGCTTATGAACATTTTTCTAGCATTTGACTTGCAAAATTACCCATAAATTTGCCATATCATGCAATTATAATAATTGCAGTTGAAAACATATACCTATAGAAAGCATCGGCAAAATAGAAAATGGATGACGAACTAAGACCCTCAATAGCTACTCCTTTATATTGTTGCATTATATGGATGTCATATAGCGGCAATCTTTGAACATGGTTGAGAGTAATTAATATATTTCTAGTATATGTCTAGTAAGTCACACAAATGGTTGCTCAATAATAATCTAAGTAAAATATATTAAAAAATGAGACAGTGAAGTTTATGCAAATTAAGACTCGCATATATTTCATTCATCAAGTGACTTCCAGTACAATCTTTTCATTTGAACATTTGAGCTTAATTTGATCAGCACTAATTTCCAGCGCTTCTCTATCAATCTAAACCATGTCTAGATCTTCAACCTAAATATGAATGTCTAATTTGATTGCTGCATCCGTTTAAAATATGCCAATTTCCAATTGCCAAACTAAAATTAAGTACCTTTTGGCCCTTTTCAACAAGAGAGTAACAAGTCTAAACTAAATCAACAAATTACTATCTTACTGAATTAGTAAATTACAATTCAATAACTAAACTAATCCAACAGTTAAAATTTTAAAACATACGAAAATAAAAACCCAAATTAGTAGTATTAGTACCTTCAACTGAATTTTAGAATTTGTTTGTTGTTTGTCAGTTTGTGTTGTCCCCTAGCTGCCGAGGAGATGGAGCCCACTGACCGTGCGGCTGTGCCTGCCGAGATGGAGAGACTCTCTCGCCGCCTAGATGGAGTCCAATCGTAGTCGCTTTGGGTCGTCTGTTCATCACATTCGTGAATCCCGATCCATGATTTAGGGTTTTTAGGGGTCATCGTGTGAATTTGGTGCCCTATGTATTTTGTGGCCCTAAGCGGATGCTTCTCTCGCTTTGGTAAAGGGTCGGGCCTGAATAAACATATTTGACATATTTTCAACAGAAATGAATGAAAAAGGTTTTGAATTACTTGTTGCAAGGTGAACCATTAACCCCAAATAACTCATATAGAATCCAAATATATGAATAGTTGTAAATAAAATAAATTAAATAATTAACTAGGGATGTTGCTAAAAATCACACCTTGAATGATGAATTAAAAACACCAAGATTCTTAGATCAACCTTTAGATGTTGCAAGATCAAGAATCATAAACCACCTTTGATGAATTAATTTAATTTGTACTTGATTTTTGAATTTTTAGCACTATATGACCATGAAAAGCTCGACCATCACTTGATGTGAGGAAGAAACAAAATTTTATTAGGAGAGAATGATGATAAATGAATAAGGAAGAGAATATGTTTTGACGAAAATATTGGAACCCTTTAATTCCCATATTTAATTCCCAATTAAATCATATCAAATCATCCTCCCACATACCTTGTGTGGCGAGCTATAGAATGAGGTATGGTAGGCCTCAATATATTTCAATCCATTCAACATTTTTTGCATTTAAATATTATATCGATACGCGCATTTATACTTTTATAAATATACTTTATTAAAAACCGATGGTGTTTAAACATCAATTAAAATTTAATGATTAATATTTCATAAATATTAATTAATTTACAATGATCATAAATTAGTTAAATCGTGTGGTTATTCAGGTTATTCATCATTTTAGTTGTACGACTCAAAGCTATAAATTCAATTAGCGATTAATATTAAAAAATTTGAATATTAGCATTCACATGTCACATTGGCTAATGGTGTGATATTTTGACCAAATTAATTGATTACACATCTTTTAGTAAAATTCATTTTTATTTATCATAAGCAATATCTGGTAGTAACAATTATTTACACCAGTTCTCTCCATCAAAACTATATCACATTAGGACTTATGAAATTTGGTTTTGGTCAAAGTTCCAACATCGTCCATTCTCAACTTTGTAGATCCAAACACAACATCCTTGATTTAATAAGAAATAATTATTATTGATCATATTGCTTTAGCCAGAGATTTTGATTTGAGTTGAGTAAAGTTGACTGTTATACTAATCTTGTATAACTAAGGAGATGAATTCTCTATTGAATAGTGTTTCACTTTCAATTCTTCAACTCAAACCCAACTATAGTCGTTCGATCATTTCCATATCATGGCCTAACTATAATTAAAGTGGAATGTGCACACTAACGTTTTACAGTATTCTTAAGTCGAGGGAACCATGTAACATCGTCACTTCAAGATTGTTTATACATCCTTAGTTATATTCATCAATAGAGATGTAACGACCTGGAATTTTACCGTCTTAATTTGCGGATATTTAATAAATTTTAAATATTGAATAATAGGTTTTATAATTAATATGTAACTCTTTTAAATAATAACTAATGATGGTAAAATAGATTTTCAATTTTTTTTACAAAAATAATTAGTTCAAATAAAAATAGAAAATGTGACCGATAAAAGTTTCTCGAAATTTCGAATTTTCAACACCGAAAAGTTGTCAGAAAACATTCTTCTAAAGTTGTTAACTCACATACAAATGGCTTATGCACATTTTGTATATCATGCACACACATATATTTATATGTCATAATAAAGTAAGTGAGTGTTAGGATTTAATTAAATACAATTAGGTTAAGAGAATGCATTTGACCATTTATGTACATAAGATTATAATATAACCAAAATACCCTAGCCTAGTACACTACCATCACCTAAATACACCTAGGAAGTACACAAAGTCATAGAGGGAGGGTAAGACGTGTGGAGAGGGGATGGTGGAGAGGTATGGTGTTATATGACATGTTTACATTATTTGATGCAAAAAAATAGTTATTTTCCTCTTCTCCTTGCCGATATATACCCTCCTTATTAATACATCCTCTTCTTTGTTTTCATTTACATTATCATGTCAAGATCCACTTCTTATCTTCATGTATTTTCATGGCTTCCATCTTCAAGTTCCTAAGATAAAAAGTAGTAAATACACGTCAAAAAATTAAGTAAAATTGCCTTACTTCACTTCCAAATACCAATACCCTTCAAAGCGAAGCCCTACACCTCAAATCCACCTACGACTGAGCCCATACTTTACCTAGACCGAGCCACTTTGCCACCAAAGCCTACAAAACCATCTTATTTCTAAGGCAAGGCATGGATCTAAGTAGATTTCTAGAGTTAGTAAAGGTCGGAGTTAGTTTTGAAGCTTTAATGTGAGTAAAATTCTCCTTTATAAACCAAGTTATTACCTTTAAATTTGAAGTGTAATTAGTTGTAAATAATGATGCTTATATGGTGTAATTATGATGTTGAATGGTTATGCATTGATGTGCTTGGATGTGATGATCATTGGTTGTGGATGTGTATGTTGGTTTATAGAATAGGTTAACTTAAACTTGAAAGTTAGTTAGTAAAGGTCGTAAATGATGTTGCTAATACTAGTGGTTATGTGATATGATATGAATTGTGATTTGGATGTGAAGTTTACCGTATGTTAGTTCATGTTGAAGAAAGTTAGGGCTTACTAACTTAAAGCGACATGAAAATCCCTTATTAAAAGTTTGAAATTTGGATTGTTAAAATGGTTAAGTATTTCAAGTTTGAATCTTTATTTTGGATTTCAAAACATTCCTTTATGTTTTAGAATGGATAAGTTTTCAAAAAATTTAAGTTTTGAAATTTAGATAAGAAAAAATCAAGTTTTGAAATTACGGGTGTATAGCGATTGTCGTTATACGCATAGTTCGCAAAAACCAAACTATTTTCAAAATCCGAAACGTGTTCCAACCTAGAAACTTTTTGAAAGGTGTTTTCTAACTTATGAGCTTTAAAGTAAAAAAATAGAGTTTTGAAGTTAATTTGCTTAAAAATCAAGTTTTGAAATTATAGGTCGTATAGCGATAATCGTTATATGCGCAGTTTGGAAAAAGTAAACTATTTTTCCAATCTAAACTTGATTTAACATAAAATACATTTAGAAATAGGTTTCTAAAATTAAGTGATTAGGAAATAATATATTAATTATTTAATTGCTTATTTACTTCATGATTATTTAATTAATTAATTTATCAATCAAGGTAATTAGTACTTAATCACTAATTAACAAAGGATGTTTATACTTAATTGTCAATCAATTAAGTTAAACATAATTAGTTACTTAATTAAAGTTAATTATTATTTAAGTATTAATTAAGGATTAGTTAATTATTAATTAATTATTTATGTAATTAATTATTATTTTAAAGGGGGTTTATTTAATTAATCTTTGATTAAAGTTTAATTATGTTTTAATAATGTTTAATTACTTTTAATTAGAGTTTAATTACTGTTTAACAAGGATTTGATTCTAATTAATAATATTATAATTGTTTTAAAATCGTTTTATGTTTAAGTTGTGACGACCCTGAATTTTTGAGCATTTGAAATGGGGATATTTTAATTTATTTTAAATATTTGAAAGGTTAATTTTAACTTGAATTCAAATATCACTATTTATTTGATAATTAAATTATTGAATTTGATAATTTGAAAATTTGGTAAGATGTTGAATTTGGAGTTTTAAGCCTATTAAAAATAATTAGAAGACTTATAAATTTTATATTGGTAATATTGAAGATAATAGAAGTTTTAAAATTAAATTTAATAGTGATTTATTCAGTTTTGAAATTTCATCGTTTAAATTGAATTTAAAAATAGCCTTCCGGGGCATAGTCTCGGAATCCGACGAAACCAGTTTCATTGAGTCCGTAATATTGTATTATTGCCAAATTTCAAATTTCGTAATTTTTGGAGCTACCGTGTGACCGTACGAGATAGAAACGTTTAGACAATAATTAATTGTCTTAAATTTAAATATCTTTCATCTTTTCATCTGTCAAATCCTTTCCCTCTGCCGACCTAGTCTGATATGAGCCACCCTAAATCGATCCTGCCCCTTTCTTATATCTCACGACATTTGCTTCTCTTCAGAAATCAGTTCGTTGATTCTAAAAAAAATAAAAAAATAAATTAATGTCGAACAAACAAATCAATTCGCCGCCTCGCCTCACCTACACAATCTCACAATCGCGTTCAATATTAGGGCTTGGGGAGCGATGAAACTCTGCCGCATGCAAATGGATATGAGGGTTTGGGAAGCGACGAGGTCGACGATGTGGCGGAGCTATGTGGTTTCGTCGAGCACGCGCGGTGGGGGCTGATGAAGGGGTCGCGTTCGTTCGTGGTGGCGACGCGTTTAGGGTTTCGATCTCATGGCAAGGCGATTCGTGGTGCTGAAGAAGGGCAACTTCCTCTATAAGGCGACGACTTAGGGAAGGGGACGCAAGCATGGGAAGGTGGAGGCGATGTCGATGGGTGTCTCGCGATGACGTCGGCAAGCTCTAGCTTCGTAGTAGCAGTGAGGTATTGCAACCCCTTTTAATTTAAGTAAATATATATATTAGAAAATTTTAATATACATACAGAGAAAGAAATTTGAAAACCAATTTTTATTTTACAAATATAAATTATAGAGAAGTTTATACAGTAAACCAAAGTACTGTTCTTGTTAATTAACAACAATATATATATTAATATATGGATAAATACAGCAAAAAGGAGATTGTATATAGATCAGATTTTGGAAAGAAGGAATTTTAAAATGTTTAAGGTATATATAAAATTAGATCTTTAATTTTAAATATAGATTATAAACCAACTATTTAATTTTTAAATATGGATTATAATGCTTTACTTGTTCGATCAACTTGTTCAATTACTTTAGTTACTAAAAATAATTGGAAAAGGGTAATTAGTTCAAATAAACTTATTAGTTTAAGCTAAATTTTTAGTTTAAATTTAAATCATTAGTTAAATTAAATTATTAAATGATTTAATAATAATTAATTGTTCAATCGATTCAAATATTAATAAAACATCTAATGATTTTATAAGGTCTGAAAATCGTGGAAAAACAAGTAGAGAAGGGTTGGATCGCAAAACAAATGCAAAGGTGAGTTAATCTCACTCAGTTAAATTTAAATTTAAATGATTAAATTTAAATAATTGTTTGAATGGTTGAATTGATTGATGTGCTATAGTATGGTATATTTGGAATTGGTATTTTATGTTATGCTAACATCTGTGGATGCAGGGAAAATAGGTTGAAGGGATCCAACTGGATCCGTCAACATTTATTTAAATTATTGAATGTCATTTGTTGTGATTATTTGATATTTTATGATGAATTATATTAGAATATTGAATGCTATGTTCGATTGGATATAATTGGGTATAATGAATTGCCAAAAATTAATAAATTGAATTTTGGAAAGGAAATAAAATAAGTAAATTTGTAAGTAAAATCATTATATAAATTTGGATAAATTTAAGATTGAAATTGGGAAAGAAATAAAGTGACTTTTAAATTCTAATAGATAAATTTTGAGTATAGAAAGGGAAATTTTTAATAAATCAGAAGATTAATGGATTTTTTAACTTCAGAGTTATTATTTAAAAGAACAAACATTTATTTAAAATTAAGATTTAAATTATTTAAGAAGGAATTGGGAATAACCTGAAATTGATATATTTCGGATAAAAGAATTAAAATCAAACGGAAAATAACAACAATAATTAAGTCCATAATTAATGAATTTTGAAATGAGTTGAGTAATTAAAGAAATTTATTTCAAATGGAGTAAATTGGGAATCAATTTGGAAAATTGATTTAAGTGATAGAGATTGGAAATTTTTCTCTGAATAACCAAGTACATTTTCAAAGTAAATTTTTAAATATAAATTAAAAGTTTAAAGTTGTTTTAAGAAGTATGTTTTGAAAAATTTATTATTTCTAAATATTTAAATTCTAAAAGTAAGTATTTCCTTAATCTATTATAGCAGTAATTATTTAAAGAGTGATTTAGTATCTTGTTTTTAAAAATAAAATTTTATTTTTATATTTTATTAAGTAACCTTATTTTCAAATATCTATATAGTATGTATTTTTAACAAATTATTGAAGTAGTCTTATCTTAAATATTTTAAAGTATATTTCAAAGTAAAGTGTTTTAAATTATTTTAATAACCTAGTTTTGTGCTTGGTGATTTCAGTGGAGATAGAAAATATTTGGGAAAGTTTGTTTTGGGAAAAAGAAAGAATGGTTAGAAACTGTTTTTCAAAGGGTTTTTGAAAATGGAAAATATATCTTGTGGAGATATTTTGAGGTTAATAAATAATTTGGGAAATTGTTTATTGGTTGATGATTGTTGTGAATATTAATTGATAGTTAAATCACCGACTATCAATATTGGCCAAATGCGCTGATCGTTTCGAAAAGACCGGGATCGAGATTTATTTCTTGAAAACCACTTCGATCCGGTTTGGATGTTTTCGTGGAAAACGAGTTTGGATTCGAAGATGGAGCAGTGAAGTGCAAGGGCTAGTCGCTACTAATCCTGAGGATATTTCCAAAATGGATGTAGTAGGAGTAGTGCCTTCGGTTCCGTTCGGACCCGGGACGGACTTGTATGGATGAATGCTTGCGAAACATCGTCAGGTGGACGATGAGCATTCTAAGGGATATATTCTAAAAAGGTAACGCTAGCCTCAAGCCTCATCAAATGGGAATGGCTAAAAATCAGGGGTTATGCAGCAAGGCTTCGTGGGTAGCCCCCATTGGAGGGTGAGGTCATCCCTGTCTAGATGTCCCTTTTATTTCGGCTTAGTGGGCGGTTGCTGATCCCAACCGTGGGGTGATCTTGCTCGAGACTGTCCAGTAAGGGATGGTTTCGGTCTTGTGTTGTAGGGGAGTTAGGATGGCTCCTCGGTACGTTGATTTAGACCAGGTACTGTGACAGGTGGTACCCCAGTGCCTAGCCATTAGTTGGAATCCATTTTCCCTATGCGCCCGTATGGTTTTGATTGTGCCCAACTATTGCTGAAAGGTGAGATGCAAGCATTTCAGCTAGATTCTATTTTACTGTCTATAGACACTATTATAATATCAGAGGATTTTAATAAAAATGTTTTAGCTATCGTAAGGTAAAAACCCGACATGTTTATTTGTGGCGTGGTCTTAAGAGATGCTTTTGTTTTCAAAAGGATTTTTGGAACTTTAATAATCAATTGAGTGTGATTTTCTCACGCTGGTATTCCAGACTGACTCGGGTGTTATTTAACTGTAATGCTCGGGTCAGACCGAGTGTTATAGGATACATGATTTGATGATGCGGATCTCAGGAGACGAGCTGGATGACGATACGTACTTTCATACTTGTTTATACATATATTCTGCTATATTGAGTTGCTGCGTATCCATTTGTATGTTGTTGTTGTTGAACTGTGATTGATGTACTCTGATGATGTAATATGAATAAACAGATATATTTGATTTTTAGTAAAGATCATTTATTAGCTATTATATTTTATTTCGCCGAGATGGTTAGATTATGTTATTGATTTCTATTTTCTTCTTCTACCTCTTCTTCTTTAACCCAAATAGTTCGTATTTCCGTACAACTTGAGTTGATTTTGGTAGAATAGAGTTGACTTAAGGGGTACGGATGTGCGGGTTGTTGCAGTTGGTATCAGAGCTTAGGTTGGTGATAACCTTGGCTCTGGTGGGAATTACTCATTTAAAACAGAGTCCGTAGTACTCTATAATGAGTTTGAGTGTATTAATAAATATGAGCGTGTATTTGTTAGTGAATATAAATTGTTTTAATATTGTGTTGATTGATTTATTGAGTGGCATATGAACCTTCGTCGACACAGTCTTCGCAACTGTATTGAAGGGATTTCTAAACACTTGAATAAAACAACCGACACGAAATTGTTTTAAATGTGGGTAAATGAAATAATTTTACCCAAAATATATTTTGATACACACAAAAGTTTTTGTAAACTATTTTAGCTAATATATGGTTGCTTGGATGTTAGGAAGAATAATATTAAATTATTATCATTGTTAAGTAAAAATTTAACTAGAAATTTAAAACATAACCAAAGGTTAAGGGAATAAATTCATTATAAAATGAAATTCCTAAATATGAATTGTAAATGTAAATTATAAATTGAAATATAATGAAAATGAGGATTTGTATAAGCATAAACTATACAAATGAATTATAGTTAAAAATTGATTTAAGCAGGATTTGGAAATTTAAATCCCGGAGATTTGGAGGTATTTGAAGATAATTAATAGTATTATTGTTTTGGAGGTATTTCTGAAAGAAAATGTGTTTTGAATGGATTTTGAAAGTGATATAGCATTGAAATCACTTGGATTATTGGAAAATAATTCTGATGATGACGGCCGCATCATCAGTATTCATTTTCGAATTACTAAGTGAATGGATTGCTACAAAATTGATTTGTTCAGAAAAGCTAGTTGATTTTGAAAATTTCAAAGGAAATTTGTTGGGAATAAAACCGGGATTGGTTTGACTTTTGAGAAGTGTGATTTGAGATGTTGGAGATTTCAAAATAATTTGAAACCAAAGCCGGGTGTTTAAAAATCCTGATGAGATAGGTTGTAAGCTTATAAATTGAGATGATTTTTAAATCAGGAAGGAAATATAAGCTTTGAATGTTGGAAATTTAAATTTAAAGGGAAAAGTTAAAAACAAAATTAACTTGGATCAAGGGAATAAAATTTAACGGGATTGAAATAAATTGAATAAGCCGAAAATAATATCCAGTTGTAATTTGAATTAAGTTGAAATCGAATTGAGTTAAATAAATCTGAGTTAAAATAAAATTGGATTGGAATGAGAATTCAATTGAATTAATGGATGGAATTAAATTCTTGCCTGAACAAATGGAAGATAAATTGAATAAGGATTGGAATTGAAATAAATAAATAAGAATAACGTGTAAAAGAATTATAAAGCATGGAATAAAATATGCTTGGGATATAAATAAGCATAAGGATTGAGTTAAAAATAAAAGATGAATATATTCAAGCCCAGAATGAATGGGATTGTGTAAATAATAAGTTGTGACTTATAAATTTTGAAAGTGGAATAGAAAATCCAAAATAAATATTTTTTGATGTTTTGGATAATGAAACAGAAATCCAAACTTGAATTATATAATAAAATTGAACTAAGTAAATAAAATGAAGTGGTATTTGGAATTAAAAATCAAGTATTGAACTATAAATAGGGAAGAACTAATTTGTTAATAAATTAGTTAATGAAATGAGTAAATGGAACCTATTGTAGTTAAATAAAACCGAATTGTGAGAATGAAGTTTGAAAATAAAACTCAAGTTATAAATCAAATTTGACTTGAATCATTAGTGAAGAAATATAATTGAAAGTGGCCTTGCAATTAATTAAATGAACTGAGAATGTAATTGAATTGTGAGTTCATGAAATTTGGTGGTAAATTGGAAATGGATAGTGGATTCAGAACTTGAGTCATAAATTAAAATTTAACTTAAAGTGATAACAAATTAAATATAATTTGAAATGTGTCGAATAAAGGAAAATGAAAATGGATTAAAATAGTAATGATTTGAATTGCAAATGAAATCCAAATAAGTGGAAGTAAATTGCATATGGCCTTGTAATAAATTAAACGAGTTAAATCTGGAAGTTATAACTAATCAAAAGAAATTGTAGATGGAAATGACATTTGATTGTGATAGAGTTAAGTTGAATAGAAAAGAGAAAAATCCACTTGTAAAATGGAAATGAGCTTAAGTATATAATTTAAATAAATTGAACTAAATTAACTTAAAGCTAAACAAATGGAAGACAATTGAATTTAATTCAACTTAAACTAAGTTAAATGATATTGGGATGAATTTAAATCGAGTAAAAATAAATTTTAATCGAAATAAAATTCGGTAAGTTACCGATAATATATAATGGAATGAAAATTCTTAAATAAATAATTGTAAACCATTTAAATTATTATGGGATTGAAATAATTTAAGACAATAAGGAAAATAGAATATTTCAAGTTTACTAGAATGGTTTAAGTGAATGTAGATAAACTAATTATGTTGAATAAATAAATGGATAGAATAAATAAGAATCAAACGAAAGATGGAAGTAGAACTTATTATAAAAAAGAAATGGAAATGAACTTAAGTTATTGACTTAAGTAAGTGTTGAATAAAATCCGAACTCAAAATGAAGTGTGGTTTAAATGAGTTGAGAAATAGTTATTGAATGGGATAACCTAGATTGTTTTCAAGGTAAATAAAATAGTTTGGAATAAACAAAATGGAACGAAATTTAAACAGAATGTGTCAAGCTAGATCGAATGATTTTGAATGGAACCTGTTTGAATAATGAAACTAGTTTGGTTAATAGAATGAAATGCAAGTGAATGGATTCTAATTTAAAATGCAATGAAAATGAGAATATATGGATTGTGAATAAATTTAAAAATGGAATAGAATTAAGTATAAACGGAGTTGAAATCAATTTAAATTGGTTATAAAACATAAATACTTATTTATTCACATAGATCTCGTCAAATTGCATGGAATAAATTGACAATGGATGAAAATGGAAGTAATTAAAATTCTACGAATTGATAGGAGTGAAATAAATTGATTTTGTGAACAACTGAATTAAATATGAGCTCGGTTTGCTTAAAAATAAATTAAATGTAAGTTTATGAGTTGTTAACCATTCAGATTAAATGAAACGATATGTGATTGGTTGTAAGCAATTAAAATTAATGTTAGAATATTTAAATTGCTTATAAAAAAGTGTTTAATGGGAATTTCTTTTAGAATTCATGAGTTTAACTATTGCAAATAAGTGAAATGTTGTTAAACTTCATTTATATGGCACTTACATGTTTAAATTGAGTAAGTGCAGGTATTTGGAAGCCGTGTGGCCGGATTTGGTTGTGCTATTTGCTAAAAATAATAAGCCGCTTGCTTAAAATGATAAATAAGGTACGCCTACGCAATAAAAATAGGAAATATGAACTGTTTTTAGTTTTTCCGACCGGGTGGGTCGATGTATATGTATTTATCTCTTTTGTCAAATTGCAAAAGCTCCTCCGTACAAAGGGGACTCTGCCAAAAAATTTCAGAAATTTTGGGAGTTAGAAAATTTTGGAAAATTTTGTTACGACAAACAAATTCAAATTGGAAACTAAAATAATTTTGTAAATGAAACCATTTTAAAATAATGACATAAATTAGTTATAAATGACAAATAAAATTTAAATATTCATAGTTAAAGATAAATTGAATTCATATGGAAATGAAAGAATCGATTTGAATAGAAACGGATATAAACTAATGTGGTAAAGTGAAAATAAATATAAGAAACATATAAAATGCTTATGTTAACGTAAGTAAGGAATGGTTAATTCTTAATTGGAAATTGAATATTGCAAATATATTCTAAGTTGATATTTGGATGAATATTGGCATTTGGTAAGGAAGTCGATAAAATGTTTTTGAATATTGTGATTGGATATTAGTACTAAGCAGGATATGCAGGTATTATAAAAGGGAAAAGAGAATTGGTTTTTGATTTCAAGAAGATAAATTTGAAATGCTCGACAAAAAGGTATGTATTTAAATTTGGTATGAAATTTGATTGGGTTTTTGGATATAGCCACTTGGCCTTTTGTTTTGTTTTTGGATTTGGGAGGCCGTAGAGCCATTTTGTAGTTGTACCGAGCTAGCCACGCAAAGGAGACGCTGGCGAAATTTTTCGGAAATTTAGAGAGTTAGAAAAATTTTGAGAAAATTTTGATAATTCAAAATTTGGTTTTAAATTGAAACTAGAATGATTGAACAAATAATATTGGTTGCAAACTATGTGGGAGTTTAGAAAATTAATAGGGGTGTAGTGTCTTTAAATGAAAAGATTGTTGGGTTGATGTTAAACAGTTTGGTTTTGGACAATAGTAATGGGTGTTGGACCATTCTTCCTAATTAGTAATTTCGGGGACGAAATTCTCATAAGGGGGAGGAATGTGACGACCCTGAATTTTTAAGCATTTCAAATGGGGATATTTAATTTATTTTAAATATTTGAAAGGTTAATTTTAACTTGAATTCAAATGTCACTATTTATTTAATAATTAAATTATTGAATTTGATAATTTGGTAAGATGTTGAATTTGGAGTTTTATGCCTATTAAAAATAATTAGAAGACTTATAAAATTTATATTGGTAATATTGAAGATAATAGAAGTTTTAAAATTAAATTTAATAGTGATTTATTCAGTTTAGAAATATCATCGTTTAAATTGAATTTAAAAATAGCCTTCCGAAGCACAGTCTCGAAATCTGACGAAACCAGTTTCATTGAGTCCGTAATATTGTATTATTGCCGAATTTCAAATTTCGTAATTTTTGGAGCCACCGTGTGACCGTACGAGATAGAAACGTCTAGACAATAATTAATTGTTTTAAATTTAAATATCTTTCGTCTTTTCATCTGTCAAATCATTTCCCTCTGCCGACCTAGTCTGATATGAGCCACACTAAATCGATCCTGCCCCTTTCTTATATCTCACAACATTTCCTTCTCTTCAGAAATCAGTTCGTTGATTTTAAAAAATAATAATAAAATAAATTAATGTCGAACAAACAAATCAATTCGCCGCCTGCCTCTCCTACACAATCTCACAATCGCGTTCAATATTAGGGCTCGGGGGGCGACGAAACTCTGCCGCGTGCAAATGGATCTGAGGGTTTGGGAAGCAACGAGGTTGACGACGTGGCGGAGCTGTGTGGTTTGGTCGAGCACGCGTGGTGGGGGCTGATGAAGGGGTCACGTTCATTCGTGGTGGCGACACATTTAGGGTTTCGATCTCGTGGCAAGGCGATTCGTGGTGCTGAAGAAAGGCAACTTCCTCTGTGAGGCGACGGCTTAGGGAAGGGGACACAAGCATGGGAAGGTGGAGGCGATGTCGATGGGTGTCTCGCGATGATGTCAGCAAGCTGTAGCTTCGTAGTAGCAGTGAGGTATTGTAGCCCCTTTTAATTTAAGTAAATATATATATTAGAAAATTTTAATATACTTACAAAGAAAGAAATTTGAAAACCAATTTTTATTTTACAAATATAAATTATAGAGAAGTTTACACAGTAAACCAAAGTACTGTTCTTGTTAATTAACAACAATATATATATTAATATATGGATAAATACAGCAAAGAAGGAGATTGTATATAGATCAGATTTTGGAAAGAAGGAATTTTAAAATGTTTAAGGTATATATAAAATTAGATCTTTAATTTTAAATATAGATTATAAACCTACTATTTAATTTTTAAATATGGATTATAATGCTTTACTTGTTCAATCAACTTGTTCAATTATTTTAGTTACTAAAAATAATTGGAAAAGGGTAATTAGTTCAAATAAACTTATTAGTTTAAGTTAAATTGTTATTTCAAATTTAAATCATTAGTTAATCAAATTATTAAATGATTTAATAATAATTAATTTTCAATTGATTCAAATATTAATAAAACATCTAATGATTTTACAAGGTCTGAAAATCGTGGAAAAACTAGTAGAGAAGGGTTGGATCGCAAAACAAATGCAAAGGTGAGTTAATCTCACTCAGTTAAATTTAAATTTAAATGATTAAATTTAAATAATTGTTTGAATGGTTGAATTGATTGATGTGCTATAGTATGGTATATTTGGAATTGGTATTTTATGTTATGCTAACATCTGTGTATGCAGGTAAAATAGGTTGGAGGGATCCAACTGGATCCCTCAACATTTATTTAAATTATTGAATGTCATTTGTTGTGATTATTTGATATTCTATGATGAATTATATTGGAATATTGAATGCTATGTTCGATTGGATATAATTGGGTATAATGAATTAGCAAAAATAAATAAATTGAATTTTGGAAAGGAAATAAAATAAGTAAATTTGTAAGTAAAATCATTATATAAATTTGGATAAATTTAAGAATGAAATTGGGAAAGAAATAAAGTGACTTTTAAATTCTAATAAATAAATTTTGAATAAATTAGAAGATTAATGGATTTTTTAACTTCAGAGTTATTATTTAAAAGAACAAACATTTATTTAAAATTAAGATTTAAATTATTTAAGAAGGAATTGGGAATAACCTGAAATTGGTATATTTCGGATAAAAGAATTAAAATCAAACGGAAAATAACAACAATAATTAAGTCCATAATTAATGAATTTTGAAATGAGTTGAGTAATTAAAGAAATTTATTTCAAATGGAGTAAATTGGGAATCAATTTGGAAAATTGATTTAAGTGATAGAGATTGGAAATTTCTCTCTGAATAACTAAGTACATTTTCAAAGTAAATTTTTAAATATAAATTAAAAGTTTAAAGTTGTTTTAAGAAGTATGTTTTGAAAAATTTATTATTTCTAAATATTTAAATTCTAAAAGTAAGTATTTTCTTAATCTATTATAGCAGTAATTATTTAAAGAGTGATTTAGTATCTTGTTTTTAAAAATAAAATTTTAGTTTTATATTCTATTAAGTAACCTTATTTTCAAATATCTATATAGTATGTATTTTTAAGAAATTATTGAAGTAGTCTTATCTTAAATATTTTAAAGTATATTTCAAAGTAAAGTGTTTTAAATTATTTTAATAACCTAGTTTTGTGCTTGGAGATTTTAGTGGAGATAGAAAATATTTGGGAAAATTTGTTTTGGGAAAAAGAAAGAACGGTTAGAAACTATTTTTCAAAGGGTTTTTGAAAATGGAAAATATATCTTGTGGAGATATTTTGAGGTTAATAAATAATTTGGGAAATTATTTATTGGTTGATGATTGCTGTGAATATTAGTTGATAGTTAAATCACCGACTATCAATATTGGCCAAATGCGCTGATCGTTTCGAAGAGACCGGGATCGAGATTTATTTCTCGAAAACCACTTCGATCTGGTTTGGACGTTTTCGTGGAAAACGAGTTTGGATTCGAAGATGGAGCAGTGAAGTGCAAGGGCTAGTCGCTACTAATCCTGAGGATATTTCCAAAATGGATGTAGTAGGAGTAGTGCCTTCGGTTCCGTTCGGACCCGGGACGGACTTGTATGGATGAATGCTTGCGAAACATCGTCAGGTGGACGATGGGCATTCTAAGGGATATATTCTAAAAAGGTAACGCTTAGCCTCAAGCCTCATCAAATGGGAATGGCTGAAAATCAGGGGTTATGCAGCAAGGCTTCGTGGGTAGCCCCCACTGGAGGGTGAGGTCATCCCTGTCTAGATGTCCCTTTTATTTCGGCTTAGTGGGCGGTTGCTGATTCCAACCGCAGGGTGATCTTGCTCGGGACTGTCGAGTAAGGGATGGTTCCGGTCTTGTGTTGCAGGGGAGTTAGGGTGGCTCCTCGGTACGCTGATCTAGACCAGGTACTGTGACAGGTGGTACCCCAGTGCCTAGCCATTAGTTGGAATCCATTTTCCCTACGCGCCCGTACGGTTTTGATTGTGCCGAACTATTGCTAAAACATGAGATGCAAGCATTTCAGCTAGATTCTATTTTACTTTCTATAGACACTATTATAATATCAGAGGATTTTAATAAAAATGTTTTAGCTATCATAAGGTAAAAACCCGACATGTTTATTTGTGGCGTGGTCTTACGTGATGCTTTTGTTTTCAAAAGGATTTTTGAAACTTTAATAATCAATTGAGTGTGATTTTCTCACGCTGGTATTCCAGACTGACTCGGGTGTTATTTAACTGTAATGCTCGGGTCAGACCGAGTGTTATAGGATACAGGATTTGATGACATGGATCTCAGGAGACGAGCTGGATGACGATACGTACTTCCATACTTGTTTATACATACATTCCGCTGTATTGAGTTGCTGCATATCCTTTTGTATTTTGTTGTTTTTGAACTGTGATTGATGTTCTCTGATGATGTAATATGAATAAACAGGTATATTTGATTTTGAGTAAAGATCATTTATTACCTATTATATTTTATTTCGCTGAGATGGTTAGATTCTGTTATTGATTTATATTTTCTTCTTCTACCTCTTCTTCTTTAACCCAAATGGTTCATATTTCTGTACAACTTGAGTTGATTTTGGTAGAATAGAGTTGACTTAAGGGGTACGGATGTGCGGGTTGTTACATAAGTAATCAACTTTGTTTTAAACTATTTTCTTTTCAAGTTTGTTTTAAATCAATGAATTTCTGTGTCACTTACCCTTAAGTAACCCCTATGATTAAGAAAACTAAATGACATTTATTAACAGAACAAAACCTATTATGCTATTACAACTAACTTAGACATTTATTTAAGTTGATTGATTGTTACATGTTGATCCCTTATATACCAGTTGTTATGTGATGTCACGTTAAACTAGATAAGTAAAATCAAATTAATATCACCATTATGGTCATTAAGCCTCCATTTGATTTTGTAAAGATAAATATTTCATTTTCTTTTTGAAATAGTTTCAAAGTTATTGCATTTTGAAGATATTCAAAGGATGAGTTGGCAAATGGTTTTACTAAAGATGTTTTAAATAAGGGAAATGGTTTTCAATACTATAAATTACAAAGAGTTTTCTAAATGATTTATATGTTTACAAAAAGTTTTTTATTAAGATTTTTATAAAGGAATTTAGAAAATTATAAGGTGTTTTGTGTAAATGGATTTGAGTTTTTAAGCAAAGAAGATTTCATAAATAAAGGAGATTTATAAAATCGATTTTCTTATTAGAGGAAGCTAATTTGATTTAAGGTTATTTAAGAAGTTGTTTAAACAGGAAAGGTTTGTAAAGAAGTTTTATAAGTGATTTTGGAGTATATTTAAAAGAAGTTTTAGAACATGATTTGGATATTCACAAAGGGAATGTATAAAAAGGTTTAGATATCTATAAGCAATTTATATAAAAAGTTTGGATATTTAAAAAAGCGATTTATATAAATTATTTTGAATATTTAAAATAGGATTTTATAAATGAATTTTAAAGTTTGGACAGTATTTTGAAATGGATTCGGATTTTAAGTAAGAGAGATTTCACGAATGAAATAGATTTGACTAAAACGGATTTATTGAAAGATATATAAAAAGAATTTAGGATCTGGGTTTCTCTAAACTGACTATTTAAACTGGTGGTATGGAACATCTGTTCCACACTTAAAACCGACAGAATAGGGTTTAGGTTTGTCCTTATCCATTTGTATGTTGTTGTTGCGTATCCATTTGTATGTTGTTGTTGTTGAACTGTGATTGATGTACTCTGATGATGTAATATGAATAAACAGATATATTTGATTTTGAGTAAAGATCATTTATTAGCTATTATATTTTTTTTCGCCGAGATGGTTAGATTATGTTATTGATTTCTATTTTCTTCTTCTACCTCTTCTTCTTTAACCCTAATAGTTCGTATTTCCGTACAACTTGAGTTGATTTTGGTAGAATAGAGTTGACTTAAGGGGTACGGATGTGCGGGTTGTTGCAGTTGGTATCAGAGCTTAGGTTGGTGATAACCTTGGCTCTGGTGGGAATTACTCATTTAAAACAGAGTCCGTAGTACTCTATAATGAGTTTGAGCGTATTAATAAATATGAGCGTGTATTTGTTAGTGAATATAAATTGTTTTAATATTGTGTTGATTGATTTATTGAGTGGCATATGAACCTTCGTCGACACAGTCTTCGCAACTGTATTGAAGGGGTTTCTAAACACTTGAATAAAACAACCGACACGAAATTGTTTTAAATGTGGGTAAATGAAATAATTTTACCCAAAATATATTTTGATACACACAAAAGTTTTTGTAAACTATTTTAGATAATATATGGTTGCTTGGATGTTAGGAAGAATAATATTAAATTATTATCATTGTTAAGTAAAAATTTAACTAGAAATTTAAAACATAACCAAAGGTTAAGGGAATAAATTCATTATAAAATGAAATTCCTAAATATGAATTGTAAATGTAAATTATAAATTGAAATATAATGAAAATGAGGATTTGTATAAGCATAAACTATACAAATGAATTATAGTTAAAAATTGATTTAAGCAGGATTTGGAAATTTAAATCCCGGAGATTTGGAGGTATTTGAAGATAATTAATAGTATTATTGTTTTGGAGGTATTTCTGAAAGAAAATGTGTTTTGAATGGATTTTGAAAGTGATATAGCATTGAAATCACTTGGATTATTGGAAAATAATTCTGATGATGACGGCCGCATCATCAGTATTCATTTTCGAATTACTAAGTGAATGGATTGCTACAAAATTGATTTGTTCAGAAAAGCTAGTTGATTTTGAAAATTTCAAAGGAAATTTGTTGGGAATAAAACCGGGATTGGTTTGACTTTTGAGAAGTGTGATTTGAGATGTTGGAGATTTCAAAATGATTTGAAACCAAAGCCGGGTGTTTAAAAATCCTGATGAGATAGGTTGTAAGCTTATAAATTCAGATGATTTTTAAATCAGGAAGGAAATATAAGCTTTGAATGTTGGAAATTTAAATTTAAAGGGAAAAGTTAAAAACAAAATTAACTTGGATCAAGGGAATAAAATTTAACGGGATTGAAATAAATTGAATAAGCCGAAAATAATATCCAGTTGTAATTTGAATTAAGTTGAAATCGAATTGAGTTAAATAAATCTGAGTTAAAATAAAATTGGATTGGAATGAGAATTCAATTGAATTAATGGATGGAATTAAATTCTTGCCTGAACAAATGGAAGATAAATTGAATAAGGATTGGAATTGAAATAAATAAATAAGAATAACGTGTAAAAGAATTATAAAGCATGGAATAAAATATGCTTGGGATATAAATAAGCATAAGGATTGAGCTAAAAATAAAAGATGAATATATTCAAGCCCAGAATGAATGGGATTGTGTAAATAATAAGTTGTGACTTATAAATTTTGAAAGTGGAATAGAAAATCCAAAATAAATATTTTTTGATGTTTTGGATAATGAAACAGAAATCCAAACTTGAATTATATAATAAAATTGAACTAAGTAAATAAAATGAAGTGGTATTTGGAATTAAAAATCAAGTATTGAACTATAAATAGGGAAGAACTAATATGTTAATAAATTAGTTAATGAAATGAGTAAATGGAACCTATTGTAGTTAAATAAAAACGAATTGTGAGAATGAAGTTTGAAAATAAAACTCAAGTTATAAATCAAATTTGACTTGAATCATTAGTGAAGAAATATAATTGAAAGTGGCCTTGCAATTAATTAAATGAACTGAGAATGTAATTGAATTGTGAGTTCATGAAATTTGGTGGTAAATTGAAAATGGATAGTGGATTCAGAACTTGAGTCATAAATTAAAATTTAACTTAAAGTGATAACAAATTAAATATAATTTGAAATGTGTCGAATAAAGGAAAATGAAAATGGATTAAAATAGTAATGATTTGAATTGCAAATGAAATCCAAATAAGTGGAAGTAAATTGGATATGGCCTTGTAATAAATTAAACGAGTTAAATCTGGAAGTTATAACTAATCAAAAGAAATTGTAGATGGAAATGACATTTGATTGTGATAGAGTTAAGTTGAATAGAAAAGAGAAAAATCCACTTGTAAAATGGAAATGAGCTTAAGTATATAATTTAAATAAATTGAACTAAATTAACTTAAAGCTAAACAAATGGAAGACAATTGAATTTAATTCAACTTAAACTAAGTTAAATGATATTGGGATGAATTTAAATTGAGTAAAAATAAATTTTAATCGAAATAAAATTCGGTAAGTTACCGATAATATATAATGGAATGAAAATTCTTAAATAAATAATTGTAAACCATTTAAATTATTATGGGATTGAAATAATTTAAGACAATAAGGAAAATAGAATATTTCAAGTTTACTAGAATGGTTTAAGTGAATGTAGATAAACTAATTATGTTGAATAAATAAATGGATAGAATAAATAAGAATCAAACGAAAGATGGAAGTAGAACTTATTATAAAAAAGAAATGGAAATGAACTTAAGTTATTGACTTAAGTAAGTGTTGAATAAAATCCGAACTCAAAATGAAGTGTGGTTTAAATGAGTTGAGAAATAGTTATTGAATGGGATAACCTAGATTGTTTTCAAGGTAAATAAAATAGTTTGGAATAAATAAAATGGAACGAAATTTAAACAGAATGTGTCAAGCTAGATCGAATGATTTTGAATGGAACCTGTTTGAATAATGAAACTAGTTTGGTTAATAGAATGAAATGCAAGTGAATGGATTCTAATTTAAAATGCAATGAAAATGAGAATATATGGATTGTGAATAAATTTAAAAATGGAATAGAATTAAGTATAAACGGAGTTGAAATCAATTTAAATTGGTTATAAAACATAAATACTTATTTATTCACATAGATCTCGTCAAATTGCATGGAATAAATTGACATTGGATGAAAATGGAAGTAATTAAAATTCTACGAATTGATAGGAGTGAAATAAATTGATTTTGAGAACAACTGAATTAAATATGAGCTCGGTTTGCTTAAAAATAAATTAAATGTAAGTTTGTGAGTTGTTAACCATTCAGATTAAATGAAACGATATGTGATTGGTTGTAAGCAATTAAAATTAATGTTAGAATATTTAAATTGCTTATAAAAAAGTGTTTAATGGGAATTTCTTTTAGAATTCATGAGTTTAACTATTGCAAATAAGTGAAATGTTGTTAAACTTCATTTATATGGCACTTACATGTTTAAATTGAGTAAGTGCAGGTATTTGGAAGCCGTGTGGCCGGATTTGGTTGTGCTATTTGCTAAAAATAATAAGCCGCTTGCTTAAAATGATAAATAAGGTACGCCTACGCAATAAAAATAGGAAATATGAACTGTTTTTAGTTTTTCCGACCGGGTGGGTCGATGTATATATATTTATCTCTTTTGTCAAATTGCAAAAGCTCCTCCGTACAAAGGGGACTCTGCCAAAAATTTTCAGAAATTTTGGGAGTTAGAAAATTTTGGAAAATTTTGTTAACGACAAACAAATTCAAATTGGAAACTAAAATAAGTTTGTAAATGAAACCATTTTAAAATAATGACATAAATTAGTTATAAATGACAAATAAAATTTAAATATTCATAGTTAAAGATAAATTGAATTCATATGGAAATGAAAGAATCGATTTGAATAGAAATGGATATAAACTAATGTGGTAAAGTGAAAATAAATATAAGAAACATATAAAATGCTTATGTTAACGTAAGTAAGGAATGGTTAATTCTTAATTGGAAATTGAATATTGCAAATATATTCTAAGTTGATATTTGGATGAATATTGGCATTTGGTAAGGAAGTCGATAAAATGTTTTTGAATATTGTGATTGGATATTAGTACTAAGCAGGATATGCAGGTATTATAAAAGGGAAAAGAGAATTGGTTTTTGATTTCAAGAAGATAAATTTGAAATGCTCGACAAAAAGGTATGTATTTAAATTTGGTATGAAATTTGATTGGGTTTTTGGATATAGCCACTTGGCCTTTTGTTTTGTTTTTGGATTTGGGAGGCCGTAGAGCCATTTTGTAGTTGTACCGAGCTAGCCACGCAAAGGAGACGCTGGCGAAATTTTACGGAAATTTAGAGAGTTAGAAAAATTTTGAGAAAATTTTGATAATTCAAAATTTGGTTTTAAATTGAAACTAGAATGATTGAACAAATAATATTGGTTGCAAACTATGTGGGAGTTTAGAAAATTAATAGGGGTGTAGTGTCTTTAAATGAAAAGATTGTTGGGTTGATGTTAAACAGTTTGGTTTTGGACAATAGTAACGGGTGTTGGACCATTCTTCCTAACTAGTAATTTCGGGGACGAAATTCTCATAAGGGGGAGGAATGTGACGACCCTGAATTTTTAAGCATTTCAAATGGGGATATTTAATTTATTTTAAATATTTGAAAGGTTAATTTTAACTTGAATTCAAATATCACTATTTATTTGATAATTAAATTATTGAATTTGATAATTTGGTAAGATGTTGAATTTGGAGTTTTATGCCTATTAAAAATAATTAGAAGACTTATAAAATTTATATTGGTAATATTGAAGATAATAGAAATTTTAAAATTAAATTTAATAGTGATTTATTCAGTTTAGAAATTTCATCGTTTAAATTGAATTTAAAAATAGCCTTCCGAAGCACAGTCTCGGAATCTGACGAAACCAGTTTCATTGAGTCCGTAATATTGTATTATTGCCGAATTTCAAATTTCGTAATTTTTGGAGCCACCGTGTGACCGTACGAGATAGAAACGTCTAGACAATAATTAATTGTTTTAAATTTAAATATCTTTCGTCTTTTCATCTGTCAAATCATTTCCCTCTGCCGACCAAGTCTGATATGAGCCACCCTAAATCGATCCTGCCCCTTTCTTATATCTCACAACATTTCCGTCTCTTCAGAAATCAGTTCGTTGATTTTAAAAAAATAAAATAAAATAAAATAAATTAATGTCGAACAAACAAATCAATTCGCCGCCTGCATCTCCTACACAATCTCACAATCGCGTTCAATATTAGGGCTCGGGGGGCGACGAAACTCTGTCGCGTGCAAATGGATCTGAGGGTTTGGGAAGCAACGAGGTTGACGACGTGGCGGAGCTGTGTGGTTTGGTCGAGCACGCGTGGTGGGGGCTGAAGGGGTCACGTTCGTTCGTGGTGGCGACGCATTTAGGGTTTCGATCTCGTGGCAAGGCGATTCGTGGTGCTGAAGAAAGGCAACTTCCTCTGTGAGGCGACGGCTTAGGGAAGGGGACGCAAGCATGGGAAGGTGGAGGCGATGTCGATGGGTGTCTCGCGATGATGTCAGCAAGCTGTAGCTTCGTAGTAGCAGTGAGGTATTGTAGCCTCTTTTAATTTAAGTAAATATATATATTAGAAAATTTTAATATACTTACAGAGAAAGAAATTTGAAACCCAATTTTTATTTTACAAATATAAATTATAGAGAAGTTTACACAGTAAACCAAAGTACTGTTCTTGTTAATTAACAACAATATATATATTAATATATGGATAAATACAGCAAAGAAGGAGATTGTATATAGATCAGATTTTGGAAAGAAGGAATTTTAAAATGTTTAAGGTATATATAAAATTAGATCTTTAATTTTAAATATAGATTATAAACCTACTATTTAATTTTTAAATATGGATTATAATGCTTTACTTGTTCAATCAACTTGTTCAATTACTTTAGTTACTAAAAATAATTGGAAAAGGGTAATTAGTTCAAATAAACTTATTAGTTTAAGTTAAATTGTTATTTCAAATTTAAATCATTAGTTAATTAAATTATTAAATGATTTAATAATAATTAATTTTCAATTGATTCAAATACTAATAAAACATCTAATGATTTTACAAGGTCTGAAAATCGTGGAAAAACTAGTAGAGAAGGGTTGGATCGCAAAACAAATGCAAAGGTGAGTTAATCTCACTCAGTTAAATTTAAATTTAAATGATTAAATTTAAATAATTGTTTGAATGGTTGAATTGATTGATGTGCTATAGTATGGTATATTTGGAATTGGTATTTTATGTTATGCTAACATCTGTGTATGCAGGTAAAATAGGTTGGAGGGATCCAACTGGATCCTAGTTGGATCCCTCAACATTTATTTAAATTATTGAATGTCATTTGTTGTGATTATTTGATATTCTATGATGAATTATATTGGAATATTGAATGCTATGTTCGATTGGATATAATTGGGTATAATGAATTAGCAAAAATAAATAAATTGAATTTTGGAAAGGAAATAAAATAAGTAAATTTGTAAGTAAAATCATTATATAAATTTGGATAAATTTAAGAATGAAATTGGGAAAGAAATAAAGTGACTTTTAAATTCTAATAAATAAATTTTGAATAAATCAGAAGATTAATGGATTTTTTAACTTCAGAGTTATTATTTAAAAGAACAAACATTTATTTAAAATTAAGATTTAAATTATTTAAGAAGGAATTGGGAATAACCTGAAATTGGTATATTTCGGATAAAAGAATTAAAATCAAACGGAAAATAACAACAATAATTAAGTCCATAATTAATGAATTTTGAAATGAGTTGAGTAATTAAAGAAATTTATTTCAAATGGAGTAAATTGGGAATCAATTTGGAAAATTGATTTAAGTGATAGAGATTGGAAATTTCTCTCTAAATAACTAAGTACATTTTCAAAGTAAATTTTTAAATATAAATTAAAAGTTTAAAGTTGTTTTAAGAAGTATGTTTTGAAAAATTTATTATTTCTAAATATTTAAATTCTAAAAGTAAGTATTTTCTTAATCTATTATAGCAGTAATTATTTAAAGAGTGATTTAGTATCTTGTTTTTAAAAATAAAATTTTAGTTTTATATTCTATTAAGTAACCTTATTTTCAAATATCTATATAGTATGTATTTTTAAGAAATTATTGAAGTAGTCTTATCTTGAATATTTTAAAGTATATTTCAAAGTAAAGTGTTTTAAATTATTTTAATAACCTAGTTTTGTGCTTGGAGATTTTAGTGGAGATAGAAAATATTTGGGAAAGTTTGTTTTGGGAAAAAGAAAGAACGGTTAGAAACTATTTTTCAAAGGGTTTTTGAAAATGGAAAATATATCTTGTGGAGATATTTTGAGGTTAATAAATAATTTGGGAAATTATTTATTGGTTGATGATTGCTGTGAATATTAGTTGATAGTTAAATCACCGACTATCAATATTGGCCAAATGCGCTGATCGTTTCGAAGAAACCGGGATCGAGATTTATTTCTCGAAAACCACTTCGATCTGGTTTGGACGTTTTCGTGGAAAACGAGTTTGGATTCGAAGATGGAGCAGTGAAGTGCAAGGGCTAGTCGCTACTAATCCTGAGGATATTTCCAAAATGGATGTAGTAGGAGTAGTGCCTTCGGTTCCGTTCGGACCCGGGACGGACTTGTATGGATGAATGGTTGCGAAACATCGTCAGGTGGACGATGGGCATTCTAAGGGATATATTCTAAAAAGTTAACGCTTAGCCTCAAGCCTCATCAAATGGGAATGGCTGAAAATCAGGGGTTATGCAGCAAGGCTTCGTGGGTAGCCCCCACTGGAGGGTGAGGTCATCCCTGTCTAGATGTCCCTTTTATTTCGGCTTAGTGGGCGGTTGCTGATTCCAACCGCGGGGTGATCTTGCTCGGGACTGTCGAGTAAGGGATGATTCCGGTCTTGTGTTGCAGGGGAGTTAGGGTGGCTCCTCGGTACGCTGATCTAGACCAGGTACTGTGACAGGTGGTACCCCAGTGCCTAGCCATTAGTTGGAATCCATTTTCCCTACGCGCCCGTACGGTTTTGATTGTGCGGAACTATTGCTAAAACATGAGATGCAAGCATTTCAGCTAGATTCTATTTTACTTTCTATAGACACTATTATAATATCAGAGGATTTTAATAAAAATGTTTTAGCTATCGTAAGGTAAAAACCCGACATGTTTATTTGTGGCGTGGTCTTACGTGATGCTTTTGTTTTCAAAAGGATTTTTGAAACTTTAATAATCAATTGAGTGTGATTTTCTCACGCTGGTATTCCAGACTGACTCGGGTGTTATTTAACTGTAATGCTCGGGTCAGACCGAGTGTTATAGGATACAGGATTTGATGACGTGGATCTCAGGAGACGAGCTGGATGACGATACGTACTTCCATACTTGTTTATACATATATTCCGCTGTATTGAGTTGCTGCATATCCTTTTATATTTTGTTGTTTTTGAACTGTGATTGATGTACTCTGATGATGTAATATGAATAAATAGTTATATTTGATTTTGAGTAAAGATCATTTATTACCTATTATATTTTATTTCGCTGAGATGGTTAGATTCTGTTATTGATTTATATTTTCTTCTTCTACCTCTTCTTCTTTAACCCAAATGGTTCATATTTCTGTACAACTTGAGTTGATTTTGGTAGAATAGAGTTGACTTAAGGGGTACGGATGTGCGGGTTGTTACATAAGTAATCAACTTTGTTTTAAACTATTTTGTTTTCAAGTTTGTTTTAAATCAATGAATTTCTGTGTCACTTACCCTTAAGTAACCCCTATGATTAAGAAAACTATATGACATTTATTAACAGAACAAAACCTATTATGCTATTACAACTAACTTAGACATTTATTTAAGTTGATTGATTGTTACATGTTGATCCCTTATATACCTGTTGTTATGTGATGTCACGTTAAACTAGATAAGTAAAATCAAATTAATATCACCATTATGGTCATTAAGCCTCCATTTGATTTTGTAAAGATAAATAGTTCATTTTCTTTTTGAAATAGTTTCAAAGTTATTGCATTTTGAAGATATTCAAAGGATGAGTTGGCAAATGGTTTTATTAAAGATGTTTTAAATAAGGGAAATGGTTTTCAATACTATAAATTACAAAGAGTTTTCTAAATGATTTATATGTTTACAAAAAGTTTTTTATTAAGATTTTTATAAAGGAATTTAGAAAATTATAAGGTGTTTTGTGTAAATGGATTTGAGTTTTTAAGCAAAGAAGATTTCATAAATAAAGGAGATTTATAAAATGGATTTTCTTATTAGAGGAAGCTAATTTGATTTAAGGTTATTTAAGAAGTTGTTTAAATAGGAAAGGTTTGTAAAGAAGTTTTATAAGTGATTTTGGAGTATATTTAAAAGAAGTTTTAGAACATGATTTGGATATTCACAAAGGGAATGTATAAAAAGGTTTAGATATCTATAAGCAATTTATATAAAAAGTTTGGATATTTAAAAAAGCGATTTATATAAATTATTTTGAATATTTAAAATAGGATTTTATAAATGAATTTTAAAGTTTGGACAGTATTTTGAAATGGATTCGGATTTTAAGTAAGAGAGATTTCACGAATGAAATAGATTTGACTAAAACGGATTTATTGAAAGATATATAAAAAGAATTTAGGATCTGGGTTTCTCTAAACTAACTATCTAAACTGGTGGTATGGAACATCTGTTCCGCACTTAAAACCGACAGAATAGGGTTTAGGTTTGTCCTTATCTTCAATTTAAGCAATGTTTGTTTAATCCCTTATACTGATTTGGAAGTGACAAATCTTTTACACATGTTTTATGAATATACTTATGTTAGAGAGATAAGTATATGAATATTTTAGATAAATGTTTTTGAAAGAGATTTATTAGATAAAAATTTGTTTTGAAGCTTAGTGGTTGCAATGGATAAATAAATCTCAAAGTGAACTGGTTGTTGTTTGCTTATTTGATAGTTAAATAATCGACTATGAAATTTGGACCTGTTTTCACTCAGAAGTTATTTCAAGTATGTTCGAGTTCCCTAATGAGGACTCAATTGCTTAGTGCATACTTCCAAAAGAAGCAGAATTGAGTTAGGCGGAAATTATCACTTAGTTTTTGAGACACTTGTCCCCGGATTTATTCGAACCACTCCAAACTAATGACGAACAATGTTTAATCATATTGAAGTATGCTGTTATACTATTCTTCCTGAGGGTGGTTCCAAAATGAAAGATTGTAACAACCCGTATATTTGTACCATTTAAATTGACGATATTCCAACTTGTCAACTTAAATAATACAAAACACGAATCATTAATGGAGTGTGTGTGTGTGTATGAGAATCATCACAGAATCACGGAAATATAACATCACAGAATAGTGCAGCGGAAATACAACATAGTCATAAGAGTAGTTCATGAAGCTACCCATAAATACAACAATGTCTCAGATAAAATAAAATAGAACAACATAGATGTCCAAATAGTCTGAATAGAAAGAACAATACTGATAAGATAAGATAAGGTAATGATAGTCTTCGGTCTTCAGCTCCAAGTAGAACAGCAACAGCAATCCTCAGTCTGATTCGAGCATATGCACAAACAAACACTCGAATCAGGACATATATTCTTATACAGATAATATGGTTCAAATTCAAATAACAATAGCTCAAAGATGAATGGAATAACATCTTTAAGGATCCGTTAAACTATTTATACATAGTAATGTACGATACATAGATAATGTCTAATAGTAAAGTAAAATATCAAAATAGTGTTAAGGCGTTTACCATTGTCCCCCTTAACACATTTCATATAGCATTATAGACTATACAGCACTGTAAACTCCACCGTAAACTAGTAGGGTATCAGGGAGTACTCCAGAGGTATAATACAAAACAAATTTGTAGTAGTCTCGTATATGGGAATACAAGTATGACAAGGCACATGAGGCAATACCCAAGGTAGTGAAACTACCGTTTGCCTGATCCGGACTGGTGAGAACGCATCGCCACAACGATCGCAACACCGTGAGACAACACTCCAAATTCAAGGGTGCGCACCAATCAATCACAAAAGTAAATGAGTAGTTTACGAAGAAGTGTGTTCGCTCGAGGTAGCTAACCTCATTTGGCCCAGCACGGCTCCTGTTTAGTCATTTCCAATTTGACACAAGTGTCAAGGCTATCCATTATCGTTCACTTTCTTCAATCATCAACATTCACCAATCCAACCACTTCATTCTGGATCACACTCCACGTATAGTTATTAAAGTGGTTTTCGGTTTAGACAGTGAGTATGTCCCTAACCGATTCCGGTTCCTTTAATAACCTTCGGAATTAATTTACGGATTGGTCGTTTAATATATTTCAAAACCAAATCAATTTCAATTATAATTCGTAAATCAACATTTCTTTAGTCATTATAAATCAAGTTCCAAAATTTACATTTCATAAATTCACAAATTCATTTCAAAACTTCTATAATTCAATTTCAAAATTTAGTTTTAAAACAATTCAACATTCATTTAATTTCATGTATAAGTTCATTCCAAAATCATTTATCGTTCAAATAGATTTAAACCCAATTATCGATTTCATTCGATATTCATTAAATTAAAATATCATTAAACAATTTTAATTAAATTTCCAATCCATTACATTACTTTCTTAAGTTCTGCTTATTATATCAAGCTTATAAATTTAATTCAAATTAAATTTGTCGAATCCAATTCTTTAAATTACAAGTCTTTCATTTGTTTCGATAAACGCATTTTATTTCTTATTTAAAGAAATTCATTCCATTTATTATTTCCTTAGTTACCAATTTCAAACCTAATCAAAGAAACTTAGTTTCCCTTATTCAAAATCCAATTTCATTTAGTAAAGAATATTCAATTCAACTTAATTATTAAATAATTCCATCTCATCAATTTGTCACAAATTTCAAATCTTAATTATTACGTTTCAAACTCATTCATTAATAATCCCAACTTAATTAATAATAAATTTTAAAACCTAGTTATTAATCATTCCAAAACTTCGTCATTAATAATTTCAAACTTCATTATTAACTTTAAAACTTATTTATTTATTTATTTCAAACTTGATTATTAATAGTTCCAAAATAATTATTACTAATTTCAACTTAATTAATAATAACTCCAAAATCAATTATCAATTAATTCTAAATTTAATTATTACATAATTAAATTTTAAACAATATTCTTTGACGTTAAATTTGTTTCAAACTTAAATATTCACATTTACAATTTATTCGAATTTAAATTCTAATTTTTATTCAAAACCTTGCTATTGGTCAAATAAAACTTATTTTATTTTAAACCAAACATTGACCAATCGGTTTTAGTTAAATTTTCTATCCTAAGTCAAAGTTATTTGGGTATTTATCATTTCAACCCGATTCCATTTCAATTCACAATCAAAACATACAAAGGGAACTTGCAGTGTGATAGCTGGGATGGTGTCAAAGTAAATAAACAAGCAATAACATCCATTCACAACAATTTAACACTTTTGTTAAATAATCCCGAAATAATCGTGTTAATTTACATTTGTTATTTATGCAAATTAATATAATTATTTCTAGAATCTACACTATCATTTCATGTAGATTAAAGATTATTGCATTACGGTTTTCACTTGTCGTTCAATTTCTATTTCGAATTTACACTAAACAATTAATCTGATATACGTTAAATAGTACAAAGTGAAATTAACCAATTTCTACGTCAATTTAATTAACAATTAAAGTGTCAAGTTTAACTAATCGGTATTCAACATATGAAGGGATCAAGTTTAACAAATCAAAGTTCGACGTATATAATCCGATTTAAATTGGTTAACTATCCTAATCAAATTTACTTGAAAATTATTTGTCACTTAACAATGTCAATTAACATCCAATTCAACATCACATAACAATCATTCATCAATTCAACTAGCATAAGAATATAGTCGTGAAAATTAATTCACCTTTCGTGGATAAATAAGTTGGCGGCGAAGCAAGAAAAAGCACGAATAGAAGTCGGTACAACACGAGCAACGGACACTGCAAATATCGACAAAAGAAAACAATATTAATACAATGAACGTTTGTATAAAATTTATAAATTAATATAAACGCGTTTACCGATGACGGAGAAAAGAACGAAGGCTGAGAGATTGATGCTGTTGCGAAAGAAACTCAGTCGGTTGCTTCTGCACACAACAAGCAAAGAAAAGTCGGTTATTAATTGGCGACCAAAATAGATATCGGAGTAAATACTCCTCTGCAATATCCAATCTCAGTTTCATTTTTTTTTTCATAAACATGCCGTGACTAAAAATTTTGCAGCAACATCATCCCCTTCATCACGTTCATGCACCTTCGTGCACACCCACATTACACGGTCACTCACATATGCAAGCCTTAATTTTATTTTATTTTATACAAACATGACACGCTCCCAAAAGAACACAGCACGCACAAAAATGCAAACACACATACACGCCCCAGCACACACACCCGGCCTAGTTCAACTTCATATTTTTTTTCTTCCTTCACGCAACAGTTTCTAACCTTCCTCCCTACCCTTCACACAAATAGTTCCTCTCCTTTGTTTTCTCTTTTTTTTAAACAAAACACACACGCACCCCAAGTACACACACTACAACATGCACGTAACTTGTTGAATACACGCATGCGAATAATTTGCATGTCTTGTACGCACGCGTAAATCTCCAAATATTTTTTTTTATAGCATGGCCGAGACCTTTCCTCTATGCTTTCCCCCCCTCGGCATATTACTACCTCCTCCCTAACTTCATGCTGCACTTACTCCCACACGGTAACACCAACACACGCACATGAACACACTGCACCCAACATACACACCGCATACACACGGTGACACAGGGATGTTTCGGTCTGTAATGGTGGCAAGGAGTATAGGTGACGGCGGTGGCATAGGTGGAGCTATGCATTGTGGTGTGTGAAGGTAGAGTCGATCGGCAGAGGCTTGGCGAGGTTCGAGTTGCGGTGGTCATCGGTTGGTGAGCGACTATGTAGGGAAGTTGTTCGGTGGTCGGAGCAGTGGGAACTAGGTGTGGTGATTGATTAGAGATGAAGATCTGAGGTAGTGATGCGCCGACCGGAGGGGTGGCATAGGCGCGGTCGCTGGTTTTGGTGGGGTGGCAGTGCGTTTCAAGGAGATGGCTGGAGTGGGATTTGCACCTTTTTTTTGAAAGGTTTTGTTTTTTGTTTTTTTTATTGTACAGAAAGAAAAAAAGTGAGGAAGAAGAAAGGAGTTTGGATGTTTACCTGAAACTTGCAAATGGAAAAAAAATGGAAACAGTGAATGAATGAAATCTAGAGGCGTTTCCTTTTAACTTTGAAATCCACGTATTCATTTTTTTTCAGAAACGAGGAGTCACAACCCTTCCCAAAGTTACCCCAGCTTCCAACTACTGCCTTAAATGCACAGCTGAGATTTTTATTTTCAAATTTTTGAATGTAAATGGGCTACAATTTTGGGCTGAATATTATTTAACCGGTCCGTCCGGAACCGTTAAATTAACAAGAATATTTTACGTCGGTCTCCGATTTATACGAATGAATATACCGTTTTGATCAGTGCGACGAGGCGATTCCAACGGTACACAGATTATTGTGATACGATGGTTTTATAAAATTCGCATTTATGCCGCTAAAATTGCACGTTTTGCAAAAACAATTTAAACGGAGCATGCGACGACAGTTTTTGACGAAACGAGTTTCATAATCATTATCAGAATAATTTTTATAACCTAACTGTATAAAAATATTTGGATTTGGAAGATAAATTTTACGCAGCTTTATATGGACTGATATACAGTAAAACGCGAACGAAATTTACTGTGATATTTTCCGACGAAAATTTTTCTATGCTCATATCTAACTAGACGTATCTCATAAATAAAGTTTGGACGTAAATTGAGATCGTTTATAAATTTCAAAATTTTTATATTAAGATGATGGATTTAAAATTTTAAATTGGGCTGAAAAAGTTAGGGTCGTTACAATCTCCCCCACTCAAAACTTTTCGTCCTTGAAAAGGAACGAGACGAGTGAAGTAAGAATGAAATAAGCAGAGAAGTCAAGATAGATTTTGAGAAATTTGAATTATACCTGAAATCAGTAATTCGGTGTTTGAATCCCGAATACTATCCTCGGTTTCCCATGTGCAATCTCGCTCATCTGCACTCCACTGTACTTTGACGAGATTTACCGACTTCCTTCTGAGTTGCTTTGTCTCACGAACGACTATCCGAAGTGGCTTTCGCTCAATAGTCATGTCAGGCTCGATAACTATCTCTTCCAACTGAGCAGTAGGGATGGTCATAGATGGATCGTGTACAACTTTGAGAAGGTGTGAGACGTGGAACACGTTGTGTACACCAGTGAACTTCTCTGGTAATGCAACTCTATATGCCAATGTTCCGACTCTTTTCGTAATCTCAAACGGACCAACAAATCTCGAGCTAGCTTTCCTTTCTTTCCAAATCAAACAATATTCTTCAAAGGCGACACTTTCAGAAATACTTTGTCTCCTACGCTGAATTCAAGATCTCTTCTCCTTTTGTCAGCGTAGCTCTTCTGTCTATCCTATGCCGTCCTTATCTTCTTCCTGATTTCTTCGACCTTTTCAGAAGCTTCCATAATTATTTCTAGACCAAGTACCAATCGATCACCCGACTCGATCCAACAGGCTGGCGATTTGCACGGCCGTCCATATAAGGCTTCGAACGGTGCCATACCAATGCTTTCCTGGTAACATTATTATAAGTGAATTCTACCAAGTGAAGATGGTCTTCCCAGGATCCACCAAAGTCAATAATACACGCTCGGAGAAGGTCTCCAAAATCTGATTCACCCTCTCAGTTTGGCCATCTGTCTGAGGATGGTATGCTGTGCTCAGATTCAGTTTGGTGCCCAAAGTATCCCGAAATGCTTTCCAGAATTTACTAGTGAATGTAGGATCTCGATCGCATACGATGCTAGATGGTACACCATGAAGTTTAACAACTTCTCTCATGTATATCTCAGCCAAACTCGAAGCAGTACGAGTGGACTTGACTGGAATAAAGTGAGCGGACTTCGTCAGTCTATCGACAATCATCCATATGCTTTCGTTCCCCTTTCTAGTCCTTGGAAGCCCATCAATAAAGTCCATAGAAATTTGCTCCCACTTCCAACCTGGAATCTCTAGTGGCTGAAGCAAACCTGCTGTCTTTCTGTGGTCAGCTTTAACTTGTTGGCAAGTTGTACATCTGCTAACATATGTAGAGATATCGCGCTTCATCCCACTCCACCAATATAACTTCTTCATATTCTGGTACATTTTAGTAACACCGATGAAATGAAAGCGAAGAGTTGTGGTTTTCTCTCAGCACTTCTTGTCTAAGACCATCAACATTAGGAACACAAATGCGATTATCAATTCTCAAGACTTCATTACTATCAACATGTGCACCCAATTTATTGTCAGCATTTCCAACTCTTCCAAGGATACGATAAAGCAAAGTGTCCTCGTATTGCTTGGTTATAATACGATCCATAAGAGATGGGGAGACGGAAAGCTGGAATAACATTCCCTCAACAAGATTACAACATGTCATCGCTTGGTTTCTGCTCAAAGCATCGGCTACAGCATTCGCTTTCCCTGGAGTATGATTAATATCAATATCATATGCAGCTAGAAATTCAAGCCATCAGACTTGTCTCTGATTCAGATCCTTTTGCGAGAAAATATATCTCAATGACTTATGGTCAGTGAATAACTCGAATTTGGTTCCCAATAGATAGTGCCTCCATAGCTTAAGAGCAAAACAGCCGCAAGAAGCTCTAGGTCATGAGTTGCATAATTTGCTTCATGGGTCTTTAAATATCGACCCGCATATGCAATAACCTTTCCTTTCTGCATTAAGACTGCTCCAAGACCATCACGACAGACATGTGTATAGACAGTCAATCCTTCGCTACCATCAATAACTGTAAGAACTGGGGTAGATGTCAATCTTCGCTTCATCTCATTGAAAGCTGCTTCGCACTTTTCACTCCAAATAAATTTCACATTCTTTCTGGTCAGTGCGGTAAGTGGGCCAGCAATACGAGCAAAGTTTTCTATGAATCTGCGATAATAGCCAGCCAAACCCAAGAAACTGCGGATATCTGTAGGAGTTTTGGGAGTCTCCCAATCCTGCAAATTCCAAGGATTCGAATTTAGATATAGATAAGTTGTTTAGATAGAATTGACGAGTAAGAATAGAACTTACATTGATTACGGCGATCTTAGATGGATCGACCGAAATCCCATTCTCCGAAACAATATGGCCAAGAAAACGAACTTCATCTCGCCAAAAGTGGCATTTCGAAAACTTGGCTTTAAGCTGGTGTCTACGAAGAGTTTCGAGAACAAAAGCCAAATGTGAACTATGCTCTTTCTCATCTTTAGAGAAGACGAGAATATCATCGATGAACACAAGAACGAATTTGTTAAGAACATCCCGAAAAACTCTATTCATCAAGTCAACAAAATAAGCTGGAGCATTAGTGAGACCGAACGGCATAACTAGCCATTCATAGAAACCATTTTCAGTGTGGAATGCTGTTTTAGGAATACTATCCTCAGCAATTCTGAGTTGGTGAAAGCCAGTAGCCAAATCAAGTTGAGAGAAGACTTTAGCTCCATGAAGCTGATCGAATAGATCATTGATGCGGGGCATCAGATACCTGTTCTTGTGTGTGAGCTTATTTAGCTCTCTATAGTCCACACACATTCTGAGTGAGCCATCAGATTTGGTGACAAATACAACTACAGCACCCCATTCCGAATGACTACGCCGAATCAAGCCTTTAGAAAATAAATCTTCAATTTGAACATTCAACTCTGCCTTTTCTTTAGGAGCCATTCTCCTTGGAGGAAGAACTACTGGTCGTGCACCAGGAATAAGGTCAATGCGGAATTCAATTTTCCACGGAGGTGGTAGAGAATTGACTTCTCCAAATACATCAGAAAAGAACTGGACCACTGGAGTAGAGCTAAGTTCATTTGGATGTGAGTCAAGAGAGAATATAAAAATCTCAGCATATTCTTAAGGTGATTTGCCTTTAATGACTAAAGGTAAGCTCTTGTCGTCAATAAGAGAGACGGTTCGAGCTTTGCAAGAGATAACGGCTTCGAACTTCCGCAGCCAATCAATGCCTAATAGAATATCAAATGCCTCGAATCCAAGGACATAGAAATCCCAAGTGAAGCGGTGAATGCCACGCATAAGAGTGACATATTTGCAAACCCTTTTGAGGTTAGCGGGCCCTCTAATACGGTTAGATACACATAAGGAAATAGATGCAAGAGTGGATTCCAAACCAAGTTTATTACACAAGTCAATAGATATGAAGCTGTGTGTTGCTCCGGTGTCAAAAAAAACTCTTACGGGCAAGGTATGCAACATAAAAGTACTTTGTAAAGTACCTTGATTATCCAGAACTTTTGGGGTAGGAACTTCCGGGGCAGGTGTGGAAAGAGCAAAGACTCCAGATGGTGTACAACACTTCTGTGTTGGGCAGTCTTTCTTGAAGTGTCCAGGTTGTAAGAAAATATGACACAAATCCCCCCTAGTCATCTGTGCTGGTGGCGGAACAGCTGCGCCTTTTGGAGATGGGCAGCTACTAGCATAATGACCCTTTTGGTTGCAGTTGAAGCAAGTAATAGATGATATGTTAATGGGCTTCTTCTGAGAATAGCCAAGCCCGGACTTCTTCTGCCAGTTCTTCTTCTGTTGTGCAAAATTTGGCTTTCTCTTCCCAGTCTGACTAGAGGATGGCTGAGTAGCTGGAACCTTAGTGACTGAAATTCCCTTTGGCTTTCCCTCATATCGAAGAGAAAAATCCATCAACTCAGTGAAAGTTCCAGGAACATGAGCGGTGAGGAGCTCGTAATACTCAGGGTGTGCGCCATGTATGAACTTCTCATTCTTAAGCAGAGGTGTATCAATCAAGCCAGGTCCGAACTTAGATAGTTCGTTGAATTTCCTTTCGTACTCAGTGAAGGTCATGTTGCCCTGCTTGAGATCCATAAAAGACCGATAGAGTTGGGCCTTCCCAGCAGCTGGCATCCACTGAGCCAAAAAGGAATCCCTATTTACAAGTGATAAGAAAACGAGTCAAAATCTGACGAGATAAAATGAATTTTTTATTTAGATGAAATTTAGATAGATTACTACCTAAACTGGGCCCAAGTGATGGTTTCCTCATCGGTACGAGAAGTGACTGACTGCCACCAATCCTGTGCAGCATCTTGAAGCTGCCAAGCGGCCAACTTACGCTTCTGAGCGTCTGTGATCTCCAAGCCAGTAAAGATCCTCTCCAAACTCTTTAGCCATTGCTGTGCTTCTATGATGCTCTCGGAGCCAGTGAATTTGACTCCGCCAAGCTGAGTATACTCCTTGCTAAGAGTGGAGAATCTGACTGCGGGAGCTGGGGCATATGGTTCGGGAGCGTTTCCCCTACCCCTGCCTCTAACATTTCTTCTGGTAGCCATCCTGGAATACCAAAAGTGATTTTAGAATCAAAGATAGAAATTTATGGGAACTTAAAGAAATTCAAATCGAATGAATTCAATAAGAAGAATGGAATCAAAGGATATGGATTCTGAAATGATTCTCCTCATTCTAAGGTATGTTTACCCTATCTCTAGTGAGCTTTAAACTCCACAGGCTAAGGTTATCGGGAACCAATGCTTTGATACCAACTGTAATAACCCGTATATTTGTACTATTTAAATTGACGATATTCCAACTTGTCAACTAAAATAATACAAAACACGAATCATTAATGGAGTGTGTGTATATATATAATGAGAGTCATCACAGAATCACAGAAATATAACATCACAGAATAGTGCAGCGGAAATACAACATAGTCATAAGAGTAGTTCATGAAGCTACCCATAAATACAACAATGTCTCAGATAAAATAAAATAGAACAACATAGATGTCCAAATAGTCTGAATAGAAAGAGCAATACTGATAAGATAAGATAAGGTAATGATAGTCTTCGGTCTTCAGCTCCAAGTAGAACAGCAACAGCAATCCTCAGTCTGATCCGAGCATATGCACAAACAAACACTCGAATCAGGACATATATTCTTATACAGATAATTTGGTTCAAATTCAAATAACAATAACTCAAAGATGAATGGAATAACATCTTTAAGGATCCGTTAAACTATTTATACATAGTAATGTACGATACATAGATAATGTCTAACAGTAAAGTAAAATATCAAAATAGTGTTAAGGCGTTACCATGGTACCCCTTAACACATTTCATATAGCATTATAGACTATACAGCACTGTAAACTCCACCGTAAACTAGTGGGATATCAGTGAGTACTCCATAGGTATAATACAAAACAAATTCATAGCGTCGCGTATATGGGAATACAAGTATGATAAGGCACATGAGGCAATACCCAAGGTAGTGAAACTACTGTTTGCCTGATCCGGACTGGTGAGAACACAACGCCGCAACGATCGCAACACCACGAGACAACACTCCAAATTCAAGGGTGCGCACCAATCAATCACAAAAGTAAATGAGTAGTTTACGAAGAAGTGTGTTCGCTCGAGTTAGCTAACCCCATTTGGCCTGGCACAGCTCCTGTTTTAGTCATTTCCAATTTGACACAAGTGTCAAGGCTATCCATTATCGTTCACTTTCTTCAATCATCAACGTTCGCCAATCCAACCACTTCATTCTGGATCACACTCCGCATATAGTTATTAAAGTGGTTTTCGGTTTAGACAGGGAGTATGTCCCTAACCGATTCCGGTTCCTTTAATAACCTTCATAATTAATTTACCGATTGGTCGTTTAATATATTTCAAAACCGAATCAATTTCAATTTCAATTATAATTCGTAAATCAACATTTCGTTAGTCATTCTAAATCAAGTTCCAAAATTCACATTTCATAAATTCACAAATTCATTTCAAAACTTCTATAATTCAATTTCAAAATTCAGTTTTAAAACAATTCAACATTCATTTAATTTCATGTATAAGTTCATTCCAAAATCATTTATCGTTCAAATCGATTTAAACCCAATTATCGATTTCATTCGATATTCATTAAATTAATTTATCATTAAACAATTTCAATTAAATTTCCAATTCATTACATTACTTTCTTAAGTTCTGCTTATTATATCAAGCTTACAAATTTAATTCAAATTAAATTATCGAATCCAATTCTTTAAATTACAAGTCTTTCATTTGTTTCAATAAACGCATTTTATTTCTTATTTAAAGAAATTCATTCCATTTATTATTTCCTTAGTTACCAATTTCAAACCCAATCAAAGAAACTTAGTTTCACTTATTCAAAATCCAATTTCATTTAGTAAAGAATATTCAATTCAGCTTAATTATTAAATAATTCCATCTCATTAATTTGTCACAAATTTCAAATCTTAATTATTACGTTTCAAACTCATTCATTAATAATCCCAACTTAATTAATAATAAATTTTAAAACCTAGTTATTAATCATTCCAAAACTTCGCCATTAATAATTTCAAACTTCATTATTAATAACTTTAAAACTTAATTATTTATTTATATCAAACTTGATTATTAATAGTTCCAAAATAATTATTACTAATTTCAAATTAATTAATAATAACTCCAAAATCAATTATTAATTATTTCTAAATTTAATTATTACATAATTAAATTTTAAACAATATTCTTTGTCAATCACGACGTTAAATTTGTTTCAAACTTAAATATTCACATTTACAATTTATTCGAATTTAAATTCCAATTTTTATTCAAAACCTTGCTATTAGTCAAATAAAACTTATTTTATTTTAAATCAAACATTGACCAATCGGTTTTAATTAAATTTTATATCCTAAGTCAAAGTTATTTGGGTATTTATCATTTCAACCCGATTCCATTTCAATTCACAATCAAAACATACAAAGGGAACTTGCAGTGTGATAGCTGGGATGGTGTCAAAGTAAATAAACAAGCAATAACATCCATTCACAACAATTTAACAATTTTATTAAATAATCCCGAAATAATCGTATTAATTTACATTTGTTATTTATGCAAATTAATATAATTATTTCTAGAATCTACACTATCATTTCATGTAGATTAAAGATTATTGCATTACGGTTTTCACTTGTCGTTCAATTTCTATTTCGACTTTACACTAAATAATTAATCCGATGTACGTTAAATGGTACAAAGTGAAATTAACCAATTTCTACGTCAATTTAATTAACAATTAAAGTGTCAAGTTTAACTAATCAGTATTCAACATATGAAGGGATCAAGTTTAACAAATCAAAGTTCGACGTATATAATCCGATTTAAATTGGTTAACTATCCTATTCAAATTTACTTGCAAATTATTTGTCACTTAACAATATCAATTAACATCCAATTCAACATCACATAACAATCATTCATCAATTCAACTAGCATAAGAATATAGTCGTGAAAATTAATTCACCTTTCGTGGATAAAGAAGTTGGCGGCGAAGCAAGAAAAAGCACGAATAGAAGTCGGTACAACACGAACAACGGACACTGCAAATATCGAAAAAAGAAAACAATATTACTACAATGAAAGTTTGTATAAAATTTATAAATTAATATAAATGCATTTACCGATGACGGAGAAAAGAACGAAGGCTGAGAGATTGATGCTGTTGCGAAAGAAACTCAGTCGGTTGCTTCTGCACACAACATGAAAAGAAAAGTCGGTTACTAATTGGCGACCAAAATAGATATTGGAGTAAATACTCCTCTGCAATATCCAACAGTATTTGCCAATCTCATTTTCATATTTTTTTTCATAAACATGCCGTGACTAAAATTTTTGCAGCAACATCATCCCCTTCATCACGTTCATGCACCTTCATGCACACCCACATTACACGGTCACTCACATATGCAAGCCTTCAAAATTTTTTTTATACAAACATGACACGCTCCCAAAAGAACACAGCACGCACAAAAATGCAAGCACACATACACGCCCTAGCACACACGCCCAGCCTAGTTCAACTTTATTTTTTTTTTCTTCCTTCACGAACAGTTTCCAAACTTCCTCCCTACCCTTCACGCAAATAGTTCCTCTCCTTTGTTTTCTCTTTTTTTTGAAACAAAACACACACTCACCCCAAGTACACACACTACAACATGCACGCAACTTGTTGAATACATGCATGCAAATAATTTGCATGTCATGCATGCACGCATTGTGACGACCGCCCATGACTCCTACACTAAACAAGGAAATAGTGCGCTGTAAAATGTGCCAGGCCGCCATGGACGATCATCAGGGTAAGGTAAACACAGAATAGCCTATCGTATTACTCACAGCGCATGGATAAAATACAATAGAAAGTATACATAGTGAAGCTCTATAGAACAGAATTCTCATCATAAAAGCTCATAACAATTTGATACAATCAACTGAATAGTCAATGCATCAAGCCTCACTACATAACACTCAGAGAATCATACAAACAGCGGAACATCCGGTACATATAGTAAGAAAAATAATATGCAAAAGCCTCCAGCTCGTCTTCGTCATCAACAGCGTTATTCACAAAGAACAGCACCTGTCACCTGCTACCTAGTCTGCCCATCCCAACATGGATGAACAGCCCAAGGTAATAAGCGTTAAACATAAAACCTTGAGTCAGACAAAAGTCTTAGTGAGCAGTAAATCAACTATCAAACATACCAAAAGAGCATAAAGGGTAAAAAGGAATAGGAACCCAACCATCCCACTCCACCTCTTTCTACAGTGATAGCCCCCAGACCCACTAAGCAGGAATAAGCATAGCAAAGCAGACAATTAAAGTAAAGCAACTATCACTCGAGTCAAGGTCGGTGTTTTCCAAGTACAAACCCCCAAGGCCTAGACCAAGATCAAATAAGCACCCAGAAAACATCGCTGTTGAGCCCGAATGATGATACAACCAAACATCCATGACTCTGGCTATCACTGTTATCATTGCTTCGATATCACCGTTAATTGAATGACCGGCTCATTCTTTCATCCGTCCGTCAAGGGCTAATGGTAACCCCGGTTCTAGACATAACTCTGCACGTCGTCGCAGCCCGTGCCTAGGATTATCGAATCTACCCAGAGTACTTGGCACGTCGTCGCAGCCCGTGCCTGGGATTATCGAATCTACCCAGCATACTCTTGCTTTGAGCATGCTAGAACCTTCAATAACGATGAAATCTCAGCCTCCTAGTCATCCTCCTCGACGACTATTCTCATACTAGCTCAAGCACCTCTCGAGCCATCCATTATCAACAAACTCGAACCATATCACCGAGTTATCAACATGCTTGGGATGATCCCGTCTGGATTAAACCAAGGCTATCTCGCATCATGCTTTGCTTCATCGCATCATAGCAAAGTCCCATCTCAACATCATCATCAAATCTATCCATATGAGCTTTATCATCCGCTTCATATGCCACAAGCAGCTTTCCTCATTCAAAAGCCTTTCCACTTGGCTTTTGGTTCATCTTCGACCAACTTGTCCAAATTCAACCATCAATCAACTAACCCATAACAATCAATCAAATCAATCATTAATCCAAATAATCAATTATTCAAACAAGATCTAAATAAACGATTATAACTATAATGGCAATTCGGTAAATAAAGAGTCCAAATCTAACAAGCATGAGTTCTAAGTAACAACTTGATGAAGGATCTATCATAGGTTAACATGTAGTAGAATGGATATCAAAACTTTATGGACAATGGATCTACATGCAGACTTAAATAAAATGCATGAAATCACTATCTTTAACATACAAACAAGCCACCAATCCAATATACTCCTTTGGGTCCGTGTGAGAGATAACCACCACTCACCGAATCACCTAAACACTCCAAAAGCTACCAACTACAGATCTGGACAGCAAAGGATCTAGCTTGATCCGACAAGATTTCGCTTCAAATGATGAAATTTCTCTTCAATGGAAGGAGATCTTCAACTTTGGCTCTTAGATCTTCGATTTGATCTTCAATTTAGATGGATGGAAGCACAAGATTAGAGTGGAGAAAAGAAGTGAAGAAGTGATGTAGTCGAGCTCTCAAAATGGCAGCACTTCGTCGCTTCAAAATCTGGTGCGAAAAAGTGAACCAAACCCTTCTATTTATAGGCAGAAAATCCCTTAAGTCGGCCGCCCCCATAGGTCGTCGCCGACCTAACGACTTACCTAACACTCAGGCCGACCTACGACCTAAAGCACTGCCGACCTAATAATGAATACCATGGTGCAACCAAACGACTTAACAAACGCGGCCGACCTAACGACTTAACCAAGCTACGACCTAACGGTCTAACCCTATGGCCAACCTAACACCATACGTATGGTCTCAACGACCTACAAACCAAGCCCAATGCCGACCCAGCGACTCAACTGAGATGCCAACCTAACGACTCAACACATGCAGCCGGCCTAACTACCAAACGACTTAGGACCTATCACTCACAACCCATACGCGACTTATAGCATGCACGACCTAACACGCGCACGCGACTTAACACATAACCACTGGGTACGACCTAACCCTTGCCGACCTAACCCTTGCCGACCTAACTCCAAGACAGGTACTCCTTGGGTCGGTCAATCCCTATAGGTCGTTAACTTCTCTAGGTCGGTCCAACTAGTTAACCCCTAAGTCATTAACTCCCCTAAACCGTTAGCTCTTAGGTCGGCCCATCTCCTTAACCCACTAACTACCTTAAGTCGTTAGCCCCTTAGGCCGGTGAACTTTCTAGGTCGGCAACACCTTAAGTCGGCAACACTTAAGCCGGCCAACCACTAAGTCGGCTACCTTCTTAACTCGGCCACACTTCTCTAAGTCGCTCCGATCTACTCTGGACGACTTAAACTCTAGACGACATAACCAATACTAGCGACCTAGTGGCAACTATTCTACGATCTTTCGATCCGTAAAATATGGGTCGTTACATCCTCTCCCCTATAGGAATTTTGCCCCCGAAATTTCAAACAATCAAGAGCAACCAAAACTATTCTACATGCCTACCATCCATAGCAATCAACAAACCATGCATCCAATTACTAGCTAAGCATGCAGGATTCTAAAATTAGAACAAGTTACAAATTCATGAGATGCCACGACACCTTAGGGCCATACCTTGAAGAGTTCAGGATGAGCTGCCTTCATCCTCTCTTCCTCCTCCCATGTACAGTCGTTGACATCATCACTCCATTGTACCTTGAGAAATATAATCGTCTTCCTCCTAAGCTGTTTCGTGTTGGTTTCGACAACACGAAGCGGCTTACGAGGTCTCGTAACAACTGGACCAACCTCCAAATCTTCACAGCTATCAGCAGAAACCACTGTATTCGAGTCGTGCACATACTTCCGTAGATACGATACATGAAAAACATTGTGCACACTCGACATCTTTTCCGGTAACTCCAATTTATAGGCGAGCTTTCCAATTCGCTCGATGATCGGGAATGGTCCAACAATTCTCGGAGTCAATTTCCCTTTCTTCCCGAATCGAATAACATTCTTTAGTGGAGAAATCTTCACAAAAACCATATCACCTACGTCGAATTCGAAATCCTTACGACGCTTATTGGCATAACTTTTCTGACGGTCTTGGGCTGCCTTCATTCATCGCCGAATGATCTCTATGCAATCCGAAGTCTGTCGTATCATTTCTGACCCAAGTATCAATTTTTCTCCTGTTTCCAACCAACATGTCGGAGAGTTACATGGTCTTCCATACAATGCTTCATACGGTGCCATACCAATACTTGACTGGTAACTGTTATTATATGCAAATTCCACCAAATGAAGATGATCCTCCCATGATCCTCTGAAATCTAAAACACATGCTCTAAGGAGATCTTCTAAAACTCGGTTGACTCTCTCGGTCTGTCCATCTGTTTGGGGGTGATAAGCTGTACTCAAACACAACTCGGTTCCCAAAACTTCTTGGAAGCTCTTCCAAAATCCACTAGTGAACAATGGGTCTCGATCGCTCACTATACTCTTCGAAATACCATGTAATCGAACTACGCACTTAACATACAACTCAGCCAATTTTGATGCAGTCCTAGTAGATCGAACAGGAATGAATCTTGCACTATTAGTCAAACGATCTATGATGACTCAAATCCCTTCATTCCCTGCTCTGGTTCTAGGTAACCCATCAATAAAATCCATCGATATTTTCTCCCACTTCCATGTAGGAACTTCTAATGGCTGAAGCAATCCACTTGGCTTCTTCTGCTCGGCTTTTACCAACTGGCAGTTCATACATTTGGAAATAAAATTTCCAACATCCTTCTTCATACCTTCCCAGTAATAGGTTCTCTTCATATCCCGATACATCTTATTTCCACCTGGATGAATTGTCAACTTCGAGTGATGACTTTCCTTAAGAACTTCATCTCTCAATCCATCTATATCGGGAACAACCAGTCGTCCTTGCTTCCGAAGCCAACCCTCTTGATCGACTTCGAATCCTTTATCCTTTTCTGGGTTTAATCCAGATTCCAAATCTCGGATAGTCTTGACAAGTTTATTGTCTCGCTTTTGGCTCTCGCCAATTCTTTCCACAAGAGTAGGTCTTATCGATAAGTTTGCCAACATCTCAGGTTCCAATCCACATCTAGGCCTGAAGTCAAATCCAGCTAAATACTCGAGACTCTTCCATTCTGAAAACATGGCTCCTAATCCTACATGCCTTCGACTTAACGCATCTGCCACTGCGTTACCTTTTCCTGGGGTATAGGCTATACCAAAATCATATGATGCTAAAAACTCTAGCCATCGTTGCTGCCGGAGATTCAAATCTTTTTGGGAGAAGAGATACTTCAACGACTTATGGTCTGTAAACAACTCAAATAGAACTCCCAATAGATAATGTCTCCACATCTTCAAAGCAAACACAATCGCCGCTAACTCCAAATCATGAGTCGGATAATTCCTTTCATGCGGCTTCAGTTGTCGACTTGCATACGCAACAACTTTATCCCTTTGCATCAGCACTGCTCCAAGTCCAGTACCACATGCGTCGGTGTAAACCACCATCTCATCATTCCCACCTGGAATAGTCAAAACAGGAGCACTTGTCAGTCGCTCTTTCAGGATTCCGAAAGCTTGCTCACACTTAGCATCCCATCTGAACACTTGGTTCTTTTTCGTCAATCCTGTTAATGGTGCAGCTATCTTGGAAAAGTCTTTGATAAACCGACGATAATATCCTGCTAATCAAAGAAAACTTCTCACATCAGGTGCATTCTTAGGTCTAACCCAATCCTGGATTGCTGCCACCTTAGCGGGATCAACCGCTATTCCATTTCCAGAGATAATATGGCCTAAGAACCTCACTTCGCTCTTCCAGAAGTGACACTTTGAAAACTTAGCCTTCAGCTGATGTTTCCGCAAGATTTCCAAAACAATACGCAAGTGCGTCTTTTGCTCTTCTTCAGTTCTAGAATAAATCAGGATATCATCCACGAACACAAGTACGAACTTGTTCAACTGATCTCTGAACACTCTATTTATAAGATCCACAAAATATGCTGGTGCATTGGTCAATCCAAACGGAATTACCAGCCACTCATAGAATCCGGATGGTGTCCTAAAAGCAGTCTTTGGAACACTATCCTTTGCCACTCTCAACTGGTGAAATCCCGTTGCCAAATCCATCTGAGAAAACACCTTAGCTTCGTGAAGCTGATCAAACAAGTCATCTATTCTCGGCAATGGATACTTGTTCTTCTTAGTCACTTTATTCAGCTCACGATAATCCACACACAACCTCAACGATCCATCCGCTTTGGTTGCAAACACAACTGGTGCACCCCATTCGGACACACTATGCCGAATGAATCCTTTCTGTAAAAGGTCATCAATTTGCACCTTCAACTCTTGTTGTTCCCTAGGCGCCATCCGCCTAAGAGGCATCACAACGGGTCTGTCTCCCTTATCTAGATCGATACAAAGCTCGATCTCTCTATGCGGTGGTAACCCTTTGACCTCGTCAAAGACATCCTCAAATCCATTCACAATAGGCACTGATGACAGTCCATCCCGTGGAACAACTAGCGAATACATGAAGCTCATGAAGACGCCTTCTTCATGCTTACATCGTATCACAACCTTTTGCCCTTCCACATTCTCGACTGTCACCTCCAGCCTCTTACAATCAACCCTTGCCGCATATTTCCTAAGCCAGTCCATACCCAAAATAATTCCGAACCCCGCAAGTTCAAAACAAAACAATCACAAACAAAAGAGCAATCATGACTCGATATAACTAGACCACGGCATACCGTACATAAACAAGACGAACCCCCAACTGGATTAGTCACAACCAATGGTCTATCAACAATATCCGGTTCCAAACCCAACCGGCCTACAAGGTCACTACAAACAAAGGAATGCGGCGCCCTAGTATCAAATAACACTCTAACTGGAACACCACAAATGGAAAGAGTACCTTGAACCACCACACTCTTTCCCTCCTCTTCAGCAGTAGGAGCCTTCAAAGATGATGGCACAGCCCCCAAAGCATAAGCTTGCACAATCTGCTTGTCCTTCCTCGGTTCCGGACAATTCTTCCTGAAATGCCTCGGTTTGTCACAGTTGCGGCACTTCGCCGGCACCTTTGGATTCTTACAATCTCTGGAGAGATGTCCCTTCTGCTGACAGTTGTAGCAGGTCGCTTCACCCTTCGGCCTCTTGTGGCCATCCTTACCCCTCTGTTGCTGCTGCTTCCTTTTCTTGTTTTCACCCTGCCGTGTTTTAGACCCTTCCTTAGTTACAGCAACAACAGATCCTTCTTTAGGAAACAGATTCTCATGCCTGAGAGCTTTCTCCACAAGCTTCTCAAATGGGTCATCCAAATGATCCACCAACTGCCTCCCAAGGTAACCGTCCAAGCCTGTCACGAACTTCTCATTCTTTTGATAGGGAGATTCAATATATAACCGAGCATACTTAGACAAAGCTTCAAACTCAGAAACATACTCAAGAACTGGTCTTCCACCCTGCTTGAGCTCCACAAACTTCTTAAACAGAACGGATTTCTGAGCTGTAGAAATGAACTTAGCTTCAAATCTAGCTTGGAATTGCTCCCAAGTAATTTCTTCCTCTGGAGTATCTATGGTGATAGAGTTCCACCAATCCGAAGCTCTACCTTGAAGCTGTCTTGATGCAAGCTTCCTCTTAGTTGCGTCCTCAATTCCCAAATCACCAAAAATTCTTCTACAAGCATCTATCCATCTCTAGACTTCAATGGTTGATTCTGTCCCCAAGAAAACCATCCCTCCAAGAGCAGTATAGTCTTTACACAACTTAGCAAAATCCACTGGTTTTGGGGCTTGAACTTGAACTCCAACATCTACTGATGGCCCTGGAGCTGGCATCCTTCTCATGATCGAAGTCATTATAGCCTCGAACATAGAAGCATAATCAGCAGCCCCCTCAACAGTACGGCCTTCCCTAGCAGCTGGTCTCCCTCTTCGACTCATTCCTAATATCTAAAAGAAATGATTAATATATCCTGAGAAACAACTACATAAGAAGTTCAAATCCTTCTAAGCTACTATATTATATATAGTAATCAACCATCAAAATTAAAATTACGTCTCTCATACGTAGTTACGTCAGCGAGCGTTGGCTAAAATCGATTAACCAAAGCTCTGATACCAAATGTGACGACCGCCCATGACTCCTACACTAAACAAGGAAATAGTGCGCTGTAAAATGTGCCAGGCCGCCATGGATGATCACCAGGGTAAGGTAAACACAGAATAGTCTATCGTATTACTCACAGCGCATGGATAAAATACAATAGAAAGTATACATAGTGAAGCTCTATAGAACAGAATTCTCATCATAAAAGCTCATAACAATTTGATACAATCAACTGAATAGTCAATGCATCAAGCCTCACTACATAACACTCAGAGAATCATACAAACAGCGGAACATCCGGTACATATAGTAAGAAAAATAATATGCAAAAGCCTCCAGCTCGTCTTCGTCATCAACAGCGTTATTCACAAAGAACAGCACCTGTCACCTGCTACCTAGTCTGCCCATCCCAACATGGATGAACAGCCCAAGGTAATAAGCGTTAAACATAAAACCTTGAGTCAGACAAAAGTCTTAGTGAGCAGTAAATCAACTATCAAACATACCAAAAGAGCATAAAGGGTAAAAAGGAATAGGAACCCAACCATCCCGCTCCACCTCTTTCTACAGTGATAGCCCCCAGACCCACTAAGCAGGAATAAACATAGCAAAGCAGACAATTAAAGTAAAGCAACTATCACTCGAGTCAAGGTCGGTGTTTTCCAAGTACAAACCCCCAAGGCCTAGACCAAGATCAGATAAGCACCCAAAAAACATCGCTCTTGAGCCCGAATGATGATACAACCAAACATCCATGACTCTGGCTATCACTGTTATCATTGCTTCGATATCACCGTTAATTGAATGACCGGCTCATTCTTTCATCCATCTGTCAAGGGTTAATGGTAACCCCGGTTCTAGACATAACTCCGCACGTCGTGGCAGCCCGTGCCTAGGACTATCGAATCTACCCAAAGTACTTGGCACGTCGTCGCAGCCCGTGCCTGGGATTATCGAATTTACCCGGCATACTCTTGCTTTGAGCATGCTAGAATCTTCAATAACGATGAAATCTCAGCCTCCTAGTCATCCTCCTCGACGACTATTCTCATACTAGCTCAAGCGCCTCTCGAGCCATCCATTATCAACAAACTTGAACCATATCACCGAGTTATCAACATGCTTGGGATGATCCCGTCTGGATTAAACCAAGGCTATCTCGCATCATGCTTTGCTTCATCGCATCATAGCAAAGTCCCATCTCAACATCATCATCAAATCTATCCATATGAGCTTTATCATCCGCTTCATATGCCACAAGCAGCTTTCCTCATTCAAAAGCCTTTCCACTTGGCTTTTGGATCATCTTCGACCAACTTGTCCAAATTCAACCATCAATCAACTAACTCATAACAATCAATCAAATCAATCATTAATCCAAAAAATCAATTATTCAAACAAGATCTAAATAAACGATTATAACTATAATGGCAATTCAGTAAATAAAGAGTCCAAATCTAACAAGCATGAGTTCTAAGTAACAACTTGATGAAGGATCTATCATAGGTTAACATGTAGTAGAATGGATATCAAAACTTTATGGGCAATGGATCTACATGCAGACTTAAAGAAAATGCATGAAATCACTATCTTTAACATACAAACAAGCCACCAATCCAATATACTCCTTTGTGTCCGTGTGAGAGATAACCACCACTCACCGAATCACCTAAACACTCCAAAAGCTACCAACTACAGATCTGGACAGCAAAGGATCTAGCTTGATCCGACAAGATTTCGCTTCAAATGATGAAATTTCTCTTCAATGGAAGGAGATCTTCAACTTTGGCTCTTGGATCTTCGATTTGATCTTCAATTTAGATGGATGGAAGCACAAGATTAGAGTGGAGAAAAGAAGTGAAGAAGTGATGTAGTCAAGCTCTCAAAATGGCAGCACTTCATCGCTTCAAAATCCGGTGCCAAAAAGTGAACCAAACCCTTCTATTTATAGGCAGAAAATCCCTTAAGTCGGCCGCCCCCATAGGTCGTCGCCGACCTAACGACTTACCTAACACTCAGGCCGACCTACGACCTAAAGCACTGCCGACCTAATAATGAATACCACGGTGCAACCAAATGACTTAACAAACGCGGTCGACCTAACGACTTAACCAAACTATGACCTAACGGTCTAACCCTATGGCCAACCTAACACCATATGTATGGTCTCAACGACCTACAAACCAAGCCCAATGCCGACCCAGCGACTCAACTGAGATGCCAACCTAACGACTCAACACATGCAGCAGGCCTAACTACCAAACTATTTAGGACCTATCACTCACAACCCATACGCGACTTATAGCATGCACGACCTAACACGCGCACGCGACTTAACACATAACCACTGGGTACGACCTAACCCTTGCCGACCTAACCCTTGCCGACCTAACTCCAACACAGGTACTCCTTGGGTCGGTCAATCCCTATAGGTCGTTAACTTCTCTAGGTCGGTCCAACTAGTTAACCCCTAAGTCGTTAACTCCCCTAAACCATTAGCTCTTAGATCGGCCCATCTCCTTAACTCACCAACTACCTTAAGTCGTTAGCCCCTTAGGCCGGTGAACTTTCTAGGTCAGCAACACCTTAAGTCGGCAACACTTAAGCCGGCCAACCACTAAGTCGGCTACCTTCTTAACTCGGCCACACTTCTCTAAGTCGCTCTGATCTACTCTGGACGACTTAAACTCTAGACGACATAACCAATACTAGCGACCTAGTGGCAACTATTCTACGATCTTTCGATCCGTAAAATACGGGTCGTTACACGCGTAAATATCCAATTTTTTTATATAGCATGGCCGAGATCTTTCCTCTATGCTTCCCCCCCTCAGCATATTACTACCTCCTCCCTAACTTCATGCTGCACTTACTCCCACACGGTAACACCAACACACGCACATCAACACACTGCACCCAACATACACACCGCATACACATGGTGGCACAGGGATGTTTCGGTCTGTAATGGTGGCAAGGAGTATAGGTGATGGCGGTGGCACAGGTGGAGCTATGCGTTGTGGTGTGTGAAGGTAGAGTCGATCGGCAGAGGCTTGGCGAGGTTCGAGTTGCGGTGGTCATCGGTTGGTGGGCGGCTATTTAGGGAAGTTGTTCGGTGGTCGGAGCAGTGGGAACTAGGTGTGGTGATTGAGTGGAGATGAAGATCTGAGGTGGTGATGCGCCGGCCGGAGGGGTGGCGTAGGCGCAGTCACGGGTTTTGGTGGGGTGGAAGTGTGTTTCAGGGAGATGGCTGGAGTGGGATTTGCACCTTTTTTTTTTGAAAGGTGTTGTTTTTTTATTGTACAGAAAGAAAAAGAAAAGGTGAGGAAGAAGATAGGAGTTTGGATGTTTACCTGAAACTTGCAAATGGAAAAAAAATGGAAACAGTGAATGAATGAAATCTAGAGGTGTTTCCTTTTAACTTTGAAATCCACGTATTCATTTTTTCTGAGAAATGAGGAGTTACAACCCTTCCCAAAGTTACCCCAGCTTCCAACTACCGCCTTAAATGCGAAGTTGAGATTTTTATTTTCAAATTTTTGAATGTAAATGGGCTACAATTTAGGGCTGAATATTATTTAACCGGTCCGTCCGGAACCGTTAAATTAACACGAATATTTTACGTCGGACTCCGATTTACGTGAATGAATATACCGTTTTGATCAGTGCGACGAGGTGATTCCAACGGTACACAGATTATTATGATACGATGGTTTTATAAAATTCGCATTTACGCCGCTAAAATTGCACGTTTTGCAAAACAATTTAAACGGAGCAGGCGATGACAGTTTTTGACGAAATGAATTTCATAATCATTATCAGAATAATTTTTAGAACCTAACTGTGTAAAAATATTTGGATTTGGAAGATAAGTTTTACACAGCTTTATATGGACTGATATACAGTAAAACGCGAACGAAATTTACTGTGATATTTTCCGACGAAATTTTTTCTATGCTCATATCTAACTAGACGTATCTCATAAATAAAGTTTGGACGTAAATTGAGATCTTTTATAAATTTCAAAATTTTTATATTAAAACGATGGATTTAAAATTTTAAATTGGGCTGAAAAAGTCAGGGTCGTTACAAAGATAGTAATGTGGCATGTTTGTTCGATCTCGGAACAACTTGTATGGATGAATGCTAGCATTGTATCTCTAGCTGGAGGGCAGTTTTAGCATTCCAAAATGGTTTGCTAGTATGAAAGAAGGTAAACGTAGCCTCAAACCTCACAACTGGGGAAAATGGAAAAAAACAAGGCATGCAACGGAGCTATGTAGTCAACTACTATTTGAAGCGGTCATCCCGTTCTAGATTGTTCCTTTTTGGGTTGTTTTGAACGCAGCACCATGGTAGCATAATCCCTCGGTATCAAGGGTTGAGGTAATCTGGTTCGTCATGTTAAAGGGGTAGCCGGCTCTGTGTTAGCAATGATAGATCAAGTCAGGGTCTAACCCTTGGTGCATTTTCTAGAGGTATCCTACCGAAAGATAGTTCCTTACCTTGTCATTGTTGGAATCCATTCTCCAGTACGAGCCTTATGGACTTTGTTGTTCCTAACTATGTTGAATTATGAGGTGCAAGCATTTCAGCTATTTTCTCTATTTACTTTAAATCTAGACACTATTATAATATCACTAGATTTTATATAGAAACGTTTTGGTTATTATAAGATAAAAACACATCCGTGTCTATGTATGGCGTGTTCTTACGAAATACCCTTGTTTTGAAGGTTTTTATAATGTTAAATATATGCATTACTATATCAGACTTATGTCTACCCCAGAGTTTATTTTCCCTTTTCCTAAACTCTTGGGTGCTCAAAATTTGCATAGGCAGACAAGTAGTTCAAGTTTTTTCTCAGATTCACCTTGGAGGAGATTGGAGGGGGTGGCTTTATCGATAGCTAGTTATTTTTCTTGTTTCCACTGTGCTATATTTATATTGTATCTTAGGTAGAGACGGACTGTTATAACTGTCCTGGGTAAAATATTTATTAGTATGACTTTGATGTAACATCTTTGAAATGACTTTGTAATATATTATGTTGAGTAATCTACATTGTTTCATTGCGTTGTGAGATTCTGTGTTGGTTAGTTTCTTCTGTTTTGTCCTTTCTTTCTTATCCCATAACAATCTGCTTTCCGGCACTTGGTTTCTCAGCATGTGAATACCATGGAAGTATTAGTATCGATGTCAAAGGATTGAAAAGGCAGGTCGTTACATTTGGTATCATAACTTAGGTTAAGCGAACACTTAGCCTTTAGTGGGGTAAACTCATTATAGGTAGGGTCAATAATGCCCTAGAATGAGTATATATATATATATATATATATATATATATATATATATATGAGTGTGTGTGTATGAGTGCGTATTTGTTGATGAATAAAATGTTTTATATTGTCTTGTTTGACATGTTAAATGGCTTAAAAATTCTGGTCGATGCGCTTGATCAACGTTATCGGTAGGCATTTCCTAAACACTTGAACAATTTCAATAGACATAATATTGTTTTGAATTTGGTAAATGAAATAAATTTACCTAGGAATATATTTTTTATATATAAAAAGGGATTATTCTCAACAATTTTGCAGTTATCTATGAGGAGAGTGGGTTTGGGATTAATATATTTAAATTATTAGCATTTAGGGTTTAACTTGTCATGCTCATCTAGTTTTGAGCATTGACATTGTAATAATCCTAATTTTGACTAACATTGTTTAGGACATTTAATTAGATAAGTTAAATGAAATAATGTAGATAGTTAAGGGATTGAGATTTGTTAATGAATAAGGGGTCGTGCATTAATGAATGTATAAATAAAGGAGAATTAAAAATAAGTAAGTAGGAGGAATATGACAAGGTCAAAATAGGAATAGCCTTTGTTTTTATACCCTAAACCCTTCTACCCTTCATTTCTTATTCACTTCAATATTCACAAGCAAAACTAAAACACTAATGAGCTCGTCCGGCCACCATTAAGGAGATTCAAGAAGAAGAAAAGCTAGGATTCAAGTAGAAAGCTTAGGCAAATCAATCAAATGGAAAATCTCAACCTTATTAACACTAAGCTAAGATGAATAATTTGATTTACATCTCATTTTTGATAATGATTTCGGTTTCAAGGTTTTATCCAAACTATTTTGTAAATAATATGCCATGTTATGTTTGTTTAAATGGATATATATATATACACACATATATACATACATACTTGTTGATGATTTATATTGTTTCATATAGATTATATGATAAATTCAAATTGAAAAACCTACTAAATGACATCAAAGTGATATACGTTACTGATATATGGTCAAAAAAATTATTGTGGAAGTGGGTTTCAATTTTCTTAATTTTCCAAGTTATTGTGCATTTATTATGAATTTTATATGAGATAAAATAGTTAATATTGGATCTAAATTATTTAAGGGGATATTATAATGATTTTGAGTCTGAAATTTACATATGTTAGAAAACATATTAAAAGTGAATTATGGCGATTTTTGGGAAAATTTCCTAAGTATATTACTATGGTTATAAAATTATTTAATTTAAGAGACTTAAATGTTTTATATGTTTTATCGAAAGGGATGGCTTATTTGCTTAAATTAATTTAAATTGTTAATTGTGAATTCGGTAGCCTTTTAGAAAAAGGATTTTTATAAAGAAATGGAAACCAATTACATTTTGACAAATTAGGCAAGTTAGGTGAAAAGAAATTACCTTGAAAGGCATAAAATCAATTTTATTTTGATTTACCACTTTGCTACTTCCTTAGCCAGCTTTCGTCAACATGCCTAGAAGGCCTTTCGTATCTATTCGAAACCAATGCACATGATATTAAGCAAATTTTATGTAGAGTAATGGATAAAAGGAAGAAGGGATGATGGGGTCGAAGGAATTCTTTCGAAGGGGTTGTTCTATCTTGTCTTTGTATTTAACAAAAAGTGGCTTTCGAACAAGTTGCTCCTTGCCTTTGTTTTTAGAAAAGAAATTTCGAAAGAGTTACCACTTACTTATGCTTTAAAAGAAGCTTTCTAAAGGAGGGCCATTTCTGAACTTGTTCAAAACAAATGATGTCGTATTCATACCTTTCGAATTAGTCAAGACTGCTTTTCTTTATAACCTTAAAACAACGTATTCGAAAGGTTGTTTTCATCTTTTTACTTTGAAGCCGCCTTGCCAATGCTTCCAAAAGGGCCCATTTAGCTGCTTTTAATCAATGGTGTCAGAGGCAATGGTTTTGTAAAGGTGGACTTCAAAACTATCCTCTTTCTTTTATTTGAGAATTATGCTTGCGAAAGCAATCCTTCGCCTCTGTTCTTTATGACCCTTTAGTTATATAAAAGGTTTATGTAACGACCTAGATTTTTCGTCATTTTATTTTGAATATTTAAATGGTTTAAACATTGGATTTGGAATTATAGTTTAGTTAGTAAGGTTTTAAAATAGAAATTTTATGTGATTTCGTAATTTTTGGAAATCGTCGATTTAATCGATGCATTGAAATAGCGATACGGGACACAGTCTCAGAATCCAACGAAACAAGTTCCATTGGATCCGTAATAGTGTGCTATGAGCAATTTAAAATTTCATAGCATTTGGAGTTACCGTATGGTCGTATGGGATATAAACGCATTGAATTTAATATCGAAAATTCAATATAATAATTGGGTCCAAAAGCTATCTTCTCCATACGATCGAATTAGGACTCGAAACCTTTTCAGTTGCATTCGAAATAGGGGTATAACATTATGAATGCCTAGCAGCATGCCTCGATAGGGGTTCAAAATTTTGAGTTACGTAAATCGAGATATTTTGATTTATAAAAGAAAAGGCATATCAAACACTTCACCTTTCTCATTCAAACATGCAACACTCCTTTCTCCCTTCAAATCACGTTCCCCGCTTCTTTTATGTTAAATCCACAAAATCAAATCGAATGAAATAAAAAGCGTCCTCTCCTTACCTTCTTCTAAATGAAATCCAAATCGTAGAAAATAAAAAAACGACTTAGTCGCGATAGTTCTCATTGTCGAGTGTGAGCCGAAGGGGAAGGGCGATGGCGAATGCATGCTTTTTGAAGTGGTGAGGCACAGTCATATTGAGAGAATGGTTGCCATGAGTGGTTAGGGGAGGTCAACTTCGACGATTTGTTGTGGATATCTGGCGGCTCGGCAAGCAGGTGGCGCACGAGATGGTAGTCACGATGGTTGAGAAGAGGTGTTGTTCGAGTCATTTTGGGTTTTGGAGCTCGTGCTTGGTCGTGACTTGGTGGGAGCTCTTGCTAGAGCTACAGACGTTGGCAGTGGCCTAGTGATGTACATGAGGAAACGGTGATGGTCGGTGGCAAGGCAGGCCGTGGTCGTTCGTACAAAAAGATAGTGAAGGAGGGGAAAGTCACGAGTCTATGGCGTGAACTGGTAAAGGTAAAGCTATTATTTAAGAAAAAATTTAGTTAACTTATATGTTAATTAGAATATTGATTACATTAATTAGGATACCTATATATAAATTATATTATGAAAATGAATATTTATAAATTGAATAATTCATTCATGCGAGGTCCAAATCACGAAATCGATCACGTTGGATTCGTAGCTACGATATCTAAATAATAGAGTTAAAATTGGAATGGGTTGCAATTAAAATCAAGGTGAGTAAAATATCACTCATTTGGATTGCTAGTATAATTTGAAATGTTGAATTTAAATTATTGGTTGTTTGGCTGAATTTATAAATTTTTATCAGTTTGGATGTTATATATATATATACATATATATGGGTAGTTGGATATAAACCAAGCAATTGGAGTGAATGAGACCCTATGCACCCCGCATAAAAGAGAATGACCCTATATACCGCGATATCCCCCTCGAAGTAGGATGGGTATTTTTATGTTGTAGTAACATATGTGTATGTAGAAAAACAGGTTGGAGAGATCCAACTAGATTTTTCAAATTTGTACTAATTTTTTTTCATGTATAATAATATCTGATGTGTTAGAATAATCTGTTATAGATTATTGTTGTGGTATGAATTATTAGATGCTATAGTAGCACTAGCCTAACTTTTTTGGTATTTTAAATACCATAAATATTATATTTGGTATTCGAAAAGATTAAAAGGAGATTTTGAAAATAAAAATATTCGAATAAAAATTTGGATTATTTTGGGTAAAAACAATAATTGATTTTGGTTTGTATTTAACTATTTGTAAAAATATTTTAAATAGAGAATTTAAATAATTTATATAGAAGATTTCTAAAAGATGGACTTTTAAACGAAATTTCTGGAAAAATGAAAAGGAGTCACTACAACAAAAATACTCTTTCACAACTGCCAAAAACAGTTGTAATAGGTCTACTACAACTGGCACCCGCCAGTCTTTATATCCGCAGTTGTAATAGAACAGGATTATTTTACAACCGGTACGTACAGTTGCATAAGCAGTTGTAAAAAGTCTTTTTACAACTCCAAATAGCAGTTGTAAAAGAATTATTTACAACTGTTTTCGGCAGTTGTAAAAGTCTTTTTACAACTGCTATTTACACTTGTATTAAAGTTTATCGCAACAGCCAAAACCAGTTATTAGACTCTTTTGCAACTGTCAGTGGCTGTTGTAATAGAATCTTTTACAACTTCTTTTCACAGTTGTAAAAGACTTATTTACAACTGTTTATGACAATTGTAATACATTTTTTAACAACTATTTTCGCCAGTTGCGTTAACATTTTACAACAGTTTGTAATAGTCGTAGTAGGATCTACTATAACTAGTGTTGATTGTTGCAACAAATACTTTTACAACTGCTACAAAATACTATAATTCATATTTTCACAATTGGTATTAACCAAAAATTTCCTGATATTATAATTAAAAACAATATTTCGTTAATAATAACCACAATCATTCAAATACTTAAAACAACACGAACCATTAACATTCAAAAATAATTCAAGTTTACACCATTTATGAATTCATAACTCCATTCCAAAACATAACTAAATCCATAACATAAATTAGTAAAAGTAGGTATACGTACTAATCACAAGAGATAAATTCTTTCTACCAAGCGATAGACATCCTAACCGCTTGTCCACTTGCATAGATATATGAAATATGATTAAATAGAAGAGCTTCCGGATCCACCACCGCATCAATCCAAACTTTCCAAGCATCTTCTCATTCTTACCCCTAGATACAACAAGTTCAAGCTTCTTTCTCCAAGGGATCAACCTGGAAAAAAAATCCTAATATGTAAAAAATTTACGTTATACTAATTAGTATAAGACTGTTTTGATATGTAACGACTATGTATAATATCAAAAAAAAAACAACCACGTGTGATACGATGTAAAATTGCGTTGATACACTTCTATCAAAAACTCGAGTAAATCAATATATGATTTGATAAGTTGTATCTTTTTGATACGAAGAGAAATTTATTGTGAGGCCTATATTGATAGATATTTATGAACATTTTTCATACAAGCACTCTATGTCCTTCATCATAGTGTACATATATTCATTGCTTTATCCATCATTTTGCACTTTAAATATGCGCCTATTATCTCAGTTTATGCTCTTGTATCTAACTATTTACAGACATAGAAATATTACATGATTGGAGTAATTTTGATTTATGTGATTCAAAATATGGGCTGCCAACCAGATATCTAGAGATTCAAAATGTGGACTGCCCAAGAGATATCAGGCGATTCAAAGTATGGACCGCCTAATGGTATTGCCTAACAGACATCAGGACAGGTGAATTATAATGAGTTTAACCAAAAGTTTATAAATGCTTTAGCCTCAATAATTGGAATTTTGACTTTCAAAAAATATAATTTCATTTTTGTTACATATAAGTTCTTAATTTCTTTGATTATAGGTCAATAGAGTTGTTCTTACATTTCATTTTCTTCAGCATATAATATTTGTTTGAAGCACATAATAAATCTTTCAAATATTACATAGAGTTCAGTATATGATATTGGCTTATTGTGGTTGTTTCAAATATCAATATTATTTCAAAAGTTATAATAGAGTTCATCCTTTACTGAATAGAAAAACTAATCCAACATGGAAGATGAGTCAAGATAAAAAATGTGAATAAATATTCATGATAAGCTATCTGCTGTAAAAATATTGATGAGCTTTGAATTAGATTTATTTTCTCATTAACTCCATCATTTATAAGGCAATATTGGCCTTAGAGGAAAAAGGGAGAATTTTCTATAGGTTATGTAGAACAACATTTTCATAAGATGAGGTTTACATGTCTGTATTCACTGACACTCTGTTTTACAAACATTGTGGACTTTATCTGAAGTAACCAATGATTTTGGGGGTAAACAAAAGTAAATCAAGAGTTTCTTTTGATCCAATATTTAGGGAGTAAAGAGAAGTAAGTCAAGAGTTTCTTTTGGTCGAATAGTCTTTCTAATTAGAATCACCGTGAAAAAATTAAGATACACGGTTATAATCGATATTACCAGCAACCACTCAGTTATCAGTTTACCATTCCTCGTCTTAATTCCTTTGAAGACCAGTAACTCATATAGATTTTTCTCGATGAAAGAAGCTCAGATGGGTGTAAATATTAAATTTCAAAAACTTCAGTATATAATAATTGATTACAAAACTGACTTTTGTATATGCTATCCCCTGGCAACTACTTATGAATACATTAATATAATCGCAATAAGAAACCACATTACACAGTAAGTATGCGACCTAGATTTGAATGTGTCCTCTACAATTTATAAATTATATATTGCAAGGAATAATATTTTCGATATCCTTAGGTTTTTTATTCAAGATATATCTAGTTTTTGGTGAAAAATAAATTTGTTAAGAATCTAACTAATTACCCTTTATGCACAACTACGTAGAAACAGAAGATGAATACTAAGAGTAAGGAAGAGACATGAATAAACTCACCTTACTATAGCAACTTTTGTTAGATTATGTAACATCGAAATGCTATTTTAATGTTACAGCTGCTGACTTGAAATTGAGAAGACTGTATACTGAAACATATATACTATATACTGAAGATATATTTGCAGAGATAAGTTTGATTAAGGAGAAAATGAGGTTGCTTGAAGTGGTGATTTTTTGATGTCAACAAATGGCGGTTACAGTAGCAAAAGGAAAATTTAGTTGTTTTGAGTTACGACAAAACAGACGAAACATGAGTAAACTAGATGGTTACCTGTTAACGAATTCTTCCATGCATTCTATTCATCTGTTGTCATTTCCTTCTCAAACTATGCTGTTCAAATATGAAAGTCATAAAAAAGAATGATATATGCATGCAGATAAGATAAACAAACTGCACAATTGGTTTGGCACTGAATATAATTTTACCGCTATTCTCCGTATTGATATCCAACTAGTATTGTCTGTGCCAAGTCTTCAATGGAAAAGAAAGAATATACATGAGAAATATATCCAAATTGTTAATAATTGAAGCCATAAGATATAAAACTTCATCAAAACATGTAACATAAGTATCTTGTTAAAAATTAAAGATCGTTATAGCTAGTTAAAATTGTATTTGGTTAGTCGACATTAAGGAAATAGGATACTAGGACTTAAGATTGTATTTTTTATATATAAGATCATTGTAAATGTAATAAAAGAGAAATGTTAATTGTACAAAGACCTTGACAACATAATAAAACTATAGGCAATGTAGCTGAGCAATGTAGCAATGTAGCAAAGTTTTCTAGAAAGTTAGCCTATTAAGAACAACATAATAAAACTATAGGCAATCCATAAATTGTAATATGGTTGTTTTGTTGTAGTGGATGTAGCCGCGAAAAGATTTAGGATTGGAACCCAAAGATATTTTGGTTAGGGAGCCTAAATGATGGTAAATTGCTTTACAATTGTTGTTTGATTGTTGACATTAAAAAGGGGGCAATTCCATTTTGTATTCTTTATATTATCAATATTATTTCTATTTTCCTATTTATGTGTAGTCGATAGTACTTTAAATAAAGGACATACTAAGTGTTTATATAAAGAATATCAAATCTTCATTTTTTTTAAAATAATATGGTCTTATGCACAGATGGCTTCAAATGATCTACAAAGTACCTATAATGGGAGTTTATCATATTTATAAAATATTGCTGCCTAACTAGAAAAGGAAAAATAGTAATGTCATTCAAGTTTGGTGTACTTATTTATTTGATTAGATAGTGAAGCTCCAAGGCTCCAAGGAACAAAAATGACATATTTCTTTGATCAAACAAAACATAAATGGTAAAATAATTGTTAATTACATGATGAAAATTATGAGATAATTAGTATATAAATAATTCTCTCCTAACTTGTAGTCTCTTACCTGACAATCTGATAAAATGTAACCTTAATCTTATAGCATTTTCAAATGATAGAGGTACCCTACCCGTGAACTCAAGTACCGATTTTATATGTGAGAATAAATATATCTAAGCCTCACCTATTATTTACTACACTTGATTTCACTCGTATTCATAGCATCTCCCTTTGAATGAGATAATTAATTACGATTTTTTTTGGATGGCGGGTGTGGAAATTTTATTTGGACAAACTTACTTGCAAAGACAAAAAACTTCCAACTATTAAGATTTTATTGTGTCTATTTTTATCTTAATAGCTACCTCGATTGGACCAACCCGTCTGATCGACCATAACATGGCTATAGATAAAGGAAAGTTCAAATCAGTAAACATTATATCCTACATAACTGTGGTTACATTTTATCGAGTGAATTATTTATACTAATCTAAGACGATCTACCACTACCCGGTCCGGTTCCACATCTTCCCGTCCAATTCCGACCTCCACCACTAACCCTTAATGTGTTTCGACCTAAGTCATCCATATTATGATCACATTTGATATAGTTTGCAAATTCGTGTTGGTGCTAGGTTGTTTTCAAGCTGATTGATTAACTTTCTACTATGCTGTTATTATTTCAAATTGAGGTTGTCGTAGGTGAATGTGTACTATTTTGATTTAGTGGATAAGGTTGTTGATTTGTAATATTGATTCCCATAATTTTATGGTTGTTATGATTAGAAATTTTGACATTGAAACGAAAAATTTTGTACGAAATTGTATTCAGTATTTGAGTTAGGCTGGTATAATGTTGTCATGTATGTTCAAATACATGTTGCCGTTGAGAACCATTTTTGATCAATTCGCTGAATGGCTTAGAAGCTAAACTACGGTGATCCAAATTTTTAGAAAGCAAAGCTACATAAAGCCTCAGACTCCATACAAACATTAAAAAGAAATACATATGCTTCTTTATCTTATAAACATAGAAAGATGTTTTCACGTGTACAAACAACGCTATACTAATTCCTCAGAAGTATTTCACTTGAAGCAATATCATTAGGTGGCTGATTTTAGCAATTTAATTATAGTGATAGAACCCAAAACTCTACTGTTTGACAAGTATGAACAGTAATATGTCAAGAATGGAAGCTGCTGAAAAAATAAGATCAATAGAGTGAAAATAGTAAGATTCAAAGAATGGAAGCTACTGAAAATCAAAATTACCCATAAATTGTGACTGCTTTGCTTGTCAGTGCACTTCTAAGATACACTTCATGACGTTCACCTTAGAAGTCTCATTCCCTGTGAGGAGATTCATCAGTTGATGTACAGTTAAAATTCTCCAAGGTTAAAAGGTAAAGAAGATACGGATGCCAAAAATATTTTTACCGTTTTAATATTTAGTTGGAAATTTTTTGGTACTCATTGAAGTGGATTCATGTCACCTTTAGTTTATAACTTGTACTATATTGAAAAGAATCCCAACTTTAGTTTTTCTAAGCACTCCACTACTATAATATGTAATCGAAAGAGTAGTCAACAACATAATTTTTGTGGTGGGCGTAGATCAAACAAGATGAAACCACTATCAATATTGTTTGACGTATCTGACATTAACATGTCAATACATTATAGCCAGAATTAAACTACTAAAAATCAACTAATGATTATTAGTTTCTTTTACACGAGAAAGCATGTACTATTTAGGAATCATTATAACATGCATCATTTCAAATTATTACATTATCTAGGTCTTCCATTATATGAGGAAAGAGGACACACAAAGTGTGATATCTTTCTATAAAGATATGATTCTTATGCTGGAAAAAAATGGCTTGATCGCAAAGGTAGAGAAGCTATTCTCAAAAATCAAAATAAAAGGTTTAGAGCATTTACCGTTCCTTGCCTAGTTCATTTACCATTGAACTTCGTACTTTTTTTACTTGTAGGAATGTATGATTATGGTATAAGTTGTATGATGTATTTTATAGGAATATAAGCAATATATAATGATCATTGATTGTGGATGATTTGCTCATAGTATAAAATAGGTCATCACAATACGTGAAATTACTGTATTCATTATTCAAGCATTCTTTAATAAATTTTCATATTTTTGCAGACAAGTAAGAGATAAATAGTCTTAATGATACATTGAATCACTAGCTCCAACAATATTTGAGAAAGGTGCAGACATTTGAGATGTAAGAATGCATTTAGAAGATCATGCAAAGTAAGTTGTAAGAAAAGAAGCATGATCTAAGCAATGACTAGAACAGAACCTAAGTGGAAGGCAAGATTGCAAGGTACACACAAATAAGTACAATAAGCATGAACCAAGCATGCATGAGCTGAAAGCAAAGATCTGAAATTGCAGACATGATCTAAGTCAATAAGAGGAGATGCACGTATGGGTATTAGAATAATTACTAGTTCCTCCTGCAGCTTATCCCTCTCTTGATTGGCATAACTTTTTGCTTCCTTCAGTATCCTAATGGTTTTATCAACCTGCACATATGGGTATTATCAATAATAACCGATGCATATATAGTTATGACATATGATGGGTATAATTTCTGTATGTGATAACCTTTTCTACCAATATAACATAAGATATCAAATTTACCAACGTGATTTGTTGTAAAATGACTAACCTCATTAAGCTTTGATTCGAGACTGCTGATATTTGGTTTTAAATCCTTTGTCTCTTTCATCTTCTAAAAGGAAAATATGCATCACAAATATTTTTCGCCAAAAATAAGGCTTCTTATTCAACTTTCAAACTCTTCTTGAAAGAGAGTTCTAGTTGGCCTTGGGATTTAGTGTGAAAGAGAAGTGCATTCATAAGCTAACATTCTTTCACATGGTCTTCTTATGTTTTGAGTAACACCTGAAGTTAGGCATCTGGCTTTTCTTGTAACAGAAGATAGCATACACATATTGTACTAAACAAGAATATTATATAGCACAAGAATAACATTGAATTCAGTTATGCATATTAAGGTGCCCTATGGTTATATAAATGGGACCTTTTTAAAACACCCTTCCCTAGGTTTCAAAATATATAGCCTCTTTCCAAAAACGCATTCCACTGAACAATCCTTTAATAATTTTTAACAAATTATTTTCTTTTTTTAATTTTACATTCTGGATCTGCACTGAAACGACACAATCTGAGCAACTTTAAAAAAAAATCTTTTTTTTTCGCAAATATTTTCAGTTTAAACTGCAAGTTTCCAAAAAACACAAACTTGAAAATAACAACAAATTAGTGATGATCAAAATTCTTTAAAAAACCCAAAAAAAAAAATCGGAACTCTGGAAAGGGTGTTGGGTGAAACTAGGTTTTGAGGAGTGGACCGCCGCCTAATAAGTTTGAAAACAAGGATGCATGCATAATTTTCACAAAATAAATTATTTTTCAATTTTACCCAATTAGAATGTTTCACAGGTATGTCTTGATTCATAGTATATTCCCATGGTTCAGAATATTCACAGTGTGTGTGTAATTTACGTATATATTATAGTGTGTGCACACATAGGAGCTCTTACATTAGACGGCTGTGATAAATCATCTCCAATCAATGGTAGTTGTCTTTCAATAACCGAAGTTTCGTTCACTGGAACAGCTTGGTTTTGTATATCAACATTTTCTTCCTCTTTTACCACAGGAGTTTCTTCCACATCAAATTTTCCTTTCATGATGGTAGTTTCTTCCACATCAAATTTTCCTTTCACATCAGGAGTTTCTTTCACATCAGAAGTTTCTTTCTGGAAAAGAGCTTTTTTTCTAAGATAAGTTTCTTTCTCAACAAGTGCTTCTTTTGCTGGAGGATCAACTTTTGCAGCATGAACATCTTTCACAACAAGAGCATCTTTCGCAAAGTTGTCTTCTTTACTTCATTCTTCTTTCAATGTTCCATTAAGTGGTTGCAGCACTAAAGAATGAGTTGGATTAATAAGAACAACCCTTAATTTGTTTTCTCCAATATATCTCCCGGTATCTTTTGAGAACTATACATTAAAGAATATTAGTACTAGTTGAGGTACTTAGATCACTGGAACTGAAATTATACATATAAAGTGTCTTACCAAGTTAGGTAGAATGTCCTCATCTGCACTTCCATACAGAGCAACTGTACTTTGAATTAAAAATTTATCTTTCAACTGCATATCCGGCGGAGCTGTCTTCTTAGCTTGCATAGTTACTAGAAAAAATCATAAACCATGGGATAAATTAAATATCTCATTGAAATATCAATTAAACATGATATTTACAAAGAAAACTAATCATCAATTAGATAAATAGAACATACCTGTAAAATCACATGTTGATCTTTGTGGAATAACACCAATGTTTGGACGCACACAATATCTTTTAGGGGATGTAGTTTTAACCTAACAAGCATTAAGCAAAGTGAACTTAGTTATTATTATTCCATTAATTAATAGCTAAAACATGTAACAGCTATCTCACACAATAAAAAAGCCAACATACATATTACAGGCTTAGAATAATAATCCAAGTCAACTATTACAGAAACCCTACAATTTAACGATCTGAATACTATTATGAATGGACTTTCAAATTTCAATTCAGAACTCAAATTAAAATTGCAATGAAGAGAAACCAATCAATTCACGCTAAAATAAAATGATCAACATACTTATTTGACTCAACATTTTTAGTTTAATACTTTTTGATAAAATAAATACTGAATAGCATCAAAGGAATAAAATAGGTACTAATAACAATAATTTCATATCCGAAAGTTAAAAAAACAAATTTATCTTAGACAAGAATGTTTATAATATGATCAAGATAAATCACATAATTAAAGGTACCTGAAACCCAAAAGAAAGAAAGGAAAAGAAAACGAAAACCAAAAGCAAATCCAAAATTATGATATTTGTAGAAATATTCGATGTAGTAACTGAATGATCCGATACCTGTAATCAGCAACAAGGGATGCAAGCAAAACAGGTGGCGGAGAGTAGAAAATTGGCGTTTGTAAGAGGGTTTCGTTGACAGCAACGACTGTGAGGTGGTTTGGTGGAGAGTAGCAGGTTAGGGTTTGCAAGAGGGTTTCGTCAATAATTGCAATGGCAGCGAGCGCGATGGGGTTTAGCGCCATCGATGGCAAGGCAGCTAGCAAAACGCGAAGGGGTTAGGGTTTTTTTAAGGAAATTTTGGGGTTCAGGTTTTTAATAAATTGAGCGGCCAAAGAAATGTAGGGAGGGAAATGATAATTTTCAGTGAGCAGAAAAGTAACGTAGGGGGTCATTTACAAAAACAGTTGTTATAAATAGATATTTACAAGGGATACAAGTAAGCAGTTGTTACATACATATATTACAACTGCTGCAAAAATAAAAGTTGTTAAAAGTATATTTTTTACAACTGTTGAAATAAACAATTGTTAAAAAATACATATTACAACTGTCAGTTTGTGTTGGTTGTAAATGAAAGGTTGTAATATGGTTGTTTTGTTGTAGTGAGTGAAATCGATATTTTAAATAGATTGTGAAATAAATGGAATTTATTAAGAAATGGATTTATAAAATGAGATTTTATTAATGGGATTAGTTTTATAACCAAGTGAAATTCAAAGGAGTTATAAATTTATAAACGATATTTACAAACAAGGGAAAATGAAAATTAATTGATAAATTCGAATATAATTTCACAAGGTGAATTTATATCGTGATATGGGAAATGGATTTTGGGAAAAATAGTGAATTTTATTTTTGAAAAGTGAGGATGGTTACAAATTCAGAATGGGATCGATGTGTGGTAAATCGAGAGGATTTAACAATTTTATTGGTTATTGGGATTTTAAAATATACATTATAAAGAGGTCAAATTTAATTTAAAAAGGGAAATTCTATCTATTTAGCTATGTAATTTTGAGCTAGTTAGTATTGGAATACTTCGGAAGTGGATTTTTCCAAATATCTAATATTAATTGAAATAAAATTCTAATTGTTTTATAATCGGCTTTGAAAATTGATTTGTTGTCTAAAAATGGATTATTGATGTTTATATAAAGTGTTCGATATTTTAAATAATTACTTGAACATGTTCTAAAAATAAATTATTATTACTTTTTATATATATAATTTTGTAATGACTGAAATTTAATTATAAATCTTCTCGAGAATCTAGAAACGAGGTTTATTCAGTAGATGAGATTTATAGGAGAAATTCTCAAAAAAGGAATTTAGGAAGAAATAAGAAAATTTCCAAAATAGTTAAATAAAAGTGAACTTCGAAAAATGAATTAGAATTCATAAAAGAACTTAGAAATGGATATTTGGAATTTAGAACAAGTGTTGACTTGGAAAATATTAAAGGAAATTAATTAAGGAAACTAGAACTTATAGAATTCGTTCTAAACGAGTTAAGGAATTCACAAATAAATTTGTAAATGATTTTGATAAAATAGGATAAATGGAATACTTCCTAAGTGATGAACGTAAAAATGGAGTTGGAAAAATACTCTAAGATTGGAAAGGTTTGGGAATATTCTGTGGAAGATATAAGGATTTGGAATCGTTTCAAATGTTGGAAATTTTGGAAGGGATGTGAATGTATATAAATATATATATATATATATATATATATATATATATATCTATATATATATATATATTTATAAAGATATTTTGAAGTAAATTTTTTGGAAACTTTATAATGAGGCTGGATGTTTGCTTATGGATGTTTTATTGATAGTTAAATAACCGACTATTAATATTAAATGCTATCATAATATCGTCATTGGAGGACGATGAGCATTCTAAGTGAAATTGTTCTTGATAGGTAATCGTAGCCTTAAGCCTCATTAACCGAAATGACTGAAAATCAAGGAAGATGCAGCACGACTAAGCGGGTCGGACCAAATTAAGGTATGTTATCGCCTTTCTAGATGCCTCGGATACATTAAAATTGTGGATATGATTGTGCATGGAAAAGTGTGTCCGATTTTAAAGGTGGGAACACCCACGGTGATAACATATTCGGTTCTATCTAGGATATGGCCGGTCTTCTGTTGTAGGGGATCTCGGCGAGGTCCTTGGTACATTTTTCTTGAGGTGTGCCGTGATAGGTGGTACCCCAGTGCCTAGTCATTGTATGGAATCCACTCTCCAATAAACGCCAAATAGTTTTGATTATGCCCAACTATGCTAAAACGTGAGATGCAAGCATTTTAGCTATTTCTGTTTACTTTGTTTAAACACTATTATAATATTAGATGATTTTGATATCAAATGTTTTGGTTATCGTAAGGGAAAAGCGGTCGTGTTTATGTGTGATGTGGTCTTATGAGATACCTTTGATTTTCAAAGGATTTTGATAAAAATTAATAATTCAAATTGAGTGTGTTTTCTTACGCTGTTTTCTAGACTAACTCGGGTGTTATTTTATTATGATCCTCAGGTCAGACTGAGTATTGTAGATTTAGGATAGGATGCAATGGAGCTCAGGAGACGAGCTAGATGACAAAGACGTATTTCCGTACTTGAATTATATTTCCGCTGTATGAGGACAAGTCATTATAATCGTCCAGATTGATGTATTGATTGTTGTACTCTGATAAGTGTAAGTATAAAAAATTTATAGATTCCTTTGTATAAAAATCTATTATTGTATATTATATATTTTCTACTGCGATTGTGAGATTCTTTGTTGTTGTTTCTATTTTCTTTTACCTTTTTCTTCTTCACCCCTAATGATTCGTATTTCCATTCCATTTGAGTTGGACATGTATGATTATTGTTGATTCAAAAGGGATGGAGATGTGGTTCATTACACTTGATATTAGAGCTGAAGATTAAGTGAGAACCTTCACTTTGGTGGGGATTACTCATTAGAGATAGGGTCAGTAGTACCCTAGAGTGAGTCTAAGTGTATGAATAAATATAAGGGCGTATTGTTGGTGAATATAAATTGTTTTATATTGTGTTGACTTATCAGTTGAGTGTTTATAAACTCTGGTCAGTATAGCCTAAATAACTATATAGATAAGGATTTCTAAACTCTCAAACTTGGCAAACTGACACAATATTGTTTTCAAATGTGGTAAATGAAATAATTTTACCCAAACTATATTTTGATGTAATAGAAATAATTTTATAAAATTATTATAGTATATTGGAGTGTTGTTTGATAATATTATAATCTAACAAGATTATAAAATTCGAAATAGTTTATAGAAACCAAATGAAAATTGTATAGGTGTGAATTATACAAATGAATTATAACTGGAATGGATTCAAACTCGAATTCAGGAATTTAAACCCCGAAAGGTTTAGAAAATATTTTCAAAAAATTGTGGAAATGAAATTGGAGCTATTTCAAAAACATATTTGAATAAATAATGGAGTATTATTTGGAGATATTTTTGAATAGAAAATGCTTTAGCTTAATTTAAAAATGGATTCTGGAAAAGATATAGCACTGAACTCACTACAGTCGTTGAAAAATAATTCCGATGATGATGGCGACATCATCGGTGTTCATTTTCAAGTTTCTAAGTGACGAATTTCGACCTTAATTGATTTGTTGGGCAAACAAGTTTTGTTTAAAAATTCCAAAAGGAATTGTTTTGGGTAAAAACCAAGTTTGAGTTTAAAAATTCCAAGGAAATGGCTTGTTAAAACAAAGAGTTATATATTTATAGATATATTTTATTTCAAAATGACTTGAAATAAAACGTGTGCTTGAATTCTGTAATTTCAGTTTAAATGCTAGTGAAGCCGAAAGACAAAAAATTTCGAACTTATAACCTGGAAATGTGAATTTTGATATGAAATCAAAATTTTAACTTAAGCTAAGTTAAATAAAATTTGATTGGATTAGAAACCATATCGAATTGAATTAAATATAAAATTTGAGTTGTTAAGTGACTATATAACTATAAGTTTTAAATTTTGAATGGAATAAAATTTAAGTGAAAAATTATGGAATTGTGAATAAATAAGTTTAAATAACTTATAAATCTGAGGAAATGGAAAAGATAACCTGATTAAATGTGTTAATTGATTTGTTAAAGGAATGGAAATTTGAATTTGAATTATAACTGGAGTTGAACTCAAGTTAAACCAATTGAAGTGATTCTGAAATAAAAATCAGATATTGAATTATAAAATGGAAGTGAACTAGTTAGATAAATTAATCAGTTAATCGAATGTAGAATAGAATTTAACTTGGTTAAGTAAAATGGATTGTGGATTGAAATTGAATTTGAATATGGAACTTAGTTATAAATGAAACTCGCCTTAATTATAAGCGAATTAAATATATATTTGAAATGTTGTCGAATAAGATATAAAAGATTGAAATGGTGATGATTTAAGTTATAAATAAAATCATTTTAGTTTAAATAAATTGAATATGGGTTTGAAATATTATTTAAATGAATTTGTGTATGAAATTAAGTTTTGAAGTGGAAAGGAATATATGTGATGACCTAGAATTTTCAACGTTTGAAATTGAAATATTTAATTGATTTCAAATATCTGAATTGTTAATTTAGAAATTTAATTATAGAAGATTTGGGTAAAATTTGAATCTTGATTGTAAGCCGATTAAAAATGTTTTCAAAGCTTCGAAAATTTATATTGTTGATGATACTGGAGATAGTAGAATTTTTTAAAATTGAATTTGAAAGCGATTTGTTCGGTTTTGAAATTATATTGTTTAAATCGATATTTAAAAATAGCTTTCCAAGGCACAGTCTCGGAATTCGACGAAAAAAGTTCCATTGGATCCATAATATTGTATTATTATCGGATTTCAATTTCCGAGGCATTCGGAATTGTCGTGTGACCGTACGATAAGCAAACGTGCTGAAATTTAAATTGAAAATTCAATGTTTTAACTGGTTGAAAAACCTATCTTCTGCAACTGAATTTGGACTCAAAACCTCTTCCATTGCATTCGAAATAAGAGTATAACATTATAAACGTCTGGCGGCACGCCTCGATTGGAAGTCAAAATTTTGAGTGGTGATATCGAGATGATTTGAATTTAAATTTAAATTTAAAATTATATATCCTCATACCATTGTCAAATTTAAACATGTTTCGCTTCTTTAAACACGTATCTATTACCTTATGTAATCTTATTCCAGATGTCCTTTTCTCTCAAGAAATTCAAGATGGCAAATTAAAAGAAACGTAATGAAGTTGGAAAATTAAAGAGATGGCCGAGCTCAAATTTCTTCATCTTCGTTCTGGTTGAAATACTCAGTTTTTCTTTCTCCTCATTCCAGTACATTTTCCCTTTCCCCTATATCATAATTGACCAGAAGATTGAAAAAAAAAATTGATTTCTTCCTAAATATAAGTCCTTGGCCGATCGGGTTCAAATTGAAAATCAATGGCCACCTCGTTTTTCATAGACAAGATCGAATCGACATTTACTTTCCTCCCTCTCTACAGTAATCAAAATCCCTTCATGCGCGATCGATTTAGGTGGACCGAGTGCGACGAGGCTGGTGAGGGTATGCGATCCATCGTCGCGCGTTCGTGAGAGAGGACCATGGCAGTTGTGGTCGAGAGTAGTCGCGACTATGTGGATGTACACTCGCAAGTGCGCCTATGTAGGAGGGGAATGATAGAGTGTCTCATCATCGATGGTTTGAGGGGAAGGTTAGCTGTAACGCCCCACCCCAAGACCCACCTTAGTAAAGAGAATTAACGAGTAATTCCGTCTACTAAAGCGGAGAATAGGGCTGGTTAAGGAAAACCATCTATAAATTTGTCTTAAACATCTACTGAATACGTCGATAAATGAAATGTGATTTTCCTTTTCTATCTCAACGGATCGACGTACACAGTAAATGCATAATCCAAAACTATAGGTGGTTAACGGATCTATCGGAACAAAATACAATAACTAAATGTAAAGCACATCACAGAACAGTAATCAACATCATGTATATACATATACACTGATACGTGTCTAGTACAATACAATATGAATACAATAAAGGTGGTACTCGACCACACCATATAAATTGAATCAAACACATCAAAGTATGCGGAAGAACAAAAATTTATCAAGAGAAAGGAGAGCTGATATCCAGCATCAACTTCAAGCTAAGTCCAATAGATGATACCTGAAACAACTCGGTCTGACCCGAGTATAAATACACGGGTCAGTCTAGCTACACAAATCAGTCAATATCGATAATATGAAGCAGAGTGGATATAGTGATACTTCTTCTCGAATGAGAAGAATGATTAGATAAACTCATAATCTCAACTCTTAAGTAACAAAAGCTACTTAAGTGAACAAATACCTCGAAGGAGGTAACTCAACTCAATACTCAAATCAAACACAAGTGCCTCATATCATTGGCGACATCCCTAAATGTCTATATGGTTTCCATGAACGAAATCTCCTCAAAAGGAGAAACATCAATACAAACTCTCGCCAAAATGGCAAACATAAGACATTCTCAAATAGGATGATCCAAAACTCAATTATAGATGAATCTCCAAATTCAATTATACCTCATCTCATCGGTATAAATGTACATAAATCTCAATCTCAACTCGCCAAAATGACAAAACCCATAATATCCTATAAAATCTTGAAATTATCCAAACTCATAATTCAAGGAACTCGATAAGAGTTCAAGACATTATAATTGAAATCACCATATATATAACATCTCATATAGCACTAGGCTATCGATGTAATAAAACATCTTAAAAGAGTGAAATCACAATAAAACAGAAAACTCAGAAAATCCGGATTGTCCAAATCCCCGATTGTAATGCCGAAGCAATGCTGCACGTGCTAAACTTAGACGGCCGAAGCCTCAGACAAGGTCACTAACACCTCCCAAAGCAGTTCGTCCTCATGACAAGATCGCTAACACCTCTCCAAGCTATTTTGTCGGCCCTAACAAGGTCGCTAACACCTCCCAAAGCAGTTCGTCCTCATGACAAGGTCGCTAACACCTCTCCAAGCTATTTTGTCAGCCCTAAAAAGGTCGCTAAACCTCCCAAGCAGTTCGTCCTCATGACAAGGTCGCTAATACCTCTCCAAGCAGTTCTGTTAGGTAAACATCGTGAATGTGTCACAAACTCACGGATAGAAACCCGAAAAGTGTTATCATGTGTCTCATACCACACATTCGGACTTAGCGGTTTACTAGCCGTTAGTCGATGCTACACTAGAAACATCATAAAATTCAGAAAATTATATCTTGCCTAGTCTCATTGGCAAGTGATAAAGAGATACCATACTTGTCTCATCTCATCGATAAGTATTAAATGGCGTCGTAAGTTGTCTCATCTCCTCGACAAGTGAAAACATCATGATGGTTCCTCATAAACCATAAATCTCAAAATATGAATTCATAAACTCAAGACTTGCCTTATATCATTGGCAAGTAAACAAAAAATCGTGATGGTTCTCATCGACCATACTCCTGCATAGGAGATCTCAAGCCATAATACTTGCCAAATATTGGCCATCTTAAATAATTTCAATAAATAGAAATTATAAAACTCAAAATAAGCAATAAAATGGCAAAACATCTCAGAATCAATAACCTCAAATAGCTTCGATCGTACAAGTCCGAAATTAACCGAAATAGTGAACGCACATGTCCCATACCACGTGTTTTACCAAATCGTTTAATTCCCTTTCTCATACGTTCGAATAGTATAAAAGTGTGTATTTTATATATAAAATAATTTATTTGAGAAAACAAGCTTTTAAAACTATTTCCCGAAAATATTAATAAAACCTATATTCAAAATTTCTTTATCATAGGAAATAAATAGATTTTATATTAGAAAAATAATTTTAAAATATAATGTAATAATAATTTAAAATGTCCATTTATTTCAAAAATCACTTCAAAATGGTTTAGTGAAAATCATGCTCGAAAATAATGAAAAACAAGAGAGATTACTCAAGCCCGATAACTTGAATTCAATACGAATTTAACTCAAATTTAACCTAAAGTCAATTCAAATTCTATTTAAATTTGCTTTTCAAATTCTCTAAATATAGATAGCTTATTGATAGGCATCATAGCTCTCAAAACATCTAAAAAACAACATCGAAATCGAACAAGAATGAGAGCAAAAATTAAGCCAATACAATTCTCAGTTTAATGATTGTTATTGCTGTCGTTTTGCTCTCGAAACAACAACAAACAAATATAGTTTTGACCAAGCTAACTTCGAAACTTCAAAAAACTCAAAAGATAAAACTTCTAGCACAAAGTCTGAGGTTTCTAGAACATCTTGAATTATTAAATTTGGATAAGAAACATGAAAGATATGGCCAAAACAAATTTCAGATATGAATTTCACTACAGCTGTTGTTTTAGTTTCGGGACGGCGATACTAGAATGAATTTTCGACTACGTGAACATCAAAATTTGACAAAACTCAAAACATGAAAATTGTAGCATATAATATAAGCTTTCACGGGCATCAAGAATCATCAAATTCTGACATAAAACGAAAAAGATATGTTTAAATTACCAACAACACTTAGCACAGAAAATCACAATTTACAGTGACAGAGCAGCGAGATTTTATTGGGTTTTTCGACCATATATGCTTGAAGTTTTCAAAAGTTATCAACACGAAAGTTGTGACATTCTTTTTAGGCTTTCCATAACTTCAAAGAAAATCGAATTCCGATGTAAAACGGAAGAGATATACACAATTTACTGACAGCGATTTACGATTGAACATGCAGCAGCAACAAAAATTTGAGATTTCTTACCTTAAAATCTCAATCAAACCTAGAATATGTGAGTTTTCATACTCACCTTGCTGTGGTATGCAAAATCTTATATTTTAGCAGAAAGTTTAGAGCTTGGAGATGAAATTGGCCTTCAATAACCTGTAGGAACTAAGAAACAATACATGCAAAGGGAAATAAACATAAATTAAAAAAACCCATCTCTGAAATTTAGAAATTTGATGAAATTAAAAGATTTGGAGTTTGATTACCTATTGATTATCTCTCTAGTTTGAGAAAGATTTTAATTTGTTGAGTTTATTTGAAGTTTGGAGGCTTGAAATTAAGAAATTTGAGAGTTTCAATTTAGTTTTCTTAGGTTACAGATGAAGAAGAAGAAGGAAGGTAGGAAATGAACTGCTGAACTTTGTTTTCTTCTTTTCTCAATTATCTAGAAAGCACTAATGGGCCATTTGCACCCAAAATGAAGAGAAAAATAAAATGGCCTAAGATTAATTAATACTTAATCAAAAATATTCATATTTACACTATTTACAAAACCAAAATACATTTTCCTTCCAAATTTTTTTCATAAGAAAAATATGTAAACTCTTACGCTAATAGAACAAAAAATTTCCACCTTATAAATAGATAAAATTTTATTTTTAAGACATTTTTATTATCAAAATCCTTTATTTTACAAAAATGAACTATTTTCATAATTAAATGCAAAAGTCTACATTTTCAATTCTAAAATTCCACAAGAATTTAAATTCTCACTTAGAAAAATATTTCAAACCATTTCCAAATATAATTTAAGGCCAAAACATATTTTTCAAACCAATTCCCATCTTTTTATTAAAATAAACCATTTTTAAAAAAAATCAATTACTTCTCTGAAAAAATCATAAATAGAAGAATTTGCAATAACTACATAATTATTGCATTTTTTGTGATAACCCAGATTTCTGGGCATCTGTAATTGATTAAATAATTGGCTTAACTAATAAAAATACTGAATTTTTGATTGAACAAATGAAATTCTGATAAGCTAAAGAATATCTGGATATGTGTATAAATAGATTTTTAATAGAATACTTATTTTCAAATTGAATTTGTGTTTAAATATGAGTTGGTTTTAAATTGAATCTGTATATTAATTTAGAATTAAAATTTTAAAAAATTAAAAGAAGAAGAAAAAAAAGATTTCATTTTATATAAATTAATAGTACATATGTATGTAAACATAAATGTAATATAAGGTAATTATTTAATAAAGATGTATTAAAACATACATATACAAATTCCAATAAAAGAATAATGATATAAATATCTTTTAAAATCATACTTCTTTAATAACAAGTGTATGTGAAGTTTTGTTATCAATTTAACATTTGTAAAGGTAATAATATGCATGGTTTACAAGTGGCATTGGTGCCTTTTTATGAAAATATATGAATTTAATGTTTAAAGAATTAGACTGCAAATCCATTTTCCACTTTCTTAGTTCTACTTTCTTTCTTCATCTCTCATTTGTTCTCAATGCCAAAAAAACAACAAGAGAAGTTAGAATTAAAAACAAAAGCTGTAACTTTAAGCCAGAGAAGAATCAAAGGAATAAATTCATTTACAATCCAAACTATAACTTAAAAACAACTTCAACTGGATTTGGCAAACAACTTCAAGATCAGTTTCAAAACAACCCTGATTTGATTAAGCAAGATTTTAGCAACTAAGGCAGATCAAAAAGTGGTTTTCCAGTCTTCAAAGTTTTCAAAAGATCTCAGGCATTTGCATGTTTCCTGTGCATAAGCAAATTCTTCTGTTCAAACTGCATGTAAGGTGAGTAAACTTAAAAAAAAAAAAAAATAAAGTTTAAGTAACTAATATTTGTGGCATGTGGATTATTGTGTTAATATTTGCTTTGAGTATCTATATATATGCAAATCTGTATGTGACTGTTGAGTATACATCTCTGGTCTGAGTTTATGCCTCTGACCTTTAAAACTGTAGACATAATTTACCTACAGATAGATGAATGTGACATGTGCTTAGTGAAAACTTGAAATGTGACTTGCATGAAGGTTTTATGATTCTGAAAACATGCTTATAGTTGCTGTGTGAATATCTGGAAATGATATTCTTTCTGCTTTGAGTTCCAGAAAATTTAAACATAGAATAAAAATTGCAAGTGAGTAAATCTTTCTTCCTATACAGTTTGGATACAGTAGTAGTTCAGATCTAAAAGTATCCATGATGTTACTTAAATGTTGTGATGGAATTTATTATGAAAAATGCTTTGTAAATGCATAAAAATGTGAATGCATGTATATAGGATATGTCTGCATATACTCCTCTGACAGTTTACAGGCTATAAAAACAAAAGAATTTTTTTTAAATCTCTCCCTGTGATCAAATTTAAGCTTAGATCTTTAAATAATAGATGATTGAAAGGCTATAACTTTATTCTTAAAAATAATTTTAAAGGGTTATATTAAGGCATTATTTCAAAATTTGAAATTTTATAGTAAATCCAAATATAAATGTCAAAAACAAATCATCATTATTTAGTAATTTGAAATTCAAATCAGATTAGTAATGGAAGAAGATGATTTTAGGAAGTAAAATTAGGATTTTTAGTATGATGATTGTTGGGTTATACTTTGATGATCAATATTAGCTTTTTTATCGATCACTATCGATCGGAGGCAAGTTAGTGGTCGAAACTTAGGCTAGAGGAGTAAGGGAGCTCGAGAAAATTGGTGAGGGATTTTCTGATGGCCAGAGTTAGTTGAGGAAGGTGATTTAGGGTTTAATGACATGATTGGGATGACAGGGTAATCGAGGATGGTACGTCGGCAAGGATGGACCGGACTCTTTCAAATATGGGGGAAATGGTTCGCCAGGGAGTGGCGTGGCTTCAGTGTGGTCGGCGGGGATACCGATTATCGGAGGAAGGGAAATTGGGGGCTGTTGACGATCGTGTTTCCTGCTTGTTTGGCTTCTGGTGGTTCATTTTTTATTTACTTATGGGAATGTAATTTTGATGGGTCGCTCGTGTTGAAGGGGTTGTCGTCGACTTGGAGGATGGCCGGTGAGATGATCGGAGGACGAGGGTACGACGTGCACGTGCACGTGCACGTTGATGGCTGCGTTTAGATGGTTTTGTTGTTTCAGGGAGTTGGCGTTTGGCATGGGTGGATATCAGGGAAGATTGCGTGCTGACTCGAGATTTTAGGATCGTGATTTTTGCTCGGGTTTTGAATCGTGGAATATGGCGTCAGACCGAGTATTACAGATTTTCAGGAAAGGACGTTCTGGAGCTCAGGAGGCGAGCAGGATGGCAGGGACGTATGGAGAGTTTTCAGTGTGATATTGTAGTCTCTGGACATGATTGTTTTGTCCAGTATTTATGTATATGTGTAACTCCGATGTATTTAAATGTAAATTAACTGATATAGTTTTCTTTGTATAACTGCTATTTTATTTGATATTATATTCGATCCGCTGCGAATGTGAGGTTTCTGTGTCTTGTTTCTGTCTTCTTCTTTCTCTTTTCTTCTTTTCTTAACTATCTGGAAATTTTCGGGATCGAAATTTCCGGGTCGTTATATTTGGTATCAGCGCTGAAGGTTAAATGAGAACCTTGGCTCTGTTGGGATTACTCATTAAGAATAGGGTCAATAGTACCCTAGGATGAGTTGGTATATATATATATGAGAGAGCGTACTTGTTATTTCCTTATATAAAGATTTTAAATGGTTTTATATAAGAATATATTTTGATAAATAAAGTAATATATCTTTCTAACAAATAGTAAAGGAATTGGTTGTTAAATTACTGAGTCAAATTAAGAAGTAATAGAAATACAACCAAACCGAAATTAAATCTTGAATTTGGGAAAGGTTTCAGGATAAGAATAATCAATTAATTTATGTAATTAATTAAACTTGATGAGATTAATTTGTGGATAATAATTAAAAATGATAAATAAAGAGGGAGTTACTTAATGAAGTAACTAGAGATAAGCAATTTAAAGGACCAATACTTAATGAAGGTAATTAAGAAATAAGTTAATTACCGAATGTGATTAATTGGAATTAATTAATGATGTAATTAATTTAAAGAAATGGCGAATAATATTTAAGGAAATTGAATGAAATGGTCATATTTCAAACAAGAGTTGTTTGGAAATTTAAAAGAAATTTGTTTTGAATTAAAACAAAAGGTGGTTTAAAATTTTAAAGTAAAATTTGGTATGTAAAATAAGTTAATATGTATATATGTGAATATACATAATATCAAAGATGGTTTGAGATAAACTCTAAATATTGAGTTTTAAATTTGGAATGAGAATGATACCCAAAGTGATATGTTTTGAACTTAATTAGTGGGAAGATTATTTATGTGGAGTTTAAAATTTGAAATGGTCAACCTAATTAGGAAATTTCAAGATGAAATTGGAATTTTACATAGGAAGTTAAATGGTTAATCTGAACGCGGAGTTTGTGTGATCTCAAATGGGTTTGAGATCTGGAATTTGGAATTTGATGGATGTTTTAAAATGGAATTTTGAATTTATATAATTCGAGATGATTTGGATTTGAAATTTGAATTCGTTCAAATTGAATTTGATTTGAATTAATTGAAATGGTGACTGAAGATGTATGAGTATAGGATTCAAAGGGAAAATTTGAATTGGATTAATTTGAAACGATTTGAAATTGAAGTGGTTCAATTTGAAATTAGTCTGAATTGATTTGAATAATTTGGAATAGTAATTAAAGTTGAATAGTATAAAATTCAAATGGAATTTGAATTGAATTTGGAAGGAAATCAAGGATAATTCAACTTGATTTGGAAATGGAGTTTGAAATTGGAATTAATTCAAACTGGAGTTGAAATGAATTGAAATTGGAACTAGTTCAATTGAAATTTATCTGAATTAGAAGAATTTGAGATCAAATTTGAATAAAGTTAAATTTGAAAAGAAACTGAGGTTAATTCAACTTGATTTGTGGTTGAATAAATTTCGATGGAAATTGAAGTTATTTAAATTGGAGTTAAGTCAATTTAATCGGAAGAGGAAATTTAAATTGAATTGATTGAGAATGAAGATTGGGACGTGATCAGTTTTGACTCTGGACTATTTTTACTATAAATTGTTTCAATATAAACCTATTTTTCCAAGCTATTCATTATATATACAACCTTTCTTTTAAAAGCTAAATTGTCTTGTACTTGTTTTACAATTATTTTAGAAAACTGTTTAACAATTTTCCAACTGTTTTATAAACTAATTACTATATTTCAATTATTTTATAAACTAATTACGATCATACTATTATTTTGCAATTATCTAAATTTCTATAATTATTTTAACTATTTTCCAACTATTATACACCTATTTTTCAAACTAGTAATTATTTTCTAACTACTTATCTATTTTTAAATTTTCAAGCAATTTTCTAAATAAATTGGACAGAGTCTAAACAGTTGTTGGTTAAATACCCAATCGAGATAAGAATTGAGGTGATAATCCAATGGATTGAAGCAGTTGTGAATAAGTGAATGAAAATCAAAGTGAATGTGAATAGAAATGGAATTGATTTGGCTAATAATCAATAAATATAAATACGTAGGGTGTACGAATGTTATTCTATTTGCATAGTGATTTGATCCAGATTCGAGCATAGAATTTCGAGATAAATATATCGACCCGAGTGGGATTTTTCACTCGATTTTCGACGGCGAACCTGGATATGGATTGTTGATTGGTTCTGGATATTCTCTATCATAGTTATGACTATGCAAGGAGAATGACGGTTTCTGATCAAGAAACCATATCTAAGTCCGCACTAGGAAGTCGGGTGGACAATACTAGTTCGGAAATGAAATTGTGTGATCGAGTGAGCGATCAGATTGGTGTAGCGTACAGATGATATGTGTACATCGTACGGATTTGAATAAAATTGATACTGGGAATTTGTGGATAAGAAATGTGAAATGGTTTTTGAAATGAAAAATATATTTTGTGAAATATAAGATGAAGTAAAAGTGGAAATTGGATATTTCTATGGTTGAAATTTTGTTTATGAAAGTAAGTGATATGGTAAGTGGTATTGTAAGGAGTAATCAGATTTAAATATTTGATTTTGAATAAACAAAGTTAAATATCTTTGTTTTATAAAATAAAACTTCCTTTGTTTGATCTTTTGCCAGAAGAAAAGGGTTTTTTGGGAAATGTTTGAAGTATAAAAGGATTTTTGTACAAGTTTGAAATGATCCAAAGTTTTAAAGATTATATATATCTGTATATGTGTAAAGGATCATATGTGGATTTTGGAAAAAGGTTTTGGGAACCTATGGATTTGGAAAGGCTTTTGATTTTTGGGTAAAATCAATATTGAATTTGGAAAGCCTAGTTTGAGAATTATCGATTTTGGAATAATCGATTTTGTGTAAAGGAGCTTTGTATGAGATCATACTAGGTGTATGGTTCAAAGATACTATATATATAGTATAAAATGTTTTGATGATGGCTCTGGGAAAAAAGGCGCTCCCTTGGAAAGGACTTCTCAGGAGTACCACCGGGTGGTGCTGCCTTGAGCCCCAAGGGGGTTCTAAAGTTGATCCTGTGAGGAGTCCGGACAAACTAGTTCCTGAGGATTATTGGGTAGCGAAAGTCGAGGACGCTTATGCCTACAGAGGCATTTGGGTTATGCTGTGACGACAGTGTAACTCGATGTCACTGCGATCTACTGTGGGGACCATAGCGAAACTCGTGTGGAGGATGAGTGTCAACGGTCTACACTTGATTTTGCCGGGAGGGCAACGCAACATCGGTAGACTGCGATCTATGGTCAAGTGGAGTGGAGAAGTTTCATTTTTGGCAGCGAAATTCGAGGGCCCTGATGCCTACAGTTATATGGGTTTTTGCTATGATAGCTACGTAACCCCAGTTGTAGCTACGATCTATAGCAGGTTCCATGGTGTAATCGAGGGGCGGGAGGCCTACAGTTATCTGTGGATTTTGTCGGGACGACAACGTAACCATCGGGTTAACTACGACCATGGATGGGGGTGATGATTTCCAGAGCATTCTCATCAAAGATATATCCTTTATTTTCAAAAACTGATTTTTATATTTTCAATAAAATTATCTTCTAAAGTATTTTCACTGGGTGTTGAAGATGGGTCTACTAAGTACTTATAGATTTTCAGTCCTACGCCTGATCAACGTATGACCGAATTTCTACAAGAACGAGGACGGACTTGTTGAAACATCGAGTTATAAAATGATATCTTTATAAAACTATTTTAGCAATTATTACAGATTTTAAAAGTGTTTAAAATTGATCAAAGAATATTGTAACTGGTTTTAAAATATTTAATAAATTCTGGTTTTGTTCCTTTTCGAGGACGAAAAGATTCTAAGGGGGGAGGAATATGATAACCTGGATTTCTGGGCATCTGTAATTGATAAAATAATTGGCTTGACTAATAAAAATACTGAATTTTTGATTGAACAAATGAAATTCTGATAAGCTAAAGAATATCTGGATATGTGTATAAATAGGTTTTTAATAGAATAATTATTTTCAAATTGAATTTGTATTTAAATATGAGTTGGTTTTAAATTGAATCTGTATATTAATTTAGAATTAAAATTTAAAAAAATTAAAAGAAGAAGAAAAAAAGATTTCATTTTATATAAATTAATAGTACATATGTATGTAAACATAAATGTAATATAAGGTAATTATTTAATAAAGATGTATTAAAACATACATATACAAATTCCAATAAAAGAATAATGATATAAATGTCTTTTAAAATCATACTTTCTTTAATAACAAGTGTATGTGAAATTTTCTTATCAATTTAACATTTGTAAAGGTAATAATATGCATGGTTTACAAGTGGCATTGGTGCCTTTTTATGAAAACATATGAATTTAATGTTTAAAGAATTAGACTGCAAATCCATTTTCCACTTTCTCAGTTCTACTTTCTTTCTTCATCTCTCATTTGTTCTCAATGCCAAAAAAAAACAAGAGAAGTTAGAATTAAAAACAAAAGCTGTAACTTTAAGCCAGAGAAGAATCAAAGGAATAAATTCATCTGCAATCCAAACTATAACTTAAAAACAACTTTAACTGGATTTGGCAAACAACTTCAAGATCAGTTTCAAAACAACCCTGATTCGATTAAGCAAGATTTTAGCAACTAAGGCAGATCAAAAAGTGGTTTTCCAGTCTTCAAAGTTTTCAAAAGATCTCAGGCATTTGCATGTTTCCTGTGCATAAGCAAATTCTTCTGTTCAAACTGCATGAAAGGTGAGTAAACTTTAAAAAATAATAATTAAAGTTTAAGTAACCAATATTTGTGGCATGTGGATTATTGTGTTAATATTTGCTTTGAGTATCTATATATATGCAAATCTGTATGTGACTGTTGAGTTTACATCTCTGGTCTGAGTTTATGCCTCTGACCTTTAAAACTGTAGACATAATTTACCTACAGATAGATGAATGTGACATGTGCTTAGTGAAAACTTGAAATGTGACTTGCATGAAGGTTTTATGATTCTGAAAACATGCTTATAGTTTCTGTGTGAATATCTGGAAATGATATTCTTTCTGCTTTGAGTTCCAGAAAATTTAAACATAGAATAAAAATTGCAAGTGAGTAAATCTTTCTTCCTATACAGTTTGGAAACAGTAGTACTTCAGATCTAAAAGTATCCATGATGTTACTTAAATGTTGTGATGGAAGTTATTATGAAAAATGCTTTGTAAATGCATAAAAATGTGAATGCATGTATATAGGATATGCATATACTCCTCTGACAGTTTACAGGCTATAAAAAAAAGAATTTTTTTTAAATCTCTCCCTGTGATCAAATTTAAGCTTAGATCTTTAAATAATAGATGATTGAAAGGCTATAACTTTATTCTTAAAAATAATTTTAAAGGGTTATATTAAGGCATTATTTCAAAATTTGAAATTTTATAGTAAATCCAAATATAAATGTCAAAAACAAATCATCATTATTTAGTAATTTGAAATTCAGTTCAGATTAGTAATGGAAGAAGATGATTTTAGGAAGTAAAATTAGGATTTTTAGTATGATGATTGTTGGGTTATACTTTGATGATCAATATTAGATTTTTTGTCGATCACTATCGATCGGAGGAAAGTTAGTGGTCGAAACTTAGGCTAGAGGAGTAAGGGAGCTCGAGAAAATTGGTGAGGGATTTTCTGATGGCCAGAGTTAGTTGAGGAAGGTGATTTAGGGTTTAATGACATGATTGGGATGACAGGGTAATCGAGGATGGTACGTCGGCAAGGATGGACCGGACTCTTTCAAATGTGGGGGAAATGGTTCGTCAAGGAGTGGCGTGGCTTCAGTGTGGTCGGCGGGGATACCGATTATCGGAGGAAGGGAAATTGGGGGCTGTTGACGATCGTGTTTCCTGCTTGTTTGGGTTCTGATGGTTCATTTTTTATTTACTCATGGGAATGTAATTTTGATGGGTCGCTCGTGTTGAAGGGGTTGTCGTCGACTTGGAGGATGGCCGGTGAGATGATCGGAGGGCGAGGGTACGACGTGCACGTGCACGTGCATGTTGATGGCTGCGTTTAGATGGTTTTGTTGTTTCAGGGAGTTGGCGTTTGGCATGGGTGGATATCAGGGAAGATTGCGTGCTGACTCGAGATTTTAAGATCGTGATTTTTGCTCGGGTTTTGAATCGTGGAATATGGCGTCAGACCGAGTATTACAGATTTTCAGGAAAGGACGTTCTGGGGCTCAGGAGGCGAGCAGGATGGCAGGGACGTATGGAGAGTTTTCACTGTGATATTGTAGTCTCTGGACATGATTGTTTTGTCCAGTATTTATGTATATGTGTAACTCTGATGTATTTAAATGTAAATTAACTGATATAGTTTTCTTTGTATACCTGCTATTTTATTTGATATTATATTCGATCCGCTGCGAATGTGAGGTTTCTGTGTCTTGTTTCTGTCTTCTTCTTCTTTCTCTTTTCTTCTTTTCTTAACTATCCGAAAATTTTCGAGATCGAAATTTCCGGGTCGTTACATTTTTTAACTAAAAAAAAATCATTTTCCACTTATTATCAACCCAAAACAAAATAAAATAAAGTTCTAAACTTTATTTTCACAATTTGATTCCAATTTCATTGTTTATTCCAAATAAACAATATAAAATTTCCAATTTAATTTTAATCACAATATTAAATTATACTTATCATTATAATTTAATATTGACAGGTAATCTCCAACCCAGGGTTGTTACTGACTCCCCACCTTACAAAAATTGTGTCCCCGCAATTTTCTAGAAAAAGAGCCGTAAACGACACAAAAATTCAACCGACAAAGGATAAAAGACAAGCTCGAAACTCAAACCATTCATATTCTTAACATAGAATTGTAGAGAGAAACCAGGAAAAACTCACCCGTTTAATCCATTGGCCCATCAAATGCTTATATAGCGATTAGCAAACCATCGAATTTTCTAAGTAACTTGAAAGAATTTTGAAGATATTCCATCTTCGAAAAAAAATCAATAAGACGCTCAACACTTAATCAATCGAAAATGATTTCACAAAACTCTACGAATAGAGTCGGGATCAAACTCACTTAAACCCCAACTATAAGCAATAAAGAATATCATCAGTAAGATTTTCCACATAATAATAAGGAAAGAACATCCTCTCAACAAGATAAACACAATAGACAAGATGAATAAATCACGAAATGACTTCTTACAAGGCCACCAAACTCGAACGACCGCGATAATGCGTGTCGTTGATATTAACTCAAGGATAGAATATACTCAAGAAACAAGGATATAAGCTCAAATTACTTTTCAATCCAAGATATTTAGAAATTTTTTTTAAATCTCAACATCTTTTAAAATTTTAAAACTCAATTTTCAACATTTGAAAATTTCTCAAACTCTACTCAAAGTTAAAATTCAAATATCTACTCTTACTTCAAAATTAATTTCCAAAGAATTTTGTAAATCCATAATAATATCCCTCAAAATAAATTAAGGGTTTAAATTCTCTTATTATACTCTTCCCTTAAAACATCCAATGTATATAATATATATTCTAAAATCTCAAAATATACTTCTAATAAAGCATAGCTCAAAGATAATCTCATTTATATTCTCATCTTTATAATTTAAAAATAAATAAATGGAATTACCTCGCTATTGAGTCTCTAATATATATATATATATATATATATATATATATATATATATATTGGCTGTAGAGTTGACCGAACGATCAAAACTGCCTCGCCACTCTATTACTCATCACTTAAATCAATGGCTGCAATTACCATTCAAAAATAAATTTAATATTTAGTCTCAAAATATAATTTTCAAAATCGCAATCCTTAAAACAAAAATCATCGTGTCTGATTGCCTCGTCACAGCATTTAGGAGATTCCTATCGATAGCGTTGATCAGGCATATCGACCAGAACTCTTAAATACTCGATGGATAACCCAACACTCTCAAATTATTTCTATGAAAGAATACTACTCATATAAATATATTCTCAAAATGTTCTTTGATTTTTAAAATATCTCAAAACTCCAATTTCTCTTTAAAACTCACATTTATATATAGCTTCAAAACTTAAACCAAAGAACATTAAGAGAATGCATCGAGATATTCCTAGAATAATCTTTCTCAAAATCAACAGAAGGAGATGGAGTGTTCGCCAATCTTACGATGTCACGAGCCACTCTAAAAAATCATCAAGATACAGGATAAGCAAGATATTCTTCTCGAAAGAGAAGAAGCACAAAAACAACAAATTATTACTTCAAACAAAGCAATGCTACAAAGAATAACACCGATTGAGTATCCGAAAGGATAATTCAAAGAAACTGAATGATAAACTCATTCAAAATCGAACAATCTAGAATCTCACCTTGTTCCTTAGTGGATGTCCTCGTGGAAGGATAGCCGAAGGCTAAAACCCAAGAATAATGTTAATTCAACACTCGATTGCCCAATTGGATATCAAACCCAAACGGACTCATCAAAACTCAACAAAGTCGCCTTGATTGGAGTTCGAGATATGTCATCAACATCTCGATACTCAAGAGTGAATTCAAAAACTTTGGAATCATCATTAACATTCCAAAGTGACGGAAATAATAAACCAATCAAAATAAGAAACCTAAATATACAATAGGATCCTATAAAATAAAGGATTGGACTTAATATCAAATAAGTCAATCCATCTGAAATCAAATGCATCTCAAGATTGTGAGTAACAAAAAAACTCACAAAAGCAACATCAAATAAAAATCTCAGAATGCTCATAACAAGCCAATCGTTGTGGATCCCCTCAATAAGATTCACAACTCTCAAAGGAACAAAACGAGAATACTCAAAGGAATTAATAAGCTTCATCGATACGAACTCACTTGCATCGACAAAAATAAGAATAGAATAATCCCAAATAAGATTATTCAAAAGATAAGATAACATCAAACTCAGTTATGGAATACTACGGAATACAATTTATATCCCAAGACATATTCCATCTTAACATATCCCAAAACTCGAAAAGAATCGAAGCACGATTGGAAAACAAGCTCGAATAAAGGACAGTGATTCACTCGTATTGTACTTTGACATATCGTGATATACGTATTGTTCTGTGTTTATTCTACTTTGTTCTGACCACGGCTCTGATACCATGTTGTAACGCCCCACCCCGAGACCCACCTTAGTAAAGAGAATTAACAAGTAATTCCGTCTACTAAAGCGGAGAACAGGGTTGGTTAAGGGCGACCATCTATAAATTTGTCTTAAGCATCTACTGAATACGTCGATAAGTGAAATATGATTTTCCTTTTCTACCTCAATGGATCGACATACACAGTAAATGTATAATCCAAAACTATAGGTAGCTAACGGATCTATCGAAACAAAATACAATAACTAAATGTAAAGCACATCACAGAACAGTAATCAACATCATGTATATACATATACACTGATACGTGTTTAGTACAATACAATATGAATACAATAAAGGTGGTACTCGACCACACCATATAAATTGAATCAAACACATCAGAGTATGCGGAAGAACAAAAATTTCTCAAGAGAAAGGAGAGCTGATATCCAGCATCAACTTCAAGCTAAGTCCAATAGATGATACCTGAAACAACTCGGTCTGACCCGAGTATAAATACATGGGTCAGTCTAGATACACAAATCAATCAATATCGATAATATGAAGCGGAGTGGATATAGTGATACTTCTTCTCGAATGAGGAGAAGGATTAGATAAACTCATAATCTCAACACTTAAGTAACAAATGCTACTTAAGTGAACAAATACCTTGAAGGAGGTAACTCAATACTCAAATCAAACACAAGTGCCTCATATCTTTGGCGACAACCCTAAATGTCTATATGGTTTCCATGAACCAAATCTCCTCAAAAGGAGAAACGTCAATACAAACTCTCGCCAAAATGGCAAACATAAGACATTCTCAAATAGGATGATCCAAAACTCAATTATAGATGAATCTCCAAATTCAATTATACCTCATCTCATCGGTATAAATGTACATAAATCTCAATCTCAACTCGCCAAATGACAAAACCCAGAATATGCTATAAAATCTTGAAATTATCCAAACTCATAACTCAAGGAACTCGATAAGATTTCAAGACATTATAATTGAAATCACCATGTATATAACATCTCATATAGCACTAGGCTATCGATGTAATAAAACATCTTAAAAGGGTGAAATCACAATAAAACAGAAAACTCAGAAAATCTGGATTGTCCAAATCCCCGATTGTAATGCCGAAGCAATGCTGCACGTGCTAAACTTAGGCGGCCGAAGCCTCAGACAAGGTCGCTAACACCTCCCAAAGCAATTCGTCCTCTTGACAAGGTCTCTAACACCTCTCCAAGCTATTTTGTTGGCCCTAACAAGGTCGCTAACACCTCCCAAAGCAGTTCGTCCTCATGACAAGGTCGCTAACACCTCTCTAAGCTATTTTGTCAGCCCTAACAAGGTCGCTAACACCTCCCAAGCAATTCGTCCTCATGACAAGGTCGCTAACACCTCTCCAAGCAGTTCTGTTAGGTAAACATCGTGAATGTGTCACAAACTCACGGATAGAAACCCGAAAAGTGTTATCATGTGTCCCATACCACACATTCGGACTTAGCGGTTTACTAGCCGTTAGTCGATGCTACACTAAAAACATCATAAAACTCAGAAAATTATATCTCGCCTAGTCTCATTGGCGAGTGATAAAGAGACACCATACTTGTCTCATCTCATCGATAAGTATTAAATGGCGCCGTAACTTGTCTCATCTCCTCGACAAGTGAAAACATCATGATGGTTCCTAATAAACCATAAATCTCAAAATATGAAATCATAAACTCAAGATTTGCCTTATATCATTGGCAAGTAAACAAAACATCGTGATGGTTCTCATCGACCATACTCCTGCATAGGAGATCTCAAACCATAATACTTGCCAAATATTGGTCATCTTAAATAATTCCAATAAATAGAAATTGTAAAACTCAAAATACGCAATAAAATGGCAAAACATCTCAGAATCAATAATCTCAAATAGCTTCGATCGTACAAGTCTGAAATTAACCGAAATAGTGAACGCACATGTCCCATACCACGTGTTTCACTAAATCATTTAATTTTCTTTCTCATATGTTCGAATAGTATAAAAGTGTATATTTTATATATAAAATAATTTATTTGAGAAAAAAAGCTTTTAAAACTTTTTCCCGAAAATATTAATAAAACCAATATTTAAAATTTCTTTATTATAGGAAATAAATAGATTTTATATTAGAAAAATAATTTTAAAATATAATGTAATAATAATTTAAAGTGTCCATTTATTTCAAAAATCACTTCAAAATGGTTTAGTGAAAATCATGCTCGAAAATAATGAAAAACAAGAGAGATTACTCAAGACCGATAATTTGAATTCAATACGAATTCAATTCAAATTTAACCCAAAGTCAATTCAAATTCTATTTAAATTTGCGTTTCAAATTCTCTAAATATAGCTAGCCTATTGATAGGGATCATAGCTCTCAAAACATCTCAAAAACAATATCAAAATCGAACAAGAATGAGAGCAAAAATTAAGCCAATACAATTCTCAGTTTAATGATTGTTATTGCTGTCGTTTTGCTCTCGAGACAGCAACAAACAAATATAGTTTTGACCAAGCTAACTTCGAAATTTCAAAAAACTCAAAACATAAAACTTCTAGCACAAAGTCTACGCTTTCTGGAACATCTTTAATTATTAAATTTGGGTAAGAAACATGAAAGATATGGCCAAAACAAATTTCAATATGAATTTCACTACAGCTGTTATTTTAGTTTCGGGACAGCGATACTAGAATGAACTTTCGACCACGTAAACATCAAAATTTGACAAAACTCAAAACATGAAAATTATAGCATATAATCTAAGATTTCAGGAGCATCAAGAATCATCAAATTCCGACATCAAACGAAAAAGATATGTTTAAATTACCAACAGCACTTAGCATAGAAAATCACAATTTTACAGTGACAGAGCAGCGAGATTGTATTAGGTTTTTTGACCATCTATTGCTCAAAATTTTCGAAAGATATCAACATGAAAGTTGTCGCATTATTTTCAGCTTTCCAAAACTTTAAATAAAATCCAATTCTGATGTAAAATGAAAGACATATACACAATTTACTGACAGCGATTTACGATTGAACATGCAGCAACAACAAAAATTTGAGATTTTTACCTTGAAATCTCAATCAAACCTAGAATATGTGAGTTTTGATACTCACCTTTCTGTGGTATGCAAAATCTCATATTTTAGCAGAAATTTTAGAGCTTGGAGATGAAATTGGCCTTCAATAACCTGTAGGAACTAAGAAACAATACATGCCAAGGGAAATAAACATAAATTAAAAAAACCCATCTCTGAAATTTAGAAATTTGATGAAATTAAAAGATTTGGAGTTTGATTACCTGTTGATTATCTCTCTAGTTTGAGAAAGGTTTTAATTTGTTGAGTTTATTTGAAGTTTGGAGGCTTGAAATTAAGAAATTTGAGAGTTTCAATTTAGTGTTCTTAGATTACAGATGAGGAAGAAGAAGGAAGGTAAGAAAATGAACGTGCTAAACTTTGTTTTCTTCTTTTCTCAATTATCTAGAAAGCACTAATGGGCCATTTGGACCCAAAATGAAGAGAAAAATAAAATGGCCTAAGATTAATTAATACTTAATCAAAAATATTCATATTTACACTATTTACAAAACCAAAATACATTTTCCTTCCAAATTTTTTTCATAAGAAAAATATGTAAACTCTCACGCTAATAGAACAAAACATTTTCCACCATATAAATAGATAAAATTTTATTTTCAAGACATTTTTATTATCAAATTCCTTTATTTTACAAAAATGCACTATTTTCATAATTAAATGCAAAAGTCTACATTTTCAATTCTAAAATTCCACAAGAATTTATTTTCTCACTTAGAAAAATATTTCAAATCATTTCCAAATATAATTTAAGACCAAAACATATTTTTCAAACCAATTACCATCTTTCTATTAAAATAAACCACCTTTTAAAAAAATCAATTACTTCTCTTAAAAAAATCATAAATAGAAGAATTTGCAATAATTACATAACTATTGCATTTTTTTTAACTAAAAAAAATCATTTTCCACTTATTATCAACCCAAACAAAATAAAATAAAGTTCTAAACTTTATTTTCATAATTTGATTCCAATTTCATTGTTTATTCCAAATAAACAATATAAATTTTCCAATTTAATTTTAATCTCAATATTAAATTATACTTATCATTATAATTTAATATTGACAGGTAATCTCCAACCCAGGGTTGTTACAGACTCCCCACCTTACAAAAATTGCGTCCCCGCAATTTTCTAGAAAAAGAGTCGTAAACCACACAAAAATTCAACCGACAAAGGATAAAAGACAAGCTCGAAACTCGAACCATTCATATTCTCAACATAGAATTGTAGAGAGAAACCAGGAAAAACTCACCCGTTTAATCCAATGGCCTATCAAATGCTTATATAGAGATTAGCAAACCATCGAATTTTCTAAGTAACTTGAAAGAATTTTGAAGATATTCCATCGTCGAAACAAAAAATCAATAAGACGCTCAACACTTAATCAATCGAAAATGATTTCACAAAACTCTACGAATAGAGTCGGGATCAAACTCACTTAAACCCTAACTCTAAGCAATAAAGAATACCATCAGTAATATTTTCCACATAATAATAAGGAAAAAACATCCTCTTAACAAGATAAACACAATAGACAAGATGAATAAATCACGAAATGACTTCTTACAAGGCCACCAAACTCGAACGACCGCGATAATGCGTGTCGTTGATATTAACTCAAGGATAGAATATACTCAAGAAACAAGGATATAAGCTCAAATTACTTTTCAGTCCAAGATATTAATTTTTTTTTAAAATCTCAACATCTTTTAAAATTTTAAAACTCAATTTTCAACATTTGAAAATTTCTCAAACTCTTTACTATATTACTTAGTAAGTAATTTAATACTCAAAGTTAAAATTTAAATATCTACTCTTACTTCAAAATTAATTTCCAAAGAATTTTGTAAATCCATAATGATATCCCTCAAAATAAATTAAGGGTTTAAATTCTCTTATTATACTCTTCCCTTAAAACATCCAATGTATATAATATATATTCTAAAATCTCAAAATATACTTCTAATAAAGCATAGCTCAAAGATAATCTCATTTATATTCTCATCTTTATAATTTAAAAATAAATAAATGGCATTGCCTCGCTATTGAGTCTTTAATATATATATATATATATATATATATATATATATATATATATATATATATGTTGGCTGCAGAGTTGACCGAACGATCAAAACTGCCTCGCCACTCTATTACGCATCTCTTAAATCAATGGCTGCAATTACCATTCAAAAATAAATTTAATATTTGTTCTCAAAATATAATTTTCAAAATCGCAATCCTTAAAACAAAAATCATCGTGTCTGATTGCCTCATCACAGCATTTAGGAGATTCCTATCGATAGCGTTGATCAGGCGTATCGACCAGAACTCTTAACTACTCGATGGATAATCCAACACTCTCAAATTATTTCTATGAAAGAATGCTACTCATATAAATATATTCTCAAAATTTTTTTTTGATTTTTAAAATATCTCAAAACTCCAATTTCTCTTTAAAACTCACATTTATATATAGCTTCAAAACTTAAACCAAAGAACATTAAGAGAATGCATTGAGATATTCCTAGAATACTCTTTCTCAAAATCAACAGAAGGAGATAGAGTGTCCGCCAATCTTACGATGTCATAAGCCACTCTCAAAAATCATCAAGATACAGGATAAGCAAGATATTCTTCTCGAAGGAGAAGAAGCACACAAACAACAAATTATTACTTCAAACAAAGCAATGCTACAAAGAATAACACCGATTGAGTATCCGAAAGGATAACTCAAAGAAACTGAATGATAATCTCATTCAAACTCGAACAATCTAGAATCTCACCTCGTTCCTTAGTGGATGTCCTTGTGGAAGGATAGCCGAAGGCTAAAACCCAGGAATAAGGTTAATTCAACACTCGATTGCCCGATTGGATATCAAACCCAAACGGACTCATCAAAACACAACAAAGTCGCCTTGATTGGAATTCGAGATATGTCATCAACATCTCGATACTCAAGAGTGAATTCAAAAACTTTGGAATCATCATTAACATTCCAAAGTGACGGAAATAATAAACCAATCAAAATAGGAAACCTAAATATACAATAGGATCCTATAAAATAAAGTATTGGACTTAATATCAAATAAGTCAATCCATCTGAAATCAAATGCATCTCAAGATTGTGAGTAACAAAAAAAACTCACAAAAGAAACATCAAATAAAAATCTCAGAATGCTCATAACGAGCCAATCGTTGTAGATCCCCTCAATAAGATTCACAACTCTCAAAGGAACAAAACAAGAATACTCAAAGGAATTAATAAGCTTCATCGATACGAACTCATTTGCATCGACAAAAATAAGAATAGAATAATCCCAAATAAGATTATTCATAAGATAAGATAACATCAAACTCAATTATGGAATACTACGGAATACAATTTATATCCCTAGACATATTCCATCTTTATCCCAAAACTCAAAAAGAATCGAAGCACGATTCGAAAACAAGCTCGAATAAAGGACAGTGATTCACTCGTATTGTACTTCGACATATCGTGATATACGTACTATTCTGTGTTTATTTTACTTTATTCTGACCACAGCTCCGATACCATGTTGTAATGCCCCACCCTGAGACCCACCTTAGTAAAGAGAATTAACGAGTAATTCCGTCTACTAAAGCAGAGAATAAGGCTGGTTAAGGGCGACCATCTATAAATTTGTCTTAAACATCTACTGAATACGTCGATAAATGAAATATGATTTTCTTTTTCTATCTCAATGGATCGACATACATAGTAAATGCATAATCCAAAATTATAGGTGGCTAACGGATCTATCGGAACAAAATACAATAACTAAATGTAGAGCACATCAAGAACAGTAATCAACATCATGTATATACATATACACTGATACGTGTTTAGTACAATACAATATGAATACAATAAAGGTGGTACTCGACCACACCATATAAATTGAATCAAACACATCAGAGTATGCGGAAGAACAAAAATTTCTCAAGAGAAAGGAGAGCTGATATCCAGCATCAACTTCAAGCTAAGTCCAATAGATGATACCTGAAACAACTCGGTCTGACCCGAGTATAAATACACGGGTCAGTCTAGCTACACAAATCAGTCAATATCGATAATATGAAGCGGAGTGGATATAGTGATACTTCTTCTCGAATGAGGAGAAGGATTAGATAAACTCATAATCTCAACACTTAAGTAACAAACGCTACTTAAGTGAACAAATACCTCGAAGGAGGTAACTCAACTCAATACTCAAATCAAACACAAGTGCCTCATATCATTGGCGAAACCCTAAATGTCTATATGGTTTCCATGAACGAAATCTCCTCAAAAGGAGAAACATCAATACAAACTCTCGCCAAAATGGCAAACATAAGACATTCTCAAATAGGATGATCCAAAACTCAATTATAGATGAATCTCCAAATTCAATTATACCTCATCTCATCGGTATAAATGTACATAAATCTCAACTCGCCAAAATGACAAAACCCAGAATATCCTATAAAATCTTGAAATTATCCAAACTCATAACTCAAGGAACTCGATAAGAGTTCAAGACATTATAATTGAAATCACCATATATATAACATCTCATATAGCACTAGGCTATCGATGTAATAAAACATCTTAAAAGGGTGAAATCACAATATAACATCTCATATAGCACTAGGCTATCGATGTAATAAAACATCTTAAAAATTTATTACTGTTTGTTTATTTACAGAAAATAAAATATAAATGTATTGTTTAATTGACTTATCTAAAACTATTTAAATTACTAAAGAAAATTTATATAAAGGGAATTTAGTTTTAAATTTAAAAATTTATTTAAATAAATTTATTAAAAAGAGTTTGTTTAAAATTAAAAGTATTAGTTTTAAATAAAACTATTAGATAATTTAAACTATTAAAACGAAATTGATTATTTGATTTGTTCGAATATTAGTAAATTGTATAAGTGTTTTTACAAGGTCTAAAGTGAAGAAACAAGACCAAATGAAAATGGGTTGCATGCGAAAGCAAAGGTGAGATCTTCTCACTCACTCAAGTATTTCTGACTTAATTTTAAATAGTTTAATTTAAAATTGATTGACTGTGTGCTTAGATGATTGATTTATTATTAGTTATATTTGTTTAGACCCTATGCGCCGCATAATAGCGGATGATATTATATTAAACTCATATACCGCGATATTCCACCTCGAAGTAGAATTGGTATTTATATGTATTTGAAGTTGTTGATTTCCCGCATTATATAGCGGATGAGACCCTATGCGCCGCATAATAGCGGGTGATGTTTTATAAATCTCATATACCGCGATATTCCACCTCGAAGTGAAATGGGTATGTAATTGTTGTGCTAACGTCTGTGGACGCAGGGAAACAGGTTGGAGGGATCCAACTGGATTCATCAAATATTTAATTTGTTTCGTATGTTGTGTGTTGATTATTTATAATTTGTGTGATTATTTGTAATTGAAACCGTTGAAGGCTATAATTTAGCCGAATATATTTTTGGTATCGTAGAAAATTTGATTTTGAAATTTGGGTAGAAAATTCATTATAAATTCATTCAAAAGAATCGGGTGAATTTTAAAAGAGGGAAATTTAAATAGATAAAGTTTTATCTTTGAAAACTTATTGAATAAATTCCAAAAATATGGGAAAATATTTTAATAAATGAATTTCGAGTAATGTTGTTTAATAGTTGAAAATTTTATTTAAGATATGGATTTTAAATGTTTGAAAGAGATAAAGGAATTTATTTAAAAAGGGAATAAATTTAGAAATTAAATCTGGGATTTAATTTGGAGTCAAAATAAATTTTAGAAACCGGTTTGGGATTTAATTTGGATTTAAAATAAATTTTAGAAATGGATTTGGAAATTTGATTTGGTGTCTTGGAAATAAATTGGGAAAGCGGTTTGAAATTGATTTGGTGTTTTGAAATAAATATTTAGGAAATCTATTTGGAAAATTTGATTCGGTATTGGAAAATAAAATTAGAAATCAATTTGAAATTTGATTTATAGCTTGAAAGGGGATATTTGGAAAACGATTTGAAAATCGTATATCAGTCGATATTTGGAAATTTAAAATTCACAATGGGAATTTTATAAAGGAAAGAGAATTTTGCTTTTAAAAATAAATGTTGGTTTATTTTTAAAATTGTGGAAAGAAATTTACAAATTTGGAACGTAAATTTAAAATAAATCCAGAAAGATTTATTAATTGATTTGAATGAACCATTTTGGAATGGAATGTGTACTTTCCCTGAAAACTGAGAATGTTTGCAATATAGTTTATAAATACAAATTGAAATTGTAAAGATGGTTTTAAGGAAAGAATGTTTTGGAAAAAAATTATTTACTTAAGTTATTTTGAAAATCTGTAAAGTTAAAATATATTTTAAACTATTATAGAAGTAATCATTTAAAGTTTTAAATTGATGTTTGTTTAAAAAATTGGATATTTAAGTAGTTATATCCTATCTACTAATTTTATTTTGAAATTAGTTTGGACTTAAATTTTTGTATGAGATATTAGTATAATATTTTCATAACTAATATTTAAGCAAGTGTTTTAAAATAGTTTTAGTTTTAATATTTTCATGTATATTTTGGATAAATATTTTAAATTATTTTTAAGATATTTGAACTCGGCAAATTTTCAGTGGAATTGAATAAATATTTGAAAATTTATTCCACGTGAGGAAGGTGATTTGAAATTTGTTTTCAAAAGATTGAAAGGTGAAAAGTGATTTGGAATTTGTTTTCAAATGGTTGAAGTGTTAAAAACTATATCTTGTAAAGATATTTTGGAAATAAATGATTTGGGAAAATAATTTGAAATCCAGCAATTGTTGTGAATGATGATTGATAGTTAAATAACCGACTGTCAGTATTGGCCTTTAATCGGCAATTGAAATTCGATGCGACCGTGAGTCGGATTCCAAATGGATATTCGAAACCCACGTCGAACCTTTGTGATTGTGATGGATCTTTTGTTTAAAAGATCAAAGTGGAAGTTTTTGTGATTTGTTTGAATCTGAATGTAACACTTATTTTTTAAAATAAGAGCTTGTTATTCGGATTAATCGGAAGAGGACCTTGTGTCATAAAACCCATTCCAAATAACGATACAACGAAATGGGATTGCATTTGATGATGGTGTTAAAGACCGGGTATTTTTGAAAGCGAAAGGATTACCTGTCGAATGCCTCTGCACCGAGTTGCTTCGGTATAGAGATTTTATCACCCTTTGTGATGGGGATTCCGGACGTGATTAGTGAATATCCGGATTTGCAAGGGCTTCTTTGGAAGTGCCTTCGGTTCCGTTCGATCCCGGAACGGACTTGTATGGATGTATGTCTGACGTTACACTTTGAAATGTAAAGCTGGTGTCTATCAAATACATTTCTGTTGGTGGCGGAGGATTTATTCTCTTATCTTAACACCCTTCTCTGAGACGTACAAGCTCAGAGGTTATGTAGTTGATGTTTACTAGTGATACATTCCCAATTTGGTAATGGCGCATACGAAGTGCTGCTGATCATTTGTTGATCGAAGCATGACTTTTGTAAAAAGCGTAGCTTTATGGACGAGACTTCGTCGAGCCTCACACCCCAGGATGGTCGAAACAGGAAGGATGCAGCAAGGTTATAGGGGGTAGCGCCCCTTAGGGTATGTTCATTTCCTTCTGCATAGAGGTGGTATCATGGTATGGAGCCCAGATACTTAACCTATGTGGTTGCTGCAAATTTGTTACTTTGTGGTTGTTGGTATTGAGGATCCTCGGATAAAGGTTGATTACGACCGGGGGATGGCATACTCGTGTAGTAATTACCTATTTTTGCAGAGGTAACCCGGCCTTGTGTTGGCAGAGATCCGGTTAAGTTCTCGGGACATCCCTCCAGAGGCGTACCCACGTGGCCCAGGAAGTTCCTTTGCCTGCCATTTGTTGAAAATCCAATTACTAATAAGCGCCTTGTACGGTTTTAATTGTATAACCTGCCATCTAATATGGTAGCTATAGTAGGCATACTATAATGGTACGTATGCTGACTAAGATTAATATTATACTTGCAAATGTTTTTCTGCGCTATGCACTAATAATAGTATCAAAAAGATTTTACGTATCAAGCATGTTTGACTATCATAAGGAGAAATCTGCCCCAAGTGTGCGATTGCATTGTGTGTGCGCCAGGAGGCCTTATGGTAGTTTCATTTTTCAAAAAACATTGCCGATTTCTTTTAAATTCTTCTGTTAAAGTATAACTATTTTTAAGATCTCACACCAGTCCCATGACTGACCTGGAGTTTATTGTTCCCTTTCTAAACTCTGGGTGCCCATAATTTTCCACACGGGAAGCCTAGAGTCAGGTTATCAGTTATTCGAGAGCGAAGTCAGAAAAGAGTTACTGTGGAGATCAGTTAGTTGAAAATGGATGGCGAGACGTATCTCTTTACTATGTAGTGTCCGTTGCGTATGGTTAGTGCAAATCTGTGTTTATATGGTCAAGTTATAAAGACTGCCATTGTTTGTCTGTTGTTGTTGTAATACTCTGATGTTGTAATGTATAAACTGATATAGTATTTTTATTTTAAAGATTATTCATTTATCTATTATATTTTTTTCGCTGCGAAATGTGAGATTCTGTTGTTGTTTTCTGTTCTTCTTCTATCTTCTTCTTCTTAAACCCTAACGGTTCGGTTTTTCAGCATTCGACTGTTCAGCATTGGATACAATGGACGTATCGATGTCGACTTTAGGAAGTCAAAAAATCGAGTCGTTACAATATATGTGTTGTACAAAAGGTTACAATAAACCTTGATATATTAATTTTATGAAATGATTCTCAAGTAATATAGTTTAAATTGAGATATACCAAGTAAATGGAAATGTGAATCAATCGAAGGTAAATAAATTGAATTTTAGCTTAAGTAAGTTAAATGAATCAAATGAATTGAAATTTAATTTCAGATAAGTCGAATAAAATTGAATTGGAATTGGAATTGTATCGATGTTTATACAAAGTAGTACGTTGCTGGCAAAAACTTGCATTTTGAGTTATTAAGTCTAGTTGTTGTTTTAATTATCTATTTAACAGAGCATGAATATATAACGCATGGTTAGGGTGTAGAGTTGAGATGTGCTTCTTGGTTGTGTTGCAGGAGTTTGCATGAATCTGAGGGTGTGTAAGTGTTCTATTTTTATGGGTGTGTACCATGTTTGTGAGGATGCATGAGTGGGCTTCAATTGTAGCTACTGCTGTGTAGTGGTACTAGTACATTGGTGTATGTATATAGGTGGCTGTGGAAGTGTGTGTATTTGATATTGTATTATGTGTATAGGTCCTCTTTTGAAATAAGCTATAGGTTATTAAACTGGGATACCTAACTAAAATACTATTATTATCATCTCTGCCATTAATTTTTCTTCCATTATTGTTTTGTATTTAAGTTGGTAATATAGCATGGTTGCAATATCTCTAAGATGTTGTCTCATTGCCAAGTCCGATTCTACTAATAGGCAAGCTAGGCAAATGCCTTAGCCAACCCTCTCCCTAACCCCCTACCAAAAGAGTGCATATTGTACAGTTTTAAATAGTAATACAAAGTATATACGACCACACCCTATTTTAATTAGTACACATTATAAACTAGTTGTACACTTAATTTTGTGCGCACTGTAAAAATATTAGCATTGTATCAAAAAATACAATACCTTATTTAAAGTAAACAAAGAATTATATTGTAGTACTAAATAATATAAAATAGTACTATAAACTAAAAAGTACAAGAGACGCATGTGAAAGAGTATACATTGAGTTACATATCTTAGAGCATCTCCAATAGTTCAGATGCGAAAATTCAATTTTCCATGCTCTAAAATATTGGAGCCCTCATTTCTGCAACAGAAATGAGGGCAAACGCCGGGGGCCTGTTCAACAGGCGCCTGAAGCCCAGCGCCTGTTCAACAGGCGCTTGGTGATCGCGCCTATACCAGGCGCTTTCCCCCTTCTCCCCCTCATTTCTACCTCTTCCAACCTCTTTTCAGTTAATTTTTTTATTTTACTTTGCGTAGAAATGTCGTCCCGTCCGGTCAAAACTGGTAGACGCGTCGTTCGATATACGACTGATGCTAATATCGAACCTGCTCATATCCCTTCTGATGCTACCGTGACTCCAGACGATCTTCGATCCTTGCACGACTTGCCCCCTACTGTTCCGCATCGACTTACTGCTGCTATAGCGACGCCATAGGTATACGTTTACTTCTTTATTGCTTGATGAACAGCCATGTACTATATATGTATGATAATTCTTTGTTTATTTTAACATTAAATAATCATATATTTAGGATCGTCACGTAGCGATGCGGAGTAGTTGGTATAGGTGTATATCTGAGTATTTTGATCAGTTACCGCAACCGATTTTGGATAGGCTACATGCGTTACCTTTTGGTGAATTTCTAGATTTACCTAGATTTGCACATGTAGATCGTTGCCTGGTAGAGGCCCTCATCGAGAGATGGTGGCATACCACTCATTCATTTTCCTGATTTTCAGATAGGACTGACTCCTTTACATTTTTATATGCTCACTGGCATAGAGGTTAGTCGACCGGACCGTCTCACTGTTCCATTTGATAGTTCATTTGAGGAGTTCGAGTCATATTCAACTTATTTACCGACTTTGGCTGTTGAGGAGGTTAGAGGAGGAGCTGTTACTCTCCTTTGTTTGCAGCGGTATATAGTAGAGTACATGGCCGTTGAGGATATGCACACTTCGGTTATCCGTGCCTTCATATCATACCTCTTTAGGTCTACATTTTTTAGTAACAATAAGGGTACTATTAGGCTTGGTTTTTTGGCTAGATTAATAGATGTGGATGGACTATATATATATATATATATGATTACGGTACTACTATTATTGATTATTTGTACGTAGCATTGGATACTTATGCGCTTCAGCAGTCTAGACAGATGTATGGATTTTGGTACGTTCTTCCATTTTGGTACTACGAGTATACTGCTAATATGCACCCCCGATTTATTGTAGAGGCGAATGCCACACATTATGTATACTTTCCTAGATTGCGTCATTGGGGTCCTCCTATGCATTTGCCCATTGCTGCACAAGGGGTGCACAATGAGCTGATGGAGGCTAGACAGCAGATGGATATGAGGCGGCATGGTAACATTATCGTTTATCTATAGGATCAGTACTTATAGTTCCTAGAGCCCGATCCTGATCATCCACTCACTTTTCAGTTTTCCATGTCGTGACGCAGGATTTGCTTTCAGGTTCTTAAATGTCCATTCATATGGTATTTAGGAGAGCGGTATTGTCTACAGTTATATGGTATGGTTTGCATTCCATCAGATCCGCTACCATGGGATGGTATGTATGGTGATATTAGGGTTGGACCAGCTTATGTTCTTGCGATGAGGGATGCGGGATGGGTGGATGGTGAGCCTTTTACAGTCCTTAGAGACTTTGATTCATATTGGGCTTGAGTAGCCCTACGTGCTTACGCGTTGCCTGATTATATTCAAGGTTTGAACTTCGATCATATTGGTCCGCATACCTCTTCCGGTAGAGTTCCACTACCGCCTACCACCTTTGAGCCTACATCATCTCAGTACACGCAGCCACCTACTTTCGACCCCATTCCTCATTCGTTTAGAGCGTATGATGTACATGGTCAGGTGGTGGAGTATCCCTTGCAGTATCCTATAGATGAGGTATTACAGGTGTACCATTCGCCGGATTGTATCAGCCTCATCAAGTTTATACAAGTTTTAACCGTTCTTTAATTACTTGTCATTATATTCTCCACCTATGTATAATTTTTCTTATGCACATATCAGTATTCTCAGGACATGGATTATGATAGACGGATGATTGCTGCATTTGAGCGTATGACGCTCGATTATACATAAATGATGTATCATAGTTACCAGACTGCGTTCCAGCAGCAGCAGACTCAGTATGATGTGCAAATATATGGATTATAGACCTAGATTCAGCAGCTTCAAGAGCAGCTCCATGCCAGACCTGAGCCTCATGACTTTGGTGACGTTAACGATGACAGTGACGCCGACATTGGAGACGATGAGGAGATTGATAGCGGTTCTGATCACATAGATTGATGTGCTGCATTTAGATGTTTTAGACTATGTTATTATTTTTGACACCTTACATTAGTTGGTTGCATATTTTTTGGTGATGATGCTACTGTTATATGTGATTGTTTATATGTTATGGCATTGTGTCGATTAAATTTTATGTTGAGTATTGTATTGTGTTGATTATAATTTACGCTTGTTTATTATTAAGCGTATATGAAGTCAAAATGTTGAAGTAACAACCACTGTTGTGTTTGTTTTTCAAAAATTTTATGGATGTTTGACACGTGGACATTAATCTCATGCTTCATTTTTTTGATGCGGATCATGACCTCTTTATTTAAGATAAAGTATTATATTCTAATATCACAACATTTAAAAGTTCGGTAAATTCAATCAACGTGTAACATAATATTTTCGGCTACAGAATTGAAACTGTTAGTAAAATTTTTTATACAAACTTATTAGATGTGCGATGATGAAGAGATAATGGCAACTCGGTTTTGGGACACTATTGCTGAACTTTACAATAGCAATGTTGAGTGTAGAAGTAGACGTATGAAGGTAGAGTTGAGGACTGGTTATGGGAACTTGTGCAACGCTGTACGCGGTACAATATGGTTATCAATGAGGTTATATTTGAAAATTTGTTTGAGCGAACCTGTTCCATATTTGAAGGTCGTTACTTTCTCAAATATCACAGCACATTCACTGGACACAAGGCTTATATCATACGTCAAAATTGGCTAGAACCATTTGGATATCCATAATTTGAGTATATCATTGTTGAATGTATTATTGTTTCTGTGTATGCATATTTATTATTGTCTTGTTTATGAATAATTTAACTTTCTACTGTATTGTCAAATCAAAATATAGTGCTCATATTTAAACATAAATAAATTTTAACATTCACACGCTTCAATATATACGTAAGAGCTTTTCTTCTCAAACACACAGTTCAGTTCTCTGCTCCTTCAATCTTCTATTCGTCATATCAATGCCTTCCTGGTCATCGTCTATTGACTCTGATGTCGGGTACGTTCCAACGGAAAGCGAACACACCGATGAAGATTGGAATATTAATTACCAAGACCAGCATTACGAGGACGTTGCTCATGAATTCCCAAATCTTGACCAACTCACACTTCAAGAAGATTTTCAACCTGTACATGAACAGTTGGTTCATCAACAACCACAGGAGGTTGAACAAGTACCAAATTTGCGACATTCGGTTGAACAAGAGGTTGACTCTTACACGGTATTTTTCCACTGTGGTTATAAAGTTGAAGTTGTGGTTAGAGATGATGGCGAAGATATTGGTCGTCGAATTCAGTTGTGTCCTTTCTAGCTTGAAGGGTGCAATTATGCAGAATGTGTTGATGAACAGCTATGCCCAACGGCCATAACATATGCCAACGAGCTGGAACGAGAAATAAGATGTTTCCGAAATGTCGTGCACAACTTACAATTTCACCATAATCGGTAGTTTCTTAGTGGAGTGTATTATTATTGTGGAGTGTATTATTATGGAGTGTATTATTATGGAGTGTATTATTATGGAGTGTATTATTTCGGATTGTATTATTATTATGGTTGTATTATTGTGGAATGTATTATTATGGAGTGTATTATTGTTTGTGTGTTATTGTTTTCTGTGAAGCTATCATGGACATTTACGGTGATCAATACTTACGCAGATCGAACAAGGCGGATATAGTAATATTATTAAATATGCATGGTAGTAGAGGTTTGCTTGGAATGTTAGGCAGTATAGACTGCATGCATCAGGTGTGGAAGAATTGTCCAAAGGCATATGCTGGAGCTTGTCAGGGTAAGTCTCGTAGGTCCTCTATTATTCTTGAAGCCATAACGTCGTATGACTTATGGGTATGGCATGCATTTTTTGGAATGCGGGTTCGAACAATGATCTTAACTTAGTCACGATCTACGTTGTTCAATGATTTAGCAAACGATAGATCAACTCCTTGTACCTTTACTTTAGGAGGTAACACCTACAATCATGGATATTATCTTGGCGATGGGATATATCCTAAATGGAGTACCATTGTCAATACAATTCCTAACCTATAAAACAATAAATAATCAAAGTTTACAGCGATGCAAGAAGGCCAAAGGAAGGACGTTGAAAGAGAATTTGGAGTTCTTCAGTCTAGATTTGCCATAGTCAGTAATCCATGCTGACTTTGGTCACCAGTTAAAATGACCAAAATAATTTACATTTGTATTATTTTACATAATATGATTATAGACGACGAAAGAGACATGGTAGAAGATTACTTTTACGAGGGTGCTCCAACACCACCGCCTGTTTGGCGCAATGATATGATTGGAAGTGCACTAGAACTCGAGTTTCATATAGAAAGCCAAATGTCCTACCGTAGTGTTCAACTGCATTGAAGACTGCAAAATATCTCATAGATCATCTCTGGAGGTTTTCTGGAAATCAGTGAAACTATATTTCTGTTGTTACTTTTCCTACTGTTGTTTATGTTGTTATTGTTACTTATTATTGCTATTGTAATCTGTTTATGTTTAATAACGTAATGTTGTTATAATCTTTTTTCAATGTAATGCAATTTCAATGAAAATGCTTATATTAATAATTGCTTACATTTAATGACCCTCTTCAAGTCTACGCCTCATAATTTCTCTCTTTCTTTGCTTTGTATACTCCAGTTGTTCTATAGACATGTGTGACGTATCAGTGAACATTATCGCATCTTCATCTCTTTGCGGTTTCCAACAAGAAGTTGATCCATTCTTGATAACCTTTCTTGGTGTTGAATTGCTTGAGTTTCCATTGCCCAGTTAAATCTATCTTCAGATTCAAGTAGGAGTTTTATGATTTCTACTTGATCCGCTCCAGCAGTCTGCTTCTTTTTGGCCGCTTTTGCTCCCTGTGGCCTAACAAAATGATCTTCAGTTGGGTTTGGGTCTTCTTCTAAGCCTAAACCGTAGCTTCCTAGCGATTACCTAGGATTAGAGCTTTCTCCAACTCTAGGCATTTTACCCTGACCACTGTTTGATTGAACTTGTTGAATGATTTTTTGAAGCGATGATTTCCATTTAACGTGTTCGAACGACATGTCATAAACATGCATGAACTGATAAAAACATGGTGCTTGTTTACAATCAAGTTTATAGATTTATTTGAACAACTTGTTTGCGGCCATTCTCTGTTAAAAAAGTAACTAGTATAATTAGAGAACTATGATAAAAAGTAGAAAAATGAAATTATATTAAGGCTTACCAAATGTGTTTCATTTCCAACTCCACTAGGATTCGTTTGCTTTAGCTTGAAATTTTGAGAATCGAATGTTTGCGTTTGACGATTTATTTTACCATAATGACCTTTGACTGAAGATAGCGTTCTTTTCCGATCGATGTTCTTTTGATTGTAGCAATTAGTAAGTTTGCTCCAAAAAGTCTCACCACTTTGATCGGTCCCTCGAATAGGATCGACCGAGAGTGCACAGTAAATGTAGCAAAGATCGTAGTCTTCTGCAGCGCTCCAATGCATCAGTTACTTCTCCCCCAATCAGAACCGTAACGTCTTATAAGTCGTAGTTTTTAAAACTGGACCTTGCAGCATCGACCTCGAAATCGGAGTACATTTTCAGTTGAGATTACTGGTAGTAAAAAATTATGATGGAGGAAGGAAATTGGTTGTAAATGGAAGAAGAGGGGAGAGTTGTATTTGAAGGGAAAATATGGCCGTTGGGGGTGACCGTTGGAGGGGAAATAAGTGGGCGCCTATTAAATAGACGCCTGGTACCAGGCGCCTGTTGAACGGGCACGCCTCGCCGAATCCCCATTTCTCACACCAGAGGCCCCCCTTCTACACTATCACATATTCTTGTTCTCTGTTGGACTGCTTCGAGAGTGCGGATTCGAGAATTTGCAATCTGTTGGAGATGGTCTTACAAGTTGTTCTTTATATTTTAGTACATTACCTCAAACACATAAGAAATTCATACTGTATTTATGTTTCAGTTTGTGAAACGACGAGGAAAAAAATTATGAGGCAGCATAATGTGGCATTGCCTTGGGCAACCATACATTGTGAACCGACCCTGCTCACTACTGCCATCTTATATAAAATTATTGATATTGCTTATTAAGGTTATTTTGTAATATAGTAGTTGAAGCTAATATTAGGCTGATTGCACTATCATATTCACATACCTTTAGCAAAAATCTTTCCTTGGTCAATGTGTTAAGTAAGTTCTTGACCTTGCACATGAAAAGTGTTTTAGTTTGCTGTTAGCTCAATGCAATTGTTAAGAATAAATATTTTATTTGTGTATTGATTTACCTATGCATATGCTTCTAAGTTGTGTGAGTATGTGTGTATATTTGGTTGAAATGATTTTACCTGTTAAAGCTATTTATATTATTTGTGTGCCATCTATGGTAAACTTTTTTTATATTTTGATAAATTAAGTTTCGAAATATACATATTATAGCATGTTCGGGTATGAAATCTATGTGTTTGCACCAGTTAAATAAATGAAATGTTATTTAATTTTTATGTTTTGGTACTTATGTGTTTTAAATTGAGTAAATACAGGTACAAGAAACCCATTTGGATGGATTTGATTGTGAAATTGCATATAAAATAAGTTGCTAGCTTAAAAACGCTAAATAAGGTACGTCTTCGGATTGAATACCGCAAAATTATAAATATTGATACATATATATATTTATATATTTTCGATCGCATGGGTCAATCTATATATTTTTATCTCTTTTGTCATATTGCAAAAGGTTCTCCGTACGAAAGAGACGCTGCCAAAATTTTACGAAAATTTAGGGTATTAGAAATTTTTTTGAAAATTTTGGGAAAATTTTTGTTACATAAATGGCTTGATTTAAATTGCAATCGTAATAAAAGATTTTAGGTTGGAAATGGAAAGCTAATTGTTTTGGTTAGAACTAAAAGATTAGAAAGTGGAATGTCGAGTTTTAACTAAATGGATTTTGTTAAGTTAATGGGTTTGGAGCATCTTTCCTACCTTAGCAATTTCGATGACAAAATTCTTTTAAAGTGGAAAGAATGTAACGACCCAGAGTTTTCGTCATTTGATTTTTAATATTTAAATGGTTTAAATATTGGATTTGGAATTATAATTTAGTTAGTAAGGTTTTAAAACTGGAATTTTAAGCGATTTGGTAAATTTTGAAAATCGTCAATTTAATCGATGCATTAAAATAGCGATCTAGGGCACAGTCTTGGAATTCGACAAAACTAGTTCTGTTGGATCTGCACTAGTGTGCAATTATCGGATTTAAAATTTCATCGCATTTGGAGTTATCGTTTGGTCGTAAGGGATATAAACGTGTTGAATTTAATATCGAAAATTTAATACAATAATTGGGTCCAAAAGGCTATCTTCTCCATACGATCGAATTAGGACTCGAAACCTTTTCCATTGCGTTCAGAATAGGGATAGAATTATGAACGCCTAGCGGCGCACCTTGATAGGGGTTTGAAATTTTGAGTTGCGTAAATCGTGATATTTTGGTTTATACAAAAATGGCATATTAAACACGCCACCTTTCTCCATTCAAACTCGCAACATTCCTTTCTCCCTTCAAATCACGTTTCTCCCTTCTTTTCTGTTACATCTACAAAATCGTACGAAATGAAAAGCACCCTCTCCTTACCTTCGTCTAAACGAAATCCAAATCGCGGATAATTAAAAAAATGCGACTTAGTCGCAATAGTTCTCGTTGTCAAGCGCGATGGCGAACGCGTGCTTTCTGAGGTAGTGAGACGCAGTCATATTGAGAGAATGGTTGCCATGAGTATTGAGGCGAGGTCGACTTTGGCGATTTGTTGTGGATGTTTGGTGGCTCGGCAAGTAGGTGGCGCACGAGATAGTAGTCGCGATAGCTAAGAGGAGGTGGTTTTATTCGAGTTGTTTAGGGTTGTGGAGCTCGTGCTTGGTCGCGACTTGGTGGGAGCTCGTGCTCGAGCTACTGGCGTTGGCTGGGGCCAGTGATGTACATGAGGCGACGACAATGGTCGGTGGCGAGGCAGGCAGTGGTCGTTCATATAGAAAGATAATGAAGGAGGGAAAATCTCGAGTCTTTAGCGTGAACTGGTAAAGGTAATGCTGTTATTTTTATAAAAAAAGATTAGTTAACTTATATGTTAATTAGAATATTGATTACAGTAATTAGGATACATATATATATAAATCATATTATGAAAATGAATATTTACAAATTGAATGATTCATTCATGTGAGGTCCAAATCACGAAATCGATCACATTGGATTCATAGCTACGACATCTAAACAATAGAGTTAAAATTGGAATGGATTGCAATTAAAATCAAGGCGAGTAAAATCTCACTCATTTGGTTGCTGGTATAATTTAAAATTTTGAATTTAAATTATTGGTTGTTTGGATGAATTTATAATTTTTTCAGTTTGGATGTTATATATATAGTAGTATATATATTAGTAGTTTGATATATACTCGCCGATTAGAGCGGATGAGACCCTATGTGCTCCGTGTAATAGCGGATGACCCTGTATACCGCGCTATCCCCCTTGAAGTGGGATTGGTATTTTTATGTTATATTAACATCTAGGAATGTAGAGAAACAGGTTGAAGGGATCCAACTAGATTCCTCAATTGTTTTTCATATATAATAATATATGATGTGTTAGAATAATCTGTTATAAACTATTGTTGTGGTATGAATTATTGGATGCTACAGTAGCACTTGACTAACTTTTATTATATTTTAAATACCATAAATATTATTATTGGAATTCGAAAAGATTTAAAAAGAGGTTTTGAATATAAAAATATTCATATATAAATATGGATTATTTTGGATAAAAATAATAATTGATTTTGTTTTGTATTTAAATATTCGTAAAAATATTTAAATAGAGAATTAGAGATGTCAATGGATAATTTCGGATACGATAGTGCCATATCCATATACGTATCCGAAATCACTTTCGGATATCGGATGTCCATATCTGCTTATTTTTCTGATATCGGATATCCATACCCGCTTAATTTTTGGATACGAGCGGATATCGGATATTTATCCACTCCGTCCATAATCAATAAATTTAAAAGTATAAAAGAAAAGATTTGGATCAACATAATTTTTTTTTGAATGTTCATAAAAAAACCAAGGAATAAAAAAATATGATGATAGAACATTGTTTTATACCAATATCCATATGTGTAATCAAAAATATTCGAAAATTAAACATTAAAAATGTCCGTTTTCACTAAAAATGAGCAAAAAGTCATATCGTAGTAACATGCCATGTTTAGAAAATAGTTGAAAAATCATATATTAATTAAATATAGTTTTAGTTAAATATATATGTGCATCAGTTAGTCGGACGGATTTTTTTTGAATACAGATACCACAATAACTATATTCGCATCCGGAAAGCTTTTCGGATATCGAATATCCGTATCCACTTTGCGAATAACGGATATTTTTCATATTTTCGGATACGGATTCGGATGGATACCGGATTTTTCGGGTACCTATTGACAGCCCTATAGAGAATTTAAATAATTTATATAAAAGACTTTTAAACGATGGACTTCTAAACAATATTTCTAGAAAAATGAAAAGGGGTGAAATCGATATTTTAAATAGATTGCGAAATTAATGGATTTATTAAGAAATGGTTTTATAAAATGAGATTTTATAAATGGGATTAGTTTCATAAACAAGTGAAACTCAAATGAGTTATAAATTTATAAACGATGTTTATAAACAAGGGAAAATGAAAATTAATTGATAAATTGGAATTTAATTTCATAGGGTGAATTTATATCGAGATATGGAAAATAGATTTTGGGAAAAATAGTGAATTCTATTTTTAAAAAGTGAGGATGGTTAGAAAATCGAAATAGGATCGATGTGTGGTAAATTGAGAGGATTTATAAATTGAATTCGTTTTTAGGATTTTAAAATTTTACATTATTAAGAGGTTAAGTTTGATTTATAATGGGAAATCTATTTATTTAACTATGTAATTTTATGCTAGTTAGTATTGGAATATTTCAGAAGTCAATTTTTTCAAATATATAATATTAGTTGAAATTAAATTCTAATTTTTATTATCGCCTTTGAAAATTTCTTTATTGTCTAAAAATGGATTATTAATGTTTATATGAACTGTTCGTATTTTTTTAAATATTTACTTGAACAAGTATTAAAAATAAATTATTATTCTTTTAAATACTTATATATATACATGGAGAAAGAGTTTTGTAATGATTGAAATTTGATTATAAATCTTCTCGAGAATCTGGAGACGATATTTATTCAGTAGATGGGATTTATAGGAGAAATCGTCAAAAATGGAATTTGGGAAGAAGTAAGAAAATTTCCAAAATTGTTAAATAAAAATGTAGTCCAAAAAATGAATTGGAATTCATTAAAGAAGTTAAAAATGGATATTTGGAATTTAGAACAAGTGCTGACTTGGAAATTTTTAAAGGAAATTAACTAAGGAAACCAAAACTTATACAATTTGTTTTAAACGAGTTAAAGAATTTACAAATAAATTTGTAAATGATTTTGAGAAAATAGGAAAATAAATGGAATATTTCCTAAGTGATGTACATAAAAATGGAGTTGGAAAAATACTCTAAGAATTGGAAAGATTTGGGAATATTCCATTGAAAATATAAGGATTTGGAATTGTTTCAAATGTTGGAAATTTTGGAAGGGATTTGGATATATATCTTATAAAGATATTTTGAAATAACTTTTTTGAAAAATTTATAATGAGGCTCGATGCCTGCTTATGGATGTTTTATTGATAGTTAATAACCGACTATTAATACTGGCCAATTTCATTTATCGTTTCGAAGAGACCAGAATCAGATGTAACTATAAGAAAACCACTTCGATCCGATCTGAGCGTTACGAATGGATATCGTCAAGATAATGAAGATGGTGATTCGGTTTTACCATAGGACAACTTGTATGGACGAATGCTATCGAAACATCATCATTGGAGGAGGATGAGCATTCTAGGTGAAATTGTTCTTGAAAGGTAATCGTAGCCTCAAGCCTCATCAACCGGAATGTCTGAAAATCAGGGGAGATGCGGCAAGGCTAAGTGGGTCACACCCAATTAGGGTATGTTATCACCTTTCTAGATGCCTCAGATATATTAAAATTATGGATATAATTTGTGCGTGGAAACATGAGTGCTTGATTTTACGGGTAGGAACACCCGGGATGATAACATATTCGGTTTTATCCAGGTTAGGGATATGGCCGATCTTGTATTGTAGGGGATCCCTATGAGGTCCTAGGTACATTTTTCTAGAGGTGTACCGTGATAGGTGGTACCCCAGTGCCTAGTCATTGTATGGAATCCATTCTCCAATAAGCATCGTACGGTTTTGAATGTGCCCAACTATGTTGAAACGTGAGATGCAAGCATTTCAGCTATTTTCTATTTACTTTGTTTAGACACTATTATAAAATTAGATGATTTTGATATCGAATGTTTTGGTTATCATAAGGGAAAAACCCTTCGTGTTTATGTGTGACGCGGTCTTTCGACATACCTTTGTTTTTCGAAGGATTTTGATAAAAGTTAATAATTCAAATTTAGTGTGTTTTCTCACGCTGGTTTTCCAAATTGACTTGGGTGTTATTTTATTATGATGCTCAGGTCAGACCGAGTATTACAGATTCGAGATTGGACGCAATGGAGCTCAGGAGACAAGCTGGATGACAAAGACGTATTTTCGTACTTTATTTATATTTCCGCTATATTAGGATAACTTATTATAACTGTCCAGATTGATATTGATTTCTGATTATTGTAAGTATGAAACAGTTACAGATTCCTTTGTATAAAAATATTTTATTATATATCATATTTTGTTTCGCTGCGATTGTGAGGTTTTGTGTTGTTTTTTGTAACATCCCGCCTTTTCGCACACTTTAAACCGACACACGTGCCAGTTCAAACCATACGGAAGGGCGGATTGTTATGGGGTAAATAAGAAAAACAGAGAAGAAATAAAAACAAAACAGAATCTCACAGCGGAAGGATAAAATATAATAATCAATATACAGTTCATGATAACTGTTTACAAAATATTTATTTTACTTATAAAATGAATATCAGAGTTACACATACCAATACAATCAATGCAGCGGAAATTTAGAGTGTGGTGCAATACTATAAATAATATAATACGATTCTTCGTCTTCGTCCTCCAAAGCTAAAATCTTCGATCCTGAAACGCTCGGACTGACCCGAGCGAATTTGAAAAGACAAAACACTCGAGTCAGACTAAAAGATCTTATGTGAGTTAAATTAACAGAAATAAATATGAGTACATTAACTTAAGAGATTCTTCGGGATTTACATCTCCTAAGGATCCGTTAAACTATTTACTATGTAGTATATTGCGCTATTATAATAGTGTCTATTTATAAAATAAACTTACTTTTAAATAGCGTTAAGGCTTTACATTTTCCACCTTAACACGTAAAATGCCAATAGTCTATACAGTACCGTAATACCTCCTGATCGGGAGGCTACCAGAGGATACTCCATAGGTACGAAACAAATAGAAACTCGTAGTAAAGGCTCGATATGGTAGGTGACACGGCACAACTAGGCAATGCCAGGGTAGATATACCAATTGCTATTCAGGCTGGTGGAAACGCGTAGCCGCAGTTACCGCCCACCTCGGACTAACTCCCCAAAATCAAGATATAGAAGTGGCCACTGAATCAATCCAAGTCAAAGTATAATATCGAAGAGGAGGGTCCGATCAGAGGAATGACCTCATTGGCCTGAGAATCGCTCCTGTTTTAGCCACCTTATGCCAACTCACGGGAGTCGGGTCCACGTATTTGCCTTACAGGAGACTTCGCCACCACTTACTTCATTCTGGAATCTCCACCGCGTACACGGTTAGTCAAAGTGGTTTTCGGTATCGACAGAGAGTATGTCCATATCCGATCCCGGTCTCTTTGCCAACCCATCGTTATTATAACACCGCGGTCATTTAAAATAGGTTATACTTTAAAAAAATCAGAATAAACATTCCATTTCATAACCATGAATACGATATCATTTCAAACCCAAAGCCATATTTTATCACTTATCCCAAATATAATTCTTTTCCAAAATCATAATGCTTTAACTTCATAACGTCTGAAAATCAAATATTTCAAAGCATAATATTTTGAAAATCATAATTTAAAACAATAACTTCTAAAAACTTGAATGGTTTGGACATTCAACGGTATATGAATTAAATGGTTTAACTTAAATGTTACTTTGTAAAGAAAATAGTTCTCATGGCTTTACAAATACATTTCTTTATTAAAATCTAAACCAAAATTTATATTTATTATCTCTCTCAAGTTCCAAAACCACTTCAATTTATATATATATACGTATATCCATTTGGAGTATTAATATTTCAAACTAAAGTTGGATTTTATTCTTTCAACAAATCGAATGTTCTATTTATTAGTCTTGAATATTCACATAAAATCCATAAATAAATAAAAACTCCAATTTCTAGTAATAAAATATATATTTTTTTCAATTCAAATTATACTAGAATATTCATTTCAATTTATCTTGGGAAAAATCCAATTATAAATATCATATCTTAAAATTTCCAAACTTAACATTTAAACATATGATATAAATTATCAAACTCCATTTCTTAATTTTCTTCCATTTTTAATAAAGATTTTTATACACCTTTTAAATTTCAAAATTTTCAACTTCATATGTATATATATGGAAGAATAATATTCATACAATATAAAATGTAAGATTATTATAAACCGTATTCCATCCAAACCATAGAAATCACATTTAAATAGTTATATATATACCGCGGTGCCTGTATATAATTTTCTATCTTATGGTCAAGTGATACGGATATTTATCATTTCAATCCGCAATTTAAAAGACATAAAATTCTGCGGTTATATATCATTTCAAACCACAATCCCGAATGAAACGAAATATGCATGATAATTTGCAATTTAATGATATACATTAAACATCCATTCATCAACATCATCCATCATCCAAATCGCAATCATCAATCAATATCAATCAATAACAATATTATTTTTGGTACTACATAACAGGTAATACTGGCAATTTTATTCAAATTAAATTTAACAGCTATTAATCTACAGTCTATATTTAGTAATAAATTATATAACTGTTAACTAGCAGTTCATATACAAACAAATAAATTTTAACTGTAAATTTATACGCAATAAATTAATTAAATTAACAGTTAAATTAAATAAATGCAATTCAACATATATGAATAAAATAAACATGCCAAATACTCATAAATAAATTTCTATTCATTTCTAAAATTAATTTAAACAAACATAAAAGCTTCTAGTAGTTGTGAGTGGGTTAAAACACTCACCTTTTGAATTTAAATCGAATTTAGATTCAATTTAAACCCAAAAATTCGCCCGTCTTAGAATTCGTCCAAACCAGCGTCATCTCGTCCGGAATTTTAATACGATCCTAACAAAAAAAACCGTTCGTAAAACGGATATCGTATGCAAAAGTTATAACCAAAATTGTGATTGAAATTCAAATTAAAATAAAACAAACAAACACAACTCACCCTCCAACTTCCATTTGCCACGTCACCTCTCTCCCAATCCCTTACGCGTGCCAGAACCCTAGTGCAAAATGAACGAACCCTAACCCCAAGCATTGACCACGGCCTGTCTCCTCCCCACTCCACTATGGCCCACGCCAGGACTGCCGCTCGAACCACCACGGTGTGCTCTACCACCTGACCCCATGCGACCAAGGTCCGGTGCCAACTCGCCGTGAAACGACGCAGCCGCCGCCCCCTTATAGGAAACCCTAATCGAATTTTGAGCCAAATCCAACCGTTGATTCACCTGATAAACTGCATAGATGCAGTCCCCTCGGTCCACTCAACAATACCCAGAAACAGTTTGACGATCTGACGAAGTTTGATGCGACACTGATGAACGCCCGTAACTGATTTGGCTCAGATCTGGACACGCAGAAATTCGAATCGAAAAACGGACCGCAGATCTGAGTTGCGCTTGCCAAAATCTTCAACATATATTTTTTTCAGAATTTTTAGAGTAGTTTTAAATTACATTTTGTTTTTGAATTGGTTGGATCTAGGGTTTGCACCCATTAAAGAAGAAGAGGAGCTTGAAGAAATACGCGCAGATAAATGAAATTAGGCGGAGGCTAGGGCTGAATAGCTGGGTTTATATAGAGGGTTAGAGGTAGCGTAGATAGACCGTAGAATGAACGTGCGGAATAAACTATGGCCCAAAAAGCCCGCTATGCCTCCGGAACCGAATTTATTAAATCTATATATCCAAATAGGTATTTTAAGATATTCTGAACGCGATGGAAAAAGTTTCACGTCCAAATTTGATCGTATGAAGAAGTTATGCTGAAAACAAAATTTCCAAATTGTTTTCAAATTGATTTTATTAAAATTGATTTCAAGGCGTTTCACGCCCGTACGATCAAACGACAAGTCCGATCGATACGAAACTTGAAATCCTATAATAATTCACCGATACGGATCCGATGAAACTGGTTTCGTCGAAATCCGAGTCCGTGGCCAAAATGGCTATTTTTAATATTCATTAAATAAATTAAATAAATTATAAAAATCCAAATTTTTATATTATATTCTAAAATTGTCCAAATTTTATTACTTATATAATTTAATCAATTTCAAATGATTTAACAAGCTTGGATGTGAATTAAAATTATAAGTATATCAATTTGCAGTGTAAATTTCTACACTTTCCTATATGTAAGAATTATAAAATTAAATGCTCAAAACCCCATATATTAGATTTTAACTTTTATATACTCATTCTTTATCCAAATAGGGATGCCACATACTTTGGTTCATGATTCAAAATATTATTCTTAAAGTCCATTTTAAATTTCAGTAACGTAGTATTCAACGTTAAATTTAATAAATCATGTTATTTAATAATTATTGCTTAGAACCTGATTTTAATCTTCCCATTATCTATTTAATTCCTTCTAGAATCATAGCTAATATTTGTCATCCCTTCATTACCCAAATGTTCTTATCCCATCAAATTTTAAGTTATCGAAATATTAAATGTCAATTTCTTTAATTGCACTAAATTTATCTATTAAAGGTTGCACTTAACCCAAATACATAAAACTTGCCCAATTTCTCCTTAAATCAATAACCTTCATATACAAATATGTTTATCATAAATTTTATCTACTCTTCCTTTTTAGGTAATGTCCTATATATTAGATTTCCATGTAATTTGCAATAAATCATATTCGTAGTTATATCAAATTAAATGAATAAATAAGTGTTGACTCTATTCTTTTGATTCAACATTGGTTTACGTTATACTTCATTAATATCTCTACATACATCAGGATTTTTTAAAAATGGTTGTAACGTGAAATCTCGTCTACTTCCCATTTTATATTTAAGGCTTCTAAAACCGATTCATATCATTTCTCTAGTCCAAATTTTATTAATATAACCTTAAATTTAATTTATTCCTATCGATGTAATGGTTAAACACAAATTTCACTTATTTGCAATAAATCCACAAATTGGATTTCAAATTTGCAAATAAATAAATAAATTTTAGTTTATCACTTCTTAAACACCCAAACGTCAATGCCTTAATTTAAACTGCATTTATTACATTTTATAAAAATCCTCCATCTTAAGTGACAAATCAAAACTACCCTAACTACACAATTTATGGTAATTAATTCCAATTGCTTTTCCATTAAACTACATAAATTGTCCAATTGCAACCTACGTAGAATGTTTATTTATTTACAAGCCTACTGTTTAAATGAATTGATCCTTTACGGTATAATTCACATTTGACTTGATTTCTCATTTATTTTGCAAAACAGTAAATTTCAATTGCTACCAACATTATATTTAATATTAGATTTCCAATTAATTCTATTGGAATCAATATATCTTTATATATATATACTTTACGTATAAATATCTAAATTACCAAATCAAGTACATTTATTAGAGACAACATTCAATAAAATTACTTATCACACTTATTGCATTGATTTATTCCAACGGACACTTTTATTTAGTCACTATTTATTATTACAACCAAATGTACAATCTCCACTATTTATTTTATATTAAATGAATTCCATTCTAGTAAATATTTTTTATTAATATTCACTGATTCACATTTATATTGGTTTCTTATATTTAACTTATAACAAGGTGTGCAAATTTACATAGTTCAAATCTATTTCCATGTAACTATTAAATTGTTACATTAAATTCCAATTACTATAACAAATTACTACATTTTCTCAAATAAAATCTTAAGACTTTTATTTTATTCTAAATTAGGTTAGAAATCGTATTAAATTAATTCATTAAATATCATCAAATTTAACGGGTCGTTACACTCTCCCCCACTCAAAACTTTTCGTCCCTGAAAAGGAAAAAGAAGGGAGAAGGATGAATAAACAGTACATCTTATTTCAAATATTAACTTATAAACAATAATTTACTGGATTAATTTCCTTTAATGAAATATACCCGTTTATAATCATTACAACCTTTTATACTTAAATCATTAAAGTTCGGAAAATATTCAACAAAATTCTAAGTCCAAAATTTACGAAAATTTTTGGCAGAGTCTCCTTTGTACGGTGAGGCTCGGGAAAAAATATAATATCAAAATATACAAATATATTACATATATTATCAAAATATTATATCCCAACACGGGAAAAATAGCGCTTTAAACGTAATCCGAAAACGTACCTATTTGTCGGGCAATATACGCTTATTATTTTGGAACCAAAAGCAGTAGTAGTTGCTTCCATCACCTGTATTCACTTATATAATCTAAAATGTTAAATATTTATTTTAAAGTGAACTATTCTAGTGGATTCAATCATTAATCAACCAAACAATTCAACAACCATCAACCTTACAAACAACATACATACACAAACAAAGCAACCATTTAATCCATCAAACAAATAGTTGTTTGGGTTCAAACTTGAAATTTTGTATGAAATGAAATTAACTATCAAGTGCATCCTTTACTCAACAGTCTTAGAGGGAACAAAGATAGATACTTATTCATTTAACCACTTCAAATTTCTTACCCAACAACATAAATCAAACAACACAATTTAAACCAACACCCCAAATTTATTTATTATACATTTATCTCATGCTTCAATGGTTTGATTTTCCTTCTTTCATTTATGGAGTGATTTCTTTATTTCTTACAAATTTTCATTTTCCATTTATCACAAAATTCATTATATTTGTATTCCAATTTATTGACTAAGGTTTATATCATCTATTTATACTACTTATCTTTTCTTATATGGTAAAATTTCCAATTTAACTTAAGTTTATACAATTAATTCTCATTAATAACAGCAAATTTATTGAATACCTTAATTACCTCAAGCTTCACTTGTAAGATTTTCCTTTACATTTTCTTACTAACATTGCAACTTTTATTATATGGTAAGTTATGTATGTTTTAAGAATGTAAGTGAAAATTCACAAGTTTCTTCTCAATTCCTTTTTATTAATTAATGGTTCAATAAATATATATTCGTTTTATAAATTTCACTTAAGTTTATACCAATAAATTCTTTCATCATTTCCAATTTCTACTTGTACAAATTCCACTTCTTATTAAACATTTCAACTTTTAATATTTGGTAAGTTATATATATGTTTTAAAGAATATACTTGAAATTTATACAAGTTTCTATTTACCTATGGTTAATTAAATGTTTCAATAATAATTATTCCTTATTTCGTAGGTTACCAATTTCAAATTTCATTTAATACCATGAATATCCTATCATAAAATCTCTTATTTCCTTTAGAGGGTGAAATTTATATATTAGCTACGTTCCAATTCACAACAGTAATTGAAACTATTAATTTATTCATTGTTCAATAAGTTTTACCTTTCTTATAAGTTACAGTTTCAGCTTACCCTTTAATTTATTTAATGCTTCCTTTCAATTGTTTCAATTATAATACATTTTAATTAAACTTACCTTTACAACTTTGTAGCATCAAATTTTTATCAATAAAGATTTTCATTAATACAATTTCTAAGGTTTACAACACTTATTTTCATTTTCTTATCTATTTATTATATTAAATTTTTACTTCATTTAAGGGTTCCAATTATTTATTTACTAATCTTTCGTTTCACTACAATAATTGAAACAATTTATTAATTAATTAGTGGAAAATTAAGAAATAAATACCGGGTTAAATTTCAATTTTATTTTAAAATAATAGATAATTAGTTTCCTACAACTTCTATATCTCAATTATATTTTAAAACAATTAAAATTTTAGAAAATTTCAAAACAAATCTGCAGTAGAATTTTCTACAGTGGCCTTTCCCCTTCGAAACTCGAAAATGAAAGTCGATGATGCGGCCGTCGTCACCGAAATTATTTTCCAGCGACAGAGAGGAAAGTACAAACTTATTTTCTTCAAAATCCTCTTTAAACCAATTCTTTCGAATTATACTAAATATTTATATAAGAAAATATTTATAAACCAAATCATTATATTTCATAAATCCTTTGAAAGATGATTTTCAAAATCCCGAACTTAAGTTCTAAAATCTCCAATTTGATTTATTATAATTTCAACTTAGCTTCAATTGTTATAAATATTTTTATTTCCTAACACCCAATCTATAGCAACCAAATATATATATATATATATATATATATCTTTATAAAAATATTTTTTATATATAGAAAATATAATAGGCAAAATTATTTCATTCACCCATGTTGAAACAAATATTATGTCGGTCTGTCCTATTAAGTGTTTAGAAATCCCTATTGATGTCATAGCGTCTCATGCATCAACCAGAATTTATAAATACAAAGCGGAATAGATTAACACAATATCAAAATCCTTTATTAATACTAACAAATACGCTCTCTCATATATATATACACTCAGCGACTCCCATAGGGTATTACTACCCTATTAACAAAGAGTCAAACCCCACAAAATCAAGGTTTATCGCTTGACCAAAGCTCTGATACCAATTGTAACATCCCGCCTTTTCGCACACTTTAAACCGACACACGTGCCAGTTCAAACCATACGGAAGGGCGGATTGTTATGGGGTAAATAAGAAAAACAGAGAAGAATAAAAAACAAAACAGAATCTCACAGCGGAAGGATAAAATATAGTAATCAATATACAGTTCATGATAACTGTTTACAAAATATTTATTTTACTTATACAATGAATATCAGAGTCACACATACCAATACAATCAATGCAGCGGAAATTTAGAGTGTGGTGCAATACTATAAATAATATAATACGGATTCTTCGTCTTCGTCCTCCAAAGCTAAAATCTTCGATCCTGAAATGCTCGGACTGACCCGAGCGAATTTGAAAAGACAAAACACTCGAGTCAGACTAAAAGATCTTATGTGAGTTAAATTAACAGAAATAAATATGAGTACAGTAACTCAAGAGATGTTCGGGATTTACATCTCCTAAGGATCCGTTAAACTATTTACTATGTAGTATATTGCGCTATTATAATAGTGTCTATTTATAAAATAAACTTACTTTTAAATAGCGTTAAGGCTTTACATTTTCCACCTTAACACGTAAAATGCCAATAGTCTATACAGTACCGTAATACCTCCTGATCGGGAGGCTACCAGAGGATACTCCATAGGTACGACACAAATAGAAACTCGTAGTAAAGGCTCGATATGGTAGGTGACACGGCACAACTAGGCAATGCCAGGGTAGATATACCAATTGCTATCCAGGCTGGTGGAAACGCGTAGCCGCAGTTACCGCCCACCTCGGACTAACTCCCCAAAATCAAAATATAGAAGTGGCCACTGAATCAATCCAAGTCAAAGTATAATATCGAAGAGGAGGGTCCGATCAGAGGAATGACCTCATTGGCCTGAGAATCGCTCCTGTTTTAGCCACCTTATGCCAACTCACGGGAGTCGGGTCCACGTATTTACCTTACAGGAAACGTCGCCACCACCTACTTCATTCTGCAATCTCCACCGCGTACACGGTTAGTCAAAGTGGTTTTCGGTATCGACAGAGAGTATGTCCATATCCGATCCCGGTCTCTTTGCCAACCCATCGTTATTATAACACCGCGGTCATTTAAAATAGGTTATACTTTAAAAAAATCAGAATAAACATTCCATTTCATAACCATGAATACGATATCATTTCAAACCCAAAGCCATATTTTATCACTTATCCCAAATATAATTCTTTTCCAAAATCATAATGCTTTAACTTCATAACGTCTGAAAATCAAATATTTCAAAGCATAATATTTTGAAAATCATAATTTAAAACCATAACTTCTAAAAACTTGAATGGTTTGGACATTCAACGGTATATGAATTAAATGGTTTAACTTAAATGTTACTCTGTAAAGAAAATAGTTCTCATGGCTTTACAAATACATTTCTTTATTAAAGTCTAAACCAAAATTTATATTATCTATCTCAAGTTCCAAAACCACTTCAATTTATATATATATACGTATATCCATTTGGAGTATTAATATTTCAAACTAAAGTTGGATTTTATTCTTTCAACAAATCGAATGTTCTATTTATTAGTCTTGAATATTCACATAAAATCCATAAATAAATAAAAACTCCAATTTCTAGTAATAAAATATATATTTTTTTCAATTCAAATTATAATAGAATATTCATTTCAATTTATCTTGGGAAAAACCCAATTATAAATATCATATCTTAAAATTTCCAAACTTAACATTTAAACATATGATATAAATTATCAAACTCCATTTCTTAATTTTCTTCCATTTTTAATAAAGATTTTTATGCACCTTTTAAATTTCAAAATTTTCAACTTCATATGTATATATATGGAAGAATAATATTTATACAATATAAAATTTAAGATTATTATAAACCGTATTCCATCCAAACCATAGAAATCACATTTAAATAGTTATATATATACCGCGGTGCCTGTATATAATTTTCTATCCTATGGTCAAGTGATACGGATATTTATCATTTCAATCCGCAATTTAAAAGATATAAAATTTTGCGGTTATATATCATTTCAAACCACAATCCCGAATGAAATGAAATATGCATGATAATTTGCAATTTAATGATATACAGTAAACATCCATTCATCAACATCATCCATCATCCAAATCGCAATCATCAATCAATATCAATCAATAACAATATTATTTTTGGTACTACATAACAGGTAATACTGGCAATTTTATTCAAATTAAATTTAACAGCTGTTAATCTACAGTCTATATTCAGTAATAAATTATATAACTGTTAACTAGCAGTTCATATACAAACAAATAAATTTTAACTGTAAATTTATACGCAATAAATTAATTAAATTAACAGTTAAATTAAATAAATGCAATTCAACAGATATGAATAAAATAAACATGCCAAATACTCATAAATAAATTTCTATTCATTTCTAAAATTAATTTAAACAAACATAAAAGCTTCTAGTAGTTGTGAGTGGGTTAAAACACTCACCTTTTAAATTTAAATCGAATTTAGATTCGATTTAAACCCAAAAATTCGCCCGTCTCAGAATTCGTCCAAACCAGCTTCATCTAGTCCGGAATTTTAATACGATCCTAACAAAAAAAACCGTTCGTAAAACGGATATCGTATGCAAAGGTTATAACCAAAATTGTGATTGAAATTCAAATTAAAATAAAGCAAACAAACACAACTCACCCTCCAACTTCCATTTGCCACATCACCTCTCTCCCAATCCCTTACGCGTTCCAGAACCCTAGTGCAAAACGAACGAACCCAAACCCCAAGCGTTGACCACGGCCTGTCTCCTCCCCACTCCACTATGGCCCACGCCAGGACTGCCGCTCGAACCACCACGGTGTGCTCTACCACCTGACCCCATGCGACCAAGGTCCCGTGCCAACTCGCCGTGAAACGACGCAGCCGCCGCCCCCTTATAGGAAACCCTAATCGAATTTTGAGCCAAATCCAACCTTTGATTCACCTGATAAACTGCATAGATGCAGTCCCCTCGGTCCACTCAACAATACCCAGAAACAGTTTGACGATCTGACGAAGTTTGATGCGACGCTGATGAACGCCCGTAACTAATTTGGCTCAGATCTGGACACACAGAAATTCGAATCGAAAAACGGATCGCAGATCTGAGTTGCGCTTGCCAAAATCTTCAATATATATTTTTTTCAGAATTTTTAGAGTAGTTTGAAATTTCATTATGTTTCTGAATTGGTTGGATCTAGGGTTTGCACCCATTGAAGAAGAGGAGGAGCTTGAAGAAATACGCGCAGATAAATGAAATTAGGCGGAGGCTAGGGCTGAATAGCTGGGTTTATATAGAGGGTTAGAGGTAGCGTAGATAGACCGTAGAATGAACGTGCGGAATAAACTATGGCCCAAAAAGCCCGCTATGCCTCCGGAACCGAATTTATTAAATCTATATATCCAAATAGGTATTTTAAGATATTATGAACGCGATGGAAAAAGTTTCACGTCCAAATTTGGTCGTATGAAGAAGTTATGCTGAAAACAAAATTTCCAAATTGATTTCAAATTGATTTTATTAAAATTGATTTCAAGGCGTTTCACGCCCGTACGATCAAACGACAAGTCCGATCGATACGAAACTTGAAACCCTATAATAATTCACCGATACGGATCCGATGAAACTGGTTTCGTCGAAATCCGAGTCCGTGGCCAAAATGGCTATTTTTAATATTCATTAAATAAATTAAATAAATTATAAAAATCCAAATTTTTATATTATATTATAAAATTGTCCAAATTTTATTACTTATATAATTTAATCAATTTCAAATGATTTAACAAGCTTGGATGTGAATTAAAATTATAAGTATATCAATTTGCAGTGTAAATTTCTGCACTTTCCTATATTTAAGAATTATAAAATTAAATGCTCAAAACCCCATATATTAGATTTTAACTTTTATATACTCATTCTTTATCCAAATAGGGATGCCACATACTTTGGTTCATGATTCAAAATATTATTCTTAAAGTCCATTTTAAATTTCAGTAACGTAGTATTCAACATTAAATTTAATAAATCCTGTTATTTAATAATTATTGCTTAGAACCTGATTTTAATCTTCCCATTATCTATTTAATTCCTTCTAGAATCATAGCTAATATTTGTCATCCCTTCATTACCCAAATGTTCTTATCCCATCAAATTTTAAGTTATCGAAATATTAAATGTCAATTTCTTTAATTGCACTAAATTTATCTATTAAAGGTTGCACTTAACCCAAATACATAAAACTTGCCCAATTTCTCCTTAAATCAATAACCTTCATATACAAATATGTTTATCATAAATTTTATCTACTCTTCCTTTTTAGGTAATGTCCTATATATTAGATTTCCATGTAATTTGCAATAAATCATACTCGTAGTTATATCACATTAAATGAATAAATAAGTGTTGACTCTATTCTTTTGATTCAACATTGGTTTATGTTATATTTCATTAATATCTCTACATACATCAGGATTTTTTAAAAATGCTTTTAACGTGAAATCTCGTTTACTTCCCATTTTATATTTAAGGCTTCTAAAACCGATTCATATCATTTCTCTAGTCCAAATTTTATTAATATAACCTTAAATTTAATTTATTCCTATCGATGTAATGGTTAAACACAAATTTCACTTTTTTGCAATAAATCCACAAATTGGATTTCAAATTTTCAAATAAATAAATAGATTTTAGTTTATCACTTCTTAAATACCCAAACGTCAATGCCTTAATTTAAACTGCATTTATTACATTTTATAAAAATCCTCCATCTTAAGTGACAAATCAAAACTACCCTAACTACACAATTTATGGTAATTAATTCCAATTGCTTTTCCATTAAACTACATAAATTGTCCAATTGCAACCTACGTAGACTGTTTATTTATTTACAATCCTACTGTTTAAATGAATTGATCCTTTACGGTATAATTCACATTTGACTTGATTTCTCATTTATTTTGCAAAACAGTAAATTTCAATTGCTATCAACATTATATTTAATATTAGATTTCCAATTAATTCTATTGGAATCAATATATCGTTATATATATATATACTTTAAGTATAAATATCTAAATTACCAAATCAAGTACATTTATTAGAGACAACATTCAATAAAATTTCTTATCACACTTATTGCATTGATTTATTCCAACGGACACTTTTATTTAGTCACTATTTATTATTACAACCAAATGTACAATCTCCACTATTTATTTTATATTAAATGAATTCCATTCTAGTAAATATTTTTTATTAATATTCACTGATTCACATTTATATTAGTTTCTTATATTTAACTTATAATAAGGTGTGCAAATTTACATAGTTCAAATCTATTTCCATGTAACTATTAAATTGTTACATTAAATTCCAATTACTATAACAAATTACTACATTTTCTCAAATAAAATCTTAAGACTTTTATTTTATTCTAAATTAGGTTAGAAATCGTATTAAATTAATTCATTAAATATCATCAAATTTAACGGGTCGTTACACTTTTTCTATTTTCTTTTATCTATTTCACCGCTAATGATTCGTATTTCTATTCCATTTGAGATAGACATATGTGATTATTGCTGATTCAAAAGGTACCGAGATGTGGTTCATTACATTTAACCCAATTGTTCCGAAAGGAATAATTTTCAATGGTTTCAAAGCAATGTTTCCACAAACTCCTACTTGAACCCAATGCTTTCGAAAGGTATGTTATAAGTGTTTCGAAGGGAAAGTCTCCAAAGCTTTCAAAAGGTGTATTTTAAGTGTTCTGAAAGGCTTTTTTAAGTGATTTAAAAGAAAGATTTCAAATGCTTTCGAAAGACAAGTTTGAATGGTTTAGAAAGAGGATGTCTAAGGTTTTATATAATGATTTCGAAAGAAACGCTTTCAATTATTTTGAATGCGATTGCTTAAGGTTTTAAACAAGTGTTCAAAAGTATTTCTTTGTCTTTGATGCCTAAAGTTCTCTAAGTTAGAAAGGAGTATTAACTTTTTTGATGGGATAGAAACCCTCGTAATTTAGAATTCATCAACATTGTTTTACGTAAAGCATATATCATGACATAAGTAATTTGAGTAAAGCAAAGAACATATTTTCCTTGTTTAGGTATGAATTAAAAAGGGGTTGAATCATTCTAAAAGAAATGTTTTCATGAAAAATTGGATGGAGTAGTTAATCCTAAGTAAATTACTCAGAGATTAGAAGACCAGATGGGACTAGTGTAGTGTTGCTCCCTATACTTTAAGCAGTGGCCCATAGCTATATAAGGCCAAAATTATAGTGTGCAGGCTATGTTACAGTTAAGACTAAAGTGATGTTACACACAGAAAGGAATACATAGAGTAGAGGTACGTTATTGGTGAGCCCGCAAAACCATTAGAATTAGTTGACCCTTGGAAAAGTAAGTTAAGAATAGACCATCTAATATTGTGTCTAACAGAGTTGAATTATTTATTTTTTCAGGTAGGCCGAGTTAGCCAGTGGTTAGTAGTCAGCCTGATAAAACTATATTGTTCGAACAGTCGGTGCATTGAGCAACTGATTTATATGCATATATGTTATTGCTATTTTGATTATAATTAGTTTGATTGAAGGATTTAGATTTGCAAGACATATGCTTTTAAAAGGATATCAGTGAGGGGAAACCCGTTTCGCTAAGCGGCGTGATCTCACTTAATACCAGTAAATCGAGATGTAACAGTATTATTCACACCATGCTTTATGTCTGACTCGAAGTTTATGTTTCCCCTTAAACTCTCGGGTGCTCAAAATTTGATTTGAGTTCATTGAGAGTTAAGGATTTTTCAGGTTTAGTAAGTAGGACGAATAAGCTCCGAGGACGAGCAGGAGGCAAAGCTAGCTTTGTAGTAGTTATTTAGTGTTATTTCCGCTATTATGTATTTGTGACTAATATGTCTATCTAGTACTCTCATCATCCAAACAAGCATCTTCATATATCGCTCTTAGTGTAATTTGTAATAATTATATTTGCTCAAAACCTAGGATTCTTTTGGAATTATGTAACTAAATATGAAATATGGATTTGAAATATAATTAGAAAAGTTGTTTTTGAAATTGGTGTTGATCTTATCTCATATTTATGTGCTTTTGATATTATGGATACCATTTATATTACTGTATTTTATCACTGGAAGTTAATACTATAGATGATTGTAGCATCTATAGCATTTAGCTTTGGTCCTTAAAATAGGGGATGTCACAACTTGGTATCAGAGCATAGGTTTATGGAAACTTAAAAGAAATTTTAAATTTTAAATAGTTTTGAAAACATAATCCTAAGGAATTAGAGATATGATTGGGATATGGGATAACGCTACAGGAATGTAATTGCATTTGCTATATATAAGTATACGCTTTATCTCTATTCTCTCCTCTCTCTTAGACTATTCTTCTGTATCTTACAAAGACTCGAATGCAGATTTTAAGATAGTAAAATATGGATGCTAGGAGTGGAAGAGTTAATATCAGTAGAGAAAGCATCACAACCAATGGAAATGCCAGACCAAACACTAGAAGGAATCCAGATCAGGCATAAACTACTAATGTGTGTATTGGAGCACCGCAAGTTGATATGGGAGCTATGTATCAGTTCTTCGTCAACATGATGCAAGTTAGAGCTACTACGGGATTAGTTGGAGGAAATCAGGAAGCTTCGGTGGTCAATAACTATGTAGCAATAAGCAGAGACTATGCTAGGCTTGGAGGAAAGCCGTTTATCAGGACTGAGGATGCAATTAAAGTGGAGAATTGGATGCTTCATTGCGAAAGAATTTTACTGATTTAGAACTCAACGATGAGTAGAAAAGAAGATTGGCATCCAGACAGTTACAAGGAGCAGCACTATACTGGTGGAAAGTGTTAGTATGGGAGTAAATGAAGAGACCATGACTTGGGCAGAATTCAAAAATAGGTTTAAGGAAAGATTCATGGTGGAGATTGCCAGGTCGACTCTGCTCAAGAAGTTTACTGAGTTGGTACAGGGAGACATGACAGTGCTGGAGTATGCTACCAGATTTGAGGAACTGTCGAGATACGGATATGCTACATTTGATACAATTATCTAAAGAAATGAGAAGTTCATCTACGGACTAAAACTTTAGCTTGCAAAAGCAACTTTGCCTTGTATTAAGGATCCATGCGATGTAGTATTTAAGATGCCTTCGAGGAATGAGGAGATGCTCGCTTTCTTTAATAGTAAAGTAGTGGGAACTCTAGGTGGGCAGAACTAGAAGATAAATTTTTTCCATAAGAAGGGAGCTTAGAAGAGTTGAGCTACTAAGAAAGAAAGACAAAAGTTATCTACTACAAGTGTGATAAGAAAGGGCATTTCGCTAACGAATGTCACTTAGGAGATGGAAAGAAGGTGATCTAGCAGAAGATAACAAATGTTTCAACTATGATCAGTTTGGACATTATAAGAACCAGTGCAAGGAACTAGCGAAGGATGGAAAGGGCAAAGTGTTTGCATTAGAACCAGCTTCCTCAAGACCAATAGTAGAGGAGAAAGGAAAAGTTGCGTTTGGAGGTATGCTTTTGATTCATAGTGTGTTAGTTAGAGTTCTATTTGATATTGGTGCACCGCATTCCTTTATATCTAATTGTTTGGTAGATAAGCTTAACCTAGAAACCTCATACCTAGTTACTTCCTTAAGGGTTGCGAATCCGATAGGAAGGTACGCGACTCTTGGAATGAAATATGACAACTTAGAGCTTGAATTGTTAGGACATGTTTTTTCTTGCAGTTTACATGTGTTTGATTTTGTAGGGTTCAAAATTATTTTAGGCATGGATTGGTTAAGTAAATACGATGCTAGGGTATTTTTCCATGATAAGAGAATATCACTTAGGCATCCTAGTTGTAGTGATCAGATTATATACTCCACAAAAAACCCTAGTTTGGAGGTTAATGCTTTATTGGGTGTTATGGAGGCATAAGACGAGTTAAACTGATTTTTCGTTGTTAGAGAATTCGAAGATGTATTTGAGCCTGTGATAGTCTACCACCAAAACGAGCCATTGAGTTTTGGATAGATCTAGTACCAGGTGCTAAACCGATGAGTAGACCGCCAAGTAGGATGACACCTACCAAGATGATGGAGCTAATGGTATAGTTCGTGGATTTAGAAGGTCAGAACTTTATTATACCAAGCAGTATGTCTTGGGGAGCAACCGCAGTGTTTCCAAAGAAACTGGACGGATCGTTGAAGTTGTGTACCGATTATCATAAGCTCAGTGAGAAAACGATAAAGAACTAATATTCATTACCTAGACATGATGATTTTTTCAATCAGTTGAGTCAAGCCAAAGTATTTTCTCAGTTGGATTTGGCCGCAGTGTTCCATCAGCTTAGAGTAATAGAGGATAGCATTCCTTTGATGGCATTTAGGACCAGATACAGATCATACGAATGGTTACTGATGTCTTTTAGACTAACAAATACGCTAGCATTCTTCGTGGACTTAATGAATAGAATCTTCCAAGAACATCTAGACAAATTCGTGTTAGCATTCATAGAAGACATTTTGTTATACTCTAAGGATGAAGGAGATTATAAAGCTCATCTTAGAGTGGTGCTAGAAACGTTGAGGCAGCATCAACTGAAAGTGAAATTTTCAAACCGTCATTTCTAGAAAAAGTGAAGTTTCTTGGTCATGTAGTTTCAGAGAAGGGTTTGTCAGTAGATCCAGCTAAGATCGGGTCTGTGAATAGTTAGAAGAGACCAGAGACAGTGACTAAGATAAAGATTTTTCTCGGATTAACTAGTTATCAATGGAGATTCATTAAGAATTTTTTGCGGATAGCGGCACCGATGATTAAGCTAACTCAAAAAGATGTAAAGTTTGTCTGGACTGATAAGTGCAAGGAGGCATTCCAGAAAAAACACTTATTGACTAGTGCACCTGTGTCAGTTGTTCCAGTGAGGAATCGGGACTTAGTGGTGTACATGGACGCATGTGGAATATGATTAGGAGCTATGTTAATGCAGAGGGGTAAAGTGACTGTCTATGCTTCTCGACGGCTCGGACCGCATGAAGTTATATATCCAGCTCATGATTTGGAATTAGCTGCAGTAATTTTTGCATTAAAGTTGTGGTGACATTACTTTTTGGAAGAGAAATTCGAGTTGTATACGGATCATAAGTCATTAAGATATTTATTATCTCAGAAGAAGTTGAATATGAAACAACAGAGGTGGTTTGAGTTTTTAGCCACTTATGACTTTGGTATTGAGTACACAACAGGAAAAGGGAACAATGTTGTAGAGGAACTTAGCAGAAAATATTAGAATGTAGTACTGGCATGATAGCTGAGTGGAAAGATTTTAAAGCATTGACGACATGTAGAGTACTATGGAGATCGAAGAGTAGTTCTACTTAAGAAACTGTTATGTTGTCATATTTAAAAGTTCGACCGGTGATGATTGAAAGGATTGTCTCTAAACAAGAGAAGGATCCATTATTAGCTGAATAGATCAGAAAATTAAGGGATAGAACAGAGAGCGATGACTTGAAAGATTTCGGTCTTGACCAGAATGAGTGGTTGAGGAAGAAAGGACGATTATGTGCTCTGAATGTGGGTAACATTAGGAAGGAGGTTCTTAGAGAATGCCATCATTCAATGTTCACTATTCGTCTAGGAGGAACTAAGATGTATCGGGATATGAAAAGGAGTTTCTTCTAGCAAGGTATGAAGAGAGATGTAGGCTTATGGGTGAGGCAGTTTTTAAGCTATCAACGTGTAAAAGCTAAACAAAAGAAACTGAGTGGGTTACTTCAGCCTTTAGATGTTCCAGTCTAGAAATGAGATTCTATCTCAATGGATTTTATGAACGGATTACCAAGGTCAAATAATGGAAATGGGAGTATGGGTTATAGTGGAAAGATTGACTAAAAGTGCACATTTTGTACCCATTAAGTCAACCAGGACAGCCCCATTTAGCTAAGTTATTCATGAGGAATATAGTTAAACTGCATGGCATTTCTAGTAGTATAGTCAGTGATAGAGATTCCTTATTTACTAGCGATTTCCGAAAGAGTCTACAAGAGACATTAGGTACCAAGCTCAAGATGAGTACCGCTTACCATCTACAGACAGATGGGCAAACAGAGAGACTTAATAAAGTCCTAGATGATTTTTTAAGAACTTGTGTGCTATATTTTGGAGGATCATGGGAAGCCCATCTACACTAGTCGAGTTTTTGTATAATAACAGTTCTCGGACTAGTATAGGGATGACATTATTTGAAGCTTTGTATGAATGGCCATGCACATCTACTGTTTGTTGGTTAGAGACTAGGGATAGGTTAGTTCTTAGTCCAAATTCAGTTAGAGAAGCGGTAGAGAAGATTGAGTTAATTAGAGCTAGGATGAAGGAGGCTCGGTCTAAGAGTTATGATAATAAGAGACAGAGACACTTAGAGTTCTTAGTTGGAGATCATATTTTCATCAAGGTGTCATCAATGAAAGGTGTAATCAGATTTGGAAAATGAGGGAAATCTGCACCAGGATTCGTCAGACCATTTCCTAATATAGAAAGGATCAGAAAACTTCCATACAGAGTAGAGTTACTGAATGGTTTGACAGGAGTCAATAATGTTTTTCATATTTCCCATCTAAGAAAGTGTATTCGAGATCCAAAAACTACTGTTACACCGACTGTGTAGTAGTGGAACCATATATGACTATAGTTAGAAAACCAATTTGTATAGTTGCGAGAGATAAGAAGAGACTAAGGAACAAGACAGTCATCTTATTCAAAGTCCAGTGGGGTGACGAAGAGAGAGACCATACTTGGAAAACCGAGAACAGGATTAGAGACACTTATCCTGACTTATGGTGTGTTTTACATTTATGGTTGATTGTTGTGTGTACCTTATTGTAATTCCAAGGAAGAAATTACTTTAGAAAGGGAGTCTCTAATGACCCTAATTGTGGCTAACATTATTTAGGACATTTAATTAGATAAGTTAAATGAAATAATATAAATAGTTAAGGCATTTAGATTTGTTAATCAATAAGGGGTCGTGCCTTAATATGTATTAGCAAAAGAGAATTAAAAATAAGTAAGTAGGAGGAATATGGTAAGAAAAAAATAGGAATAACCTTTGTTCTTATACCCTAAACCCTTATATCATTCATTATTCATTTCAACATTCACATACAAAACTAAAACACTAGTGAGCTCGGCCAGCCATCATTAAGGAGATTCAAGAAGAGGAAAAGCTAGAATTCAAGTAGAAAGCTTAAGCAAATCAATCAAGCAGCAAATCTCAACCTTCTTACACCAAGCAAAAGTGAATATTGATTTACATCTCACTTTTGATAATGATTTCAGTTTCAAGGTTTGACCCAAACTATTTTGTAAATAATATGCCATGTTATGTTTGTTTAAATGGATATACACACACATACATGCTTGTTGATGATTTATATTGTTTCATACAGATTATATGATAAGTTCAGATTGGAAAACCTATTAAATGACATCTAAATGGTTTGCGTTTTTGGTATATGGTCAAAAACATTATTTTAAAAATGGGTTTTCAAATTTCATAATTTTCTAACTTATTGTCAATTTATTATGAATTTTCTATGAGAGAAAATAGTTAATATTGGGTCTAAATTATTTAAGGCAGTATTATAATGATTTCGAGTCTGAAATTTACATATGTTAGAAAACATACTAAAAGTGAATTATGGTGATTTTAGAGGAATTTTCCTAAGTATTTTACTATGGTTACAACATTATTTAATTTAAGGGACTTAAATGTTTTGTATGTATTATCAAGGGAAAGGTCTTATTTGCCTAAATTGTTTTAATTGGTTAATTGTGAATTCGGTAGCTTTTAGAAAAAGTATTTTGATAAAGAAACGACGACCATTTATATTTTGAAAAATTAGTCAAGTTAGGTGAAAAGTAATTACTTTGAAAGGTATAAAATCAGTTTTGTTCAGATTTACCACTTTTCCACTTCCTTAGCTAGCTTTCGTCAACATTCCCCGAAGGCCTTTTGCATCCACTTGAAACCAATGCATATTATATAAAGCAATTGGTGTATAATCTATTGGAGAAAAGGCAGAACGGATGATGATGCCGAAGGAATGCTTCCAAAGGGGTTTTTTTAACTTGTCTTTATTTTTATTAAAAAGAAGCTTTCGAACAAGTTGCTGCTTGCCTTTGTCTTTAGAATGGAACTTTCGAAAGAGTTGCCACTTCATTATGTTTTAAAAGAAGCTTTCGAAAGGATAGCCGCTTTTGAGCCTATTTGAAACCTATGTTGCCGTATTAATACCTTTCGAACTAGTCATGGTTGCTTTTCTTTATAGCCTTGAAACAACGTATTCAAAAGGGTAATTTCGCCTTTTTACTTTGAAGTCGCCTTCCCAATGCTTTCGAATGGGTCCATTTAGCTGCATTAATTAGTGGTTTCGAAGGCAATGGTTCTGAAAAGGTGGGCTTCAAAACTATCATCTTTCTTTTACTTGGGAATTATGCATTCGAAAGCAATGCCTTCACCTTTGTTCTTTATGACCCTTTAGTTATAAAAAGGTATAACCCAATGGTTTCGAAAGGATTAATTTTAAATGGTTTCGAAGCAATGTTTTCACAAACCCTTACTTATACCTAATGGTTTTGAAGCAATGCTTCCACAAACCCTTAATTGAACCCAATGCTTTCTAAAGGTATGTTATAAGTGTTCTGAAAGGAAAGTCCCCAAAGCTTTCAAAAGGTATATTTTAAGTGTTCCGAAGGTCTGTTTTAAGTGATTTAAAAGGAAGGTTTCCAATGCTTTTGAAAGACAAGTTTAAATGTTTTTGAAAGGGGTTGTCTAAGGTTTTATATAATGATTCTGAAAGCGATGCTTTCAATTATTTTGAAAGAGATTGTTTAAAGTTTTAAACAAGGGTTTTAAAAGTATTTTTTTGACTTTAAGACATAAAGTTTACTAAGTTAGAAAGGAGTATCAATTTATTTTGATGGGATAGAAAACCCTTTTGATTTAGAACTCATCAACATTATTTTATGTAAAGCATATATCATGGCATATGTATTTTGAGGAAAGCAAAGAACATATTTTCCTTGTTTTGGTAAGATTTAAAAAGAGGTTAAATCATTTTGAAAGAAATATGTTCAAGGAAAATTGGATGGGTAATCAACCCTATGTAAATGACTCAGAGATTAGAAGACCGGTAGGGTTGCGCCTTGTACTTTAGCTAGTAGCCCATAGTTAATATAAGTCCAAAATTCCAGTGTGTATGGCTTGGTCACAGGTGAGACTAAAATGATGTTACATATATAAAGGAATACACAGAGTAAAGGTAGGTTATTGGTGACCCCCCAAAACCATTAAGATCCGTACCCTTGGAAAAGCAAGTTAAAGATAGACTATCCAGTATTGTGTTAAAAGAAGTTGGATTATTGATTTTGTCTGGTAAGTCGAGTTAGCCAGTGGTTAATAGTCGGCCTGATAAAACTATATTATTCGGATAGTCATTCTATTGATTACCTAATTTATATGCATATATGTTATTGCTATTTTGATTATAATCAGTTCGATTACAGGTTTTAGATTTGCAAAAGAAATGCTTTTAGAAGGATATTAGTAAGGGGTAACCCGTTCCGCCAAGCAGCGTAGTCTCACTTAATACCAGTAAATCGAGATGTAATAGTATTATTCACACGAGGCTTTATATCTGATTCAAAGTTTATGTTTCCCATTAAACTCTCGAGTGCTCAAAATTTGTTTTGAGTAGATTAAGAGTTAAGGACTTTTTAGGTTTAGTAGGTTGGACGAATAAGCTTCCGCAGATGTGTAGGAGGTAAAGCTAGCTTTGTAGGAGTTATTTAGTGTTATTTCCGCTGAGATGTATTTATGACTAATATGTTTATCTAGTACTGTGATTATCCAAGGGGGCGTCTTCACATGTCTCTTTTAGCGTAATTTGTAATAATTATAATTGATCAAAACTTGCGAATCGTTTTGGGATTATGTAACTGAATGTGAAATATGGATTTGAAATATAATCAAAAAAGTCATTTTTGAAATCTATGTTGATTTATCTCATATTCATGTGCTTCTGACATTATGGATACCATTTACATTACTGTATTTTGTCACCAAAATTTAATACTACAGACAACTGCAGCATCTGTAGTGTTTAGCTTCGGGCCTCAAGATGGGGGATCTCACAACTATTGTTGAATTTATAGTAGATTTCCTTTTTCCATAATGGGTTGGGTAGATAGAATTTGTAGGAACATTGAATCGAACACCTTGTGAAATAAGTTTCACAATTTGACTATAAGACGTTTAACAATATGTAGGGCTAAAAATTGAATTTTTAATAATGGTGCTTATTGAAAGAAAATTTTCATATAGTTTTATAAGATGAATTATGGGGGATGATTTTACAAATCGGAACAATTAAATGTGTTTTAGAAGTGAAAAGCGTTTTGAGAATGTTGAATCTTAGTGGCTTTAATAAATTCCAAATGATTTTGGGAAATAGTAGTAATTTTCTTAAAGATTTTTTGAGATTTAAATATTTTAAAACAAAGTTTGAGAGTTAGGTTTTCTTTAGACAATTCGGGAATAAGTCTTGATCCACTTTGTGATGATCGGGATAATCTTCTAAGTAACAATCGAATGTTTTCTTAGGTAAATATGATAATGCACTTGGTAAATTAATCTTTTTGTCATTATACAAATTGAAACAAGTTCAATCCGTATCAATCCAAAGCAAACACTTCTCTTAAGTAATTCTCTTCTTATTAAAAAGGTATATGATACTATTTGGTAGCACCCAGTTCCTTGACATTATTTTGAAGTTACTCGGGTTATATGTAGGTTTTCAAAAGGTTTTTGAAATAAAACCCGAGTATTGTGTTCTTAGATCCCTTAAAAGGAAGTGTTTTCAAAGTAAAAGGATATTTTGATTAAAAGGTGGACTGATAAACGAATTTTTAATTAGGTTAAATTTAATAAGGAGCTTAATAAACTTTGTTTATTTAAACCTTGTCTTTTGAGTTTAACATCTAGGATACGAAGAATTATTTGATGTTATTAAGCCGGCCAATAGACATTTTTAGTTAGTAGCGTCTAAGAAAGAGTAGAATCTAGGATGGAGTTTGGATATCAATATCCTACTCTTCTTAGCTACTTACCTGACCAATTAGGGTAAAGAAGTTGATTTGGTCGACTTAGTTCAAGACCAAAATTATGTTTAGCCCACGTCTAATAGTTAGAAGCAAGTAGAATTAAAAATTAGATGTTTGAATATACTCTTAGGATGTAGAAGAGTATTATATAAGTTAATAAATTTAAAAATTAATTCTTATGAAGCATGGTAGGAGGGTATAAAGTAGTTAGATAGTAAGAATATTTAGATGAGCATGTAGGTTGTATGAAGATAATTTCTCCTTTCCACATAGTTCTCCATCCTAGATTCGAGTATATGATTGGAGGTGTTTTACACCATTACTAATAAGGATTTATCACTCGATTTTTGACTGCGAGCTTTGGTAAGGGTTCTTACGTGGAACAAAGAGTTGTCTATCATAGTTTATGCTTATGCAAGAAGAACAGAGATTTCTAATTAAGAGGCCTGATCAAAGTCCGCTCTAGGAAGTCTGGTGAGCGATACTAGTTCGAAAGTGAAGTTATGTGTTCGAGTGAGTGATCAAATCAGATTTTACGTAGGAATGATCTATGTACATCATATAGAGTGATGAATAGTTTAAATATTGGGAATTAGGATTGTGGTACAGTTTCGAGGACGAAATTTTTTTAAGGGGGAAAGAGTGTAACGACCCAGAATTTTACCACATTGATTTGCGAATATTTAATAAATTTTAAATATTCAAATAATAGGTTTTTATAATTAAAATATAACTCTTTTATACAATAACCAATGATGGTAAAATCGATTTTCAATTCTGTTTACAAAAATAATTAGTTCCAATAAAAATAGAAAATATAAGCGAAAATCATTTTTCGAAATTTCGACTTTTCGACGCCAAAGATTTATCGGACAACGTTGTGCACATTTTGTATATCTTGCACACACATATATTTACATGTCATAATAAAGTAAGGGAGCGTTAGAATTTAATTAAATACACGTAGGTTAAGATAATGCATGATTTGACCTTTTATACACATAAGAATATAATATAACCAAAATACCCTAACATATGTACATTACGATCACCTAAATATACCTATGAAGTACACAAAGTCATGGAAGGGGGGAGGACATCTGGAGAAGGGATGGTGGAGAGGTAAGATGTTACATGACATGTTACATTATTTAATGCAAAAGAAAATTCATTATTTACCTCTTCTACTTGCCTATATATACCCTACTCACTCCTACATCCTCTTCTATGTTTTCATTTACATTTTCATGTCAAAATCCTCTTCTTATCTTTATATATTTCAGTGACATCCATCTTCAAATTTCTAAGATAAAAACAAGTAAATACGCTTTAAAAAATAAATTTAAATTGCCTTACTTCACTTCCAAATACAAATACTCTTTAAAGCAAACCCCTACACCTTAAAACCACTAAGGGCCGAGCCCATACACTACCTAGGCTGAGCCACTTTGCGATCAAAGCCCATAAAACCATCTTATTTCTAAGGCAAGGAATGTATCTAAGCAGATTGCCAGAGTTAGTAAAAGCCGGAGTTAGTTTTGAAACTTTAAAGTGAGTAAAGTCTCCTTTTAAAACCAAGTTATTACCTTTAAATTTGAAGTTTAATTAGTAGTCAATAGTGATGCTTATATATGGTGTAATTATGACGTTGAATGGTTATGCATTGATGTACATGGATGTGATGATGATTGGTTGTGGATGTGTATGTTGGTTTGTGGAATAAGTTAACTTGAACTTGAAAGTTAGTTAGTAAAGGTTGTAAATGATGTTTCTAATGCTAGTGGTTATGTGATATGATATGAATTGTGATGTGGATGTGAAGTTTAGTGTATGTTAAATCATGCTGAAGAAAGTTAGCGCTTACTAACTTGAAGTGACATAAAATTCCCTTATTAAAGTTTGAAGTTTGGATTTTTAGAAAGGTTAAAGTATTTCAAGTTTTAATCTTAGTTTTGGATTTGAAAATATTCCTTTATGTCTTAGAAAGGATAAGTTTTCAAAAACTTTAAGTTTTTAAAGTTAGATAAGAAAAAAATCAAGTTTTGAAATTAAAGGCGTATAATAATAGTCATTGTACGCGCAGTTTGCAAAAACCAAACTATTTTCTAATCCAAAACTTATTCCTACCTAATAAATTTATGAAAGGTGTTTTCTAATTTTTGATAAGTTTTAAAGTGTAAAAATAGAGTTTTTAAGTTAATTTGCTTAAATTCAAGTTTTGAAATTACGGGTCGTATAGCAATAATCTATTTACACATAGTTTGGAAAAAGTTAACTATATTTCAATCTAAACTTGATTTAACTTAAAATATTTTTAGAAATGGGTTTATAACTTTGACTAAGTGATTAGGAAGTATTTATTTATTTAATGGTTATTTAATTAATTAATTTATAATCAGGGTAATTAGTACTTAATCACTAATTAAAAAGGATTTTATACTTAAGTGTTAATCAATTAAGTAACATAATTACCTACTTAATTAAAAATAATCATTATTAAATTATTAATTAAGTATTATTAATTAAGTATTATTTATTTATTTAAGATAATTATTAATTAATTATTATTTTAAAGAGGACCTATTTAATTAATCTTTGATTAAAGTTTAATTATATTTTAATAAGGTTTAATTACTTTTTATTAGCGTTTATTTACTGTTTAACAAGGATTTGAGTCTAATTAATAAGATTTTAACTTTTCTAAATCGCTTTGAGTTTTAGTAATCAGCTCAGTTTTAAACTATTATCTTTTAAAGTTTGTTTTAAATCAAGCGATTTCTGTCTCGCTTACACTTCAGTAACCCCCATATGATTAAGGAAACTGAATCACATATATTAGCAGAGCAAACATCATTCTTCTGTTACAATTAACTTGACAATTAATTAAGTTGGTTGATTGTTATGTATTGATCCCTTATGTACCTGTTGTTATGTGTTGTCATGTTAAACTGCATAAGTAAAATCAAAGTAACAACACCATTGTGGTCATTAAGCCTCCATTCAATTTTGTGAAGATAAAATTTTCATTTTCTTTTTGAAATGGTTGCAAAGTTATTGCATTTTTAATAAGATATTTAAAGGATGGGTTGGCAAATGGTTTTATTAAAGATGTTTTACCTAATGGAAATGGTTTCCAATATTATAAAAGCAGCTTACAAAGAGTTTTCTAAATGATTTGTATCTTTATAAACAGAAGTTTTTTATAAAGATTTTTATAATGGAATTTGGAATTTATAAGGTGTTTTGGGTAAATGGATTTAAATTTTTAAGCAAAGAAGATTTCATAAATAAAGGAGATTTATAAAATGGATTTGCTTATTAAAAGAAGCTAATTTGATTTAAGGTTATTTAAGAAGTTATTTAAATAGGAAAGGTATGAAAAGAAGTTTTATAAATGATTTTGGGGTATTTACAAAAGAAGTTTAGAAAATGATTTGGATATTCATAAAGGGAGTTCATAAAAAGGTTTGGATATCTATAAGAAATTTAAATAAAAGTTTGGATGTTTATAAAGGCAATTTATATAATTGATTTTGAATATTTATAGAATGGTTTTATTACTGAATATGGAAGTTTGGAAAGTATTTTGAAATGGATTTGGATTTCAAGTAAAAAAGATTTCATAAATGAAATAGATTTTTTTTAAAAGGATTTATTGAAAGAAATAAAAAAGAATTTGGAATCTGGGTTTCTCTAAACTGACTCTTTAAACCGGTGGTATGGAACATCCGTTCCACACTTAACACCGAGGGAATAGCGTTTTGGGTTTTCCTTATCTCCAATTTAAGCAACATTTGTTTAATCCCTTAACATGATTTGGAAGTGAGAAATCTTTTGCAAATGTTTTGTGACTACACTTATGTCAAAGATATAAGTATATGAATGTTTCAGCCAAATTTTTTTGAAAGAGATTTGTTAAATAAACACTATGGAAAAAATGAATCAGACGATAGATATGCACCATTGTTTGATTGCATACCTATCTGTCATTAAATCCCGTGCCATTTCATTGCACATCAGACCATAGAGATGCCCTATCGTCTGATATGCACCAGCACAACAAAAAAACCATTTGTTGCCTGATATTATAGTATCATTTCTAGAAATTCCTATTAGACAATACATAAATATTGACGAATAGAATAATTGTTCACATAATGAAATTCAAAAAATTTATTTAAATAAATTTTTTGTTTTAAAACAAATTCAAGCACAATACCACTTTCACTATCACTCTGCTTGCATTTTCAAATACAACTTTCGCTATCACTCTCATATACACTATATTTCTCTACTCTTATATACAACAATTTTTTTACTCACACTCACACGAGTTTGTTTCTTATGTTGACGTTGATGTTGGTTTGCTTGTTCCAGTTTGTATCCAGCTATCCACTATACCTGTCAAATAAACAATGTCAAATAAACAACGCCGTAAAATGGAAAAGGAAACAAACCTAAACTGCAAAAATAAAATTGAATTGAATATTAATATTGCCTCAGTTTATGGGCTTGTTTTCTCATGTTTTAGATAGGGACAAATATATATATATATATATATGCATGGACAACTTATGATATGCACAGTGTAACGCTGTGAATATCACAAGGCTGGGCGTCGATTAAATCTCACGAACAGTAAACCATACATGAGCATAACAAGAAACAGACTCAATGCACATTCACAAGAAAAACAAAATGAGGTTCATCCAACAATGCACTGGAACAATATGGAATAAAGTCAGTTTCAGGCAGCAAGCTTAACAAGTATCAGTTTCCAAAAAAATAGTTTTAGGCAAAACAACAAGTGTTGAATCTCTTATATGTGAGCAACAAGTGCACATACAAGTTCAGAGATTCAACCAACAACAAGCTTCAGGGAGTCAATCAAAATAAACCAGGCACATATACAAGTACAAGTACAAGCAAACCAAACAGCAAGCTTTAAAGCTCAAGTAATATACATATATACACATGTACATACTCAAAATGGTTCAAGCTCAAGTACATACAAGTATACGTGAGAACTGAACATAAACATATTTGCAATTGAAAATGTAGCAAGAAATCACAGTGCACAAAAATAATCTCAAGCAAAACGACAAGTGTCGTAGCAACACACATATACACATATGTATATACATGTATATATGCAACACATGTTCACTGATTCAACCAATAGCATGCATCAGGGAGTTACTCAAGCAAACTAGGCACATATACAAGTACAAGTACAAGCAAACCAAACAGCAAGCTTCAGTGCTCATGTAATATGCATATATACACATATGTATATACATGTATATATGTACATGCTCATAATGGTTCAAGCTTAAGTAATTCGGAATTGGTTCATCTCAAAAGTATCTCAACACTACCCTGAACTGGGCAGCAGAACCAAGCACATACATTGACTCAAATGTAATTCAGAATGGTTCATAACTAAAAACAAGTTCAACTAAACCTCAAAATTGTTCAATCATGGAAGTTCACACATTAAAAAAGAAAATTGAAAGTGTAATAAGAAATCACAATGCAAAAGAAAATGCCACCAATTAAAACATATATATGTAGATATAAGAACATTCACACACATATATATAAACACATATGTATGTATATACGTGGAAGTTCACATACACACACACACATATGTAGTGATATTTAAATATGTGGTAATATGTAGATATAAACATACACATACACACACACACACACATGTATATACAAGTGTCAGTGCAAATGCGGTGAACAATGGATGGTTTCAACATAACCAAGTACACACATTTCGACATAACCAGGCACACTAATATACATATATACATATGAATATACATGTATATGTGTACATAGTGAGCAGAAAGGCAACTCAACAACATGTATGGATGAACCAAGACAGTAAAAGCAACATGGACCATCAAAGTGCACCAAGATGAATAAGAAAATTAAAACATCAGAGAAATCCATAGCCGAGAAAGACCCCATAAATATACCCAAACAACAGCCAACATAAGCATAAACATAATTAAAGTACTCACATATAAGCAAGCTCTAGAAAAATCGAATTCAACATAGTAAACAACTCAAATAACAGCCAACATAAGCATTAAAGCAAGAACCAACCAAACTACCTTCATCATCAACTAAGCATGAAATACAGCATTGTACAACAAGTATAAGCAACACACACGAGTGTGGACATGGAACAACAGAAATCAAATCATGAAAATTATAAAACCGAAAATATAGGGAATAAACCCTATACATATACCCAAATCATCATTGGCTTTAGACATAGAAGTCAAGAACAATATAAATCGAAAGGGGCAGAAATCGTACCAATTTAAATCGAAGAACTCTCGATAAGAATCAACTGCAACCATAAATTGCCTACTAATCAATGAACGCGAGCATCGATTAAAGAAAAAGGAAATTCATTTTGAAAATTTCAAAGTTGGGGTTACAAATCAGAATCCTAAATCAAACCATGCAATCAACTTAGTAACGAGCCTACAAAGAAAGGCGATTGAAGAAGCAAAACGATTCAGATGAATTTCAAAGCAGTCAAATTTTTGATATAGAGTGAAAGAAAGAAACAAGTAAAAAATAGAATAGAAATAAAATGGGGAACAAAAATATACATGGGGAAACAAAATAAAAAGAGTGGCCATGAAATAATTAAGAGGTAAAAGATGGAGCCAAAAATTAAAACATTTGATAACTTAAATCTGACGACATATTAAATGTTATATGAATAACAAGCTTGTTCATAGAGACTTCATAGGCTATTCAGACAACATATGAAAGATTCTGTGGCTCTTTAGACAAAAAGTGGTTTTGTCATGTATTGTTTGAAAAAGTAGAATAACAGAAAATCTATCTTATGTCATGTGATCACTGTTACCTGATTCACTTTTTGGCATAGTGACAGATTTGTTTTGAGGCTTAGTGGTTGCTATGGATAACCAAAATTCAAATGAAATTGGTTGTTGGTTTGTCTATTTAGTAGTTAAATAACAGACTATCAAATCTAGACCTATTTTGACTCAAGAGGTATGTTAGGTATATTCGAGTTTCCATGTGAGGACTCGATTGCTTAGTGCATACTTCCAAAAGAATCGAAATTGAGTTAGCCAGAAATTATTGCTTAGTTTTAGAGGCACCGGTCTCCGGATTTATCTGAACTACTCGAAAATAATAACAAACGATGTTCAATCATATTGAAGTATGTTGTGGAGTTATACTCTTCTCGCTGAGGGTGATTTCAAAATGGAAGATAGTAATGTGGAATGTTTGTCGATCATGGAACAACTTGCATGAATGAATGCTGGCATTGTATCTCTGTCTGAACGGCAGTGCTAGCATTCCAAGGTGGTTTGCTGGTATGAAAGAAGGTAAAGCGTAGCCTTAAGTCTCACAACTGGGAAAAATGGCAAAAACAAGGCATGATATAAAGCTATATGGTCAGCTGCCATTAGGAATCGTCATCCCATTCTAGGTTGTTCCTTTTCGAGTTGTTTCACGCACAGGCACCTTGGTAGTATAAGGCCTTAGTGTCAAGGAATGAGGTAATCTGGTTTGCCATGTTAAAAGGGCAACCAGCTCTGTGTTAGCAGGGTTAGATCAAGTCATGGTCTAACCCTAGGTGCATTTTCTAGAGGTGTTCCATTGAAAGGTAGTCCTTTACCTTAGCATTATTGGAATCCATTATCCAATACGAGTCTTATGGACTTAGTTGTGGCCAACTTTGTTGACATGTGAGATGAAAGCATTTTAGCTATTTTCTCTATTTATTTTAAAACTAGATTCTATTACAATATCAGTGGATTTTTTATAGAAATGGTTTGGTTATTGTAAGATAAAAACTCGTCCATGTTTATGTGTGGCGTGTTCTTACGAGATACCTTTGTTTTGAAGATTTTTGTAAAGTTTAAATACATACTTTACTCACACCAGACCCATGTATGACCTAGAGTTTATTTTCCCTTTTCCTAAACTCTTGGGTGTTCAAATTTGAATGGTCAAACAAGTAGTTTAGGTTTTTCCATATATTCACCTTGGGGGAGATTAGAGCAGGTGGCTTCATCGATCGTCGGTTATTTTCCTTGTTTCCACTGTATTATATATATTGTATCGGTTAGGTAGGGACAGACTGTTATAACTGTTCTAGGGTCAAATTTGTATGACTCTGATGTAACGTTTTTGAAATGACTTTGTAATATATTATGTTCAGTAATATACATTGTTCTGTTGTGTTGTGAGATTCTGTGTTTTTTAGTTTCTTTTGTCCTTTCTTTCTTATTCCCTGGCAATCTATCTTTCCGGCACTTAGTTGCTCGGCATGTGAATACCATGGATGCATTAGTGTCGAAATCTAAGGATCGATAAGGCGGGGCGTTACAAGAGAACTCTTAACTGAGTCATTCCATAGTTATCTAATAACTATCAGTATATGTCCTCTTAGTGCTTCTAATGGCCATGAGTCATACACTATCCAACATTTGGAAACCATTATGCACTCTGGTCTCAAGGATGTATCATCCCATCTTGAAATATCTCAATAGAAATTTTAAAATAATATGTTATTCTAAATGTGAAATTTCTCATAATTACGACACATTGCAATTACTATCACATAACCTGTTATTTAAGGATTTTCCATTTAATATACTTTAAATTAATTACTTAATTAATTATATAACAAGTATATGATAGAAAAAACACATTTTTCTTTGAAAAAAATTGGTTATCAAGTTAGATACATGCAACAAATTACATAATTGCCTATAAGGCATATCCATAACTCTATCAGCATCTATAGCAACTCCACTCGTTTTAACTCTTTCTATCAACATTCACCGCTATTTGTATATCATAACTATCAACATGCGTATCATTGCCCCCCCATTCTTTTGTACATTCACACTACACTAACTCTGATCCATTTTCAATTCATTTACTTTTCTTAAAGTCATAAATAGTGAAATACTATATAATATGACCAAAGCCTCTCTCTTTTTCTAGCATAATCAGATTACCATTCATTTCACAGTTACTTCCTGCTATCTTCTCATATTTATCCACATTACAAAGCCAACTATCATTTACTACAATACTATAACATTCCTCAGACGAACCAAAACTATCTATCATCACATTAGCCTAATGCTCATCAGTGGTAGAACCCTTATCATATTATGTAGTTTAAATGTATTGAAGACTTCAACTTATAAACATTATGGCTTTGCTATCTTAGAAATATTTTATAACTTTTCATAAACCCATCAACTAATTTTCCGTTAATATGATAAATTTCCAACTTAATTATGTAATTGTTCTCATTTTTATCTATATCTCATCCATTATATGAACAGTTTATTGATTCATATCTAGTGACATTCGAATAAAACCTCATAGAATCAACTATATGATCAATAGAAGAAACCATCTTATCACTAATCAGCATATAAACATAAGTATTATTAGTCCTTAATGCCAAAAACTCAATAGACAAACTCAACTGTTTCTTGACAGCATTAACACATCTGTTTTTTAAAGTAATATTAGAAAAAAAATTATGTACAGTATAGTTTACCTTGTCCCGTTCTGATTTCTTATCACTATCTTTATTAGTCATGTCTAGGGGCAAGCATTTATGGTTAAGGCCGAATAAACCAACTAAACCAATTAAGTTTGGTCGGTTTTATTAGGTTTTATTAGTTATTTGGTTGTTATTTTTTTATATTTCTTTGGTTTATTGACTGGGTTTAATTTCAATATTTGAAAACCAAACCAACCAATTAAATCAAACTTAAAAATTAAGTTATAACATAACTATTATCGACAATGCGACTATTTATAACATATTCATAATAATATTATTTTTCTTTCAACGAATATTTTTAGAAGAGGAGTCTGTTTTTCAAACTGTTTGCATCAAATGGACTCAATTAATTGTTTCAAACTTATATCAACCAAGAGATCTAATTCATTTTAATATAAACCAATCAAACTAAATAAAATATTGCCGGTTTGGTTGGTTTTGGTTTTTAAAAAAATATAGATTTGGTTTGATTTATGTTTCTTGAATGATTATTTTGGTTTCAATATTTTTTGATCGGTTTCAAACCAAGCCAACCATTTGCACACCTCCAGTCATGTCCTTTCCATTATGTAACGATCCAGATTTTCGGTCGTCAATTGTGGACATTTCAGTTATTTTAAATGTGGAATTTTGAAATGTAAATGGTATTTTAGTATGAATTTTATCGATCAAATAAGTATAATAAAACTGAAGTTCCAAATATAACGATTTATTGGATAAATTTGATTATTGAATTAACAGCTGAAAATCGTTAAATAATTGAATTGGAGTTGAATATAAATTGAAATGACTTCTAATATTCATATTAATTCCATTTGAATTATAACTGAGTTAATAAGTTTTTTAAACTGGGATTTCAAGTGATTTGGCCAATTTTGAAAATCATCGATTTTATCGACACGTTAAAATAGCAATCCGGGGCATAGTCTCAGAATTCGATGAAACGAGTTCAATTAGATCTATAACAATGTATTATTATCGAATTTTAAATTTTGTAGCGTTTGGATTTACCATTTGGTCGTGCGATTTGAAAAAGTCTAGAAAAAATTTAATTGAATTTAATTGAAATAGTCGATTTAAAAATCTATCTTCTCCATATGGTCAATTAGGCCTCGAGACTAGTTCCATTGTGTTCGGAATAGCAGTATAACATTAGGAATGCCAGGCGGCATGCCTCAATAGGGGTTCGAAATAACGAGATATTTTGAACATTTAAATAATTTTAAATCAATCAATCAAGTGTCAAACTTCTAGTAGACCTATCCGATCGAGCCACCCAATATCTGTAACTGCCATCCTACACCAACGAGCATTTCTCCCCCCTTTGTTTTAAAAACCCAAGCACCCTCTTTCCCCCTTCAGAATCTCGATCAAAGAAAAATAAAATCGTTAGGAACGTATATATATAAAAGAAAATATTCCCTCTATTTCATTCCCAAATCAAATTCAAAATTAAAATAAGCAAGCTCTAGGTTAGGGTTTTGTGTTGACTTGGGACGAGTTCAATGGATAAGGGAAGTGAAGAGCGAGGGGATGATGGCGACATTCTTGTTCGGCATGGTGGAAGTGTTCAACCGAGGCTAGGGTTAGTGGCGCGATGATAGAGGCGATGTCGCTTTGATGACTGGATGCAAGCGCGAGCATGCACGCAATGTCAGGAGGAAGCGTGGAAGCGGCGATGGCGTAGAGATGGTCGACTGTCAATTTGGGTATTCCAACGTGGCTGTTTGTGTGTGCTTCGAGGTGATGGAGGCGTGGGCTTCTTTGGTGGGGTGTGCAGGCGTGGGCGGCGCTTAAGCAATTGTAGTTAAGAGTGAAGGCAGAGGGCTTGGGCGATCGACGCAGTGGCATGAGGGAAGAGAGAATAGTAAGGTTAAGTAATTTAATAAGTTATATTTAAGTTAACTGAAATTTTTAATTATTTGGATGCTTATGAATATAATAACTAATTTACATACGAGGTCTAAAAAAATCGTAACAAGTCACGATTGGACTAGCAGCAGCAATACTACAATGGAATTTTTTTGGAATGGGAATGATTAACAAATTGAAAAAAATCAAGGTGTGAAAATCTCACTCAATTTGGTTAACTGTTTTAAATTATAGAAATTAAAATTTATAGATTGATTGATGAATTGATAGATTATTATCAGTAGGAGTCATGATATTATATATATAGTAGTATATATTAGTAGTTGGATATTATACCCGTCTATTGGAGCAGATGATACCCTATGTGCCCCGCATAATAGCGGATAAACCTATATTACTGCGATATCCCGCCTTGAAGTGGGATTGGTATTTTATGTTTTCTAACATCTATGGACGCAGGGAGACAGGTTGGACGGATCCAAGTGGATTCCTCAAAAATGTTAATTTTAGTTTTATATAGAATAATATATGATGTGTTAGAATAATTTGTTATAGATCATTTTTGTGATTTGGATTATTAGATGCTATAGTAGCATTGGTTTTAATTTTTTTATTTTAAATACCATAAATATTATTTTTGGAATTTGAAAGAATTTAAAGGGAGATTTTGAATACAAAAATATTTATATCGAAATTTGGATTATTTTAAAAGGAATTGAGTCGGAATAAATAAAGTAAAACAAATATTTGATTTTGGTTGTACTTAACTTTTCATAAAAAAAATTAATAGAGATTTTTATAATAAATTATATAAAGGGATATGTAGATGATATTTTGGAAATTATGAAAAGGAGTTGAAATCAATATTAAAAATAGATTTGAAATATAAATGGAATATATTAAGGAATAGATTTATAAAATAATATTTTATAAATGACATTATTTTTATAAACAAGTAAAACCCAAATAAGTTTATAAATTTTATAAATGATGTTTATAAATAAGGGAAATGATATAAGTGGATAAACTAAGAATATAATTTAACAGGGTGAATTTATATCAGGATATGGAAATAGGTTTTTTGAAAAAAAATAGTGGAATCTATTTTTGAATGTGAAAATGGTTATGAAATTGAAACGTAGTTGATGTGATAGGAATCAAGAGAGATTTATAAATTGGAATTGGAATATTGGATTTTTTAAAACAAGATTATTGTCGATAAATTAAAATTTGTTTTAAAATGGGATTTCTGATTAATAGACTATATAGTTAAAGCTGTTAACATTGAAATATTTTGGAAAATGGATTATTAAAATATTTAATATTTACTGAAATAAATTCACATTTTATAATAAGCTTTGTAAATCGGTTAGTTATATTTAAAATCAATTATCGATGTTCATTTAAAGCATTTTAATATTTTAAATAATTACTTAAATATGTTTTTAAAATAAATTATCATTCTTTAAAATACTTATATTATTTATACATAACGACCCGCCTCTCATTCCATAGAAAGACGCATCATTAAGAAGAAAGAAAGGGATAGAAAAGAGAAAAGAAAGGAAAGAAAGAAACAGACAACATCAGAATCTCACAGCGGAACGAATAAATTATATTATATCACATAAAACTTTACATAGTATCATATACATCAGAGTTAAACAGCTAGTACAACACAAACTAGACAGTTATAAACACATGTCTAGCAATTACAATTCAAGTACATCAGAGAAAACATATATAACTCAAACACAGCGGAATCACTAAATATATGTACACGCTGAAGCCTCCTGCTCCATTATCTCCTCCAGAACTTGTCAAAGAAATCCTGAAACACTTGACTACTCATACGTAATATGAGTACCCAAGAGTTTAATAAAACAGAAAATAAACACTCGGGTCAGACAGGGGTCTGGTGTGAGTAAACGGGTTTAAAGGTTACTTAACTTTATAAAAACCTTTGGAAACAAAAGGTATCACATAAGACTTCCCACACATAAACATGGAAAAGATTTTACCTTACGCTAACCAAAACATTTGATAAGAAATCCAGTGATATCATAATAGTGTCTAGGGTTTTCAAAATAAAATACAGAAATAGCTGGAATGCTTACATCTCACGTTCCAACATAGTTGGCCACAATCAAAACCGTACAGGCACTTATTGGATTATGGATTCCATCAATGGCAGGGCTACTGGGGTACCGCCCGTCACAGTATGTGGCCTAGATCACCGTACCGAGGAGTACGCCCGCTCCCCTGCAACACAAAGCCGGAACCATTCCTTACTGAACAGTTCCGAACAAGACCACCCCGCAGATTAGCCGTCGCCAACTTCCACACAGCCGAAATATAAAGAGACCTCTAAACAGGGGTAAATCTTGCTCTCCAGTGGGGGCTACCCACGAAGCCTTGTTGCACCTCCCCTGTTTTAGCCATTCCCGGTTGATGAGGCTTGAGGCTACGATTACCTTTATAGGACACATCAAACTTAGAATGCTCATCGTCCACCTGACGATGTTCTCAAAGCATTCAATCCATACAAGTTCGTTCCGGGTTCGAACGAAACCGAAGGCACTATCTCGTTGCACTCATTTTGGAATCACCCTCAGAGTTAACGACGATAACCCTTGCACTCTGAATCACCATCTCGAACCTATAAGTACTATTCCGTCAAACTCATTACGGAATCACCCACAGAGTTATACTGACGTATAGTCCTTACACCTCGAGTCTTCACTTGCTCCACTTGGATTAACAACCTAACGTTTAATTGGAATCGATGTGGTTTTCGGATATCCAAATATGGAAATCCGATCCCGGTCTCGTCGAAATCCAAACGCCATTTTAATGTCCAAGTTGTACTTAAGGGTTTTAAACAATTAACTCATTTCATTATTATCTATTTTACACAGATAGATAAGCTACATATCACAATAGATAATCACATTCTCATCATAAACAGAAAATCTGTATCATCATCACAAACAGATAATCATCACACCCAGATAATCCATCACAAACCATCATACTTTAACCAAGCATCCATATCATACAGTTACTACTCATCTCATTTACTGTGATCACATCCATCCAATCAATAACATCCATAAGCAATGATTTATTAACCATCAATTATAATTAATTTAAAAGGAATTAAATTAATTACTTCTATTTTTAATTAATTTAAAATAAATTAAATTAATTATCCATCTATAAATCCTGCTTATATATCCATTTATTACTTAACCTAGTTAATTAATCATTCTTTAAATATTCAACTTGATTAAACACCTTTGATTAATCATTCACTAACTACAATAAGTAATTAGTCTTTAATTAATTTTAAAAATTAATTAACCTTAATCATAAATAATTAACATTTAATTACTCATTTATTAATTAATTATAATTAATTATATTTGTCCTTAATTAATTATAATTAATTAATCACTTATTTAATTATTACTTAATTAAACAATTCTTAATTACATTATTAATTATAATAATTAATGATCTCTAATTAATATTCAAATTAATTACTTGATTTAAAAATTAATTACTTTTAGTAATTATTAATCACCTTGATTAATATTAAATTCAGTAATTAACTATCTTTAATTACTCACTGACAAATCAATTTTCCAATAATTTATTATCTTTATTAATTAATTCTTTAATTAATTACAAAGTAATTATCCAAATTACTTAATTAAAATAAATCACCTTTTACTAATTACATTCCAGTAATTATCAATTATTACTTTTCTAAATAATCCTGCTCCATTAATTACATTTCACTCATTAAATCATCAAATGATTTACTTAAATTAATTAAACTAAATTAATTAACTTAAACAAATCACAATATCAAAATTAATTACAATAAGTAAATAATTCCTTAATTACTTTTATCAAGTAATTATATTTAACAAATTACAATTGATTATATTCAATTAATTAATCTAGCTAATTATCAAAATTAATTGCATTAATTAATTACTTAATTATCCTTAGATAATTATCATTATTAATTAACAACATCTTCATTAATTACTTACTTAAGAAATTTATTTTAGATTAATTTTCATTAATCATATTTAATTATAAATTAATCCAAATCATTATTTAAATAAATAAATAAATAAATAAATTCTCAATTATTTCCAAATAATTCATTTACTTATTAATCACTTTATTTACATTCAAAATGTATTTAAATAATACATTTCTAAAATTAAATTCAAATTCCATTTAAAAATTTAATATTTAAAATGTTTAACTATTTAAACATTAATCCAAATTCAAATAATTATAAACCTTAAAATAAAATGAATGTCAAAGAACATTCATTACCTAAATATAAAAGAAAGGTTTAAAACAAAATTTCTTAATTAAAATAAACCAAGCTTTGAAAATAAATTGATTATTTTAACTTTCAAATTTAAGTTAACATTTCACAACTTTAGTTCAAATATTAAAGAAAAGAATTCGTCCAAATTTAAAACTTATTTGGAACCAAATTTATTTTTAAATCTTCTTAAAAACAATTGAATCTGTCCATTATTTAAAAACTTACAAAAACTATTTTGAATCAAAATATGGTTTTCAAAGTAAACCCGAAACTATATTTAAACTTGATTCAAAACTAAATTTAAATCTTGTTTATATTTTAAAATTTTCATTTTTAAAAAACTTTGAATTCAAAATTTCATTTGAATTCAGATTTAACTTATATTTGAATCAAATTTCAGCTTTAAAATATGAATTTCATTCAAATTCAAAAAAACTGCATATCTTCAGGTTTAACCCTGCAACACACTAACCCGAGAACCCCCCATACTTACTTCGAGTCAAAGTCCTATCTCCTTCGAGTCACTACAGAATATACTCGAGACCATCTTCGAGTAAATTACCCTGCACATTCCCAAATGAGTTCACCAGAATTTCAAAATGCACGGCGCATATGCACCAGTGCTCAGATCAACTCCAGCCACCCTAGACCACCTCACCACGACGTTGATCAACCCCACACCTAACCACGACCACCAGAACCCTCTCTACAGATCAAAAACAAAAAAAATCCAGTAATTACCACAACCTGGAAAACCCACTGTACACAACTACCCAAACCTGTCAACGCCGAGGAAACCCACCTCCGACCACCATCGTTGATGCGACTCTGGCCATAACTCCATCTACATCCCCTCTGCAACCTCCCAAAACCTAGCCTCACTCGATGCATCTCAGAGATCAAAATGTTACAAGATTTCGACATCATCAAAATTTAGGGCTAAAACCTGGAAAACCTAACTGTCGTCTCCTCCCACCTCTGATTATCTATTACCAAATTTTCCTCCATTCTCACATCAATACTCCACCTACAGGAAGCATCTTAACTCCCAAAGTTCACTAGCTTATCATTCAATTCCAAAATTCCTAATTCTGTTCAAAACAGAAATGCTAACACCACAGTCAATTTAAAAATGTGAAATTTGTTTTAAAATTATTGATTTTTAACATACATTCATGTTATAAACTTGTTTAAATAATTAATCATGATTGATATCCTTGTTTATTGAAAATGTTTACTGTAGAGTTTGTTTCAGAGGTAACAGATTTTTCAATACAACTTAAATTATGATTTAAGAACATAATTTATTACTAAACAACATTATTTGTTTACACATATTAATTTCTAACAGAAATCAAACAAGTGAATAAAGTTTTTCTATTAAACTTAGTTTAAAACAGAAAACTGCTAATCAGGTTTACTGTAAACCCATATATATATATCTATATATATTCACACACCATATTCATCACAAATAAAATCATACAAGCATACACATTCTTATATATTCACATGCAACGGGTAGATTCAACTTTTTGCATTGAGGTTCTCACTTTCAAAAAATAACAGAGTAGTTTTCATTAACCAGATTTTAATTTATGTGAACTAATACTTGAATTCAGGAAATTTATATACCTTTGATTTAAAAGAAAAACTGTTTTTAAAATAAGAAGTTTACTCACATTTTTTTTGATGAAGAAGCAGAGGACCACTCAGATGAAAATTCACCATTTCTTAGAATCTGATTGCTAATTGATTACTGAAGTTGATCTTGCTGATTGAAGTTGCTTTTAACTTGTTGTTTGTAAATTTTTGAAACTGCATTTGCTTTCAGTTTGAATACTGAATTATTGCATGCAGATCCATCTTCATATGCTTGAGTAAGAATTGAAGTTGAAGATTGCTTCCAAATTGCAGTATTTTTAAATATGAATTGAATTTGGGTTTTGCCTATTTGATTTCAGTTTTATAAACATGCACTGTGAGGGTTTTGCAGATATGAATTTGAGTTGTAGATTTGGGTTTTGATTTTACTTAAATCTGATTTTCAAATTTCAAATGAAGATAATGTTTTAATAAAATGCATTGTTACATTTCTTATCTAAAAGAATAAATTTCAAAAATAAACAACATGCCACTTGTTATGTCAGGATGTAGATAAATTTACAAGTGTCTTCATTATGGGTTAAGAGTTTAACACATATGCATTTTAATATTAAAAAGAAAATTCTTAATTTATACATGTATTTAAATTTATTCTAAAACCATTTCTAATTTAATTTAGCATGTTTTAAATATTTATTAACATTAGCCTTTAAAATGATTACATGTTTACTTCTTTTATAAATTTACACACAATTTTAAATGTTTATTTGAATGTTTTAAATAATATTTTAAAACTAATTTTCAAAAGAGAAGATTTTTAAAAGAAAAATAATGTTGAATTCATTTTATTCAAGAGTTTTAAATCAAAATTCTATACTTTAATGTGAATGAATTAAATCTTATTTCAAAAGAAAAACAATTCTTAAAATAAAACAAAATAAACTTTTTATTATAAAATACAATTTTTAACTATTATATGTTTATAACAAAATATTTATTTTAATTTCTTTTGGAAAATATAAGATAGATTTATAAATTAACTTATGAAAAGTTTCAATACTAATTTAAATCAAATTAACCAATTTACAGTTTATACATTTATATATAAAATAAATTGGAAAATATCTTTTATTAAATTTAAATCTAAATTAAAATCAAAACTCCTATTTACAATGTATACATATATATATATATATTATAAAATATCTTTGAATCAGTTTAGAAAGATAATTTTATCAATTAAATATTTTTAACATTTGAAAACAATAAGATTTTCAAATTAAATTATTGTTACTATAATTTTTGAAAAGAATATCATTTGACAAATTAAATAATTATTAATCTTCAAAAGAAAATTCCTGTTTTAATTAAATTATAAAATCAATATTTCACATTTTAAAATAATTATTTATGAAATTATTAAATAATTATTGCCTAAATTTCCGGGACATCACATTCCTCCCCTCTTAAAAGAATTTCGTCCCTGAAATTTCAAAGAAAAGGTAATTTAATAATCCCATACAGATTTATATTTCAAAATAGTAAACATATGCTATCAACCCAATACTAGCAATCATAGTAACCAATTCAAACAAACAATTCTAATTATCCGGACAAAATTCTGGATAGAATTCCCTAGAGTTTCCCAGGTACAAACACCGGGACACTCGCCCTACGGAATCTAAACTAGCTACACCACTCAGATCTAGAGCTCCTATATATCTTGATCTACTAATCTAAATAGGACACTGAACCACATACAAGTCCTGATCAACTTCCAAATCTCACAGAACTACTGATTCTAAAACCAGAGATAAACCATACACGTACTCCCTCAGAGATACGTGAAAAACAAAACAAATTCCAGCCATCTGAACTGGAAATTCAACCCTGTAGATCCAACACTTAACTCTCAAGAGAAAACAGAAAGATCCAATACTCATATCCACAAATCTCTCCTGTCGATCCTGGGCTGCCTTCAACCTTCTAGATCAATCAAATCTTCGCAGATGCTTCACGGAACAAATCTGGACAAGAAATATACGATCTCTAGATCCTACTCAACAAAATAGTTCTCCCAAAATCCATCAAATCTACCACACAACCTCTACTACGGATATCAGAAGACTTCAAACATACTACTCCTATTCTGAACAGAACAGGTGCACAAACATCTAAGCCCCTAGATTAAAACGAATTTTTTGTAGAAATCCTCTGATCCAAGACAAAACTCAAATTCCCAAAGAATCGGCGTTGCTTATATTCTGGAATAGCTGCCACCATGCTTCCACTGCACAACTCTGATTTGAGAATGCTGTTGATGAACACAAGCACCAACTTGATCATCTTATCCCTGAAACATTGTTCGTCAAATTCCATAAAATCTCAGTGACCTATCCGATTCGGTCACAAATATCTCAGCAAAAATTCTGCCAGAAACTAGATTCGATCAATCTTGCCAGCTTAAACAGATCTATTTCTCAAAGAGCCCTCCTACTATGCTGAATCACCGGTAAATCTCCAAGAACCAAGTTGATACAGAACTCAATCTCTCGATGCGGATGCAAATCTCAACTCCTTCGAAGATATTCAAAAAATACCAAACCACTTCGATAACTCAAACATCCTCTAAAGATGCTTCAATCCAAATAAAGATTACTCAGAGAAATTCCGAACCATCGCAAGTCACTTTTGCGATTCCACTTAATTCAGATTCCAAGAAAACGTTCTCCTTCAACAATCAGAACAGCTAAAACCTTCTATCCAAAAGAAGAACTAGTGGTCTACGTCTTAACCACTAACATCACTCCCAACTGAGCTTCCAGAAGAAATGGACAAGCTCCACCATCTGCCCGGACTACTGACAAAAGAATCACAAAGATTTCTGAATCAACGAAGAACAGGCCACTCACTGCTGCTACTGCTGCCAAAGACTTCCTTATCCGAAAACTCATCGAATAACAAAGCTACACCAGCCTCTTCATAGTAGAGCCTTCAAAAGACAGATATCCCTCAGGAAACTCGATCTCAAACCAAACACAAAACACTCTGCCAACTGAGTCTCAAACTCAAATACAGACAGAACTCCTTCCTAAGGTTTCCAATATACCATTTCTGGCTTCAGTACCCCCAACTGATCCATATTCAAGAAAATCCACTCGCACGAGTGAAATTCAGCTTACAATTCAAAGATACGCTCCGAATCTTGAAAAGATTTCCTTCAGAGATCGGTGAAATCCTCCACACCAACTGCAAAAACTACTCAAGATGCCCAATACTGCCCTAGCAGATCACTTCCAACCTCAAACACTCGGACTCCAACCATTGGTGGTTGTGTTACACACACCACTACCCTATCAACCTTTATTACTTATATTGGAAAACCTGAACGGGTAATCCAATCTAATAGGTAGAAATATATATATATATATATATATATATATATATATATTCAAAATTACAAATACGCTCTCTCAAGATAGATACCACCCCAGAGTCTAGGTATTCGCTCAACCTAGTGCTCTGATACCACATGTAACGACCCGCCTTTCATTCCATAGAAAGACGCATCATTAAGAAGAAAGAAAGGGATAGAAAAGAGAAAAGAAAAGAAAGAAAGAAACATACAACATCAGAATCTCACAGCGGAACGAATAAATTATATTATATCACACAAAACTTTACATAGTATCATATACATCAGAGTTAAACAGCTAGTACAACACCAACTAGACAGTTATAAACACCTGTCTAGCAATTACAATTCAAGTACATCAGAGAAAACAGATATAACTCAAACACAGCGGAATCACTAAATATATCTACACGCTGAAGCCTCCTGCTCCATTATCTCCTCCAGAACTTGTCAAAGAAATCCTGAAACACTTGACTACTCATACGTAATATGAGTACCCAAGAGTTTAATAAAACAGAAAATAAACACTCGGGTCAGACAGGGGTCTAGTGTGAGTAAACGGGTTTAAAGGTTACTTAACTATATAAAAACCTTTGGAAACAAAAGGTATCACATAAGACTTCCCACATATAAACATGGAAAAGTTTTTACCTTACGCTAACCAAAACATCTGATAGGAAATCCAGTGATATTATAATAGTGTCTAGGGTTTTCAAAATAAAATACAGAAATAGCTGGAATGCTTACATCTCACGTTCCAACATAGTTGGACACAATCAAAATCGTACAGGCACTTATTGGATTATGGATTCCATCAATGATAGGGCTACTGGGGTACCGCCCATCACAGTACGTGGCCTAGATCACCGTACCGAGGAGTACGCCCGCTCCCCTGCAACACAAAGCCGGAACCATTCCTTACTGAACAGTTCCGAACAAGACCACTCCACAGATTGGCCGTCGCCAACTTCCACACAGCCGAAATATAAAGAGACCTCTAAACAGGGGTAAATCTTGCTCTCCAGTGGGGGCTACCCACGAAGCCTTGCTGCACCTCCCCTGTTTTAGCCATTCCCGGTTGATGAGGCTTGAGGCTACGATTACCTTTATAGGACACATCAAACTTAGAATGCTCATCGTCCACCTGGCGATGTTCTGAAAGCATTCAATCCATACAAGTTCGTTCCGGGTTCGAACGAAACCGAAGGCACTATCTCGTTGCACTCATTTTGGAATCACCCTCAGAGTCAACGACCATAGCCCTTGCACTCTTAATCACCATCTCGAACCTATAAGTACTATTCCGTCAAACTCATTACGGAATCACCCACAGAGTTATACTGACGTATAGTCCTTACACCTCGAGTCTTCACTTGCTCCACTTGGATTAACGACCTAACGTTTAATTGGAATCGATGTGGTTTTCGGATATCCAAATATGGAAATCCGATCCCGGTCTCGTCGAAATCCAAACGCCATTTTAATGTCCAAGTTGTACTTAAGGGTTTTAAACAATTAACTCATTTCATTATTATCTATTTTACACAGATAGATAAGCTACATATCACAATAGATAATCACATTCTCATCATAAACAGAAAATCTGTATCATCATCACAAACAGATAATCATCACACCCAGATAATCCATCACAAACCATCATACTTTAACCAAGCATCCATATCATACAGTTACTACTCATCTCATTTACTGTGATCATATCCATCCAATCAATAACATCTATAAGCAATGATTTATTAACCATCAATTATAATTAATTTAAAATGAACTAAATTAATTACTTCTATTTTTAATTAATTTAAAATAAAATAAATTAATTATCCATCTATAAATCCTGCTTATATATCCATTTATTACTTAACCTAGTTAATTAATCATTCTTTAAATATTCAACTTGATTAAACACCTTTGACTAATCATTCACTAATTACAATAAGTAATTAGTCTTTAATTAATTTTACAAATTAATTAACCTTAATCATAAGTAATTAACATTTAATTACTCATTTATTAATTAATTATAATTAATTATATTTATCCTTAATTAATTACAATTAATTAATCACTTATTTAATTATTACTTAATTAAACAATTCTTAATTACATTATTAATTATAATAATTAATGATCTCTAATTAATATTCAAATTAATTACTTAATTAAAAAATTAATTACTTTTAGTAATTATTCATCACCTTGATTAATATTAAATTCTGTAATTAACTATCTTTAATTACTCATTGACAAATCAATTATCCAATAATTTATTATCTTTATTAATTAATTCCTTAATCAATTACAAAGTAATTATCCAGATTACTTAATTAAAATAAATCACCTTTCACTAATTACATTCCAGTAATTATCAATTATTACTTTTCTAAATAATCCTGCTCCATTAATTACATTTCACTCATTAAATCATCAAATGGTTTACTTAAATTAATTAAACTAAATTAATTAACTTAAACAAATCATAATATGAAAATTAATTACAATAAGTAAATAATTCCTTAATTACTTTTATCAAGTAATTATATTTAACAAATTACAATTGATTATATTCAATTAATTAATCTAGTTAATTATCAAAATTAATTGCATTAATTAATTACTTAATTATGCTTAGATAATTATCATTATTAATTAACAACATCTTCATTAATTACTTACTTAAGAAAATTATTTTAGATTAATTTTCATTAATCATCTCCAATTATAAATTAATCCAAATCATTACTTAAATAAATAAATTCTTAATTATTTCCAAATAATTCATTTACTTATTAATGACTTTATTTACATTCAAAATGTATTTAAATAATACATTTCTAAAATTAAATTCAAATTCCATTTAAAAATTTAATATTTAAAATGTTTGACTATTTAAACATTAATCCAAATTTAAATAATTATAAACCTTAAAATAAAATGAATGTTAAAGAACATTCATTACCTAAATATAAAAGAAAGGTTTAACCCTGCAACATACTAACCCTGCAACACACTAACCCGATAACATTCATTCAAATTCAAAAAAACTGCATATCTTCAGGTTTAACCCTGCAACACACTAACCCGAGAACCCTCCCATACTTACTTCGAATCAAAGTCCTATCTCCTTCGAGTCACTACACAATAAAATATCTTTGAATCAGTTTAGAAAGATAACTTTATCAATTAAATATTTTTAACATTTGAAAACAATAAGATTTTCAAATTAAATTATTATTACTATAATTTTTGAAAAGAATATCATTTGACAAATTAAATAATTATAAATCTTCAAAAGAAAATTCCTGTTTGAATTAAATTATTAAATCAATATTTCACATTTTAAAATAATTATTAATGAAATTATTAAATTATTATTGCCTAAATTTCCAGGACATCACAATATATATAGAGTTTTGAAATGATTGAAATTAATTTATAAATCTTCTCGAGATTTGGAAATGGAGTTTATTCAGTAGATGTGATTTTATGAGAGAAATTCTCAAAATTGAATTTAAGGAAATGTAAGGAAATTTCCAAAGTGTTGAAATAAGAGAACTTCGAAAATTGTATTAGAATTCATAAAGTAAGTTAGAATTTAGGTAGTTGAAACTTATAGACAAGTGATATCAACTTGAAGAAATTATAATACGATGCCTAGTGACTGCTTATGATTGTTATCTAATAGTTAAATAACCGACTATCAAATTTGGCCAAATTCGTTGATCATTTCGATGAGACCGGAATTGGATTTGATTATCTGAAAACCACATCGATCTGATTTGTGCGTTATGAATTGGAATATCGTGAAGAAAATGGAGATGGTGATTCTGGAGATTCGGTTTGTTCAGACCCAGAACAACTTGTATGGATGAATGCTATCGGTACATTGCCATTGGAGGGCAATGAGCATTACCTTGAATGGTAATCATAGCCTCAAGCTTCATCGACCAGGAATGACTAAAATAGGGGAGATGCAGCAAGGATAAGTGGGTCGCACCCAATTAGGTTATGTTATCACTTTTCTAGATACCCTTGCATATAAATTATAAAATTATGGGTATGGTTGTGCATGAAAAGGAGAGCTCTCGATAAGGGTGGGAACACCTGGGGTGATAACATATTTGGTACTATCTAGGTTAGGGGTAGGTCGGTCTTGTGTTGGCGGGGATCCAGGCGAGGTTCTCGATACATTTATCTAAAGGTGTACTATGGCGGGTAGTACCTCAGTAGCTCAGTCATTGTATGGAATCCAATTTCTAATACGAGCATGTACGGTTTTGATTATGCCCAACTATGTTGAAACGTGAGATGCAAGCATTTCAGCTATTATCTAATTTACTTTCTAGAGGCACTATTATAATATCAGATGATTTTGATATAAAATATTTTGGTTATTGTAAGGTAAAAACTCATCGTGTTTATGTGTAACGCGGTCATACAAGATACCTTTGTTTTCAAAGGGTTTTAAAATAGTAATAAATAAAATTGAGTATGTTTTCTCACGTTGGTTTTTCAAACTGACTCGGGTGTTATTTTATTATAATGCTTGGGTCAGACCGAGTATTAAAGATTCAGGTTAGATTGCTTTGGAGCTCAAGAGACGGGCCGGAGGATTTCAGATGTATATTACATACTTGATTATATTCTGTTGTGTGTGTTGACTGTATAGTCAGCACTAGTGAGGATGATTTATTATAACTGCCCAGAACTAATTTATTAATGGTTGCACTATGATGATTGTATGTATATTACAATTACAGTTCTCTTTGTATAAAGATCCGTTATTACATATTATATTTTGTTTCGCAGCGATTGTGAGATTTTGTGTTGATGTTTTTTTGATTTTCTTCTATCTCTTTCTTCTTCACCCCTAATGATTTGGTATTTTCGACACTTGAATCTTCGGCATGTTATACAATGAACGTACTGATGCCGATTTTCAAGGGTCGAAAATTTCGGTTCGCTACACATTACCTTTCACTGCTTTCTTTCGATCAACCATTGCTTCATTTCTTACTCAAATCATACCTTCCGAATAAGAATGATATGCCAAAAAGGTTACAGAATAGATATCTTCCCTTTGAACAGTTTTCATCAACATTCGACTTATTTGTAGAAACTATAATCCATGATTTAACAAGCTTGGGTGTTTTGGTAAAGAGGGATTAACCAGTTTTGACTCTGAAAATTTTGTGTCCAAAAACACCACAGTTAAAGCAATGTATTGGGTCTCAGCTATTCTTCAAAATATGAAAATTTTCACCACATCTATAAGAAAAAGAAGGTCAATCCTGATTTCTTGAGATTCAAGAATGATTTGTATAGATTTTCTTTAACGAAGACACTGAAGAAGCATTATTAGATGAAACCGAATAAGGTGGTACCCTTCTTTATAAGAGATCTAATTCATATTATCGTCATCTGCAAAATAATGACCATAGGGTGGTTGAAAAAGAGTATAAAGAAGAGTGGAATATTTTTAGATTTCTATTGAATTTTTTCATTGAAGCACGCTTTGAATAAAGAGATTCTTGTGTACAAAATTTTCATATCGTATACCAAAATACGCATATACTACTTTTATATACGCACCTTGTTAAACACTAATGGCATTAAAAAATCAAATAAAATTTAATAATTAATGTTTCATAAATATTAATTAATTAAATTAACTTATAACAATTATAAATTAATTAAACCATGCGGAGTTTCAAAATATTCATCATTACGGTTGTATGACTCGTAGATGTAAATTTAGTCAAATTTAACGTTCGCACATCGCCCTTGCAAGTGGTGTAATAGTTTGATCAAATTTATCACTTACACATCATTTTGGAAAATCCAGTTTACTATTTTAAGCGATGCCATTAGTAACGATTGTTTACACCAATTCTCTTTATCAATACTGTAACACTTTAGGATTTACGAAATTTGGTTTTGATCAAAATTCCAATATCGACCACAATCAGCTTGGTTAGTTCAAATACAAAATATTATACTAACATTTATTATTCACCCTACAACTTGGGTAGAGACTTTAACTCCGAGTTGACTATAGTTGATCGTGATACTAACCCCTTATAACCGTGGAGACAAATTCTCTATTGAGTGGTATTTCGATATCAATGCTTCAACCTAGACCCAACTATAGTCACTCGATGGATATCCATGCTATGATTTAACTATAACCAAAGTGGAATATCCACATTAAAGTTCAACGGTATTCTTAAGGATTTTCCTAAGGATATAGCATCTAAATTTATTTATTTTAAATGTGATTAAATAAATATATAGATATGCAATTTATTTAAAAAAAATTAGTATCAAAATTGACAATCACTCACTCACACACACACACATTTACATATAACAAAACAAAACCTTTTATCATTATAAATGTAGAAATAAGAAAATACAAAGCTTATGCACTTTTTGTACATTTCTAACATTTTCGTAGTGTTAGTTAAAATGTGTGATTACCAAAACCGTGGATCATGAGAAATCGCTAAAATCATCCCTTGCTCAAGTTTTTGATATTTTTATCCTTCACTCAGTTATTTCTAATTTGAGGAATCTTGAATAAGAATTTATTAAAACATATCCAACTTAAAAAATAGGCTAATTCTATTCCAACCCAAAATTTTGCTTTGTAGCCCCCCGTTTTCTAATTTTTTTTGCATACCTCTTAGTTTAATTAGTAGCCCCCCATATTTTCCAATACTACCCCTTTCACTTTCACGTACGCAATTTCCCCCTTCTTCGTTTAGTTCAAGTCGCGATTTTTCCCTGTTCAACTCGCGATTCTCCTCCTCCTGTTCAAGTCACGATTCTCCTCCTCCTCAGCAAGTCCTCCTTCTCGGTCGTGAATTTTTTTTTTGATGTATACAGTTTACCACGCAGGGCAAATGCGTGGTAAAAATGCGTACCACGCAGGGCCAATGCGTGGTAAAAATGAAAACATCGTGCGGGGTATTCATTTCTACCACGCATTGGCCATGCGTGGTACGCATTTTTACCACGCATTTGCCCTGCGTGGTAAACTGTACACAGCAAAAAAAATATCTTGCTAACTAGTTTTTTAGGGGTAATTTAGTCGTAATAATTTTAATTATTTTACGGAGGGCTGCTAAGCAATAAATTGGATTGAAATAGAATTAGCCTAAAAAATAAATGTGTACCAACGAGATCATAAATTATAAAGTTGATTTATTCAAAAGCATAAAATATTAGTATAAGAAAAAAAAATACTTCACTATTAGAATAGATCTTATTATAATTCTAATGGCGGCTTCTCTAAAAACGCCAATCTAAGGTTTCCAAATCCTAGATCTCTAATCTTTTTATCCCTTACAATTTTTTCTGTTCTACCTTTCTCGTTTCAATTTCTAATTTCTACGTATAGTGATGCCGGAGAGGTAACAAGTGGACCAAAATAAGGATGGAGAATGAAAGGAGGTTGTTCGAAAGGGTAAGAAACCTATGGATCTAAGACCAAACAAGCCTAATAGGCCAATTCTGGTGGATTGAGAAATTGTGCTCGAGCTACTAGCATTAAATTCTTTATTTCATACGATGCTTAGAAGGTTTTATATCTGGATGCAGTTAAAGGAAATGGAAGGCATGGAGGCTAGACGGCTAAATTATATTTTATAGAACCATTGGTGATTGATGGGAGAAGGAACCGATGTTTGTATTCGAAAGCAATTCATCAACCTGAAAATGGGTGGAATATTTTTATCCTTTTCTATCTTGTTAGTCTCGGGCCATATTTCAAAGCGATATAAGCATATGCAAAGAGAATGTTGAAAACCTCAGGAAGCAAATCCATTCAAACAAGAGAGAATATTTTTTTGTGGCGAGGTTTTGACAATGATAAGGACTATAATAAAGTTCTTAATGAGGGGTCTTTGTTTTTTGACAAGAACCTGATCATTACGAAAAATTGAAAACCAAAAATGAAAATTAACAGAGATTTGCTAACTAGCATGCCGATATCGATCTGATTGCCAGGACATAGTTCCTACCTTTAGGGACCTAAGGTGATTGATGGTTTGGTTAGGTTGATAGGGATACCAATTAAAATGGATGAAGCTATAGAGAAGAGAGTGAGAATCTATTTTGCTAGGACACTAGTGGATATTAAAGCAAAGTTTGGGTTTCCTAATTATTTAGATGCAGTGGAAGAAAATGGGGAGATATTTAAGCAAGAAGTATTACATGAAAACCCCATAGCTAAATGTGATAATTATTGTTATTTTGGGCATTTGAGCAGGCAATGCCTAATAACCAAGGTCTGGAAACCAAAGCAGCAACAAGGTGGCTTAGGGGGAGAGTGTTGAAGAAGGGCAGTGCTCTCAATAGATTACGTAGATGTGTATGGAGAGGTGAAAATCTTGAAGATGGTGGATAAATCAGATGGGAAATCCGACCTAGGGCTGACTAAGCATGATACAAATGAGGCTAAGATGAATGCCAGTGATGAACATAAAATAAAGCCACGTGAAGCTTCGAATTCAACAAAATGCCTAAGGGAGGTAGAAGAAGCGATTGGGCAATTAAATTAGGTAAATGAGGCCCTAATGATTGAGATAGAGGAGAAGAAGGGTAGAGAACAAGAAATTACTGTAGATATTACCATAGTAGATGAAGAAGGAATATCTATATTAGATTCTGAAAGAAAATCGGTTAATTTGGCAGTAAAGGGTAATGCATCAAAGGACGAAGAAGATGAGATTCGTATTGCACTAAATTCATAGTTAGAAGCTGTGAAGAAGTCCCTAGTTAATCAGGTCATGGGAGGGCAACACTAGGTGTAGTGCCTATTATGGGCCCCTTAGGAGGTATATGGTGGTGATCCCATGGCGACGCCTACTACCCCTGTTAACTTTAACGAACAATGTATTACATCATCAGACCACCCTATTTCTGATCCAACTATCATTTATCTCTTGTCATTTAGCCATCTCAAAATGTTATTACTGAACATGGAAATTTTGTTTCACAAGCTGAACCTAACTATATTCTGGGGATAGAAGAGACAATAGGCAGAGCTAGTATGTATGACCAGTCCATATGGAGCAGTCTAAGAGGCACATCAATAAGCCAAGAAAACTTGAATCTGTTTAAAAAGAATTTATGGTCATAAGGAAGCGCAGTGGGAAGAGAATCACAAGGAAAATAACGAAGAGAATAAAGGGGCCACGGTAACAGACGAAGAGTTGGGCCACGGTAACAGACGAAGAGTTGGGCCACGGTAACAGATGAAGATTTTATGTTGGAACGCAAGAGGGTTACACGACCTAATTGATTAATAAAGTTGAGAAATTTGATTCATAAACATAGTGTAAGCTGTGTTGGTGTTTTGGAAAAAATTGAAAAAAAATTCATTGCATATACTTTCTACATCATTAAGGAAGAATGGGATATGATCAGTATTGTAGCTTGCTATTGTAAATGTAGAATTCTGATATTGTTGAATAAGACTATTTGGAGATATAATATTATTAATATGAGCAATCAATATATCACTTTGGAGATGATAAATATAAGAGAGGCAAAATGTAATGTAATGTTTGTGTATGCTCGAAACTTTGAATACTTAAGAATGCCTTTGTAGAGGAACCTAGAGTAGGATGCAATATCAATATGCAGACTATGGATGATTGTTGGAGAATTTAACTGTATAAGGACGAATAAAGAGAAACATGGAGGGTCATAAGTTCCCTTCGGCAAAATGATGAAGCTAGATAAAATAATGATAAGGATAGGCATTTCGAAGTTGGATATTAAAGGATTCAAGTTTACTTAGTAATCAAGCCCTAGTATGAACATTTTTACCAAGATAGACCGAGTCATGATCAATTGGACGTGGTTGGATACTTTTGAACAACCTTATGCTAAATACCTAGCCACAAGACCAAGTGATCATAATTCGATACTGTTATCCTTGATTGGAAAAAAACAGACAGTAGCTAAGAATTTTCGCTACATAAAAAATTGGGCGTTATTTGTAGACTATTAGGATGTTTTTGAACAAAGCTTGAATTGGTCAATAGAGCACAGACCGCTATACAAACTAATTCAAAAACAAAAGACTATTAAAGAAAATCTAAAGCGATGGAGTAAGTACAAGAATAATATGACGGAGGTTGAATTTTATAGGGAAAGGTGTGCTTAATTGCAGCACATACTGGATTACTCGTGATGAGATATTGGACTGGAACTCCAAGACATGAAACCGAAATTAAAAAGAGCGTTACTCCAAGGCATGAAACCGAAATTAGAAAGAGCGTTACTCCAAGAATTATAGACACCAAGTAGAAATCCAAATGTAACTGACTGCTCTTGAGCAATTAAGTTATTGCGTTTTTCTATGCAAAAATGGCGATAAGGACTAGTGTTAATAATTAGGATGGAAATATCTCAATTCATGGTAACTTATATAATGGTCACATGGAGTTCGCCGTAACTGCCCGTGTTTTATGTATCAGAGGATCTAAAATTTGTTTATTTTATTCGTATGAGGTCGTATGACTTTATGATTTTGGAAAGTAACTCTTAGGGACATTTTCACATATATGATTTTTCTCAACTTTCTATGTGACCATTTTCACCTTAAAAATCTTGTTTGGACTATAAATTTTGATAGGTGCCGAATCAGGGTCTCAAAACCACTTCCATTGCTTCAGAATGATGGTTTTCCATTTTATAGAGTTGTCATAATAGAAAAATGGGTATGTCTTTTGAAATTTATGGCAGTTTCAAGTTTTTGCCACTATTGGTCATTTTAATGTGTAATTAACTAAGTCCATGCTTAGGCCAAGTAATCCACTTTGAATTTTGTGCTAATAGAAGGCTATAGGAACTGACCTAAGTCATTTTCTCCTTCCCCAAAATAGATCTGATCCTCCATTAGCTTTAATTTCATCTAAAATCACACTTTTTCTTTACTAACCTTAGCTAAATCATTGACTAGAAAGGGGATTAGCATAAGGAAACTTAAGAAAATCATTTTTGCTGATTTGGGTTCATCTCCTTTGCTATCTACTTAATATTTTAGGAGAAAATTGATATTTTAGGTATTTGGTGAGTGATTCTTAACTTCTCACTCTCCTATATTTCTTTATATAGTTAAAATGATTGTTTTAAACATGTTTTTGATCTAAAATGGTTTTCTAACTTTAACCACTTATTTATGTATGTTTATGACCAGAAATATGAGACTTATTTTAGAATGATTTTAGAAATGAGTTTTGTAAACTATTAACGCCTATTCACTTGCTAATGTAATCTCTATCACTCATATGCATATTAGTGTAAAACTTGGATTTAGGGAAAAAGTAATTATATTATCATGTCTTTATATATTGATTGTATGAATGCACCGTGTTATCCCATGGTTGTATGTTGTGATTTGTTGTTATTTGCTATTGTTTTGGATGTTAGGTAGATAGGTTAAGAAATCAAGCAAATCAGAGGCAAAATTGGTCAGAATATGACTTGGAAGGTAGAACCTGGAGCATAGTGGAACTCGCAGTTCAAATCGCAAGCCCCAATTCTCTATGTACAGAAGTTGGCACCGACTTCTATGCCTTATTCCAAGTCGGCAATTACTTGGTGGAGAGGTAGATGTCAGTAGTAGGGGTATTCTAAGGCGATGGACTAGAATTTGACTAAGTACTTGAGGCTATGGTGACTTGATTATAGGATTTCGACTTAGGTTTTGGAAAGACATGATGACTTGAAATGGATTAGAGTAGTCAAGGTTTGAGCACCAGGGCATGGTGTACTAGAAGAAAAATATCCGATGGGGAGAGACTTGACCATTGGTTGGCCAAGTACAAGAGTCGGTGCTAAGCTTTTGAAGTCAGTACCAAGTTCTCATCCTTGGTCCAATGGGGACTGAATTTATGGAGTATGGTTCTGAAGTTCTAAAGGTCGTGCTGGAGGTGTTGGCTTGGTCATATAACGACTGACAATAGTACGACAACATGATGAAAGTTAGAGTCTTCAGATAGTAACTCAACGACGAATGATGTTAGGTTTTGAAGATAATGGCTCGATGAAGAAAGGAGTTGTAGAGTAGGGAATGTAGATGGTTCCTTAAGAATAACGTATTGATGAAGAAAGGAATTGTTAATTGGAGGAATGAAGAATGGTTACTCCAAGATAATGGAAGTTAAATGGAGCAAAGGAAGGGCTCGGATATGCGTGCTAAGGGATCGTCGATACTTGGAGTGCTTTCTTTTGTACTCAAAGCTGGGGTATCATGAGAACGCTCATGAGTAGTGAAGAATGGCTACCCCGGATCAGAGATAATAGATCAGTGTACCCTGGACTGGAAGAATAGGTCCAGTATCAGCTTTAGGCTAAAGAGAGTACAATTGAAAACCGGATTTCTATTAGCCCCTGGCATAAGAATGGTCATACGAGTTATCATATATCCAAGGTACACTAAGTGACAATTAGTACCATTTGATGGATGTTATGTCTGTTATGATTACTTCACTAGCCACCTGTCACTCTAGGGTGTCTTTGGAGATAGGTAGTGGAGATAGGGATAACTAGACACCCTTTATCACACTTGGTTGTGTTACACCTTTATGATATGTAGAGTAGCATATTATGTTACTATATGCTAACTCTTTGGTTGTAGGGACAAGTCAGTTGTGATTTATATACCTTGCTCCTTACTACATCAACTTACATTATATTTTGATTCATTTACTGCTCACACCAGACTATTTTCCAACTCGAGATTTTATGTTTTGCTTCTTATTATCTTAGGTGCTCTTAAATGAGTAGACTAGATAGCAGGTCTAGGTGCGATGCAGTAGTTGTGTAGAGGTGAGCTAGAGGGAGCTATCTCGTATTATATATAGATTTCTATGCTTATTCTGTTGTGCAATATCGTGGAGCCTTGGTAGTGTTCACTTATTATTAATAGTATGAGACAGTTATTTGAGTTTATTTCTGTTTTATAAACTCTATTTCTTGATGTATAACTCTTGAATATGTACTCTGATATTTGGATCACATAGTTATTACTGTCTCTTCTATTATATATCTGTGATATTATATTTTGTTCCATGCGATGTGAGATATGCTACAGAATCTGTGATGTTTTGTTTCATTTTGAAACCTTGATGGCCGCTATACATCGATTGACACGACAGCAGCGCACTATCTTATATATATTGGGTGTCGTAGGTGTAGGACGGTCGTCACATTTGGTATTAGAGCTTAGGTGCATTGTTTAACCTAAGGGATACCGTGGTTCAGTAGAAATAGGAAAGGAGTTCTCACCCTAGACTGAATCAAGACAGTATGTATGTATGTATGTATGTATGTATATATATATATATATATATATATACGAGAGTGGTACTTATTATATATTCTTGTTCTCAAAACTATATAGTAGTGTATGTAAAATATAAGTTGCATGCACACATGAGTATCATTGACATAGTTTTCCTTTTAAGAGTCTGATTATTCGTGTTAGAAATCGAGAATGAGCCGGCAAACAAGAATACTATTAAGAACTCCCTTCTAGGAGTTGAGCGAGGAGCGGGTTCGAGGGCTACTAATCTAGACTTGCAAGCTATGTTTAATAAGATAATGGCGAACATGTTTCAGAATGCCTAAGTAGCCACTCTGAATGTTGTTATTGGTGGTGGTGCTCAAGTACAAGCACCGAGAGCTGACTTCGCCAAGTTATGCGAAGATTATTCTACTTTGGGAGGCAAGTCGTTCCTTGGAACGAAGTCTGCCATAGAAGTGTAGGATTAGTTGGACACCTATGAGCATATTTTTGGTGATATGGAGATTGATGATGCCATGAAAAGGAAGCTGGCCTCTAGACTGCTTCAAGGGCGGGCCATGAAATGGAAGAATACTATCACTACTGCTACAACCGAGGATTAGTTCACTTAGGATCAGTTCAAGGCTAGGTTTAAGGAGAAGTTTGTTTTGGCTGCCTAGAAATCGGTACTATTCAGGAGATTCTCTAATTTAAAGCAGGGAGATATTTCCATTACTGAATACATTACCGAGTTTGATGCCCTATCGAAGTATGGGATATCCTTCATTGACACTCCATTAAAGAAGAACGAGAAAGTTATCACTGATTCGGATGAGTACTTAGGGGAGAAGCTATTAAATCACATCGATGAGCCATTTGAAAATCTCGTAAAAAAGCACTTTACCAAGAGAGTTTATACTCCAAGTCAAAATCAGCTGTTATTGTTAAGGAAGAGCCGAAACCACAGCAAAGCAGAGGAGGCAAGAAGAAGAAGTGCCTTGGAAAGAGGAAGAAATCTCAGGGGAAGGATGTTCAGAAGAAGGGTATATGGTGTGACAAATACTATTATAGTGTTTTGATGACAACATTATATGACAATACTACTAATATGTTTATTGAGTGATTTTAGGCGAAGTAGGTATATAATGGATGGATTATAAAATTTATATGTGATACACGGACATCACAACGACATAAAAGAAGGGAAGAAAAATAAAATGAAGACAGTGGGACTTGAACCATGACCAGTAAAAAGAAATGTAGACTGCTTACCATCCATGCTATAGTTGCAAGTGTATAAACATTGATTTGCAGTTCTATATAGGGAGATGAACACCAGATGGAAAGTTTACTTCACAAAGGAAACAAAAATAAAGCAGTTCTATATAGGAAGATGAACACCAGATAGCAAGTTTGGTTCAAAAAGGAAAACAAAATAAAGAATTTGAACGAATGGAAAGTGGGAATCGAACCCAACACACTAAGGTAGAAATACACGTGATCTACCACTACCCACAACAGATATTGGATACAAAGGGATATTGCTTTCTAATCAGAAGAAGACGAAAAATTAAATTAGGTAAAAATTTATACATGTTGGGACTCGAACCCTGGCCACTCTAGAGATGAGCATGCACGCTTACTAGTGCACCACGTGTGCACTTGAAAGGTTGTTTACTAACGGTTGGAAATAACCATCATAGAAACGAATGGTAATGAACCATTCAAGCTCTATTTTCAAGTGTTGCGAAATTCCAATGGATCCATCTCTTCCGAACTGAATTGCTGAAGAACTACTCTTGTTCAATGACATCTCTTCACTCCTACAAAAGCCTCCTATCATCTCCAAAGAAAACTACAACGTTCTATTCTCTCAAATCATTCTCATATTGCTTCCAAACGCTCCAACTTCCATATTCATTCTAAAAGAAAATTTAGACCAGTTCTATTTCACTCCATAACATACAAGTCTGGGTCTATTGCTCTTCCTAACCTCTGCACACTCATTCTGCATCATTTTTATAGGTTATAGAAATTGTACTTCAGTTCGACTACTTAGTGTATTGAAGACACAATATATAGTCAAGTTATTTTTTTGTAAAATAAAATATTGAAGTCCCGCTCGGCTGCTAGGGCAAGTGTACCGAAATCCTATTCTGCTGCTCAGGTGCATATTCCTTCGGACGAAGTGAGGGTGATAGTTAAATTCCAGGAGTCTGGGACTGGACGTAGGATTGAAGGTCCGAACTAGTATAAAAGCTTTATTGTGATTGCTGCTTGCTTTACTTTTCTATTTATTCACGCTGCTATTATATTTATATTGCTACTGTTGTGATTACCGCTTCAACTTTGTATTTGTATATTTGGCCATCGTCGATCCACTGCATAGCGACTAACAAGTGGTGTCAGAGCCTGGAATTCTATCGATTGTCACAAGATCATAGAATAATGGCCAGAAAAAGATCCAATCAAAATACAACAAACAAATCCTTGTCGAAGCCATAAATGTGGACTACAAAAAGATACTTTCTGATTTACAAATTTTAGTGAAAGATAATAATGAATTAGTTAGTATAAGCGATAAGATTTTTAAAGCTTAATTTTATTATTTTAGAAAAGATTAAATCTGTTAAACTTGAAAATGAGAAATTGAAAAATGATAAGTTAAATTTAGAAAATCAAGTTGGTGATTTAAAAAATAATTTTATAACTGTTAAAGATATATTTAATCTAAATCTAGTGTTAGCACTTACATTTTATTACTGGTCATATCAGTATTTGACTTTCTATAAAAATTGGATTTAGACTTTAATCGAAATCTAGTGTTAGCACTTACATTTTTACAATACATAAAAGCGTATCTAGTGTTATTTCTACGATTAGTTTTATTATATCCTAAACCACTTTTATCATGTAATGGTCTAGAATTAGATAAAATCATTTTTATATCATTTCAATCTTTATTAAATTTCACAAAAATAGATTTAGACTTTACTTGAGGCTATGAAGATAGTGGGACTTGAACCATGACCAGTAAAAAGAAATGTAGACCGCTTACCATCCATGCTATAGCCACAAGTGTATGAACATTGATTTGCAGTTTTATATAGGGAGATGAATACCAGATAGCAAGTTTACTTCACAAAGGAAAACAAACAAAATAAAGAATTTGAACATAGGGAAAGTGGGAATCAGGGAAGAAAAATAAAATGAAGGTAGTGTGATTTGAACCATGACCAGTAAAAAGAAATGTAGACTGCTTACCATCCATGCTATAGCCACAAGTGTATGAACATTGATTTGCAGTTTTAAATAGGGAGATGAATACCAGATAGCAAGTTTCCTTCACAAAGGAAAACAAACAAAATAAAGAATTTGAACATAGGGAAAGTGGGAATCAAACCCAACATACCAAGGTAGAAATGCAGGTGATCTACCACTACAGGTATTGGATACAAGGGGATATTGCTTTCTAATCAGAAGAAAATGAAAAATTAAATTAGGTAAAAATTTGTACATGCTGGGATTCGAACCCTGGCCACTCTGGAGATGAGCAAGCGCGCTTCCCAATGCACCACGTGTGCACTTGAAAGGTTGTATACTAACGGTTGGAAATAACCGTTACAGTAACGAATGGTAAGCTTTATTTTCAAGTGTTGCGAAATTCTAATGGATCCAACTCTTTCGAACTGAATCGCTGAAGAACTGCTCTTGTTCAATGGCATCTCTTCACTCCTATAAAAGCCTCCTATCATCTCCAAAGAAAATTACAATATCCTATTCTCTCAAATCATTCTAATGTTGCTTCCAAATGCTCCAACTTCCATATTCGTTCTAAAAGCAAATTTAGACCAGTGTTATTTCACTCCACAACATACAAGTCTAGATCTATTGCTCTTCCTAACCTCTGCACACTCATTCTGCATCATTTTTACAGGTTATAGAAATTGAACTTCAGTTCGACTACTCAGTGTATTGAAGACACAACATATAGTCAAGTTATTTCTTTTTAAAAGAAAATATTGAAGTTCCGTTCGACTGCTCGGGGAAGTGTACCGAAATCCTGCTCTGCTACTCAGGTGCGTATTCCTTTGGGCGAAGTGAGGGTGATACTTAAATTCCAGAAGGAGTCTGGGACTGGATGTAGGACTGGAGGTCTGAACCAGAATAAAAACTTTTCTATGATTGCTACTTGCTTTACTTTTCTATTTATTCACGCTGCTATTATATTTATATTGCTACTGCTGTGATTACTGCGCTTCAACTCTTTATCTGTATACTTGAACATCGTTGATCCACTGCTTAGAGACTAACAAATGGGATTCTATTTGTTATGATTATGGAGAAAAGGGTTATATGATCAAAGACTGCAAAGTCGATGTGAAGCGGAAGTGTTACAATCGTGGCATGCCCGGGCATATACTGAAGCATTATCTGAAACCACTATAGTAGAAACAAGTTGTGAAGGCATATGCTTTAGATGTTGTTATGACTTCAATGAGTGCTCCCTCGACGAAAGAGAAGGGGAAGGGCGTTGTCATTCAAGGTATGCTTTCCCTTTATAATGTTCCGTACGTGTTTTATTCGATATCTGGGCTTCACATTCCTTTATACCTTGTGCCTAGTAGATAGGCTAGGGTTGAAACTCGAAATAGTTGACCGACCATTGATTATGATGAACCCCGTAGGAAGCTCTACTAGCCCGTGTATAGTTTGTAATGATTTGGTCTTATCGAGTCATGGATGCTCCTTTATTTTTGATTATTTTTTTCTGAATTTTTGTTGGGTTCAGGATTATCTTGGGAATGAACTGGTTAAGAAGTATGCGACAGTATTAGATTGCAAGACATTGTTGATGACAATTGGGACTGTGGAAGGGCAGATGGTAGTGATCGGCTGCCTACTAGAGGATGGGGTTATAGTTGGCCTTCTATATTCGCTTAAGATTCTACAGGATGAGCTTTCATCCGTGACTGTCGTTAGAGTATCCAGAAATATTTGAGGAGATGACCGAATTACGACCACATAGAGAGATCGAGTTTCGTATAGACTTGACAAGGGATGCCAGATCTATAGTTATGCCATTGAGGCGTATGGCACCTAGAGAGCGAAAGGAGTTAGAGGTGCAAGTGAATGACCTGTTGAGAAAAGGATTCATTCGTAAGAGTATATTGGAGTGGGGTGCACCTATAGTATTCCAAACTAAAGGAAATGACTCTCTTAGATTATGTGTTAATTACCGTGACCTGAATAAAGGACTAGGAAGAACAAGTGCCCGCTCCCACGTATTGTTGACTTGTTCGATTACCTCCATGGTGCAAAGGTGTTCTTCCAATTGAATTTGATAATGGGATTTCACCAGTCGAGAGTAGAAAAGGAGAGTATCGATCAATGCGTTTCATACGCCGTCTAGTTTCTATAAGTGGTCGGTTATGCCAATCGGGCTAACCAATGCTCTGGCATACTTTGTTGATCTCATGAACTGTGTCTTCAGGGATTAGCTCAACAAGTTCATACTTGTGTTCATGGATGACATCCTAATCTATTCTAGGACAGAGGGGGAAGCAAGGCACACTTGGGGATTGTGCGTGAAGTGTTGTGGAAGCATAAGTTGAAAGCAAAGTTTTCAAAGTTTTCACTTCTGGAGAAGGGAAGTAAGATTCTTGGGTCACATCACCTTTAAGCAGGGTATCTCAGTAGACCCTACCAAGCTGGCAGTAGTTCAGAACTGAGCAGACCCAACAATACTACTGATGTGAGGAGTGACTTAGGGCCGACGAGATATTATGGATGCTTTATAAAGGACTTCTCGAAGGTGGCCATGCTGTTAACTAATTTGATAAAGAAAAATCAAACTTTTACTAGGGATGCGAGATGTGAGCAAGCATTTGTGAGTCTGAAGGAGAGGTTGACGAGTGCACCTATATTGACCATTCCAAGCGGGAATGAGGAGCTAATAGTATACAAAAATGCCTGTGGTACTGGATTGGATGCGGTAGTGATGTAGAAGGGAAAAGTTATCGCCTACACTAGTCGACAACTGAAGCCACACGAGAGGAATTATCCAATTCATGATTTAGAGCTGGCGGTGATAGTATTTGCTTTAAAGATTTGGAGGCATTACTTATTAGGGGAGAGGTTCAGCGGCTCATGGACCACAAATCCTTGAAGTACCTTTTCTCTTAGAAGGATCTTAACCTTTGACAGCAGCGATGGATGGAATTCTTAGCCTTCTATGACTTTAGCATTTCCTATACACTGGTAAGGAGAATGCAGTCGCTAATGCACCGAGTAAAAGACATGCCAGTTTGGGAGTGATCTTCCTAGAGTAGAAATGATTGGAGTATATTGTTGGTTATGACTTCAGACCTCATTGTAAGTTAAAGCTAGAGATGTTGGCAAGCTTGGCCACCGGACCAACTCTTATAGACTAGATTGGTACTAGTCAGAGGCATGATGCCAGATTAGCTGAGATCATTTCCAAGATTGAAGCGGGGGTAGGTTTGAAGACATGATATAGTACAGACTCAACCGAGACAGTTGGCTTCTTCAAAATGGGAGATTGGTTGTTCTCGATGTTGACAAATTGAGAGATGAGGTGCTCAAAGAGTGCCACCATTCCAAGTTAACCATACGTCCTGACAGTAATAAGATGTAACATGATATGAGACAGACCTATAATTGGGAAGGGATGAAGAAGGATGCTGGGACATTTATATCAAAGTCTGTAAATTTCTAGTTGGTAAAGGCAAAACAAAAGAAACCAAGTGGTCTTTCACAACAATTTGAAGTTCCTGAGTGGAAGTAGGAGCGGATATCGATGAATTTCATAGATGGACTGCTTAGGAAACGAGTAAGATATGACAACATCTGGGTCATAGTAGATCGGTTGACTAAGAGCATTATAGTTATACCATCAAGTCAAGTAGAATGGATGTATGTGAAATGGATTGTATGATTTCATGGTGTGCCAAAGGGTATTGTGAGCGACCGAGATCTGTTGTTCACCAGTAGATTTTGAAAGAGCTTACAAGAGACGTTGGGTACCAAGCAACATCTTAGTACATCTTATGTAACGAACCGTTTTTTCCATACACTTTCAGTTGACAATAAGCCATGCATGTCCAACTCAAATTGAATGAAAAAATAGATCATTAAGGGTAGAAAAGAAAAGGAAAGACAGAACAGAATCTTACTCTAATGGAATAACATATATTATTTCAATATAAAATATTTACAGTGGAAAATTGTAACGACCCAGAATTTAACCACTTTAAATATAATATTTAACGTGATTTTAAATGTAAATAGGTTAGGTTATATGATTCAAACAAAATTAGATAGGATTTGAAAAGGGAAGTATACACAAAAATAGTAACATTTGCCTATATCGACAAAAGTGATAAAATGCTGATTTTAGAAAAGTAAGTTTCAATGGTTAAATAAATTATTTTAATTTATATATGAATGTTTATATTTTTAAATAGCATTATACAAATTTATTTTAAATTTTGTTTACATAAATAAATAGTTTAACTAAAACGTCAAAATGTGACCATAAAACATTTTGTCGAAAATCAACGTTTTGTCTATTAAAAGTTGTCGCAACGTCGTCGCACCTTTATTTTCTTATATAGCAACATATATTTAAATAGTGTAAGTATTAATTAATTCACTAAACATGTTTAATTTTACTAAATAAGATTAGAAAACTTCTAGAAGTCATTAGTAAAAGTAAGTAAGAATTAACAAAAGTAAGAAAAAGTAAACATCAAATCACATCAAATCAAAGCCAACATAATTATGATATTCTTTACTTAATCTTTAAGTGACTAAGACATATAGTAAGGATGTAAAAGTTGATGTTAGGTAACGAAAAAGTGGAGATTTCTTGAGGTTGAAGTAAAGTTAGTTTGGTAATTTGATAAGAGGTTATTTTGGTAAATTTACCACTTCTTTCTTTTTCTATAATACCCACCTCCTTCTCACTATCATTCACATTTCTTTTTCTTCTTTTCTTAAACTTCATCATCTTCTACCTCTTCTCTTTAATAGCTTCCAAGTGATAGAAAAAATTAGAAAGAAATAATGTCAAAATATTCAAAAGAAATCAATGTTTATTCTCTTCAAATCAAACTCCTCTTTTCTCCACATTTTACCTCTTATTTTCTCGGCCATAACTTCTTCAAAAATAAATCAAAATACAATTTTTTTTCCAATTCATTTATTTTTCCAGTGGATACAACTTTTATGTTGACCACTTTGTGTCATTCTAAAGTTAACTATGTCAAAAATCCACTTATTTTCAGTGCATTTTCTGGCCCAGTTTTTAAATTAGAGAGTAGGCCATTTTGTTTTGATCATAACTTGATCATAACAGATCCAAATTAAGAAATAGTTTTTTCAACCGTATGAAATTTTTGTGGCTACAATTTTTATGTTGATCACTTTTTGCAGTTTTGAGGTTTGCTATACCTGAAACTCAATTCTTTGAAGTGAATTTTCGAACATCATTTTTGTCAATCCGACAATACCTATTCTTCATTCTATCATATCTTCCTCAAAAATAATCAAAATCAAGTGATTTTATTTAAATCTAATAGAAATGAATTTGCAACAACTTTTCAGTTGTTTTTGAGAGTAAGAGAGTCAAAAACAAGAGAGAAGATGACCTATTTTTTGGATCTAAATCTTGGGAATTCAAGTTCAAAGCTCTATTGCTTCTTCTCTATATTTTCATCCAATCTCCATCTCATGCCTCGACCAAGCTATTGAAAGGGAGAGGGTGTTATTTACTAGTGTTTAGTGGAGTAGGAATTAATCAGTGAAGTGTTGGTTGATTAGAATATTGGTAGGAAGTTAATCGCTTTGATTTATGGTGAAAAACTCTATTTAACATCTCTATTTACATATATACACATGTTTAATGCTGTGTTATGATTGCTATGGATGCTTACATATACTTTAATCATCAAGTATTGATTTTTTGATATGACTGTTAAATTTTTTTATCAAGTCACATTAATACACGTCGATAAGCACAAAGGAAATCACTTTCCTTTTAAAAATAAAATTGTGTATATCGAATGCTTAAACCTTTTGGAAATAGTTTTAAAATAAGTTAGAAATGTTTAAATATTCTATACGTTTAAAGAAATAAGGAAAAAAAATCAAGATTTCACTAAGTCGATTTTGAAATATGTCCACAACAATTTTTCAAAAAAATCATGCTTTTGCGGTAAAGTGACCAAAATTTAATATTGGTATTTTAAATGATTTAAAAATATGAAATAAATTTGATAAATCTATTAAAATGGTTTAAAAGAGATTTGGAATGGAAAATATGTACTTTCAAATATTAAAAAGTTGTTTAAATCAATAAGCTTATAAAGCACTTTCCACAGCACTTTTCTGCTGTCGTTTCTACAACTTTTTAAAAGAAGGTTTAAACATAACGATATTTCCTAGAATCAATTATGAATGCTTTTAAAAGAAAAAATAAGAGTTTAAAAGATAATTTGGAATGTTATAATCAATTCCAAAACAAAGCTAATAACTGAGTATCCGGAAACGACTAGTACATTTGTCCCACCTGTGAGATCTGGGTAGATAAAACAAGGTGTTTAACTAAGGTTAGGAAAGGAGTAACCAATGCCTTCAACTTATCTGGCCTATATTTTTTCTTCTTAGGCGATGGGTGGAATAGATCGAAAGGAAATCCCAGATGCTCTAAAAGATCATATTTAAATTTTTCCAAGATAAGCGAAAAGAAATAAATTATTTGAATGTTAACTAAACACTTAACATCTTTTATCAATGATTAGTACGAAGGAACCGGGATCGAATTTGGGTGATTCCTACCCGAAGAACCAGGATCAGATTTGGGTGATTCCTTTTCGAAAATCACTTCAAACTAATTTTCGAAACCCCATATGAACATAAGATCTATTTATCGATGATTAGTACGAAGGAACCGGGATCAGATTTGGGTGATTCCTATTCGAAGAATGAGGATCGGATTTGGGTGATTCCAATCCGAAAACCCCTTCAAACTAATTTTCGGAAGAAAACATACTGAAGAAAAAGATCATTGATGACAAAGATATTCATGATGTATGATTACTTTCCATTAGCCCCTCGAGGTGAAACTTACCATATTTAAGGTGGTAGTAATGCTCTGTTATGAAAATCTTTAATTTGCAAGAATATGATTTGAAGATAAGAATGAAATCTTTGATTAAGATTTAATGAATGATTTGAGAATATTTTCCCTAAATTAAAATTTCTAGCTTGAATATAAGAAATCTTTGATTAAGATTAAAAGAATGATTTGGAAAGGTTTTCCCAAGTAAAAGAGAAAATGATTTGGAATTATTCCAGGATTTAAAAAGGTTTAAATAAGCCAAATGTTTTGATAAATGAGGCTTAATGATTCTACATACATTTGAGAAGAAAATAGAATAAATTGTAAAGAATATATCTAAAAAAGATATTAGATTTAAATAAAAGATGAAGTAATTGATTGATGATTGATATCCACTTATGAACATAACATCTTTTTAAGCGATGATTGGCTTCGAAGGAACCGGAGTCAGATTTGGGTGGTTCCTATCCGAAAACCACTTCGAACCAATGTATACGTTCGAAAGTGAAGACATGTTTAAGATGATGATTGTTGAAGACCGTGGATCTTCATAGTGTGAGGACTTCTTGTTGAACATGATCTGGGTAGCTCCCATTTTAGAGTTATTTATAGCAGTGATCTCCTCATTGTGGAGATTTTTCGGGTTGCAAGGACTACTTGCTATTAGTGGTAGTAGGAGAGTGCATTCGGTTTCGTTCAGTCCCAGTACAAACTTATATGGAAGAATGTCCAACGTTGCATTTCTAAGACACAACATTTGACTTTTACAAATGTACAATGGTGGCGGCGGAGCATGCAACTTCTCTTAGCTTAACACCCTCCTTGAGACGTACGAGCTCAAGGGTTGTATTTTTGTGGAAGGCAAATAGTGATCAAAGGAATGGCAGTGTGGCATTCAAAGAGAAATCTTTTATGATCAAAGCGTGATTTTGTATGAAAAGCATGATTTTAAAGAAATTGAGCGTAGCCTCGCGTGCCTCACATCCCGGAAGATGATATGGGATACTATGTGGTCTGACAGATCCAGATTCGAAATAAGTGAGTATGTATAGTGGTGTCCAATACGTTGGCCCTTTTGGGGATACGTCCCTTAAGGAATTTATTGCCCAATTTGGATAAAATGGTTAGCTTGAGAAAATTAGGGAACTACCAATTATCAGTTGTAGCATAGCAAGTATAGTTCCAAGTGACTAGTTTGAGAAATGCGATCAAGGCACTGTAGGAACTATGTTTGTTATGCGTGGATCGAAGAAAAGGCCACTAGTTACCTATCATGTTGGAAATCCAATCCTAATACGAGGTTTACGGTTTTGATTGTATTTCCAATATAGCTTTAATGACTTGCAAACATTTCAGTTACCCCCTTTTTGGTATCATATATTCCGTTCGATATATTTCGTTGGCCTAGTCCAGATATATTACCTTAGACTTAGTCCAGATATTGATATCTTATTTGAATAAGTTTATTTGGAAAGTGTTTTCAAAAGAATGTCATTAAAAATAATATCAAGTGTATTTTGGTATAAAAGTGTTCTGCTTATCATAAGGTAAAAACCCGTCCGTGTTTATGTGTAAGCGTGGTCTTATGAGATACTCTTTCTTTACAAAGGATTTTATTCAAATGCTGATATATGACACTGTCACTCGAGTCAGATACGAGTAGTTTTAGGTTGAGTTGAAGACGATTGGAGTTTCCAGAGGAGAGCTGGAGATCTTCATCATCGTATGGACGTATTTTATTATCCGCTGCATCCATTTCATTTGTTTTGTTGTTTGTCAGCATTTGTAAGGGAAGGTGTTATAACTATCCAAGCTGAATCTAGGTTAAACTCTGATATTGTATTTAAAAATTTTCGCTGTAAAGATTATTATTAAAATAATATATATTATTCCATTCGTGTAAGATTCTGTTCTGTCTTAATTTTCTTTGTACCCTTAATGATCCGCTTATTCGTGCAATTTGAGTTAGACATGTGTGGTTTATTTTCGATTCAAAGGGTACAGAAAAACGGTCCATTACATTTGGTATCAGAGCTGAAGATTAAGCGAGAACCTTGGCTTTGGTTGGGTAGAGACTCATCAGAGATAGGGTTAGTAATATCCTAGGATGAGTAACTCATTATAGATAGGGTTAGTAACAGCCTAGAATGAGTTTGAGTGTATTATATATGAGTGCGTATTTTTTAACGACTAATAAATTGTTTTGTGTTGATATATCGGTTGAGTGATTTATAAATTCCGGTCGATATGGGAAGCACAACTGTATCGATAGGTATCTCTAAACCCTTAAGAAGGCATATCGACACACTGGTTTAAAAAAATGGTAAATGAAATAAATTTACCGAGGATTATATTGTGAATATAAGTATATGTTTTGAAAAGTTGTATAGTTAGAAATCAGGATTAATGAAATTAAATATGAACATCTTGTGATTAGAATTTCATAGTTTGACTATAAGATGTTTCATAAAGATTATTGATAAGTAAGAAATCTGATAAAGTAATTAAAATCTTTAATACTTGTTCCAAAATAATAAATTAAGAAATGATAATGTTAAGTTACCATCATAAAGTGATCAATTGTTTGATTAAAAATTTAAGTACAAATACCATGTGAATTAAGTTTCACAATTTGATAAGGTGCTTGATAATAGTTTTATTTAAGGAATGAACGTATAAGATAAAAATGTATTTAAATAGTAGAAAATGATTGTGTAAAAAGATAAATATAAAAGGAATGAGAATTTAAAATTCGAGTAATTTAAAGGGTTGTGGTAATTTAAATAAAGTTAATTAATATAAGATAAATTTATAAAATTTATTTATAAAATAGGTTTTATAAAGTAATCTCTAAAGGATTTTTAAAATGTTATTATTTCAAATAAAAAAAAGGTATTTTATGGTAACTAATTCGATTGGCTCAAAAATAAACAAAAAACAGGCGAGAGATGTGTTCGGATGGTAAGCACTTCCCTTAAGTATTACTCTTCTTATTAAGAAGATATATGATACTATTGGTAGTACCCAGTTCCTTGGATTGTTTTAGAGTTACTCGATCTATATAATTTTCTTAAGTTAAAGAAATAATGTGAACCATTGATTAGTAATCTTTATAAAAGTGTTTAAAGTAAAGATATATTTGGAATTGCTAATTGCTAAAATAAAGCGGAATTTCTGATGATGTTGGATAGTTGAAAATTTCTGAATCACACCAAACTCAAAGCTAAGGAATTTAAGGAATATTCTGGTAAAAGATAAACCATTGTGAAAAACTTTGAGTAACGAAAATAAGATAAGGATAATTTATAAACCTGATTTATAAAGAAAAAAAGATTTAAGAGTGAAGATTATAAGGATTTAAATACGGGTGGTTCTAAAATTTATTTTTCAAAGTTATAAAATTAAAAATAGTACTAAATAAGAAATAACTTTTATAACTTATGAATTTGAGATAATAGTAATGTAACAACCCTTTATTTTGTGATCTTTTAACTATATATATTAATTATTACAATTGAAATTCCTGATTTAAAAACTTTATTTTATTTATTAAAATGAATAAATTTTGTAATTTTGTTATTTTAAATATAAATTTTGATTTTGATGTGAATTATAATTTCAAACCTGAATAAATAGAATATTTTCCAAAAATGTGAACTTTGGTCAATATTGTCAAACTTTGACTTTTAAATTTAAAATTTAAATTTTTGAATTTTATCTTTTATTATGGAAATACAACAAAATTTCAAGAATACTACTTTTCGTTTCGTTGAAATCCGATTAATATTGTGAAAGTTATGCTTTTTACAATATTGTATGTAAATTGTTTTATATAACAAAATTGTTTATTTTAATTTATATAAATAATATTTTTTGTTGTCATATCTTGTTCTAAATTTGAATATATGTGTAATATGACGTGTTATATATATTTTTATTTTTAAAACATTTTTAAAGTGAAGTTATAAATTTTTGAATGTTAATTGTATATTGTTTACAATTTTGAATTCTAGTTTCAATTAAATAATGTATTTTCTTATTTTCTATTTTCCTATGATATTATTTTATTTTTATTTTCAATTTATTTTGTTCATTTTTTATTTTTATTTACTTTATTTTTTATTTTGTTTATTTTAATTTAAAAGAAAAGGAAATACTAAGATACAAGTCTCTTCATTTTCTTATGACTTTTCAATGCTTGCCTTTTCATTTCTTGTGGCCGTTCACTACTACTATCAGCCGTGAGTATTATTTGCATTTCACATGAAAAAGTTTCTCTCTCCATCATTTTTTCGGCCAAGCATTTCTGAAATAATTTTGGTAATGTCTTCTTCTTCTTTTTCTTCGTTTTCTCTTCATTTTATTTGATTTTTCCTTTGATTTTGCCATGTTTTTTCCATAGCCTTTCTCGGCCATAGCTCCTCCACAACCTCTATTGACCAGCACCACCACCACCTACGGCCACATCACCCTCCTCCCCTCTGACCAATGCAAGCCGTGACCTATATTGAAGATTGCACCACAACTTTATGCAAAAACTCCAACAAATTTGCCTAGCCAAGCCGATATTTGCACCACCCCTCCATACATCACTTCGGCCACCCCTCTAGCCACCACCAGCAGCAGCTACGCCACCTCTAGCCACTGCTTCAGACATGTCTAGACCTGTACAAGCTTGAGCCGTGCCCAATTGACCCTAGACCGAGCCAAACATGGTGCACCAAACCTACCTAGTTTGCCTTTTTGCCTTGTTTCTTTTGTATTCTTCATGTTGCATCACCTACCACCTTCATCTCCACTTGTTTCCATGCCATTTTGATGGCAAACCTGAGCTTAACACCACCATGGCCGAGCACTTGATCCCCTATGGTCAAGTGTTTGAATGGTAAAGGCAAGGTCTTGTCTTTGTTGCTCTTTATTTCAATTTATTTCAATATTGTTTTGGTTAAATATTCATGTATATATTGTCTGTTGTTTTGGTTGTTTACAATCATATCTTGGATCTCTCCAATCATTTGAATCCATAGTCGTACTGTGTCATGCCATATCGTGCTTTTCTGGAATTCATTCGTGTAGTTCGATTTGCTAACTCCAGCTTGAAAAGATGAGTCCTTCTCACTCTGACATATTTACTTATAAAATAGTGAATTGATGGCAAGTGTTTAGTAATTAAAAAATGTTTATGCAAGTTAATGATGATTATATGATATGCTATGCTATGTTATTACCATGTTAACTCTGTGAATTATCATATGACATCTGATATATGACATTATATTGTGACATTGACATTGTTTTTACTATTTATGCGTATGTTCATTACAAGTTCCCTGTTAGAATAGAAACACTATGGGTTGAAATGATACATACCTGAACGGACTTTAGAATAGGGAAAAATCATTATGGGCTGAAATGATAGGCCTGAGTGATTGTTATTGCATTTCAATTTACTTGGGATTGCGGGTTTGAAATGATAGAACCCGAGTTTTCTTTGTAAATTGCGAATTGAAATGATATATATCTGTATCACTTGACCTAGGTTAGAAAATTATATACAGACACCGTGGTATATTTTTAAATGATTTTCATATAGATATGTATTTTTAGAAGTATGAAATTTGATTTAAAAAATATATTTTATGGTTTTAAGAAAATTAAATATTAAGTCTTGAAATTATGAATTTAAGTATGTGAATTTGAAGTAAATGTGATTGTTGACTTTAAATTTTATTTTTAAAATGTAAATAAATAACGGAAATTTAATTTAAAGTTTTGAAATGATATTTAAAGTAAAATGTTAATTTTTATTTAATTTATAAGTTAATAAACAGTGAATTTTGACTTAACAAATGAGTTGAGTTTTTTTAAAATTTGATATTCAATTATAAATTTTTATTGTGATAAATCATATGTTAAATTAATTTAAATTTGCAAGCTTAGAAGCCGAAAAATATGATTTATAAGTTTAAAATTTGAAAAAATTGAAGTTTTATTGTTTTTGAAAAGTTAAAAATAAAATCTGGAATTTTATTAATAGCATTTCCAAAATGCTGTATTCTTACGACAACATTTTTAAATGCTGTCATTTTTTAACTTAACTATGTTTGAAATAACTAAATATCTATTACGACATTTTATAAATGCCATTGTTCCTAAACTAAACTATTCTGGAAATTATAAGCTGCGGAAGCACTTTATAAATGCGGTCGTTGCTATATTTTGACAATGTTTTGAAATGTTATAGGTTTTAACACTATTTGGGTTATATTTTAAAGTGTTAAATGATTTAACTTTTGGGATTGATTTATTTGTTAAATTTAAGGAGTTTTGAATATATTTAATATTTAAATTTGAATTTTAAGGAATTTATATTGAATTTGAATTTAAATAAGATTTACTTGGTTATGTGTTAAATGGAATGAAATGTAATGAGATAAATGCATTTTTGAATGGAATTTTGAAATGTATTTTGTAATGATATTTGAAATAATAAATGAATGACATATTTGATTTTTAAATGATATTTAAATTTAAATATCTGAATTTGAATTCAAATAACATGATCTTTTGATGTTAAAGGACATGATATTTTGATATTTTGATGATTGAAATGGTTTGGAAATGACATGATCTTTGTTTTGATAAAGAATGTGAATTTGGAATGATATTTGTTTTTGATAAATGAATAATTAAAGTTTATATTCGTATGAAAGGATATTTAGTTACTTGAAATTCTGGTTTATTTAAATGATATTGGATTTATGAATTGAATATTTCAAAACTAAGTAATAATGAAGTTAAATTTGATATATATGAAATTATAAAATTTAGTTTTGAAATGTGGGATGTTAAAGCTTTGAAATATAATAAAAATTGAATAGTTTATTTTATGGATCAAATCTATATTTGAAATTTATAAGATTTGAAATGGTTTGTTGGGAAACTGAATTGAATTGAAACTGATGGTTTGAATTGAATTAAATTGGAATTCGAAAATTTGGGTTTAATTGAATAAAATTTTAAAATGTAAAGAGTTAAATGAATGTTCCATGATTTCAAATGTATGATTTCGATGTGTAATGATTGCAAGTATTTTGGTTTCGAAAAGTTATAACTTTGAAAGCATTATGATTTTGAAGGGTGAATATATGTTGGAATGGAAATGATATCGTATTGATTTTAATATAGTTTTGAAATAAAATGGTTTTGGTTTCGAAGTATAAACTATTTGAAAGGAATATAGTTTTGAAATGAAATGATTTGATCTTTTTGAAGTATCAACTATTTTAAAATGATCACGACGTTATAATAGTGTTTGGTTGTTAAAGAGACCGAGATCGGAAGTTGTCATACTCTCTGCCAACTCCAAAAACCACTTTAAAGACCGTGTACACGGTGGAGATTCCAGAATGAAGTAGGATGGTGGCGACGTTCTTGAGGTATATTAGGTGGACCCAACTCCCATAAGTTGGCTGAAACAGGAGCGATCTCGGGACAAAAGGGGTAGCTCCTCTGGTCGGACGCACTTCTTCGATACTATACTCTTACTTGTGGTTGATTTGATGGCTATCCTCCGATTTCGATTTGGGAGTGTGTTCCGAGGTGGGCGTATGTGGCTGCTACGTTACGACCAGCCCGTGTGCGTAATTGGTATATCTACCCTGGCATTGCCTCATGTGCCGTGTCACCTACCGTAGCGAGCCTTACTACGAGTTTCTATTTGTGTCATACCTATGGAGTATCTTCTCATAGTCTCCCGATCAGGAGATATGCAGGTACCGTATAGACTACTGGTATTATTACGTGTTAAGGGCTATATGGGAAACCCCTTAACGTGATTTTAAAGTAAGTTTTTTTTTACTGTAGACATTATTATAATAGCGCAATATTACTACATAGTAAATAGTTTAACGGATCCTTAAAGGATGGACGATCCCAAGCATCCATTAAGTTACCGATGCATTTTTGGTTACTGTTCACTTGAGTTGATTTACAGTTCATAAGTATTTATATCTTGACTCGAGTGTTTTGTGTTTTGCTTTACTCTCGAGTCAGACTGAGTGATTCAACATTCAAGACTCACCTTCGGAGTTGGAGCTTTGCTTGGAGATCCAGCCATCTATTTTGGTTTTAGTATCCAGTGATTCCAGTGATGTATTCTGATTTGTACATGATGTATCTTATTACTCTTCCGTTGTATCTTGTTTAACTCTGATGTATCTTAAATTTTATATAGTAGCTTCATGAACTACTATCTCTTTTAATTCCGCTGCATTATTATTTACTCTGTGTCTGTGATTATTTATTTACTGTATATTTTGAGATTTGCCGAATTATATTTACAACGCGGCATTTTTACCAATTCAATCCGACATGTGCGGATGCTAATGGCTGAAAATATCGGGTTCTTACATGTGGTATCAGAGCTTTGTAGCTCTAGGCAAAACTCGACATATATGGTAAATGTATTTACAGAATCACTTTCATTTGAGTTTGAATCTCTTCCTTTTTGACTCGATTCCTTTGAATTTTGGAACGTTCCTTGTGGTTCCAAAATCCATTTGTGTCCCTCATTATTCATCTTCTTTTGATTCTGGAGTATCCCATAAATCCACTTCGAATGATCTTTATATTGAGTCGGCGGTCCCGCCAATCTTAAATTGATTTGTAAAGGGGGGTGAAACTCCTTTACAATAGCATCAATTCACCAAAGATTTTATATCCTCGGTTTAGATGCTAGTATCTCTTATTATCCAAAAATTCTATCTCTTAAGATCGAATGTTGAATTTTCCTAGAAATCCACATCGATCTTATTCTTTAAGTCACGGTTGACCCGGTTAAGGTTGCCCGCGATTTATATAAGCTTATCCATCTCCCTATTTTGTTATTTAATCATCTCATCTTTGTTTCCAACTTAGCTTCAAATCATTCTTGAAGTGTATTTGTAAACAAATATTTAAAATGTTTTATATATTGTGTTGTTTGAGTTGTTGATGTTGATTTGGGTTTCTGATCGATTCGTCTGATCAACGCTATCGATAAGATTTTCAAAACACTTGAACAGAGCAAACTGACACAATATGTTTTTTTTTTAAATTTAGTAATGAAATAATTTTTTTAACTATATTATAAATCTTTATCTGGATTTTATATGAATTGGTTGTTAAGAAATAATAATTTATTTTATATATCATTATTTGTTGTTTCATGTATAAATAATTGAACTACAAAAAAAGGTTATAAAATTATTTGGAAATTTAAAATGAATTTAAACAAGAATTTGAGAATTTAATTTCCAATGGATTTCAAATCTTGTGTTCAAAGTTTTAAAGGATATACTATTTTAAAGTATTTTCGAATAGAAATTTGTTTCCAAAGAATTATCAAGTTTAAAATTTGTGCTCTTCTCTTTGTCGTTGGAAAATAACTTCGGTAATGACTGCAGCATCATCGACATTCATTTTTGATTTTCGAAGTGAAGAGACCGTTCTGTAATCTTGCTACAGTTTTGTTTTAGGGAATTTAATTGATTTGAATTTCCTAAATAAGACTGGATTTATAACATATGCTGATATATTGTAACGCCCCACCTTTTCGCATGGTTTAAATCGACGATAAACCACACACGTCAGACTTAAAACATACAGAAGGGCGGATTGTTATAGGGTAGATAAGAAAAAGCAGGGAAAGGAAAAAAACAAAATAGAATCTTACAGCGGAACGATAAAATATAATAATCAAATATACAGTTCATGAAGCTGTTTTATAAAATATTTGATTCTACTTATATTACACAATATCATAGTTACACATACCAGAGAATAATAATTAATGCAGCGGAATACAATGTGTAGTGGAATACTATAATAAATGATAATAAATCTTCGTCTTCGTCCTCCAGAATAATATCTTTAAATCCTGAAATACTCGGACCGACCCGAGCGAATTAAAAAGACAAAACACTCGAGTCAAAACTAAAAGATCTTATGCAAGTTAAATCAACAATAAAATACGAGTGCAGTAACTTAAGAGATGAACGGGATTCACATCTCCTAAGGATCCGTTAAACTATCTACTATGTAGTAATATACGTTATTATAATAGTGTCTAAAGTAAAGTATAATATACTGAAAATAGCGTTAAGGATTTACATTCCACCTTAACACACTTTTATATTTCCATAGTCTATACAGTACCGTAATCTCCCCCGTACTAGGCGTCGTCAGAGGGCACTCCATAGGTATGGTACAAAACAAACTCCTACAAGGCGCGCTAGGGTAGGCGACACGGCACAACTAGGCAATGCCAGGGTAGACATACCAATTACGCTTCCGGGTCGGTGGTAACGCATAGCCGCAACTACCACCCACCTCGAGCCACACCCCCAAATCCAAGTAATCAAAAGCGGCCACCGAAAAATCAAAGTCAGATTAGAATATCGAAGGGACGTGTCCGATAAAAGGGGCTACCTTCTTAACCCGTCAATCGCTCCTGTTTTAGCCACCTTATGCCAACTCACGGGAGTCGGGTCCACGTATTTACCTCAAAGGAAACGCCGTCACCATCCTACTTCATTCTGGAATCTCCACCGCGTACACGGTTGTTAAAGTGGTTTTCGGAGTTGGCAGGGAGTATGACAACTTCCGATCCCGGTCTCCTCAACAACCAAACGTTATTATAACGCCACGATTATTTCAAAATAATTTATACTTTAAAGCCAGAATATAATATCCATTTCAAAACCATATAAATACAATATCATTTCCGTTTTAAAACCCAATCAATAGGATATCATTTTTATTTCAAAATATATCACTTTACAAAAATCATAGCCCTTTTAAATCTATATATCTTGAAACCTATAGCTTTGAAACATAACTTCAATTACTTAAATGGTTTAAATATTAAATTACTTTATATAATAAAATAGCTTCTTCACCTTTACAAATAAATTCCAAATATAGATTTAAATCCCCAAATAAACCAATAAATTTCCATATTTTCCCAAGCTTAAATATTCCGCCATTTCAAAGCTAAATCTTTGATAATTTCATATATATCAATTCAATTACTATTATTTAGGTTTGAAATGTTTACTTAATAAATCAAATATTATTTAAGTAAAACCTTTAAACTTCAAACACAGGATATGCTTTCAATTTAATTAACTTGATAATATTCATTTAAATCGACTTGATATTCATTTAAGTCCTCTAAACCAAAATCAAGTTATAAGAATCATACCTTTTAAAATCTCAAATTTATTTAAATTTCAAATAAATTTTATTCGAGGATAATTCTTGAATACTTTAATTCAAATCAAATTCATATTTATCTTACTACATTAGTTTTATTTAAGACATTATAAACTCTATAAATAAAATTTAAATAAATACTTAACCGTATTATATCTTAATAAAATCAAACATTTATTTTTTTAACTTTTTTATACTTTAAACCAATTTTATACATAGCTTAAAACCAAGAAATTAAATATATATATATATATAAAATAATATTTATAAATATCCAAACCAATATCCCATAAAACCATATATTTCTTTACAAAACCATAGAAATCATTTCAAAATATTTTTACATATAGACCGCGGTGTCTGTATATAATTTTCTATCCTATGGTCAAGTGATATGGATATTTATCATTTCAATCCGTAATTTAAAATAAAAATTTTGCGGTTATATATCATTTCAAACCGCAATCCCGAATGGAATAAAATGCATAATAACTTGCATATTATGATGATATAAAAAAACATCCATTCATCCATCATAAAAAATCATACATCCATCGCAATCATCATCCAAAATAATCAATCAATATCCATATATAACTGATAATATATAACAGGTAACTAACTAGCAGTTATATTCAATAATAAATTTAAATAACGATTTAATTTAAATAAATACAATTAACTGAGATGATGATTTAAAATATACGAAACAATCATAAATGAATGCATAATCACAACAAAAATTAAATTTAACAAACACAAGAAATTTTAGAAGTTGTGAGTGGGTTAAAACACTCACCTTTTGAATTTAAATTGGATTTAAATCGAATTTAAACCCAAAACTTGCATAGTCTCCAAATCCGTCCAAACCAGCGTCAAAATGTTTGGAATTTTTCTAGGATCGCAACGAAGAAAATCACGAGTAATTTCGACCCCGAATGCGAAGGTTATTGAAGTTAGAACATTACATGATTTAAATTTATATAAAATAAAATAATCTACCCCTACACTCCACGCCACTGATTCTCTCAGGCAAGAACCCTAGCTGCCCACGAAAGCCGCCACCAACATCCATCTTCCTTTAATTTTGGCCACTACCTCATCCAAATCCATCGTGATTCATTACCCCCGCCGAACACCACACTTCAAGCGGACCCTCTAGCCAGAGCGCGACCACCACCGGCGTCCAGAAAACGCCCCACCTCCGCTAGCCTGCAATGCCATTTCTGGCGAATTCCGAAACCCCTGGCCAGTAGCAAACCGTTAGATCGACTGCCCCTTGCCTCCTTTACACGCACGAACTCCTCGATCGACCAAACAACGAAGATCCACCGTTGATCGAGCATGTGGCCTATGAACGACCGAGGATTCTTCGACGATTACCAGTCAAACGACAATCCAAAATGAAAAACGAATTTTAGATTTAGGTTGCGCTCATCGAGAGCTTCAATATATATTTTTCTCGAATTTTTCTGAGGAGTTTGGATTTTTTATTTTGAATTGTAATTCGAAATGGATAAATTAGGGTTTACAGCCATTGAGGAAGACGAGCACAGAAGTTTCTGTATGTATATAAATGAGGAATAGAGGCAGATAGGGTTTATAACAGGATATATATAGGCAGGGTTGACATTTGAATGGACGGATAAGATAGTTTTACGCGTTAACGCTAAAAGTGGCCCAAAAAGCCCGTTTCGACTCCGGAATGAAATTGGGTCAACCCATATATCAAAATAGATGTTTTTAAATATTTTAAACGTGATGGAAAAAGTTTCAAGTCCAAATTCCATTGTATGAAGAAGTTATGCTAAAATCAATATTTTTCAAATTGATTTCAATTTCAATGATTTCAAGGTGTTTCGAGTCTGTACAATCAAATGACAAGTCTGATCGCTACGAAACTTGAGATCCTACAATAATTCACCGTTACGGATCTGATGAAGCTTGTTTCGTCGAAATCCGAGTCAGTGGCCAAAATGGCTATTTTTACGTTAATTAAATAAATAAATAATTGATTAATTAAATCAAATTTTCATTTTAAATTCTATAATTGACCAATTTAATCATTTTTAAATTTCTTAGTCCTTTATACTTGTAGCGATCCTGACTCGACCTTCGCAAATCGGCAGCGAATATGTCACCTATATTCAAATGCCGTAGATCCAAACGTCGAACCTGGTGCGCCCGAGCTTATAACATAATTAAGTAAACAATACAGCGGAAGAAATAATGAATATCAATATACAACATCCTGATACAACAGATGATACAATAGATATCGATATACATCAGAGATATGATACAATATAATAGCAGCGGAAAAGAAAATAACTAACACCAACAGCCGAACAGATAACTCCAAGATAGTCTTCAAGAAAGAACTCCAGCAGCAGCTCGAACCAATATCACGATACACTAAGACAAGCAAGTCTCGTCCATATCCAAAGACTGAACTAGATCCAGATAATCCACTGAACCTAACTATCTGAAAAACCCAACTCTAGACTGCTCGTGTGGAAATTAGTGAGCACCCAGAGTTTAGGAAAGGAACAATAAACTCCGGGTCAGTCATGGGACTGGTGTGAGTAACAAAAACAGTTTACCTTTTTAAATAAAACAACAAGAGAATTTTTAAGTAAATTCGCAATGCTTTTAGAAAATGAAACTACCATAAGACCTCCCGCCACACACACAATGCAAAAGCAGAATTGGAGGAGATTTCTTCTTATGATAGTCAAACATGCTTAATACGTAGGAAATTTCTTGGATATTATTATTATAAGTGCATGGTGTAGAAAAGCATTTCGAAAGTAGAATATTAATCTTAGCCAGCATACAACCATTATCGTATGCCTACTATAGCTACCATGTTCAATAGCAGGTTACCACCACATTCCATGACAGGTAATACAACTAAAACCGTACAAGGCGCGTATTGTTTTGATTGGATTTCCAACAAATGGTCAGGCTAAGGAACTTCCTACTGCCACATGGGATCGCCTCTGGTGGGACGTCCCGAGAACCTAACCGGATCTCTGCCAACACAAGGCCGGGTTACCTCTATAACTAGGTAACTACTACTCGAGCAAGCCATCCCCCGGTCCTTTGGGACCTTTATCCGAGGTACCTCTAAGCAACAACCACACAGTAAATGAGATTGGAGCAACCACATAGGTAAATATCTGGGCTCCATACCATGATACCACCCTTTACCAGAAGGGAATGTCACACCCTAAAGGGCGCGACCCTCATAACCTTGCTGCATCTTTCCTGTTTCGACCATTTCCGGGGTGTGAGGTCCTGATGCAGTCTCGTCCGCAAAGCTACGCTTTAGTACAAAGTCATGCTTTGGGTCAACAAATGATCAAAGTAATGATCACAAAGATAAATGATCAAACAAATGATCATATCACAAATGATCAAACAATGATCATTAACACACAGCAGCACTCAGCATGCCACACTACCAAATTGGGAGTATATTGCTGCTAACCTTCAACTACATAACCTCTGAGCTCGTACGTCTCAGAGAAGGGTGTTAAGCTAAGAGAATAAATTCTCCGCCACCAACAGAAATGTATTTGAAAGAAATCTGCTTTATATCTCAAAATGTAATGTCAGACATACAATCCATACAAGTCTGTTCCGGGTTCGAACAGAACCGAAGGCACTTCCAAAGAAGTCCTTGCAAATCCGGGTATTCACAATCCCGATCGGACTTCCCATCACTTAGGAAATCTCTATACCGGCGCGACTCAGTGCAGAGACAATCAATAGGTCATCCTATCGTTGTCGCAAATACCCGGTCTTCACCACCGGTCTTCAAATGATATCCATAACGACGTATCACATATTCAGAATGGGTTATACGACACAAAGGTCCTCTCCCGGCTAAACCGAATAGTGAGCGCAACATTTAAAAACATATGGATATGGGATTTCAATTAAGTCACAACTTAATGATTCAAACTTCCTTTCAAATGGTTTAAACCAATTACCATTTCTAATCTTTTAAACAAAAAGATTTATTTCACAAAGTTCACCCAGTTTCACAAAGGTTCATTGACGGTTTTCAAATCAATTCCCATTTCAGTTGGATTAACTCGTTTAAAATCTTTAAATTAAAGATTTAACTTATAGCTTTCAAACCGTTTCCATAACTTGGAAAATCATTTTCATTTTTAACTTGAAATTCCTTTTTAACACAATTTGGAATTTCATTACTTATGTGAAAGCTTTTATCATTTGAAAACAAATATTTTCAGTTCAAAAGAATCCAATTTTATTTACATGAGTTAAAGCCTTTGAATTTTAAATTCAAATTCCCAAACCAATACCTTTAAAATAGTTTAACCCAAATAAACTGGTATAACATCTTTAGTCCCTAGTTTCCAAATCATAGAATTCAATTTTAAATATTGAATTCGAATTTAAATCAAAATATTTAAATTACAAAATTCAATCAAGTTATTCAAAATAAATTTCATCTTTGAAATTTCATTTCAAAAGCTGTTCACTTTAAATCCAATCCATTCCCAAAACATTTGAATTTAAATTGTCTATTAAAAATCACTTCAAAAATCTATGACTTAATCGATTTCCTCGTGAAATCCATAATTGTGTGTGTATAAGTGTGGTCCAGGGGTTTAACACAATTGTGCAACAACATTCAAACATCACATATCAAAATATAGAAATATAGTTGATAAGCGGTATAAAGTATAACGCTTATCTTCTATTCACAATTCACAAATAATATGCAGATGTAAATAAATGAATAAATCATACATGGCACAAATCACAGAACAATATATCACGGATCATATATGACAATCAATTCAAGGCAACTCATACCATACAATCATTCATAAGTAAGGTCAAGCATTTAATAATTATTTATAACAGGATTAATTAATTGTTTAATCCTAATAAATTCAATTTATTTCCAACCAAATTTATTTACTTATGAATCTATTATCCAATTCTGATTTATTGATTCTACATCATTTGATATAAACTAATTTATCAAACACTTTAATTAATTAAATGATTCTTAATTAATCACATTAATTAAATTAACCTTAAGTTAATTACATAATCATGTAACCTTAATTTAATTTCATTAAACAATTACCTTTAAGTAATTTATTACTTTTATAAACAAATCAACTTTTAATTACATTAAATGTAATTATATCTTAATCACTTGCTTAATGAACTTTAATCATTAATTTTTTTAGAAATTGACTAACCATTAATAATCCATTAATTCAATTTTATTTCCAATTTAACTAATAACTTATGAATTGGTTATCCCCTCCTGATGAATTAATTTCAAATCATTTGATATAAATAAATTAATCAATCACCTTATTAAATTACTTTATTCTTAATTGTTAATTAATAATTTACTTATTAAAAATTAAATACTTATTTAATTATCACAAATTATTTAAATTAATCATTTATTATCAATTTTGTTAACTATGTAATCCTTAATTAATCACTTAAGTTAATTACCATTAACTTTTAAGTAATTAGCTAACGTTCTTAAGATTTAGATTGATTTAACACATGATAAATTTTTAATTACAAAATCAATTTAAATTTCAATTATAAATTAATTAACATTCTAATTACTTATTTTAATCACCTATCTTTACAGACTTTCTTCAATAAACTTTTAAATCAAATATTAATCTAAACTAACTAATTGCTTAATTAACTTAGTTATACAAATTACTAAAAAAAAAAAAATTATGCTCGTCCATGAGAAGGTACCCAAGACAGCACCTCCTTTTACTCGAGAAAGTCTCGAGTTACCTTCATGCCTTCCCTGCGTCTCTCTCTCTCTCACTCCATCTTGTTCTTCTTTTCCCAGCTTCTTTCTTCTTCTCATTAATTTTTTTTAGTATCAGTTATAAATTGAACTGCAGTAGCCACTCATGCATATGATCCGAAGACAACCCCAAAGCAAACCTTCAAATTTCACGAGTACGAGCACGCGTTACTCTCAACAAATTCGCCAGACACCTCTCCACCACCGTGCACGTGCACGGTGGTCCACTACGTCTCCGGCGACACGCGACAACGCCCACAAACCCTAATTCGACCACATATTTTGAATTCAAAAGCCAACTCGAAGCAACAACCACGAAATCGCAAAATTACCCCTCAGGGTGATCTGTAACTCGAACAGCGGCAGAGAAAAATGCTTCATCCTCCTAGCGCCGACCATTATTTGAGTCGTGATTCCTGCCACACGTCGCCAATGTCCTCCTCCTTCATCCCTCAAAAACACTCCGAGCTCGGTCATCTCTTGATGAAGAAATCATCGAGCAAAACAGACCCAACAGGAACGTGAACTAAACCCTACTTTAATCACAAACTCAAAATTTATGCACTTGAAAAATAATTTGACATTTTTCTAGTGTTAATACAACTTCAACCTTGCTTCATAAGAAATTTCAATGATTAAATTTTGTTAAATTAACCAATACTGATAAAAATCAATTTTCGGCTTCTCTTGAAACTGCACCTCAAACTTTAAAAAATCTTAAATTTTGTCTTAAAAATCATGTTTTGATTAGAGTATTCAATTTGTAATACTGAATTTATAAACTAACAAGCTTGAGTTTTGACTTTATTTAACATACACATATGTTTAAATACTTCCAGAAACAAACAAGCCTTATATTGACTAACTAAAATTTTAAAACATTAATCTAAGTCAAATCGAACAATATTTGTTTGAAATTCAGATTCTATTAAGAACCAGATCACGTGGTAAGGGTTTTTAAATAGAATTTTGAGCTTGAAAAAAACAAACAGAGCAGAGTGTATATATATAGCATGCACACACTAATATTCACATCAGATATTCACCTGCAAATGCTTATTCACTTCAACTCACCCACAAACAACCAAATTTTACTTTAAGCTTCAAAAATGAAGTTACTCACTTTGATTTTTGTTTGAAACAGAGAGCATGAGCTTGGAAGTGCTCTGAGAACTGGAAAATGGATTTGCTTTTGTTGTTGTAATTAAAGTTTTTTTTTTTAAGTTTTCAAATGAAGTTTGCTTCAGATGCTATTCAGTTTTGATGGAACAAAACTGAGATAAGGAGACTTGATATATAGGAAAAATGCACAGGGAGTATAATGTTTGTTTGTACAATAGGGTGACAATTCTTTTGTTTGTACAAATATAAATCAGAGATATTTTTCTCTTTGCTTGACTAAGCTAAATTTCGGCTGATAGATATGTATTTGGTATGCTAAGATTTTGCATTAATTAAGCTTGTCTTGATTTGCAAGCTTCCCTATGTATATTATCTGTTTCTTTTGTTTATTTTCTCTTAACCATTTTGTATGCAAAGATATTTTATATTTTTTTCTTTGCTTTGTTCTTGCCTGCATAGTTTGTCTCAGCTGATATGATATTGTGGTGGCCAAAATAATATTGTTATTATGTACTTAAGATACTAGCGTTTATTGCTTTGTCTCGTTTTTATTTTATTCTAAATCTACATACTTGAAATGTATGACTATCTTCTTATGCAAGCTTCATATACTTGAATGTTTATATGTTTACATACTTATATTAATTGTTGTTGTCTTATTTCTTTTATTTTATTTGTGTTCATACTTGATTGTTTACAGCCGACATACTTCCTTTATTTGCTTGTACTTTTCTTTATTATTTTGTATGTACTTTTGCTTACTTATTCTCTTATACTCGGCTGAGATAATGTTGATAAATGCTTGCTTTCACCTTACTTTCTAAGCTACAGCCATGCATACTCATTTGATTTTTGTTTGTACCATAACATATTGGCCTTAAGGCCTTACATACTTGACTAGATTTGCATCAGTGCCTTGTTCCCTTTATTGTTTATAATCATATTAGTTTGATGTATAAATACATATAGCTTTAGTTTGTATCCCATGTTGTATTGATGTTTGATACATATGTATATATTGTTATTCCCATTTCTAATTTTAAATATTTACTTTAACTTTAATACTAATTATTTTAATTTACATTTCGTATTTCAATTTCAAGAATCCAAAGTCAAATTCCAACGTCGAATACAAATTTTTATTCCAAAATTTGTTTAAAATTTACTTTAACTATCAATTTAAATTAAATTCAAAATTGGGGTCGTTACAATACTAATTTAAAAAATTTAGGTGTCCATTTAGAGTTAATTAATTCATCAATTCCAGTATTAACCTCAATTTATTGAATTCATAATTTATAAATAAATTTTCAAAAAAATTCCATTTAGTTACATCAATAAAAAATTACATCCATTCATTATTGTCAAATAGATGGATTTATCATTAGATTCAAAACTATTGCATTAATATTTTCTTATTCCATCTTAATTTCAATTAACGAAAAAAATTTAATGTTTAATTCTACTTATTGCAATAAACTCAATTATTTAACTTTATATTCCAATAAATAAATAAATCCTGACTCCCATTCTTTTAATTAAATTAATTATCATATTATCATCTTACGTACCATTTACATTGAAATATAAATATATATCCTGGTAAATTAACATTTTTCCCAATTTATCTTTATTTCAAATTGCATAACATTTAATTCCAATTGCTAAAAAAATTACACTTTTTATAAATTGGATTTCAATGGAATGATTCGTTTTAATTCAAATACTTTTATTAAGTTCAATACTACTCGATAAACTTAGTTACCTTGTTTTTCCCATTCATTACTTTAATATACCCAATTTAACAACTCCTAACCATTGGATTACATTTCACACAAATGTAGCATTTATTTACATTTATTACAATTTATCTCCAATCTTAATTAACAATCTAAATAAATAGGTAACCTACAATAAACATTACCGTTACTCTTTAGTCACATAAATAAGCCTTTATTGCTTACAAAACAATGCTAACATTCATTATCATAATGCTAATTTCATTCACTCTATCCGTTACTACATTTTATATCCACTAAAGTAATATTTAATTACCTTTATTCGAAATAACCGTTTATCACCAATATACTCTTTATAAGACTTGTATGGTTATTCTCCACAAACAATTACCATCTATCCTATTATTTCACCCATTATTTATAATTAAAGTCTCAATTAAATTGGTTTATCTTGATTTCACTCTTTTATTACATCATTCATTACTTTACAAAATAACCAAACATTTCTATGCATCTTATTACATTTATATCTTGTAATTATTGTTTTAAACTCATAATTGTTATACCAAGTTTCATTTTAAATTTCAATTGATTCCCACTCACAGTTTAATAGCCTAAGTAAACTGGTAACAAATAATAACAATCACTATTTGCCCTAAATCACATTTATAGGTTTATACTTTACAACAAATGTTGCAATGACTCATATGATATTGATTTTATCCAATTACCTTTAAATTTATACTAATTCATCAATTTGTACAATATATCTCTTGTTTACTTAAAATAAATTTATGTTTCTATTAAGTTTTCTTCACACTTCCGTTACTATATTAATAGTCATTAAAGTAACGTTTATTATCAATAACAACATTGTTTGCGTGAAAAATGGCCGCAAACACCCAAAGTCGTATGAGTTGGTTGATTTTATGTTGTTCTTAGTGATTTGGGTGATTTATGCAAATATGTAAAAAGCAAGGACTAAAATGTAAAAGACACACAGATTTATAGTGGTTCGGCAAGAACGTGCCTACGTCCACTTTATATGTTATTCTCCTTTTTTCTTCAGATTACAAGTACAAAGCTTTGATTACAAGTATCTAAAGTTGTTTGAGAGTTCCTTCCAGGCTTGAGCTCTCAAACTTGTCTCAAAACTCGTCCCCCCATTGTTGTACCCCTGCCCCTCTATTTATAGAGTGAGGCTGGGGGTAGGGGTCTTGGATGTTTATAGCTGCTGGTGGGCTTGGGCTGAAGCAATCTGGCCTGGCAGATCTGGTTCGGTTGTCACCTGGTTCGGTGGTAGGAGTATGGTGGTGGACCGGTGGAGCTTGGATTCGGTAGGAGGATGGAGGTTGAGATGGATCGGTGGCGTTGGATCGGTAGTGGATGGAAGAGATGGTTCGGTAGAAGAGATTCGGTGGTGAGAGGGATGCCGAATGAACTGTGGTGAGAGGGATGCCGAATGAACTGTGGTGAGAGGGATGCCGAATGAACTTCCATATATGGGAGTGCCGAATGGAAATGGGTGCTCGGACCACCGAATGAGAATTGCGACCACCGAATGAGAATTGCCTTGGGAATGCCGAATGGAACTTCATGTTTGGAGTGCCGAATAAGGCTCTGCCGAATGAAACCTTAAACTTCCTATTACCGAATGAGCTTTTGCACTGGGGCTATGAATGAAATCTTCGACTTGTATACGCTTGCTTGCTTCTTATTGGCTCGATCGTGGTGGAGACGCGCTCGACATGGATATCCTAGTTTTGACCAAAAAATGGGATAACACTTTGCCCCCCAAAATATGCCTTGCGGTAGGAAGGCGTGTTTTGTAATGCCATGAGCTGGATGTTCATATCCTGTCATCAACCTGTAAAGAATTTGATAGTTTATATGGCCCCAAATGACGACCGTTCGGGATCGAGCTATTCGGGATGAAGCGCGGCCGTTCATGGTCAAGCGCCTAACTTCAAATGACGACCGTTCGCGATCGAGTCATTCGAGGTGAAGTGCGACCCTGCGCGGTCAAGCGCGTAAATCCATGCGTCGATCGTTTGGGATCGAGCCATCTGTGGTGAAATGTGACCGTTCAAGGTCAAGCGCTTAACTTCAAATGACGACCGTTCGGGATCGAGTCATTCGAGGTAAAGTGCGACAGTGCGCGGTCGAGTTGTAAGTCCATGCGTCGATCGTTTGGGATCGAGCCATCTGTGGTGAAATGTGACCGTTCAAGGTCAAGCGCCCAACTTCAAATGACGATCGTTCGTGATCAAGTCATTCGAGGTAAGGTGCGACAGTGTGCGGTCAAGTGGTGGTCCTCAAATGACGACCGTTCGCGATCAAGCCATTTGAGGTGAGGTGTAACAGTCAGTGATCATGTGGCGGACCTCAAGTGACGACCGTTCGCGATCGAGCCATTTGAGGTAAGGTGAGTTATGCCGTTCGAGGCGAGTTGTGCCGTTCGAGGCGAGTTGTGCCGTTCGAGGCGAGTTATGATCGTTCGCGATCGGGTGCCGTTCGAGGCGAGTTGTGACTGTTCGAAGTCGGGTGCCGTTCGAGGCGAGTTGTGACTGTTCGAAGTCGGGTGCCGTTCGAGGCGAATTGTGACTGTTCGAAGTCGGGTGCCGTTCGAGGCGAATGAGTGTGCCCGGGGGGGACTTAATATTATCAGTGTTGGAGTTATTGTTTGGGGGAGTTTTCGAATCAAAGACTTCAGCAGTTCGCTGCCATGCAAGAGGTGCTCGTGGACCGTTCGCGATCCAACGGGCATACAAGTAAATAATTTTTCCATAGAATTGTAAATGTTAAAGCAATAGTACCTTACAGCAGAAATGTCCAAACATGAAGAGTTCAAATGTTCAAATCGAAACAAAAGCAAAGCAAGGATGTCAAAGTGTAAGTTCCCACACCGAAGCAGTCAATGATCATTCAGAGCATGCCTGGAGATCGTTCGCGATCTCGTACATGTGTAAATGATTTAATTGCTTTAGTGGAAGCTTACGACTTGTTCATCGTTATTTTAATCAAGCAATCAATGGATAATCAAATGGTGCCCTGATTTAGGGTCACCTCTAGCTGATGTAGAGGGTGGTCGCTCTGGCTCCACCGCTGGAGTTCGCCTCCTCACATACTGAAGGAGCATACCGTTCCTGATAAGCCCTTCCACCTCGTCCTTCAAATGCCTACAATCATTAGTGTTATGACCATTCAATTCATGAAATACACAAAACTTATCTGATTTTCTTTCGTCAGAGGTTGGATCCCTTCGCATTGGTCTACGATACGGAACCTGCCCCTTGGTATCTTGATAAATCCGTTCCAAACTCTCATTCAACTGTGAATAGGTGGTGAATCGTGGCTCTCTCCGTAGCCACTTCGTCCTGTCATCATTATCCTCAGCCTTTCTCTTTCCTTTGCTAGTCTCCGCACCCTTTCCAGGTGGGTTTCCGCTCTTGATTGCGTAAACGTCATCTTCTTCCTCTCTTTCTGCACTAGCATCTTCCAAACGCAGAAATTTTTCAGCCTCATGATAGAACTCTCCCAGATTCATAGGCGGGTCCTTGGTTAATGAATTCTTGAACTCTGTATTACCAGCTATTCCAGATACAGCCGCCATCATGACCATAGATGGATCTGGTCGATCCACTGATGCTGCCGCCGCATTAAATCGCGTTAGAAAGCTCCTCAAAGTCTCTCCAGTTTTCTGTTTCAAGGTTGCCAAAGTCATCACATTCTTGGGTCTCGCAATATGAACCCTGAATTGCCTCATGAATCTCTCAGTTAAATCCGCCCATGTTCCTATGGAGCCGCTCTCCAGTTGCCTAAACCATAACGCTGCAATGTCCGTCAAATACAGTGGAAAGCACCGTGCCATAACCTCCTCTGATGCCCCCAGCACTTCCATATGTCTCACATACTTCGTTAGATGGACCGTGGGGTCCGTTTTCCCGTTGTACATGTCCAATGATGGTAGCTTGAATTCTGGTGGGTTCCTAGCCATCCTGATCGCAGAAGAAAAAGGACTCCTGTTTACATCTTCCAAGTCTCTGTTTACTAAACCGCCTCTCATAGCTCTTCTAACCATCTCTGCTAATCTGTCGTTGTCTCCAAGCTGTAGTTCTCGTTCACTGTCTTCGACCTGCCCCCCAAGTCCGCGGGAGTTTCCATGTGTATGCCTCCCTGGCTGAACGTTCCTTCCTCTATTGCTACCAGGCGGCTCGGATGCCCCCATCTCACTTCCCGGGGTTGGATCAACATGCTCTGCGTGAGTGCCCCCTAGCTCTGGTGCTGCGCCGGATGGTCCTGCTCCGTTCTGAACTCTAGTTGCTCCTTGGATTTGTGCTCCAATTTGCCCAATTTGTTGAAGTAAGTTCTGGATCATCTCTTCTTGTCTTCTCATCATGGCCTCCATCTCATCCCTAGTGATGAAGATCGACGTTTGATTCCCTCCTGAGGAAGCCTCTTGACTTCCTTGGTGTTCACTTCTCTCTGGCCTTTGCCTTCTACTTGTTTGTCTCGTCATAACTCTTAGATCTGAACTCTTAGATTTTCAAATTCAACTTCTATCCGATGTAGCGGGAGCTGGTTCCTCTCAGTGAAAGCACCAAAATGTTTGCGTGAAAAATGGCCGCAAACACCCAAAGTCGTATGAGTTGGTTGATTTTATGTTGTTCTTAGTGATTTGGGTGATTTATGCAAATATGTAAAAAGCAAGGACTAAAATGTAAAAGACACACAGATTTATAGTGGTTCGGCAAGAACGTGCCTACGTCCACTTTATATGTTATTCTCCTTTTTTCTTCAGATTACAAGTACAAAGCTTTGATTACAAGTATCTAAAGTTGTTTGAGAGTTCCTTCCAGGCTTGAGCTCTCAAACTTGTCTCAAAACTCGTCCCCCCATTGTTGTACCCCTGCCCCTCTATTTATAGAGTGAGGCTGGGGGTAGGGGTCTTGGATGTTTATAGCTGCTGGTGGGCTTGGGCTGAAGCAATCTGGCCTGGCAGATCTGGTTCGGTTGTCACCTGGTTCGGTGGTAGGAGTATGGTGGTGGACCGGTGGAGCTTGGATTCGGTAGGAGGATGGAGGTTGAGATGGATCGGTGGCGTTGGATCGGTAGTGGATGGAAGAGATGGTTCGGTAGAAGAGATTCGGTGGTGAGAGGGATGCCGAATGAACTGTGGTGAGAGGGATGCCGAATGAACTGTGGTGAGAGGGATGCCGAATGAACTTCCATATATGGGAGTGCCGAATGGAAATGGGTGCTCGGACCACCGAATGAGAATTGCGACCACCGAATGAGAATTGCCTTGGGAATGCCGAATGGAACTTCATGTTTGGAGTGCCGAATAAGGCTCTGCCGAATGAAACCTTAAACTTCCTATTACCGAATGAGCTTTTGCACTGGGGCTATGAATGAAATCTTCGACTTGTATACGCTTGCTTGCTTCTTATTGGCTCGATCGTGGTGGAGACGCGCTCGACATGGATATCCTAGTTTTGACCAAAAAATGGGATAACAAACATTATAATTACTTAACATTTATTTAGTTTACATTCCAATTCAATCATTATTAATAATGTACAAATTCCTTAATTTATACAACACTTACATTTATTTACTTATTGTCAATTTAATTTTCAAGTGCAACAATTTACACTATTTCATTTTTATATTAATTTGAATTCCATTCTAGTTAATATTTTTATTATTGATTTACTAATTCAACATTTCCATTTGTTTCTTATATTAAACCTATAACCAAGTATGACAATTTACATTATTTCAAATAATTGCAATTTTACTTTAAATTGTTAATTTTAATTACAATTGCTACATCTAATTTTAACATTCGTTCCAATATAAATTATACGATTTTTATTTCTTTCTAAATTTAAATAAAAATCTTATTAATTTAACCCATTTTAATCATCGAATTTTACGGGTCGTTACACTCTCCCCCACTCAAAATTTTTCGTCCTCGAAAAGGAAGAAAAGGGAAAAGAAGAATTAAGAAATCAATATATCTTACTTAAAATATTAAATTTATAAACAAATAAATTTACAAAATTAATTAATTTAAATAAAATATACCAATTATAACCATTAAATCCTTTTATACTTAAATTATTAAAGTTTGGAAAACATTTTCAAAAAATTTCTAAGTCCAAAATTTACGGAAAATTTTGGCAGAATCTCCTTTGTACTGAGAAGCTCGGGAAAAAATATAATATCAAAAATAACAATATACAACATATATTTTCCAAAATAATATATATCTCAACCCGGGAAAAATAATATAGTAACGCTATAAACCGAAATCCGAAAACGTACCTATTTGTCGGGCAATTAATGCTTAATTATGAAACCAAATGCAGTAGCAATTGCTTCCATAACCTGTATTTCACTTATATAATCCAAAAGGTTAACAATTATATAAAATGAAATATTTAAGTTGTTTAAACACAACAAACAAATCAATCAACCATCACTTGCAAGCATACAACCATCACATAGAATCAATACAAATCAATCATTTATTCATATCAACAAAACAAATAGTTGTTTGAGTTCAAAACTTTAAATTGTACGGAATGAAAATAAACTACTAGGTGTACCCTTTTACTCAATAGTCTTAGGCGAAACTAAATAGATTATACATACATCCAAACAAATTTAAAGTATCCTTACCCAAACAACTATAAACCAAACAAACAACAAATTCAAACAATAAATTAAATTCATCCTTTAGTTTCATTTCATAACCTTTATTGTTTAATTTCTTTTAATCTACATTTATTTCTTGCAAATTTTCATTTTCATTTATTTATTTGCATTACATTCATTCAATTCTCAATTTCTTTTTTATTGCATTATAATTATTCATCCATTTATTAATAGTATTCATGTCCCATTCAATTTCTTAGCATTTCTATTTTATTTACTTAAGTTTATAATCTTATACCTATAATACTTACTTCCTATTACCATTATTACAGTAACATTTAAATTTTAACTTAAGTTCACAAAATTTCAACATCAAATTCTTATTTACTAAAGAATTTCATTAATTACTTTCATTACCTCAAGTTTATTTCTTGTATAATATCTATTACATTTCCTTATTAACATTTCAACTTTTTATATCTTTTGGTAAGTTATATATATGCCTTTAAGAATGTAATTGAAAGTTATACAAGTTTTACTCAATTCTTTTAATTAATTAAATGTTCAATAATACCCTTCGTTTTATAGGTTACCAATTTAAATTTTCTTTTTTATTTATGACTTAGCATTAACTCTTATTTTAATTAAAGGTTCCAATTTATAAATTAGTTATATTCCAGTTTACTACACTTAATTAAAACTATTAATTATCAAAACTTAAGAACTAAATACCGGGTTTTATTCAAAATCATTTTAAAATAACGGATAAACATATGCTTGCAATTTATATATCCTATTATATTTAAAACAATTTAAAATTTATATTTGTTTATCAAAATAAATCTGTAGTAAAACTACTACAGTGGCCTTCCCACTTCGAAACTCGAAAATGAATGTCGACGATGCGGCCGCCATCACCGAAATCATTTTCCAGCGACAGAGAGGGGAGTACAAAACTCTTTCTTTTTCAAAATTTCTTTAAAGCGGTTCTTTCAAATTACATTGAAATATTTATATCAGAAAATACTTCTAATAATATTATTATTATATTTCAAAAACATTTGAAAGTAAGTTTCAAAATCTCGGAACTTAAGTTCTAAAATTTTCGAATTTCATTTTATTTTTTTAATTGTATTTCAACTATTATTTATAAATTTCATTACCTAACAACCAATATATTGCAATCAAATATATATATATATATATATCATTTGAAATTTTTTATTTTATATCTAGAAAATATAATAGGCAAAATTATCTTATTCACCTATATTCAAAACAAATATTGTGTCGGTCTGTCCTATTAAGTGTTTAGAAATCCCTACTGATGTCATAGCGTCCCATGCATCAACCAGAATTTATAAATACAAAACAGAATAGACTAACACAATACTAAAACCATTTTATAACACTAACAAATACGCTCTCTCATACATATACACTCAGGACTCCCATAGGGTATTACTACCCTATTAGTAAAGAGTCAAACCCCACAAAGCTAAGGTTTATCGCTAAACCAAAGCTTTGATACCAGATGTAATGCCCCACCTTTTCGCACGGTTTAAATCGACGATAAACCACACACATCAGACTTAAAACATACAAAAGGGCGGATTGTGATGGGGTAGATAAGAAAAAGCAGGGAAAAGAAAAAAAAACAAAATAGAATCTTACAGCGGAACGATAAAATATAATAATCAAATATACAGTTCATGAAGCTGTTTTATAAAATATTTAATTTTACTTATGTTACACTATATCAGAGTTACACATACCAAAGAATAATAATTAATGCAGTGGAATACAGTGTGTAGTGGAATACTATAATAAATAATAATAAATCTTCGTCTTCGTCCTCTAGAATAAAATCTTCAAATCCTGAAATGCTTAGACCGACCCGAGCGAATTGAAAAGACAAAACACTCGAGTCAGAACTAAAAGATCTTATATAAGTTAAATCAACAACAAAATATGAGTGCAGTAACTTAAGAGATGAACGAGATTCACATCTCTTAAGGATCCGTTAAACTATCTACTATGTAGTAATATACGTTATTATAATAGTGTCTAAAGTAAAGTATAATATACTGAAAATAGCATTAAGGCTTTACATTTTCCACCTTAACACACTTTTATATTTCCATAGTCTATACAGTACCGTAATCTCCCCCGTACTAGGCGTCGTCAGAGGGAACTCCATAGGTATGGTACAAAACAAACTCATACAACACGCGCTAGGGTAGGTGACACGACACAACTAGGCAATGCCAGGGTAGATATACCAATTATGCTTCTGGGTCGGGGGTAACGCACAGTCGCAGCTACCGTCCACCTCGAGCCACACCCCCAAATCAAAGAAATCAAAAGTGGCCACCGAAAAATCCACAGTCAGAGTAGAATATCGAAGGGATGTGTCCGATAAAAGTGGCTACCTTCTTAACCCGTCAATCGCTCCTGTTTTAGCCACCTTATGCCAACTCACGGGAGTCAGGTCCACGTATTTACCTCAAAGAAAACGCCGCCACCATCCTACTTCATTCTGGAATCTCCACCACATACACGGTTGTTAAAGTGGTTTTCGGAGTTGGCAGGGAGTATGACAACTTCCGATCCCGGTCTCCTCAACAACCAAACGTTATTATAACACACGGTTATTTCAAAATAATTTATACTTTAAAGCCAGAATATAATATCCATTTCAAAACCATATAAATACAATATCATTTCCGTTTTAAAACCCAATCAATATGATATCATTTTTATTTCAAAATATATCACTTTCCAAAAATCATAACCCTTTTAAATCTATATATCTTGAAACCCATAGCTTTGAAACATAACTTCAATTACTTAAATGGTTTAAATATTATATTACTTTATATAATAAAATAGCTTCTTCACCTTCACAAATAAATTCAAAATATAGATCTAAATCCCCAAATAAACCAATAAATTTCCATATTTTCCAAAGCTTAAATATTCCGCCATTTCAAAGCTAAATCTTTGATAATTTCATATATATCAATTTCAATTACTATTATTTAGATTTGAAATGTTTACTTAATAAATCAAATATTATTTAAGTAAAACCTTTAAACTTCAAACACAGGTTATGCTTTCAATTTAATTAACTTGATAATTTTCATTTAAATCGACTTGATATTCATTTAAGTCCTCTAAACCAAAATCAAGTTATAAAAATCATACCTTTTAAAATCTCAAATTTATTTAAATTTCAAATAAATTTTATTTGAGGATAATTCTTGAATACTTTAATTCAAATCAAATTCATATTTATCTTGCAACATTAATTTTATTTAAGACATTATAAACTCTATAAATAAAATTTAAATAAGTACTTAACCGTATTATATCTTAATAAAATCAAACATTTATTTTTTTAACTTCTTTATACTTAAAACCAATTTTATACATAGCTTAAAACCAAGAAATTAAATATATATATAAAATAATATTTATAAATATCCAATCCAATATCCCATAAAACCATATATTTCTTTACAAAACCATAGAAATCATTTCAAAATATTTTTACTTGTAGACCGCGGTGTTTGTATATAATTTTCTATCCTATGGTCAAGTGATACGGATATTTATCATTTCAATCCGTAATTTAAAATAAATTTTTTATGGTTATATATCATTTCAAACCGCAATCCCGAATGGAATAAAATGCATAATAACTTGCAGATTATGATGACATAAAAAAACATCCATTCATCCATCATAAAAAATCATACATCCATCGCAATCATCATCCAAAACAATCAATCAATATCCATATATAACTGATAATATATAACAGGTAACTAAGTGGCAGTTATATTCAATAATAAATTAAATAGCGATTTAATTTAAATAAATGCAGTTAACTGAGATGATTTAAAATATACGAAAAAATCATAAATGAATGCATAATCACAACAAAAATTAAATTTAACAAACACAAGAAATTTTAGAAGTTGTGAGTGGGTTAAAACACTCACTGTAACGACCCGGAAAATTTTAACAATTTTAATTGATTCTATAACGTATTTAATTGGATATTTGTGAAATCTTATAATAATTGAATTTTTAAATAAAATGTTTATATATTTAGAATACGTATATTTAAATATAGCAGATTGTAAATTTTCAAATAATTTTATGGAAGTTTATTTAATTGAGAAAACATGTTGTCAAATTCAAGCTATTAATTGCTTTAATTGATTTCTGAATCAGTGCGTAACAGTTTCTTTTTACTACCGTTAAAGATTTCTATTGCTTAATACTTTTCCAATTCAGGTAGACTTTTCCATTCGTAACCATTAATAAATTTGAGATCATCGACCTTGCTTTTATTATTCCTTGTAGTTTCGTGCACTGACTTTACTTTTCCCACTACCCATAATTTTCTCTATACGTTTCTTTTGCAATTGAAGCGTATATTTATATTTATGGTGGTGCGTTTATTCTGGTCTCTCTTTATTTTTGTTTTTAACGCTTAAAAGAATCTCAAATCATCAAGTTAGTAGCATCCGTTCCTTCCCTCGCTTTCATAAGGCCTATAATATATAAACCACTTGCTTATAGATCCGAACACAACTTTGTCATCAAATTTAATGTGCCTTCCTCTCCTTATTATTTCGGTTCCAACCTTCCTAGTAAATGGCTTTAATAAATTTTGGCTAAATCATAGCTACGGACTTTTCAAACTTCTTTCATTTTATATTTATTTCTAATTCCTTCATTTGCTTCAAAATTTTTGAACGTGCCTAATCATCTCAGCATGTATATATAATGTAAGCCTACCTTTCCTTGGAAAGCTATTGCTCACAAAATTTCCTAATTTCTTTCCTTTTATCCATTTTTATATCCTTGACTTTCAAAACTCATCATGTGTTGTACAAACAAACAAAAATTTATTGCTTTAAGTGTATAGCTAAATCAACTATTGACCGTTACAATTACTTTTTTTTTTCATTTCAATTTATTACTTAAATAATGTTTTGATGAATTAATGGACAGCTTTACGTTTCTTTTGCTTTTGAAAACTTTATATTTATAGTGTACGTTTCTTTTGCATTTCAAAAATTTGAAACATGCTGCCTCATTTAAGCCATTAATTGTTTTAATTATTTTTCTTAATCAACATATAAACGTTGCTTTTTATTATTCCAGCATTTACATCCATACTTTAATCTCTGCTGTTCCATTTATTTCATTTGAAATCTAAATTTATTTACCATTCATTTATATGCCTCTTTCTCTTCCCTCTTTTACCTCTTTGTTTCCGTGTTTCTAGGAATATATATATATAGTATAGCATAGATTGCATCTTCTTTTCTCTCTGTAGGCTATTCGTTGCCCTCAAATTAATATTAAAAGAGGAGAGAGCTTTGTGAATATTATATAAAGTCATATAGCACGTTCACATATCAGATGCAGACCTACCTTTATATTTAAGAAACTAGCATTTTCTCTGTTGCCTGAAGAATGCCCTTCGCCATGTCATGTTGCTTGAATCACGCATGCATTCTTCCTTTAAAAATCGCCTGTTCTCATCTCCCCTCCATCTTTTCTTATTTCTTCCAAACCTGAGCATGAGCTCTCTTTTTTCCTTGGCCTGCCTCCTCCCCATGGCCGCATGCATTAGTTGGCAAAACATTTCCTCTCTTGTTTTTAAAAGTAAGTACGCATTTTATTTGATATAAGTCTATTTTATATATTAAGAACAGTATAGATTGTGCATAAGTTTTGTTTTATATGTTTACTGCAACTATGGGGATTTTGAATTCCCTAATAGTTGAACTTTAAAAATAATAATATGTTTCATAATAGTATATATATGATAATTGTTATATTTATAAACGTGTATATAAATATTTAACTTCTGTTCATATATAAAGGTTAGTGTATATTTATACTGTATTATGTATATTATTTTAAGATTTTACGGTGTATAGTTTTTGACTTTTGTTAGTATATAGTTATCGTACGGCTTTTAGATACGTATGTTTTACTAACTAGTTGATAAGTTTTATATATATATATATATATATATATATATATATATATATATATGCGCGTTTTATTTTACTATTGATAGCTTACGGTATATATGGTATAAGTTTGGCAGCCTTCTATTAATATACGTATTTTTATATGTTTTATATATTTGGTTATAACAGTTTCAACTATAATAAAATATGTTATTTTATTAGCTTTCATATGTTAGATATATAAAATATAGTATTTCAATTTTCGTTACTGTTTTGGTATATATATTATATAAAATTGGTGGGTACAAGTTTGATAGGTCAATTTATAATATATATTTTTATGATTGTTTTAGTATTTTAGAGTCTACCGTACTATATTTTATTTTATTTTCAACAATTTACATAAGTTATATTTAAATGTAGGTATATATATAAATTTTCTATGGTAGTTTTACAGTATAAGTTATATCAATATTTTATAATTTCAACAGTATATGCTTTCAAAAGTTTATTTCATGTCAGCCTTAAGGTTGTTTGCACTGACTGATATACGTTGGATTTTTTTTTAAGGGATGTGTATTTGATTTCAAGTATAGTCATATGTATAGTCATATACAAATTGGTAGAGGAAATGTTATATAGTATATATATGGTTATATTAATATAGTCGGTCTGCACACCTATGTATATATATTAACCGAGGCATGCATATTTTGTTGCATATTTTATAAACTGTGTCTGCATATGTTGGCTAGTTGTATATAAGCTCACTTATCCTATTTATCTTCCTTGATCCAATTTTGATTTGAATTCGTCTATTCCTATTATCAACTTTGATCATTGAACTGTGTCCATCTAGCTTTGTTTTGGAATTCGGATCTGGATTTCATAACTCACTTCTTTTTCTCTGGCCTCGAAAGGTGAGAAATCACTCACGATTAACGTTCTTTTATTTACTAAATTTGATTTCAATTGAGACGACAATTGAAATATGAGGCTGTAGTTATTTAAATTGTTATATATGCTATTATCTGTAACTATTCACTTATGGGATACGACACCATATCCTATTGTTTATATATTTATTTTGATGATATATGCCTGTTGTTATTATTATTTACATATCTGTTATCACTCTGCAAGTTCCCTGTTAGTATAGAAATCACTATGGGTTGAAATGATACATACCTGAACAGACTTTAGAATAGGAGAAAATCGTTATGGGTTGAAATGATAAACCCAAGCGATTTTCATTTAATTGAATTGGGATTATGGGTTGAAATGTTATCCACCCGTATACATTTAGTGTACAGATTGAAATGATAAATATCCGTAACACTTGACCATATGATAAGAAATATATACAGACATCGTTGGTCCATATATATAAATATTTTGAAATTTAATTCATTGTTTTGGAAAGAAATATATGGTCTTATTAAATGTTAATCCTTAAATTTTTTTATATATAAAGGGTAATGATATATAGATTTAATAATATTTAATTTAGTCAAAATTCGATTTAATACATAAATTATGTTAAATATTTATGTAAATTTTATTCCAAAAAGTATTCTGCAATTTACTAAGATTGGGAGATAAATGTGGGTTTATCTAAATGGTATTTAAATAAGGATTTATTCAATTAAATCAATTTGAAATTATTGAATGGGGAATTTAAGGGTATGATTTTGTAACTGGATTTTTATTTAAGTGATTTAATGAATATTTCACGTTTAAATAAATTAAAGAAAATATTGAGTAAAATGTAATTTAAGGTTACTTAAATGATATTGTATCTAATGAGGGGTTATTTAAGACTAGATAATAATGAGGTTAAATCGAGATCTATATGGAACTATTAAATTGAGCATTTAATTAAATATTAAAGCTTTGAACTATACTGGGATTTAAATGGTTTATTTTGAGATTCGGATATGTATTTGAAATCAATATAGTTGAATTTATTATTTAGAAACTAAATTGATTAAAAAGTTAGTTTGAAACGTTGAATACTTAAAGTTTTGAAATATATTGAACATAAAGGGTATTTTGTGATTTCAAATCCGAATTTGAGATCGATAAAATTGAAGTGGTTATTTTATAAATTGAGTTGAATTTAAATTAATAAATTGAGATTGAAATAGATTTAAATGGGGTGGTCGGGTTGATGTTAAACGATTTGTTAAGTTGAGGGAATTAAAATTTCTTTATTGTACAAATTATTTAATATATAAAAATACTATTTGGGAAGTATAGAGATATTTGAAGTGAAAATGATATTTGGTTTTGAAGTATAAATTAAGTTGAAAAGACTACGGTGTTATAGTGTATAATTCTATCTTTTAGATAGTTCCATGGACCCTTAGAGGATGGTTATCCCAAACATCCTCTAAGTTAATTATATTTCAGTTGATATTTCACTTGAGTTAGATTTATAGATATAAGAATGTTAATCCTGACTCGAGTGTTTTGTGTTTTGCTTTACGCTCGGGTCAGACTGAGAGATACAACATTTGAGACTCATCTTCGAAGTTGGAGCTTTGCTTGAAGATCTAGCTATCTATCCCTTCAGTCATCCAGTTGATTGGTTCAGAGAAGCCATCAGTTGCATTGGAGACTTCATGGCATTTGAACTATTCAGTTGTATTTTATTTCTAACTCTGAGGTATATAGTAGCTTCATGAACTACTATTCTTTATCTATTCCGCTGCATTGTATTACTCTGTGTAAGTGATCTATGATTGATTTATTTACTGTATATTTTAAGTTTTGCCAAATTTTATTAACAATTCGGTATTTTGAATTATTCAAGTCGGACATGTACGGTTTTATTGTCGATTTGAATGGTCTAAAATAGCGGGTCGTTACACTCACCTTTTGAATTTAATTTGGATTTAAATCCAATTTAAACCCAAAATTTGCACGGTCTCCAAATTCGTCCAAACCAACGTCAAAATGTCTGGAATTTTTCTAGGATCGCAACTGAGAAAATCGCGAGTAATTTCGACCTCGTATGCGAAAGTTATTGAAGTTAGAACATTACACGATTTAAATTTATATATAAAAAATAAACAGATGAAAAAACTCTACCCCTACACTCCACGTCATCGATTCTCTCAGGCAAGAACCCTAGCCGCTCACGAAAGCCGCCACCAACATCCATCTTCCTTTAATTTTTGCCACTACCTCGTCCAAATCCATCGCGATTCGGCACCACCGCCGAACACCACACTTCAAGCTGAGCGTCTAGCCAGAGCGCGACCACTACCGGCGTCCATAAAACGCCCCACCTCCGCTAGCCTTCAATGCCATTTCTAGCGAATTCCGAAACCCTTAGCCAGTAACAAACCGTTAGATCGACTGCCCCTTGCCTCCTTTACACGCACGAACTCCCCGATCGACCAAACAACGAAGGTCCACCGTTGATCGAGCATGTGGCCTATGAACGGCCGAGAATTCTTCGACGATTACCGGTCAAATGACAATCCAAAACGAAAAATGATTTTTAGATTTAGGTTGCGCTCATCGAGAGCTTCAATATATATTTTTCTTGAATTTTTCTATGAGTTTGGATTTTGACTTTGATTTTGTATTGTAATTCGAATTGGATAAATTAGGGTTTACAGCCATTGAGAAAGAGGAAGCACAGAAGAATAGAGGCGGATAGGGTTTATAACAGAATATATATAGGCAGGGTTGACATTTGAATGGATGGATAAGATAGATTTACGCGCTAACGCTAAAAGTGGCCCAAAAAGCCCGTTTCGACTCCGGAATGAAATTGGGTAAACCCATATATTGAAATAGATGTTTTTAAATATTTTAAACGCGATGGAACAAGTTTCACGTCCATATTCTATCGTATGAAGAAGTTATGCTAAAATCAATATTTTCAAATTGATTTCAATTGATTTCAATTTCAATGATTTCAAGGCGTTTCGAGTCCGTACGATCAAACGACAAGTCCGATCGCTACGAAACTTGAGATCCTACAATAATTCACCATTACGGATTCGATAAAGCTTGTTTCGTCGAAATCCGAGTCAGTGGCCAAAATGGCTATTTTTACATTAATTAAATAAATAAATAATTGATTAATTGAATTAAATTTTCATTTTAAATTCTATAATTGACCAATTTAATCATTTTTAAATTTCTTAGTCCTTTATACTAATTTAAACAATTTAGGTGTCCATTTAGAGTTAATTAATTCATCATTTCCAGTATTAACCTCAATTTATTGAATTTAGAATTTATAAATAAATTTTCAAAAAAATTCCATTTAATTACATCCATCAAAAATTATATACATTCATTATTGTCAAATAGATGGATTTATCATTGGATTCAAAACTATTGCATTATTATTTTCTTATTCCATATTCATTTCAATTAACAATTTTTTTTAATGTTTAATTCTACTTATTGCAATAAACTCAATTATTTAACTTTATATTCTAACAAATAAATAAATCCCGACTCCCATTCTTTTAATTCAATTAATTATCATATTATCATTTTACCTACCATTTACATTGATATATATATCCTGATAAATTAACATTTTTCCCAATTTATCTTTATTTCAAATTACATAACATTTAATCCAATTGCTACAAAATTTACACTTTTTATAAATTGGATTTCAATGGAATGATTCGTTTTAATTCAAATCCTTTTATTAAGTTCAATACTACTCGATAAACTTAGTTACCTTCTTTTTCCCATTCATTACTTTAATATACTCAATTTAACAACTCCTAACCATTGGATTACATTTCACACAAATGTAGCATTTATTTACATTTATTACAATTTATCTCCAATCTCAATTAACAATCTAAATAAATAGGTAACCTACAATAAACATTACCGTTACTCTTTAGTCACATAAATAAGCCTTTATTGCTTACAAAACAATGCTAACATTCATTATCATAATGCTAATATCATTCACTCTATCCGTTACTACATTTTATATCCATTAAAGTAATATTTAATTACCTTTATTCGAAATAACCGTTTATCACCAATATACTCTTTATAAGACTTGTATGGTTATTCTCCACAAACAATTACCATCTATCCTATTATTTAACCCATTATTTATAATTAAAGTCTCAATTGAATTTATTTATCATGATTTCTTTATTTTATTACATCATTTATTACTTTACAAAATAACCAAACATTTCTATGCATCTTATTACATTTATATCTTGTAATTATTGTCTTAAACTCATAGTTGTAATACCAAGTTTCATTTTAAATTTCAATTGATTCCCACTCACAGTTTAATAGCCCAAGTAAACTGGTAACAAATAATAACGGTCACTATTTGCCCTAAATCACATTTATAGGTTTATAGTTTACGACAAATGTTGCAATGACTCATATAATATTGAGTTTATCCAATTACCATTAAATTTATACTAATTTATCAATTTGTTCAATATATCTTTTGTTTACTTAAAATAAATTTATGTTTCTATTAAGTTTCCCTTCACACTTCCGTTACTATATTAATAATCATTAAAGTAACGTTTATTATCAATAACAACATTATAATTACTTAACATTTATTTAGTTTACATACCAATTCAATCATTGTTAATAATGTACAAATTCATTTATTTATACAACACTTACATTTATTTACTTATTGTCAATTTAATTCCCAAGTGCAAAAATTTACACTATTTCATTTTTATATTAATTTGAATTCCATTCTAGTTAATATTTTTATTAATGATTTACTAATTCAATATTTCCATTTGTTTCTTATATTAAATCTATAACCAAGTATGACAATTTACATTATTTCAAATAATTGCAATTTTATTTTAAATTGTTAATTTTAATTACAATTGCTACATCTAATTTTAACATTCATTCCAATATAAATTATAATATTTTTATTTCTTTCTAAATTCAATTAAAAATCTTATTAATTTAACTCATTTTAATCATCGAATTTTACGGGTCGTTACATATATGATTTAAATTTGGATGGATATATATAGTATATGTTCATTTATTTATCTCTAGATAGTTTGAAATTATCGAAAATTTAATTCCTAAATTTTATCTCGAAAGATAGTTACAAGTATTATTTCAAGATTTGGATAAATATTCAAGCTTGAAATGATCAAATTTAAAAGTTTTATTTGTATAATATATAATTTCATTCAAGTATAACTTACCTAAATTATACAGAAGTTGAATATGTAATTGGATAATATACCGTAAAAAGGATTTTTATAAATAAAATTTGAGTGGCTATAATAAATGTTATGCACTTAAATTTTAGCTATAAAATATTAACAGTGGTAAATAAAGAAAAAGTAATGGAATAATTTACTATATAAAATGATCATAAAGGAACTAAGAATAAATTAAAGCTGTTAATAAGTATAAATATATTTAACATAGGTGAGAAAATATATTGAGAGGAATAAATTTAAATATTAATCAGGAATAAAGAAGAATTAATTTTATTGAGTACATTATGAGTATAATAAATGATTTTTTTATTTAAAATCCATGATTTAGAGGTTGTTTAATTTAAGATAATTGGATGATAAGATTGTGAAATTAGATATGGTTAAGATTTATTTAACTTATGCAAAATTAATTTTCAATTTAAGTTGAAAGTTTCATGGTTTCAAATTTATTATCTTATTTGTTTTCCATACTATCTTTTGGTTGTCCTTATTTCCCTTATCTTTCTACAGAATGGGGAGGCAATTGCTTATTCCAGCCTGTTTAGAAATCTTTCTATAATCTTTGACAATCTTTGGTACTAATTTTGAATCTGAGTAGTTCTTGCCATCCATAGACCGTCGGTCAAGCAAAAAGGGTGAATCAGATTCTAGAAGATTTTTTTCATGCTTGTGTTCTTGATTCTAGAGGATCTTGGGAAGTTCATCTCCACCTTGTTAAACTTACCTATTACAACAGTTATCAGGTATAATTTCAATCTTCTTGTCATCTTGTCTTAATCTTATTTCATTCTATTTTTTTGTGCTTTCCCGTATCTCATTCCTTTTCGGGGATGAAAAGTTTTGAGAAGGGGAGAGTGTAACAACCCTGTATTTTGTGATTTTTTTAATTGTATATTTTAATTATTACAATTGAAATTCCTGAATTAAAAAATTTATTTTATTTATTAAAATGAATAAATTTTGTAATTTTGTAATTTTAAATATAAATATTGATTTTGATGTGAATTATAATTTCAAACCTGAATAAATATAATGTTTTCCAAAAATGTGAATTTTGGTCAATATGGTCAAACTTTGACTTTTAAATTTAAAATTTGTAATTTTTGAATTTTATCTTTTATTATGGAAATAGAATAAAATTTCAAAAATATTGCTTTTCGTTTCGTCGAAATCCAATTAATATTGTGAAAGTTACGCTTTTTACAATATTGTATGTAAATTATTTTATTTAACAAAATTGTTTTTTAATTTATATAAATAATATTTTTTGTTGTCATATCTTATTCTAAATTCGAATATATGTGTAATATGACATGTTATATATATATATATATATATATATATATATATTTTTAAAACATTTTTAAAGCGAAGTTATAAATTTTTGAATGTTCATTGTATATTGTTTACAATTTTGAATTCTAGTTTCAATTAAATAATGTATTTTCTTTATTTATTATTTATTTTCCTAGGATATTATTTTATTTTCATTTTCACTTTATTTTGTTTATTTTAATTTAAAAGAAAAGGAAATACTAAGAGACAAGTCTCTTCATTTTTTATGACTTTTCAATGCTTGCCTTTTCATTTCTTGTGGCCGTTCACTACTTCTATTGGTCGTGAGTTTTATTTGTATTTCACGTTAAAAAGTTTCTCACTCCATCATTTTTTCTGCCAAGCATTTCTGACATAATTTTGGTAATGTCTTCTTCTTCCTTTTCTTCTTTTTCTCTTCATTTTATTTGATTTTTCCTTTGATTTTGCCATGTTTTTTCCATAGCCTCGTTCGGCCATAGCTCCTCCACCACCTCTACTAACCAGCACTACCACCATCCACGGCCACATCACCCTCCTCCCCTCTAACCAATGCAAGCCGTGACCTATACTGAAGATTGCACCACAACTTTATGCAAAAACGCCAACAAATTTGCCTAGCCAAGCGAATATTTGCACCACCCCTCCATACATCACTTCGGCCACCCCTCTTGCCACCACCACCAGCAGCTACACCCCCTCTAGCCGTTGCTCCAGACATGTCCAGACCTGTAAAAGCTTGAGCCAAGCCCAATTGACCCTTGGCCGAGCCAAACATGGTGCACCAAACCTACCTAGTTTGCCTTTTTGCCTTGTGTCTTTTGTATTATTCATGTTGCATCGCCTACCAACTTCATCTCCACTTGTTGCCATGCCATGTTGATGCCAAACCTGAGCTTAACACCATCATGGCCGAGCACTTAATCCCCTATGGTCAAGTGTTTGAATGATAAAGGCAAGGTCTTGTCTTTGTTGCTCTTTATTTCAATTTATTTCAATATTGTTTTGGTTAAATATTCATGTATATATTGTCTTTTTTTTTGCTTGTTTACAAGATCATATCTTGGCTCCCTCCAATCATTTGAATCCATAGTCGTACTGTGTCATGCCATATCGTGCTTTTCTGGAATTCATTCGTGTAGTTTGATTTGCTAACTCCAGCTTGAAAAGGCGAGTCCTTCTCACTCTGACATATTTACTTATGAAATAGTGAATTGATGGTAAGTGTTTAGTAACTAAAAAATGTTTATGCAAGTTAATGATGATTATATGATATGCTATGTTATTACCATGTTAACTCTGTGAATTATCACCTGACATCTGATATATGACATTATATTGTGACATTGACAATGTTTTTACTGTTTATGCATATGTTCACTGCAAGTTCCCTGTTAGAATAGAATCACTATAGGTTGAAATGGTACATACCCGAACGGACTTTAGAATAAGGAAAAATCATTATGGGCTGAAATGATAGGCCTGAGTGATTTTTAATGTATTTCAATTTACTTGGGATTACGAGTTTTAAATGATAGAACCTGGGTTTTCTTTGTAAATTGCGGATTGAAATGATATATATCCATATCACTTGACCTAGGTTAGAAAATTATATGCAGACCTCGTGGTATATTTTTAAATGATTTTTATTTAGATATGTATTTTTAAAAGTATGAAATTTGATTTAAAAAAAATTATATTTTATGGTTTTAAGAAAATTAAATATTAAGTCTTGAAATAGTGAATTTAAGTATGTGAATTTGAAGCAAATGTGATTTTTGACTAAATTTTATTTTTAAAATGTAAATAAATAAAGAAAATTTAATTTAAAGTTTTGAAATGATATTTAAAGTAAAATATTAAGTTTTAATTAATAAGTTAACAAACAGTGAATTTTGACTTAACAAATGAGTTGAGTTTTTTTTTAAAATTTGATATTCAAATATAAATTTTTATTATGATAATTCATATGTTAAATTGATTTAAATGTGAAAGTTTAGAAGCCTAAAAATATGATTTATAAGTTTAAAATTTGCAAAAATTTAAGTTTAATTGTTTTTGAGAAGTTAAAAATAAAATCTGGAATTTTATTAACACCATTTCCAAAATGTTGCAGTCTTATGACAGCATTTTTAAATGCTGTTGTTTTTGAACTTAACTATGTTTGAAATAACTAAATATATATTATAGCATTTTATAAATGCTGTTGTTCCTAAATTAAGCTACTTTGGAAATTATAAGATATGGTAGTACTTTATAAATGCTTTCGTTGCTATATTTTGACAATGTTTTGAAATGTTATAGGTTTTAACACTATTTGGGTTATATTTTAAAGTGTTAAATGATTTAACTTTTGGAATTGATTTATTTGTGTAATTTAAAGAGTTTTGAATATATTTAATATTTAAATTTGAATTTTAAGGAATTTAAATTGAATTTGAATTTAAATAAGATTTACTTCGTTATGTGTTAAATGGAATGAAATGTAATGAGATAAATGAATTTTTGAATGGAATTTTGAAATGTATTTTGTAATGATATTCGAAATAATAAATGAATGACATATTTTATTTTTAAATGATATTTAAATTTAAATATCTGAATTTGAATTCAAATAATGATTTGATATTGAGGTTTGAAAGGACATGATATTTTGATGATTGAAATGGTTTGGAAATGGCATGATCTTTGTTTTGATAAAGAATGTGAATTTGGACTGATTTTTTTTGATAAATGAATATTTAAAGTTTATATTCGTATGAAAGGATATTTAGTTACTTGAAATTCTGGTTTATTTAAACGATATTGGATTTATGAATTGAATATTTCAAAACTAAGTAATAATGAAGTTAAATTTGAGATATATGAAATTATAAAATTTAGTTTAGAAACGTGGGATGTTAAAGCTTTGAAATATAATAAAAATTGAATAGTTTATTTTGCGGATCAAATCTATATTTGAAATTTATAAGATTTGAAATGGTTTACTGAAATTGAACTGAATTGAAACAGATGGTTTGAATTGAATTAAATTGGAATTCGAAAATTTGGGTTTAACTGAATAAATTTGTTAAATGTAAAGTGTTAAATGAATGTTCCATGATTTCAAATGTATGATTTCGAAGTGTAATGATTTCAAATGTATGATTTCGAAGTGTAATGATTTCAAGTATTTTGATTTCGAAAAGTTATAACCTTGAAAGCATTATGATTTTGAAGGGTGAATATATGTTTGAAATGGAAATAATATCGTATTGATTTGAACAGAGTTTCGAAATAAAATGGTTTTGGTTTCGAAGTATAAACTATTTGAAAGGAATATAGTTTTGAAATGAAATGATTTGATCTTTTTGAAGTATCAACTGTTTTAAAATGACCACGGCGTTATAATAACGTTTGGTTGTTAAAGAGACCGGGGTCGGAAGTTGTCATACTCTCTGCCAACTTCGAAAACCACTTTAACAACCGTGTACGCAGTGGAGATTACGGAATGAAGTAGGATGGTGGCGACGTTCTTGAGGTATACTACGTGGACCTAACTCCCATGAGTTGGCATAGGGTGTCTAAAATAGGAGCGATTTCGGGCCAAAAGGGGTAGCTCCTCTGGTCGGACGCACTTCTTCGATACTATACTCTTACATGTGGTTGATTTGATGGCCATCCTCCGATTTTGATATGGGAGTGTGTTTCGATGTGGGCGTATGTGGCTGCTACGTTACCACTAGCCCGTGTGCGTAATTGGTATATCTACCCTAGCATTACCTCGTGTGTCGTGTCACCTACCATAGCGAGCCTTACTACGAGTTTCTATTTGTGTCATACCTATGGAGTATCTTCTCATAGTCCCCCGATCAGGAGATATGCAGGCACTGTATGGACTACTGGCGTTATTACGTGTTAAGGGCTATATGGGTAACCCCTTAACGCTATTTTAAAGTAAGTTTATTTTACTGTTGACATTATTATAATAGCGCAATATTACTACATAGTAAATAGTTTAGCGGATCCTTAAAGGATGGGCGATCCCAAGCATCCTTTAAGTTACTGATGCATTTTTGGTTACTGTTCACTTGAGCTGATTTACAGTTCATAAGTATTTATGTCCTGACTCGACTGTTTTGTGTTTTGCTTTACGCTCGAGTCAGATTGAGTGATTCAGCATTCAAGAATCACCTTCGGAGTTGAAGCTTTGCTTGAAGATCCAGCCATCTATTTTGCTTTCAGTATCCAATGATGTATTCTAATTTGTACCTGATGTATCTTGTTACTCTTCCGTTGTATCTTGTTTAATTTTGATGTATCTTAAATTTTATGTAGTAGCTTCATGAACTACTATCTCTTTTAATTCCGCTGCATTATTATTTACTCTGTGTCTGTGATATGTGATTATTTATTTACTGCATATTCTGAGATTTGCCAAATTATATTTACAACACGGTATTTTGAGCAATTCAAGTCCGACATGTGCGGATGCAGATGACTAAAAATATTGGGTTGTTACAAGTAAATTGCAACAACGTCTAAATTTGTTAGACAGACGGATTTAAGTAAAACCAATTTGGAATTTGGGATTTGTATATACTCTTAGGATGTAAAGGTATATCATACAAATGTAGATTTATGTCATGTACTATTAAGTAAAATAATGACTCCTCAAAAAGGTAATTATCACCTGGAAAATGTTTTATTAGTGAATTCTAGCACTAATTAAGAATTTGGACTTAAGTCTTTAAAAGTGATTGATTTACATAAGTTATAAGATGTAATAAACTTAAATAATAGATTTATAAAATGGTTCATAAATAATATTAGTGTTAAAGGAAATATACTAAGTTAAAAGATTGTGGGAAGACTTTTTTATAAGGATAAATTATCTTTTGAGTGAAAAATGGTTTCTCTGCAACATATTCCTTTAATAAAAATATTTGAAAATAAATAATTAAATGGATTATATAAAAAAACCTTTATAAAGTGTTTGAGCTTGAAATAAAAATTTATGAAAGTTTTAAGGGTTAATAAATATATATGCTATACGTAGATCATCTCATCACACAATTTTGATCAAAGATTCGAGTTCGGAACTTTGATGTGTTTATACTGGTTCGAAAAAGGGTATATCACTCGGTTACTGACGTTGAAAATTGATGAGGATGTTTGGTTAGGTACTTTAGTTTTTTTTATCATAGTTGAGCACTATGCATGGAAAACAAAAGTTTCTGAGCAAAGAGTCCGATTAAAGTCCGCACTATAGGAGCGGGGGATCGATACTAGTTCAGAAATAAAGTTGTGTATTCGAATTGGAGATTGAATAAGATATTTCATACGGATGATCTGTGTATATTATATGGAATTAAGTTTAAAGATAAATGTTTTAGGTAGACTTTTATTTGGGTAATTTCGAGGATGAAATTCTTTTAAGTAGGAGAAAATGTAACGACCCAGAATTCAACCACTTTAAAATATAATATTTAAAGTGATGTTAGATGTAAAATAGGTAAGGTTATACAATTCAAACAAAATTAGGTAGGCCTTGGAAAGAGAAGTATACACAAAAATAGTAACATTTGCCTATATCGATAAAAGTGACAAAATGCTGATTTTAGAAAAGTAAGTTTCAGTGGTTAAATAAATTATTTTGATTTAATTATGAATTTTTATATTTTTAAATAGCATTATAGAAATTTATTTTAAATTTGGTTCACATAAATAAATAGTTTAATTAAAACCGTTAAAATGTAACTGTAAAACATTTTGTCGAAAATCAACGTTTTGTCGATTAAAAGTTGTCACAAAATCATCGCACCTTAATTTTCTTATATAGGAACATATATATGTATATATATTCAAATAGTGTAAGTATTAATTCATTCACTAAACATGTTTACTTTTACTAAATAATTTTAGAAAACTTCTAGAAGTCATTAGTAAAAGTAAATAAGAAATAACAAAAGTAAGAAAAAGTAAACATCAAATCACATCAAATCAAAGCCAACATAATTATGATATTCTTTACTTAATCTTTAAGTGACTAAGACACAAAGTAAGGATGTGAAAGATGATGTTAAGTATTGAAAAAATGGAGATTGCTTTAGGTCGAAGGAAGGTTAGTTTGGTAATTTGGTAAGAGGTTA